>OY979766.1:110727702-111977702 GCA_963855975.1 Andrena chrysosceles | reverse complement strand
TGTTGTTAGTGGAGGTGAAGGTATAGATTTCAGTGGGACTTGGAAAAATTTGGGAGTAGTGCGATCAATGTTTTGGGCGCAGTATTCAAATACTTGCTTGTGGTATCTGTGTTATAATAGAATTAATGCTAACCATGTCTTCAGTCTTCTCGGCGTAGCAAGGGTCCTGAGGATTCGACATCAGAGGCGTGAATCCTGCCAGGGTAGTGTCTTCTGGCAGTTTGACCAGTTCTAGTTCTGAAACAAAATTAAGCACGACTTTTTAGAAATTGACAATTTAAATTGCGACACCATCGGCTCTTTCTGCGATTGGAAACTTCGTGAGTTGCTAAGTAGAAGGTAGGTACCTATAATTGTAGGTGTTTAACTGAGAAAATTATATGGACCATTTCGAAGTGCTTTGAGATCCTCTATCAGATCTTCAATTTCCATCGCGTTTGGTGGAAATGATTTTTAACTATAATCGCAGTATCATGGATTTCTCTACGCTCAACGACTTCCCGAAAATTGCGCTCCCAGCGAACGTTGGATGAAAGAGCCGCATAATGAGACGCACAGCCCGTTATCATGCAAATGTCAGCGGAGTGCATCGGCGACAAGCACTCAGCAGCAACTAGCAAGGAGTGGCAGGGCGTTCCGGTTGATTCAACTTAAGGAGGCTTAAGGATATTCAACCTGTCGAATGACACACTTGCGCGATCGATGAGCTTCGCCGAGTCACTCTGCAGCGCGCATACCTCGCCCCCGTCGATCGCCGATAATGGAACAATGTAACACGTGGGACAGGACGAGATTTCTCTCGTATGAAATATCTGCGACGACGAGTCGACTTCTTTCGCGGGTTCGTTTTGTCTTGGAGAGGAACAAGCGGATACCTATGGAAATAGTAGTCAAAGGGAGCTGACTATGGTCGGAAGAGAGTCAACTAATAGGTGCTACGGAGACACTAGGGGACCTGTGTCAATGATTTACAGGTGATATCTGTATATTAATCTAAAATACTTATTATATGGTTAGATATACATACTAAAATATTTTTGGCCAGCTTTTGCTATACGGCACTGTGTATGTCAAGTTACGCATTCGTTCTTACGAAGTTCTCTGTTAATTTTTAAACTTGTCTCAATAAAATTCTGCAATGATTAATTTTCTATTAATTTCTTTCTCCTCTTAAAAACTGCTCGGCACGTTAATAATTCGAGTATTATTTATAAATTTTTGGCACACGCTGATAAAAAGGTTCTCACCACTGCCCTATTCTACAATAATTCTAGTGTTCACCGTATCGCACGCCTAGCGCAAATCACTACTATAAAGTTAATAAATCAAGGCTAAAACGAGCCACATCTCGAATTTGATTCTCCCGCGCCGTGCCGCCAGAAAATGAATAACTTCGAAAGAAGAACTTCTGTTCCCCCGGATGAGTAATAGCTGAAGCCCAGCCCCGCCTTCTTTCAGCAGCCTGTAGGATGGGAAAGCGCGTAGTGTTTCATGCAGGACGGGGATGTTCATGCAATAATTAACACAGGAAACAGTGAAACGAGCATGGGCACTTATCCCCCAGAAAGCATCTCGGGTATCGCGTCACGAACGGCGAGATCCATCGCGTCGTTAGCCGGCCGGAGCAACGATACACCACTTAACGCCACGACACCGATTCGGAATGCGCATTAACAACGTTGCACGCGAAATAGAGAGCGCGATTAGGTTTCTATAGATTTCTTTTCCCGGCCGGCGCGGGAGGGGAACGGTGGGAGGGAGGGGAAGCCCGGGCTTAATCTACCTCATGCGAGGTCCTCCCGGATGATCAATTGCGAGAGGCTGCCAGGCCTGATCCTCCTAACTCGATCCTCCTCACGTTCCGCGCGAGTGCCCAGGCGATACTGACCCTGAACTTCGTGTAATATTCGCGATAAATGCATCCTGCCGGTGTAAAACGATTCGAGCGATGCCACGCTCTGCTCCGCGCGCGGATATTAATGACCCTGGCATAGATTCGAAACCGGTGGACCAGGCCGATCTATAATCCCCCCCCCCCTGGAGCCCCCACGATCCCAAGCGAGCCGGACCGTCCCCGACGCGATACTAAATCGGCACGGACGGCATAGGAAGCGGGCGAAACATAGTCGTTTTTAATTGGACAGGATCGATCGGCGCGTGAACCAGCTGTTAAATCATCCGGCTCCGAGCGAAACCGATACGTCTATATATCGTTCGGGGGCGGCCCCGAGCAGCTCTGCCAGCGGAATACGCGATTACCAAGCGGCACTGTAATTTTCCATACTGCCCGATGAAAATCCCAATTACTCTGCAGGGGAGTTGATTGGGCGACGGAGGAGTCGTTGGCTGGATGATAACGGCTGAGCAACTGTTTTCGATTTCCGACAGAGAAAATGACTCTTATGGGGTGGTTATGGGAGAGTTGCCGCACCTTACGCAACATCGTCAACCTATCTAAATTTTGCAATGGAAACTTCTTCCAAGGATGCATATTATTAGTTGAACATCTGGTGGTAATACTCGAAATTTTAATATTTATCACCTTTACAAAATTAAAATTATAAACATCCTTTTGTTACAAAAGTTAAAGCGCGAAAAATTATGAATTTTTAATTATCCTGATAGCGAAAGAAAACACGACATTTATTTATTGAGGCTTTACGCTTATTAATCTAACCCAAAGCAACAGCCTAAGACAAATAAAATCGACAGCTGTATTTTCTTCCCGACAACCTTGAAATACCGAAAGCGCGGCATCTCTCCCAGTGCGATGGACATCTCTCTCATAATTACCCGAAGATGGTCAAGAGGTGGTAGACGATCAGAGTTGAAAGATAGGATGAAGATGGAGAGACTGTTTGGTGGTTCGTTCTTAATTACATTTTTACTTAGATCAGTCGCCCATAGTAATGCCTCTTCCACCCCCTCTCTCGTCCAATTGCTCGATTTATTCGCTGTTGCCTCGGATGTGCAACGTTCGCAGGTAAATCGACAAGAATGAAGGGTCCCCATCGACGTGGACAACGTGAGAGAGGAGCGAACGCGAGAGCCAGCAATGGAGAGCCAACAAATTGGCATTACGGCACACGTTAGCCACGGGTACCGTTACTGTCTCAGTTCCTTTTTCGAATCGTATCGCTGGGCTGCGTTCTCGCGTGCCCGCGCGATCGACCGAAGCGTATTCCCGTTCGGCATTTCGGTACGTCGCGCGAAATGTTCGCTCTCGCAAAGAATTACTGCTTCTCAACGGAGGCACTTCTCTAGAAGATGCTGCTTTATGGATGGGACCCATAATAAGATCGGCTTCGTCGAATAACAAGAAAAAGAGCTTCCTAGAAACGTGTGATTTGACTCTGCGTTCGAGTTTTACTCATTTCAGTGCTCAACCAACTTGTACCTGCTTATCTTTACATCGAGTGCTCGAAATGACCACCTGCGCCTGGATGCAGGCCTGTAGACGTCTGATCATAGACCGTCTTATTCCGCTTATGATCTTCGGTGGGACGTTTTCTTGTTTGAAATACGTCTATCGAACGAACTAGGTTCTCTGGAAAGAATTCTGAACGCTGGCGCCTTGCTTCGAGTGTATAAATCAGATACTTATCTGCCTTTTCTCGATTAGAATAACCTTCTATCATAATTCCAAATGCAAAGAATCTTGGAAATGTCCAAGTTTCGGTAAGAGAAAAGATTCAAAGTTTTCTGATACTCTGAGGTTCTAGTAAGGTTCGATGACCTCTTTTGAGATTCAAATTCCAAATTCAATTCACCAATGGAAATTGCTATTACGTTAGCGGTACTATGACGACTCTTCTACAGTAATATATAAGGTAAAAGAGAATTGTCCAGTTTCCTAGCCTCAAAAGGGAACCACCTGTGATTTAATGGATCCGAAGCGATCAGCCGTGTACCTTCGATACATAAATCGTACAATGAATCATGTACTGTTATCGTATATAAAACCTGTCTGAGCAGTAAAGTATAACACGAGCAAGGACGCGCCTCGAAACTAGAACGGTCTTTCCCAGCCGCCTAGATCCGTTAGGACAGACCCAGTTCCAGTGGAAGGACTCGGTGACACGTGAAACATGATTCCACGGAGAATGGAATCGCGGCGGAGCAGCCTAAACAGATGGCTAATTCATGGCGAGCTAACTGTTTCCTTCATACTCGTATAAAATGCTAAGTAGCGGGCTAAATATGCGCGTTGAACGTCCGCTTCCTTCTGTCAAAGCGTTTAAAATTATGAAGAACCGACATCGTTGAAACAACAAGGAGGAATTGTCGAAATCGCGGTGCGACGTTGTTGAGAACGGTTTCGCGAACTGGATCGGGGAAGAGTTCACGCGAGAATAAGGAAGAGAACGGTTTCCCCTGCGTCGATATCGATAAATACTCGTTACGATCGCATAAATAATCACTTGCTCGTGTCGTACGCGCCTTGCTACCTGTCTCCACACGGAAACACATGGACGACGAAATATCGTCGGGATCGAACGGTAATGGATGCTGGTCGAAGCACGCGAATTCATTAACCGCCGTAATATTAATTGCCCGCGCGTCGATCATAATTACCCCCGGGTTAATCGTCGATTACGGCCTCGCGGTTCAATGAATTCATCCTCGCTGATCGTGTTCGTGCTTTATGCATCCACGTGGACGGTAGAGCAAGTCATAGATGCTGGGAATTGATTTCGAGGTTCCTTCGAAGAGGGATCTACCTAAAAATGCCACAACTTAGCAAGGGGCATTTGATCTTTTAATAGTGCCGAGGTTGTGCAATCTCGTATCACCTGTTACTGGCGGACTGGCCAAGGTGTCAGCTTGCACGATGACAAGTGGGCCCCCTTAAACATCAGACAATATTACGAAATATTACTAAAAAAATATACAATCTACTTTTTTACCAGTTATGTATTTTTTTAGGACTTTTATCGATACTCTTATAGTTATGGATGGAACATTTTTAGACCCAGTCCGCCACTGTCTGTTACAGTACTAAATCTACCAAGTACTGCACCGCGAACCAGTGTCCCCTCAATTTTTTTTAGACACGAAAAACACCGACACAGAAAAACCGAGACCCGGTGAAATCTTCGGTTGTCCAGGCATCTTCCTAATAAATTTCCTGCAACCACAATCCAGCGGTTCGCCTTCACGATTCCCATCGAAACTTGAAGAGTGCTGGAGGGCAGCAGCCTATAGCCAGCGAAATTCCATTGGACGGGATAAGCATCGTCGTCGACTGGCCGCGAATTCTCGCAGGGTCCGCCGGCGTAAATGAGAGAGGCCGGATACGGGGGCCACTGCAATTTGTGTATTCATAAGATGCGCATGGAAAAGGGGCAAAAAGGATGGAAAAGGAGCGCAGAGGGCACACAGTAGCGCGAGCACCGCGGCGTGGCTCATGGTGCACGCTCAAACACCATTGGCTGGCGACTTGTAAACGGCCACGGCGGAGTGTATGGCACTGCAGTGGTCACATCGAACGGATTCACCGTTACGTAACCGGCGGCTATCCACGGGTCAACAGACGGCCAGAGGAGCCTTCACCGTTCGAGGAACTTAAGTTTTTCGATTAAGGACTGGTCCAGCACCTCCGAGGTGGGGAGCAGAGGATCCAGGAGAGCCGTTTATCGCGGGGGATCGTCGCGCGGGTCGGGATATTTGCTCAGGAATTACCAGCAGCCAGCTGCTGCCTGCCCGTGTAATCAGCGTCCCTTAGCCTCCGACGATATAGTTAGCCTGGGAGTTACAGATAAAGGTACGTGGCATCGGCGTGACGAGAAAAACGGGACCACTCTCTTCCACTACTCGAACACCTCGGGCAACTATTATAGAATACACCCGCTTCGAGAATTCCAACGAGTACAGAATCCACGTTTCGCGTCGATAAACGCTCAATGAAATCTCCACGCCGTGATCTATGACGTTCACCAAGGTCCCGTCAGCGGGCGCGTTAATTGATTACGGGACGTCAGCTCGGAAATCGATCGCCGCGTGTCGCAACATCGCGCAATTATAATACGGTTACGCGACGCCCATTACTCCCCGAGTTATATTTATAATGTCGTGCGCGGCGTGTCATTATGTAGTTACGGTAAACTACGGGCAACGTCCCATTAAAATCGTGGAATCGAAATAAGAGCACCGCCGCGAAACGAGCATTACGCGGCGACGGCGCACGCCTCGATCTTCGTCCCTTCGGGCGTGTTACCGGGCCGAGCAGTCCCGATTATGGCATTAATGAATAGGCGATTGTGACTCGGGCAAGCCTGTTCGCGCTACCATTCCGATTTTATGTCCAGAGCCGCGGACTAACGGCAGATCGATCGGTCCCGGCCGCCGATTACTGTGATTATCCAGTCCACCTTGTACAGATCGCCGCGATGTCGGCGCGCCTGTCTCGTGGCGGAATAGATCGCGCCGCGCCGATACTCTACCGAACGTCAAATCGAACGGCCGAACCAGCCACCAGGCGAATCACTGTGATTACTAATCGACTTATATTCGATTACCAACTGACCACGAGTGGGGCTTCGTCCACTGTCCCTTGGACGAGCCTCTGTCTACGAAGATCGAGCACCGATCGAGGTCTAATCTTATCTGGGATTGCCTCAGCCTCGGGAGAATTGGGCGAAACTTTGCACGGACTAGTAAGATTTGTGGGCTTTTGAATGAATAGCAAACTATTCACCAGTCTTAAATATTATTTAGGTATGAAAAGAAGGAGCATCGAAGAAGAGTTGATGGTACTAGGGCTGGGACTATTTGTCGAATTTTTTGGTATTCGAATATTCGAATACTTCAGTTGCTCAATTATTTGGGGAATATAATTCGAATATCCAAGTATTCGAATACTATTCGGATATCCAAGTATTCGAATACTATTCGGATATCACAGTATTCGAATACTATTCGAATATCCAAGTATTCGAATATTATTCGAATACTATTTGAATATCCAAGTATTCAAATACTGATGTATTCGAATAGTATGGTGTGAATTATAAATTAATTTCTTTAGGTTTATTTGTCAGGGTGAAATCTTGTAAGTTAATTTTGACCCACTTCGGACCATACTATTCGAATACATCGGTTTTCGAATAGTATTCGAATAATAACATTCGAATACTCAAATATTCGAAGTTTATTCTTAGTATTCGAATACTTGTCAAATATTCGAATATTAAATTATTCGAATAGTCCCAGCCCTAGATGGTACGCAACAGGATGATCAGTTTAAAAGTTCACTCACCATCCTCCCGACCCTCAGCGTCCTTGGCCTGGATCAGGATCGTTCTGGAGTAATTCAATTTTTCCAGCAGGTTCACCATCATGGCCAGCCTGCTCCAGGCGTCTCCAGGTGGGCTGCAACAAGACCAACAGGCTGTCTAAGCGAACGAATTAAATTCCCATCGTCTTCGCCGTGGCGCTATCGGCCGAGATCGCGTAACAAGAAACCGGAAGGATCCAGCCGCAGATGCTTCTTCCCGGTTGCAATAGATATTCCTCCGTGATTCACGAAGCTGCCAGAACGGACGAGCCAGATACATCGAGAACAAGAATCGCGCGCCGTACCCTATTTCATTGTTTCAAGGCATAATCAGGTGGGGGAATTTATTCGTGGTCATTGCAACGACTAACCATCGCGAGAAGAATTTTGTATAAAGCTGCGAATCCGCGAGGAGATTTTACACGAGACAAAAATCTCAGCAACAACTAAATATAAATAATGAAAATATATGTTTGAAAATATATCATGAAACTTGTCTCGTGAGAGTCTAGTTTGAAATAATGAAATAATTGTGTCGTTAGTTTAAAGTCTCATGTGAGACACGATATTTTTGTCTCGTCGTGGATTCGTACCTTTACACCTCCTTGTTTCATATTTCACATGAAAATACGCCTCCCTGTTCGCCCTAACGCTTGATTCCTATACTGAACCGCCTAGAAACAAGGCAGCCTATCTTTATCTCACATAAAACCACTTCAACCCTGGCAATCCTACTTTGTAATAATATCTGACCGTTCAATGGAACATATATAATTTTAATCGAGCTCAACAACCGCGACGTCCAATGGGACGTTAATGAACATCGGGTGCAGCAATGGCAATTAATGCTGAACATCGGTAAATCATCAGTGACCAGCAATCATCCGCGATCGCGTTACTAAATCCATTCCGACCGCGGCGGAGTTATCGTCCATTCGTTTCCCTGAAAATCAGCGATAGATCGCAAGTTTCACGGTTCCCGCGTACGTCGAACGGCGCGTATCGGTGACATCATTAAATATATGACGCGGCGGCGCGGCGCGCGTATCCATCGGCCACTTCCGTATTACTGTAAATCCAAAGTCGTCCGTTTAATTATTTTCAGCGCGATGAATGGCACCGCGCGGGGGATCGTTTTCCAAGCTATCGATCATTCGATGGTATCGTACGCAGCCCCCGAAGGCGGCGATAAAGAACCGAAGAAGAGGCACAGCTGCAAGGAAAAGCCCCGCGAGACGCGGCTCCAGCGTGGATTAATCGATCGGCGTCATGAAAGGTCATTCGTTAATTGCGCCGGCGGGCCGCATGCTGCACACGTTCCCATTCGTCTAAGCGACGGACCTCTTTATCCGTAAATTATCACTGGACGTTTCAGACGCCTTATTGAATATCGATGGGGAATTCTAAACGGTGCGAGTCGGGGAGCGCGCGTTTCCGCGAGGGGGAACTGCTAACCCTTTTCACGACAGATCGCAGGGGGAACCAGTTTGCAAAACGAATTGCACCGGCTACACTGACTGTCTTCCGTTTCCCACGCGAGCCGCGAGGATAATTCGAAAAGTCGTTGCGAGCTGGGGAACGAGATCGACGGCTACCGATCAAACTTCCACGGGGATCGAGGAATCCAAGCGGTACGCCCCAATACTTTTCCCTCGCTAAACGACCGCCACGAGTTTAATAATAGACGCCGTGGAGAGCTAGCTAAACGGAGAAAAGAAGAAAGACGCTGGATGGTGATTGATTGATCGCAATTACACGGTCACAGGCACGAGCGTGAAAAACAAAGTAGCTATCCTCGCGGAGTGGCGAGAAAAATGAACGGGCGGAGGAGGGGAATCGAAGTCGCGATCAGACGGCAGATTAATTGCGATCCCCGTGGCTCTATAAATAAGACCGTTCTCTATCCGCGGCGAGCAGGATTGAGAGGATGCTGGATCGGTTTGGATAGGCGACGGTCGCCGGTCGCGGCCGCGTCCTTGCCAAGGAAACGCTTCACTCGCATAATTGTTAATCGCTAACGAGCAACAATAATTAACTCATCCAGCCGGATAGGGGGCCCCCGTTGGTTGCGCAAAAGAGGTGTTCGATCGCGCGCTCGTTCGAGCGCACGCGTTCCCGCAGTTATACGAGACTAAGGGGGGCCTTGAAACTCGTTTAATGGACGACAGATTGCATCAGTCGGCCAACCACCGTCCACTCTTGCCTCGTCTTTTTCCCCTGGTCTCGTTAGAAAGATCCAGGGGATCGATATTCGGCTGGCTTCGGACCCGTGATCCAGAATAAAAGTCCCTTGTCTCCGATCGCGCTCGAATATTCGACGAAAAGACGTTTCGTTTCAACGGACCAGCATAGTCCGGCCGCCATTAAACGCAGTTGCAGCGAATCTTTAACGAGAGCTTAGAACAGAGTCTTCTTAGTCGGATCGGAGTTTCAGCTGATAAGAGAATTCACCGCTAAGAAGTTAAAGAATATTACTACAATATTCTCTACCCAAACCACCCCAGCGATACCAAAGAGAAACATCCCAGAAGACAGACAACCCCACGAGTGTCAGATCCAGATGGTTGCACCAATTAGAGGATCCAATCCTCGAGGAAAATTTCGCGCGTTATCGCGCGGATGGATCGCGAACAGACGCCGGGAAGATGTTGGTCGTCGGTCGGTGATGTCTCTAGCAGCCTCGCCGAACTTTCCCACCCTGAGAAATTGATGTCCGCGAGGGAGAATTAATAGTCCAACACAACAGTCATAATTCAAGACACCTGAAGTGTCAACCTGAATTAATAGTCGCGCGCGCAGCTGCGACGGAACCGAATGTTCCCTCTTGGTCGATCTGCGGCCTCGCGAGAAACCCACCCCACAAATCTCTCTCTCTCTCTCTCTCTTTCTCTTTCTTTCCCCCTTCTTTCTCTCCGTCGCTCGACCCAGCACTTTGGAGATTAATCTGTTTAACAAAAGCGGGTTGTAGATCGCAGCGAAGGGGTCGCGACACGTTGCACGCACGTTCCCCGTCGAATTAGAGGAGCGGTCCTGGCGGTAATTGCGCGCCAGGGGAACCACGGAGGAAAGGAAGAAAGGAACGAACGAACGCCGTTGGAATCTCTGCGAAGCTCTCTGCGTGACTGGAGATCGAGTTTTGATACGATACAGCGGTTGACCGTGACCCGCGTCACACTTCCAGCGCCAAGAGCGCGCGCCTGCCTGCCCTTGGTCATCGCACTTGGGCGAAATTCAAGTTCCCCCGGACCCTTTTGTTTCGGGACTCTTTAAGGTATCGGGTGATACGTTCCAGAATGGAAGAATCTCGACGCACCGGGTTTTATCCGAGTAGGGACAGAGTCGCGAAATTTCACTTGGAAGTGTGTAGAGAGTGAGTGGATTGACATTGTGGTGACATGCAAATAGGCAGCAGAGGCTGAAGGAACGACGGAGAATTGGAAAATTAATAGTGTCTAAGTTATAATGTGAGAAGTTGAAGGGAAAAGGGGCAAGAGCGTGTAGGGAGAGCATTTCATACGTTTTTCAAAGAAGAAGGGCCCGTAATAAAAAATGAATCATATCCTAGTTCTGACCCTTGAAATTGTGGAGGAAAGAACGTGTTATTGTAAGAAATAATGGCAGAGTATGGTGCAGCGTTAAGTCAAGAATCGAGAGGTTGAATGAAGTTGAAAATTCTGAATGTATCATTAAAAAGGCGCCTTCTTGCAATGAATAATTTGTGGTCGTAGCGTAATCTGCTGGCGAACGTATGCATCGCGCGCAGTTACCGACTGGTCTCTGGAGTTAAGAGCCAGATTCAAACCGCAAACCCACAAACCACAGGATCGGGGGACGAGCTCGAGATATCGAGCATCCTCTCTTCCCCGATAGGGCTCTTTGTGATCCTAATATACACGACCGCGCGCAGACCTGCGGCCCGAGGAGAATTTATTTCTACTACTTGACAATTTAGCGGCTGTAGAAACGCTACAGACTAACTATTATAGAGAGCTTCGAGTAACCGTGTGAGATTTCGAGAATGATACCTGACCCTAAATTCTTGTTCATTCTTTGTAATATATGCGATAATTTGAGGCTTAAATTTTAGTAAACGGAGGAGAAGAAAATAAGTGGATTAAATCTTGTGGTTTTAAATAAATATTGCTCTAAAACGGCTGGACCCTTCGTCGACGATACAAACTACTATACAATTGTCTGAAGGACTCACCCAACTCTGTAGTCCGTGCAAGATGGCGGTGGATTCCAAACGGTGCTGTGGCAGAGCATCCAATCGCACCAAATCTAGAACAAAGAGTCCCAACGCTGAGCGATAGAGCCATGAAGGGAACGGAGGGAAGGGTTCCTATTTATAGAGAGGCTAGGAGACATTTTATTTCATCCGCCAACGATCATCCATCCTCGGAAAGTGAATCGTATTCCAGTAGTCTTGTATCGCGTCTACTTTATCGGCAATATTAATGGTCTTACTTGGTGCAAGAGCGAAACCTCCCCATTATTCCGCATACCGAGTCGCGTATCAATAGTGATCCGCATTCTTTCGACGAAATCGTTCTTAATTATACGACTCTTTCGCAAACGAGATATTCCACTGCTCCAATAGAATCGCGTAAGTAAGTATCTCTTTAAATCGGGGTAAAAAATACTCCGCCAATTTATTCCGCCTCAAGACAAGTCTCTGTCGAGTACAAAATTCTTGTTCATTCTGCGGGAGGTCTTCTCGCAGTTGCAACTAGGGCTGGGACTATTCGAATAATTTAATATTCGAATATTTTACAAGTATTCGATTGCTACCAATAAACTTCGAATACATGAGTAGGTATTTGAATACTTAAATATTCGAATACATGAATAGGTATTTGAATACTTAAATATTCGAATACATGAGTAGGTATTTGAATACTTAAATATTCGAATACATGAGTAGGTATTTGAATACTGAAATATTCGAATACATGAGTAGGTCTTTGAATACTTAAATATTCGAATACATGAGTAGGTATTTGAATACTTAAATATTCGAATACATGAGTAGGTATTTGAATACTTAAATATTCGAATACATGAGTATTCGAATACATGAGTAGGTATTCAAATACTTAAATATTCGAATACATGAGTATTCGAATACTTGGATATTCGAATTATATTCGCTAAATAATTGAGCAATTGAAGTATTCGCAAAATTCGACAAATAGTCCCAGCCCTAGTTGCAACGAACCCCAATACAGTGCCACAATTTATCTCCTCTGTTCTCCGTGCGAGAAAATTTCTAGAGCAATTTCAATGAATGCGCGACGATACAGAGCGAGACGCCACGGGCGAGCATCCTTGAAGGCTGCACCAGTCTGAACCAGGAAGAACAAGCAGTGACGCCGCGATTCCAATGGCTTGTCATAGGCCTGACCTTTATCGATGGAGCGTGCGTGCATGGCTTACGTGCGATAGGTGCATTAATCGCGAACGGTGGGTTGCATAATAAGTCGAGACACGAACGAACCAGGTCCGGGCCCCTGACAACGGCCACCGGCGGGCCTTGCGTGGGTGCGAACCGCCCGTCGCTTCATAAATTCTCGGCCGCTTAAGCGCGCTAGCCACGCGGGATTGCGGGCGATGACAAGAACGCCGACACGACGACCGATCTCTGATCAGGTTCCGGTGAAAAATCACCGTGACGCCGCTTACTTCCATGTCGCTCAGAGATGGTAATTAGCGGGGCGACACATGACACCGAAATCTTCGTTACTTTTAATAGACTGTGCTCCTTGATCAAGTCGAGACTATTACCGACCAAGCATTAAAATAAAAACTCTAGAATTTTCATTGCATTTGCTCTAATTAAAAATATATAGAATTTAATGTTGAGTTCATGCAACGACCCTGGTAAGGGGTTACATACCTTTGGCAGATAGAATAATAGCGTTATCTTTATGATTTTTTTTTCCCGTATGAACAGAAGTTGTATTTCAAAATCAAGACATACGCCTTTTTGTGAATTATGAAAAAATATGATACAGTCAAACAATTAAGAATTTAATTCTAGCTAAATACAAAATTATAAACATCAATGAAATTAAAAATCTTATAACAATAATTCTTAAATAGTCAGCTATAAAAATTATGCAAACCTACCTCTAAATTATTCAGTATTAAACCCAGACACTAATTCTGATTCCCCCTCTACTAAATCAAAAGGTGTTCGATTTAATTCAATTAATAATCAAATTATAAAATTTGATATCTTAAGAAATGATATTCTAGCAGGTTCTTCTCGCAAATCCGCTTCATATTTGCGGTACCAAAAATATCTCGGAGATTACCGAACCGATTTGAATAAAATTTTGCAGAAATATTCTTAAGACTATAATTTAATATTTCTCGACACGATTTTTCGATAAGCGTGTTGTTTTGTTCTTTATTAACAAAAGAAAATGAAAACTTAGGTGGAAAATCGCGTGCTTGACTTTGAGTAGCTGCCATTTTTAAAAAAATAATTCCTTTCAAAATCGGCGGTGACAAGTACTAGATTATAGCGATAAGAATTTTCGTTCAAAATTTTATTCAATTCGGTCCAGTAATTTCTAAAATATTTTTGGTACCGCAAATATGAAGCTGACTTGAGAGAAGGGCATCATTTCTTCGGATATCAAATTTCTTTTGAAAAGAATGCACCTAAATTTATGCACAAAAAGGTGTATGTTTTGATTGATTAAATATAATATTTCTTATGTGAAAAAAAAATCATAAAGATAACCCTACTTTCCGAATTGTCAAAGGTACGTGTATGTAACCACTTAATGGCTTAAAGTGGTGGACCATTACAGTATAATTCTTGAGAGAGAATAATAGAAGACATAATTGTGAGTCATGAAAACGACTGCCTTAAGTCGGCTTCACGATTCTTCGATTACAAGATTACGTCCACGGATTCAGTGATCGATCACCGACGCGCACGATAACGCGTGGAAGGATTCTCATTTGCTTGCATCGCGCGGCGAAAGAGTCGAAGAATGACTGAATATGTGCGCACGTTTAGTTCGCATGTCCTTTTTTTTCAGCATACCTTGCCCGAGCGAGTCAAATGCAATTAGAATGACGCGATTCTCTCGGTACGGCGAAAGTTTCTTGGAAAAAGAGATCTTGATAAAGGCCCCCATTAGATATGCTGTAGATAACGGAAATACCTTGATAGCTGGTAAAAGGACTTGCATGTCCTCGCTAACAACCATCCTCGGCTCTTCGCTGCTGTCCAACTGAGACTTGAGCAAGGACACGCCGCGTTCTAAAATCAGATTGAACATCTGCAAGGATACGACCAGTGCCCTTTCTTGGACCTCGGACCGGTACCCCTGCTCCATTTGGGAGTCTGAAACAACAGATAGGAAAAATCGAACCGTTAGCGACACGAATACAGCATTTCACATCTTCCTATTAACGGTTATACCGTTGTTGCTTCCACCCACGCTTCGGCTACGAAATAACCAGGGCGGCAAGACGTGCATGGTATCAATAGAAGACACAGTCACTTAGAAACTTGATCATTTCGTAGGCATTCGTAGATATTTGCAAATTTCGGAGAAAAGTAACGCGCCTGACCAGTAATGCAGAGGATCCCCGAACATCTTAGGTTCGAGTCTCGCCGCCCGAACATCTTTTTTTCTCCTAAAATTTATTCAGATCATAACGGATTACGGCTAGAGCATCAAAGTACAAAGCAGCCCACTTACACAAGCAAATATTCGAACAAAACAAGAAACACAGCAGAAGCCACACGTTCCACGGGCACCCATCTCCATCGATCGCCTGGCAACGCTAATTGTCACCTCGCGACCCCTCGGAGCATTAAGCGGCGATCGTGAAAAGGGGGCGCGAAACCGATTCCTGTTCCGGGTTTGCGCTTAACGGAATTACAAGCAAAGAAGAAGCGTCCGAGAAATCGTTCGCGGCGCGGGCGGGTACAATTACACTTGCGGCGGTTCCGTGGAATCGTGGAAACGGAGAATGGCCCCGCCACGAACAGACAACACGACGGCAAAGGCGTTGAGAGAAATCGATCGACCCATTCCCCCGCGATTGACCGTCCAACCGTGGAAATCGTTGACCCTCCCGCGCCGAACACCGGAAAGCACGGGACGGGGAGGGCACAAAGGAGCGTGAAGAACGCCGTCGAGGGAGAGAAGGGATGCGGAAGAGCATCCAAGCAAGGGGGAAGACGAAGCTTTTCATTATCTCGTATATCCATCGCGGGCAATCGGCATAGCCAACATTTCAGCTGCGTTTCCAGCGCACGGGGTTGGGATGGCTAACAGAAAACCGTGGACGGGGGAGAAAGAGGCGGGGGCACCTAACCACTTCACGACGACGACATTGTGCGGTACCTTTCATCTAGGGTACCGCGATCCTTGGCCCATTGCTCGGCGAGCACCGCGAACGTCTATCGACCGCGAGAGCTCGTTATTGATCGAGCGCGTGCCCCTGCCCCCCCTCTCCAATCGGCATTTCCAGCGTAATAAAGGGGAATTTCGAAGGGAGAAGTTAGTTGACCTCCACTTCCTTGCAACTTGTTGGCCGACGCCTTGGGTGCCTCGGAATCGTAACGATAGGGGTGATAACGATCGCTATTAAATTTCATAGAGTGCTTCTAATCCTTTAAAGGTTGTTAAAGGGATTGGACTTGAGTAATGCCGCACGAGAACAAGAGTTCGCGGCAGCGCGGCGTTTAATAGGGAGCATAGGTGCGCAGGGATAGCCGCGAATTGAATAAAGGGGCAGGCGAACGAATATTCCACAGGCCAGGCCGACGCACGCATGGCCACTCGACGATGCCATGGTGTCTGGCAGTTTAATTTATCGCGGACGAGGATAATAATTAGCGTTTAACTGCGAGCTTCGCTGGAAAGCCCGTGTGGTCTTCTTCGAGGGGCTGGGTGTGCAAGGGGCAATTAGTTAGGGAAGATTTATAGAAAGGCCCCTAACTAATTGCCAATACGGTCATTAGCGAAAATTACGCCTATCGTCTGTCGACTTCCTCCTTGGATTCCCACCACCCTCCGCACACCCCCGCCCCTAGCCGGCAATTCGACGAGCGTCAAAGTTGCGCCGGGTTACGCTCGCCTGTCAAAGTTGCAACCAGCGTGTTTCGCTATCGGCTGCATCGGTGCCGAGGTATTCCTCTCGATCTTATCAAGACCAATTTCCTTCCTGGCGGAGCACTAATTGCAGGGAGCTATCGGTTCGCGACTGTCGAGCGTTTAATTGCGAAATCGATGTGAAGCAATTAAGCTGAGGGAATGGAAGTGGACATCCCCCGGGTGAAAATGCAAAGAGTACTTTGCGCGTCAGATCTGAAGGAGCCGGATTGTTCAAAAGATATACTCCGCGTTTCAGTGACGTGTCTTGGCTATAGTCAAGCTCCAAACAGAAGCATCCCTTTCGCCGCTGAGCAATTACATTCGCCGAGGCATCAATTATAAACTGGTCTCCCGGCGGGGCGCAGGGGTGCAGGGCATTAAACAGAAGTCGCAAACAGTTCGCAGAGAGACAGGGGTAATTCGATTGATGGTCGTGCGCCAGGAGGCAACAACGCCGTGAATGAAGTCTGAAAAGGCAAGTCGGCTGGCTGCGCTCCCGTCTTCCCTAACGAACCGAGCGCGAGAACCGGCGACGGAGCCCCGCCGTCCAAGTGAAAACTCCGTGGAACGTGTGCCGTTTAATGAAATTCGTGGGGGAGGGGCCGCGATGGGGCGAGGTCAGCCAGCCTTGCCAGTTTCCAGAACCGATACTAACGAGATTACCTCTCGCGAAAACGGACCGGAAATCGAGTTAGCCAGCTGCGCGGCTAATTCCATTAGCATCGATTCCGGCGGCCCCGGGAGTCTTCAATTCTCGTCGAGGCTTGCTGGTGCGCGCACGCGACGGCGGTAATGAATTTCCGCGAGAAGCTTAACTAGACGCGCGTCGTATCGACACTGCAAACCTTTCGTTGTCAAATTAACGGGCGCGAAATCAACGGAAATAACATTTGCCCGTTTCACGACCATCGTTGATAGACATTAACCCGAGTTAAGTTTGAAAATCGATCGTCCGAGCGTCATTGATTAATGGAGCATCGTTCAACCGTTTCGCTGACTCGTCATTCTATGAGAGTTTCATTCACTTACCTACTAAACTTTTTAACACTTTATTCAATTCGGTACTCGCGCGATGTGGAAGGAAACTGGGGGTTAATAATAATAACCAGAGTCAGCTAATTAATGGAAACGTCGATAAAGAGCGCAATAGCTAATTCTCCAGCGTGCCAGCCTGAAAGCCACTAAATTCGTCAGTTATTCACGTCCAAGTCGAATTTCCTCTCGGGTAATTCACAGACACGTTCGATTCGCCTGCGCTCGACTACAATTTATTTCAAGCTTCCCGGCTATTAGCGTCAAGTGCGGCGGGTACCGCGGGAAATACAATTACCGGCGCACATCTTCATTATTGGCATCAAATATTGCCGCACCGTTTTGCTTGTTAACGAGCGATATATTTCAGAATAACCCTGGCAAATTCGCGGCGTTCCCTCAGCTCGTTAATTCAGTTATTACGCGGCTTGTTTTATAGCGAGCGCGGAGAGCATGAGAGACCCATTTGTTCGAAGCTAATCGTGCCGTTAATGGCCAATGGAGGGGCATTACGCGACACGTTAAGGGTAACCGTAATGAGCGCGAAAGAGAGTTGAACGCGTGGAGAGCAAAGTCGCACGTACGGCGACTTGAATCACATCGAGTGTCATCGTTCCACGTGCTTCGCCCTCGCGAAAGGAGATTGACAAGTCGCTGGTAGCGAGGGGGGTGAATGTTCTGCGAAGGTATTTTCGATTGGCTTTGATGCCTATGAAAAGCGTTTCGAGTGCAATATGGGGCTTCGAGTGGATATTTCGAGAGACCACTCTCTGCACGGATACTCTTGGAAACGATCAAACACTCGGGGTGAATGAAATGGTTAAGTGGATCTTGAAATATTTGCGTTGCAACGATGTGCCCTTCCTGTTATTAATTTCGTGGGCTTGGAAACTAATTCTGGCTTTTCTTGATACTACTGATGAAACGAGCGGTGGCTAGAAGGGGGTTTTGCTTCAAGCTTGAAGCAGTTTATAGAAAGAAACTTGAATTATTAGGCGGAGAAAGAGAACGTTGGTAATATTAAAGGGGGAAGCTACTGTAACGGTCGACTATAAAGGCTATTTTCAAGACAGCCTTTTATAATGAAATGTAACTTTCTACGACAAATCTTTATTACCAACTGAAAATACATATATTTAACTAATATTTTATGCTCTCAGATTGAAAAAAAATTTCGGTAGCATGGCCACAGCATACGATAACATTAGTTTCTGCAAAAAAAATTACACAACGGGTGCTTGTGTAACTTTCCAACATTTGCCCCAAATTGAAAAATTCGAACGGTTTCTTAAAGTATATTTCAATAGCTTCAGTTAAACGTGCATATTTAAAAAAATATTCATTTTTGAAGAAATGGCGAACCTAAAAAGAAATATGGAACCAAGAGTATAAAAAATCAACATGTTTTTGATCAATGTTACGATTAAATGAATTATTCGATCAAAAAACTGGAACGGTTAACTGAAGATAATTGTATTATGAATATTCCCTGAAAATTTCAAGTGAATCCAATAAAAATTGACTGAGTTATTAATGCGCCCGTGTCAAAAATGCCGTTTCGAGATACTCGCATTTAAAGTTTCGACAGAAGTTATTTTCTGCAGCTCAAAGATCGCAGCTGTATACGGTCTTGTCGTGGCCAGTGATTTTCTACCCAGTTCTAAACAATATATAAGCTCATAATCCCTCTTATTAGATACATTTGGATTTTTTGACATAAACTGTCCGGGCGATCGACACCAAGCCACCCGCGCGAGCACTCGGTTCCGAGCGCTGCACTACCTATACAAAACCTTCCATAGCTCCGAGAATTTTTTGAAATCCACTTTGAACCAGTGCAGATATAATCTTGAGATCCCAAGCATTAAGAAAATGCCCCAATATAATCGGAAAAATAATTTTCACAGTGGCTTCCCCCTTTAATGACGACCACCCTCTCAATCTCTCCCCAAAACAAGAGACACCCATGAAAAATTTCCACACTCTAGAGAATTCGAAATCTGGAATACCTATATCCCAGAGGCTTCACCCTGTTCCACATGCTTGCATACCTCGCCAAGAACAAGTTCGCGCCCCGATGATCGGGGTTAATGGCACCGTGGCTGCTAGCAGCGAACCACTATGAGGTTCATTAACCAAATCGACCTGTCCTTCTGTGGACAGGAAACCCTTGGAGAAGTAGCCGGCGTGGATGACAGCCGCGTCGCGGTAGCTGTCAGCCATCGGACAGCAAAGGCGCAGGGCGTTCATGCGTGAAGATCCAGCGAAGACCGTGACGAAATTCAGCGTGTTCCCGCGTTACACGTCGCTAGCGAGCGGACGTAGGTGTGAACAACACTTTACGCCGCGACCCGCGGACAACTCTCTGGGACTTTGGATTCGACGCTCGAACACTTTTCCTCACCACTTGTAATAATTATTATCGACAAAAGAATAGATTGAAAGCAAAGTCATCTCACTGAAGGAAGCCATCTTCGACCCTTACTACTCGTATGCTCACAATATCTGTGCAAGGAGCAACTCTTCAAGCATAATATCTAAGAAGAGATACATCGAGGTCATAAAGTCTGCTAGAGTACCTATCAAAGTTTACAGATTCGGAACAAGTGATCTGTCATTTTCCTCGGGAAAGATCAAATTTCCAGATTTCTTCTTCAAAACCCTCAAAGCTGTAAACTTGGCTGATTTTGAATCCTGCAACCTTTACCGCCTCACGCTATCCCTTCCAGGAACTATACCTCGCCGAAAACTAAATAGGGAGCGAAAGGTGTATCAACAATCGAGGCCACACTCTTGATCGGAAAGGCCCTCTACGAACTTAATATCGTCCCCCGTAAACTATATATTTTAAGTTAGCGATAAAGGAACGTGGTAACATCCACTCAGGCTGAGGGAAAGCGACGAGGGATCTGGTTGCCCGGTAGCAGAGCCGTGGCACGCAAAGAAGCCCGCCTCTGGAAGGCGCCTGGCGCCAGTAGCCTGCTCTGCAAGACGTTCGTCGAACCTTCGACGAACCATACAGCCTCGTTCACAACGCAGGGACGCGCAGGCGTCCTTGGCGACGAGCGTTTTTCGCCCGCAGGAAGACGATAAACCGAACACGGCTTGGAATGGGGATACGCGATGGAAAAGAAAGGGAGGAAGAGCACTGCGAGTGAAGTTATCGTAAACTGGTTTGCCAGTCGGAATGGCGCGGGCCTGGGTGGACGATTTAATAAAATGGCGCCAGTCTAGCTAGCTGGATATCCGATTACGATATCCCTCTCCCCGCGGCCGCTGATAAACTCCGTATGGAACGGTGGGTCGTGTCGATAACCCGAGTAGAAGCGGCTGACTAACAGAGAGCGGGGGCTACTGCTAATCGAACCGCTTTCGAGAGGTGTAAATCGATTGGGAACACCGTGGATGACGCGCACGGTGTCGATGACTGATGGACCGACCGTTATTGTCTCAGTAGCCTCCAGCAGGCTGATGAAACATTCAATATTCCTCCTCGAGATTGCAAAGTACATAAGAACCTGATTTCACGGAACATTCCTCCTTTCCAAGTGGTCGCTACCCATGTTTCTAGAAATGTGAAGCAATTAGCTTCTAGCACTTACGATTTAGCCTCGGATTTCGATATCTGGATAGTAAAATAAGGGTCCAAGCCACCTGCTCGCAACGACGGCGAACGTGGGCACTCGCTTCTACCTTGCCAGCGATGGAAGTCGCTGGAGATGTAGTCACAGTCGACTTTTATTCCCGGCAGGCGGACAGTGAAGAAGAGGAGTCAGTAGGAGAAAAAGGGGAGAGAGAGGGCGAAAGAGGACTACGTTTATTCGTCTGGAAATTAGTCACGAAGTCGGCGGATCGCGGTGGCAATGTAGGAGCCGAGGATAGTGGTGGCGCTGCCACGAACGATGGTGGTGGTGAATAGCTTCTGCTGGCAGGCCGAGCTCAACGTACGACCTTGGCGAGGCCTTGCGAGGTCGCTGACATGATTCCGTCCTGTCCGCGGACTCGAGAGATCGCCGGGATTAGGAGGGAAGGAGCAGGGAGAAAGGGGAGGCTGAGAGAGGAGGAGAACGGTTCAAGGTGCCACCTCTTATCATCCTTCGCGTCCTCTGACAGGGTCTGCACTTTTATCCAGTCCTTTCTGCGACTAGCTGAACCTTCCCCGCGACACCCCTCTCACCGTGCAAATACGTAATTTACACGGATCCTAAGGTCGCCGGTGGGCTCTAACGAGCTCCGTGAAATCCTGTTTGCGTGGCCGTTGGCTGACGCTACCACGTCCACCCGGGGATCCTTCCCCGCTGAACTCGATGCGCGTCTCCCCGCGGCACGCCGGGATTATCGATTCCCGCGAACTCGGATAGTAATTGATTGTCCACGGACGCTCCGGCGCGTTTCATTCCAGCTGGCGTGAGACAGGAGGAGGTGTGATCAGGCTGAATGGTGATACCGCGGACTTGATTTTCAGATATTATACGGTTGCCCGAGCAGGCTTCCGGGAAGCTGCGTTTTTATTCCTGCTTCGGGAGAGTGTGTGTACTTTAAATAACAGGGGGAGGTTGATCTCGCGTTGAATCCTAAGTCTTTGAAAGGCTTCAGATCTTTCGGGATACATTTTAATGATATCTTAGGCAAAGAAGAAGAGCCTCCCTTTTCTCGCCAATTAATAAACTTCGAGCGGGTGATTAGAAATCTAGCTGAAGCGAGAAAGTCACAGACACGAGAAAAACAGGAGGAGGCGCGTCGTTCCACGACCGAGCGCCGACAAAAGGAAAACCTGGAGCTCCTCTCCCGTGTCGCGAACAATCTCATTTTGACTTTAATTATACAGTCCGGGACACGCTTAACGTCGTCGAAAAATAAAAGGAAGCGGTTCTGCATCGCGGCACGGCATCAGGGCACGCAAAGCTCGCTTCCCTTCCTCCCTTCTGCCTCTTCTGTCGCATCGTAATTTTCCCCTTTTAATTCGCGCAGATACGCAGCGGGAGCAGGAAGAAGCCGAGCTTCCTATAATCATCGTTGGAAATGATACTGCGATGCATGGTAATGATCCTGGATATTACGCTGCAACTAACGACCTAGGGCTCCAGCTAACGTCGATCCTTCCGGACTGAGATCGACTAGTCAGCATCAACTCTCTTCCTTGACACCGTTCTCGGCATCCATGGAATTATTGCTGGCGTTAAAATCTCCAGCGAGTTGGGAAGGATGTTAGAAATGATGGGAAAAAACGTGGACACGCAGAAAGTGTGTCTGAAGATGGTATATTAATCTAATAATTATATAATAGCTAGGTACTCTTTTTTATCGCATTGGGAAGCTTTGCTGTAATCTTCGATCACACTACGTGTAAATTTTTTTGTAACGAATTAGATAGAATTGGTGATAGAATTTTATTTTTTAAATTACATTTGTAAATTTTCCTTCCTTCTTTCTAAAATTCTGTTATCGAGGAAGGAATTAAAGAAGAGCCTGCATAAGCAACTATGTATGTGCCTTTAATTTAGACAGATTTAGAGGATCTATTAACTCTCAACTGCTAAGAAGAAGCTGAAACGATTCATATTGATCTATCGCGGTGTCATGTTCGATTAGATATAATACTTGAATTTTCAGGTCCACGAGAATCTTGCCCAGCATCACCGCCGATACACGCCACCTGCTGCTTTGTTTTATCAAATGCACCGAGGCTCGTTAGGTTCATGTACCAAGTATCTCGGAGCTACCAGTTCAGGTCAAGATCAATCTAGCGGCCCACGATGCAGATGTATTTCGTTGTCAAACTAGTCGGTTCTATCTACAGCTCTATCTATCTATAACTGACAGTCCACGGCATGGATGCATTTCCTACAACGTATAATCAGAGACTGTAACGATCATTCAATTGTATCTGAAGTGATTGCAGTACAAGCCTCTAATTATGCGCACTATCGTGTTCCCAGCGACTGTAGGCCGTACGTATCCACAGTGCCAAGGAGGTTAGGAGCGAGATTCTGGGAAAGAGGCAAGACCTGTATCGAGAAAGAGGAGCTAATTTCCACGGGTGAAGATCCCTCAGAATCCTGCGGTCGTTTCGACGGGGAGAAAAAAAAAGGTTCGACCCTAATGGGACTTGTTCACCAACATCGGGCACTGTATACGCGAGCCGGACACTATAGAGAACGATCGAACCGTTGAACCCTAAGAGTACGATGATCTGTCGAGCGCAAGAAGTCAATGATACCCTTCTTCCCAGCACTTGTATCTACTAGCACCTGACTGATCGAAGGGCATTTACATCCAGACACATAGATCCTTCAAACGGGGCTGTGTATTCTTCAAAAGGGGCTCGGGCGCATTATTCATCATAGACGGTGGCAAATGTCACGGTATAAAACAAACAAAATCCCGTGGGCCGGTAACGAGAGGGATAAATCATCGACGACAGCGGACAGAAACGCGACGTCATTGGTTCTTTTTATTCGGTTCACGGATAAGTTCGCTCGGATATCCTGGCAGAGCGATAACTCATATTAGGTTTACGCGAACGCAGCGCAATCAATAGACAATGGATGTCGATCTCGAAAGGGACCAATGAATTTATGTACGGTGTACCGGATATGAGATTCTATTTTATCTCCCTATCGCTCGATTCTAGTAAGCCACCCCAAACTCTCTCATGGAAATAGCCTCTTGACAGACGAAATCGACGCTCGCGATGAAAGGAGGAAACGTTTACCGAACGACCATCAGCAATTACCGCGATTCTAGCCACCAACGAAGAAGCTCTTGTTCCGGGAAGGGAAAGAAGAACGGGTGGACACTGGACAGAGGTTGCTCGAGCTTTATTTAACTCTCGCATCGATTGCCCCGGAGCCCTCTGCGCCGCGGCAACAGGAATGCTCGCGGCTGGTGTAAGTAATCGCCCACCAGGGCGACTAAACGCGTCGTGTCGCAGATAGATAAACTTAATAGCTCCATCCATTCAGCAGCGCCGATTATTGCTACGCTAGGCGCGTGGAGGAGCGGGCCGAACCGAGCAACATATTACTGGCTACGACACGCGGGGACGTTCGTCGAATTCCTTTGTGTCTACGGCCGTTCGTCTTCCGGGAGGATACGCGCAGGCACACGCGACTTTTACGATGCCCCCATCGCGAGAAGAAACCAGAGATCATCGTTGCGTCGATCCAACAACGTCGCTGCTCGTGGGAATCCTATTAAGCCTCCCTCCGCCTCGGAAGAACCACCTCGATCGCGGCGATGAAAAATCGTGAAAAACGGCGAAACTCGAGCTACGAAGTGGAATCGAGGAAAATGGTACCTTGCCGTCTTGTTTCTTTTCCCGCGGGACAGGCTTGCGTCGATCGCATGGATTTCTGCACGAGCGGAAACCGTGATGAGGCGACGTGACCACCAGAAACTATCTCACGCACACGATCTGCGATTCGCCGAGCTGTCGAGCCGCTCGTGGCCCTCGTCCTAGCGGGGCGAAAGAAAGAGAAATCGCTGGATGAAGATCGAACAGACGATTGCCCAGGATGTGTTGGGCTCTTTTCGCACGAACCACGATCCAACCATCGTTGCACCGCAAGTGGATAACAACCGTCGCGCGGAAACATTGTCGTCGATGAGTCTTTTTGCGCGACAGCGTGACTACGATTATTTGGCAAACAGTTGCATGATGGCTGCGGTCGCTTGCGAACGTTCATCGATACACTCTTGACGATCGGGCTTCTTGGGCAGAATGTTCGGTTTGTGTGTATCCTTATGGATGAGATGCAGGCTTTTTGCTGAGGTGCAACTGGCTGAATGTTTGGAGGAAGCAGAAAGGGTGTTGTGTGTTGGTCTGTCGCGTAAAAACTTTGGAATGGTAAACTCTGGTCACGAAATGTGTCCCAACTCATTATGCTTGGCTAATCCAGATGAATGTGACTATTTACACAAAAAATAATTTTTTTTTATAAAATCATAATCTAAATTTCGGACAAAGCCGAGTAGTGAAGTAAGTAATATATACTATTGTATTATATTTTGGTTTAGTGTACTATGTTTTTTCTACTAAAAAATCATTCGTTTGAGATGTCATGGAAGCTCAGAAGAAAAGAATACTTAGAAGCAATTTTTTTTCCGCGATACAGTTCAAATAGTCACCCGGGTGCCTCGTCAGCCGAACTAGTGTTAAAGAACTGCACTTTGTTCAAAAGATCGTCACTTCTAAAAACCTTATTTTTCATGTTTTTCTGAAAAAGTTTCCGATAAAAACTACAATTTTTACTTATTTTTTTATTCTATGGCTCCATCAAAACTTTAATATATGAATTTAAATTTTAACGGAGAAACTTTATCTCTCATAAAAACTGAGCTCCTTACCTCTGTTAATTTGAATATTCAGTGCAGTCAAGCCTTTGAAATATTTGTTAAAATCGATAAATTAATTAGTAATGCAAAATGCACAGAGAAACATACATTAAAAAAAAATAAGATATTATTTTAATGTTGTTTGATTTCGTACTACTATCCTCTGAAATGTACTATATTTTTGCACAATATACCTACTATATTTTTTATTATATTTGGCGGTGCAGTACCTATTAGATTTTCCGAAAAATAGTTGGCAATCCGAGTGGAAGCATTAATACATTGAGTGGCGCTAGATTTTATGAAAGCGATCACCTCTGCGCAGAAAGTTTTGTACAAGGCGCAGATAGAGAAATTCTTACTCGGTTTGGTTTCGGAGCACACATTCGGGGACTCTTTAGCAACACTGTCGATGCTTTTTGGAAATAACTGACGTGGAAGGACGAAATGACCAATTCAATTCCATCAATCGTTTGTTACTCAGAATGTTAATGATAACAGATTTATTTCAATGCTGCAGTCATTCTAAAATATACCTCATTCAATAAATATTTGAAGTTTGTAATGGCACGATTCAGGATGAACGTGAAAAACCGTGATGACGATCATGATACCACGGATCATGATCATATCGTGGATGGGACGAAGAAGCGATCTCCCGAGAAAAAAGACGATCCCGAGCCTAGCCAAAGGCGACGAGCTTATTAGAACGCGGCTCGCGTTCGTTGCTATCAGTGTCACGGTCGCGACGTGCATTTCGATGGAAAAGATTAATTGCATCTGGACTGAGATCGATGGATCGCGGCGATTTTTCGACAAGCGTTTTCATCGAACTTAACGAGCATCGCTAACGATCGGGAGCTAATACAGTCGACGCGATCGAAGCAACAGAATGGTAAATAATACTCTAAACAAAGAGAAAACGATACAAAAAAATTGCTCACCATAGCATCAGACAATGAATTTTTATCGGCAGCTTATCACTAAATTAAATTTGTGTTCAGCTCGACACACCGGGTGTAAAAAGTAAAAATAGATCTAGTAAAAGTTTAGAAGATGGTCTGCCTCAAAACTTTCAAAATCGTTTGAAGCGAAGAGTTTAGGTATTTAGTGAGCACGGAAATAGAAGCTGCCTAATTCGAAGAGAATTCAAAGGCAACCACCAAGTGGAACACGTCCAAGCAAACCAAACACCTGAAGAACTAACCCCTTCATAAGGTAGACAATAAGGAAGCAATATGTTCATCGTCCAGCCATTGTCTTTGCAGATGCGCTAGTCAAAGATGATCGACGAGGAATGTCGTTTTCGTATTTTCCTCCGCGTGCAAAAATACCCCCCATAAACTATATTCGCGCAAAAGTGGGCGATGCCGTGGAAGATATATCCACGTGCCTTAAACGCGCGTTATGTAAATACACGCGTTTCGCGGGTACGAGAGCGAGACAGAGGGCGGCGGATGAAGAAAGAGGACGGCCGATACGTACGGCCGTGGTACGTGGCTAAAGTAAATTGGTGGTCTGCCGTTGATGTATGGCAGAGTGATATTATGAACAGGCCGTCGCCTCATGCATATTCATCCGAAACACCCTCCACCAGCAGCCCGTTGGCTACAGGATTCGGTACTTAAGCCGATTCGCGGACGGTTCTTCCGATACCTGTCTTCCTCTACCGATCAGGGGGTCGCTGATGATAAGGTTATCGACTCCCATCGACAAGTTGAATGTAACCTGCGCCACAGAAGGGAGGCGAAAGCTGCGAGGAGTACGAAGGAACAGAAACTGATGGTAGGTAGTTGGAGATACATCGAGGGGAGTGAGGAAATGTATTGGCAAAGGATTAGCTTAAAAATTGGATGTTCCTTTGATATAAAGCTGAATTTCATGGAAAAGTCTTGCTGAGGTGTTCAATCAGATACTGCTGCTCCACTTAACGAGTGGCAATCTATTCATCTGGAAAATTCTACGATAAAATAAATATTTTACGTCCACTTCTGATTCTTCTTCACTTCCATGTTATATACCTAAAGCTCATCTTTTCCTCGTCCTTTAAAGGAGAATCAAGAAAGACACCTGCCCCCAAAACTTTCGTCACTGCACGGAATACGAAGTCGAACACTGACTTCTAAAACTTCCTTAAATTTGACTTGCACCATTCTCGTTTGAATCGCGACGAAGAGCCTCGCCAACCGTGTGCGCGAAACCAATTTCTCTCCCGCCAATCTCCGCAGGATCGTGCAAAAAGCATACACTTCCTAATGCTCCAAGCCGGCGTCAGTAGCAGTATTTACAAACCAGTTCGTGAATAATCCAATGGATCGAGGAAGAAGGAGCAAAAAGAGGAGCTGAGTGGATAAGGGACAGTCCAGTCTACGGCCGATGAACGGACAGGTAATCTGCATGTCTAATAATCTCGCGGTCGTCCTCGGTGCTAGTAACCGTCGTGTGTTCGTTTTGACGTTCGTTCCAGGGTCTAAGAAGCTGAACGGGGATCGTTCGAACGCCTTGTCAGGCTACTTCACCGAGCACGGTCCATTTTCGCGTGGAGCTTAAGCCGCGCTGAAACGCGATACCACGAATCTTTGATTCGATTTACCAGCAGTCGACGACAGAATCAGCTGCATGGTGTCGATATAGAGCACGCGACGAGACCTCTTAATCTACCAGAGGCGTTCTTGTCAGCGACGAGAGGATGATCCTTGTAATTTGATGAACATAATTAGGTGGAAGACCTTAGACCTTAGACTAGGGCTGTAACGAATATTCGAATACCAGAGAATTCGAATTTGTGGTTCGAATATTCAAATACCAGAGAATTCGAATTTGAGGTTCGAATATTCGAATACCAGAGAATTCGAATTTGTGGTTCGAATATTCGAATACCAGAGAATTCGAATTTGTGGTTCGAATATTCGAATACCAGAGAATTCGAATTTGTGGTTCGAATATTCGAATACCAGAGAATTCCAATACCAGAGAATTCGAATTTGAGATTCGAATATTCGAATACCAGTGAATTGGAATTTGAGGTTCGAATATTCGAATACCAGGGGATTCGAATTTGAGGTTCGAATATTCCAATACCAGAGAATTCGAATTTTCTGGTATTCTAATATTCCAATACCAGAGAATTCAAATTTGAGGTTCGAATACTCGAATACCAGGGAATTGGAATTTGAGATTCGAATATTCGGATACCAGAAAATTCGAATTTGAGATTCGAATATTCGAATACCAAAGAATTAGAATTTGAGGTTCGGATATTCGAATACCAGAGAATTGGAATTTGAGATTCGAATATTCGAATACCAGAAACTTCGAATTTCAGATTGGAATATTCGTATACCAGAGAATTCTAATTTGAAGTTCGAATATACGAATATCAGAGAATTGGAATTTGAGATTCGAATATTCGAATACCAGAAAATTCGAATTTGAGATTCGAATATTCGAATACCAAAAAATTCGAATTTGAGATTAGAATATTCGAATAATTACAGCTCTACCTTAGACCTTAGACCTCAACTTTCAAGTTCAAAGCTATCTTAGATTCATGAATTCGGAATAAGAAATCAGAAGGATCGTAGAGCTTTTAGTAGCCCAGTACTCGAAGAAGCTACTCCCATATAGTTCCAAAGAACCAACGCGACCAATTCCCATCCGCCGACATCAAGAGCCGCGTTTGTTCTCGCGAGGGTGGCGAATCCACTAGCACCGCTGCGATCCATCATCGAAGGACACGGGTGGGACCGCGAAGGCCAAACCGTAGGAAGACGCGGCACGGGTGCCCGCGGGTGCAGCTCGAGAGTAGGAGGGCCAGGATCAGCGGAGGTTGTAAACCCTGGTGGATGGTATGCGTCATTAATGCCTCGGCCATGGCACCGCGGCGGATCAAGTCCTTATGGCTGGCATTCATAGTTATTATCCGCGTCTTCGCAGGAAGTTATATTTTAACGGTCGTAAAGGCCCCGGCTGGCGAGATGCCTCGCAACGGCTGTTTGCCGGAGGGTATAAGCGCTCATGCAAATACAAAGGTAAACGCGTCTTTCTGCGAGTCCGCGCGTGTACACGCCTCGCCGGGCGGCATCCGCGCGGCGTCTGCGAGCAAATGTCACCGGGGAAGACGCTGCAGAAGCTCTCCCAAGGATAACCGCGAGAACCGACGTCTCTTCTAGCGTCTACGGGCCCGGGACCGAGTCGGTCGATTAATTTATGGGGCAATTCGCCGTGACAGTGGCCGCGGGGAGGCAAGTCCAACGGCCACGTGAAAATCACGTCCTCTCTCCCCCTGGCAGAGGAAATTAACGGGCGAAATACCACCTCGAAGAGTATTGGCGTAATAAGAGGCGAACGTTTAGATATGCCTATCACCGTGTATGAGCCTGGAAAGGTGCAGAGTCCCCTGATACCAAAGGGATGATCATGGCCATTCTCTCTCTTTCCCTCTTTCTCTCTCGTGTACCATGATTGAGATGCCGAAGCTCGCCTGAGTAAATAGGGACCAGTGTGCTTCTATCATCAACCACGACCAGGGGTGCCCCAGAGTTTAGTGCGATTCGAGGCAATGAAAGGGAATCTCCGATGGAAGATTCGTGGTTTTATGCGGCTGGGGTACGGAGATGGTTCAATCTTGGCGCCCGATAGAGAGGTAAAGGAACTTCGACGGCCCTGATGAGGGTGAAGGAAAAAGATTTACGCTCCAGGTTCTAGGTACTCGCGGCGATTATTTTTAGCCGAATGAGTTACGACTTATCCCCACGGCGGTGGCTCGTTTATTTTGTCGCGGGGAATTCCGCCTGCCGAGGAAAGGCTAGATGAAACGGGACGAAAGTAGACGCTGGCCCGTCAGTACTTCCGTTCTTCCTGGGAACACGCGCGGCAATGGGCGTAACTCTTTCTGCCTCGTTCTTCCAGGCTCGTCTCGGCGCGAATATATGTGACGTCTGTTGTAATGCTCGATGCCCCCGGGGCTCCTGTTCGACAGGACGTTCGGCTGGTTTTCTCAGATTCCTGGAATCCGTTCTACACCTCTCGCGTACCTGCGGCCGTGCGTTAGGCGGCCCTCAAGGCTACAATGACTGTCAGAACGCGGATAGCGCGATTTCAGATAATGGCGAGCGGAATGTATCGCTGGAAAGGGGAAGAAGAGGCTGATGGAATCGCTTGCCAGACTGTATTAAGACCGCGCGATGCATGACGACCATCGCGATGCGGTCATGGTGGAACGTAACAGGTGCACGGTGGTTTCGCCAGAGAGAGACACGACACGTCCGTCGTCATTAGTCCATTCGTCCATGTTTAACAGACGATCGGTTCGTGATTAATACGCGCGGTCCGCCGGATGATCACAGAGTGTATCGAGATGCAGTCGTAATGACGCACGGTGGCTGAGGTTTAATGAGCTGGCCACTAAATGGAAGGTAAACTGGCATGGACGCGCCTTAGCAATTTGCTGTTATAAGTATAACAGAGTCTCGTGTCTATCTCCTTTTTACGCCTCTTCCGTATAGACAGCTATTTGTTAGCTACGTGTCTTATTCCCATTTAGAGTTGAAAGTTGAACCTACACAGTGTATTTTTAATTTTAGACTGAATTGTAATTTCAGTCCCAACGCTTTGCCAATTTGAAACGTTGACTCTCGGTTGATTATAATGCCACTAATTAAATAATATTCCTAGGGAATGAATCGAGATTCCTTATTCAAAGGGTAAATGCGGCCAACATTCGCGAAGCATGTCCGTGCGCACGTGCCGCGGGCGTTTATGGAACCGCCGCCAAGAAGCTGGCGATCTACCCTTAAAGATGACCCAAATGACCCTCGAGGGCAATCTCGGGAGGCTCACCCGGTTGCTAAACGTAACACGTCGTGGCGCGCTACTCGCAAAAGGAATTTCCTTACGGGCCGAGAGCCCGCGACGCGTTATTATTCCGCGCACGCACCGAGGGCTGATTTACGACGGTGACCGTTTAATAACGCTGTCATTAATTTGCAAACGGTCGTACGTTTCGCGATTGAGCAGAGTTATACCCAGCCTTGGTTATTATACACGTAAACGGTGGTGCGGGACGGTTTAACACGCTCCGCGCTGCGTGGATCATCGGTGGTCCACGATATTTATCGCAGGCAAAACTTTCATCAAAAGGAGGAGGATAATCTTCGTCGAAGTAACGAGTAAAAGTAGATGGAACTGCCGCGTTTAATTATAGGAGAGGACACTGTAGTTCCAGGTTTCTCATAAATTTTTCAACGCCTCTCGTAAAGAATATCAGTTACCTGAAATAGAAACCTCTTCAGTAATGTATGGAACGTATAGAGCAATCTGTTTAATGTTTCAGGGGAAGATTGAGTTAAAACTTCTGCACTCTCCGGAGGTATAAAATCCTTTTCAGGCACGGAGATATCAAAGAGGACGTAAAAAGACCAAGTTAATTTTGGTTTAGGTAAAATTGTGGGGGAGACCGGGGCAAGTTGATACAGGGGGTAGGTTTGATACAGACGAATTATTTCGACACTGTACATATGTAGCTCCTTGTGTGCGAGATATGTGAAGCTTCTTGATCAATTTTTTACTACGACCTAGCGTATGTTTGTGTACCTTGACTTTAGCAATCCATTTTTAACTGTTTTCGATTGTATAGAGAAAAAGTAAATGGTTGTGTTCACTTTCCAATCCGTCTGGAGACGGGATAGAGAATCTTATCACTCAAATTAATTGGGCATCACATTAAGTCCTTTGAGGGTAAGGTAATTACGTTTTGTTATTTTGTTTATATTCTCTACATTTTTTTTATGAAGATGTTTGTACATAATGACTCCCTGTGGGGTAAGTTGATATGTTTTCTCTGGGGTAAGTTGATACAGCGTAGCAATTTTCCCCAACTACTTTTAATTGGATTTTTCCTTTTATTTCTAGAAAAATGGTACGAAATTATGTCAGGAAAACGAATCGCGGCAGAATACCGCAAAATATTTTTCAAAAAGCGTGTGTCGGTGTAGAAAAGGAGTCAATCTCGTTACGTTAAAGCGCGAGAATATACGGAATAGATAAAATAGCTTTATTAAGATACATTAATAAAAAGAAGGAAGCACTTCAAGTTAAAGAGGGATATTCCAGACATCCATCCTTTACTCATTCAACGGATATTTTACAGATGTATCAACATGCCCCAGAGTAATATCAACTTGCCCTTCTATATTTTACTTTCGTCCAAATAACATTTTTTTATTCATTTTGTATGTACAATATTATAATATACAAGTTTTCATTTACAATATATTAAAGAGGAAGGACCAAAGTATATTTTAACATATTTGTTATTAAGTAATTAATTTAAACAAAAATGAAAAAATTGAAAACTAAAAAACGTATCAACTTGCCGCGGTCTCCCCTACATATAATACGAAACCCTTCATAGAAAATTGACTTCATCACTGAGCATCTCTCCGCAGAAGAAGGTATAACGTCAAACTGCAGCTCGCGGAACTTTTGTCTATGTTGAATTTTCACCACATTCTTGCACATGGTGTTCGCTAGCTATAAGGGAAATCTGAGGCAAATCGATGAACCAAGGATCTCACGGTGCCTCCACAAATGGAGCACACCTGAACTCGGAGGCTCCTGCTTTTGCGCGCCTCGCCCGCTAAGCGACTCATTAGCGCTGCGTTAATGAATCGATTCGCCGCTCTCAAGTGCGCTGTACGGAAGAACACGGGCGTCCATCGCCGGAAAATATCGTGCAAATACTAATCCCGTGCACCATCGACGAGCAAAGAGACGCACCATTAGTCTCAGCGGCGTGGAGAAAGCTAATAGCCGAGGTTGCTTAGAATCGTTCGCACTGTGGCCATTTTACGGGAGCCTGGTCCTTGTGGTTCTTCTTCAGCGATGGAACTTCCATGCGCATAACCGTGGACACGAGGGATCTCCAAGTTTTCAATCTGTGTCCTCCGACGATGGCTGCTGGATGGAAGGTAATATTCGGCGCTCCCTCTCATTTCCGCCTTTTAATAGCTCGTGTGCTTTTAGCGTCCTGCTGCGCCCTTTGAGACCGGTCCCTTTGGTTCAACGGTTGCACAGAGTGCGTAGATTGGTCGATCGAATCTCAGATGATAATTGAGGGCCTTGCAGCGAAATAGTGCAACTCCACTTTTGAAAGTTTTTGAATTATGGTGTGTAAGATACGTCAAAAAAATTGTACATCGTTTGGAGCAGGTTTGATATAGATTAGAGTGGTCCTTATTTTTCAACTTTAAAATTTGTATAGTCTGACCCTTTGAAAATCTTCTATTCGACAAAAAAAATATCTTCGTGTTTTTTGTTTGTATATTTTGATATATAAAGGTCGCTCAAGGACTTTATATTTCGCATGTAGCACAAGTTTGGCAACGGCGACTTTCCATAATTATCACTTGTCAATTTTAATGAAACGGGGCCCATATTTATATACCAGAATCCAAAACCATGCTTTTATCTCTTGAATGTTATACTCTCACTTAAAAGTTAATAAAATTTCAAAATTATTACAAAAATTTCTATCAATTTATACCAAAATAGTAATATTTCAATGCCAATGAGCGACCTTTAATCCTTAATATATTTTAACAAAATTTTAGACGAAATTCTTTTAAACTATTTGGAAGCTTTTGAGAGGGTTAGAAGAAATTTTTAAAAACTTTGATTTTTTACCATACATATAAGGACCACCCTAATATTTAGACGATTTTTTGTGTATATAATTTTTCATTCTCCAATTGCAATAATATTATTGATTCGATACTTTACTATGTAGTCTTATAAGATCATAATTATGCATAGTTGAAATTTTATTTCTGGGGTGGGTTAATCTAACTTCCACATTGACGGCGAAAGTGTCAAGAGAAAAAAAGACCGGATAACCTGTTCATTCATTCATAAAGTTAGAAATATCAGCGAAACACGAATGAACGGTCGTTCACTCATTGGTATTCACTGGTATCTCCCATGCAATGCATGAACACCTAAGAAACTCGACAAATTCTTAGAAATCCGTTATTTCATACAATATTTTTCGCTAAAGAAACCTATAACATTGTAATTATAACAACAGATTTATCATAGGTCCATTAAATGCACCTCAAAATACAAAATTGTAGATATCACGTAACAAGACTTAGCTTGAACTTGTGGGACGCCATGAGGACAATAAACGTAATAAACGTAATTAATACCGTATCGGTTATAATTGAACAGAAAAACGCTTTTGCGAGATATCTGTGGGTCACCAGTCTAGATGTCAGTGTCAGTTTCAACGTTAAGTGAGCGCCATAGGCATTGATTTTTCGAATTACATCAGCAACGTTCACTAACTGGGGGATGTTCACTCACTGGACAGGTCACCCTACTAACAATCCACCCGGACGATATCGTTGGACAGGACCCTGCCACGGAGCGACCCGCGTCAAGCATGGAACATGGTATCTCAACGGAGGCCGATCCGACGGATAACCAAATGACTCCGACCCGCTCTGGCGTAAAGCTACCGGGAATAATGATAGTTCGCCTGGCCCGCGCAGCTTATTATTACACGTATCGCGTACTGCCGTCAGCGGGCGGTTCCTTATCCCCGGTGCACCCGCGGCCCGCGCCGAGACGCACCATCAACGGGCCCGAACGCCGCGCTGCCGTCCTAACTGTTCGTTCACCCGACCTTCGCAAGGTCACGGAGCTGAGGCGAGAAAAAGGGAAAGAGTAGAACGGCGAGCTGTAGAGAGAGGTTTAGCCGTGTCGAGGAAGAGGCAGGGTCTAATCAACGCCCGGAGTCATGCTCCAGAGAACACTGCAGGAAGGAAAGGCGGAAAGAGGGCAAGGGAGGTGGAGGTGCGCGAGAAAAAGCGAGGAGAAAAAGAGATTCAAGCGGCAGCTACGAAGAAGACACGAGCACTGTGCGCGAGGGCGCGATTGCCGACGGATAAAGCAAGAAAGAAAGAGGTCCCAGCGCAGCAGCTGAAAGCCACCATAACCACGGCTTGGAAATTGCCGAGCATTAAACTCGGATGGCACTTTCGGCCCCATTATCCTCGTCACCGAGCAACATTCGTCTTGTCCCTCTCCGTTGGGAAAGCACTTTACCCCTGCGCCGTCTCGTCCGCGCCGGAAAGCCGGGAAGAGGAACAAGTCGATCAGTCAAGGCTCATAGTACGACGCCTACTCGCCACCAACCCCGCGATCCACTTGGATTAGGGTAAAGGCAGGTAATATGGAACGGCACGTAATATGGAACTTCGTAAAATTTCGATAAATAAATAACGAACTCTTCAGGCAATCGTGTATATTAGATCCCTAGATACAATAGACAATGATACTGTCAATTGAGCCTCAGTCGGGCATCCATCATTGAAAAAGAAACGTTTATATTTTTCATGAGGTGTAAAAGTTTCTGAAAAGTGCATCAAATAGTTAAATATTGTAGTGAAGGTAAGTTATAAAGTATTATTTTGGTATAATTTATCAATAAATATGTGTGATCATGATTATTCAACAAAAGTAAACCAATAAAGTTACTTTTTTCTTAGTATAATTCTTAATTTCTTGTCAGAACAGGTGTGCACGTAATATGGAACATACCGAGTAACATAGATGAATTTGATAATGACGATGTCGGCGATGATGCGGAATGCTTATTTTGCGATGGTAATTATAAAAATAATGACACTGAAAAGTAGACCCAATGTATTCGCTGCATTCAGGGGGCACACAAAGAATGTGGAGCTTCCGATGTATTTATTTACGTGCCCAACGTGTAGGACACGCAGAAAACAGGAATAAATTCCAAAAATGACGTATATTTATTTATATATATATATATCTTTTACTTAATAAATCTTCATTTTTAATAAAAGAAAATAGAGATTTTTTTAGTTTTCTTTGCAAATTTCCTAGGTGTTCCATATTAAGACCCATTTTTTCGAACAGCTGATTTTCACTCTTTTTAGTTTTTGTTATTATAATTGCAAAACCATTGGATTTTTTTATATTTGACTATGTAAATATGATTATGCATTAGTTCCTTCGTCCCCCCGTGTCAGTTTTATTAAAAAACACAAATTCCCCTGCTTTTGACAAGCTTTTGAAATCAGGTGTTCCATATTACCTGCCTTTACCCTAAGCGTCGCGGCACGATTGCGGCCTCCGCCATGAAAACTTTCTAACTTTTACCGCTCCGCGGGGATATTGGTGTGCTTCAGGGAGATCGTGGACTCGATTGGCTTTCAATGCTTCGTAATAACAGTCTTCCAATCGCTTGGTGATGTTATTAGAATACACTAAAGTAGAGTCGAGTGTCTGTTTCTCGAGGGAATGTGGGAAATAGTGTCTTTAGATCGAGAACCGGATTACGCGTGGTTTAATAAAAGTAAAAGGCTCTCAGAAGCGTCAGAAGCGGAAGAATGATGATGGAGGGCCAGCTGCCGTCGCGAGACTCGCCGTCACACGCAGAACATACCTGCCCCTTGCGCGTGACGTCGAGACACTCGAAACAGCGAGTCGAAAGAACTCGATCTCGTTACGTTATTGTCACAAACCCCGCGCATGCGAGACGAAGCCCTCGCTAAGGCGCGGCGATCGGTATTACGCGCAGCATCCGGCGAAACCCGTTTTCGTCGATCCGCCAAGTAGTATCGAACCCTTCGACCTCCTCCCCGGCCCTCCTCGTGCTTCCACCGTGCTGGTGCGTGTCGCGGGATACCGGGTTAAAAATAACATCTCGCTGGATATTTATAGCAACCCGGAGGAGGAGGGGTGTGGCGGAGGAGAAGGAGGAGGTGGAGGTGGAGAAGGTAGTGGGATGCAGTTGCAAAAGAAGAGGAAGAGGAGGGAGCGGAGGATGCGGCGCAAGAAGGAGAGGTGGATCGCGCAGATCAGAGGCGATATCTGTCGCCCAGAAGGGACCCAGCAGCGTTAGAAGGAGAAGGCACATCGAGGATGAAGCAAGAACGACTGGGGAGAAAGGAGGGAAGGAATAAAAAGGGACGCCTGTAACTGTGCAACCTGCGCTGCGACGATCATCGACGGAGGGGGAGCCAGGCCTCGCAGCCAAGCGCGCAGGGTAGTTCAAGTGGAGCGACGCAATATATTAGACGAACAGGAGGAGGACGAAGAAGAAGCGAAGGGACAGGGAGACCCCGGCCCGGCCGACGGACGGACGGAGAGGGGAAAGAGAAACGGGTGCATTGCGCCTGGAGCGAGGTGGCCTTGACGTGGGCCGACCGGCGAGGGCAAGGACGACCGCCCAAGGGAAATCCTCTCTTTTTATTCCCTGCCAAGCTGGCCGCGCGGCGGCGTCGTCCCCGGCGACGATTCCCGGCCCTGCAACCGCGCCCGTCCATAAGTTCGCGTATATAACTTCGAAGCTCCCTATTACGGGCTCCAGAGCACGACTACCCAGGCTATCGGAGTCAGGGCCACGTTCGCGGTCGTTTGCCCACCCTTATGGCGAGATTATGCTGGCCCACTCGACCGATTGTGTAACTCATCGGCCGACGAAACGGGGCCCCTCGAGCCGTGTTTCTGAATCGTGCTCAGTTACGAGGATCCTCGTATACAAGTGGAAAAGCCCCGTCTCCAACGGGGAGGAGCCCACTTCAGGTCCGAGAGGACACGCGATGTCCGACGGAACGATAAACTGGCCCAAGGTTCCCAGGGGCGACGCAGGGGAATTCCGATGGACCGCGGGGTGAGCGTTCGGGGGAAACCTTCTCGTTGCATAATCATCGATCGCCGATTAACCCGTCGACCGGCCGTACGATGAACCGGAGCAGGCTCCAGCTGCCCGATCCCGACGCACCGATCATCGAGAGCCACATTGAAATGCACATTTCTTGCGCGACCGGACGGCTCGAGTTGTCGGGGGAGACGCGGAGGGCGAGGACAATCGATATCTCGGTGGATCAGTATCTTCTTTGTAGTCGAGGCCTTTTGTCTAGCGGAATGGCGATCTCCCCGCGTCGGCCACCCCAGGCTCCCCTCTGTCCTCTTTCCAGCGAGACAACGAGATCGTCCCTGAGACTTGTGCCCGGCTCCAGAAGTCGTTGGAATAATTCATGACGTCGCGATCTTGCGCACGAGAATAGTTTATCGCCGGGGTACGGACGCTGGAGGAGGAGCAGAGGGGGACTGGCCGGGCGGAGGCCCCCGATCGGAAATCGATTCACGTGCCGATAACACGGGCCCGCGGAGACTTTTCTCGCGGGGGTGGCGGGCGTAGAAAAGCGCGCTCAATGGCTCGCGAGGGGGGTTGAGAACGAGAATCGAACGACGCCGACCACACGGCGAGCTGTTGTACGCTGACGGCTGGCTCGTCCTTTTTTCCACTAACCGCGTTTAACGTCCACTTCGTGCCACGGGGAGGTTCGAGAATCCTCGAATGTTGTTGTAGCTTGAGTTGGTAGGTGGCGATTATTGTCATGGAAATTAACGTCGCCGGATTTCATATAAAAATCTGAGGGATAGAAAATAATTCATAGTAACCCTTTATTGTCACTTGCATTCCCCCTGTAAGAGAAGTTAAAACTAACCGTTTACCGTGCAATCATCAGAAGCTTGACGCACTGGACAAGACGAATCCGAAAAGTGTAGGGGAGGGTTGCCTATATGGTACCACTTAAGGCATTTTGCGTTATATTTCATATTTGGTACTAATTTGAACGCATATGACTATTGGAGATTGTAACTTGATCTTTTAGGCACCTACTATTATACGCTTAACTTTTTGTTTAGAACAAATTAATTTGTTATTAATCGTTTTGTCACCTACTCTAAAAGGTACGATTTAAGCAACCGGTCTCCTAAATCGTACCTCCACTAAAAATAGTATTAATAACAAGTAGAGAAGAAAATATTTAACATAAAGTAATGATTATTATATAGTTACATATACATATGTATATGGATCACCAGGCCGCAATAATATATGAATATAATATACTTATATAACCTATATACCTAACATACGAGTTGTCAAATCCTACTGGTACGAATGTAGTGGTACGATTTAGGAAACATGGAAATTTATTTATAAATATCAATTTAAACTTTATAATGAATGTAATATGTACTTAAAATGAATGTAAAATATTCTACATTAAACCCGCTTTTAGAAAAATACCAAAATACAGGACAAATTGCATTGTTTGATTATTATCAGCTAAAATAAACTGGTAAAAAGTTACATCAATCATACCCGATTTTTATAAATGTTCTCAGCTCAAAAATGAGCTCAAAAGGTTTTGTTTCTATTTCTTATTTCGCATTTACTTGATATTTTTATCATCAGATGTCGTTTACATTCATTAATTACTGAGAAATTAATGAGGTACGATTTAGGTGACCAGTACGATATTGGCAACTCTCCCCTACCTACCGAAGAGATCGCGAAGACTTAAATCACTCTCTCGTTGCAGACGTAGATCCAATGGACAAGAAGAAGCAAGTGGAATCGTGTTGAATCCATTAGCGAGCATTCGATAAAGGTATCACGATTCATTCGTGACTCGTTGCTGCGTCAACCGGGATACGCCTTTCGCGGCGTCCCGCTATAAATCGGCCGCGAAACGATCCATATTAATCGGCGGCCGGCCACGCGAGCACGCTGACAGTCGGCAGGTACACGATCCCAAGGGATAAAATGATTTGTCGATCGGCCCGAGTCCATGCGGGCTCGCGTCGTAACATTCGGCGCGAACGAGGAAATCGCGATTGCGAGGATGTTGCCGGTGCGGCACAGAGAGAGCCTGGCCGATGTCGGTGGTAACGATGCGATAACGACGACGGCTGATAAATAACTAAAGATGGCCGATCGCTTGTCGCTTTCCATGCGAATACACGCGATAAATATCGCGCCGCCGCTGGTACATTTCTGCGGCCGCCCTTCGCGCAAACTATAAATCCTACGTCATAAGTCAACGCTACACCCTAATCACCGACGTACCAGCGTTTGGTGGACTCGCGGTGGACAATATTAAATCCCCAGGGTGATTCGTAGGGCGAACTACAATTCAGTTTCGATTTCATTCGGGAACAGGTTCCCAACGAATTCTGCGAAAAATGGCCCCCTATCGCTTTAAAGACACCAGCCCCGCAATCCCATCTATCCCCAAGCTTCTCTATTAAACGAACTAATCGAAGCCCCTCGGCACCAGAGTGCACCGTCCACGTTCAAGCTGTCGATTCTGGCGGGGACGTGAGAAGGATCGCGAGGAATGAGGCGTCTGCCGTACACCGTGCACGTCGAAGAGTGAATTCCGCTGTTTGCCGTGGTTGGGCAGGAAGAGGGCAACGGGGCGTGCGGCAACGCGAGCCGAAGAGTACCGGGGAAAGCACGAAAAAGCACATCGGTATTCCGCGTGCTCGACCCGTCAGCAAATAAAGTTTATGCGAGGCGACCAGCCTCGGCTCCGATAAAAGTAGCGGACGTGTAGCGAGCAGAAAGTGGCGCGCGAGGCCGAAGGAAGCGAGGAGGAAGCAGAAACCGACACGAAATATCCGTGCTGACATATTGACACAGGGGAGTCGTAATTCGCGCCTCGCGGACAAACAGAGGGCTGGCGGCTGGTCGTGAAACGATCCCTCGTCAAGGGCGATCCGTTTCGCCTGGAGGAGAGTGTAAAGAGCCGGTGCAAATACAGCGAGACCAGAGAAACGGACTCGTCACTCACAGCGTCCACATTTTTAGGTCTTATTCTTCTCCGCGCGGCTTTTCTGGGCGACGCGTGGGTCGAACTTTCGGGACGCATCTCGGGAATTTGATTTCGAATCGTTCCCTCGAAGAGAATAATTGCTTGGAGCATCAGACGTTGAAGTCTCCCTTCTAACATACCTACTATACCTACAGTACGAAGCACTGAAATAGCAACGGAAAGAGCGATACAGAACTGCGCGTGGATTGGTGACAAGAGAGAACGGGTATAATTCGAGCTGCGGGCAGGTAATTCCCTGAGAAGAGAGGGAAACGACTGAATGCTCGTGTAACGAGCAGAACTGGCGCTGGATTAAGGGTTACGCACACAGGCCAGGTAATTATGCCGCTGGAGCGATTAAAAACTGTTATCCCGCGGGGGGACGGCTATCGCGTACCAGCGCGGTACAAGCGCCAGCGTCTTGTTAAAACCTTGTATACGTTACTAATTAGAAGTAATTACTACACGTGACATACATTGGGCTTAAGATTGCTCCGCAGCAGCCCGGGAGGGAGCCGCCTGCGGGCCGCTGCGCGGATAGGAGAACGTGTTCCTCGTTGAATACGCGCCCGCCAGGGGTTACATGCCGCGACTAAATGCTTCGGCGATAATGAGGCCGTAAGAGCGGCGTTAAGATAAGCCTCCTCCGTTGAGAAAGAATACACAGGCGAGCCCGGCGATCGGAAAAATCCGCGGCCGCGCTAATTAACTTCTTCTGGCCGCGTTAATAGAGTCCTCGGAAAGTTCGCGAATAATTAGAGGAAGGAGATGATGGGGACCGATATGTGCGTGCGACGAGATACGTTAGCGATCGCGCACGACGATGATGGCCGCAATTAAGATTAACCAACGAGAAAACGCTATTGCCCAACCATCATCGAGAGCACCTCGACGATACGGGGCCATTTAACCGCGACCTTCGTCTGGGAAATAGATAAACGAAGCATCGAACGGGTAAAGTGTTTCTCATGCGTTATGGGAGCTCCTTTGTCTCAGGGATGTGGGGACTTTGTGGTTCTCGTTAAATCTGCTCGGCCGTGAAGTTTAATAACTGCACTTGCAGGATACTCTGCGAGGATTCTCGGTGGATTTTAATTTTAATTTCGCCGATTCAAGTTCTTTGTGGCCGGGGGCTCTTGGCGATGGAATATTAAATTCAAGGATCTTTTTAAGTATTGTATATTGGACTCCATTCTGTATGGGAGTGGGAACGGTTTGGTATTCTTCCGTGTGAAACGCATTCGTTGTTGATCATTAGAGAGAGAAAGCTATTAGAAAATACATGTTAATGGATACTTGGACGTTCGTACCGACAATCTCGAGTTGCAGATAAGTAGGGGATACTGGGGCAAGTTGATACGTTTTTTCAGTTCTCAATTTTGTTCATTTTTGTTTGAATTAATTACGTAATAACCAATATGCTAAAATATACTTTGGTCCTTCCACTGTAATATATTGTAAATGAAAAGTTGAGAAAATACATACAAAATGAATGAAAAAATGTTATTTGGACGAATGTAAAATGTATCAACTTACCCCACTGCGGGGCAAGTTGATACATCTGTAAAATATCCGTTGAATGAGTAAAGGATGGATGTGTGGAATATTCCACTTTAACATGAAGTGCTTCCTTCTTTTTATTAATGTATTTTAATAAAGCCATTTTATCTATTCCGTATATTCTCGCGCTTTGACGTAACGACATTGAATCATTTTCTACACCGACACACGCTTTCTGAAAAATATATTTCAGCACTTTGCAGCTGTTCGTTTTTCTGGCATAATTTCGTACCATTTTCCTAGAAATAAAAGGAAAAATCCAATTAAAAGTAATCGGGGGATATTGATACGCTGTATCAACATGCCCCAGAGAAAACGTATCGACTTACCCCACAGGAAGTCATTATGTACAAACATCTCCATAAAAAAATGTAGAGCATATAAACAAAATAACAAAACGTAATTACCTTACCCTCAAAGGACTTAATGTGATGCCCAATTAATTTGAGTGATAAAATTCTCTATCCCGTCTCAAGACGGATTGGAAAGTGAACACACCTATTTACTTTTTCTCTATAGAAAAGAAAACAGTTAAAAATAGATTGCTAACGTTAATATACACAAACGTAAGCTAGATCGTAGTAAAGAATTGATCAATAAGCTTCACATATCTCGCACACAAGGAGCTACATATATATAGTGTCGAGATAATTCGTCTGTATCAACTTGCCCCGATCTCCCCTATTGGCATTTTCTTATTTCCGCTATGCAATCTAATGGCGAAAATTAAAGCAGTCTAATCGGGTTAGCTATCAAATGTAATTGGCATTATTGGGAATTTCGACTGTTCGATGATCCATTTGGTAAAATTTAACAGACTATTTAATGACAAAAACATTATTGCAATATTTAAATACTCGTGTAACACCATTCCTGTAACACGATTGACCCGATTACAGAGCTTACTTTAGTAGATGGCGCTCTCAGAATATTTCCCAATACATCTAGTCTGGAAACTGAAAGAAAATATAGTTTAAAAGCGCTCGACTACTTTTCGCTTCCGTTTCACTGGAATCGAACTTTTCCCCTCTCCCTAGCTCTTCGCCAGCAATTACACATCCTTGAAGATAAATCTAAAGCCAAGAAGAACGCGCGCGCACATGGCTAATGAAAATCCGAGTGGCGCGCGCGAACCGTCATGTAAAACACCGGCCGGGGAACGCGGGTCGCGAGGGTCATTCCGTATCAAAATGTACAAAATTGTTGTACAGAAAGCAGAGGTGGTACGATGAATCTCGGTATCCGCGGTGGATATTACAAGCCGCGCCTCCGACTACTCTCATCGACCATACCCCCGCCGACTGCCCGTATCGCAGCATTAAAATAATTTAATTTAATACCCGGCAATTCCGCTTATTACCATTGCAACATCAATTTTAATAATAGCCCTCTCTCGCTGAGATACTCCCGACACCCTATCCCTCTCTCGCGGCTGTCCGTGCGCAGCGCATGCCGCGGAGTTTCCTGTACCCCTACAAGCAACCCGTGTCCACGGCGTTCGATATTACCAGCGCTAATGGCATCCCTAAAACGTTACATTACGTTTTGTCGTGGCAACTAACGACTTTTCTGTCGGTTTCTTTAGTCTCCACCGCGTTCGTCGTCCCTTATAATCGCAGGAGCACCCATTGACTTCGCGCTACGAGCCCGAACGTTTCTTTCTGAAACCGGGAATTCATCTGAAAGATAAGCTACGCTATGCCAAATTTTAAAAAAATTGGCTTCAATAAGCTGTGCTGTTTTTTTTTTCTTTTTTTTTCGAAAACTAAGTTAGCTCGACGTGGCACGAGATTCCCTGGCGAGCGATTTTTCGGAAACATATCAAGGCATAACTTCCGAAAAAAGAAGCACGGCTTAACTTAGCTTTTTGTGGAAACTGTTCCATAAGGATGTACTGGAGCTATTTTCTTTTTCAAACTTAGAATAGCATAGTATAGCTTAGTTTCCAGTTGGATCCCCGGCTTGCTGATCTGCGGTAAAGATCGCTGATACGTTCCTGTTGTATTCGGATTGGAGGAAATGAAACTTGCACCCACTGGCTATGAAACTGATACGAGATTGCGTCTGAAAAGAGGTAGCTAGGAATGTAGCCTTAAATTAGGCATACCCAGAATTACTATTTACAAAGTTAATGAACTCTTCATGAAACCTCTACTGACAACCTCAAAAATTTAAGAGGAAGCAAATCGCGAATATAGGAGAAAGAGGCCCAGAACCGGCCGAGTTAATCGTCCCACGAGTAAGACTACATTAAACGCTAGCACCACGGGAAAGCAGAGTTATTTTGCAGCGCGGGGTCCCCGTGTCAGGGGCCCGGCGGATTTTCTCCCCGTCGAGGGACAGCTCGCGGGGCGCCTTAGCCGGAAATGGAGCAAGAGCCGTTCATTAAGGTCGCTCCGAGAGTTTCCTGGGATTGCGATATCGACGGGACGAGCAAGAACGTTAAATTACGCGATGCCCGAGACGGAGAGCAAGAGCGGAGAACCAGATACCGGACGTGCATTTATATCGGTGCATTAAGCCTGTGCATCGCGATGCGCCGGCGTGTCCTCCCCTATGGTACGCCAATTGCACGACGATTACGCGAGTACCAACAGCCGTACATAAATCGACGGCGGATCCTGAAAAATCGCGGCTGCCTTAGAAGGCTGGAAAGAATGGTGACCGTTCCGTTCCGTTCGCTCGCTCTCTGGCTCGCGTTCGCGGTTTATTTATCGGGGGGAAGTCGAGCGAGCGACCGAATAAATTGCGACCGCGGCCAGAACATCCCAGCTGGCTCCTTTAATGCTAAATATTAAACGTGCTTCACGACAACGTCATTAGCGAGAACATTACCAGCGTCAGCTTCACTGCCCCACGGTGCTCGTTAGAATCGTCGCTACCGTTACTGCAATAACATCCCCGCTTACTAATATTCTAATATTAGTACGGCAATAATATAGCAGTAGAAGTCGCGGCATATTAGAATTCGAAATAAAATTCGCGGTTTAGTGGCGTTCCTTATCTAGCGCGGGGCATCTTTTTCTCCAACATCGAATTAGGTGTCGGAGAGCATATAGAAATGGTATGTAGTTAGCCTCCGCTGCCCGCGCGGCTATTAAAATTAATATCCAATTTCTTCAACCTCCTCTTCAAGTACCCTCGCCAAATAGAAGTGCAAGCGGCAAAATCTGCTCTCCCAGGGACGCGTCTCTGGCAGCAAGGGTTTCGGCTGAAACATTGATTTCGCAGACACGCCCCGGCAGCGGCGGAAAAAAAAAGAAGCATTCTTACGTGCCTTTCACCGTCCGCGCAAGAGAACACTCCGCCGTATATCCGTGAGCTTGTAGGTACACGAGAGCTTTGCGGGGCCGGCCACTCTGCATGCCTACATAAATTTGCTGGCACGTCAGGACGTGTTAGCATTATTACGTGTGTCGGGGGAATACCGATCCCGGGCCGACACTATTTTCCAGCGTCGTAGCGCGTCTTCCGCGGACGGCAAGGGGCCCCGACGGTGCGCACCACCTCCGCTGGGCCTCGTTCGCGGACAGATGGAAGCGGGATCGCGTTACAGAAATTGCCAATTACCTATAACATGCAATTTCTCCCTGCCCGCGCGATCTACTATCGTATTAATCCGCGACGCTGGGCCCCTGCGTTGCCGAGTCCCCCTGCCAACCCCCACACGCGTACACGCCCGAGATGAACTTCTATAGAGAAGTCATAAGTGGCTACATGCGTCCTCGGGCCGGTGCCCACGAACGCGTCTATCATCGCGAGGAATGTGTCCCGCGGAACAGAGTCCTCGGCAACTCCGTGGCACTCTAAGGAGCGCGTAAACTCGGCTACACGCTTAAACATTCGCGCGCCGAGGCATTGCGTGCGAATGCCCCTGGGACGCTGAATGCGCGCGAGGATTTCCCTGGTAAAGAGAAATTTAGAGTGTTTACCAATCGTTCCCGATTACCGATCCTCTTATCCGTCAGCGGATCACGCTTTCGAGGCGATGGAATCGAAGGAAGGAGGAGCAAAGCTCGTTTAATATTGATGAGAACGGCGTCGGGAGTGGTTCGGATTATGCTGAATAATTAATAGCCGCGATAAGTGGGCAATAATCAGGGTACAAAGGAGGAAGTGTACAGAGCCAGGGATCATAGACCGTGGAATCAATTTATGTGCGGGTAATGGCCCACGCGAGCTTGTCTCTGACCGTTCAACGGCAACCGGAAGCCGGCCGAGCGCGAGCGGTACACCTCTGTATAAGCCTTCACTTGTGTGACAAGGTTAAATTAGCGCGGCGCGATAAACTGGCGTATAAACTGCGCTTAATTCGAGAGCTGCCGCGATAGGCAGCCGAGCCGAAGACCCTGGAGGGGATAACTATCTCCGGGTATTTAGTGGCACTCGGCGGTTAAGATCGTGTATCGATTCGCGACTATTAACGCTCCTATCGCGTGCAGAGCGTTACGAGAGCGACGCCGCGGCTCCCTCACAGAAGAGCAACGGAGAAGAGTCGAGAAGGGAGGTGGAGAGAGAGAGAAAAAATGAAAAGCAACGGCTTGGTATTGACTTTTGCCACTACGGCAAAGTGCATCGATCATCGGACTCATTCGTAGAATCGTTTCGACCGCTGTTGGCCCCAGGCGCAACGGGAGCCGAGGCGTTCATCGTTTAATGACTAGGACTCCGGTACCAAGAAGGAGGATAGTCGATGGGCATACAGCTAACCTATCGTTTAATTGTGGATGAAACGAGCCTGGGAACAACGGGAAACCTCGCATCTGGACTTGCAGATGCTGGCTTAAAGTGTACCATCCGCTGGCGAGAACGCGTACCTTCGAATAGTGGAGACTCGAATCGTCCTACTCGTCTATGTGGAGGGGGCTCTCGATTCAAATCCACCTACGGCGTATATACAGGCGCGTTTGTACCAACAAATCTTTTTTAAGCGGCTCTCCGCTCGTAGCGCGATTATTTGCTCTCGAGGGCGTACTGGAAAGTCAATAATCTCGATACAGCCGAACGCGGGACTGCCTCGCCTCTTCGAATTATTCTTCAAACACTACAGAGGCGAGCCCCCTGCCTCCCTACCCCCTGCTGTGTACTCAGCAGCAATATTTGCAGCCCCGAAAACTTCGGCCAGGTTCATTTGTAACGAGCCGAGGGGGGGCGGCCTCGCTTTTTGCCCGGGGAACAATTAAATCTCGGCCCCTCAGAGCTCGAACGGTGCATAATCGTTGGTGATCTCGGTGCCTCGCAAGGCCAACGGAATTACACGGGGGGAAACGAAGAAACGAGGGAACTAGGGACCTCGTATTGGATGGATCGTGACGAGGAGCGTTTTCGCGGCTCGTACTAATAACCGTTGATGATACCTTTTATTCCGGGCGTCGCTTTCGACTCCCAGGCCCGGCATTCCTGGCGAGCTACCGTCATTAGGCTATCCCGTGACCCAGAGTTTACGCCTCGATTACGCCGGTATGCGTTCACTCAATCAGAGTCGTAAGACCGCCGCGTAAAAAGCCTCGAGTCTGCCTCGAAGACGAATATTCCCTCGGGTGAGACGATCGAACGGTCCAACGGGACCTAGACGGCTACCTCGACGCAACGACTCTGCGAGACTCTGGGAAACGGCCGTGGCTGACTTGCGCGAGGCGCTTCTACTTGGAAAAATTGCTGGATGCATGAGCAGCAGTGGCGGCTCGTTTATTACCGCGTTAAGGTTAATTAGGCTTGATTTACGCCAGCTGGCCGGTCACGGTGCACGGCCACCCTTTAAACGCTCTAACGCGGCCCAATTTTCACGTAACCGCGGCGGCGCTGGATGCTAACGCGAGTGCAAACCGATCTTGCTGTCTGAGCATTCGAGAAACCGCGAGAAACTGATATATTTTCTGGGGATTTTTAATATCGCGGAGAGAGGTTGAGAAATTATACAGAAAGAGGTATCGATGGTGATATACTAGAAACTTACTCGCATACTTATCCGAAAGTAAAGCTTCCGGTAAGGTGTATTCAAATAAGAGAAGACTTTGCCACTTCACCTTGCTCGAATTATTGGAAACTTCCGATTCCTCACAATCCCTAAAGATACGCATCGAACTCCACGACCCTTGCTCAGAACCTCAGCTTCTCCTCAAGGGAAATAAGAAATTGGGAGTCGACCAACTTCTGGTAGCTCTTCGAAGCGACGCCTGCGCGATAGCTGAACGGAAGTGGAAGGCCAGTCGACGCTGGGGACGTGATTTTGGGAGCGTGTTTGGAAGCTGCCCGTTCAAGGGACGGAAAGGAGCGAACGTCCTCGGCGGCAGCAGCCCCGGGGCACTTCCCTCTCGCGAGAGGGCAACATGTTGCGTCGTTCGCGGTTTATTATTAATAGGATGATAAGATCGCGAGGCATTACGCGAAACACACAGCTCGTCAAGCCGTAACTGGTTCCGCGCCGAAGATAGAGTCCCTCATCTATCTCCCGCGACACGGGGTGCGGGAACACGGGCGAGCAGAGGTGCGCAACCTCTTCATCCTGTGCCCTGTGCCCTGGTGTGGGTAGCGCGCCGCCTGTGGGAACAGGGCCCCGGGGAACGGCGAGTGGGAAAATGACGAATGTCACTGCATTAGGTACGGCGTCCCATACAGCACACAACGGATTACGTGATCTCGAGCGGAGGCTGACTACTATCCCGTGACGGTACAGGACGGTGTTTTTCATCCTCCGCCAGGTCGCGTACACTTTGGAGAAACCGATGGAAATACGAGGTAAGTCAGATAAATAACGGGGGCGGGAAAGGAGCAGGAGGGGGTCAGGGTCCTCCGAAACGTGATAAGCTGGGATCTAGAGGAGACTTGTTGGTGGTGGTTTGCTTAGAATGAAGAGGGTTAATTGGAGAACTTCTGGGATATTAATTGACAATCCGTAGAGGCGGATTTAAGGAAAAATGCACAGGTGGCATAAGTTCTGGGACACCTTGTATACGTAATGGAATTAGAAAATAAGCGAGTGTGGTATGAAAATTATGGGGAACAAAAAATATAGTGTTTGGATAAAATCATATGTAATTGTTTTTAAACGATTTTATTCGGCTTCGATCCTCTGTTTGTTTGTTTATTTGTTTGATTGTATGTTTTTATGGTTCAAATTTGGCAACTCAAATTTAACCCACATTCAACTATCCCATTGTCTTGAAACTTTGCAGATGTGCGTAGTTTGGATGACAATACAATGTTTAAAAAATATATTAACCCCGAGCGGGTGAAAAAATTACCCAGTCATCAATAAATATAACCCATAACCACGAATCCAAACGACTTGAAATCAGCCACTCGCGTTCTTGACGAAAACGACAAAAAGCAGCTGTGTTCGGGTCGCTAGTCGCATCGCGATTTGAAATTAAATAAAAGATATTTCTAAAGAAATCTGAGCTACGAAATGTAAATCCATAAACACTAAAAACTAGAAAATAAAAAATATATAAAAAAATTTGTATATTAAACGATTTTATTAAAAATGCACTAAAAACTAAAAAATAATTATTTTCTTGTACTACAATTTCGATGGTGTTTTTCAGTTGAAATAAAATCGTGGAGCAGGATTTTTCATAACAGAATATGAATCAATTTAATACAGCATCAAGCGTCGAAATTAATTTGTTGTGAGATACCTTGCTCCACGATTTCATTTAAAGTGAAAAACACCATCGAAATTGCAGTACAAGAAAATAATTATTTTTTAGTTTTTAGTGCATTTTTAATAAAATCGTTTAACATACAAATTTTTTTTATATATTTTATTGAAAATGGTAGGGCCTTTTGGTCAGGGGTCCATGTTAAATCCGCCACTTGTAATCGATAATCAACCTCGTCAAAATTGTATCGCAGAGGGATTGAAAATAGGATAAGCACCGTACAACGCTCTAGAGAACTGAGAGGAAACACTGAGCCACTCGATGGGATGATTGAAAGCTTCGCGGAACTTCTTGCTACGTAATAATTCAAAGTTACTATGAATATCGCGGACAGAGATAGCTTTCACATTGAATTAGAGGATCGAGTATGCATACATAATTAACAGCGATGCAAGAAAGTAGCATCCAGCTAGGAGTCTCTTCTTAGAATAATCGAGTAATTGGATTAAACGCCGATGTCTTCGAATCGAATGGAGCACGCAGGATGATCGTAGGAAGAGCGATTAATTTAACAACCACTTCGCCCTCGGGTGGATCAGAAGTGTGTGCCCGGACATATGAAAGTAGCCGGTGCGTTTCCTCCGCGTTTCTTCCAAGGTGGAGGGCACTAAATACCACCCTAATTGTCCCTTGCCAACCGCGAATTATTCGCGGGAAATGGAATCGCAAAAACCAGGGCCCAGGATCGCGTTCGGAGCATCCTTCGCGCACCAACACGACGCGAATCATCCTGGCGTTATCTCCCGCACTCCCATCCGAGGCAAGAATCCGCGAAAGAAGCTGGAGTCAGTTTTTAGCGGCCTTGCCAAGGCTGACATCTTCTCGGAATCGCTGCCAGCCAGCAGCAAAAATCACCATCAACGGCGTGACACCGTCCGTGGCCTTCAGAATTTATCGCGTGCCACGGTTTATTCGCTCTTCCTACTTTGCCACCGATATATCGAACGCTAATTTATCCATAGCGTCATATATTATTCATAGAATGGAAGCTAGATAGAATTACTAAAATATATATGTATGGGGCACTGACATTCTGCAAAGTTTCTCAATGAACTAACTCACTAAATGACGACATGTTTGCGGCGACTAAACGAGTAAAAAGTAATTAAACACATAAATCAATTTAATGAGGAGAATACAGACTCCTGCCACCAATTTGCTCGCTTAAAACCTTATCCACGGTCAATCTCGAAAGCCTATTCTTTTCTCCGCGCGAAACGTCCTCTACTTTTTTACCCGCGAGCTTCAGATTCATATAAGCCCCGCCACAAAGGTGTTAATGACCCCCGCAGAAGCGTTTCGCCGCACAAAGTGTCGCAGAGACTGTCCCTTGCGAAATTCCTTCTTGTTATCTGCGAAAACCTGCTCGCGACCCCGTACAACACTTTGATACGATCTTCCAGACCTTTCAGTCGCGACGGTGCATTCGGAGATACGTGTCCTCGGTGAAGTGAAGAGATTCTGAGTACTTCAACGACACTTCGTCACTCAGCGTCCCTTCGAAATTTCGAAATACAAAATTGAGGGAACTTTCAGAATATATAAAGGGAACTCGGCTGCTAATATTCTATTATATCTTGACTTTTTGAAAATCTGGTGAGTCAGTCATATTTCGCATTAAAAGATACAAAATTCGTCCATTGACACTATTCCCCTATCTCTAATAGTTCTCGAGATATTCCACAAAAATGATTTTTCAACCCTATCTTTGAACGCAGTTTTCACCCCCCAAATATGAAAACGGGGAAAAATAAAAAAACACGTATTTCTTATTTTTCGGTCCTCTATAACAAATCCAAAAATCAAAATGATCGGAGGCGGACACCTAAAATACTCTCCTTGCCAGAACCACTTGAATCTAAACATTTTGCAATTCGCCCCTTTTTTTCTTTTCAAACCTTTCGATAAGAGATTTAACAAATATCGTATTGGAGAATGAAGAAAATTTAACGACGTTTAACGCAATGTTCGATTGCACACCGTCACATTGCGAACGTCAGGTTGAAAGATGGATAATGGGCAACGGTACCGAGAGACAGACTGGATTAATTTAATCTGTCGTTGATCCAGCAGGATTCGCATCCCTTCTAATGGCACGATAATATTCGGATGTAGCCCCGTCTGGGCGGATGCGAAGTTCAAAGGTCACTGTACCGCAATCATGCGAACGGTCACGCGTATAGATGGGTCCGGACACTCTGAACGAACAGGAGAGAACGAACGAGGGAAATTGACTGGAGAAACGCAGGGGTGAGAGCCTCTAACAAAACTCGTACTTCGAAAAGATCATCGAGGGACATTTCCATTCGGCAAAATTTACAACTCTGAATTAATTCAAGCACAATTCTACATTCCCCTCGCAAAATCCACCGCAGCCACCTAAATCACTCGAATCGGACGTATTATTCCCTCGAAACTGCCACGTTACCCAAGCCCCGCACTTTTTACCATACACCCAAAGGATTAAATCTCGCCGGCTCCTCCGTTTTCGTTTGCTCAGCGAGGTGTGTCGCGAGACAAAATTGCGGTAAGCCGGGACCCACGTTCGGTACCTATACGGCGGGTGTGGGAGCGCCGCGCGAAACGGGCCCGCGTGAAACGGCACGGGGCCCAGGGGGATGGTTGTTCGACAAGGACGGGGCAAGGCGGGCGGCAATAATTCTCGTGTTTTAGAGGGGCAATTTCGAGCGGAGTACGCGGCGGCCGCTCGCGCGCGCCGACCAGTGGATTTTCGTGGGCTGTACTTTTCGATAATTTACGCCAACGAGGCCTCGGACGCGCGGGGTTTTCTGGGAACCGATTCGCCTCGGTGGCCCTCTGCTGCGATCGGTAATACAACTTGGGACTCGCGTACGCGAGCAGCATATAGGAGACACGTTTCTTTTTTTTTTTTCTTTGCGAGAGATCTCGCGGCGTGATCTTCGGCGGCCAACGGCCGTTCATCCGAGCCACGAGGGCCGGGACCCGTAACGTTCATTCGGTATTGCGGCCCCAAAAGCTGCCCTCCGCGCCTCGCTATCATCGCACGGACTTTCCGCGGCCGCGCGAGCAAAAAGTCTCGCCGCACGGTAATACGGCGTTTCCGACTTTTTGAGGGGGCTACGTGAGAAGGGTACGCCACGGCGAAATTTCCGAGCGCGAGCCAACCGGCCGGGCGTTCGAACGTCTTTCAATCTTACGTGCGCGACGTTACGCTTCCGCCCGGCATATAAAACACGGTTCGACGCGCACCGCGGCCCCCGCGGAATCAAGAAACAAGGGACGACGTTCGTGAACGAAATTTCGCTGAAAAAGTCCCCGGATCCACGGAATTCGAGGCTCGTCTTGGAGCCGCCTGGTCGCGACCGAGGTTGAGGAGTTTTTGGGGAGTTGCTTGGGGATACCGATCGTGGAAACATTCTGACGCCATTTGCTTTTAATTTCGATTTAATTGCGGAGGCTAGGGTGAATTCACCAGTGAATGAACAGCTAAGCGTTTTTTCAGTTTCAAATAACGATAAAAATTAAATAATGTTCTAATTTATTAAATTTGTAACAGAATAGGCTTTAAAAATGTCTAAAAAAAATTTTTGTGATTGTTTTATTTGACCGGCGTCTGAAATAAATCATAAAAATTTAATCAATGCCCAATATACTAGTGAATCAACAAAATACCCAATAAATGAATACCTTGTACCCAGTGAATGAACACAAAGAATAATACTTCATTTTCTGACGAGAACACGCTGAAAACGCTACAAAAGAAGAAAGGAAGTTTAAGTGAGGGACCTAACATAAGAATATAAAAATATAATCTATATATTATAATAATAGGAACCTGACAAATTTATTTATGTCAGAACACAGTTTACACAATATAATGGTTAACTGTCATCGTACGTGTTTTGTTACTAGGTTTCTCGCCGTGAATGGCAGCACCCGAAACCACAAAACAAAAAAATTAATAAGCGACCGAGGCGTTCATAGATTAAAAAAGTATTAGTATCGCCGTTATCTCAATAAATTTTCCTTCGTTCTAAATATAAGATCATTATTTTCAATGAAATAGTATTCTTGTTATACACGAAAAAAGTCAATATGTTCATTCACTGGTCAATTCACCCTACTTGGAAACATTTCAAACTTTGCGAGACAGCAATGACGATTCGGAAACGTTCACAAAGGTTGAACACAGGATGCGTGGAGAGAACTCCTAGTTGCGTTAAGGGATTATGCCTAGTTGTAAAAAAATATACAGTAGATATTCCACAAAAAATTCCCGAAAACCGGGTTCTTTTTCGCCAACTGACTACTTAGGCATAACTCCTTAAACAGACAAATTTATAAACCCCCGAGGAAGGTCCGAAACTGTTCCTCGAGCCACCTATTTCGACGCGACTCTCTGACCCCATTTTTTACGCTCCCCACAGGAAGCCCCGTTCAACGACTCAGCCGGGAGAAAAACGTGCTCGACGCGAGGAGGACGCGCGGCGATCGCCAGAGAGCTCGGCGCATCCCCGATGAAAACGGGAGCGACCGTGACGGAGCAGAGGTAAAAACAATGGAGGCGATTTAATAACAGCGATGCGGTGCGGTTAGCCACGAAACGTTTTCAGGCTAGCGCGCCTGCCTCCTCGGCGTCCACCTCTGACGCAGATGCGTGGCGCACTTCGGGGGGAAAAAGCGAAAAGAGAGAGCGCCCAGTGTTACCTGTACTTAGGTTAGTTGAACGTTCCGTCGAATAACAGCATGGGCCGACGTCAAAGCGGAGGTGCGCGCGAGGAGGGCTATCCGGGGCTCTCCTCCCGCCGCAGTCTGGATGCAGATGATCCGAGATTATAGACATTAGGGACATTTGCCTCGGCGGTGTACGGATCTCTGCACTGCCCCGCGGTCGCGTCCGTACCTCACACGCGTGCATCTCCGTGCAGCCGAGGCTGCACCTTCGCGCCGTGGGGAACATCGTCGCCGCTTAATACGCACCCTCCCCGGCGAGTAAGTGATTCCGAGCGGCGTAATTTGCGAATTTCACTCAGGAGTAAGTCACGGGACCCGCTGTCGCGGTTATTAATGAACCGCGACGCCCTTGCACGGCTCCTCCATCGACCTCCAACCGAACTCCGACGAAGGCTGGCCTCTTCTTCGGGCGAGGTCCTTGGTCCTCCACCGTCGCAACTTTTGCTTTCGGACTCTCTCCTCGCGAAGGATACCGGAGGACTCATCTTTTTAGATTTGGGAGATTGTAATTGCGGGCTGCATGCTTTTCGTCCTTCACCTTGGATTTGCGGTGCACAAGGGAGCCGTTCAAGTATAGGTACTAATCAGTACCTATACTTGAGTCTAATAATCATTAGACATTTAATTAATCACAGAAATTTTGCGCACACCTGATGCAGAGGATTTGGGGAAGATTCGAGAGTTTCGAGAGATTGAAGAAACTCGATCAGTTTGGTAGTATTATAGAAACACTAGACGCGACACGTCTACTATCGCTGATGGGAAAATCACGACTGAGGATTCAATGTCGACGTTGGCAACGCGTTACTTTTTAACCGACTTCAAAAGGGAGGTTATAGATTCGACCCGTGTTTTTTATGTTTGTCCCCGCGTAACTCCTCGGCATATGGATCGATTTTGATAAACTTTTTTTTTCTTCGAAAGAGGGTGATGCCCCCATCCTACACTGCATCAACATTGGCCCAATATTTTGCCAGTTCTGATTAATAATAAAGACTATTGTCACCTAATTATTATTATTTTATGTACGTACACGCATATCTCGTCGGCATGTTGTGCCAATATATATAAAACAAAAAAGTTAAGAATAAAAAACAAATTAAAACCGACTTCAAAAAAATAAAAATGCGCTAAAAAGTAAAAAAATTTTCTTCCTCATTTAATCTACGACTCTCATATTTTTTTAAGTCGGCGCCTCATCGTTTACACTGTGTAATCTGGCGTCGACTTAAAAAAATGAGAGTCTTGGATTAAATAAGAGAAAAAATTATTTTTTTACTTTTTAGTGCATTTTTATATTGTTTGAAGACGGTTTTAATTTATTTCATTTTCTTTAGTCAATAAACCGTCGAATGTACACTGAAATACTCGCTCGTGACCGCTGGTTTTATATAATTCAAATCTATGTTTACTTGGTTTACTGAGTTTCCAATTTTCCATAATGGAAAAAATCTACCGACGACGCAAATTGCAAAATACCTACTTCTTACTTTCTTACAATTTAGAGAGTAGAGCTTGAGCTTCCGACCTGCCAATGGTTATCCAAAACCATATCGAGAGTAAAACATTTGAATAAAAAGGTAATAAGTATTCTACATAGACAGAAAGCAAAGGAAAGAATGTAAATAACAAACTCGTATACAGGATATAAAAGGAAATACACCTTCATGCCCCTGATAGTTAATTAAAAGGACTCCGCGGAGGATGTACGACCCCATAAAGCCGTTCCCTTCCATTACCCTCTAAACACTCTCCAACTTCCTCCTCCAAGCAGCCGGAGTGCGCGGATCCAAGGAAAACACATCCTCCGCCGCGAATGTACGGTACTCGACACCGAAACAGTAATTGAATAACTGAATTCGCCTTCCTGCAAACGCCCGCGCCGCCCTCTCTTCGCAGCGTCTTCCTCTGTTTCCATCAGTCAATCGGAAGGGGGGACCTCCAATCCCTCTGATACATGAGAATAAAGTTACGGCGCAGGAAGCCCGCGGTGGATCTCCACGCTCGAGGGACGGGAATAAGAATATGATGAAGATAACGAGTAAGGGGTTGAGAGGGAATTACCTACAAAATGACGACGGAATTAGCCGGCTCTGTCTATCCTATTATCGCAAATAATACTCGTCTGATATCCGCTGTACAGTTAGATGTAATTAGACGAGCATCCATGTGGACTCGGATCATTCCTTTTATTCTATCTCCTCCATTCGAACGGAACCCCTACCCGTCTCGTTCGTTTCGAATCCAAGTCCACGCGATATCGATCCCAGCTCGCGATTTTCCTTTTTTTTCTGTCCCCCCTCCTCTGTTCGAATAGGAGACTGACGAGGGTCACCCTCTCAAAATAAGAACAAGCTGCGCCACGATTGAATTTCACTCGCGATCACGTTTTGGTCCCGCGAGGGAACGCTCCTTTTTCGACCGGTCAAGTTGTCCGCTTTGAGGATCCGATTACCAGCTGGTATTTCGGGGGATCGGTGCAAGGTGCCCCTGGCCGAAAGGCAGCGGAGGAAGGGGCACAGAGCGATGCGAGGAAACTGCGAGGTGCAAAGAACGCGCGAGCTAGTTACAGGGGGTGCTTCGATAACATGCGCAACGCAACGATACATGTTCGAACCACGTCCATCTCGATAACAACGATAACGACGCTTTCGTGAAACAAGAACAGATTTCCTCTCTGAGGCACAGAGAAGATGGGAAATAACGCGAAGGGTTGCGAGCGGTTCGATGAGGTGGTGGGTTTTCCATGGCATATCGTGAATTCGTTGTTTCAAACGCAGCTTTGATAACTTCGAGTTAAAACAGCAGGGTGGATTGAGTCACTGTTTATTATTCACATCCTAAATCGAAAGTATTGCTTACGTTAACTGTGTTTAGGTACCTTTACCTCTTAGTTTTAGGTACATAATATTAGGCTTATCAACAGCATTGCTACTGCAGCCTCGCCTTTACTCTAGCCATTTACTTTTACTGCTACTCATCCTATATATATTATAGCATTTATTTTCTATGAGTAATAAATACGTAATAATAAGAATAAAAGTAAGTCCTTCCTCTCCGTCAAACGCGAGTTGAATGGAAAAGAATCTAGAACCAGTCTTTATCGACCAAAAATACCGCTGTTATTGGCACATCAAGTGTCTCGGGACTCATGCAATTTTCCATTAATTCGCCAGGCAGAACGAGTCTCGAATAGAAGATACTTGCTACGTCTACCGGTGATCGTAAAAGCTCGGCACGATGATTCCTCAGGAATAACAGCCCCATAAATTCTGGCTGATAAGCTTTGCAGGGAGCGCATCCGCGAATTACGTATCGCTGGAAAATGGCCGCGTGAAGCCGCGCCATTAGACAAAGTAGGGCCTGGGCCGTTGTTCGACGCGGAATCAAAAGACGAATCGAGGATCGGAGGCTACAAATCTAGGGGCTGCCCCTATCCTGTAATCTGCCGCTGGTTTTCTCGGATCCTCCGGTTGATTGGTAAGAACCGAACCCGTGGTTCGAGACGTGTATCCGCGGCCATGGATGGTGAGGAAGGTCGTTTACCCTTTCCGCGGAGGAATCTCTTCATCGTCAAGTAGCCAGCAGGACGTGGATTATCTTGCCCCGTGTGCAATATCTTCGGCTACCACTAGCCGGCGGCTCGAGTGCTTTCAATTCGATCGTCGACAAAGTGGATCTGATGGATGTCTCAAGGATGACTCGACGCTTCCAGAGAGAGAGAGAGCGAGAGCGAGAGAGAGAGAAAAGGACAGAGCGAAGGAGAGGGAAGAAAAGGGTTATTTCATTTTTAGCCGCCAACGAAAACGCGAAATAAATTACACGCGCCGAGAGGGAGAGTCGGGATCGTCCAATGCCCGAGACCTCGGTAAGGGATTAGAGCCATCGAAAAGTACCGCCGTGAATATAACGCGCTCTTTCACTTAACACTCCTCTTATTTCTTCGTAACGCACTGCACCCTGCGCGTCCTTATTTCGTTATGCTTCGCACGTATGGATACTGTTTAAGGGGACATTCTACTGTCTCGGTCGAAAAATCCGCCACTTTTCGGTGATGGTTTTTAAAATGAAATAAACACTTAACGTTTTCGAATTTCTGGGGGTGTATTCTACCAGTCTTGAAATACAAGAAAAAATCTCTGTTGTTTGTTTATTTCATTTTTTTACATAAATATTTCGCAGTGAAGTTGGCGCCTTCAAAATTGCTGGCGGTTGAAATTTCAGACGACTGGATCATCGGAAATAAAAAAACCAAACATATTTCTAATTCGCAGGAGTATGGTTATCTCGCTTACCACGAAAGAACAATTTTGAACCAAAATCATTCAAATGGGAGTCGATCAAAGTTGAAAGTACCGAAAAGGGCATTTCTTTTCTGTTTAATAGATATAAAATGTGGGAAAATATTAAAAAATCTTAAGATATTTGTGGTTAGCGAGATAGTCATACTCCTGCAAATTAAAAATATGTTTGGTTTTTTGTTTCCCTTGATCCAGTCGTCCGAAATTTTAACCGCCAGCAATTCTGAAGCTGCCAACTTCACTGCCAAATATTTAAGTAAACAAGTCAAATAAACAAACAACAAAGATTTGTTCTTGTATTTCAAGAGTGGTACAATATACCCCCCGAAATTCGAAAACGTGTGTATTTCATTATAAAAACCATCACCGAAAAGTGGCGGATTTTTCGACCGAGAGAGTAGAATGTCCCCTTAAGTCTCAGCGTGGAGGCTCGAAACGTCTATCTACTAGTAATTGTTACACTCGGTCCAGTGAAAGTCGGCATAAGAAGCTTCCCTATTTCTCGGATCACCTGCATTCAACCCGAAACCTAACCATGTAGCCACGTGCGGGAATAGGAGAATTGCCCAGCTGCGGTGGAGCCTCGGCGAAGAAGAAGGCGCGATTGATAATCGATAGAGGAAACCGCAGGGATATACCAGGTCCGCGGTTTAAAGGATGATGAAGGCGAGCTCCGTGATGTGCCACGACATCGACCGCAGACGGTGTCGACGTGGATGCATAAGCTCAATGGGCCATTACCAGCGGTGTTTACGATTTCAATTACTGGCTGTGCCTGATAGCCGGTCATCACTGTGTCGCGGATAAGGTTATGCGCTGGTCAAGTGTTGGGGGGCTGTCGCGTGGTGCTCGGTCGACCACTCTCGATCGTTCCCCTATCGGGAGGAACGATCAGGAAGTATCCCGAACGCTCGATCAGACTGGTGCTGGATAATTAAAGCGTACCGCGAAGGGCGGAGTAAACTGGTTCGTTAGCGGGAGTGAGATCGTCCTGCTGATTAGAGCTAACCGTACTATACCAACCGCGCATGTCGAGAAAAATATTAACGATACGGCATGAATTAGATACGGTTTAGAGGGATCCGCTGCTTTCAGCTGGACAGAGGGCTCAACTTGCACACCATGTACCTCTAAATACGATTGTCGATATAAGTAAAACTGTAAAGCTAATTGAAGGCATTCTTGCTACCTGAGGATTCATTTTGTTCACTTGGCACCTCGCTGTTTGCGATTGATGTTAAGAGGATTACGTGGGATAAGAGAAATTCGTCGTCTGGAGTGCTCGCAACCCTTCCCCAAATGTAATTGCTCGCGATTTGCGAAGGGAAGCGAGCTAAACTGCGCAGTTAAAATTGATCTAACCCGGAGGAAAGAAGCGTCATAGCAGGTGCAAAGGATCCGCGCAGACAGTTTTACATGGGAAATAGAGCAGCATGAGTAAGCTGCCGCTGATGACTCAGTGCGGATCCCGTCCTGGAGAGGAGAAGCAAGTCCTCGGCCAGTGTTTCGCTCTCGTATAGGAATTAGCGATAATTATATGGGGCTAGCACCTGCACGCACTTGCAAAAACCCAGGACGCCCTGTTGCTTTTTTCTCAAGGCTCGTCCGAGAGCGTCGTTGAGTCACGGTAGACGATGACTCAGGGGAAGAGCATTAGGCAAAAGTTGCCTGTGCGTACAGGTAATCTGCTTAAAATCACGCGAAATTGCAGGATGCGCAAAGAAACGGCTGAAGATTGAAAATATCATGGTTGGCGGATATATACGTCTGTTCTACTGATTTCACTTAAGAAACCACAACTGATCGCGTGCTTTGCTTTCGTCCGCTTCTCTATGCTTGATTGATAAAGAGGAATCGTTGGTGAACGATTTTTAACATTTATTATGTTTGCTGGTTTTTGTCTCTATTTTAGCACTGCAGCCTCGCCTTTACGGTTATTATTAAATCTTTTTATACCCTAACGAGTAGGGTGAAAGCACTAATAGTCGATCACTTAAAGCTAAACTGTTATAAAATATATAAAATGTATTGAAGTAATTCAAATGTATTTAATGTATCACTCAAATTTTTGTGTTAGTATAAAAGTTCGGGGTAAATAAATAACTAGCGTTAGAAATAAAGTGTCCGAATGCTTTAATAATAAACCGCTTAACTCTAAAAGTAGACCGGTCCGATAGCTAGTAGTCGACCACCTTTTTTAATACGAAATTCAAAATAGGTTATGTGTGCATTACAAACTACAGTTTATTTTTAAATATAATGTGCAACAACGGTAAATAATTAATAATGACAGGAATAATACGTAATTAAAATAAGTTCTTTTAAAAACTTTATCAAAATTTTAATTAGATAAATTATAGTTAATACGTGGTCGATTTTTAGCGTTCATTATGAATGCAGTTAGCTTCAGAAGTCGACCGCTGTGGTCGACTATTGAAAATTGAAAGGGAATGATGGTCCAGTTACCGACCTCCCATAAATAAGTAAATTATCCCATTTTTTTTTTTTAATTTTTAAGCGCATATAAAATTGTTTATGCTTTTTCAGTGAAATAGCATCATTTTCCAGTCAAAAATGTATAGAACTGAATTACATTTGTCGTTTCTATTCAAAGCGCATTTATGCTTCTCGTGTTGGAAAACAGCAATGGCACATGTAGAATCAAAATTAATTTACAAATCACTTTAAAAGCATCTTTTCTTTTTACCTATGAAGAACGCTTTTTGTCGTATTTTAAAGTTAAAAATTCAAAATATAATATAAAATTGTCACTTAATAAATGCTTTATTTCAGTACTTATTTCTTTAAGCTAAACAATAAAAGTGGTTGACTACTAGAGGCCTACTAGTGCTTTCGCCCTATATTAATAAAAACCAAAAACATTTTTTAAGATACGTTATAACCTCTTCTTGTAAAAAGTTGATAAAAAGTCCCCTTAAGAGATCATTGAATCCCCAAAAGAGATCGGAACAGAAATAAACCTTTGGGAATCCCAAAGCATAGAATCAGCGAATATAAAAGGGCGGTACCACGGCGGAGTAGTGGAGGAACTGCAAAGGAGGCAAGTTCCTCGTGAATAAATCGACGAGGATCTGTCAGGCAAGCGGTGGACGCGACCGGGCAGTTTGTATCCGCCGGGTTTCTGCGTCTGGAAACGAGCAGATCCCCGCGGACGATACGTTGGATTGAATTCGAATGGCTTTTGGCAGCAGGCGTGGTCGTTATTCTGATTTATTGCGGCCGTTCGCGGTGCCAGCGCCGACAGAACGACGTGAAACAATAAAGGCTGGACGCGGAGGAGCGAGGGCCGCGTAGTAACATTAAATAACGAGACGGCCGTGGCCGTGAAAGAGATTCGATCTAAAGTGCCGGTTACAACGTTGTCGTAACAACTTTCTTCGTCTCCTTCCACCGCGGTGTCCGCTCGAAACGCACACGATGCCTGAGCCTTTTATCGATCTATCGCCGCGGCTCGCGAGCCAGCGCGCGACCGTTCGCGGCCGCCGCGCCGTTTTTCTTCGTCTTCGATCGCCTCTTACCGCGAAGATCTTTCCTATCCATCGATAATTGACGACGGTGCGACCGGGGCCGAAGGACTAACCGCTTGGGGGGAACCGTTTCGCTGTAACATCGAAACAGGTGCGCGGCTCCTGGGACCAACCTTAAGCCGCGATACCACGCGAGCCAACACGTCGCGCGGCACAGACAATGCGGTATGTGAATTGCAAAAGTTTATGAACTTACGAATCATCGCGCGGGTGGAAGCAAACTTTCATTCACGAAATCTTTTTTTGCCATGGGTCACTTTAATATAATACCATTAGTACTCTTAGTTTCTTGTAAATTTGTAGTGGAAATGGGAACATTTTATGGTATTATTATTATTAGGTCGGTGCAATTTTTCACTCACTGTTAGGTGTGCGCAAATGTTTTTACTTGGCGCACCTACTTGTGCTTTCATCAGAAAAGTGGCAAGATATGGGAAATACTATGATTAAAAAATTTGTAGCATAAAACTTTATTATTATTATTATTAAAAGTTAGAACGGGGGTGGAGAGTCGACAACGCCAGCAGGCCTCCGTTACCTTAATGCACAGTGGTTTAATAAAACTTTAGCACCGACCTAATAGTTTGTTCTTTACTGTACTGCTAACAATAGCCAAGAATTTTGAAAAAGTATGCGAATGAGTATTGTAGATGTAACTTACCCTTAAGCTGCGTCGACTCGATGGCGAACATGTTGAGGGCCAGAAGCTGAAGGAGCCGTGTCCCAGGAAGAGGCAGTGGCGAGTGCTGGAGAAGCGCCCTGAACTCTTTCAACATCTGAACGCCAGCTTCTTGGAACGTCTCCATTCTGCGACAAAGTTTCGAGCGTTTGTTTTATCAGATGGCAGGGCATTCACGCTTGCGTTATCTTTCGCGGTGAAGAGAATAGAGTAACGACGTCGAACGACTCTGTACGCTGCTAGTTCGGTCTCTAAAATAGCGCCGCTAACTCTGCCCACGACCGACAGACGATTGACTGCGATGGGAAGGGAGAATGAATAAGTGAAAAGCGAGCCATGCCACGCATCACTCACCCGCCAGGATCGTACATATTTCAAGGATTTTGGTCTGGCAAGGACATCGACCTCTAGCTGGCCAAGTTTAAAATGATCGCGGGTAAGCAAATCTTGCGCGCCTTACAAGATTCATGCGTTGGTTGTAATCAACCCTCTGCGGAAGCTTGTTGGGATATTCCTGATAACGTGTTCTAACAATTTCATGAGGGCTGAGGATATTCCTGATCTTTTAATTTACATTATTTAATTTACATTCTCCTTCTCTATTCTTATTCCCTAGCCCCTTCTAATCCATAAATCTTTGACTCCAAATCTGACCATTTCCAAAAATACCATCGCCTAATAACGAACACCACCTCCAGTTCTTACTACTAACATACAAGAACCAGTCTCGGGCTTAATCTCCCCGAAAACACGAAGCCACTATTGTCGGTTCTTTTGATCCCCTGCCAGTGGCCATCGTAAAGATTCTCACCGCTCGTTCTCGCCATTTCCGGCTCAAGATATATCAGACGTTACGATTTATCAAAAGCACGTTCTCGCCTTCGTCCTTCTCTTCTCCATCACGCTCGCGAGAAGAAGAGGCACTTGTCCCATTCGAAACTCTGGAACCACCTTATCTCGAGTCACACCCACGCGAAGCAGTCTCTCTGGCTAATCACTAGCCATAATTGCTCGCGCTTTTAAAATATCGTGTATCGCGGGAGACAGCTCCCCGGCGTAGCCCGTGTTCCAGTAATTAGCCATTACTCGCCTTATCGTCGCCCCCTAACTTATCGGAGTTCCGCCCAATAACGCCATCGTTCACCTCCGATCGACGAGCCTAATAAATTCCAGGCAGTCGTGTCCCCGGCGCGCGGTAACGAATGCAAACGGCAGAATCAGCCCACTTTAATTAGAGTATCCAATTATTTATTTGCGAATTCCGCGATAAGAGGCGCGACGAGCGAAAATATCCACGTGCACCGTCGCCGGGGACGAGCGAACGCCCGATTTAATTAACCATCTGGACGTTTTTCCGGCAACGGAAAATCTATTTTGCCGCTAACGGCACCCTGCACGGGAACTTCGTAAACTCGTCTAATTAGATACTCGTCGTAAGTAGATGCGCGGCGAACGGTCAAGACCCTCGCTTAATTGGACCAATTGCCTGCGTAACTGAGCAACAGATTTCAGATGGTTCCCTTGAGCTGCGTGCTGCGCGGCCTATTTGCTCTGCTTTATCCAGAGTGCTTTGGTAATCTGTAGTTTATGGCGAGGATCGATGAAACGTGAATGGAAAACTGAAGTGTATCAGAATTACATATCCACACTGTAGGCGGAAAAAAAGAGCCTCGGGCGATTCCCGTAGATTAATGTCGTATTTTGTTTTTATTAACAGAAGAAGGTGAAAACTTAAATCGAAAATTGCATGCTTGACTTTGAGTAGCTGCCATTTTGCGAAAAAATAATTTCTTTCGAAATCGACACCGACATGTTCTAGATTATAGTCTTGAGAATATTCGTGCGGAATTTTATTCAAATCAGTCCACTAATCTCCGACATATCGTAAAGCCACCAGTAGTAGTCGACCATGTAGGGGAGACCGGGGTAAAGTGAACCTCGGGGTAAAATGAGCTTTCTTAATTTATTCTTTAATAATAGAATATATTTACAAATTTTGGGGACGTAATAAATGTGTGTAATATCACACTGATAATTATGCACATTTATTACGTTCCCAAAATTTGTAAATATATTCTATTATTAAAGAATAAATTAAGAAAGCTCATTTTACCCCGAGGTTCACTTTACCCCCGTCTCCCCTATCAGTACCTAGTCGACCACTTTCAGAAAAACATGAAAAATAATGTTTTTAGAAGTGACGATCTTTTGAACAAAGTGCAGTTCTTTAACTGCACTCTAACTGCACTCTGTTCAAAAGATCGTCACTTCTAAAAACCTTATTTTTCATGTTTTTCTGAAAGTGGTCGACTACTGATACATGGTCGACTACTGGTGCCTTTACCCTATTTTTGATACTACAAATGCTATAAATATGAAGAGGTCTCGAGAGAAAGGGCTGCTATATAGCACCATTTCTTAACACTATTCCTACCGACACATTTCACGTCATTTGACCGGTCGCGTTAGGTAAGACAGACTACAAATTTTTCTCAGAAAATAAACAATAAAACAAGAAGTGAATATTCAAAAATGTATTATACGTATATTTGAGGCAAAGTCGTGAAGTTTAAAGGCGATTCAATTACGCTGTATATAGGAAATTCTAATCGATATTTTAAAAACGGTCTTTTGACCGGTTCGTGGTAGGAATAGTGTTAATATATCAAATTTATTTTTGAAGAGAATACAGCTTAATTCATACACAACAAGGTGTACATCTTGATTTTAAATTATCTTGTTTCTTTATATGAAAAAAAAAAATCATAAATATAACCCCACTTTTGGACGAATCATAGATCAGTCTGTTTCAGCCGACAGACCTTCTCAAGGCTACTAGGCGCGCAGAAATCGTCGATCTTACTACTGCTCGACTAAACGAATCCCAAGTTCCCGGGACTTGGCTGGCGGCGTGCAAAGAACGAGAAGGGTTTGAATTCCCATTCAGCCTGAAAAATCACGCCGGGCGTTTGAATTAGCATGCCAGGTAGTGCAGCGCCAGTCCAATGGAAAGAAACGAGGCGAGAGCACTGGGGGCTCGGCGGTTTTCGACGTGGCCTGTGCCAGGCGCGAGTGGATAGTCACGCGAGAGGAGGGGAATTAAACGGCGATGCGAGGCATGCAACTGATCATCTCTAAGGCAGCGTTAATCTCGCTCCGGTGAATTCGAATGATAAAGGGGAACGCCGGTGCTCCCGCGAGACCTACTAAGCAGGCATCCTCGTAAACACAGCCGTAGAAACAGCGGCGGGATCTCACGTAGCCAGGCGCTATCTTTCCCACAACCTCGTTCCCTCCTTCGTGGCGCCTTCGTGGATATATCCGACGTCTCGGTCGACCTCCCCTGGGCGCGCGATCTGGCGAATTCCTGACACGGCCTGTCTCTCAGGCCGACCCCCTGCCCCGAGAACACTCGCAGAAATCGATACGGGGATTGATTTATATACGGCTCTCGTGCTCCCTTATTCCTCTGCCGCTTCGAGTTTTAGTGGCAGGCACATCGCGTATCATTAGGCTACTTAATTACTTCCACGGGAAATGGGATGTTGCTTCTGCAGTGACCAAGAACGTGTAACGACCCTTCAAGGACTTTACGAGCAAAATTATATTTTAGAATAGGGAATGTCAAAGTCTGCAAAACAGATGCTAATGAAATTTCAACGAGGAGCAATGCTAATTGCCAGGGAACGTCGGAATCGCAAGACCCCACGGTTATTCCTTACCCTAACGATTGTAATTACTTAGCAGTTTCATTAATATTCGTTATTACGGCGATGATAGCCCTCGCTATTTTACAGATAATAAAACCGTCGCCGCTCTCGTAATTATAATATCCCTCATTCGAAGCCAGCATTAATGTCAGGCAATTTAACTCTCATCGAAGGCGGTGAAGGGGCTTGCCAGGAAGTAAGCGTAACGAAGATTCATTCGACAAGAGCGATTTGAACGGCGGAAACGTAGCCACGCTATTATGTCACTATGCGAGTCATTAAACCCAGCCTCTGAGTATTTCAAGTGCGCCTAGGAGACCTCGCGTATCTGTCTGTGCTCCATTCGAGGTCCACGGCGAACAAAAATCTTCGAGGCTCGAACGTGCGAAAAGGAACTTCACCTTGACTCGTGCCGTAAAGCTCGCTTCTTTATTAAGCATCCGCGCCCATACTGGCGATATTCCAATTTCACGATGGCTGGCACGGGATCGCGAGATCCCTCGCCTCGTCAGCTCCTTAATTTATTTCAGCATCGAGTCGCTTCGATGAGGATCCTTTGGGAGATCCAATTACGCATTCGCGGGCCTCCGCGGTGATAACTTCACTCAATCGGTTACAAAGTGGCAAATTCACGAGGTGGTAACATCCTCTTCACTGTTTTTCATGGCGATTCCCGAGGAACACTGCAGGACGTCTCGTTACTTCGTTACAGATGGAAGGCACGCGTCCTTGATCGCTTTCTCGGGATCTTCCCGTCGGCTTCGATCGATTTTATCCTCTACTTCGATCGATTTTATCGTCGACTTTGACTGCTGACCACCGACTGCCCCCTCGATTTTCAACGTACTTGGAAGACAGCTTCTACGCAACCGTGCACCTCCATAATTACGCAGGCGTGCATAGCGGTACGCGGCGCGCCGGCTGCTTGTTCTCGCTACTTAAAGACGCCCCGGGCGCGTTTGCGTGCTACCCTCTACTCTGCTTTTCCACTGACTAGGCTGTAAACATGCTGTAATTATTAACACCGGACGGTATTCTTCATCGCGCGTGTAGCGGCCGTTCATTACGGAGCGCTTTCGTCGGGCTGCTCCTCGTTCGCCGAGTAATGAGCGAGAATCCCTTTGCTAGAGGTCCGGTTTCGTTGAACCGGCGAGTGAAAACTTTTGGGGGGTCGATATTTGATCTTTGATTTCATCTAGGACGACAGAAGCGAAGATGCGAACTTTCTATTTTATCCTGAAATTAGGCTACCCTTAAAGGTAACTCATCCGCTGAAAATATTTCCCTATTCCCCCTCTCAAGTTTTGGGGTGCGTTCCGATTCACGCAGTGAGTGCATTCATATCGTTCCGTTTCGTTACTGCGGCTCATGCGTTCTTGAAAACGGACGCTTTTTCCTGCGATTCATGCGAAATCAAAATGGATGCAACAATGGAGAAAGAAACATTGTTTACAATAACCTCGACACTATTAAATAATAGTGATAAAGAAATCAGCAGCTGTGATTCGTCTGATGAAAGCGAAAATGAAAATGATATTAACTTGCCATTTAGAATCGGAATTAATATATATATATTATTATTATTATTATTAAACGTCTTTATTACTGGAGTAAAAGGCGAGGCGCAGGTAGTAAGCTGTTACTATGCCTGACCTTAATTATTAATTGTAAACAAAACACTCGGATAGATTATGTTTGCCTAAAAATTTACAGATGATGGAGAACGTGCCATTCCGGGATATTCGAGAACAATATTCGAAGAATATTTTCGGTAGATAATAAGTATGTAATTATACATTTGTATTAAAAAAAAAACAGATGAAGTTTCTTCGAAATAATAACGTAGAAAAGTGGCATTGTAATCATGAGAGAATTAATTGTATTTATTACTTTCCATTAAATTGTATCAACTGAATTTCTCTATTGGAAATAATCAAATAATCAAAGATTGTAGAAACAAATACGCATGCGCGCGTGCAGTGACTGCTTCTCCTCTGAATTTCTGCGTTTGCTGCACGCTCGCTGCATGGGAAGTGGCATCGTATTGTAAGTGAGAGAAATTCTAGGGAATCGTACGATGCCACCAATTTCATGCACTCACTGCATGAATCGGAACGCACTACTCAACTCTACTCACTGATCTTCTCAGAGTTCATCAGGTCTTGAAACCAGACGATTCATCTATGGAACTAGCGTATCGAGTAGGTGCGCCTCGACTGGAGACAAGATTACCATACGTCGCGAGGGAGATACGCGAGCTAATAAGGTGGCCATCGTTGAACCGTACCCAGTCGCGATAAATGAGCGCTCCTTTCGCGTTCCAGACGCCATTCGATCGTCAACGACCACTTCGGGGCGCATTCGCCACGAATAGCAAGCCCATTCCCGCGACAGTGAAACTGTCGCTCACGGGCGGGACCGACATGAGTATCCCAGTTTTACGGGCTTGCCTCGTAATTCTATTAGTTCTGGAAGATACGAGGCGCAATGGGGATCCGTCCGAGGTGTCGCGATTGGCACTCTCGAGCTGCTGTCCGCGATAAGACCCCTCGGCTGCCTAGGTCGTCCACGGAGCGTAGGATTTACTTTCCCCGGGTGAAGGAAACGCCCAGATAGCAGGGTATCGCGATGTCCTTCGTATTAATAAACTGAAGACGCCAAGGCGTTAATTCACGTCTATGGAGAGTGATCTCAGATGTTTCAGAAGAGGTTTAAGAGTGGATCTATTGCTCGGATAGCTTTCTAAAATCACTGACAAGGTGATCCGTTATACAAGGAAACTACACCCTGTGACGTGGATTACACGATACTTGAATACTGAAGCAAATGAACGCCCGCGAGCTACTGTAATCATCAGGAGCTAAGTGTATTGGGTCAAAGTCTACTTGGGGAGAGTAGGAATGACCGAGGCCTACTTAGTTCGACTTGCTGAGTGCCAATGACGCAAGCGGGTCCTAGTTAGGATCTGGAATGTCTCCCTTTGCGGGATAGCGCGCTGGCATCCTGACATCAAACCCTGTACAAGCACCTTTTACTGTGTGCAGCTGATTTCCTGACGTTTTCCGCCAACGTCACCAGTTACCATCGAGAGAACCTGGCAATGAGAGGCAGCGTACGATTTATTGATAAATTTGAGTGTCCCTGACGCGCGAAGTTGGAAGTTTGCGATGTTCAATACCCACTAGCAGTTCGAAGGATCTAGAAATTACTAGAAAATTACTGCAAACTCCTCAAAAGGTACCTAGAACAGGATTTTGAAATTGAAAAGAAAGTGAAGCATCGGGAAGAGCCGCGGGATCGACCAACACGAAGAGGCACTCGGCGGCCAGGCAGAGGAAAGTTCGTGGATGGACCGTTAGCGCGATTATCCGACGATCAAAATCGGCGAAGTCGGTCTGACTTGGCGATGGGGGAAGCCCCGGCTGCGCGTGACAGAGAAGATAGAAGACGGCGGAGGAGGAGCGGAACGAAGACGAAGAAGCTGGAAACTTAATGCTCGTGGTACCGAGGCGGCCACGCCGTCGCTGCATCGCCGAGGAATGGTTATGGTGCCCGGCCCACGCAATCCGCGGGTCATGGACCATGATCTATGGAACACGGCGGAATGCCCCGTTATGCGCTAAAGTGCAAACTTGTTAGTCATAGAGCCTGGCCGGACGTCGATGGGACAACAGCGGGGCCGAAGGGGAGACGCGGCATCGAGCGCAAGCCTCCGACCTGAAGAAAGCTCGTGAAGGTGAAGCCGTCGCGCTCTCCTCTTCCACTGTCCGAGGCCGTTTCCCTCGCGCTCTGGCGCTGAGGCACAGACGCCGCATCTCCGTGACACGGCGACCGTGGGTCGTGGGGGATGCCGTTATGCCCTAAAGTGCAATTCCCCTTCTTCCTCAACCTCTGCCGCGGCCTCACCTGCTAAGGCTCTACCTCTTTCCTTCCACTCGGCGAGACCGCTCCGGGATCCATTCGCGGTAATTCGCGAACCCTAGCGATTCTTCTCGGGGAGGATTCTCGTCGTGTCGGAGAGGCAAGTGGCGAAGTTTTGGGGGCAGCTTTGTATTGTCAGGGGAATTTGTAAGATTCTATTACGGGGATAGAACAATCTCGTGGCAAGGACGAGAGTATAGACCAGGGTGCTGCCACTCTCATTTGCGATTTTGGGACAGTATTTCGACTGCCACCTAAGCAGTTCCAATTTTTTCCAACTAAAATTCAATATGGCCATGCACTAATGTTTATGCTAAAAGGTATCGTATCGAACTGGGAACTCCCATTTGCTTATTATTTGAAGCAGTCAGAGCAACAACGGACCAACCTACATTAAAAAATGTTTTTTCCCTATTTTATATGGTTAGCAGAGCCTATTGGAATAAGTTATTGCTACTAATTCAATTTCGAAAAAAATGTAGGTTAGGTCGTTGTTGCTCTGACTGCTTTATTTGGACCGTTTATTTTAAAAGTGATGTAAGTCCATTTTCTCCTGTTATTTTTTCTAGTTATACATACAAAATTTACATTAAATTAAGCATGAATTACGTGATATCTCATTTTACATCTCTTACACCACTTTCAAAATAAACGGTCCATTTCACAAAATGCAAGACGTTCTCAAATCAGTTGATGCACTGCATCAAAACTGTTGTAAAAGCTGTCGAAGAAACTGGACTTATGATCCTCTGTATGGTGTGCGATTAAAATACAACAAATGTTGAAGCAATTAATAGATCATTACTGGATTCGCAGACTACGTTGGACGGCTATATTGAATTTTAGTTCGAAAAAATTGGAACTGCCTAGGTGCCAGTTGAAACACTGTCACAAAATCGCAAATGAAAGTGGCAGTCCCCTGGTATAGACTCTGAACTTTAGACGGTGGTGCAGGCTGCTTTGAAACCAGGGTCACCTTCACTTTCCTCGATGTCCCATCGTCACCAGCGCCCGCGATGGGTGATCGATCGATGCGGCGTGATTACACGAGAAGATTAATTGGCTATCGATACCAACCCACCCTCCCGTGACAGATATATAGCGAGGCTGGATTTTATCTCGATTACATGATCTAAATGACTCGGTCGCCACCGCGGACGACATCGATCGGGCGCGCACCGTCTTTATCGCCATCGTTATCGTCGATATTGTTCCCATTATTAAATCGACGAGCGTGTTCCCGTTTCGCCGTGTGGGCGCCCGTACAGATAACGATCTCTAATGGGATGCCCGATATCGCGATGCTTTCGGACCGTCCAATGAATCGCGACTAATGACAGACCGTGTAAATTGATATCGGCGACAAGCGACTCGCTCTAATTAAGAACTTTACGCGGATCGAGATTAACCGTCCGCGTAGATCCTCGGTGAGGATAGCGGGATAATAGCCGGGCAGTGAAGAATGGACGCGGGGACGGTATTGAAATTGCGAGTAAGGGATAAGACCCTGTATATCGGCCGCCATAAGTGTCTCATCATTCAATTTATGCCTTCTATGGTGGTTTTATCTTCGCGTGCATTCGCGTCACACGCGCTACTTTGCACTGTGAAAAGGACCAGCGCGACAAGTGGCTGAGAGAGGCACAATGTTCGCTTCAACGCGGCTTTTTGCGCGGGCCTCGGTTCCTTCAACCCGAGCTGGGTGCTTTAGATGGTATTTAAATTAATAATTTCAGCCTACGCCCTGTTGATAGGATGACGATTAATCAGAACGCGGGACATCGATCTGGCGTACGTGGGAGAAGTGACTATGATCGAGTTTGCATGCTTTGAAATTTCAGGGAAATTATGGAAAATAGGTCTACTCTCTCTCTCTCTTTATGTTAAAAAATGTGTGTTATTGAACGCTGAGCGCTATAGTTGAAAGAAAATTGTACTGGTAGATGCAAAAACGTCCCCAGGACACTCAGGTACTTTTTGCATAAAGGCCATAATTAATTAGATTCCTCATTCTTTTCTACATATGCTATCTAAATTTCATTTCCGTATCGTTGAAATTGACACAGCTATGGCAGATTTTGTGCAAAACGTTTTTAAGCCAAACATACATCAACCTCTACATAACACGATTTATGTCTATTTTTATGACCATATTTTTTCAATATTCTATATTTTATCAAATATTAAATAAATAAGAAATAATCCTGAAAAACAAGTGTTTTCTATTCATTTTTAAGAAGGGCCTAAGAGGGGGGCTATAATTAAAAGTAATTTCACTGATTCATTTATTACGTAATTCCGATTTTTAACCGACTTCAAACAAGAGGAGGTTATGGATTCGACCCGTTTGTATTTTTTTTATGTTTGTCCCCGTATAACTCCTCAGCATATGGACCGATTTTGATGATCTTTTTTTTATTCGAAAGAGGCCGATGCCCCGGTGGTCCCATCCTACACTGCATCAACATTGGCCCAATATTTTGCCAGTTTTGGTTAATAATAAAGATCACCTAATTATTATTATTTTATGTACGTACGCGCATATCTCCGAGCATCTTGTGACAATATATATAAAACTAAAAAGTCAAAAATAAAAAAATTAAAAAAAATTAAAACCGACTTCAAGAAAATAAAATTGCATTAAAAAGTAAAAAATAGTTTTTTCCCTTATTTAATGAACGACTCTCACATTTTTTAAGTCGGTGCCTCAGCATTTGTAATAATGCATCTACAAAGAAGATATATGAAATTTTAAAATATTATAGACAACCCCACAACAACTTCACTAGGTATAAAAATATCTAACTTTGTAATGTTTAGAAATACTTTTCTCAAAAATAACTAGTGACACTGAGGCCCTTCTTGCACCCAACAGTACAATTATGTATTCACTGAGGAATCGTTGTAGTCTAGTGAACCCACATTCTACTTAAGATCCCTCGAGTATTCAAATCAAAACTTCCTCACAATTACAAGGAACATTGTACGATACGAAATCCATTTCCAAGGTCCGAAAGTCTAATCCTAAGATACACAGACCACAGATGCTGGCATCAAATCAACGAGTGAAAAATTGATATTTCGAGAATACCGTTAGCTCGACCACTCCCACAGCCTCGTAACATCAATCCGATGGATTTAAAGTAGTTGAAAATAGTAGGAAGTCCGTTCCAAATCACGCACATTACATCCAAATCTTTCTTGTCATCAACTCGAGGAGATCCATGAGGTCTATAATAAGGTGTCAAGCCCTGAAGGCTCGTAATCACGAGCCACGGACTCGGTATGAGTGCTCCTCGATTGATACATCAAGCAGAAAGTTACCCCTTAAGGCCAGCCTTACATCGAATCGAATCACTTCCCTCAAGAAGCCAACTACAATTTTATCAATTTCCAGAAACCAACACGCCGCCACTTCTTACCTCAACAACCCCACTCTCAGGTTTCTCCACTTGAAAAAATCAGGAAAAATAGCCTTCTTCACCTGCGCAACATTGCCCGCCGGTGCTCGCGCAATTTCTATCAGAAGTTAGGAACCGCGATCACGGGGTTGAAAGTGGACGCACTTAAGAATGGTCTGCCCCTGGTCCGATCAATGCGTTGCCCCGCTGCCAGGGAACCCCGAGGCCCCTGGGTCGCGACGATACCGTGCGTGCACCAGAAAACAGATACACGTTGGAAAAGTGGAGTTCGGGGATTCGACGAGGGGGGAGCGAGAGGCGAACGGGAGCCTGAACGAGCAAACAGAGTTCGTAAACACATCAACGGCCACGGGGCAGCGGACTTAATAAGCAGCCCACGGTATTATGGATGATCTCTTTATTGACCGCCATAAATCAGAGTTAAGAGCAGGCATTATTACTACCGAGTGCATTATCCAGTACGTCAAGAACCGGTGATAGAGTGGGGCCCCGCTTCGCCAAAGACACCTCGGGACGAGTCGAACGGTGCACAACGGGTAACTCGAGCCCTGGAATCGGCGTAGGAAACAAATGAACGCGACTGGAAGAGAAAAAGGCAGGGTGGACGAATTGGAAAGGAGCCTGCGCCAAGGTTTCTATGTTAGAGTCGGAGATAGAAACGACTTCGGCGACCTGTCGTCCTGTAGAGACACTTTCCTTAGACGATAACTCGCGTGCACAAAGCTGGGCATTATTTGGCGCCAAATAGCAACGGGTTCGAACGCATCGCGAGTATTTTTGTTCGCAGTAGTGCTATATTCTAACGTTGTTAATGTTAATATTAATCTAACGGCTGTTGATATAACGTTAATATTATTAGCTTGTGGAATAAATATCCGGGGAGAAGATAGCCTGACACATCTCTGGACGAAAATAGCCACTCGGGTTTAAGAGGCTTCTCCCTACAGAGTGGAAGAGGGATTTTTCAATTAAGGCAAGACAAATATTCCCTTCTGGGACTAAGCAGCATCGACATCCATTATGGATTCGGCGAGCAGGGCTGTCTAGGAAAGGGGAATGACGCCGTTCTATAAAAATGCGCATTCTATTTCGGCGAAAGGAGAGGAGGGCAATCAAGCTCGAGGGGCCTGAGGGCTCTTGGCGAATTCTTTTGACTAAAAAGGACCAGTGTCTCCTAATCCTCGGAAGCGTTTAGGATCCGGAAATTTATCATAATTAGTTTCTAGAGTCCTGAACGTGGGGCGATAAATCAAGGCTTCAGGCATGGTTAGTTTCGAATACTTTTTAACCCATACCTCTGGTCCCGTTCTATTTCCCCTTTTTCAACGCAACACCCTAATCTCTTACTCGACAATGGAAAGAGTAACGAAACTCCTACGATCAGAAAAGAGACTCGTCAAACATCAACCGAACGCCAACTCTTTTACTTCCTCTTTCCGAATCGCGCGAGACGAGAAAATAAATTCGTAGACGCCGCCTGTCCCTAGGTTGTAAAAGAAAAAAAAACAACGAATAAGGAGGGGGCGGAGGAAAGATCGCGCGAAGATTCGTCACAGGTTCATCAGCCGAGTGTGGAGCTTGAAACGACTATCGTAGCCTATCGACAGGCAACAGGAATCCAGATAGTCATGGCAGGATGCATACGTGCAGTCGGTCGTTGAAGATGCTTGGGTTCTGGTCCGAGACTGCGGTGTCCAAGGGTGTCCTTGAAGCGGGCGGGGTCGTCACACGAGGGCCCCGCAGGTAAACGACCATCAGAATCCATGTGTGTTGGCGTTCGCGGCCTTATAGCGTATCTTACACTCGTACTACTTAACTTTCTGCATCTGTATATGTGACGTTGTTCTGCCTCTTTCCTTCTTTCGCTCCTTAACCCCCCCTCGTCCACTGTTTCCGCCTCCCTTTCTGCACCAACGATCGCCGTATAAAAGAGGCTACTGGCTTCTTCTCTTGCCTTACAAGTGTTATGAAACGGCGAGCCCTCCCTCCGCCCCTCAACGGGCCACCGATTTATGGGTTTAATTACCGGGTCATTATGCGCGTCGACGGTTATTCGGAATTGCCAAGGGACCCCGGTCTCGGTCCCAGAGCTTCGTCTCCGAACGTAGGCTTTTAACACGCTGCGTCTAGGTTCGAGCCCTATCGACGGGGGCAAGGAATTGAAAGATGCCTAGCAGCCTCGCCGCGAGATTTCGTTCGGCCGGCTCGCGACTCGCTCGGGCCATAAATTTGCCGAACGGTCGAGAGACTGTCCGCCCGTCGCAGCCGTCCACTTAATATCTTCAGCGTCCTAACGCGACGGATAAAGACGCATCAGGCTTAATGATAAATGCGGCCCGGCGATATGACGGGGGCCGTGGCTGTATCTCGGCGCGGAGGGAACAGTTCGAGAAAGGGCATGTTGCATCGCGAGTCGTCCTTGAGGGCGTATAACTCAAGGGAGCACGGGACGATGCTCGGCCAGTAATGAGCCAAATCCATTACGGCACACTCGCAGCAACAACGCAACACAGCAACACCCGTAAGACAGCCCAGAAGAAGTCTAACTGCAATGCCTTCCCCCTTCTACCCTCGAGTTGCTTCTTTTTTCTTCTTTCCCCTTCCCTTCTCTCTCTCTCTCTCTCTCTCTCTCTCTCTCTCTTTCCCGCTCTTTCTCCCCGTGAAAGAAGTCTATGCCAGGCACGTATCGCGCGCGGTAACAACCACCTAGCCAATGGCACCAGTTCGCTACCAATTCCAATTATAGATCGTAAGTATATTCCCGCCAGCCGAACTGACAACCCTTCTTCCCGCTCCACCCATCGCCGCACTCCCCCTTTCTCGCTTTCTGATCGCGGAAACCAATTATGCGCGCGGAACTGCGCGGTTAAATTAAAAAGTCCCAGGCTAGCCCGGCGAGGATCCAGCTAGCTGTGATGTCGTGCCGCCGAGAGGCTTGCTAACGAGACGGAGAACCACCGTGTCGATGGGACGCTGAGCACGATTTCTGAATGATCCACGGGACGATTGAATCGTTCGCCTCCAACTCCGTGGAAATTAAGCCCTAAGTCCTGCGCGAGCTACGATAAGAAATTCAACATCAGCAAGAATAGAATAGGCTATGTTGCGAAATTTCAAGAAACAAGCAGAAACGGTAACCCAAAGATTCCTCCCAGAAACGCCGGACAGCGGAACAACGGAGAAGGAGCTATCACTCGTCGATAAATTCCATTAAGAAGCAGCCGAGTGGCGCGAATAAATCACCGCGGCTTCAAGTATAAGGGAACACCTTTTTGCCCGTCGGCTGCGACATAAATCGCGCCAGCGACGATTCGTCCATCGGCCGGCGTATACGTGCACGTATTCCGCAGCGATTTTACGGCTATCGCGTATGACGGGGCCGGGACTCGCGGAGTCACCGTCGAGGACCGTCGCCACAATTAAACGGCCGGCAAGGTACCGGCAAGGTCGTTACGACCGGGACACTGGGTACACAAGGTGTACCAGCTCGAGGGGAGGATGGCACGCGGGTAGGCGCTGGACCCTGGGCCGAGGACGGGGCGGGACGGTCGGCCGGTGGCGCCACGCAATTGTCAATTAACATTTTTACCGCCGTGCAAGAAAACACGAAGTTACGTGCCGGCGTACGTGGCCACCGGCTCGGCCCACGGGTGAGCTCTCCCGACAGGGTTCCAGGGATCACGAGCGTAGGCCCCAGCCAGCGTGAGCAACGAAGACAGAGAGAGAGTAGAGTGGACGGGCGGAGGACGCCGCGGACGCGGAGCGAGAGGAGACGAGAAAAAGGGCGTAAAAAGAATCGAGAGGATACATTTCATTATGATTATGTGCGCAATGGATTGCTAATCGTAAGCGCCTCCTGACCGCGCCGCGTCCAGGGGCTCCTCCGCCGACGGGGCCCTCTGCGAGCCTCGTTTTTCACACGTGGGAACTGGACTTTTTCTACGACGTACCTACACACTGCAACCGTCGAGTCTATTAGTACTATTAGCATACATCACGCCGTTCTTTCCTCCGCAGCTTTTCCCCTCTTCTCCTTTTTCGTTCTCTCGCTGAAGGCAGGCCTCGGGCCTCTGTTACTGCTTCGACGCTGGCCAGCGGACGGACTCGCTGGCCGGTCCGCGCTGCTGGAAATGGGGTGATATTTCCAGATTACTCGCTCTTTATTACATTCCACGGCGCTCTTGTGGCGCTCGTAATATCACGTTGCGAGAGGCTGCGATAGCTTCGAATATTACATTTAATAATCTAGTATCGGCTTCGCTCTCCATTACGCGGAATATATGATGAAACCTCCTCGTGATCCTTTTCTTTTCTGGTTGCTGCCTCTAACGGTACGAGCGCCGCGCTTACAAGCGCTATCCACCGCTTAGAATGCTCGGCGTTTACGCGTTTCAACTAATCGGGCGCAAGATGGTGTGTCTGAAGTAGGGGCTTCTATTTCCAGTCGCCAACAGATCGATTTTATCTCCGATTTCAGATGGAGGTCGTATAATTCAGCGTGAAGGAGCTTTCAATGATGTGTACACGTGACACGAGGATTTCAGAACGAGATGCGAAAGTTACAAAGCCGAGATACTCTGACACGCGATACTCTGCAGGGCCAGGCGAAGGTGTAGAGACGCTTTACGAGATGCGAATGTCGGGCAGTCGGACAGCCAGTCAACCGCACCATCAAACTCGACCGGGAGAGTAGGCCCTCTTCATCCTCGACTCGCCCCAGCACGCGAGGAACGCGCAGAAGCTTCGAAACCGCAGCTCCAAGGTACGAGGGGCCGATCCGCAGCGAGGTGTAAATATCGCGGGCCAGTTGCCGTGACAAGCTTCTCGCTCCTTTACCTGTGACAATGTCGGTGGCGGGGTGTCGATCGGCGATCTCGACGCCGTAAACTTGCGCGAGTGAGATCGATCTCTGGGAACCGACAGCTGGAACGCTCCCCGGCTACTCGAAAGAGGATCGAAGAGGGAGGATGATGTCTTCGAGAAGACAACCACGCTCGAGATAGTCAGGCACACTGATAGTTTCGATTGCCGCAGAATAAATAATAAATTGAATGAAAGATCGAGTCCTATGGTCATGAGAACGTCCTAGGTTTAATAGTTGAGGATAATAGTCACCTACGAGCCAAAGAAATTCTTCGAGGGAAAGGGTAATCGTATGGATACGATTAGAAAAGAATCACGAGTTGATATAGCAATGCGACTATAGTTACTTCCACTGGTTGTAATTATGCGACTGCTGATTGGTTAGTACTAATTACCGAGGGATATTTCCCGAGCAGTTCACCTTGTCTACGAATGACCTTTCGCCTTATAAGAAAAGCACGTTAAAGCACGCTGAAGGGTCTGGAACAGGAAAGAAAATTGATGAAGACGCAACAAGCGTTCCTTCTGTGGTGTACAGGGATGATTAATTGCGGGGCTAATTTTAGAAAATCGGGCTATGCTTCGATTCAAAGTGGGCCGAGGTAATAATGATAATTATAATCCAAGATGAGAACTATCTTCTCACCGTTGGTATTAGAACACTTAGGCTTATAGCTTCACCAAAGGATATCGAGTCGTGGAAGAATTATTCTAGTAATTTAATGATCGTTAAAAGGAGATCAATAATTCTGTCGTAATTTCTCTCAACTAGCTGTCGTAATTTCTCTGAACAGCAACCCATCGACAGAATCGAAAGCTCCATGGTGCAATTAATAATGGACCAAGACACGCTTGTACGGTAACCGAAGTTAGTCGCAGCAAACCCTCTGAGGTAGAAATTCTCCGTTATAGCCCCACTGGGACCCATTAGAACTTTGCCTACATAATAAATGATGGCACACGGTAGTATCATGGCCTAATGAGAACACATGGCCCATGTGTTTTCTTAAACGAACTTGAGTCCGTTAAATTATCTGAATCTAATGAAACGAAAGTACCAACAGAGATATTTTTATATTCAGAGATATTCAGACCAAAAGGATATGATTGTGAAAAAATAAGCCTAAACATGCAACGTGAAATTTGTTGATAAAAGAATTTTGCTCGCATAAAAGTTATTCTTTCACAAGAAATTATTTCCTTTTTCATTGTGCCATAAATTTTTGTCCTATCTATTAATGGGACTTCAAGACTAATAACGGACAAAGCATAAAGGAATACAGATACTTTACGAGACCGCGTTAAAACCAACAGTGCACAGTTAACTCTCTACAGATATTTGCATAGGAAAACATAAAAGTTGCCAGCGATTCATTGGTCTCCGCACGAATATGCGAAAACACGACTGAGAAGTTACACATCGTCTCTTCTGGTTATATTAGCCTATTGTGTGTACACTTAAACATCGGCAAAGAAGAATATTTCGTTTCCTCGACGTTTTTGCATTTCCAGAGTCCCTATTCAGAAGTTTATCACCCGGATGTCACGTGCGGGACTGTGATCATCTTAGTGCGACTTAACAATCGCATTTAAACAGAAACAATGGTATTCTTTTCCAAGAAAAATACCTGCAGTGTACAGGTTTCTGTTCAGAACACGTCTTAACGCAGTGAAATTGGGTGTCAACTGTGTTCTGTTCGAATAGTTTTGCAACTGTGCAACTGAATAATAACAAACTCTTTACAAAAGTCACTCACCCTATTTTGGTGATCAGCTTTCCATGGACATGGAGGTAAGATGTGACAAATCGTTTATTCACCTAGAACAAGATTCAGAAAGCCTATTAGCACAATATCTCTCACAGCGAACCGTGATAATGTGATTTATTAAAGGAAAATTAATGGTGAGAGAGAAAACTATCGCACGAACATGACTCGACACGCCTTTTACTTGTAAAATAAAGGTTTCCTTACCTCGACACTGCTTAACTGTGCCAAGTCTTCTAAATCGCTATGAGACAATCTCGGTTCATTGGCAGTGGCTGCAGTAGTCGTACGACGCACGCGTCTCCCACCAGGATGAACCCAAATTTCCCTCCTCAATCCACCCCCGATATTATTCGCTCCTTCTTTCTCCTTCATCCTAGCTCGCTCTTTCCATTCTCTCTCTTCTTTCCGCTTTCGCTCCGTTGATTCATACTATTAGAATTCATTACATGCTAAATCTTTGCAATAGTTATACACATGTATTTATCGACGACAGCATAGTGCATAACCTAAATGAGAGTTCGTTCTATTAACTTATCGCGGAAATTCCAGCGCTCGTACGGGCAAAAAATGATTTGAAATAAAAATTTGTCTACGAAATTTTTGTTTCAAATAATTTTTTGCCCATCTCTGCTCTGCTGTCCCTAAAGTCTCTCAAATACTGCGGAAAGATACAAACATTGTCTACCCTGGGCACAAGAGGCACGTACAACATTTGCATCTCTCTGTTGCAACTATAAAAAAATGCATGCTTACGTTGTGTATAAAATGGTGCTGGTAACTAATAAAGACTGTGCACTGCTTTATCAAAAGTGATCTAGTGAAATGCAGCGAACTATACTTGAGGTGTATCTTCAATTATTTGTTTTCTATTCTTCTTGATGAACACTAATGCACTGGCGGCTAATTCGAATCTCAGCGCGCTACAAACGCGCCGCGAATTATGGCTGACTTCACGCGACTGGTATTTTCCCGCCCTTTTACGAACATAAAAATTAGGACAACAGAACTTAATTGCGAGTAAACTATTGTAAAATTTTATGCTGACGCAACGATAAAAAGCGTTAACTTTTCACCTGTGTGATGGAATATTCAATTTCATTGATTAGATTATTTATTCTTAATGTATCAGCAGCAACTTTTCGCGGTTGACGTAAGGTTATTACGGCGTAATTTACTGAAATTCTGTCGGCTTTATTTATACGAAGCAAGGGAAGAGAAAGTATGAGAAAGGAACGAACAAATCTTGGGAGGTCTATATAATTAGCAAAAATTGTGATGTATATAGAACTGTACTCGCCGCGTGAAGTTGGGGCATTCTTCGCGGTACATTTGAATTTCGAGAGAATAGAATCGAATGAATCGAATGAAGCCAATGGAACTATTTGAATTTGAAATCACTAATTGCCCAATCAGTTTTACTCAAGCATAGAATAATTTGCCTATGAACGATCATAACTGTGCGGGAAATATAAATTTGGCACATTGAACTAGTCGTAAGCGTGCGAAGAGGCCTATGATGCGCATAAATATTTATAAGAAAAATTGAATGCACGCCAAATAAAAGACATTAGACAGCACAAAGATGGAGAAACTAATTCAAGCCTGAATTAAGGTAACTGACTGTTATCTAAAGAAATCACACCAAGTATCGAAATTTACTTACATAATGTAGATACTGGCGGCAAAACAAAATTCAAATATTATTAAAGTTAGTATTAATACAAACGTATCACTGGTAATATCTTAACAATTGTCGTACCTTCTTCCTGTTTTCGTCAAACAGAGCTATTAAACTCTCCCTTGCGGAATGGAAAGGATTGGATGCCATGAGCGATCGCATATAGTAGTACACCGCATCCAATTTCCGTCTCTGGGAACAAAATTCACTTATTAATCCTCCAATTCTATTACCCTCTATCCTAAATTCTTAAGCCCCAACGTAATAATACGTACAGCATAGTGTGCTAATAATGCAAGCTGATTGTACGGTCTCCCATTCTTTGGATTAAGTTGTTGCGCTTTCAAATACCACCTGAGAAGAATGTCACCTCTGAGTAAAAGCAAATTGCGTTCGAGGAGCGCGAAAATACCGAACATCTGCTGACACTTACTGCCTAGATTTCCCATAATTGTTAGTTTCATTCGCCTGCTCTCTGTATCTCGCCAGGTCGCCCATAAATAAATATATTTTCTGCGCGCTCACTAAAGCTAAGCCTAAGATGCCAAGGCCCTTCGGCAATGTCGACGATGCAAGGAACGTATCCAATTTAAATTCGTATTTGGTTTCAAGGATGGTTAACAGACTTTCTAAGTATATGGTACCCTCGTCGATGATTTTCAACATTATCTTCTTGTAATGCTCCCGCCCCTCGGAACTCTCCTTGGGCATGCCTTTTCGCAGCATCTCGATCATATTGTAAAAAAGTATTTTCCAAAAGTGCTGCTCGACATTTTCGGCTTGGCAAAATTTGATATCAGTCTCGAGCAAAGTCTTCAAACTTTCCTGCAGGAAGTGTCTTATATACAGAACCCTCTCCCAATTTGTTGTAAAACCGCCGGAGCTCAATATCCACTGCAGCTCTAAATCGGCACGCTCTATGTCCAAGAGTAGGTATGGATTCTTGGCTGATCGCAAACTGCCGAACGAGAAATCGCGATAACACAGTCATTTGTACGCCTGATTTGTAAGCGTGGATAGAATTTTTACATACCTATCGGAGTAAGGATCGTACCACGATGGTCTTGTATTTCCAAATTGGTCGTTCGTCATATACGGCGGTGGTACGCCGTCCAAATGTGCTCCTTGGAAGCTATGGTGTGCAGCAGAAGTGATGCCGCCGTAGGATTGAAACACTGGCACGCTCGAACTTTGGGCTGCGGCATCATTTTCTCTGAGAAATAATTAAATAACAAATTGATTAACTTCGTTTACATGAAACAGACGAGTCAATGAGAGATAGAGTTTTATTTATACCTTTGCAGTGCAGCTCTACTGCTCGGTGAAGTAACAACGATAGGTCTGTTAGGATTGTTGGGGTCGAACAATGTTCTCTGTTGTTGCAATCCTTGCTGTCTAGACGAAACTGGATGATTAGGCGGAGATTGGCTAGTTTCGGGTAAAACTAAAACACCCGGTGGTTGGGAGTTACTGTAGCTACTAGGCGACGTTTGGTGCGTCGTCGATGTTGTATTTGATAACTGAGCAGAATGAGTGGAAACGTTAGGTGTTTGACGCCCATCGTCCGAATCACAAACAGACATTTTCCTTCCTGTTCTCCAATTTTCATCCAAGTACCGATCAGACGTTCTGAAGAATTGCACATATAGTAAAAGTAAATTTACTGACATTCAACTAATACGAAATATCGGTTGACAAATCGATTCCTACCTATGTCTATGGAGGTCGTCGAAGTTTCGACTGTTACCTCGGTAATTCCTGTCTTTACTAGACTCCCGGCTACGTTGTATAATATTGCGCTGCCTTCTGTGATCATATCTCCTACCGCTATTATTGTTCTTTTGATTGTTGTTGTAATTATCATTTTCCCTATTTTGCTGATTGTTTTGCCGGTCACGACTGTTGACTCGTGCTTTATCCCTGCTGTTGCTCCTTGAACAGTACGAAAAATAAATACCACGTAAATAATTAATGCACACCGTTCACATATAACAAATTGTAAATCTCAATGTACTCTTACCGGTCTGCTGGGTGCTGTTTCCTTTCACGCTTTTTTTTTCTACGTCGACCCAAACCCCCAGTCGTAGTTTCATTTCCCGAAACATTAACATTCTCACGTAAACTTAATACAGAAGAGCTGCGACTCACACGCTCCGCTTCCATTTTTTCACTCAATTCGACTTCTTCGCTCCAATCCTATCGCGATTTAAATGTGATTCAAATGTGGCACGCATCAATATAAATCACAGAGATTCCTCTAAATAGGGCACTTACGAATGGATGATCGGCCGGTGTATTCGAGCCACTGTTAAGCGACTCATTCTTTGGTGGAATAACACCCGAACTTTGCTGGTTACTCTTCTTTTCCTGTGCTGCATTATGCTCGGGTGCATGGTTACTCAGCCGTTGCCTTAAAAGGACAAAAATATTAATGGAAATGTTGAAACGTAGTTAGAGCACTCGTCGTAAATGAACTATTACGTGTGGGTGCGGTGAAAAGCAGAAGGCGGAGATACTCCTCGTCGATGACTATCGGGTGACGCTTGAAGTTTGTTTGTACTGGATACTGAAGTAACTGGTGACACCGATGATGGTGGTGGCATCAATGAACTGTCAGCACGACTTAAACTTTCCATGCTAGTGTACATCGTACTATTACTACCACGACGATCGTAAGACCTGTTTTTCATGAACATTTATCATTTAATATTATAAGCTATACTGCTAACTTTTATATTACATGATACAAGAAACGATAGACGTTACGAGACATAAAAGAAATATACCTTTGCATGTACTCTTGACTCGGAGTGTGGGACCTGGAACTTGGAGCTGAATACTGATCAGGGGTAACGGATCTGAAAATATTTGTCGAACTCTCTATCTCTTCCGGTCTAAGTCTACCTCTGCCTTTACTTCGTGCTGGCACTGTATTGGACCAGCTGGGTTGTGGAGGTAAAGGCCCAGATGGAGGTAAATTTTGCATGGTTTGAGAATGTTGTATGATGGGTGAGTAATTATAATTTGATGATCCCTTTAAAAGAAGAATTTATATTTAAACAGCGCAACGAACATTTCACCTCGGTGTCAATAGAGAATCATTTAATATACCTGAAATGTGACGCTACTACCATTCCATACATCCTCAGAAGGTAAAGAGGTTCGTGTGACAGGTAGAATAAAACCATAATCGATAAGGTATTTCTTCCGCAATCTAGGTGGTAAATTTTCTATTTTTATATTTTTCGGCAAAGTATATTTCGCTCTGCCCCATTTGCCCGATGGTGGTTTGTCTTGAAATCTATCCGGGTGGCCAGCAGGCTCTACGCTACGTGTATCTCTGGTGCGATTAAAATCGTTAATATGGTTCGTTGTTACAAAAAGAGGTTCCGAACCCTAAACGAAAGAAATACTTCAATTAGAAACAGATTTGAATCGTGTAATTTCAGATATTCCATTAGAATTATCGCCAACCTGTCTGACTTCTCGAGAGTTATCTTTTCGATTTCCGTAACTTCTACTGGATAGAGGAGAATCGGATCGCCAACGCTCCTCGTTCTCATTGCCGTGACGATTTCGATGATTACCCGAATATCTTCTACCGTGATCATCTCTGCTTTTACTTCCACTCTCGCTATCTCGTCCGCTGTGCCCGCTCGATCTGTTACGATGGCTGTCACTTTTATGGCTACGATTGGAATGAGAATCGCGATCTTCACTGTGCTCTCGTTCCTGCTCCCGCTCCCACCAACCTCCTTGATTAGGAGATCTAAGGGATAAAGACGTCGATACTCATATTCGTTGCACGGCTTGTCATTAGTAACGAGACAAAGACATTTTCACAGAATTCACCTATTTGATATATCCTGCTCCGCCAATGCTTCTTTCACTTTCTTAGGTACATATAACAGCTGTTCCGGCTTCTTAGATTTCTTTCTCGAGTCTCCCGAGTTACTGCTTTGAGAAGAACCTTGCGCCTGTTCAATGCTTGTAGTAGTCCTATAGTTAATATTTAGATTGTTCAATTTCTCTGTTACAGAGTCAGCTTGAGACGACGGTGGATTGCTTTGCGTTTGGTTCGATCTGTTAAATTGTGGCTGCTTCAAACGGTGTTGGACGGAGCTCAATTTAGGTCTCTCCTGCGAGATGCTCTCATTGTCTAAATCATCTGTGGATCTACCCGACTTGCGAAGGGGCCCACTTCCTGGTCTGTACAAAGCTTGAGTCGCTCTATTCCCGCCGCCACGCATTCCCATTGATCTATCCCTGTCTAACTTTGTATTTTCTGAAAATTTTTTAAGTTCTCCTTTTTAGAATTATGTATCTATACGAAAAGAAATATCGAGAAATAATAGCACGTATAAAGTGGGACAATCCAATAGTTCGAGTGTACCTGTATTTATTTTAAATATTAATATGTAACAAGTTACATTCATTTACACAATATTGCTGTTAAAGACATATTGCAAGAAACAAAAGTAATCAGAGATTTTTATTATAAATTCCTAAGTATTTATTAGAGAAATACTTTAGTAACACCGTATTTAGGAAATAAATTGTTAACATATTAATGTTTAATATGCAAGAGGTTTCTAGAAAAACATACACAATAAAATTATTGCGCATTACGTGACAATGGTTTATACAAAAAGATAATTTATGTATGAAATCGACGCGGGTCTTCTCGTTGAAACCAAAGCATAAGAATTCTGTAAATGCATTGCATACATTGATCGTTAAGTAGTTTCTATCACAATAACCACCAAAAAGTAATTAATGTAATCATGAAGGAAGTCCGTCCTTTTAATATTTTCTGTATTTATTAGTTATAGTATTTCAAATGCAAAATAACGTTACTTTGCTTGCGTACGATTCTCAAGTTACACAATTAACGAACTATGATTCTTTATTAAGTATAATAATTCAATAGTGGTTGTTGACACTCTTGACAGTAACTACAGTTACTATCAATCCAGAAGAATTAGATATAATAGTTATATAATCTACAGAGGTTTGAAACGAATTCACATTCTTTGGGGAAGCCTGACGGGGATTATAGTATGCGACGAATTTGCTTTTTACTCTGGCAAAATTTCACAACACATCAAAGCGTAATGATTCCTGTTGTATTTTTAGGTTAGCTTGTTTGGTGAGGTTAGTTCCGCGAAGGCACTGAATAAAATTACGAGGGAACGTACACTTCTGCTTATTATGCACACACAAAATATAATCGGGGGATTGTAAATTAAGATGCTCGTATTACTCAATAATATCGTTTTTCCAAGATACCTTGTAAAAATCCTCCCCACTTTCTGCGTCCTTTGTCGCGGTTCGCCATATTGAAGTACAATAATATCGAAATTTTTATAAAATCAGGGAACACGAAATGCTTCTAATCATCATCACGTATTCAGACTATAAACAAATAATTAGAACCAACAGCCGTATGAACGGATAATTACAGTGAACTTTCTTGTAATAAGTTCCCATAAATATTACATGTATATAAAGTGCCTTTTAACACTACTTCAAAACGAGTTATTGAGATATTAGAATTTAAATATCTTATCTTTACAAATAATGGGAAATTTTATCCAAACTTACATCATTTAATTTTAAAGTAATATTTTAATCGAAAACTTTTCGTCGAAAAATCCGTACTGCTCGATAATAAGATACACAATTGATATTCCAGAATTATTTTAATTTTTACAAAGACGCACAACCGTCAATTACTTAAAGTAATTAAATAAATGAGTTCCTTACTCGAAATTTCCTATAATTAAACCAACAATACTTCGATATTCGATAATTAAATTTTATGGCGCCAATATGAAAATCTGACGACAGATAATTTTTTAATATAAATAGTACTATGGATCAACTTGCTACACTGATGTATATAGTTTACGATATTTATTATCTTATTATATATTAAATACACATAAGAATAAGTAATTTCACCTTGCTTTTGAGTATTTCAAATCAAGTTTGAAAAAATTGGGATTTGATGTGTTCGGGGGACCGTGAGACAGCGCCATGCTACTTGAGTAGCGTACGCATCAGTACGCATGTATTACCACGTGAAGCAAAGTGTTTCCATTGCAGATTCTCGAATAAAACTTGAGAATGTGTGTTTATCGTTGATTAATATATCCGAAATGAAAGTAAAAGGCATGTCCGCTGAACGTAAAATGCAGAACATTTTTTCACGCAAAGTGAAACTTAATATCGCATAACCTCAAAGCATTATTTCCCTCCGAAACATTCACTTACCGGTCAGATGTTTGCTCCGCTTGTTTCTATTAATCGCACGCTAACAACTGCCGCAAGATGCAAACGGCGAGTTGTTATTACAGGAATGGGAGTAGTATGCCCCCTTGGAGTTGGCGCACAAAATTCCTGGCAAGCTCTCATTAACTCTAAGTCAGGTGTTGTTAGATTGACCGACCCGGACTACGATAAACTACCTTGTAAAATTGGTGAGATGTCTGCGCATCGGTATTTCTTAAGTAATTCGAATGATTCTAGTCCCCCATATGATTAATGAACTGAATAATTATACCGTAATAGGTGCGCTGGTACCCAAGGGGGATGGCGATAACGAATTAAATATCAACTCGTACTTTTCGAAAAGCGAATTGCGCACAATGTGCCCCGCCACTGCTTATGCTTTGATAGCTACAGAAGAGGCATTAAACGACGCAGACTGGAAACCGCAAGATGAAATCGATAAACAAGATACAGGAGTAGCGGTGGGAATAGGAATGATAGATTTGGTCGATGTATGTACAACGCACGAAGCTTTAAAGAATGGATATAACAAAGTCAGCCCCTATTTTGTACCAAGGATCTTGCCGAACATGGCTGCCGGGCAAATTAGTATTAAATACGGCTTTCGTGGACCGAATCACTCTGTATCAACAGCATGCGCGACTGGAGCGCATGCCATTGGTATAATAAATTTAAACGAAAGACAGGAGACACATGTTCGTTGTATAATTAAGGATACTTGATTTTCAGGCGACGCGTTTCGCTTTATCCATGGTGGAGAAACAAGCGTAATGGTATGCGGCGGAGCAGAAGCGTGCATTAGTCCTCTTGCTATAGCTGCTTTCTGTAGACTTAGAGCATTAAGTACGTGTAAAAATGATTTTCCATGCGAGGCGTCACGTCCATTCGATAAAGACAGGGACGGGTTTGTGATGGGAGAAGGTTCCGCCATACTGGTTCTGGAAGAATTGAATCATGCGCTTGAGAGGAATGCGAACATTTATGCAGAAGTATTAGGATATGGTCTGTCTGGTGACGCGGCGCATTTAACTGCGCCTAGTGAGGACGGCACTGGTGCTATATTGGCTATGGACAGAGCAGTGAAAGACGCCGGTATAGACTCCGTAGAAATTACCTTTGTTAGCGCGCATGCAACTTCGACACCCCTGGGCGATGCTATTGAAATAAAAGCCATAGAATCGTTTATGGGGCAGCACAAGCGAAATGTAACTGTTTCTAGTACGAAAGGAGCTCATGGCCACTTGCTGGGAGCAGCAGGGAACTTGGAATCTGTTTTTACTATTTTAGCAGTGAAAGAGAGTATAATCCCACCGACATTGAACTTGCATAATTTAGATGGAGAAACAGGCTTGAATTTTGCTCCAAATGTAAAGAAAACTTGGAATCCTACGTCTAGGCACGTAGCTTTGAAAAACGCGTTCGGCTTCGGAGGGACAAATGCATGCTTATGTTTCGCAGAGTACGACGAATAAGCCAATTGTCAAACTAACACGGACTGGAAAAGAAGCTTAATGGTAGGCAATATAATACGACCTAGTCATTCATTAGTATATACATTAATTAATACATACATCGCGTCTACAGAATATGTGTATGTACGACTTCTTTCATTTAGATTGAAAGAAAATATGGTCTTATGACGAGCTATATCGAGAGACTTGAGGCTGCGACGCGATGGCTTCAATAGTTTCAACATATTCATGTAATATAAAGCAGAAAACTCATGTAATATATTCTGTAAAAAAGAAAAACTTTTATATCGAGTCTGTTGTATCGGAACTACAGAGAGAACGTAATTTGGAATAATATATCGTGGAATGCAATGTTTATTTTGTATTCTTTTTTTTTTTTTAATATTTCATGATCATATTATTATTACAACATTTATATTCATTTTGCGGAGAAGCAAGTCGAAACTGCTACTTTCAAAAAAATAAAACTCTCTTAAAAGTATGTAGTAATTAATGAAGTTAATCTTCTATACAACAATTGCTATTGTTCTATACAACGTGCAGTCGTTTCTGATTTGCCACAGTTCCGGCTAATGCGTGCTCATACAAATCATTATATTCAATTACTCAAGCATGTACATAGAATGTAGTCTCGTTTAACTCTGAACACCGACGCACAATCGTACTTCCTGTCCACATATCCGATAATTTATATTTTCTTCAATTCAGAGTTAAAGTTCGACTTCATATTCTGTATTTCATTCATTTATAATTACAGTTTCATCTACAAAGTCGTCTTTTTATTTTCATGAATTGAGCTGCATAAAAAACAAAATTCAAGGCAAAATTGTTTCTCGGTACCTCTAGTTTATTAGATGCAGTTTTCTGCTTTGCGGATAAACCATACCATACGGTGTTCTTATGATGCATATCTCCAACGATATTTTTATTCACACAGGAAGGCTGACTTCCAATGATAACAGTTATCCAAAATACATCTATTGCATTTGTGTTCTCTACTGGCAGTAAATCAATGTAAAAAAAAAAGATTGTATCCTATTAAGTAACTGTACCTAGTAGGAATTTTTAATTAGGAATGGTAAAGGGCTTGTGATGACTGCATAGAATAGCGAAACGTTTTCTAAGTGTCTGACGAAGTTCTTGTCGTTTCTCAAGAACTTGGCACATTCGAGATTTAAACTCCAAGACTTCCTCTGCTGGAATATAACTCTCTTTTTCTTCGTCATCTGACAAGTAGGAATCCTGAGGGCAAATAAGTGGCGTGAAAGGAATGAAAACGAAAGATTGGATGGAATCTAAATAGCGCGCACTTACTTCTAACATCTGTGTAAGTGTTAGACCACCGCCCCTTTCTTTTAACAAAGAGATGCTAGAATTGGAATGAACAAGTTTTTCGGATGGTCGTATATCGTGACAATCTCTTTCATGGTTACAACATCCGTCACTGCAGGCTACTTCCGATCCTTCTGGTGTACTAGGAAGAGAAGAACTGCTAATATTATGTTCCGAGGAGTAACCGCAATCCTGCGACGATTGTTCGCTCGAAGAACGACTCTTCCTCTCTGAGATTGATAATTCAAATCGTTTCTTCATTTCAATCCACATGTTATAACTCTTGCTTGGTTTCCCTATCCAAGCATTCACTATTTCTTTAGTCGTTGGATCTTTACACTCTTCTAAACTGTGCCAGTGATCGTTCTCGATTTTCTCGGAAAAATCCTATAGATTAAGCCATATGTAAATCTTAAAACGCACATTCAGGGATATGTGGATCGTGCACCGATACACTCAATCATTACCTTACACGACTCGCACGTTTCAAATAGTTCCTCTTCAGAAAGATTCTTCGCCGAGGTATTACACTTCTTCGTTTGATTTGTAACGATTTTTGTTTTCGATTCGAGAGTGCCCTTCTTAATTGCATTCTTTTGCAGACTTGACGACTTTTTGGGGAATGCTAACTGAATTTGACTTTGTGATTGCGATATACTAGTTTTTGATTTCTTTATGCAGTCCGGACATTTACACGTGGGTGGTCCCTTATTTTTTGGATCTAATACTTGTAACTAAAAGAAAACGAATACAGTTTGATATACATACACGTGAATAAATAATACTGATCTACTCACCTTATGTCGATCTATATTTTGTGTCGTGGGCTTTGTGTCCGCGCAAACACAAGGTGTTTCATTGTTACCACTTTGCCTTTTGCTTGAACACTGAAAATAAAATTAAATTGGGTTATAACTTACATTCATTAGTTTAAGAAGCTCGAGTTTACAGACGATAGCGTACATCACACGTATTTTCTTTTTCTTCCGTCTCGTACCGACGTTCTTTCTTCTTCTTGCGTTTCAGACGTAACTTTTCTCGTCGTTGTTGCTTCGCTATTTCTTCCCTTGTCAACTCCTCATAGAGGAGTTCTAGTTGAGAAATACCTTGCTTAACTTCTACAGCCATCTGTAAAGAACCATTTCATCGCGCACGGGTCAATTTAGGAACACTAGCAATTTAATTAATGACCCTATTAATCATACCTGAAAGTTCCGGGATAACGCATCTACCGCAACAGCAGCTAATACTTTGCATACAGTTTCCTCTTCCCTCAATCGTCGATGAACCCTGTGCAAACGCTCAGCAACGCATAATCCTAAACAAGTAAGTACCTCTTCCTGAGCAATTTCCAACGTCTTTGCATGTCGCTCCCTGAGATTCAGAAGATTATTTTATCAACAAATGCCGATACTAAAATTGTAAATAAGAAGAGTTTGTAAATTCATACCTTCCCATGAGTTCCGGTTGAGCACGCTCGATTAGAGTACTAATATAAAGTGTGCTAGTAGGTAAATGTACATGCCTATCGCGAATGCAACGCTTGATCCCAGAATACAGGGCGGCAACATAGCCCTTCTCTTTCGTCGGTTCAGGCTCTGTTGTCAAAAGAGACGATGCCAACAATACCTTTGTACGGCATTCGCCACAGAATCTGTAACGGTATACCCGATATAAAATCTTCACGTGCGAACTTCATCTATCTACGAACTCACCGATGTTTACGTAAATATGTATCCAAAGTGGCGTCGAGAGTATCGGTTTCTATCAGGGCTAACTCACGACGGCAAGGAAGCTCCATACAATCCCATACTTCTCTCCACGCGCTTGGAAGAAGTCTCATACGCTGAATTTCTAACGAGTGCAGTACACACCTTCGTGACTTTTTGTTTCTAGGCTGCCTCTCGACTAAACTGTTTAACCTAGTGCTATGGGAATGAAAATTTTTTTATACGTCGTACGCGCAGGTCGCGAATATATCTCGATATCTATCTCGTTACCTATGCCCTTGCAACATCGTACAAAGTAGTTGCGGCGACTCCAGAACGTCATCTTTGATCGACAATAAACCTTCGGGCGTAATCACCAGAGGATCTAATGCCGGATGCCCCGACTTCATGAGGTCGTAGAACAATCTTTCGACGCTAAATACATAAAATGTTTAAAAATACAAACAATAATGCTCACTATGCATATATATGCTACAAGACTTTATACCTTCTCCTACAACCAACGCAAGGTACAGCTTGGCCTAAAATCGCCAGCATATCCTTGCACGTAACTTCGAACGATGCTTTAATCTCATCTTTTGTAAGCATATCAAGTTTCTTAGTAAATTCGTCGAGCTGTTTTCCCCGGACTAATGGACTATCACAGATCGCACCCAAACCGTTTATATCCATAATCATCTATCGGAGACATGAAATTAACTCGACGTAAACTCATCGGCGAATTAAATTTACTTGTACTTTTTCTAAAAATATATTACTCCAAGTATCTAATTTACATTAGAATATTAAGTGCTGACTTGTATATAGACATTATACATAGCGATGCATATAGATGCAATCACGAAATAAGCAAACTAAAATATATTTATAAAGTACATATATATATATATATATATATAAGTTTAAATAAAATCACGTGTCTCTATTCCACACACTCTTAACATAAAACGAAAGTTTATTGCATGAGAATTATCAATAACTTGTTGTTCGAGCTTCGTCTGGCTCATTAGTATCTAATCACAATGTGGAAAAAAAACAAATGATTTTGACATTCTTTATTTTCCAAAGAAAACAAGTGACTCTGAAATTGTAATAATAGGGCGAAGGGGAAAGCAGTCATAATCCGTTCGTAAGAACTAGAATCATGCCGGGTATCGGTAATCAGCAATTATTAAGCAGGATATAGGTATAAAGCACGGTACACCTAATTAGTTATGCCATAGGCATGCATTCATTGCCACGTTTAGGTTAAGTCAGAAATATCGAAGGATGCCATTACGTAAGCCCCGTTCGGCTATTAGCTTCTGTTAGACAGGAGCCGTGTCCGAGAGGAATGACAAGCGAGGATTGTGCTCACCGTGAGATTCTCATCGACAATCAACGGCATTTGTCTTCGCGTCAAATCGACCGGGTCATCGTCCCGCCAAACGTTCACTAATTTCGCCATCGCCGTTTAATTCCTCGGTGAACGACGATTATATGCGCAACGACGTTCGATCCTCTTAAGCGTCACGATACACGATCACCAATAATCGTAATCAACTGCCACGGCTACACCAGAAAAATAAGTAGACGGTATCATACGCCTGCCATTTGCAACGAGTGGTTTCTCACTTCCGTCCTGCGTGCATTGTCCCGCTTCTCTCTGTGCGCGTCATCCTCCTATCCTTATTCTAATTGCACGTACCTGCTCCTAATCTATTTCCTTACGAACTCCTCTCCGATCCAAAGCCCCACGGAACGATCCGTCTGCCGTGCCAGATAAAAGCTTTGATCGACCGCCGCTATTATAATTAAAATCTACTGTCTTCTTAAACGGGCTTGATACGCTCATTCACCAACGAGTCATAATAATAGGATCGCCGATTTCAATCGACTTTTGGATTTATTGAATCTGGAACGAGAATTAAGGGCGCGTGGCGAAATACTCGTAACCGATACGCATTATTTACAAGGTCCAATTGTCTTCTGAAATTTGGTAAATCGGAGGTGCGCATTGACTAATTTAAGCAAGAAAGAGCATAGCAAATTCTAAGTTAGGTGCGGAGATAACGTAATAGAATCGTAAGGCGGCTACGCTCGGGTGTTTGAACCTCTTATAATTTCTATTTCATTTTGCAACTTTTATTATTTCGAATATGATTAACTTAATGGTTGCCGTTATTCCAGTAATGTGCAATCTCAGAGAATGACTACTGTTACGAAATATATAATACTCGGTCTTACGTTAGAAAGTTAATTAAATATCTTCTTCGTAAATTTAGAATGCAAGGTTCTATTTTTTTTACTTTCTTCGTGTAATTCTAGCGTGCTCGCATTTTATTAAATCTATAATATTAAATATATCTGCGAATAACTCTAGGACACGTGTCTTTTATATTATGATTACATTTGCCAGAAGACCTACTTTGTCTTCTGCTTGTAAACAAACTATCGTTTCGAAGTAAATTAAGGAACTCATTCGTAGATATTATGCACGCGTTTATATAAATTTACCTGCGCCAAGTTCTTCTGCTTGTATACTACTTAATGTATAAAATATTAAATTATCATGAGAACAAAAAATGTTCGATATATAAAAAGATATTTATACAGCCCGCCGTTACACTTGCAGGCGTATACTACTGACGTATCATATGTCGTAACAAGTAATTCCGAAAGTATTCTTACACCTGTCTAAATGACAGCGTTTCTGTTCTTCATTAGATTTTCATTTCGCAGAGAAGTTTTATGAAAAAGTTTAAGAGTATACTTACATATAAATAGATGCGATAATTAAGAATTTTCACTGTGTTCATGCCGCAATCGTTGCCTTAAATGTATTTCAAGAATTCATGATATGAAAGTTTAAGTAATTATATTATTTATATCGTTTCCGAATCTCTTTGTTATTAAACTGTTTTGAGAATATCCGTATTGCAAACGTAATAATTTCATTATCAGAAATATGTTCTCTAAGTATGTGTGGTTATTCCCTCTGTTCGCGTCTATATGTTTGCTATACACGAACGATTATTTGAACGAAATAAAGCTCAAATACATGCGAAAGGGATTAAACATTATCGATAGTATTTATCACGGTCTAAATGGAAAGTCAGGTTCGATTGCAAAAGATAAGGTGGAGCAAAGAGTATTTACACCGACCGAGCTTGGAAAATATACAAATTTGGAAGATGGCTTATACATTTCAATATTGGGCCAAGTGTTCGACGTCACAAAGGGTGCAAAACATTACGGGCCTGGCGCAACTTATCATGCTTTTATCGGTAAAGCTTGCGATAACATTATATCGCCTGCGATGTCTGTACCCTATACGAACTATATGTGTTTATAGGCCGAGATGCATCCTTGGCTTTTATCACTGGTGAATTTCATGATAAAGGCTTAACGGACGACATCTCTTCGTTATCTGTATACCAAGTTAAAGCACTGAACGACTGGGTACAATTCTATAATGAAAACTATATTTATAAGGGTACTTTTAACACCATTTGGCATAAGATGATATTTCGTAGAAAAAACGTACAAACGTATCTGAAAATAATTAGCGCGTATTAGAATATCGTCAATGGCCACATTGTTTCTGACTCTACATGTATGTTTTTACACGTAGGAAAATTAAATGGTAGATATTATAACGAAGATGGTACTCCCACCGAGGAATCTCATAATGTACAAAGAATTTTGATAATGGCTAAGGAAAAGCAATCTGAAGAGGAACACAGAAAAAAGATGCTTCCACCTTGTAACGTAGAATGGAAACCAGACTCCGGAACTGTAGTATGGTGTACCGAAAGAAGGTAAAACGCTGTACAAACGTATTTCACTTCGATGGTGCTATTAAAATTTCTTTTCCCTAGCGGAGGAATAGAAAGGGATTGGATAGGCGTACCAAGACTGTTATTCGAATCCCCAAATTCTGATGAGCGTAGGTGCGCGTGCGTTAAGCTTGATAGTAAAGAATATGAGGAGAGCAAAGGCATGCTGAGAGAATATGCTGGATGCCCAAAGACTTCTACAAAATGTGCTATAAGAACAGATAATATATAGCGAAAGCAATGTTTACACAATTTCGTGTAAATACTTGACTTTATCTTTCAGAACATGCATTTATGAAACTACCGTCTCGACTTGAAAGTTAATAATTTTTTATATATTTTCATACAACAAATACAACTGTACATAATTTGTGATACAAAATATAGTATATTTATAGAAAAGAATCTCGTAGAACAAACTTTATCCAGTTCTTGCGGTGTTCAAAATTTGTATATTTTTTTTATTATCAGTATTCAGCTTGCATTACACTGCAATACGAATGCGCGTTTTTACGTTTTTAAAAAATACAGCAAAAATAAATGTACTATATGCAAATGCTATGCGATGTTTTATAAATAGAATACGATATAAATGCACTTAAAGTAAAATGGGTAAGTAAATGTGTACACGAGTATGCGGAATAAGTTTAAATCTTCATAGATTTAATATTATTCCAATATGAAAATTCTTCTCAAGGAATCGATAACTCGTTTGAGAATGCTTGTCCTCCTGTGTAAGTTGCGAAGTACACGTTCAAATATCAGTGAACTCGTAGCACACTTTGTATCTTATTCTCACGTTTCTCTTTCGTATATTTTCTAATTGCGCGATGTACTATAGAATATATCGTAGAACTCGTGTCCCGTTGTTGCACAATCGCTACTATCATAAGTACTTCCTTGCACGAATTTCAAATAGTCATACAGGAGATTAGAAAACAGTATCCTAAATAAACCACGAAATTTTATTAGAAAAAGAAATAGTTTCCTTGAGTAGTTTCCCATTTTATATAATATTTTATGTTGTAACTTCAACATTTTTCATATCCTCTAATTTTACTTCGTTTTCCATTTTCGTAGGAGATTCTGCTCTTATACTATTTAGTTTGTCAACCAATAGTATCATAGATGCGCACCTTCGTTTAAAGTTAATCTTTGATCCAAATACTTTCTTCATTCTTCTCTTCCTCTTTTTTATCTTAGTGTCTGAAGGTATCGCGTCGAACTGTATCATTCTTTTATATTTTTTCACGCTCATATACATGGCGCTATCACTGGCTTCGTCCTTCTCTTCGTAAATCGTTTCTAAGTTATTTAAACGTTTCTTTAAATTCTTATTCAAATAATATTCCTTAACGTTTACTTCTCTTTCCGACCCTTGTGCTTTTGTATTGCTATCAGTCTCCATCTCTGAACATGTTCTCTTCCTTGGTCTCAAACTGCATCTAATAGTCCACATAAATAAATATATCGTACGATAAGATTATCTTTATTTTACGTACAAGGTATTATCGCAAACATTATTGTACCTTCTATTCAGAATTTCACTCGCAACATTTGAAGACATTCTTCTCCTCTTTACTTTCTTATGTTCGGAAGCTGTTAAATTTGTATTTACCGTCAGCATTTCTAGACTAGCCATTACCGCGGGTAAACTAGTGTCTGCTACATCGTTCTCCACTCTCCTGAAAGAGATAGATGACGTGCGTTAATAATAAATTAAATCTTTCGAAGTTGCACAACTGAAAAATATCCATATTGCCAATAACAATTTGAATATCCTTGATACGAAATTTCTTTTCCAATCCACTTATTAAAAGAAAAAACTTAACTATAGGCCCTACGATATACAAATTTTCACACAATATCTATTTATTAAAAACATCTAAATCCTAGAATTTCCCGAAAAGAAACTTACGTCGCTTCAGATTCCGTTCCATCCATTTGTAGAACTGAAATATTAACGGGTCTTATCGTAAGTTACTCGAAGGTATCATTCACTTAAATCATAATCGATATTCACGATCCTTTTTTCGTGTTTGAAATTGTTTGAAATTGGTCGTTTGTTTACAATATACAATAAACTCCGCTTGTCCGTACTACCTATGTAGTGGAGAAAGTTGAATACAACACATTATCATCGAAAGCAATTATAAACAAGAGGCCATTGGCTGTTCTTGCGTTGTATCAACCTTACCTGGCTCTACCTAACCTCATCTGTAACGAATAACAGCGCTCTCTTTCCACGAAGCTGAATCTACTATTCCCTCTTAACTAACCGCTCTTAACTATTATTAACCAATGACTGAATGAAGGCAAATGGAGGGATCAACTATCGCGTCCTAACACTCATTTCCAATAGTACTCACATGAAAAGTATCTTTTAGTATGTTAGAAATGTCACGAATATTTATTTGCGCGATTAACTTGGAGCGGAATAAAAAATGAGTCGCAAGTTTTCCAAGCCGAACCAGTGAAAGTGCGTAAATGGAACCATGAAGAAAGAAAGAACGGCCGATAATAGCCGACCGTATAAATTATAAGTATTTTCAAGAATCCGTAAACAGAGAGACGTTAATTATAATTGACATTTTACCAAAGAAAGTTTCACGTAGATGTAACCGATTATTTATATAGTAGATCAGGAAGTATTTGTAAGAAAGTGTACAAGTGTATCGTTTAAATTTCATTTCCCAATTTCTGTATTGAGGTTATATTTACTAACACCTCCATATTTGCAATTTCTATTATTCTATGACATTGAATGTAATTTCTTCGTAACAATAAAAGCATTTATTGTAACTTTCTGTCTTGTTCATCGATGATATCAATTGTTACTGAACGCTTTCATTTTATTTTACGGCTCACCAAATAGTGAGCCTCACAGGTATAAGTTTTCAAAGGAAGAGCATTATCGTAAGTGTAATAATCGCTCTTAACTGGAACGTTTGCAATCTTTGTATCACAAATATCTTCTCTTTGCGCAGGGATTTGTGGAATTGACAATTGTTCCCCTTAGGGAGACATTAAGGCTCGTGAAACTTAACGCCAAGCAATGTAGAATTTACAGAGTATGCTTAAACGATACTTACGAGGCGCCTTTCCAATACTTTGATCCATTTTTAGACATTTGCCAAGGAGATGGCAAACAGTAAGTGGTTATTTACAAATACCTGTAACATTTTTAACAGATAAGAACATTTATATATAACGATACCCATTCTTGTAGACGATCGTTGGAATTCTTTTCAAATATGCATTTAGCAGCTGCGCAAAGGGTCGATCCAGATAATAATGCAGGAGAATTGGTTGTACAAATTCCATCGGATGCAGCTCATTTAGTTGCAGAAGGTAGAAGTTTGAGAATTAGTATCGAATTTTCTTTAGAACAGCCTCAAGGCGGAGTACATTTTGTTGTACCAAATTGCGAAGGAACTTTGGCCGAGGTACAATAAGTTTCTTAGAAATCCACTATGTCGGATCGCGATTATAAAATCTTGTAACTTTAATATTCGTATTCTTTCTTCAGAGAGGCGCGCATATGTACACATACAGTTATGAAAATTCATCGAGACTATGGTTTCCATGCGTTGATAGCTTCGCCGAGCCATGTACTTGGAAACTAGAATTCACCGTCGATGATTCCATGACTGCTATATCTTGCGGTGATCTCGTAGAGGTTGTATATACCCCAGATTTAAGAAGGAAAACGTTTCATTACGTTCTTAATACACCAGCATGCGCGCCGAACATTGCACTCGCTGTTGGGTAAGCTGTTTCGATTAATAATCTTCTACTTACGATAAACAAGTTTTCTATTAATATAAACATTGGCAACTATCGTTATTATACTTCTCAGACCATTTGAAATATTTGTGGATCCATATATGCACGAAGTGACGCATTTCTGTTTGCCTCAATTGCTACCATCGTTGAAAGTATCAGCGAAGTACATGCACGAGGCATTCGAATTTTATGAAGAAACGTTATCGAACAGATATCCTTATTCTTGTTATAAGCAAGTGTTTGTGGATGAACTAGACGAAGATATCAATGTATATGCCACTATGAGTATCCTAAAGTAAGTACTAATTATCAAGCGATATCGGTGTTCAAATGATTATTAGTACAAATCACATCTTTCATTTCTAGTACAAATCTGTTACATTCTACTGCGATTATCGATCAAGTTTACATTACGAAAAAAGCTATGGCTCAAGCTGTAGCAGAACAATTCTTTGGCTGTTTTATATCCATGCAGAATTGGTCTGACATGTGGTTGCCTAAAGGTATATCGACATATCTGACTGGTTTATATGCAAAAAAGTGTTTCGGAAATAACGAATACCGAGAATGGGTTCAATCGGTCAGTAATCATTTATCATTTCCATACATCACGTGGCTTCGTTGTGGCGTAACATTATCAATGTTGATAGGAGTTACAAGGGGTTGTAAAATACGAGGAGCAGTTTGGAGGCATAATATTAGACCCTTCTCAGCCGCCAGCTCCATTACCTATCGCAGCAAACACGCCGACACCTGCACCAAGAGCTCCAGATCCTGGTTTCTATTTCCCGATAAGAAATCTGCACACAATGTCTCCAAAGTATATCGAAGTGTTGCGTAAAAAGGCGCATTTAGTGATTAGAATGTTGGAGCATCGAATTGGGCTAGAATTGCTCCTGCAGGTACAGGACACTAAATAACTTCCATTCGATTCTCGTTGGGCGGATTAAAATTCATTCCATCGTCTTTCAGGTTTTCAATAAACAATTATCCCTTGCTTCCAACGCTGCGCAACAAAAAATTGATTCCGGACTGTGGTCCCATATGTTAATTAGTACAAATGTATTTACGAAAGCGATCTTTACCGTCACGGGTAAAGACATGGCAGTTTTTATAGACCAATGGGTCAGAACTGGTGGGCACGCGAAGTTTAGTTTAAGTTTTGTATTTAATAGAAAAAGGTATTTACACCATCAATTTCTAAATGAACACTAAGCTCTAGTCGAATCATTTACGTAATATGAAATACGTTATATAGGAATACCGTGGAGCTGGAAATTAGGCAAGATATTACCCATCAAAGGGGAATTAGGAAATATGTGGGTCCGCTTTTGGTGAACATCCAGGAATTAGATGGTACTTTCAAGCACACTTTGCAAATTGAAGGCACGGTGGCGAAAGCGGACATAACGTGTCACAGTAAAAGTCGGAGGAATAAAAAGAAAAAGATTCCGCTGTGCACCGGGGAAGAAGTAGACATGGATCTTTCTGCCATGGAGTGAGCGTTACTTCGTTACCAAACTGCCTGTGTTTACTTAACAAAAATACCTTTCGCTACAAGTTCTATCATTTTACAGCGATTCTCCTGTGCTGTGGATAAGATTAGATCCCGAAATGACGCTTATGCGCGCTGTTCAAATTGAACAACCGGATTATCAGTGGCAATATCAATTAAGGCACGAAAGGGACGTGACTGCGCAATTGGAAGCTATACAAGCTTTACAGAACCATGCAACACCGGCTACTCGCTTGGCGTTGACTGATACCATCGAGAATGAGCACTGTTATTACAAAGTTAGATTACGGGCTGCACACTGTTTAACAAAGGTCGGTTACATTTTCTCCATTTACATATACTTCATAGTTATTTGAATGATAATTATGCTAGATATGACGTTTTAGGTAGCCAATGCAATGGTAGCAACGTGGGCAGGTCCACCGGCAATGTTAGCCATATTTCGAAAGTTATTTGGATCGGCGTCGTGTAGACGAATCATTAAACAGAACAACTTTTCGAATTTCCAGCATTACTTCTTGCAGAAGGTTGAAATAAGATCTTCTAAAGCGAACTACTACTTCCGCGATCTGTATTCTATATTTTATTTAACGCTTCATGGTTGCAGACTATACCCGTAGCAATGGCAGGCTTGCGCAATGCTCATGGTATATGCCCGCCGGAAGTTTTAGCCTTTTTAATGGATTTATTTAAGTACAACGATAACAGTAAGAACCGATACTCGGACAATTATTACAGAGCGGCTTTAATTGAGGCACTCGGAGCTACTGTCACGCCAGTAATAAGTATACAGCAGGGGTATGATAAATACCAAGGCTGAAGTTTTTGCATTTTCGAAATTGTATGTTTAACATGTTTTCTTTTAGGACAGCTATTACTGCTGAATCCTTGTCGGTTGACACCAAAGCGATATTAGAGGAGGTCACTAGAAATCTGAATTTGGAGAAATTACTGCCCTGTTACAAGTACACAGTTAGTGTCGCCTGCCTTAAAGTTATACGAATTTTACAAAAGTTTGGTCACCTTCCGAGCAATCCTCATCTTTTCAGAGCGTACGCTGCGTATGGACAATTTATAGGTATGCATCTGCGACGCGTACGTTTGTAAACATTAGTGTTATTTACACACATTTCTCATATTATTTTAGATGTCAGAATTGCAGCGTTGGAGGCATTAGTCGACTTTACAAGGGTGGACGGCAAGTGGGAAGACATGGAGTTCTTGTTAGACATGATAGAAGTCGATCCACATCCTGGAGTCCGACACAGACTGGTAAGATTGATGGTTGAGAATCCGCCGTTCGAAAGAGCGCACAAGCACCGTTTGGATCGTTGTGAATTAGTGGACCGTATATGGAATTTAGCCAAGTACGTTGACCAAGCATTCTGCAATTCAATCTTCTCCGTAAGGGTATTGAACATATTCGTCGTTTCAGCGGTATGCTGTCCCATGATCCGAAAATTCGGTGCGATTTAGTCGATTTGTATTACACTCTGTATGGCCCGAAACGACCGCTCTGCCTTCCTATCCCCGAGCTTGCTGCTATAACTAAACCGAAGAAAGTGGGGCCACAAAGCCCCGAACAAGATGTACGTTGTAGTCACAGAGAACCTGAAGCGGAGATCTTAATTAAGTACAGCACGAATCGTGTATATTTCAGATGAAACCGACTGTACCGCATATCAAACACGAAACCCCAGTGGTGGAAGTGGATAATACTAGCGGGCCGGCTAAAAGAAAGTCCTCTCCTAGTAGGGACGTTCCAGGACCCTCGAATCCAGTAGAGTATGTTCCCGAAGCAAAACGACAAAAACAGGCACCTAATGTGAGACATATCGTTGTAAAATGTGTATACATTTCGCTTTCCCATTACTAATTTGTGCTTGCGCGTTGGAAAGGACGAACGCGCGCCTCCCGCACCGGGCGAAGGGAAAGTAAAGTCGGAGTACTACAGCGATAATTCGGCTTCGCTGCCGGGTATCATGGGAGTTCCGGGACCAGTAGGTTTTGAGCCAGGAATGTTTAAAAAAGAAACAGACGAGCACAAGCAGAAAAGCGATTCTGTTAATAAGGTAAACGATGCCGCTGAAAGCTTTTCTTAGTAATCTTTATTTGTAGCTTACGTCTATAATTACACTTCGTAGAATAAAAAGAAGAAGAAAGACAAGAAGAAGCACAAGCATAAACACAAACACAAGCATGATCATAAGCATGGTAAGGATAAAGAGAAAAAAGATAAGGACAAAGATAAAGGGAAGGAGAAAGAGAAGGAGAAAGAAAAGAGTAAAGATTCGTCTAATGTAAAGATTAAAGAAGAAACATTAAGCTCGGCGAGTTCCAGTCTTAGTCCAGATGCAACGACTGTTACTAACGAATTTATTTTTCCGTAATACATCATCATCATTCTATATTGTATAGTCTTTTACGGCTAACGCTGTTGATATCTTATATAATTTTTATATAATTAAAGATCTATATTCTAATATATCACGAATCAAAATGTTGATCATCAACAGCTGTAAATACACAGTCTTTTTTAAGTAATATTGATATAAGGTATTTTTTTCTATTAATCTGTCTGTTAAGGAAGCCACTGTAGACCGAACATTTTGATTTCATAAAGATCGACCCCACAAGTTGTATAAACATTTTATATGAAAGACCACATTGAGAAATCGAGAAATATGAAAAAGTCATATGAAAAATAAAATATAGTGAATTAATTTCGAACGATTGGATGATATGAAATATATGATTTTCTTTTAATTTCGCTCCACTCGCTATTATCCAGATACCTAAGAGGGGAATGTAATCGGATAAGGATGCAACGGTGACCACACGCAAATACTGTATACGTTGAATACCGACGCTGCATCGACACTAGAGACACGCGCTCATATTTAAATACTTGCGGCGCATTAACTAGGATGGCGTCCGTGGTGTTGCGGCAATTTCGAAGGGAGTAGTGAGTTTTGAAAATTTTGACAACGACCTCGAGAATGGCAGATAATCAACAGAGCAGGTTTGAAAAGTCTCTCGGCCTGCTAACCACGCGTTTCGTCACTTTACTGCAGAAAGCGAAGGACGGCGTCCTCGATTTAAAAGTAGTAAGTGCCATCGTGAAATCGTTTGATATAAAAAGTTAACCTGCCTGCTAGGTTAAGTTGTCGCGGGCGTACACGCCATTTCTAGCTTGCGGGAATTTTGAAACAAGTTACACTAAAATCAATATTCCCACAACTTTGCCAACGTTTCCTTTGAAAAGATCGCTTCTATCCTGCGGATCGTCCCAATTTAAAGTTACAGGCTTGATATGCCGCGAGCTTTCGCATCTCAACGTGCTATCCTACATAACCTAAAAAGAGGATAGAACGATCAGTCGCGATTATATCAGATAATATGCAATATAGAATTTATGGTATTCTAGGCTGCCGATATTTTAGAAGTACGCCAGAAAAGACGAATTTATGACATTACCAACGTTCTAGAAGGTATCGGACTCATTGAGAAGAAAAGTAAAAATAGCATCCAATGGAAGTACGTTTTTTCGTATTCATCATTTGTTATATACTTGTCTTTTGCACCGTTTGTATTTATTTTAAAATTCATTCCGAATGTAATATGGTGTTTTAAATACTCCGCTAGGGGGGCAGGCCCAGGTTGTAACACCCAAGAAGTTGGCGAGAAGTTGACTGACCTAAAAGATGAAATTAAAAAGTTGGAAGACCACGAACAGTTGTTGGATATGCACACTCAGTGGATTCAGCAGAGTATAAAGAATATAGAGAATGATTTAATTAATAGGAAGTACGCGTACATTACGTACGAAGATGTGAAAGAAAACTTCCCCGATGATTTTGTGCTAGGAATTCAAGCTCCTCCTGATACAGAATTAAGCGTACCAAATATATCACAGGTATAGTGTCCTCTTAACGCTGGAAAGATGCACGTGGCTTTATATACGTTTTATCATATTTATGTTTCCACTGTTAGACCTCGGAGGATGATGACAAAGAAATAAATTATGAAATGTTTCTTAAAAGTAATTCCGGAGAGATTAAGGTCTACATGATTCAACCAGACTTAGCTAAAACGTACGATAATAAGATACTAGAGATGCGATTGCAAGAGGAAGCGAAGGGCACAAAGAGGGGCAAAGAGGAAGACGAGGAGAAGAAAGAAGAGAGTAATATTAAACCAAAGAGAAGAGTTGGAAGGTAAAGAAAGAAGGGTACAGAGAAATAAAGAGACTTGCTCTATTCGCATCAGAGATAATAAGATAATATTTTTGACCTGCACAGAGCATATAGTAATAAATTAATAATTGATCTTGTTAAGGGGATAAATAGATGTTAAGGAGAAATCTATTTGCTTGGTATAGATCATACAGTACAGAGATATCTTGCAGGTTTATCGTGCGTTATCGATACATTCCATAGTTCAATTTCAATTTCAGGCCACCAAAAGGAGTTAGCAAACCTGATCCTGTCATATCTGACGAGGAGGACGAAGATGACGCAGAACTAATAGAAGCGAAGATAGTGCTTCGTGATGTTAGCACGTCAGGTAAATAACATACGCTCTTATGGTGTTAGTATAATAAATACCATATTTTTAATTAAACGCTGTGATTTCAGACATCGTCCAAAAGGATTTAGAACTATTCGATCAATTTTATTCCGATAGTAAGTAAGAATATTACAGTCTTTCGATAAACGAATGGTAATAATAACCTTTGCCTTCTTGCAAACTTTGCTTTCAGTTTACGGACCATTAGTAAGATTAAGCCCGCCGCCCAACGAGAAGGATTATCACTTTAATCTTAGCGAAAACGAAGGGATTTGTGACTTGTTCGATATTACAGCAAAATGAGTAATAAGCTACGAGCTAAACGATTGGATGGTTTATAGATCAGACTGTGCCAATAATGTGCAAGATCGCAGAAAAAATTTGTTGACAATTTCTGAAGGCTGTTCTGTGTATATAATTTTAAAGAATGGATGTGGATAATGATCATTGGATACATGCAGTATTTTTTTATTGTTAGAAATAGAAAAAGTAGTGCAGAACTATAGAAAGAAAAAAAAGGAGAATTGTTTACACAGTCGATTTTGTTGGATCTTTATTTGATATAATAATAGGTAATTTTGACAGATTCTTTGTAATCTATGATGTGATTTATTTCTGTAGGTTTGCTTACAAATTCGAGCCTTATATGCATACGAAACAAAAGCATCAGGTCTTTTATTTATAACAATCGCATATAAGGATGATAATAAAGAATGAAATATTTTTATGAATATTGTGTTTATAATTAACATTGCTTCTGTAGACGTTCGCAGATTTCTCATTGAACTACATAATTCTTTTATGTACACAAATTCAGATAAAAATCATTCGAGCCATCGTAACTGCACGATAGGGTGATACAAATACGCGCGTACTTCAATGCTGTTTCAAATCCACTTTCTATATACATTATACGTTCATTACTGCATTCAATGATATTTAATTAAGTTTGTGTATACTGTAGTTATTTAAGGGAAATAAAGTTTAAACGGAGAATATGGTACAAGCAAAAAGACCGAGATTGCCATAGTTGACTCGAAAGATAAGACCACATTTCTATACAGTTTGACTCGCTGTATAATTTGCAAATACAGATAATTTTAATCGGCAAACGTCTTGTTTGAAACCTTATCGCGACCCATTTAAGCTTCACGGATTATACATTCAACAGCGGTCTACACCTTGCTCAATTTCACCGACATCTAACACATTCCAACAATGTTTTTGTCCCCTCGTTACCTATCATTATCGATACCGTTTCATACGTAATCGAACGGCGACGCGTGGTGACTCGCATGATATATCAAACTGGCGGAAAAACTGCACTCGAAAGACGCGAAATTATCAAGGACAGATAAGAATGGATCGACTAGTTTCGTCATCGTTGGTGGATTTGCGCGCGTCGTCCCGCGAGTCCCGCGAGTCTCACCTCAGCCATTTGCCAGTATGCGCGTGTTTCCGGAGTAGTGAATCATTTCCAGATGTGTCAAGTGTGCGGGGCCGACATCTCATACGAATCCGCGGTGCAGCGAGCTTTCTCGCGTCACGTTCGAACAGACCGCGGTAACGAGATCGACGTTTCGCCCACCGATCGAATAAAGGTACGCTGCGCGAGTAAAATGCAGGGAACGAAAGAAACGAGCACTGTACACGTCCCAACGAAGGTATTACATCATGAAATCTTAACGAGTTCATGCCCCCCCCCTCGATAATTCATCAATACGCGAAATCGATAAATAGAACGACCATCAAAAATGCATGACAATTCGGTTGACAAAAAGTTTGAGTGATGTTTCTCGATCGTGTACACTAGGTGCTGTAGTGTATACATAGGCGAGCGCATCTCTATTTCTGAAACATCGATTGCACGCGCTCTCTTGTTTGGCGCGCTACATCGCTCGGTCCGAACCGATCTGTCACGCGCCACGGGAAAAGCTTGCGTGCGGTTTGTAAAATCTTTCCGAATGAAGCTATATAATGATGTAATACATATGCTGAAACAAATAAATCTTTGAAACGAAATCATAGTCTTGATTGTCTATTAAAATTTTAAGTTTCGCTCGATCCGTTTGCAGTTTCTGTCGCAAATCTTCTAGAGAAGTTCCTGCAACGAGTTTTCTCGGACATGTATTTTATGTATAATTAAACTTGCTTGCATTTCAGTGACGACATTAGAAATGCGTGTTATTCTTGTAAAATTCCGCGAGGTATCGCAAAAATATCCGATTGTAAGAGGGATGGCTTCTTACACTATCATATGGCCAACAGGAAGTCTACTGCAACAGAAACTTGCTGGAAATGAGGAATTGAATTACATACAAGCGTTGAGATTCAGCTTGTATGGTGGATTTTTTGTGGCCCCGACATTGTATTGTTGGATAAGATGCTCCTCGCATTTCTGGCCGAAATCGGATCTCAAATCTGCTATTACCAAAGTATAATAATATTCGTTAATGCTGTTTCTGTATACAAGGTGGATTATATGAATAATCGGTGAAATTGATTTCTCAGGCTTTAATCGAACAAGTCACGTATAGTCCTGCCGCGATGTGCTGCTTCTTCTTCGGTATGAACTTACTCGAACTGAAACCAGTAGTGGAATGTGTGGAAGAAGTTAAACAGAAGTTTTGGCCCACCTACAAAGTAAAGTTTACGTGCTATAAATATATATATATATAATACGTATGTATATAGTAAACGAAGTAAAAATAATTCATTTTCAGATTGGTGTCTGCGTGTGGCCCATTCTACAAACTATCAACTTCTTCTTAATCCCAGAACACAATCGTGTAGTTTATGTAAGTTTTTGTAGTTTAATTTGGACGTCTTTTCTGTCCTACATGAAAGCATTGGAACAGAAGCGAAGAGAAGCACTAAATGACAGTAATACGAAACACAAAGATCATCAAGGTAGTCTGAGTGTTAAACCCCTTGTACAAATAGAAGATGAAAGTAAACGAGTACCTGTTATACAATGAATGTTCTTAGGGAATATTTTTAGCTGAATTTACTGAATTGTACATAAAATCCATTATGCTGCATGAGAAGGTCAATTGAAGTGCCTGTCCTTTGCGGTACAACATGAGTTGAAAAACATAAGTATACGTACGTGTGTGCAATATGTGTCTGTATATTGCAGTAGATAGAGTATAAAATTAATGACGCGATGCAATCATGAAAAGAAAATGGAAATCATGAACGTATGTAAAAAAGTGTTCCTTCGTCGAATTTAATAATATTTATTGTGAATCTATTGTTGACAATAACTTATATTTATTGTTAGTAAAAATAAATAAATTGTTAAACAGCTGTTATTCAATATTTATCCTCGTATTTATATTAATTTTTATATTTTTCTTTATTTAGTGTTTAGGATTTATAGCTTCTTTTTGATATTTGGCATATCTCGCTACTGGCCAGTGATGAGATCTCGAGCGGGTTTTCTCGCGCATGCGCGGCGTTTGCAGTACCGTATCTATGTTGGGGCGTAACTAATAGGTGTAGTGTTTGTTCACTGATGCCAGATTCGGGACGGGTTCCCTCGAGAATTTCCCCCACCGCGCGCACACTACGCCGGAGCTGCGTGTCCGTGAGTTGGTCTCCGAACGCCGAGCTCACGGACACGCAGCTCCGGCGTAGTATGCGCGAGGTGGAGGAAATTCTCGAGGGAACCCGTCCCGAATCTGGCATCAGTGGTAGTGTTGTTATATGCGGCAAAGAAGCAGGGTGATCAAGGTACCCCATTTTATCGAAACTTGTACTATACCGATGCTAAAATCGCCGATGCGAAAAATGAGCACCGTAAAATCCGGTGCTGGGCCCATTCAATGCAGTGCTTAAAACCAAACGCATTCAGAATCTGTGGTTGGTGCAAATATCGGTGCTGGGCACCGTTCACAACGGTGCTCATTTTTCGAGCACTGTTCCCGACGGTGCTCATTTTTCGAACACCGTTGGGAACGGTGCTGAGGTCTTTCCGTGTTGGTTTGACGGTGGCGCCGTTTCGTTTTCCACTTTGGCGTTGATTGGTTCTACGTCGCGGCGCCATCGCGCGCATGCGTGGCGTTCCCCCACCGCTAATTACTCTACAGGCGTGAAACTTTCCTCCGTTCATTGTTCCCCGAAACGCTGCTTTTGCACGCTTTTCTCGAACCATTCGTTGACATCGTTCCTCTCACGTCTGCATTCATGGTGTCCGTCGTACATTGTCGTACATACTTACAGTACTTTTCAGCTTTTGTAGATGTTACGCGAAACGTAGTGATTCGTGAAATTTTTTAGAGTTTTGCATTGTGTGTGTTATTAAAATTGAAATATGAATAAAGAATCAGGTAAGACAAATATTTAATACTTGCATCAATGGAATTGTAAATAGGTTGATTTTTTGGAGAATTTAAAAAGTGTTGATCCTACAGCTCTTTGAAATATAGTGTTGATCTTTTTTCAATAAATTATAATTGTTGAACTAACAAACCGATATAAATGAGGTTTTGGGTGTTGAGAGTGCAGACATAAGAGTATCTAATAGAAATTATTTTTAAGCTAAAAAAACAAATTTTTTACTTTATTTTTGGATTTCGCGTGGAATGATGCATATGCTAAAAATTATGTTCATTACTTTCGTCTTTTAATATTTATTCTTTTGAATTTTTTATTGTTATAATATTTAAAATGTCATGATAATGGATATTTTATACAGGCAATGATACCAGTGCTGTTGGACCTAGCAGTCCAATTATTACAAGTTCAAATATCAAGATTGAAGCAAGTAAGATATATCTTTAATTTATGAGTTTTTCCAATTATAAAATTATAAACTAAACATAGTTTCTTTTTTCAATGATTTTAAGACAAATATTGTTGCGTACAACATGCTTGGTTTTTCTTGAAAAAAAATGACCTGTAAGGATTCTTACTTTTTATTGCCTTACCTATTCCTTCATTGCCTTTTCCACTTTCACAAAAGTCAAAGTACAGACGATTTGCTTTTCACGTTCAGTAATTATTGTAAGCTGAAGAAGATATTACATATGCGCAAACATTGTGTTATTCTTTTTTCCAAGCTTCATACAGTCATGTCAATATTTACTTCAATTCGATTGGTCTTTTATTTTTGCTTCTTCATTAGTGGTCAAACATAAAAATAAAATATTTTTGTTAGTTTCTTTACCTAACGGGCAGAAGGTTAATACTTTTGCATCAATATAATTTTAGAAATGATGTTTTTGAAAAATTTAAGTATGTTTCAAGGACATGCTAAACACTATGTTCATTTAATATGTATTATTATGATGTTAGAAACATACTAATAATGGATATTTTATACAGGCGATGATACTGTTTGGACTGGTGGACCTATCATTGCGGATATTAGAAGCTTAAACGTAAAGACGGAAATAAGTAAGATATTCTATAATTTATGAGTTATTTCAATCATAGAATTATAAACTGAACATACTTAGTTTCTTTTGTCAATGATGGTAAGACAAATATTTAATATATCGGCAATTTCGCTGTTTTACAATATGCTTGGTTTTTGCCCAAGGAGACTGACCTACGAGTATCCTTGATTTTTATGATCTTACCTATTCCTCCGTTGCCTTTTCCACTTTTACAAAAGTTCAGGGACAGACAATTTGTCGGTTTTTTATTTTTGCTTCTTCATTAGCGTCAAAATGTAAAAAGGAAATGTTTTCGTTAGTTTCTTACCTAACTGACGGAAGGTTTATACTTTTGCATCAATATTATTTTAGAAATGATAATTTTTTGATAAATTTAGGCCTCTTTCACGAGTATGCTAAACATTGTTCATTTAGTATCTATTGTTATGATATTAGAAATGTACTAATAATGGATATTTTATACAGGCGATGATCCCAGTGTTCTTGGTCTTGGCAGTCCAGTTATTACAAGCTCAACTGTAAAGATTGAATCAAGTAAGATATATCTTTAATTTATGAGTTTTTTAAATTATAGAATTATGAACTGAACATACTTAGTTTCTTTTTTCAATGATTGTAAAAGAAATATTTAACATTTCGGCATTTGCGTTGTTGTACTGTGTACAGCATACATTTTTCTCGAAGAAGACTGACCTGCGAATTATTATGACTTTACCTATTCCTCCATTGCCCTTTTCACAGAGGGACGATTGGCTTTTCACGTTCAGTATTATGAGCTGAAGCAGATATTACAACGCGCGAAAGTTGTGTTGTTCTTTCTTTCGAGCTCCCAACCAGTCATATCGATATTTACTTCAATCCGATTGGTTTTTTACTTTTGCTTCTTCATTAGCGTTCAAACATAAAAATAAAATATTTTCGTTAGTTCTTTACCGAACAGCCGGGGGGTTAATACTTTTGCATCAATATAATTTTAGAAATGATAAGTTTTTGAAAAATTTAAGTACCTTTTAAAGATATGCTAAACACTATGTTCATTTAATACGCATTGTTGTGATATTAGAAATGTACTAATAATGAATATTTTATGTAGCCTACGATGATACTGCCTGGACTGCTGAACCTAGCTGTACAGCCAGTCCAATCTCAGATGCAGAGAATGATTCAAGTAAGATATATCCTTAATTTGTGAGTTTTTGAAGTTATAGAATTATAAACTGAACATAGTTTCTTTTTTCAATGATTTTAAGACAAATATTGTTGCGTACAATTGTTTTTTTTCAATCATTATTTTCCTGAAATTGTTTTTTAATATTGTATGAATAAAAATTGTTATTTTATGAATAGGCAGTGGTAGCTGCTCCAACGCCCCCACTGCAAGGAAAGTAAGGAAGAGGCAACCATTTCTCCAAGTTTGGCTAGAGGACCCACACTTCAAACCGTGGCTTCAACAAGCTGATGACCCGCACAAGGGGAAGTGCACAGTTTGCTGCAGATACGTTGTGGCTGGCAAAAGTCACCTACAAAAACATGCAACCAGCAAACTGCATAACATGAACATGCAGCATAGAGAAGGATCACTAACAAGTACAGTTGAATCAACAAGGAATTTTTCAGAGAATATAAAGGTGGCAGAAATAAGGTTTTGCATAGACATGATAGAAAACAATCGATCCTTTAACTCAGTCAAAAAGTTTTTTAAAGAGCTGCAAACGCCACCGCTAGACCCAAACATAGTTGAACGCATATCTCTTAAAAGAAGTAAAATCACAGCAATTGTACACAATGTTATAAATAAATCTATCATTTTAGAAACAACAGAAATATTACATGGCAAATTATTTTCTGTTTTGATAGAGGAAACCACGGACATATCTGATAGGAAAACTTTTTGGTTTCTAATTCGATATTTCCACAAAGGACAAACATATACATATTTATTAGATTTAATTAGAATTAAGGATTGTACAGCTGAAAACCTGTACAAGTGTTTTCTATATTCTTTAAAGAAATATAATTTGCCAGTAAGCAATGTCGTTGGTGTGTGCGCTGACAACACGAATGTAATGATAGGAAGACAGAATTCATTGATTTCTCGATTATTAGCAGACAATAAAGAAATTTCTGTCTTTTCATGCATTTGCCATTCAATGGATTTGGTTGCATCAGATGCGTACAAACACTTGCCATCGCACATAGAGGAATTTTTGCATTCGATTTTTACATACTTCGTCCGATATCCTAATCAGCAGAATGTTTCAGAAGGTGTGCAAGACTTTATAAACTTTGTAAACCAAAAAGTTCTACAGCACTCAAGAACAAGATGGCTAGCACTATCCGAATCTGTGGAAAGAATTGTAAATCAGTGGCGAGATTTACTTGCTCTCTTTGCGGAGACAGTAACAGACAAAAAGTCCATACTTGCATACAAAATATTTCGAAATTTTAATTGCCCGTATACTAAAGCATATATGCAATTTATAAATTACATACTAAGCATATTTACTGGGATCAACAGACTCTTTCAGAGTTCGAACGTTCTAATTCATTGCTTGCTCCCTGAAAGTTTGAGGTTGGTAAGATTATTGGGAGGTAATTTTATAAAATCCGAATATATTGCGGCACCCAATATACACGAAATAGACGTGTATAACGAAGCAAATTTACTGCCAATACGAACAATTTATATTGGAGCAGAATCTATGACAACAATTAATCAGATTATGAATAGTAATTTAGAAGATGACCAACAAATTATAGAATTTTATACACGTATTAAGAAATTTTATCAATCCGCCTTCGAAAATATTGTTAGAAGATTGCCGTTTAACGAGCCATTTTTAAATTCACTTGAATTTTTAAGGCCACACATAGCCTTAGATATTACTAGCCATCAGAATGACCAATTAAATTGTATTTTAAGCAAATTTAAATCTAAATTTAATTGTAATGATGTATTAAATGAGTGGCGTTTATTACCCTTTTATTTTTCACTCGAGGAAAAAGCAAACTTAAAAGTACTTGATATACCTGAATTCTGGTCGCAAATTAGCAACATTAACGATATTTCCGGGAAATATATATTTAAAAACATATCAAAACTAGCACAGCTGTGCTTGTCGCTGCCCTATACGAACGCCGATGTTGATCGATTTTTATCCATTGTCACCGAAATAAAAACAAAAGAGAGAAACAAATTGAAGCCACAAACGGTTGCTGCACTAGCCAGGATTAAATTGGATTTAATCGATAAAAATGTAAACTCTTTCGATTACAAAATTACTGATACCATGCTAAATTTATTTAATAGCAATATGTATAAGAAAAAATGTATACCTGAAGAACTTGTTGGGATTTTATTGTCGGATGAGACAGATGAAAGTGATAACGAGACTAGCGATAATTAGAAAATTTTATATTGATAAATGTATATATTATAGTTTTTAATATGTATATATCTATGTACATTATATTACACTTTCACTGTAATATTAAGCTTTTGTACCTTGAGTTTTATATTTTATGTATATCTTTTGTAATGCAATTTATCTATAATTTATCTACATTTTGTAAATACTACAAACAGAAATACGTTTATACATAACATTCGTTATACATACATAATGGTAGAAGTTATAACATTCCTCGAATTTAGAATAAGTGCATAAATACCAGTGCCCAGAGGAAATATTACCACCGCAATGATTATCCGCGGTGGGGGTACGCCGCGACGTCAACCAATCAGCGCCAAGATGGGAAACGAAACGGCGCCACCGTCAAGTCAAACCAAGCCAGCCAATCCAGGCCAGCCAGAGTCGCCGTGGGCTCGTTGTCGATGCTGGTTGGCTATGGCCTTACTTGCTTGGCTAGCTTGGATTGGCGGTGATCACGTCGGGATATCAACCAATGAACGCCAAGATGGGAAACGAAACGGCATCAGCGCCAACTTTTGAATTCGTACCTGTGAAGCACACGGGTATATATGTAATATTGATGAGATGTAAAAGAAAACACAATATAATAATGAAAATATTATTTACTTGTGCACTAATTATGCTAAATATCAGCAACGGTATAATGAATGTTATGCATTTATATAATACATTTACAAAATAGTATTTACAAAATATACACATAAAATATAAAACTTAATATTACAGTTGAAGTATAATATAATGTCCATATAAGTAGGAACAGAGATATATGCATCTTAACAACTATAATATATACATTTATAAACATGTTTTCTACTACCGCAAAATTACAGCCATTATTAAATATGTTCTAAACATATTCTTCGTACTAGAAGCTACAGAAACATTAGAAGGCAAATGTTTCTCAATTTTAGTTGACGAAACCACAGACGTAAAAATGTTATGTTTCCTGATAAGATATGTTCATGACGATCAAATTTTGTACATACTTATTAGATTTAATTAAAATGAAGAACTGAATGTTTTAGATTGCTCTGAGCATTAGCAGAAAATGTCATAAAAAATGAATATGTTCGGACATCCAATTTTTGGGAAATAGACGTGGATAACGAAGATTATTTACTTTCATTAGAAAGAAGTTTCTTTGGAGCGGAATCTATGGCAATAATTACGGAAATTGAAAACAGTAACTTATAAAATGACGGAAAAATTATAGAATTGTATGGACACATATAACAATTTTATAAAACCGCCTTCAAAAATGCAATTAAAAAATATCGCTAGCCCCGCTGTCACTCGCACTGTCACTCTCATCCGGCTCCTCTGGCAATAAAATTCCCTTGAGGTTTCGTGGTACTGCGTCTGCATCGTACATTTTAGAATTAAATAAATTTAACATCTTATCTGTTAATTGGTAATTGAAGCAGTTTGCCTTTTTATTGTTTAAATCTAATTGAATCCTTGTTAATGCAGCTACCGTCTCTGTCTTCAAACTATTTCTAACTTTACTTTTTGTTAAAGTTACTTGGGAAAAATATCGTTCCACGTCTGCATTTAAATGGGGCAATGACAAGCACAACTGTGCTAGTTGTAATAAATTTTTGAAAGCGTAGAGACTCTCTGAATTCTCTGGAAGGCTGTCAATGTGGTGCCAGAATTGAGCAACATCGAGTGCCAGCATTGCTGTTTTCTCCGCCTCTCCCCAAAAAATTCCCATTAAACGCCACTCATCTAGTAGAGTCTCTTTATGAAGATTTTTTGATTTAAATTTCTCTAAAACACTGGCTAAATGGCTCGTCCTATGTCGGCTAATGTCTAAAGCTATAACCGGGTCTAAAAAATCTAGCGATTTTAAAAACATGTCGTCGAACGGTATTCTTTTTACGATATTTTGGAAGGCGGTTTGATAAAATTTTTTGACGTTTCTATAAAATTCTGTAATGTTTTCACGATCTCCTTCGCCGTTACTATTTTCAATTTCACGTAACAAGTTTATGCACTTCGTTCCTGGATGAATCGTTTCCAGTGCTAATAAATTCTCTTCCTCATCCACATCTAGTTTATGTAAATCGGACCTCCCAACGTATTCTGGCTTCACAAAATTGCTTGCGAATAATCTCAACAATTTATAACATTCAGAGTGCACACGATGAATTTTAACATTCGAATTCTGAAAGAATTTGTTGACGTTAATAAGTCCATTTAAGGAATAAGATAAAAATTCCAAATACACCTTAGTAAAACGGTCATTCATGAGTTTAAATATTTTGGCCGCGAAGTCGTCGGTCTCTTCTCCAAGTGCCGTCGTCGCCATGGAACTAAATAGAGGTAACCATTGATTTAAAACTCTTTGAATACAATCCGCCAGTGCCAGCCATCTGGTTGCTGATGGCTGTAGAACTTTTACTTGTTCAACTTTCATGAACTCTTGCACCTCTTGTAAATGGCCCAGTCGTTTCGGACTTCGTGAAAAATATGAAGAAATCAAATGCAAAAAATCGTCTATGAACGATGGCAAACATTTGTACGCATGTGATGCCACCAAATGCAGCGAGTGGCAAATGCATGGGAGCATATACATGCTGGGGTTGTCTGTTAACAGACGGGAAGTCAATGAGTTGCGTGCTCCCACCATGACATTTGCATTGTCAACGCACACCCCAACTACACTGGTCAAAGACAAATTGTTCTGTTTCAAAGAATGTAAAAAACAATTGTACATGTTGTCTGCTGTACCATCCGAAATCCCAATTAAATCTAATAAATAGTTTTTTATCTGACCTTGTTCCGCATAACGAATTAAAAAACATAAAATCTTCGTATTGGAGATATCTGTAGTTTCGTCTATCAACACTGAAAAAAAATTCCTTTCTAATGTTTCTGTACTTTCCTCACTAATGGTCTTGTTTATGACTTTTTTTACAATAGCTCCCATTTTCTTGCTGCTCAAAGTCATGTGTGGGAGCATGTCTGGCACTGGCAATGCTGCCTGCAGCAAGTTAATTATATGGCAGTAGGATTCAAACGGTCTCTTATGCTCTACTGCATCCATACATATTCGCATTTCTGCCAACTTTAGCAGCTCTTGAAAATTCTTTATATTCATATGTTTGATTACATCTTCTCTATGTTTTGTGTTCATCACGTGTTTGCTGCTTTTACCATGATGTTGCAAAGCCGTTTTATTTGCAACAATGGTTCTGCAACAAATTATACATCGTCCTTTCGTCGGGTTGTCCGGAATTGGGACAAGCCACGGTTTGAAGTCCGGATCCTCCACCCAATCAGCACAAAATGTTCGCTGTCTTATTACTTTCTGCTTCGCAGGGACGGCAAAGTTCTGTTCACTGCCTACTCATAAAATATTAATTACAAGTTAGTTTCATACAATATTGAAAACCAATTTCAATAAAATAATCAATGAAAAAAGAAAGTTAAATGAAAGACAAATCTTACTTGAAGCACTCTCTGAATCAGTGGATATCATCCCTGCACTGCTCGGTCCAGCACTACTGATATCATAGTCGGCATAACACTGTGTCCCTGCCTTTCTTTGGATATTCTTGGTATGATTGACACTCTTAGCATGATTTGCCAATACTGTTTTGTTCGTCGATAGATATTTCACACACACCGAACACTTGGCTTCATGTGGATCATCGGTTCTCTCGAGCCAAGGCATAAATTGTGGGTCTTTTAGTCATGCTGCCTGAAACGTAGATTTCTTTCCTTTCTTCGCAGCAGGGGCTATAAAGCTGCTTCCACTGCCTATTCATACAATACTAATTATTATTCATAAACTATTAAAAATCATTTTGAATAAAGTAATCATTGTAAAAAGACAGTAAAACAGAAAATTAAATTAAAGATATATCTTACTTGAAGCACTCTCTGAATCAGTGGATATCATCCCTGCACTGCTCGGTCCAGCACTACTGGTGTCAATATCTGCATAAAATATCCATCATTAGTACATTTCTAATATCAGAAACTGGAATGATCAAAGAAGAAACATCCCGGCGCAACAATACTAAAATAAATCAAAAGAATATATAGTAAAAGAAGAAAGTAATGAACATAATGTTTAGCATTTCCTTGTGCAAAAAGATACTTTACTTTTTCAAGAAATAAACATTTCTAAAATTATACTGATGCAAAAGTATTAAATATTTGTCTTACCGGATTCTTTGCTCATACTGGAACTGTAATAAAGCACTGAACTTGATAAAACGGCACACTGAGAATATATCGCAAATCGAACCGTGCTTCACAGGTACGAATTCGAAAGTGTGGCGTCACAGTGACGCCGTCGCTCGGCTTGGCTTGGCGCTGATGCCGTTTCGTTTCCCATCTTGGCGTTCATTGGTTGATATCCCGACGTGATCACCGCCAATCCAAGCTAGCCAAGCAAGTAAGGCCATAGCCAACCAGCATCGACAACGAGCCCACGGCGACTCTGGCTGGCCTGGATTGGCTGGCTTGGTTTGACTTGACGGTGGCGCCGTTTCGTTTCCCATCTTGGCGCTGATTGGTTGACGTCGCGGCGTACCCCCACCGCGGATAATCATTGCGGTGGTAATATTTCCTCTGGGCACTGGGTTACCGAAGCCTTCGGTAACCAGTGGTAACGTTTCCTGCTGCAAAACTCCTGCACGGAACGTATTAAAATAAGGACTGCGTTTAGCATCGGTGTGTTTAGACTGCAAAATCTAACGTTTACGCGAGAATTAAACGTGGCGTTTTGCAATTAACAATTATTACATTGGTTTCAGGTTAAGTTGGATAGATATTTTAACCTTTAGAGGGCCGGGCTGGCCACTATAGTGGCCACCTAAGAATTTGGATACTTTGCCGGTCATTTTGGTGGTTTATATGCATAAATTTTAAGAAAATAAAATTTACAATTTCAATGAAAAAATCCCGGCCCTCTAGAGGTTAATTAATATGTCAGACAGAAAACGTTTGAGAAGAGATCTTGAAACATACTCTTCTCGACATCACAGAAGGATAGTCGACCAATATGTGAAGTATCGAATAAATGAAATGATTGATTCAGTCTTATTTTGTGTTTCCTTTTGCAGTTTACTTATATAGATAGATTCGGGGGGAAATCGCCGGCAGACAATATTCGACACATATTGAGTAACCTGTTCAGTTTAGAATTTGCTGCGTTGTACGCGTGGAAAGGGAGGAAAAATAAAATAAATATATCCCAATTACAAATGGTGCGAATAATAAAAGGTATTTACACACTTATTTTATGAACCCTTTATATTAAAAATGCGAGCTAATATATACAATATTATTTTTTTATTCAGATAAAATAATAGATAGCAACTCCGACTTCCGCGAGGTTGACTTCAATAGAGAAGCCGCGGAATGGTTCCGTTTAGGATTGCAAAGGAAGTGTAGAGAGGAGAAAAAAATTAATAAACATACATACATATAGTTTTTCAAATATTTTTTTCTTTTCAAAAAAGTTAAATATCTGTTAGAATTTTTTTATAAACTTTATATTATATATAACATGTCATATATATATACAGATATTTAACATTTTTTTAATTAAAATAATCCTTCCAAATACCAATAGTGTAATTATTCATAAGGTAACAATAAAGTTATTGCTGTTATCCTGCTGCTACGTAACAGACAGATAAGAGAGAAAGGTAAAATTTATATAAAAGTATGACCTTATAAGGTCATAAATGACCTTATAAGGTCATAAGGTAAAATTTATATAAAAGTATGACCTTATAAGGTCATAAATGACCTTATAAGGTCATAAGGTAAAATTTATATAAAAGTATGACCTTATAAGGTCATAAATGACCTTATAAGGTCATACTTTTATATAAATTTTACCTTTCTCTCTTATCTGTCTGTTACGTAGCAGCAGGATAACAGCAATAACTTTATTGTTACCTTATGAATAATTACACTATTGGTATTTGGAAGGATTATTTTAATTAAAAAAATGTTAAATATCTGTATATATATATGACATGTTATATATAATATAAAGTTTATAAAAAAATTCTAACAGATATTTAACTTTTTTGAAAAGAAAAAAATATTTGAAAAACTATATGTATGTATGTTTATTAATTTTTTTCTCCTCTCTACACTTCCTTTGCAATCCTAAACGGAACCATTCCGCGGCTTCTCTATTGAAGTCAACCTCGCGGAAGTCGGAGTTGCTATCTATTATTTTATCTGAATAAAAAAATAATATTGTATATATTAGCTCGCATTTTTAATATAAAGGGTTCATAAAATAAGTGTGTAAATACCTTTTATTATTCGCACCATTTGTAATTGGGATATATTTATTTTATTTTTCCTCCCTTTCCACGCGTACAACGCAGCAAATTCTAAACTGAACAGGTTACTCAATATGTGTCGAATATTGTCTGCCGGCGATTTCCCCCCGAATCTATCTATATAAGTAAACTGCAAAAGGAAACACAAAATAAGACTGAATCAATCATTTCATTTATTCGATACTTCACATATTGGTCGACTATCCTTCTGTGATGTCGAGAAGAGTATGTTTCAAGATCTCTTCTCAAACGTTTTCTGTCTGACATATTAATTAACCTCTAGAGGGCCGGGATTTTTTCATTGAAATTGTAAATTTTATTTTCTTAAAATTTATGCATATAAACCACCAAAATGACCGGCAAAGTATCCAAATTCTTAGGTGGCCACTATAGTGGCCAGCCCGGCCCTCTAAAGGTTAAAATATCTATCCAACTTAACCTGAAACCAATGTAATAATTGTTAATTGCAAAACGCCACGTTTAATTCTCGCGTAAACGTTAGATTTTGCAGTCTAAACACACCGATGCTAAACGCAGTCCTTATTTTAATACGTTCCGTGCAGGAGTTTTGCAGCAGGAAACGTTACCACTGGTTACCGAAGGTCACGATCAGTCACGATCGAGCAACCGGTAAATAATATTTATCGTTTATGTCGCTATTATGTTCTATCGTTTATGTCTCTGTTATATTCTATTTATGAAACAAAAATTACGGAGTACTTGTGACACCTAGGTTCCATGACATTTACATCTGGATTAATATGTTGCCTATACGTAAAAAGATTTACGTAAAAATTATATGTTTTGTGTGACTTTTCAGTTATGTTTATAGGTTATGTTGCTGCTATGTTCTATCTATGTAACAAAAGTTACAGAACATTGTGACACCTGTATTACGTAGCAGTTATATTTTGTACATGTAACAAAAGTTACAGAATTTGTGACTTCTATGTTACGTAGTATTTACAAGTTGTGCTGTGGGGGTTAAGTATAAACGTATTTCGCTATATAGTACTATTTACAAAATATACATAACTTATAGATAAATTGCATTACAAAATATATATGTAAAATATAAAACTAAAAGTACAAAACTTAATATTAGTTAAAGTGTAATATTATACATTTATCAATATAAAATTTTCTAATTATCGCTAGTCTCGTTATCACTTTCATCTGCCTCATCCGACAATAAAATCCCAGAAAGTTCTGCTGGTATACGGTGTTTCTCATACATGTTGCTATTAAATAAATTTAGCATTTTATCACTAATTTTGTAATTGAAAGAGTTTACATTTTTATCAGTTAAATCTAATTTAACTCTGACCAGGGCAGCAACCGTTTCTGGCTTCAAATTCACTCTCTCTTTTGATTTTATTTCTGTGACAATGGATAAAATGCGTTCAATGTCAGTATTCGAATGGGGCAGTGACAAGCACAGCTCTGCTAGTTTTGATATGTTTTTAAACATATATTTCCCGGAAATATCGTTAGTGTTGCTAATTTGGTACCAGAATTTGGGTATATCAAGTACCTTTAAGTTTGCTTTTTCCTCGAGTGAAAAATAATAGCGTAATACACGCCACTCATTTAATACATCATTACAATTAAATTTAGATTTAAATTTGCTTAAAATACAATTTAATTGGTCATTCTGATGGCTAGTAATATCTAAGGCTATGTGTGGCCTTAAAAATTCAAGTGAATTTAAAAATGGCTCGTTAAACGGCAATCTTCTAACAATATTTTCAAAGGCGGATTGATAAAATTTCTTTATACTTGTATAAAATTCTATAATTTGTTGGTCATCTTCTAAATTACTATTCATAATCTGATTAATTGTTGTCATAGATTCTGCTCCAATATAAATTGTTCGTATTGGCAGTAAATTTGCTTCGTTATACACGTCTATTTCGTGTATATTGGGTGCCGTAGTATATTCGGACTTTATGAAGTTACCTCCCAATAATCTTAACAATCTCACACTTTCGGGGAACAGGCAATGAATTAGAACTTTCGAGCTCTGAAAGAGTCTGTTGATTCCAGTAAATGTCTTTAGTACGTAATTTAAAAATTGCACATATGCTTTAGTATAAGGGCAATTAAAATTTCGAAATATTTTGCTTGCAATTTTGGACTTTCCTTCTGTTACTGCCCCCGCAAAGACAACAAATAAATCTGGCCACTGATTTAAAACTCTTTCCACGGATTCAGATAGTCTTAGCCATGATGTTGTTAATGGCTGTAAAACCTTTTGTTTTGCACAGTTTATAAAGTCTTGCATACCTTCTGAAACATTCTGCTGATTAGGATTTCGGAAGAAGTATGTAAAAATCGAATGCAAAAATTCCTCTATGTGCGAAGGCAAGTGTTTGCACGCATCGGATACAATCAAATTCATGGAATGGTAAATGCATGAGAAGACAGAAATTTCTTCATTGTCTGCTAACAAACGAGAAAGCAATGAATTCTGTTTTCCCAGCATTACATACGTGTTGTCAGCGCACACACCAATGAGATTGGTTACAGGTAAATTATATTCCTTTAAAGAATGCAGAAAACACTTGTACAAGTTTTCGGCTATACATTCCTTAATTCTAATTGCATCTAATAAATATGTACATATCTGTCCTTTGTGGAAATATCGAATTAGAAACCATACAATTTTCTTACCAGATATGTCTGTGGTTTCTTCTACGAAAACAGAAAAGAATTTGCCATATAATATCTCTGTTGTTTCTAAAATGACGGATTTATTTAGAACATTTCGTACAATTGCTGCGATTTTATTTGTTTCAAGAGAGATGTGTGCAGCTATATCTGGGTCTATCGGCGTTTTTATCATTTTAATAAACTCTTTGAATGACTGAAAGGGTCTATTTTGTTCTATTATGTGTATGCAGAACCTTATTTCTGCTACTTTTACGTCATCCAAAAAACTTCTTGTTGGTTGAACTGTACTTGTTGGCCCTTTCCTATGTTGCATGTTTATGAAATGCTTTCTGCTGTTTGCATGATTCATTAAACAAGTTTTGCGTGCCCAAACGTATCTACAGCAAACTATGCACTTTCCTCTATACGGGTTGTCTGGAACTTGTTGAAGCCAGGGTTTGAAGTCTGGATCCTCCAGCCAAGCTTGACGAAATGCTTGTTGTCTCTTTTCTTTTTTTTCAGGTGGGGTGATGAAGGTCCTATCGGTGCCTATTCATAAAATACTAATTTTTATTCATACAATATTAAAAACCAATTTCAAGAAAATAATCATTGAACCAAGAAACTATGTTTTGTTTATAATTCTATAATTTGAGAAACTCATAAATTAAAGGTATATCTTACTTGAAGCATTCTCTACAATCGAGCTTGCAGTAGCTATAGCTATGGTACTTGGTCCAGCGATGCTGACATCAGCACCTATGTATAAAATATCCATTATTAGCACATTTCTAATATCATAAAAATACATGCTAAAAAATTTTAAAAAAAATAACAGAAAAAAATATTGAGCAAAATGTTTAACATATGGATCATTCCATGCGAAATGCAAAAATAAATGGTCAAAAATGTGTTTTCTTAACTTAAATAATTTCTATTAGGTACACTTATGTGTCCACTGTGAGTACCCAAAAGTTCATTTTTACAAGCTTATTAGGTCCACAGTTATAATTTATTGAAGAAAGATCAATATTGTATTTGAAAGAGCTGTAAGATCAGAGCTGGTTTGGAATTCCTAAAATAATTCCTACGAGTAGGATTTACACAGGGCTGGTCTGGAATTCCCGAAATAAATCCTATGAGTGGGATTTACTTTAGGAATTCCAGACCAGCCCTGTGTAAGACCACCGATTTTTGAATTTTTCAAAAAGCATCATCTCTACAATTCTATTGATGCAAAAGCATGAAATATTTGTCTTACCTGATTCCTTATTCATATCGTAACTTTAATTACACAATGAGAAACAAAAAAACACGTGGCATTTACAAAGGCACTGTGCGTACAAGGTCGCCGGAAAATAGGTTACCGTAGCCTATTCGTAGTGGAGGATGAACACGCCACGCATGCGCGTGATGACTAACGAATCAACATCACGAAGTTGTTGGCTCCAAACCAATCGACACCAAGGTTGGTTCCCCCTCCACTACGAATAGGCTACGGTAACGTGGGTAACTCATTTCCCGGAGACGCTGCCGTGATGTGAATCCACGATTCTGGCAAGTGATCTAAAACATTCCTGGCAACCAGAGATGGGCAGAAAATTATTTGAAATAATCATTTATATCAAATAATTTCTGTAAAATTTTTATTTCAAATAACTTTTTGCCCATCTCTGCTGGCAACCTTGCTGGTAAAGGACTTCTCAATGTCTTCTTGCATCAGGGTATTGCAGGGTCGCCGGGAATTGGGTTACCCCGATATTGCATATTCCAAATTGTCCCTCAATTCTGGGACACCCTGTATATTTATATCTAATTGATAGAAGACAAGCAAAAACGAAAGAAAAAACTGATATAAGAAAAGAGATGTACAAAAACTACAGGAACTTTTGATAATAATATATTTACGATAATTATTAGTATAGCGACTAATTAATAATTATAAGTATTGAAGGTTTATTTCAAACTTAAATTTTTTTTAATTTATTGAAAGTAGTACTAACATATATACCTAATATTAAATAAACTTTATACAAACAATAAAGCATCTTACAGTTCGCATGATTTATTTCATTCATTTCATTTTTTGTAAATACCTACCTTATATATGGTTTTAAAGAGTCTGACATATAAATTAAAATTTTGTAATTATATATCATTATGTGTGAACAAATACACGAGTGTAATATTTATTCATTATACGGCTATATTTTTAATCGCATTTGTTGGGTTAAATCTGCAAATACGGGAAGCTTTAAAAAGGCAAGAATTTAATACCCTCGTTATATTGGCAGACTTCGAGTTTTATCAAAAATAAATTTCAAAATAATGAAATGCAATCGCAAAAGTATCTTCAGTTAACGTTAGCAATAATTAAACCACACGTCATTAAATCTCCCTTCGTGCTTCAGGTAAATGAATATAACCCTAAATTTCGTAACTCCCATGTATGCATAAATCGAAGTGGCAGCAAAACAGAATTTCATACAATCATGAGTAATACATGGGCTCTGTTTTAATTTGCAGAAAATTCGAGATTTAATAATCCAGAATAATTTCAAAATTGTGAGATCACGTAGAACCGTAATTACAGAAGAAGAAGCGAAATTATTTTATGTGGAACACAAGGAAAAATTTTTTTACAATCGTCTTTTAACATTCATGTGCAGCGGCCCATCTGATATTCACATTTTAGCTGATTACGATGCCATTGCCAATTGGAGAAAATTGATGGGTCCCACGAAAGTTTATCAGGCACAATATATTGCTCCAGACACAATTCGAGGAATGTTTGGTCTATCAGACACAAGAAATGCAACACATGGATCTGGTATGGTAATTTTTACATAAAATAATCTTTACACAATTTATATTTCCGATGTAATATTTTTCTTCTAGATTCACCTCAATCGGTACTAAGGGAGATAATGATATTTTTTAAAGATTTTAATTTGGAAAACTGGTATGAAACTGAAGAAAGGTATTATAATTTAGGTCTGCTTCATTTTGATCCACTAACATTTCTACATACTATTGACAAACATCTTATAAATTCTAGTAAGGGACAAATTATAGAATGAATAGTACAAATAAAATAGCAAATTGTTGTTAAATATTTAAGTCTAGCATTTTATTTATTTGTATATATATACAGATGATTGTTAAATATAAATAACTAAATAGATAATTTTGTCAATGTGTTAAATGTATTTTTTCGTAATTAAATTCTTGAAATTTATAATTGTGATCAAATTTAATCTTAACGTAGAATTGAAAGAGTTGAAAGCGCAGGCCTTAAAAGGATTTCCAGAGACATAATATGGTGGTACTTCTCCATTTACAGGTGAAGACATATGTGTCAGTGATTATGAAAGTAGTGATATTAGTAGATATTTAAACTGTTGCATTTGGGCGCATTAAAAAATATTTTTTCATTATTGAACAAAATGTTTCACAGCATATATGCTCTTCTAATGTGAAATTTATCTATCATTGTAAAATTTTATGAGTAACTTGTATGAAAATGTGTTTTTTAAACTTTTGAATGACTCTGAAATAGCAAATGTGCTCAAACTTAAGTAGTTTTTCGATCTTCCTAGTAGTTGTCGATCAAATCCCAGTTCCCGATCATTTTCACAAATATTATAATTTTATAGCATTTTTAGCAATATTCTTATAATAAAAATGATGTTTTTTAAATGCAAAATTTTATATGAATTAATATCATAAATTTTAAAAAGTGATAATAATTTCAACCATGAAAAAAAAAGGAAATATGTAGCCTGCTTCAGTTCCGTGTGTAAACGAGAGACTGCCTTAATCATAGAGCTATCGACACTGCTTGATGAAACACGTGTTTCTGACGAGTTTTATAGATTTTTATGTGTTGGATGAAAATACATTACTTTAAGGGGATCTACTATGGCTAAAGAAAGAAAGGTAAGATGTAAATAATTAAGTTTTAACATTTTAATTAAGTGATCGGAAACTAGTACACGTTTTTCATACATAACCTAATTCTCGATCATTGACTTTGCACATTTTTTAACGGGTAATACTTCTATTAATAGAATATCGAATATTGTTATTTTTTAAGAACAAAATTTCAAGAGGCAGAAAATATAACATTTCTGATATGCAAAAAGCTGTAGAGGAAGTAAAAAAAGGAAAATCACTGCGGTCTGCAAGCTGTGCATATAATGTCCCTTATGCAACCCTGCAGTCTAGAGTAAGAGGAACTTATTCATTAGATGTAAAGCCAGGGCCAAATAGCATTATGAGCAAAGAGGAAGAAAAGCAATTGGTAGACTGGATTTTTAATCTCAGTAAATGTGGGTTTCCGATAACCAAGGAGCATCTGTTAAATACGGTGCAGAGGATTATTGTTAAAGCAAAAAGAAGTACACCATTCACAAATGGAAGACCAGGGAGACACTGGTATGAATCTTTTTTGAAAAGACATCCTGAATTATCGGAAAGAATGTCCCAAAATCTAAACAACAGAAGAGCCAGTGTAATGGAGAAAGCTTTAAGGAGTTGGTATACACAGATAAAAAGTTATCTTACTTCTAAAACTCTTATGGGTATTGATCCAGGAAGAATTTTTAATTTGGATGAATCAGGTTTTTTATTATCTCCGAAAACAAAGAAAGTGTTAGTACGTAAGGGTGAACAAGCAGTTTATAGTATCTGCGATAATGAGAAAGAATGCTATACAGCTTTAATTGCTGGAAATGCAGCTGGGCAGTTACCTCCTATTATGGTAGTATACAATTATGAAAGAATTCCGTCTTTGGTAGCAAAGAACTTTCCAAATGAATTCGTTATTGGTAAGAGTGAGACAGGTTGGATGACCAGTGAGACATTTTACATGTATATTGCAAACACTTTTTATCAGTGGTGTGTGAAAAGTGGTATTGTTTTTCCAATTATACTCTATGTAGATGGGCACAGCTCTCATTTAACCATGGAATTAAGTGATTTTTGTTGTGCCCATCAAATAGAGCTTATTGCTCTATTCCCTAATGCAACACATATAATGCAACCCATGGATGTCGGATTTTTCCATCCACTTAAAACAGCATACAAAGAAGCAGTTTGTAACTGGCGACTGGAAAACGGAGAAGCATTAACAAAGATTCATTTTGCAAGTGTACTTAAAACAGCTATAGATTCCTTGGATACTAAAAAAATTTTACAATCTAGTTTTAAAAGCTGTGGACTTCATCCATTTTCTGCAGAATCAATAAATTATACTAAATTAATTAAGAATGTTGAGACATTAAATACTTCAGAAGAAAGTATAACTAATCAAATACCTTATGATGTCACACGCCAAGAACATCTAATTTTTATCGAGTCAAACATTGAACCTTTAATTTTACATGAGTTTCAGAAAAGCTATGATACCAGTACATGGACTGGATCAATTGAGTATAAAGAATTGTTTAATTTTTGGTTAAAATGTAAAATGAACCTTGCTGCAAGTCCAAGAGAACAAAGCATTATTAATCAAAATAAAAATCCTCTTATAGACAGTCTATAAATTCCAGATGGTAGTATATCAGAAACAGATGTTGAAATAGAAAAATACACAGATTTTATCACTGACAAAGTTTTGAAAGATAACTCAAGCAATGAATCGAATAACAATACCATGATAATTGATGAAGGTTCAATGAGTGACAGTGAATTTATAAATGAACTGCAAAACATTCCTACAATTTCAAATAATAAAAATTTTGTTAAAACAACAGATGATTGTATTCTTATCAATCAATTCACAGTAGATGAAAATAATTTGATAAAGTCTTCTGAGCCTATTGCAATTAGTAAAAAACTTCTTGAGAATAATTTAATTACAATCCCAGTTATTCTTGAAGATGATTTGAATACGAAAAGTTTAATTAATGAAAATAGCAATACTGGAATACCATCTAATAAGACTAGTATCAAAGATAATACAATATTATCAGAAACATCTAATAATAATGATTTACTTGGGAACAATAACTTTGAAATCAATTTGAGACATGATAAGGCAGACAAAAGTAGCAGTTCTGAAAAGGTGATGAACATTCTTCAAATTAAAAAATTAAATATGATGAATCGGATTCGTCGCTTTCAAATGTGTACGAATCGGATTTGTGGCTTGGCGCTGGCGTCGATACGTTTCGCGTCACGCACAAATATACCGCCACACACGCTGACACATTTTCTACAAACGCTGGGCACGATGGTAAATTTGATTACGCTTGTTCCCAATGATCCGTGATTTTTTGTGATCGCTTCTGATTGGTGGAGAGCATAACTGTTCTTTATGAACGTCACATAACCCCAATTTCTCCCAAAACATTCCCAAATGTTCTTATAGAAGTTCAGTTGTATATTTTGAACCAATGTAATCGTTCTTGATCTATTTAAATATAACGAATATTTCTTGACTTTAGTTAAAAAATATGTATACCTATATAAATATTTCATCAAATCAGTGTGTGCATACATTGACTAGAGAATGTATACATTCGCTGAATTGCGTTCTCAATTAACGCTTTGACTGTAACACAAACCATATTGATGTAGTTTATAAAAAATAATTCAATCAATGTTAAGGCTGCCGTCTCAAGTTTGTTATGGTCCGAATCGATCGAAGCGTACTCAGTAAACAGACGGACCCTAATGAAACTAGTCCGGTCGATAAAAAGAACATATACAGAGGTGACATCTCCAGGTACTCTGTGTAGACGAATTTTTTACGCATAGTTGCCACATTTTCTGTTCTATCTGTCTCTGCCGCGCTGTTGCCACAGTTCCTTCTATCGAGAAGCTCGAAGGAATACGGCACGAGAGCTGTGTCTAGCGTCAGAGCCTCGCTGAACGTAAAGGAGGATGGCAATAATGAAAGATAGAGAAGTTGGGTAGTGAAGTTAGGAAACATATCAATGAAACAATACTTATTTGCGTATCATTATCTCTTCTACACTTCGCAATTCTTATTATCTTCTCTCATTCTGTGTAATTCCTCTTCTCCATTGACGGTCTTCCTACAATTATATCAAATCGATTGTAATGAAATCGCTCATTTGCTGTAACAACGACACAACTCAAAATTTGCAGTTTTTGAGTTATTAGTATAGAAAAAGTGGTTGTTGTCTAACAAAACTTTTCCCGTTAACAAAACTCGTTTCCCCAAAAATCGTGAATTTTGAGTAATATATGTCGTAGTTGCAGCAAATGAGCGAAATGTAACGTATGTAGTGAGGGAAATATTTATATTTTCTTGTGAAAAAATATAATGATATGATTGTTCAATGATTGTTTATTTTGTTTGTTTTAATAGAATGTAAAACGTTCACATTTTCTATCGTATCGGCTTGAACGTTTCAGTAACATACTGGTGAGATTTTCCAGACGAAAATGAATTTAAACACGATATAAATCGGATTATTTTTAGCATTATTAAATAGATTAGAAATGTTACGCATTTATATTTAATTATCTAGTACAGTTCTAGAAATAATCCGATTTATACCGTATTTGAATTCATTTTAACCTCTTAGGCACGACGCGCCACTGTAGTGGCTTTCGCGGATGTCATATTTCTGAACGAGACGCCACTATAGCGGCTCACTGTATCGTTTACACGTAATTCGCGTTGAACTCTGCCGTACAGAGAAACAGCCCCACGTAAAACTCAGCCGTGCCTAAGAGGTTAATGTGGAAAATCTCAGCAGTAAGTATGTTACTGAATACTGAAAACGTCACGTTTTACATTTTATCAACACTGTATGCCTCTCTAACCGAGATTACAAGCCGCCGCCGAACAGCCCAAGTCCTCGCTGGTCGGGACAGGCGTTGAACCCGTATCGTAGAGTCCTAATTCCGAGTGTTCGTTTCTCGCTTCTTTCTGGCCGAAGGGGGGAGCGAGATGGAATGCTTTGTCTGCGCGACGGGCGTCAACGCAAAGGACGGAGTGTCAGGCGTCCGAAAGATGGAGAGAGACAAAACATGATCCCGTCGTCTGTCTCGTACCGCTCTCGCTCGCTTTCAGTGCCTCTCGCTCGCTCTCGTTCCATCTCGCTCTCGCCTTCGCCGGACAGGAGTGAAACAGAAGTGGTGGAAATAGCGAAAAATCCACATAGTGTACCCCAAACCGAACCCGTAACAAGACAGTACTGTAGTATCTTTTATTTGAGTTTATCCAGATATTATCTTTGCCCATTTCTGTTCTCTAGCAGCTTCGCCGTGATTCATTCAAGCCTTCCTTACAATAGAGGAAATGCGGCAACAGCGCGATATACCTCTCGATACGTCTCGGCAACTATGTCTTTCCTATATTTATCGGCTAGCTTGGACTTCTACCGGTTCTGATGGTAAATGGCGCGAAAATACCATCAGCGCTGGGGCGGAGAATCCTTGAAGCTTCATTCTGTCATTTCTCGAGTCTGTCTCAGTACACGATTCATAAATTCATTATTATTTTAATGTACGATGCTTATTAGCGTTCAAACGCACCAGACCACTCTGCACGAATGTCTACCGGAGGCAACTATACCCGCAAAAACCTTCTTCTTGCCGATTCCAGGACGAAAGTCGGTTGAAACGGTTTGTTTACTACATCGCGTATAGGCAGGATCGGCGAAATCATTATGCAAGTCATGTGCCGCATAAGGGCGCCAGCAGAATGGGACGCTAAAAAACTATATCGCACGCTAAATAATAAAAGAATCCAACTCCCACATAAACGAAATGTACACCCCGTAAAGACAAATCATATTAAATAGAAAACAGGTGCAAAAATTTGGGGGCACCAATAATTTTCTTGCATACGGGCGCCAGCTAACCTCGCGTCGGCCCTGCGTATACGTCACGCTGGTGCTACGTGCTGCGGTACACCACTAGCGCCACCAACGGAGAAGCCTTGAAGCCTCATTCTGTCAGTTTTCGATTCATAAATTCATTATTATCTCAACGTACGGTGGTTATTAGCGTTCAAACGCACCAGACCACCCTGCACTGATGTCTGCTAGAGGCAACTGTACCCGCAAAAACTTCCTTCTGGCCGATTTCAGGACGAAAGTCGGTTGAAACGGATTGTTTACTACACGCGTATACGTACACGCTTTTCTTAGCTTGTGTGAGCGTACGCACACATTCAAGGCCCGCTGAGACGGCAGCCTTAAGAATTACGATCACAGTAAGCAAATTCACTCAAGATAAAAAATCACTATCTCCATCCCTAACCAGAATCCACCAGAACAGAGCTGAGTCAGCTCTAGTTTCACCCGAATGTGCGGCATGGTGTCGCACTGAAAAAGTTCGCACTCAGTGCGCACTAGTGCAGGTTCCCGAATCCGCTATAACTGATCGACAACTGGGACAATTACCTTACCGTACGCCCGTAAGATAATTAGCGGTGGGAAAACACCACACATGGGCACGATGGCGCCGCGACGTCAGCCAAGATGGGAAACGAAACGGCGCCACCGTTTGTGAATTGTGCCGTTTTTTCGAGGTACATACTGTTTTATTAAAGTTCCAACATGAACAAAGAATCAGGTAAGACAAATATTTGATACTTTTGCATCAGTATAATTTTAGAAATTCTTTTAGCATTGTTGCGCGGGAGTGTTTCTTCTTTGACCATTCCGATTTTTGATATTAGAAGTACAGTATTGTTTTCGTATTTGCTCGCTGGTCGGGACCGACGTTGAGCCCGTATCGTGTACAGAGCCCTAATTCCGAGTGTTCGTTTCTCTCTTCTTTCTGGTCTAAGGGGGGAGTGAGATGGAACGCTTTGCATGCGCGGCGGGTATGCAAGACGGCGCGAACGCTCAAATAGAATCGTGACTGCTCGACGCATGCGCGTAACAGTCAGATAGAGCAGATTCGGCAACCTACACTAGTGCGCACTGAGTGCGAGTTTTCTCGCTTCCAATTGGCTAAAAATCGCACTCAGTGCGCACCAGTGCGACCGTCCGAATTCGCTAATAGTCAGGCACGGCACAAGTGTATTTTGCGCCCTAGACGATCTTACCAAATTCCGCCATTTATTATGATACATTTAATTGAGCTTCTTCATATCCTTACTCTTAATTTCTACTCGTAGTTTAAAACCGTTGTAGTACAATTTGTAATACTTCATTTAAAAATTTATTTTCAACAATGTCTACAATGAAAAGACCATTTTGCACTTCTTGTCAATCTTACGCCCCAGCAGTTGCCTAATTTTGCAGAGTAAAGTCATAAATAATCTCAAATAAATGTATTATAATAAAGGGCGCAATTTGACAAGTTCGTCTAGGGCGCAAAAAAGACTTGAGCCGGGCCTGCGCCAAGATTTTGCGAAGCGGTTCCCGTGCTTCCGTAAGTGCTTGCAACCATCGCACACGCAAAGGACGGAGTGTTACAGCGCTCGAAAGACGGAGTGAGACAAAATATCCACGCGTTGTCTGTCTCGTACCGTCCTCGCTCGCTTTCAATGGCTCTCGCTCGCTCTCGCCTCTCGACAAGAGTGAGACAGAAGTGGTGGGAATAGCGACAAGCCCGTATCGTAGGCCTGCCTCATAGGGTGCAAATACCTCCTGAAATTCTGGAACTGTTCCATTGCTACCCGTTGCGAGATTTGTGAGAGAACTGCATGAGTATGCGTCCATGTACGAGCCTGCATGGACGGTCGCCCACTCATGTAGTTCTCCCGCAGCCCATGCTGTGGTTAGCAACGTAACAGTCCCGCGCTCGGCTGTTGCCCGGGTCCCAGAACTTCAGGAGGTATTTGCACCCTATGTGGCAGGCCTGCCGTATCGGGTGCACCAAACCGAGCATATACGGAGACAATGCTGTATACTAATAATGAATATTTTATATAGGTATTGATACCAGTATTGTTGGACCTAGCAGTGCAGCTATTATATGCTCAGATGCAGAGACTGATTCAAGTAAGATATATCTTTAATTTAACTTTCTTTTTTCAATGCTTACTGTAGTCAAATTGTTTTTTAATAGTTTGTGAACAATACTTAGTATTTTATGAATTTGCAGTGATGCCAGCTTAATTCCCCCCCTCCTGCAAAGAATGTAAGGAGAAAAGCATTTCATGCAGCTTGGCTGAATCACCCACAGTTTCAATTAAAATACTTAATGAAAAAGAAAGTTAAATTAAAGATATATCTTACTTGGATCACTCTCTGCATCTGAGCATATAATAGCTGCACTGCAAGGTCCAACAACACTGGTATTAATGCTTGCAGTAGCGAAGATTTGTTCAATGCCTACTCATAAAATACTAATTATTATTCATTCAATGTTGAAAACAAATTTGAATAAAATAATCAATGAAAAAAGAAAGTTAAATTAAAGATATATCTTACTTGGATGACTTTCTGCATCTGAGCATATAATAGCTGCACAGCCTGGTCCAGCAACACTGGTATTAATGCTTCCAGTAACTGCATTGCTAGGTACAGAAATTAACGCTCTTGCATTCCGCTGCATATTCGTGATATGCGTCATAGTCTTGGTATGATTTTTTAATACAGATTTGGACGTTGTTAAATATTTAACGCAAACTGTACACTTTGCTTGGAGCGGATGGTCAGTTGCTTCAAGCCACAATTGAAACTGTGGGTCCTTTAGCCAAGCTGCACGAAATGCTTGTTGCCTCCTTACTTTCTTTGCAGAGGAGGAGGTGCAGCTGTCATCACTGCCTATTCATAAAATACTAATTAATATTCATAAACTATTAAAAAACAATTTGAATAAAATAATCATTGAAAAAAGAAAGTTAAATTAAAGATATATCTTACTTGAATCAGTCTCTGGATCCAAGCATATAATAGTTGCACTGGTAGGTGCAGCAATACTGGTACTAATACCTGTATAAAATACCCATTATTAGTACATTTCTAATAACAGAAACCGAAACGATCAAAGATGAAACACCCCGGCGAAACAATACTAAAAGAATTAAAAAGAATAAATATTAAAAGAAGAAAATAATGAACATAATGTTTAGCATATCCTTGTACAAAAAGATACTTTAGTTTTTCAAGAAATGCTCGTTTCTAAATTTATACTGACGCAAAAGTATTAAATATTTGTCTTGCCTGATTCTTTGTTCATGTTGGAACTCTAATCCCACACTATGTAACTCGAAGAAACGCACAATTCACAAACTTACGCGTAGTATCAACAAAAGTACTGTACGAACAGGGATCGGTGGAAATGTGAAATGTCATACGCCCGTAGAGTAATTAGCGGTGGGGGAACGCCACGCATGCGCCAAGGTGGAAAACGAAAATGTGCCACCAGTTCTCCGCCTTAGATTCTCTCGGTTTTCGGAATGTTGGTAAGGTAGGGGACGACATTGAAATAGTAAAAAAAATTATCGAGTCGCCAAAAATTCTTCTTGCAAACAATATTTTTATGCAAAATGAAGCAATTTTCAAAATTCCAACTCAATCGGAATATATCGGTTTTCGGACTGTCGGTAAGGTAGGGAACGACATTGAAATGGTAAAAAAAATTTCGAGTCGCCAAAAATCCTTCTCGAAAACAATATTTTTATGCAAAATGAAGCAATTTTCAAAATTCCAACTCAATCGGAATAGATCGGTTTTCGGACTGTCGGTAAGGTAGGGAACGACATTGAAATGGTAAAAAAATTTTGAGTCGCCAAAAATCATTCTCGCAAACATTATTTTTATGCAACATGAATTCGTCTGTTACAGGTAAGCAATCCTTTCCTTTGCAAGCGTCAGCAAGCGTCGGTTCGTGTCAATTGGTGGAACGAAAACGCACTGGACGAGTACAGCATTTGCAAATATGTGGTTTTTAAGTGGAAGTTAAACATGAGTAACTAGACAATGTAATTATTATATATCACTGTACATTATTCAAAGTATTTTAATAAACCACATGTAGAGAAAAACCGCATCTTTTAATTTAGAACTGTAACCTATAACTTCCATGTCCTAATTAAATCACAAATTTCACAATCACAAGTAAAGTCGGCATCACCGTTGATTAGTTAGTTCTCCGTCTTCCATTCTCCCTCCGAAGGCGATATCTTGGTGTCATCTCTTTCGACATCATGTTATCCTGTTACGAAGCTCATTTTAGAGCGTTCTGAAAATTTTTGCCAAATTTTGGAGCGATGTATCAGGAGAACATGAAGCGAAAGGAGGTATGCTGAAATTCTGCGTCGAAAGCCTTTCGAAACCTCTGCGACTCTGCGTCGAATACTTCTCCGCCTTAGATTCTCTCTCCGAAGGCGCTAACTTAGTGCCACCTCTTTCGACATCATGTTATCCTGTTACGAAGCTCTTTTAGAGCGTTCTGAAAATTTTGGTCAGATTTTGGAGCGATGTATCAGGAGAACATGAAGCGAAAGGAGGTATGCTGAAATTCTGCGTCGAAAGCCTTTCGAAACCTCTGCGACTCTGCGTCGAATACTTCTCCGCCTTAGATTCTCTCTCCGAAGGCGCTAACTTAGTGCCACCTCTTTCGACATCATGTTATCCTGTTACGAAGCTCATTTTAGAGCGTTCTGAAAATTTTGGTCAGATTTTGGAGCGATGTATCAGGAGAACATGAAGCGAAAGGAGGTATGCTGAAATTCTGCGTCGAAAGCCTTTCGAAACCTCTGCGACTCTGCGTCGAATACTTCTCCGCCTTAGATTCTCTCTCCGAAGGCGCTAACTTAGTGCCACCTCTTTCGACATCATGTTATCCTGTTACGAAGCTCATTTTAGAGCGTTCTGAAAATTTTGGTCAGATTTTGGAGCGATGTATCAGGAGAACATGAAGTGAAAGGAGGTATGCTGAAATTCTGCGTCGAAAGCCTTTCGAAACCTCTGCGCCTCTGCGTCGAATACTTCTCCGCCTTAGATTCTCTCTCCGAAGGCGCTAACTTAGTGCCACCTCTTTCGACATCATGTTATCCTGTTACGAAGCTCATTTTAGAGCGTTCTGAAAATTTTGGTCAGATTTTGGAGCGATGTATCAGGAGAACATGAAGCGAAAGGAGGTATGCTGAAATTCTGTGTCGAAAGCCTTTCGAAACCTCTGCGACTCTGCGTCGAATACTTCTCCGCCTTAGATTCTCTCTCCGAAGGCGCTAACTTAGTGCCACCTCTTTCGACATCATGTTATCCTGTTACGAAGCTCATTTTAGAGCGTTCTGAAAATTTTGGTCAGATTTTGGAGCGATGTATCAGGAGAACATGAAGCGAAAGGAGGTATGCTGAAATTCTGCGTCGAAAGCCTTTCGAAACCTCTGCGACTCTGCGTCGAATACTTCTCCGCCTTAGATTCTCTCTCCGAAGGCGCTAACTTAGTGCCACCTCTTTCGACATCATGTTATCCTGTTACGAAGCTCATTTTAGAGCGTTCTGAAAATTTTGGTCAGATTTTGGAGCGATGTATCAGGAGAACATGAAGCGAAAGGAGGTATGCTGAAATTCTGCGTCGAAAGCCTTTCGAAACCTCTGCGACTCTGCGTCGAATACTTCTCCGCCTTAGATTCTCTCTCCGAAGGCGCTAACTTAGTGCCACCTCTTTCGACATCATGTTATCCTGTTACGAAGCTCATTTTAGAGCGTTCTGAAAATTTTGGCCAAATTTTGGAGCGATGTATCAGGAGAACATGAAGCGAAAGGAGGTATGCTGAAATTCTGCGTCGAAAGCCTTTCGAAACCTCTGCGACTCTGCGTCGAATACTTCTCCGCCTTAGATTCTCTCTCCGAAGGCGCTAACTTAGTGCCACCTCTTTCGACATCATGTTATCCTGTTACGAAGCTCATTTTAGAGCGTTCTGAAAATTTTGGTCAGATTTTGGAGCGATGTATCAGGAGAACATGAAGCGAAAGGAGGTATGCTGAAATTCTGCGTCGAAAGCCTTTCGAAACCTCTGCGCCTCTGCGTCGAATACTTCTCCGCCTTAGATTCTCTCTCCGAAGGCGCTAACTTAGTGCCACCTCTTTCGACATCATGTTATCCTGTTACGAAGCTCATTTTAGAGCGTTCTGAAAATCTTGGTCAGATTTTGGAGCGATGTATCAGGAGAACATGAAGCGAAAGGAGGTATGCTGAAATTCTGCGTCGAAAGCCTTTCGAAACCTCTGCGACTCTGCGTCGAATACTTCTCCGCCTTAGATTCTCTCTCCGAAGGCGCTAACTTAGTGCCACCTCTTTCGACATCATGTTATCCTGTTACGAAGCTCATTTTAGAGCGTTCTGAAAATTTTGGTCAGATTTTGGAGCGATGTATCAGGAGAACATGAAGCGAAAGGAGGTATGCTGAAATTCTGCGTCGAAAGCCTTTCGAAACCTCTGCGACTCTGCGTCGAATACTTCTCCGCCTTAGATTCTCTCTCCGAAGGCGCTAACTTAGTGCCACCTCTTTCGACATCATGTTATCCTGTTACGAAGCTCATTTTAGAGCGTTCTGAAAATTTTGGTCAGATTTTGGAGCGATGTATCAGGAGAACATGAAGCGAAAGGAGGTATGCTGAAATTCTGCGTCGAAAGCCTTTCGAAACCTCTGCGACTCTGCGTCGAATACTTCTCCGCCTTAGATTCTCTCTCCGAAGGCGCTAACTTAGTGCCACCTCTTTCGACATCATGTTATCCTGTTACGAAGCTCATTTTAGAGCGTTCTGAAAATCTTGGTCAGATTTTGGAGCGATGTATCAGGAGAACATGAAGCGAAAGGAGGTATGCTGAAATTCTGCGTCGAAAGCCTTTCGAAACCTCTGCGACTCTGCGTCGAATACTTCTCCGCCTTAGATTCTCTCTCCGAAGGCGCTAACTTAGTGCCACCTCTTTCGACATCATGTTATCCTGTTACGAAGCTCATTTTAGAGCGTTCTGAAAATCTTGGTCAGATTTTGGAGCGATGTATCAGGAGAACATGAAGCGAAAGGAGGTATGCTGAAATTCTGCGTCGAAAGCCTTTCGAAACCTCTGCGACTCTGCGTCGAATACTTCTCCGCCTTAGATTCTCTCTCCGAAGGCGCTAACTTAGTGCCACCTCTTTCGACATCATGTTATCCTGTTACGAAGCTCATTTTAGAGCGTTCTGAAAATTTTGGCCAAATTTTGGAGCGATGTATCAGGAGAACATGAAGCGAAAGGAGGTATGCTGAAATTCTGCGTCGAAAGCCTTTCGAAACCTCTGCGACTCTGCGTCGAATACTTCTCCGCCTTAGATTCTCTCTCCGAAGGCGCTAACTTAGTGCCACCTCTTTCGACATCATGTTATCCTGTTACGAAGCTCATTTTAGAGCGTTCTGAAAATTTTGGTCAGATTTTGGAGCGATGTATCAGGAGAACATGAAGCGAAAGGAGGTATGCTGAAATTCTGCGTCGAAAGCCTTTCGAAACCTCTGCGCCTCTGCGTCGAATACTTCTCCGCCTTAGATTCTCTCTCCGAAGGCGCTAACTTAGTGCCACCTCTTTCGACATCATGTTATCCTGTTACGAAGCTCATTTTAGAGCGTTCTGAAAATCTTGGTCAGATTTTGGAGCGATGTATCAGGAGAACATGAAGCGAAAGGAGGTATGCTGAAATTCTGCGTCGAAAGCCTTTCGAAACCTCTGCGACTCTGCGTCGAATACTTCTCCGCCTTAGATTCTCTCTCCGAAGGCGCTAACTTAGTGCCACCTCTTTCGACATCATGTTATCCTGTTACGAAGCTCATTTTAGAGCGTTCTGAAAATTTTGGTCAGATTTTGGAGCGATGTATCAGGAGAACATGAAGCGAAAGGAGGTATGCTGAAATTCTGCGTCGAAAGCCTTTCGAAACCTCTGCGCCTCTGCGTCGAATACTTCTCCGCCTTAGATTCTCTCTCCGAAGGCGCTAACTTAGTGCCACCTCTTTCGACATCATGTTATCCTGTTACGAAGCTCATTTTAGAGCGTTCTGAAAATTTTGGCCAAATTTTGGAGCGATGTATCAGGAGAACATGAAGCGAAAGGAGGTATGCTGAAATTCTGCGTCGAAAGCCTTTCGAAACCTCTGCGACTCTGCGTCGAATACTTCTCCGCCTTAGATTCTCTCTCCGAAGGCGCTAACTTAGTGCCACCTCTTTCGACATCATGTTATCCTGTTACGAAGCTCATTTTAGAGCGTTCTGAAAATTTTGGTCAGATTTTGGAGCGATGTATCAGGAGAACATGAAGCGAAAGGAGGTATGCTGAAATTCTGCGTCGAAAGCCTTTCGAAACCTCTGCGCCTCTGCGTCGAATACTTCTCCGCCTTAGATTCTCTCTCCGAAGGCGCTAACTTAGTGCCACCTCTTTCGACATCATGTTATCCTGTTACGAAGCTCATTTTAGAGCGTTCTGAAAATCTTGGTCAGATTTTGGAGCGATGTATCAGGAGAACATGAAGCGAAAGGAGGTATGCTGAAATTCTGCGTCGAAAGCCTTTCGAAACCTCTGCGACTCTGCGTCGAATACTTCTCCGCCTTAGATTCTCTCTCCGAAGGCGCTAACTTAGTGCCACCTCTTTCGACATCATGTTATCCTGTTACGAAGCTCATTTTAGAGCGTTCTGAAAATCTTGGTCAGATTTTGGAGCGATGTATCAGGAGAACATGAAGCGAAAGGAGGTATGCTGAAATTCTGCGTCGAAAGCCTTTCGAAACCTCTGCGACTCTGCGTCGAATACTTCTCCGCCTTAGATTCTCTCTCCGAAGGCGCTAACTTAGTGCCACCTCTTTCGACATCATGTTATCCTGTTACGAAGCTCATTTTAGAGCGTTCTGAAAATTTTGGTCAGATTTTGGAGCGATGTATCAGGAGAACATGAAGCGAAAGGAGGTATGCTGAAATTCTGCGTCGAAAGCTTTTCGAAACCTCTGCGACTCTGCGTCGAATACTTCTCCGCCTTAGATTCTCTCTCCGAAGGCGCTAACTTAGTGCCACCTCTTTCGACAACATGTTATCCTGTTACGAAGCTCATTTTAGAGCGTTCTGAAAATCTTGGTCAGATTTTGGAGCGATGTATCAGGAGAACATGAAGCGAAAGGAGGTATGCTGAAATTCTGCGTCGAAAGCCTTTCGAAACCTCTGCGACTCTGCGTCGAATACTTCTCCGCCTTAGATTCTCTCTCCGAAGGCGCTAACTTAGTGCCACCTCTTTCGACATCATGTTATCCTGTTACGAAGCTCATTTTAGAGCGTTCTCAAAATTTTGGCCAAATTTTGGAGCGATGTATCAGGAGAACATGAAGTGAAAGGAGGTATGCTGAAATTCTGCGTCGAAAGCCTTTCGAAACCTCTGCGACTCTGCGTCGAATACTTCTCCGCCTTAGATTCTCTCTCCGAAGGCGCTAACTTAGTGCCACCTCTTTCGACATCATGTTATCCTGTTACGAAGCTCATTTTAGAGCGTTCTGAAAATTTTGGTCAGATTTTGGAGCGATGTATCAGGAGAACATGAAGCGAAAGGAGGTATGCTGAAATTCTGCGTCGAAAGCCTTTCGAAACCTCTGCGCCTCTGCGTCGAATACTTCTCCGCCTTAGATTCTCTCTCCAAAGGCGCTAACTTAGTGCCACCTCTTTCGACATCATGTTATCCTGTTACGAAGCTCATTTTAGAGCGTTCTGAAAATCTTGGTCAGATTTTGGAGCGATGTATCAGGAGAACATGAAGCGAAAGGAGGTATGCTGAAATTCTGCGTCGAAAGCCTTTCGAAACCTCTGCGACTCTGCGTCGAATACTTCTCCGCCTTAGATTCTCTCTCCGAAGGCGCTAACTTAGTGCCACCTCTTTCGACATCATGTTATCCTGTTACGAAGCTCATTTTAGAGCGTTCTGAAAATTTTGGCCAAATTTTGGAGCGATGTATCAGGAGAACATGAAGCGAAAGGAGGTATGCTGAAATTCTGCGTCGAAAGCCTTTCGAAACCTCTGCGACTCTGCGTCGAATACTTCTCCGCCTTAGATTCTCTCTCCGAAGGCGCTAACTTAGTGCCACCTCTTTCGACATCATGTTATCCTGTTACGAAGCTCATTTTAGAGCGTTCTGAAAATTTTGGTCAGATTTTGGAGCGATGTATCAGGAGAACATGAAGCGAAAGGAGGTATGCTGAAATTCTGCGTCGAAAGCCTTTCGAAACCTCTGCGACTCTGCGTCGAATACTTCTCCGCCTTAGATTCTCTCTCCGAAGGCGCTAACTTAGTGCCACCTCTTTCGACAACATGTTATCCTGTTACGAAGCTCATTTTAGAGCGTTCTGAAAATCTTGGTCAGATTTTGGAGCGATGTATCAGGAGAACATGAAGCGAAAGGAGGTATGCTGAAATTCTGCGTCGAAAGCCTTTCGAAACCTCTGCGACTCTGCGTCGAATACTTCTCCGCCTTAGATTCTCTCTCCGAAGGCGCTAACTTAGTGCCACCTCTTTCGACATCATGTTATCCTGTTACGAAGCTCATTTTAGAGCGTTCTCAAAATTTTGGCCAAATTTTGGAGCGATGTATCAGGAGAACATGAAGTGAAAGGAGGTATGCTGAAATTCTGCGTCGAAAGCCTTTCGAAACCTCTGCGACTCTGCGTCGAATACTTCTCCGCCTTAGATTCTCTCTCCGAAGGCGCTAACTTAGTGCCACCTCTTTCGACATCATGTTATCCTGTTACGAAGCTCATTTTAGAGCGTTCTGAAAATTTTGGTCAGATTTTGGAGCGATGTATCAGGAGAACATGAAGCGAAAGGAGGTATGCTGAAATTCTGCGTCGAAAGCCTTTCGAAACCTCTGCGACTCTGCGTCGAATACTTCTCCGCCTTAGATTCTCTCTCCGAAGGCGCTAACTTAGTGCCACCTCTTTCGACATCATGTTATCCTGTTACGAAGCTCATTTTAGAGCGTTCTCAAAATTTTGGCCAAATTTTGGAGCGATGTATCAGGAGAACATGAAGTGAAAGGAGGTATGCTGAAATTCTGCGTCGAAAGCCTTTCGAAACCTCTGCGACTCTGCGTCGAATACTTCTCCGCCTTAGATTCTCTCTCCGAAGGCGCTAACTTAGTGCCACCTCTTTCGACATCATGTTATCCTGTTACGAAGCTCATTTTAGAGCGTTCTGAAAATTTTGGTCAGATTTTGGAGCGATGTATCAGGAGAACATGAAGCGAAAGGAGGTATGCTGAAATTCTGCGTCGAAAGCCTTTCGAAACCTCTGCGACTCTGCGTCGAATACTTCTCCGCCTTAGATTCTCTCTCCGAAGGCGCTAACTTAGTGCCACCTCTTTCGACAACATGTTATCCTGTTACGAAGCTCATTTTAGAGCGTTCTGAAAATCTTGGTCAGATTTTGGAGCGATGTATCAGGAGAACATGAAGCGAAAGGAGGTATGCTGAAATTCTGCGTCGAAAGCCTTTCGAAACCTCTGCGACTCTGCGTCGAATACTTCTCCGCCTTAGATTCTCTCTCCGAAGGCGCTAACTTAGTGCCACCTCTTTCGACATCATGTTATCCTGTTACGAAGCTCATTTTAGAGCGTTCTCAAAATTTTGGCCAAATTTTGGAGCGATGTATCAGGAGAACATGAAGTGAAAGGAGGTATGCTGAAATTCTGCGTCGAAAGCCTTTCGAAACCTCTGCGACTCTGCGTCGAATACTTCTCCGCCTTAGATTCTCTCTCCGAAGGCGCTAACTTAGTGCCACCTCTTTCGACATCATGTTATCCTGTTACGAAGCTCATTTTAGAGCGTTCTGAAAATTTTGGTCAGATTTTGGAGCGATGTATCAGGAGAACATGAAGCGAAAGGAGGTATGCTGAAATTCTGCGTCGAAAGCCTTTCGAAACCTCTGCGACTCTGCGTCGAATACTTCTCCGCCTTAGATTCTCTCTCCGAAGGCGCTAACTTAGTGCCACCTCTTTCGACAACATGTTATCCTGTTACGAAGCTCATTTTAGAGCGTTCTGAAAATCTTGGTCAGATTTTGGAGCGATGTATCAGGAGAACATGAAGCGAAAGGAGGTATGCTGAAATTCTGCGTCGAAAGCCTTTCGAAACCTCTGCGACTCTGCGTCGAATACTTCTCCGCCTTAGATTCTCTCTCCGAAGGCGCTAACTTAGTGCCACCTCTTTCGACATCATGTTATCCTGTTACGAAGCTCATTTTAGAGCGTTCTCAAAATTTTGGCCAAATTTTGGAGCGATGTATCAGGAGAACATGAAGTGAAAGGAGGTATGCTGAAATTCTGCGTCGAAAGCCTTTCGAAACCTCTGCGACTCTGCGTCGAATACTTCTCCGCCTTAGATTCTCTCTCCGAAGGCGCTAACTTAGTGCCACCTCTTTCGACATCATGTTATCCTGTTACGAAGCTCATTTTAGAGCGTTCTGAAAATTTTGGTCAGATTTTGGAGCGATGTATCAGGAGAACATGAAGCGAAAGGAGGTATGCTGAAATTCTGCGTCGAAAGCCTTTCGAAACCTCTGCGACTCTGCGTCGAATACTTCTCCGCCTTAGATTCTCTCTCCGAAGGCGCTAACTTAGTGCCACCTCTTTCGACAACATGTTATCCTGTTACGAAGCTCATTTTAGAGCGTTCTGAAAATCTTGGTCAGATTTTGGAGCGATGTATCAGGAGAACATGAAGCGAAAGGAGGTATGCTGAAATTCTGCGTCGAAAGCCTTTCGAAACCTCTGCGACTCTGCGTCGAATACTTCTCCGCCTTAGATTCTCTCTCCGAAGGCGCTAACTTAGTGCCACCTCTTTCGACATCATGTTATCCTGTTACGAAGCTCATTTTAGAGCGTTCTCAAAATTTTGGCCAAATTTTGGAGCGATGTATCAGGAGAACATGAAGTGAAAGGAGGTATGCTGAAATTCTGCGTCGAAAGCCTTTCGAAACCTCTGCGACTCTGCGTCGAATACTTCTCCGCCTTAGATTCTCTCTCCGAAGGCGCTAACTTAGTGCCACCTCTTTCGACATCATGTTATCCTGTTACGAAGCTCATTTTAGAGCGTTCTGAAAATTTTGGTCAGATTTTGGAGCGATGTATCAGGAGAACATGAAGCGAAAGGAGGTATGCTGAAATTCTGCGTCGAAAGCCTTTCGAAACCTCTGCGACTCTGCGTCGAATACTTCTCCGCCTTAGATTCTCTCTCCGAAGGCGCTAACTTAGTGCCACCTCTTTCGACAACATGTTATCCTGTTACGAAGCTCATTTTAGAGCGTTCTGAAAATCTTGGTCAGATTTTGGAGCGATGTATCAGGAGAACATGAAGCGAAAGGAGGTATGCTGAAATTCTGCGTCGAAAGCCTTTCGCAACCTCTGCGACTCTGCGTCGAATACATCTCTGCCTTAGATAAATTGCAGGTTTGGAATTTGGATAGGAGTATGTATGAAAGATATTTCTCAATAATAATACTGTCTGTTTCAAGTTTCTCCCAATTTATTTGAATAAAGACTTGTACAATGTTACAATAATGTATAAAATATATAATTTTACTTTGTCGTTTATATAAAATCACTATTTTCTTGTGTTCATTGTTGAGATGTCCATCATTTGGCCCTTATAAAGTTCCTGTCCACGGCGAAATGTACCCAAGTTTCATCTGTAACCAGAAGAAAAATATTTCAAGTAATTGAAATGTACAATGAATTTTCTACGTTTGCAGTACCAGCCGACTTTACGTTTAAATTTTTATAAGTACAACGCAATAGCTGAGAATTTCTTTCCTTATTCAGAATAGAATACGGAAATAGCAAACAGCTCCCTCTCGCGTGCATCAGGCAGCGGCGTATCTATGGGTAATACCATTTCAGTGCAGAAAAAACCTGCTGTAATACCGACCGGCCGAATCGGGCAGACCACGTGACGTGCCTACCCTCTTAAGACCAAGACCACGCTTTGGAATACTTTTTTGGGGTTATGAACGCGGCGATTATACGTAGTTTTCGACATTATCGACGTATTCTACAGTATTCTATAGTATTCGCATGCAAACAACAAGCGAGTCAGAAAGAACTATATTTTTCCAACACTTTAATTGTTAAAACCTTAAAATAATGAATATTTCTATTTACGACATTTGCGACAAATGACACGTATAAAATGGGCTTAAAAACGACATATTATACATATATTTGCGACACGTCGTAAATGCATTTACGACGCGGCGTAAAATACCGACCTACCACTGCCTACTCCATAAGCAAACTTACCTCGGTTTCGTTTTTCGAGATGGTATCGAGATTCTGTGTGAAGCTAGCCACTTATCATTCGAAATTGTCAAATTTGTATACTGTGCGAAATTTGCGTTTATATTTTAAGACCAATAATAGTGTTGAATTTACGTAACCCATGCAAGTACACAACTTTGAAAAGTAAATATTTGCCAACACTGGTATATTCGTAAAGTAAAATAACATTTACATCGCCGAACGAAATTTACAACCTTAAAAATGAGTGCCCCGATAAGTACAGCAATGGACAGCTTAACAGCTGCAATCAAATCCAATATAATTCCGAATCAAGAATATTTATTACAAGGGTCAGTGTTGGACAGTGCTGTAGAAGTGTTGCTCCACAGACTGCGTGGTTTATGCGACAACGTTGACACTGGGCCAGAAACCTTCAACGATCATGAAATGTGTTTCAGTATCAGGTAGATAAAACAGCGTTAGGAGCATCAATAGTGGTATAATATTACATCAAAAGACCCAACGACTGTTTAACATTCTGTTTCAGAGGATCCGAGCAACCACTACTTTTACGTGTAAGAAGAGCTTTAGATTATCAAGATATGCCTTGGCAGTTACGTTATATCGGCCAGCCTGAATTGGGTGACAAATCGCGTCCCACAATTGTCAGAAGTAGCTTAGACATAGCGACTAGTAACACAGTTGTTGACTTTTTGACAGAGCTCGGATGTAGACTAGATTTCGAATATATTGCACGTGGTTATATGTTCCGTAAAGGTAGAATGAAGGTCACGGTTTCAAAGATATTTAAAATGGCTCAACAAGGGAAGATGCCGGAAAGCATGGAAGCCATATCGCAAAGCTATTTAGTAGAATTGAGTGTCTTAGCGCCAAGTGGGCAGGACGCGATAGCAGAAGATATGAGAATCTTTGCGGAACAGTTAAAGCCCTTGGTTCAACTCGAGAAGATTGACTATAAAAGACTTGTTCATTGACATAAAAGTTGTAAAAGAAATCAGTATTGTATATTAAATTATATTCATAATATTTGTAAATCTCTTCACAGAAATGTATATAATAAATATTTTATAACTTAAAATATAGAAAGATAAGAACAGAATTAACATTATATTTCTTCTAATTGAATCGATGCGTTATTAATGCATTTAATTCAATTATTGATGAATTGACACATGTACTTAAATACTGTAGAATACTATTTACTGTGCTGCCGTACAACGTGAATCAAATTAGAGTACCTATCGATTTTCGTAAAAAATTTATTCACGTTATTTGTTTCTCTTAACTGAAAAACTGTAAACGTTTATTAGTGGAATAAAATTCTTATTCCCGACAGATTGGTTTTATTTCACAGCATTTACGAAGATTTTACGATTCAAGTAAAATGAAATGTTTCGTTTCAGCATTGATAATCGATCAGACATTTAAATATATTAATATTCGTAAATCTATAAACGAGTAGAAATAAACTACTCGTTTTTCAAACACAGAGATGTTAAGAAAAGATTAAACTGCTATTTGACTAGGAAGTAAAAAGCAATATACATGCAGCAATGCCATCTTAGAAAGGAGGCCACGGAAGAGGATCAACGCTACACATGCCACCATTTTGTGGGCATTTCTACTTGTGCAGTTGAGACGAACGGTTGTGTGTGTTAGGAAATTGTGAGACTCATTTTACAAAAATTTATCCACCAGAGATGTAAGTAAGACACGGCATTTCATTAAAACTCAACATAAATTTGTTTGCGTGTGATAATTTCGTATAAATGTCACAAATAAACGGCTAAAATCCGTCGATATTTCCATGGCGTCGGTTCTGTTAGCTGCAACACACTCTTAATCTTTCGCGATATTTTTCTGTCTATAAGAATAAAAACTCCAAGGAAATAGCTATTATTTAACGGCGTAGTGGTTCAAAATAGACGATCAAGTTTATCTCATATAAATGGAATTGTTCAAATTCGGCACAATCGGTCTCTGTTACTGCAGTAAATTGGGAGCACAACATGGCGGTACTCCGACTTTCCCTTTCCAGTATAAGCGACTAAATTTCGCGCCTAGTTTATACATTTAGATTCGAATTTACGATATATACTAACCTCGAATATAGAATTTTTACGGATGAGATGTGATTTCGTTGAAAAATATTTTTGACTCCGAAATACTGTGCCAAACGGTATTATTACCGTCGCCGGTCGATACTTTTTTAATGTAGATAAACTGACAGTGAGTATTCATAATTCATTCATCCTCCGTTACTTAATGTGATAATTGAACCTCTAAAGATTATCGATTTTATCTCTTGGAACGCGTTGTTGTCTAATGCCTCGAGTACCTCCGCTATTATACTGTATTTGATACTAATAACAAGACTTGTGTTTTGTTATTTGCAGACGCAAAATGTCACGTTACCGTGAGTGGGATCTATCATGCAAAGTTTACGTTGGCAATTTGGGCAGTAGCGCTAGCAAACACGAGATCGAAAGCGCGTTCAGTAAATACGGCCCACTTAGAAACGTCTGGGTGGCTAGGAATCCACCTGGATTCGCTTTTGTGGAGTTTGAAGACCCACGAGACGCGGAAGATGCAGTTAGAGGATTAGATGGAACGTAAGTGTTGCATAGGGAATATCTAATAAGTAATTGATGGAATAGCGAGGTGCGTCGGAAGTTGTACGAACTTCACCGATAAAAGAAGTTAATTATTTGATTCACAGACGCTGTTGCGGAACCAGAGTAAGGGTAGAGATGTCCTCCGGAAGAAGTCGACGTGGCGGTGGTGGGCGGAGACAAGGTCCAAGATACTCCAGGTAAGGTATCTCGAAATGTTAAACAACAGCATTTTACAGCGACATTTGAACTGCTGCGGACGGCTAAGTGTCTCGCCAAGTAGGTATTACAGTGCAGCTAGCGAATAAGATTGTCAAGGAACTATGCACGGGTTTCAGTGAATTTTTTTGCACAGCGGACGTAAACGATATATTTTTCATTATTTTGTATAGGAATGTGGATAGAAAATTATTATATATTGCATTTATTTGATCTTATCGCTCTTCCGGCTACTGCTCTTACATGAATAAAACAATCGTTACGTATCGCGTTAATTAGACTATATAATAATAAATGTTCCGTGTCGAGCGTCATAAAGCATTTCCATGATAAAGCTGGAAATTTGCAAGGTTAGCCGAAGAGCAACCAAATGTACTGCATGGGAAACCTAAGCGGGAGATTCTAGGACGGTTTTAGTTATGGCAGAGGTAGCAGTTTCATTTAGAGCTCTTTTCTTTTCCCATTGTGTAATCTTGTGAATATGCTTAGCGAACAACAGGATTCACATACCATATATCTTTTTGAAAACCTTATAGGTCCGGATCTCGCAGTCCCCAAAGGAGATCCCAGGGTCTTAACCCGAGGTAAGACTTTCCTATCCCCGTTGACCGCAAACTTTTCAGGTGCAAGTAGGCAAATGAAAGAAATGAAAGCGAAACACGGCGATCGGCAACATTATAAGCAGTCTAAAACATACAACAGTTTTTCTTAATTTTTTTTTAGGTCCGGATCAGGAAGTCCGCACAAATCACCGATAAGCCGTTTCTCCAGGTAATCCCTTTATATTTTATAAATTTCTCTCAAAATTTTCAGAGCCTTTACCAAGAACAGCCAATCTACAAGTTACAAGTAGGTATGCGCAAGTGCCGCTTGTATTGTGATCATCGCAATTTTGCACGCAGAATCACAATTTATCGTATGAAACGTGTAGAGTAATCTTATTCAAAATGTGTGTTGGAACATTGAGAATTGCGTTATTGTCACGATCGGCGGTGAAAACGTTTTAATCGATTGGCATAAGTTGAAGAGGACAGGACTAAAAGAATGTGCGGTAGACGGAGGACGAAGAGATAGTTCTAAACGTATAAAGAGAAACAGAAAAGAAAACGTACGAGGCCAAGAATTAGTTGGCAACTAAGAAGCTCGTTCGGTGCATAGAAAGTGGCACCGGTGGCATATAAAAAGTAAATCGTAACGGTGTCTGGTGTTAATTTTACTGTTTTAAAACAATTTATTTCTATTGCTTATTATGCTCTTACTATATAGAATCTGATTGATTTCACTTCGTAAGTGCCTGAAGTCGAAAGTTATTCGGTATCTGAACGCTAATTTTAATGTTTTACATTTAAGCCGATTAGTAATTATTTTATAAGTGATTGCCCTTGATCGTTTCAAATGTTTCAGAGACTTTTCAGATATCGAATGAAATGTAAATTAAATATCGAGTTCAATTAAATAGTTTCTAACATGGTAAAGAGTAAATTAATGATATTGGTACGCACTGATGTGCAAGATAGCTGAAAGTGCACTTCGTACTCTAATCACTTTTATTTATCGTACACGCATCGAAGCAGCTTATAATTATCTCAATTATATTTTGTATGTTAGCTCCACGAAGCTCGCTTTTATTTTGCTTTCGAAGTACGGAACATTACTTTTTCTTTCATACTGCACTATGCGTTACGATAAGTACTTTAAGGGATAAGTTGAAAGTTTTACATTCATCATATAAGTTTAATCGATCAGCTACAAGTAGAGTCTTCTTTTGTACGCATTAGAGTGGGCAGTCTAGGATAATCGTAAAGAAACTATCGTTGATGAGCTAGACATGTGCAATTTTGTGAATTTGGATTAAGGAGAGAGAGAAAAAAAAAAGCTCGTGTATACCGATAGTGGCAAGGAGTATGATAACTTTGATGGTTATATTGCTAAAACTGACGTTTGCAGATTCTACCAGCGTCAGCTCCTAGCTCTGCTCGTCTCCCCGCCACTACTACTACTGCTACTACTACTACTACTACAGCCACCGTGAAAAAAAGTCTAGCAATCAAAACTGAACAAAAAAAAAGCCTGCCTGCCCACTAACTTCCCAACCAGTCACCATCAGTCACCACCAGTCACCGGTAGGAGCCAAGTCGTCCGTCAGTTGACAGTCCGATGCTGTCCGTCAGTCCGTCAGTCCGTCTGTTCCCCTTCAAAAAGACTTCTTCGGGCTACCTCAACCTCTAGCGGCTAGGAGCATCGTGAATCCATCGAACAGCCAACGCGATATGAACGAATACTTCTGTCAAAATCTCGGCGCGTCAGTCCGTCCGTCCGTCCCAACTTCTACTACTACTACTACTACTGCTACTACTACTACTACTCGTCAACCATCACGTTAAACTTAGCCGACAACGCGACCGCCACTTCTCTTCGACTGAGCAAAGCAAAATGATCACCTACACACCATCCCACCACCACCCAACCAAGTACCACCACCACCAACCACCACTACATGTTCACAGTTGTCTGGTATTTCACCGATTTTCAAAGATTTTTTATCTTTTTTTTTTATTATTATTACAGTGTCACGTTCTCTGTGGTCCAATAACGATGATGTTCTCCCGTTGATTAATATTTGTACCTAGGAAAGCAATACGAGACACTTTGCGTTGATAGTTTTTTATCGATCACTTTGATGATACTATTATACATTGGACCAGGGAACTGCCACCTATTATATAATATGTATTTAAGATTATTTTATATAAAATAATTATCTAATATTTTATATAAAATATACATATATATATAAAAAATAACAGTTACTTGTAAAGTATTTAATTTAACCAAATTAATCCTTCTTTCGTTTATTGGTTTCTCATTATTGGTGAGATGTCATTTTGTATTAATTATTGTGTCTAACTAGTTTTATCACCCCTTAGGCAAATAGGAATTAGCCAGTCCTAATTCTATTACGGTTGCTTTGCGATCATTTTTGTACCTATGTGTTTAACGTGCGACCTTCTGCTTCGTCTCCTATTTCGTTTACAAAATATTCGATATAACATTGTTTCACTTTATTTGCGTTTCTATTACCTTTTTCAGTAGGTAAAATGACTTTACAATACAATTTCGAAGCATGCGCTTTCTGTTCCAAAACTAACACGATTATATGCCGCGACATTACGAAATCTCGAGACGAAGTAGGCTGTTTCACAGAAATGAACTGTTTCTCCAATTTTTATTAAAAATAATCTAAAATGTTTGTTTAATATTTTAGGTCAAGGTCCCGTAGTCCTCGCAGGAGATCATTGACTCGTAGCCGCAGCCGAGATCGTCGTTCTCGTTCGGATTCCCGTGACAGACGGTATTGATATTACCAGCAATTAAGAAACAAAATTAAAAAAAAACAAGAATGAGGAAGGAGCAGAAGTAAAATTTTGCTTTCGCGATATATTATTTACGTCGCGAAATATTCTTATAAGAAAAACTTCGCATGTGTTTTCGTACGATTTAACGAGAATGAATTGTGATTGTTAAAAAAAATCATCTAATATGTAGAGTCAACACTAAAGAAGTATTTCTGATACAATACAAGATACAAATACAATTCCGCGTTGCGAAACTTCGGCCCGATTCGTCGGTTATATCCTCTTTACACTGAAATTCCGATTGACAACGCGAAGCAGCGATGTAGCCAGATTAAAATTGCGGCTCGAGTGACTCTTGTCTTCTAAGTATGTTCTCTGTTTACTTGCAGTTAGGTGCTAAAAGTGTTGGAGAAAATGGACCGACTAAATGTGCCGGCTGGAAGACAAAAGAAAACCGATTTTATATGTACATAAAAAGAAAAAAAGAAAGAAAGAAATAGTCGTTACCACGCGTACATACTACGACGAAGCAATGATAATAAATAAGAGTAAAAAGACATTTCATAATGTACGAAACAAACATACACACACATACACACATGTTTAGCGTTTAAGCTGTTAACTTTGTACACGCATAAAAAAAGGTCACGTCGTGTGTAATAATAATATCTCTTACACTTGGTACATACACACATAAACGCGCGCGTGTGTAAGTGCTTACACACAAAAAACAGACACACGTACACGTTGTACACGAATGCATTGTACACACGCGTATAAGATATCTTTTGTGACGCGAGCTAATCGAGTGCGTTGGATCTCCTAGGAAATGTGCTCATTGCTTTAAAGTGTACGAGTGAGACAAAAGATTCGGTTACAATTAAGGGACAATTAACGACGACAAGCATAACGGTGAGTGTTTAACTAACGGCAAGATCGATACCGACACTGGCCAGAGACGTTTGGTGTGAAGAAGGCGCGGAAAAAAGGAGAAAATGGTCGTTTTACGTTGTATTAATTATTTTGTACTCTTACGATTCTAAGACTTTAAAATAAAAGTGTATCGTATAATTGTTTTGGCTTTCCCATTGCAATTAGGAATTCGATGTTTATTAAATGATAATAAAGTATTAAATTGCTAAGAGATTATCGTGTTTGTTCATTTGCCGTATCATCTGTACTGTGTGTCTTAAATGTATCTGTGTAAAATTAATAAAAAAGAACATTTTGTCATGGCATTTAGAATTCACTTTTTTACTTATCATTAAATCCTTAAGGCGAGGTCATAGTGTGGATTACTTATAGGTAAAGCTGTCGGTTTCTGCAGGTGATATTCGTTTGTGGTGATATTCATTTGTGTTAAGTTTTTAATATTGAAACAATGTAACAGCGAACCCTTAAACGTAAGCGTAATTGCCTAACGTGAGCATACATAACCGAACACCTTGCTGACAGTGATGATAATCTCTGATTGGTAAAGCAAGGGTCTCGTCCAAAAGCTTCAGAATTTCTAAATAGGCTTTTAATGCTTCTTGATGTTTTCCAGCTTCAAGGTTCATTGAGCCAACTTTGAACAGTGCGTCTGTATCCTGTAAGGCTTTCAAGCCTTTCAAGATATTCGTGTTCATGCCACATTTGGAACACTTGATCATGAACTCGTTCGTATCTGTTCTTACTGGCAGAACGTTTCCGCACCCTGGCCCAGTTTCGCATTTAAATCTGTGGGAAGACAAATTTTCGAATGGGTATTTTAAGAGACTTGGGGCGCACCCTATTGCAAATTGTTACATTCAAAGAGTTCATGGAACAGATATGGCATGTGTACTTGGGACACTAAAAAAAGAGCATCCTTCCTCATTCCATTGTACTCCAAAATATTTAAGTACACTACCCTTCTCACCCTTACTGCTTTAACGATATTGCTATATTTGTTCCATCACCTACATTTTAATACATGTTTTTTATTATGTTCTTTAAGCGAGTAAAATGGAACAATTACTTTAAGAATTGTTCTGCACTGGCGCGCTTATGTGAATAAAAAATTAGAATGTTTCGTATTGTATTTGTTTCACTAGCATTGATCATTATTGATTAGTAATGGAGTAGTTGCAGTTCTGTGATTGTGTTCAGTATGATTTATTATACATACCTATATACTTGCATTATATTAATCTATTTGTTTCTATATTTCAGCGAATGATACCTTAGAATCGTTGGATCGATGTCCTCCAAAAGAGGCCAATGCGCCGTGCATGCTTCACAATTACAGTCAAACCAATATTGCCATCTCAGTACCCTCTTCCGTTCTGCTTCTGGGGTGGTCGTAAAAATTGGACCATAATTTTCAGAGATTTCTTCCCCCGCTGCGATCGAGCGAATAGCCCGTACCACCATAGTAGTCCCAACACAGTATCTGCGCATCGTAATGTAATAATTATACAGTAAGTTCTCGCTGTAGGCGCGCGCTCGGGGCTGATGGCGAGCTCTCAACGCACAGCGTCGACGATTTCGAGGCGTCGATGGTGCGCGCGAGACAGAGAGGGAGAGGGAGACGTTGTGTTCTTGACGGTTGACCTCTACAATTGAGTTCCCTCTCACTCACTCCCCGGTTCTCCCACTCTCGACCGAAGGATTTCAAGAAATGGTGGGGATAGCGACGCGGGTTCAACGCACAGTTGAATGCGCTAATAGCGAGAGTTCGCTGTACGTAATTCAGTTTCTTATACATAAAGCGGACAATTATATTTGAAAGTAAACTTCAAACTTAGCAATCACATCGCAATCTCGTACCCTGTTTGTTACAATTAATTCCACTCTAACTAGGGAATACTAGATTCCGTTTACCTGATGATTCCAGGATTGCACGAGTGATTGAAAAGCGATACTGTCAAGTAAAGTCCACCACCGATGAAAATACTTTGAGCTTTGGCCAAAGTCTTGTCGCCCCTCGGTATCGTCAACTCCGATATCTGAATAGTCAGAAAGCTGATGTAACGCAACAATAAAGAAACATCTAAAAAAGGTGTCTATTTTTTATTTCACGAAAAGGATGAAGTTAGGACATAAATCTCGAAGGATCTGAATAAACGGTTTCTCTTAAAGTTAGATTTCTACGAACATTTTTATCCAAGCTGCAGGAGCTTTTCGTCCGTCGCATGCACCCACTCCACTTTTATTCTTCAATAAATTAATACTACTTAGCTTTCTAGACAGTCGAACGATTTACCTCGTGAGAATTGAATTGCATCACCATCAAACCGTGCAAAATTAAACCGCCTATAAACAATTCCCCTTCAGAAGGTTTTGCCTCCGCTGTATCTGGAGTTTTAACGTCGTCAGGAAAATAGGGGCCATTTTTTAAGAGTCTCAATATCCAGCTGGCTATGTAAGTCCTATGGAAAAGATCTTGCGTCGTCCTTTCTTCTACATGAGTTACTATACGAAGAAAAATATAAATGAAAATTAAATGCATATTACATATAGCATGGGCGTCCGGGGTAGAGAAAGGGCGGTTGCCTGGTTTTTGAGAGAAAAATTCACTAGTTTTTAAAAACTGATCTTTATTAAGTTTCTACTAAACAAGTGAATATTTTGAAAGGTGAGAGGATTACTCTACTTTGGAAAATGTGTCTGCGGACGCTCTTGTATTATAGTATATGCATTAAAAAAATTAAAAGAATGTTCATGGATCCTTTTGAGCACAAGTTGAACATTACTAAGTGTATTATAATAATTATTATAACCAGAATTATTATTGTATCTGTAATATAGCATAATTATAATTATAATGATTATTATGATACCCTCGGAAACGTTCCACTTGGGTCCAAAAGGACCCAGCACTGCCGACTGAGGATTAATGAACAGAATTTCTCTTCTTCCAATCTTTATACATATACGATAACTGATTAGCAGCTAATTACCTAATCCATAAAGGGCTTCAAAATCTTCTCCTTTGTAAGGCTGCTGCTCCGAGGCTTCAAATTTACCCTTGGAACGAATCAGCTTGTCTCTTAATTTAAACAGCTCTTCGAATGGTTTCTGTGTAACCGATCTTAACGCCAAAAAACACGTAATGGATGTTTTCGATAACCACAACGTGGGCAGTAACGCGCATTCGTTCTGATGCACTTTTGCATCCGAATCCCTGCAGGGTATACTGCAATAGGCCACGCAACTGCACCTATAGCACGAAGCTGGTATGGGCACAAATATCCTCGACAAACAGTAATGGCAGTGGGTGAGTCTGAAACGAAATCAAAAACAACTAATCTTATCTTTGATTGAGAAGTTCTCGCAGGGATTTTTTTGAAGAATTAAAGGAAAATAAAATAATACATTTTTGAGAAATTAAAATATGCTAGTAGCATACGACGAAATATTCAACATTTGAACAAATAATAAAAAATTAAATGTTAAATTCGCCCTGTTAAATTCGCCACTGAGTGAATGTATAATGAAAATTGATTAAACAGTCGCACCTGTACTCAGCTAACAGAAATGAACAATGCGGATCTTCTATCACCAATAGTTCTCCAGGTTCAATATTTTTAGTGGCAACAGCATGCCTCCCTATGTCACCACCCTCGTCTTTAATATTTACTGCTTTGCTGCAGGCAGGGTACACAGGGTTGCAGTTCTCCATCTTGGGGGAGGATTTTTTAGATTGCCTCTTTCTCTCGGTCTTCTGAGGTACATTTGCTGCTGTTTGAACTATCTGTTCACCCTTCTCTATCACGGCTAGCATGATTCTGATGTCCGCCTCGAGCTTCTGTTTCTTATCTACTGACAGCTTCGTATTGTCTAAAGCTTTCAAAGCATTCCTAAATGCCAGCACAGCGTCCGAATGCATCTTCAAACCCAGGAAACATCTGGCGCGCCTTTCTTCGAGTTTATAGCGCAATTCCTCCGGATAACCGACGCGCAAAGCTTCTTCCGCGTCTGTCAGTGCATAATCGTGACGTTCCATATGATAAAGCGCCGCTGAACGATTTGCTAGTATGACACCTAAGTCTGAATAACAGATTCCTGTTATTATTTTCATGTACCTGCATATCAGTCGATTAAAGTTCGCAGTCTTAATTACATTTCTTCGTAGTGTTCTTTTTACTAGAACGGTGTCATTTGATAAAAAAATAGTCTCTGAAAAAGTGTATTGCAATCGGGCAACAGAAAAACGTGCCAACTTTTTCAGGGACTATTTTTTTATGAAATGGAACCATATTAGGGGGTGAGAGCAAAAGGAACCGCAGGTTGAAAATAAGGGCCACCCTAATGCATTATAAGTTGTTCTTTAATTTTTCTAGATCCTCTGTCAAATGATTTTTCCCTAGCACTATTACTCCAAATTTACTTTACATGCAGGTTTATTTAAATGATAAACAAATAAATATACACATCTTTCCAAAGAGGAGCCAAAGAAAATTATCGAGAGAATATAATTAATTTCTAACCGCGAGAAGTCCAACAAATACTAACGCTCTAAGATTGAATCTAATTACAAGCATGTAGATCAATATCGACTGGGGAGAAATAATGTTTTCAGCGATAGGGACGTTGAGTTACGCTTGAAGACCGATGGCATAGCTGTACTGTCATTATAAAATTGGTGTAATAAATAAAACAGGTGGATGGTATAATTCACGGAAAGTGTGCCGATTGTTGCCAGGCGATAAATCTCCTCGAAACAAATAACGCGCAGGACCGTGACGCTTTAATAACGTTAAATAAAATACAGCCGATAGTATCAACAAACATTAATTACCTTGCAGAGGTGCCAACAGGACAGCGTTCGAGTACGTTTCCAGGGCCTTCAGGAACTCACCGCGGCCGAAATACTTATTACCAATGTCCTTGAGCTGAAGAGCTTTCTCGCTGTTCTTCACAGCCTGCTCGTCAATTTCTAAGGACAGACTATGCGCCTCCGCATAGCTTAGAACGAAACCAATCCTTTCCGCGGAGCTGTTTAGGGACGCGAATTTCTTCCAATCCTGTGGCTGGATCGCTGCCCGCAGCTCTAATAGATTCGAGCTGAAATAGTTGCCGATTTCGTCCTCTTCGTCTTTCAACATTTCGCACGTGTTAATTGCTTCTCGTGGCAAGTTTTATAGTATGAACTTTTTCTTTGCAAAGCTCCCTTTATTTATAATTTCCTTAGTGACCCTTTCTAGTCATTCGTGAAATTGTTCGCAGTTTTCTCCACTATTTGTGTGAGTTAGTTTGAAAGAAAAGTGGAATGTAAGAACGCGAACCTGCGGGTCTGTTTTCGAACTGGATCCTGGCTTTTGATGAATCACTAGGATGACCGATTCTTTCGGTCGACGAAACCGTTCGATCGGATGAAAGAATTTAAGTGCAATCTTCGATCGAGCGTGCGTTTGGATGACACGCGTTGCCGGTGGACGAAGCCCGAAGCTACTGCTACCGTCCACGCTCCCGAAAACTATGTTCGCTATTTCCGTTCGCGCTATTTTCGTCGTTGTAAGACGTAGAGGTGTAAGATGTGACAAGGAAGCACGACAGAAGCACATGTAAGTATCGAAGCACAATCGTAATAATTAATTTCGTTGATAGGAAATGCTTAGAATTAAGGAGTCAGATCACCTTGGTCAGGTCCAGAAATACTGCAAGTTTGGGAATTTATTTCTAACAAGGGAACATCCCGAACCTGGAAGTTTAAACAATTCTGAAACTTTGTGAATGTGTAGAGGATTTCCTCCTGATTACAACGCAATTTTTGTTTGCTGATCAAATTCACTCTGAGGGGGTGTAATTGACCCCTGAAAATCCGGTTATTTTTCGATTTTGTGTTATAATTCGTGAACTGCAAAATATTTTTTTACCAAATGATAGATCTAATTAAACGAAGTAACTTTTGTCTTGAAACTTTCTTTCTATCTCTTACAGTTATTGAAAAATTTTAATTGGAAAAAGTGTATGTGTCACTTATTGTTAGAAATAAATTCCCGAAAGTGCGGTATTTTTTGACTTGTTAAACGATTGAATTGGCATTAAAAATATTTTTACCCGTCCAACTCGCCTCTCTCCCAAGATTAAGTTCAGAGTGCGCCACTATACCTATGGGAATAAATGCGAACATTACAAGATAAGTGATTTATGTACACTTTAAATGCGACGTAAGTTACATATTCGTATGTGGTATTTCGTTTCGGTATCTTACAAGCTAATTTAAGTACAATATATACAAAGCTTAAATGATGGTACAAAACGTCGGTATGAAACGTATACAAATGTAGTACATATTTCTTGTTGTGAAAAGAATAGAGAACTAAGGACAAAAATTCTACGAAATCGATTACATTCCAATTTATATACGCGGGATCCAAAGTTGTTTAGGATACCTACTTTACTGTTAGAAGCATTAATTACACGTTACAATTCTCGGGAATTGTCTGGAGAAATATAGATTAAGTACCAAAGATTTAAATAGAGCATATTAGTTCTCTCCTAGCAATTAATTATCATTCGAAAGATCGTGAGAAGTTTAAAATGTCTCCCACTTCGAAACGCTATTAATCTACACACGACAAATATAGATTATGCTACACTAATTGTAGTGGCAGAGTTAAGAAAAAAGGCCCACGCGCCAAACGTTCCGAGGGGACCAAATTTTTCGGGAAAATAAAGAGCTAATCGAGTAGTAGTGCCGAAAAAAGATTAGAGTCTGGATAAAATCATAATTATTTGTTTGAAGATGGGCCTTTAAATGCGCGTTAATCCGCCACTGACTAATTATATCATTAATAATGACAAAATTTATTCTCCGCAAATCGCTTTTAGATTGCTCCCCAAAACGAAGTATCCTTCCATTAAGTACCTTTTTTCGTTGCTCTCAATAAGCACATACGATTTTCGATAAAAGGAATACATAGAGGAAAAATAACAGCGAAGTCGATCTGACTCAGGTCTCGAACTACTTGTGTTAATGAATTACCATTACGAACTTCTACTAGGAAAAGGTTCTCAAACCTTTTACTCTCTGTTAATTGTATCTCTACTTAACAATTCGAATGTATAGTTGTATAAAAATAATCGTTTCGCTCGGTTCTCCATTTCCTGAGAAATCTTTTCGAAACGCGAGTATATTAGCCACTCAGTATACCCTACGGGCCTATGTCATAAATGAAAATTAACTCAACAGAGAACGCAAGATCCTAGTTCACTATGTAATCGTATTAAATACTTGTCAAAACATTGTACTGTACAGCGTAATAAATAGAACATTCAAATCCACCCCCGACTCGCAAACTTCAAAATCTGCATCATTCTCATAAATGCTCCGTTAGAGTATCGATCTCGATTCGATCGCCGAATCGAACATTGAACTGCCATAAGATTTGTCGTAGAGGAGTTCGCTCTGAACGGTGATAGCCTCCTCGGTGTGTTTCAATGTTAAGGTAATTTCTGATTGGCTCCCGTTTCTGGCGAAGATAATTCATCACGAGGAATCGCGATCGCACCCGGAGTGTCGCTCTCAGAAATCGTAGGACGCCTCGTCGTCCTCCTTCTTGCGTCTGAATGCGATTTTGTAAAGTCCACCCGCCGCGCAAGCACCCAGAATCGGCCCGACCCAGTAGATCCATAGGTCCTTCCACTCACCGAGAATGACGGCAGGACCCAGGGTCCTGGCAGGGTTCATGCTGCTACCGGTCACGGGCACAGCTGCCATGTGAGCCGCAGTGATCGTTAGCCCGATCGCCATCGGTGCCCACCCTTTCGTGTCGGTCCTCTTGGGATCGGTCACTGCGTGGACGACCAGGAGCAACAGGAAAGTGACGATCGCTTCCATGAAGATACCTTGGCCTTCGCCGACGGACGAGGCTAGAGCTGTAGCGCCCAGGCCTTTAGCTGATGGTATCAATGCCTGTGAAAATAGTAACGAAGAAAATCATGATTAATCAGAGGTAATCTGTTAGGTCGGAGCGAAACTTCATTCCCTTTATTTCACCTTTATAAAAAGTAACTTATGCGTTGGTCTCACATAACCCGAATCAGAATTATTTTCTTACAGTTATTTATTATATTCTTAAATATAAAGTAGCCTCGAGAAATGATTTTATTAATTTTTTTTATATTAAAGTAGTAATACCTAAAACGTAAATTTTAGTTGCATACGATAATAATGTTGGAACTATTATATTTTCAAGCTACTAAAAGGTTATTAACATTTTTAACATATTGTCTGATGTTTAATACTGCGAGTAGGTGTAGTAAAAAAAGACATTTCACCCGGGAAAACGATAGCATGCTCTTTCATTCAAATATGATTAAATACAGTACACAATTATTTTCATTACTTCGAAAATTGACTTCACCTTTTCCCTTCCTCGATAACGCAACCTTTAGCTATTCATCTTCATTACGTCACATAGCTTACAGTAATTACGCTCCGGCCGCTATCCATGTTTGAATATAATGCACTAGCACAGGGCTAATCATAGGAATTAATGTGCGCGTGGATCAACTATCACGAATGTATCAAGCATCATGCATCTCGCCCGGCGCATAATTCGTTTTACTCATTAGCCTCTGATGTAACAGGCGTCGGTGAACATATGATAAGACCTTGACCTTGCTGAACGTTTTAATTAACGCTTCATGATTGAAGAGTATTCTCTGATATATAATTGATGAACAGATACAAAATGGACAAGCAGTTTGACAAGTAGAACCTATAGTTAACTTCCTCGCTATTCGTAGGTGTTTGTGCATATAGTTGCTACTGCTAATAGTGTCTCAATCTCTTACGTACATGGAGTGTTTAAAAAAGGCTGACCGTGCTTATTTAAATAAACTATATAAGATGTTTTAAGATATACATATACGGCTTGAACCTAATTCTGATTCAAATACGATGTGCTTTTCTTTATTAGTTGTTTTCAGTTCAGATAATAGATACTCGCAAAATTTGGTAGATTTGGATTAGACATTTATGAATTAATATAAATGGGGACATAAAGGTTTCCTGCTACAGAAAAGTTTTTAATTCTCTGCATTACTTCTTTGTAATAGAAAAATATCGAATGGAAAACAGTGAAGTTTTCTTTCAGGACTTATTAGACGAGTAGTTACTATAAAATTCGTAACCCCCTTTTGCAACACCCAGTATTCAAACTTGTTATTTTGAGGAATTATTAATTGTAGTAATAGCAGTAATACAGCATCTATTGTTTGCCATAGAATTTTATTCATACTTTTCTTTGAAATTTAAATAATCAAATTTACCTTCAAAACTGCCGAACCCGCAATTGCGCCGCAGCATTGGCAGACAATATAAGATATGGCCTTGAGGAAACTGCAGTTTCCACTAACTAAGAGGCCCACCGATACAGCTGGATTTACGTGGCACCCTGACACTGGTCCCAGCACCTGGAATAAAATAATATTGCGCATAATTAGACGCGCTAAATTTGTCACAGACTTCAGCGTCATTTCTTTCTTTATTCGTATATGAAGACCATTTATAGTGTATTGAATATTCCCATTAATAATAAATAGGACATTGTATAATAATACTTCCAAATTTGGGTGCTTCAATATTCGAAATAACAGACTACATTTTTTATATTATATTACGATATTCATTCTATTTTACAAAACAAGTTGCAATATTTTACTTGAAAACAGGTTTCAGATGAAAGTGTATATTATAATTTGTATACCATAAAAATAGTCAGAAATTTTCAAAAACTTAATTTTCATATTTCTTTTTTATTTTTTTAAAATTCCGCATTTAAAAGGTAATGATTTATAAGCTTAAAAACTAGTATACATACATTAACATAGTATAAGTAAGAGCATTCATTACGTCACTACATTCTTAACATAATAAAGTGTGCTGCGAATTATCATGTTCGAATATTACATAGCAACAGCAATTATCGCGTTTAATACATATCCAAATAATTTTATCCTCTGTAATTATATCCATTGAACGCCCAGGAACATTTCGCCGGCATCCCACAAAACATTCTCCCATTTTTAAATTCAGAAGAACGAAGAATGCTGCTGCTTATCAGATCTCTGCATATCGTGTAAACTTGTATGATTTATTCTGTCCTCTCGCGAAACAGGTAGCACACGTGTGTATTACTATAAATAAAAGGTCGTACTCTAAAATCCAGCTGCTGGTGTAACCGCGGTCTTGCGAGAAATTCAATTCTAATTCAAATTTCGCAATCTCTGGGATATGCTTAGCCCATACACACGCCGATAAAGAGATCTTAAATTTATTTTACGGGCGATTTCCCAACAATTATAATGCTCCATGCGAGCAGAGGGATCAAGGACTTGGGTCCAAAACGCTGGAATTGGCAAAAGTGGTGTGAATCGATTCCTCATGTCTTCCCAATGAAAATGGCCCCAAAAATTATATAATTCGGACCATAGTTAAGGATATTACGTGAGAAATCTTTTTGCAGATTTCAAAGCTCGTTTCGTTAAAAATAGTCCGATTTAAATTATTTTTGCCCAATTAATCGGGAGAACGCCAGGAATCCACTTTCATATTGATACGATGAAAACTAAACAAATTCAGATTCTGTAGAATCTGACCGGTAGGGAACCGCGCGCGGCTCAGGCCGCAAAGGCTCACACCGGTTATTCAATCTTCTAGGATAAAGATAAGATGAAAGTTGAACCGTTGAAAGCCTTCAAATAAACTTCATCCGTGGCGCTCCAGATGAAGCTAACTTTATTTCAAAAGTTATTTCATTCGATTTTTATCTAGATAATGCCCACCTCTGGTATTAACCCTTCGTCGACATCCTGGGTGTGAGCCACTCACAAGCTGATTTTGACGCTCTGTACCTTCTATATGCAAAATAAATACTCTTTTTTCAAAGCCGACTTACAAACTATTTTTTGTCTGAAAATATTATATCTGAACAACAACTCCGTAGATTTTTAGTTACTAATATAGAACTTTATAAAAGTTACAATTTTTTTTACGATTTACTTCGCTTTTTCTCGACATATGATAATCTAGATTTTCTTTACAAAAACTGTGATAAAATTTCAATGAAAAAACTATTGGAATACATTCTAAAGACCTTGAAATTGGCCCATGACTTTTTTCATTACGATTGGATTTTTTAAATTAGAATGGCAGTCGTTCAAAAATTGCTCTGGGTGTGAACCACCCAGGTATGTCAAAGTTGATCGAAAAAGAGGTGTGTCAACGAAGGGTTAATAATTTGTTGCTTGATAAAAGAACGTAGATCCAGTAGCTCGTGTGTAATACGGAGATCAGACAGTCGTCGTATGCAAGTAAATTTGGCGCAGACTCTTCGGCGTCAGTCGTCTAACCGGAAATATTATTTACAGTGGTACCGCGGTAGGAACCGCCGAAGAGTATGGAAATTAGAAGGAAATGAAGAGATTAAAGGAGATGCAGGAAAAATTGAGTAGGTACCTAACATTCAAGAAGAGAAAGATCAAGAATTCGAAATGAAATGAAGTTGACCACAATTTTGTCAACTACTTAAATTAACGATTACAGAAAATAATGTGCAATCAACTACACAATGACATTTCAATCGTAATTGGTAATTTGTAATTAGATTACATTTTGCTCAACTCTGACTCAATCCTAACAGAAAAAAAGTAGGAATAAATGCACGAATAAAGAGAAGACCGAGGGACTGGCATTAAAAAAACACCAGAAGCAAGATTAACATAAAGAAAAATGTGAGGTGGAGATGAGGAAACGATGAGTGGAAAGCGGAAAGGAAGCTACAGAACTTACAGAGAAGTTGACGCCGGAAAATGGCCAAAAGCAGCGCGCAAGTAGCAAAAGGACAACATATCTCGAAGGGTGGTACGCAAGGGTGGCATAGAGAGAGGGAAGTGTAAATGCTGTCTAGTTCGGTGGCCGGTCCGATTTGAGTACTGTAGAATCGGGCTGATGACAGCGGGGCCCGCCGCGGCCCAGTTCTCATGCACGTTGGCAAGGTCTCGGCTGGCCCCGGGCGGTCAGAGCACACATGCGCCGAGGAGTTGCCGTGATTACGCAACCCATCTTCTTGACTCGTTCGTTTTTCCCCTCTTCTTGGTCTTGTTCTTGTTCTTCGTCTGCTTGTTCTTCATCTTCTTCTTCTTCTTCTTCTCCCGTGCAGTTATCGCGGGGTACCCGTTGCTCTTTAGGCATAAATCCCGCCGGTGCTCCCCGAGCGGAGATCAAACGACAAGATACGGATTAATTGATTTTATTAATTATAAGGATCGAGCACAGGCGACGCGTGGCGCTCCTTTTAAAATCGACTCGCCCCCTGACAACGGCAATTACAGGATTAAAAGGGTTCGCTCGAGAAGAATGAATTTCGCTCAGCTGTGCGTGCTGACTTCCTCGGGGACCGCGAGCCGCGACCTTGTGCTGAATGAAAAATTCTATCTCGCGCCTTTTTAATTAATACGCGTTCCCAGGGCACGCCTAGGAGCGCGTGCGCGCGTCAGCCCGCCTCGGGTACGCGGGACGCACAAAGGGGAAAGTGTTGCTTCACTTTTCACCACACCGAAGGCCTTCGTCCGCGGCACGGTTGTTCCAAGAAAAGCAATAAACGAAGCCACGCTTTTATTCGGCGGCTTGCACCTCGATAAAACTTTTCGACGGTACGCCCCCTTCTGGCCAGGGCGCGCGCGCGCGGACGCTTATCTCCCGTTAATCTTGAATTATTAATTCTGCAAAGTGTCTAGATACCGTGGACGCACGGCGGGATTTAACCGGGTGGCGAAACAACATCGCGAAACGGGCACGCGCTGAAAATCGTGAACTTCGAAGATTCGTGAGATCTTGAAACGAGGTCGACGCACTCGCTTTTTTCGCTGGAGAGAATGATCTTGTGCCACCTGGTAATTAATCGACCAATCTCGGGAAACTTATATATTGGACAGTCCTGTGCTCTACCAAGTTATTGGGAATACACTGTTGCTCAAAAGTAGCGTATCACTTTGGCAATAGAGAAAATAGAGTAAAAGGTAACATAGTAGATTATTGGTCGCTTTTATCGAATTACAACGCACTTTTCATATTATATGTGCGATTTTGCCATTTTAATGCATAGATATTATTTTCACCAGTAGTGCACCCAGGATTCAATCTTGGACGAAGCCGAGTTGAACGAATAAAGATATTTTTAATGCAGACTCACTAAAATTCATTAGGTGATTATATAAATGTATTTAAAGAATAAAATCCATTTTTTTTGCTTCCTATAAAATGCTTGAATTACTTCAGTCGTGGTTACATTAATCTCCTTTTTCTTTTTTCTTTGGGGGTGCCAAGGCCTCTTCCACACTCTCCTGGGTGCGCCACTGATTTGTACAAGCTTTTATTTATCTTCACTTGTTACTTTTCACGTGATTGAACTGTTCAGATCCTAATACCTAACTTACGTTCCATTTTTCGCTTCCAAATTGTTTAATGATTGACTATATTAATGGCAATTGTTTGGCTACCAGGAAAACATTTGAACCACCAAAATCAGCAGTTGCATCTCAGAAAGAGAAAGATTACAGCTGTCAATAATAAATAATTGAATTTACAGTTCGAGAAACACATTTAAAATGACAAGATAGAATGAAACGATTGTTATATGTTGAGGAATATCCAAGCTGAACCATAAACATGTATCACTTTCTTTTTCATCCGCTGTACCTACCTGTAAAAAGTGATCAAATACTTTTGAGCGACAGTATAGTAAAGAAACAGGGAGTCTCGATATTTATACACCTTTTGTATGTCAGAGTTCATATTTTTTTTACAAGCTTTTATTTAGCTTCACTTGTGAGTTCGTTAGGTTGTCAGGGTGAAATATTGTAAGCTAATTTTGACCCACTTCCATATATCCGATCGACTTGAAACTTTGCACACATACGTAGTTCCGATGACAATACAATATTTTCAACAAACAGCATAAAATAATTTATAGTGAGAATTTTTTTATATTCAACATCATATAACTAAAAAGAAGACTAAAACGGCATAATTTGTAGTAATTTTGTTTTAAAAACAAGCTTTTATAAAATGTACTAAAAAGGAAAAAAATAATTTTGATATTTTTTCCTTTTTAGCACATTTTAATAAAAACATGTTTTTTTTTAAAAATATACTATAATTTTCTTTTATATATAAATTCGTAGATTTAGTACAAAAGAAAGGGGCTGATCCAGGCGAACTGCATTTTCAATTACTTTAAGCAATTATAAGTTAACAACAGACCAACGGAAATGTCTTTAGTGAATGTTCTTTATACCCTCTGGGCAAAGTTTATAACGAGAATTTTTTAGACGCGATAAGTTTCTTACTCCGTGCTCGCTAAGAAACCAACCAACAAGATTTGTACAGCAACCGAGCACAGACAAACGCGATGAAATGAGGTTTAATTAAATTTTCCAGAGCAATTCAAGATAATTGCGACGAGGGGATTCTTCTAGAACCAACTACGATGCGTGACGCAGTTTCTGCGATGATACAAGCTACACGTTTATTAAGTATCACAGAATCTCGAATTAGCTGCTAGGCTTCGTACCCTCGGGGCCCTACGACCCATAGCCCGCGGGCATGTTCCTTGCACGTTCGCGAGCACTTTTCCTCTCGTTCGCTCAAAAGACATACGGGATTCATTGCGATGTCAATCAATTATATGCCCCAAAAAATCACGATTACATTAACATTTCCAACGCAATCTGAATGTTAAAAAAGAGTATCCACTCGAATTCTTTCAATACCAAATAAAACACAAGCTCCCAAAAATCTGCGATGTTTTCTTCAAAGGTTTCATTCTTTGTGACTGTAATAACAATCTGCGTTCAAGAGATTACAATGAGGGAGATTAAAATTATTTAGATCCACCGTCGAATTACAATATGATACATCGATGAAGTATGATCTTGGAGGCAGACCTTTCAACCTCGATTATCGATTTCCAGGAATTCCTACGAGAAGCTAATTCGGCCTCGTAAAATTCACCGACAATGCCAGTGTCTCGCTGTGCGCCCGCATAATTAGGGTGCACGAGTTGCACACGAGCTGCAAGGTTCACGTACGATCACGCGGGACAATGATCTTTCACTCGTGGATCACGTTGCACAACAGCTCGAGACGAGGGAGCGGTCTCTCATAGGCCTCCCAAAAGGCCTCCAACAAGATGACTCTAATATTTGCCGAAGGATATGTGGCTGTTGCGACAGGATCGATATTATCGCGAATTTCAAACGGAACAGGGAAACCGCTCGACGCAGCGGGCAAAGTTTAATGCACGCACGACATGCTCCAATACGCGATATTGGCGAAATCTCAGATAAAACAGAAATTTACAGCATTTTGCATAATATTTCGTTGGTCGTGCCTTAGATCTCTCGCAGAACTTTAAATGGAAAGACCCGGCAACTTAGTTCGCGTACGTACAGTGGAAACGTGGCTTGTTTGAATTTTTATTACCTAGAACGAGATTGTCGTAATAATTCTTGGTGTGCATTAATATTATCTTGCGAAATAAGATACTTGAGATGGTGAATGTGTCGTGGGGGTTAATAACTGAAATTTCGCTTCTAATTATGAGGGTTCATGTAACAGTTTGTTGTACTACTTTTTTATACAATGTTTTATGTATGCATTTCAGTGATTAGAATATTGCGGTATTCTTGTACGTGGAATATTAACGAGACGTTTATGGCATTCAAGCAGGATTCCAGATGCATTATGATGATATAACACGTGACAGATATTATCTAGATTCTAGACAGATGCGGGTTGTTATTTAGAGAACAGGAAAGTTGGTTTTATATTTAACTTCGTGTATTACCATATTCTCTTGACACTGTAAAAGCAATTGAAATTATAATTGGGTATATTAATTTTAACCTTCAACTGACGGGGTGGAAGCTTTGTTATCTAACTGGTGAGGTGGGGTCTGATGCACTCCAATTTTTATTTTTATTTAGCTAGCCCTATCGTCCATCTCTTGATGATTCATCATTTTATCCTTAAATACATTAATTTTTTACTTGCAGATATTTTTTTCTTAAAATTTGTACATTTTTACGTGCAAAGCTTTTGATTTTTTTTAATATAACAGATAGTTCTAAGAAACATCTTGATGTAAACTTCAGAATCAGCTAAACTGTCCAACTACTGGCCTGCTTATCCTAAACGAAATAAGTAAGCATCATGGGACTCTACCTCACCATTTGAGGGTTAAAACTACAAAGTAGAAAATTGAATAATAAAATCCGTCAACAAATAGGTAAGACTTTTCTTAATTGGGCCAAGTTATGCAGAAAACCACCAACCCTCGATGATTTGAAATTGAGTTTCAGTATCACTATTTTAATTGTTAAAGAAAAGTAAATTTATTGGTATTGGGTGTATTTTATTTCTTATTACTGTTCTGCAATGTTTGTTAAAGGGGTTATTTAATAGAGAGTAGTGTAATTAATATTATTCTAAATTTTCTGTAGTTTCTGTTTTTCAAGCCTAAAATAGCTTGGTAGGTTTAAGAATTGTACAATGTAAGAATTCAGAGGAGTGTAAAATAAAGATCACAAAATTATGGGATCCGTATTTTTTGTTAACTAATTTCTTGTTACTTTGAGAGTTGGTAGATTTCTGCATAACTTGACCCAATTGAGCTGGTAAAACTGTTATTCCAAATTTACAAATGTCTCCGTTCCAAAAAAAAAAGGTACTTATTTTACGTAGACAAGGCGTTTTGCTACGTAGGTACTACGATCATCTGCACTGTGATGAAGTTAGGCGAACAGGTTATCAACGTATTCTCCCTGGAACTTGGAGAAGAACAATACCCACGGGATTTTAAACGTGACAAATGGCAGCTCGCGTTAATCGTCCACTACTTGGGAAGTTTGCGCTTTGGATTACGCAAGCGAATTGCTGCTTATCTGATGCAGCGCGGTGCACGTGCGATGGCATTACTTGGGCTAGCTGTTGCAGGTGTTACGCATTATGCGCCCCCTTTTTTAATGACGTGACAGTGTGTAAACACATCCTCCTTCGCTGTAAGCATATCTTTCCTTCTTTTCCCGGAGAAACTCGAAGCATTATTTTTACTTGCACTGACGAATAAAAAATTGGTTTCAATTACACGGGAATATAAATAATCTTTACTTGAATAATGAAGAATTTGTTTCATCAGAGTACCTACACTTGTTAAATGGCATTGCTGTGTCTCCCTAGTTTAACTTTATCATCAAATAAATATCGTTATTATTTTGCTATTTTTAGACTTGTTTCTAATCAATTTTATTTTTAATTTAGGAATATTGGACGTTTTGACAGTTTTAACCACACGCGCTCTCAATTATTCCTATCGGAATATCTCAAGGATGAGACGTGTTTATGTTCATTTGTTTTCAACGAAGACTTACAAAATTAATTATGAAGAATTGTTTAAACGTAAATAGCGAATAATTATGTAATTCCGCTCCGAAACGGTTCATAAATCGCCTTTTTACGCGAAAATGTTATTCGTGTTATAAGAGAGTTGTGCACATCCCTACTTTTTGTACCGAGGAAAATATCAAATAAAACCAACAAGCAGTCTTTATGTGCTTATTAATTTAGTAACTCCAATTAACTTCAGAGATAATAATAAAAATAAGGAAAATAGGAAATTACCTTACAGTAATCTGTTAATCTTCCACAAATCAGTAAAAACACTCTCTCTAACATGACTTCATTCAAATTTGTCCTTCCTTCTCTTTACATTAGTCCAGCGGTTCCCAATCTTTTTTTAGACGCGATCTCCTTTAATAATATTCAAGTAAAGATAAATTTAAGAAGGTAAAGAAAACACATTAAAGATAGGTAATTCGGTATATAATTCTAACTTAATAATATTAAAGAAAAATCGAATAAAAAAAGAATAAAGTAAATAAGATCTCAACCACCGGGTAAAACTATTCATCCCTAATCGGTCATTGCTCTCAGCATCCACCCCATGTACCACAACTACCTACTACGTAGTTGGCTATTTTCCTCAGAAAATAACACGGAAACCGGTACATCGTGTTTTCCTTACATTCGCAGTTCCTCCGTGCACGGGGCTCTTACTAATGATATTGTTTTTTATCATGACAGCTTTACAACTCGCGCGAATATTCAAAGTTCATGTTAAGAAGAAGAGACTTGCGTTAAGTCCATTAGTGTCGTCATAAAGATGCTGAGATGCGCATCGAATGTCGACAATTTGGTTACGTGGCATTAATCATAAACCGCCCGCGTATTTCTTTCATTCCGCGTTACGATTCTCGCGTGTGTGTTATATTGTCACGGCGCGGGATTGTTGAGTAGTTTTTTTCTTCATGGTGCTCGGCAAAGGTTCATTATCAGGCGAATCCGATCTTTAACGATCTCGTTCCGCATATTTAGGATACGGAATCACGTTGCGCGACTAATTATACATACGAGCGGTGAGACTTGTAACACAATGTGCGAAGCTGCACCGCGGAATCATCCTTGGCGTTGTTTTTACCATCCCGTGTATCGCCTCGTATTTTGCGACGCAGTTGCGCAATGTTACGTCTTCCCTCATAATCATTCCCTCCTCGTATGCGAGCAGTGACGCATAATGCAGGGCGGGAAACGTGCGATTTGCATTTCAATCATCGGTGGCGACCTGGCGCCTTTCTTCTTTTCCTTTTCCGATTTTTTTTCTCGCCCTTTTGTTTCGTTTGCTTTCTCAACTGTTCTCTCTTCTTTTCTCTCTATCGTTTGGATGGCTTAAGGTGCAAATCCATGATGAGGGAAAAATATCGTGTCTCAAATGAGACTTTAATTTCCCGAGATAATTATTTAATTATTTCTTAATTATTTTGTCGTGAAACTATTTTGATAATAGTTAAACTATTTCAATTATAGTTTCACGAAATTAATGACAGAATAATTAAAAAATAATAAAATAATGAAATAATTGTCTCGCGAGATTAAAGTCTTATGTGAGACCTTAATCTCAATTATTATTATTCTTTTATTTCCATTATTTCCATTTTGTTGCCATTGAGATTTTTGTCTCATGATAGAAAAGTCTCGTGTAGAATCCCATCGCACTTTTATGTTTCGGGGAAAGAAGATTGTAGGAGATGAGAATGCTCGAGTTACTATGTACATACATTCACTGTGTTGAATAATTTTCAATTGATCTTCAGATGACATTTGAAATCTTCAAGGATGATTAAGATATTCGAAGTTCTTGGTATTAACGGGTGAGTTATAATGAATTGTAAATAGTGGCTGATTGGTGATGGTGAAATTGAAGTAATGTAAATAATTAAAGTGTAAAAGATATTTGTAGGATTGTAGATTAAGTCGATCTTATTCAAGAGCTGATACTTTAAAAATGTGAATATTTTTAATAGTATTGTGAATATTATTGTAATGTACCTATCGTGTATCATCAACTGATCGAAAATCAACCCTTCGTACTCCATGTGCCCCTCATGAAGTATAAATTCACGTAGCATGTAGATTTAATTAAACTTTATAAGACTAACATAATTCCTAATTCGTATGATTAAATGACATACAGTTTTTGAAATTACTCTGCGCTATTCCCTATTCCAAACTTCTGCGCCGAAATAAGCGCAGCAGTCAGCAAGAATATCCCTAGTCCATCGACTAGCCAGTAAGATGAATCAGAAATTGGTAAAAAAAAAGTAATATACTTGGAGGAGGAAACGGGGGATGATAAAATAAGAGTATGATAGAGTGGTGTTTGTGACACGCGAGACCGATGATGCGGGAGATTAATAAATGCCCATATCCGCGCCGCGAGCTGTCGGAAAGTAAAGTATCAAAGGAGACAGAACAAGAGTCATACTAAATAGTCGAGCGGAGGTTCGAGGCGAGTCAGTGGTCCCGAGTAGGTTATCGGGGCCTTCGGGGCAGAATTGCACCATCCGGACAGTTAGACCCCCTTGGGCGAATCAGCGGCCTTATTTACCCCTCTACCAACATGCCGGCGGCTCTCTGAAATCAGCTAGCCTCACGTGTAAACGGAATACACGCGTGTGCATACGTAACGGGCACACGTAAAAGCAATTGCACACGTGTGAAAAAAACACGTAAAAGCACACCACCTTTTCCCTTTCTCTTTTTTTCGCTCCCTTTCAACGTGACTAGGGCTCTATATCAAATTCTTCCACGAAAAAAAGATAAAAATACATCAGCTCTTCCCTTTCTCTTCTTTTTCCTCCCTTTCAACGCGACTAGGGCTTCTGTGTCATATCCTTCGATCGAAAGCAGACAAAATACATCACCTATTCTCCTTTCTCTTCCTTTTTTCCCCTTTCTTGCCTTACAACGAACTCGTCATCGACACCTTCACATTATTACACATATGTATGTACTTACTAGGTACTTTATATATGAACGTGCTCACTTATCGACAATAGCACACGTTCCTTCGCAGCAGGATCCTCGGCAGGAATGTTTCGTCGGTCAGATGACGGTCGTGTGCTGATCGCGAGGCGATTGTGTGCCGTTAATTATTGTTCAGTCGCCTCTCGACCAGCAATGGGCAACGAAAAGTTCATCGAGTTGGTCCAGCAATATGACGCAAGTCATACAAAATATATTTGATGGATAGAAAAGCGAAAGAGAGCGAAATTGTTAAAAAATTACATTTATCTCAAGCACTTTACTGCTACTTAGTTTCACTATCGGCGTTATCGCTTCTCTAAACTTGATTTTAATTTTTATTGATAAAATCTGATACCGTGATAACGACGTACGAAAATACTGATAGAACTTTTCATCTGCAAATACTTGCTAATATCCTTATTCTTAATCCTTAATTCTTAATCTTAATAATATATAAAACTGAAACGTTGTCTGTTGCTTTGTCCTTCTTTGATGCCAAAACGGCTGAACGGATTTCAATGAAATTTTGAATATACCTTACATACGTCCTAGATTAGAATATAGACTATTTTTTTAGCCCTTTTGTTTTTGAATCATCATAAATAATTCCCGGGTGAAACCGGGTAACGGGTCAGCTACTTAGTAGTGTATATAAAATTTCCCTTCGGTTTTTCTTAATGTGAAGCTCTTACAGGGTTGGCGAAGCAGATTTTTCCCAAGTGTGAAACTTGGAATAACGGGAGTATAAATTAAGAGATCAAATTTGTACAGCCTAAGGAATAGTATTACCCTACGCAGACAAAAAATAAAAAATGGTAAAGTGCCTTCCAAATTCCCGAATATGGAATCCCACGCATAGGAAAATTGCAAGTGTGGAGTTCTCCACACATTTCACAGAACTCACGCCGGCCCTGAACTCTTATGTACCTAAAATCTTCATCTCTCGTCTTCATCTAGTCGTAAACAGACCGTAAGTCTATTTAGTCTATTTTTGTCATTTCACTACAAACTACGCGCAAAAATTCGTTGAAACTGAATGCACCGGTTGTCAAGTTACACGCAGTGTGCGAGTTGACGCTTTGTCGATGTTGTACTGGTGCCGATATGTTGTATCTGTCTGAAACATCATCAGCGTGTTAACAATTCTTCGTTCCCGTTCATATGCTGTGTTGCAGAGACGTGCAAAATTTGTATTTAAATAAATTTCGGATAACGAATGAAAGTTAAAAAAATTATTCGTCATGTGTCGAGCAACGTTTACCCGGGTTAACTTTATTCGACGAATAAACTTAATTTTCTTATTATCGAACGTTTCAATTTCAGCGTCGAATAAATTTTTCAACTTTAATTGTAACTTTAATTTTATTCGACATCGAACTCGTCAGAAAATTATTCGACATTGAATGAAGTAGTTGAAATTACAAGTTAAAGTATTCTAGGAAAGTGTTGTTTTACTTTGTAATGATATTCGAAGAAAAATGTGAACGGTTGAGTGCCCAGAGCTTGTTCCTTTTAATTAATTTGCAGCGGTTATTTATACTATATTCGTTCGTTGACCCACTCCTAAAATGCTTGATTAATATTTTCTCTTTCTTGCTGCCCCGTTCACTTCCATTTACTCGTAAACGTACCGCGTACGGCGAAGGTAAACGCAGACAGATGGACACTAGAGAACTGCGGCAACCTAAACTCCAAGCTAAAGACAGATTAACCGCAGAGAACTCTGAAGCTTCACTTGTTCATTTGTTGTCCTGTCTCGCAGCGAGAAAAGTGGTCAATAAAGGAAGAGTGATTGAATTCATTCATGCTCAAGCAGTTCGTCCATCTGTATATATAAGCTTGTTTTCCTCGGGTGATGGTGGATGGGTCATCATTTTGAAGCAAAGTGAATAGCCAGAGAAAATATTCAAAAGAGAAGAGTCTATGGATTTGTAGTGTGTAAAAAGCAAAGCAATACAATTCGTCCAATCAATTACAAGTTTCAATGTAGATATAATTTGGGGGTTTAATGGAAAACAGGCGCACGTATTTATACACATAAATATTTGTTTCTTTGTATTAATTCGTCCCTGCACTAATGCCACCACGCGCTAATATAATAATATATACGTTTCACCTAACAGAAGCATATTAAATTTTTTTCACGCTGAGAAAAAATAAAACTATAGTGGAAAACGGATCCATGCCACTGGGCTTCTTAGAAACACCTGACAAATCTTAGGTATATTGTTTTTCAAGATGGAAATAACAGATATGTAATTAGATAAATTATTAATCATTTATACGAAGCACACAGAGAAATAAGTGTTAAGTTAAACACGTTCTCTTAATGAGAATAAATGGAAAGATAACGAAAGAAAAATTTTAAGAAAGAGCAGTGAACAATATGTACGACGAAGAAACAAGAAATTAATTAATTTTTCAGCTGAAGTTTGATAACAGTAGTGATTTACCATCTGATTCAAGTACCGTTTAAAATAATTACAATTTCACACAGTATATAAAAATCATTTTTCCTTCAATTTGCTTTCCTCTAAAATCATAAAACGGTGACACGTACTTGTTTTCGACGGGGCCCCTCAATTGTTACCACTTGGGAAGACACCTATATCTACTGGAGTAATGTTTCGTGCGTGCATTGATATCTCCACTGTCTAGCTAGGCAGATCCAGAGGAATTAGAACACCATGTATTCTAATTTAAATTCTTACACAATAATAGGTGAAAAATATATTGTTTCTGTGTAATCTTTTTACATTCAAGACACTGCAAATAATTGCATAATATTGTAAAGAAAAATATATGTTCAGAAATACTATAAATATCTTCATAGCATATAAATTCCATTTCCAAAAATATGGATTCTAAACGTATTTGGAAACTTCTCACCTATAGGGGCTGTCCTTAAATCACGTAAGGGTAATTTCGGCGATTTCTTACCCCCTCCTTCCACCAGTAGGTATACGAATTCGTAAGATTTTATATTCCAACCCCATCTCCCCTTCCTTATACAATATATTTTACATTGCATTTTTTCAGTTATTAAAATTCATTTAAACGTTTATATAGTTCATTTAACCCGGTTTCGCGTGTGCGAAGAAACATCGTTTTTTAGACTACTAATACTGAAAATTAGGTTAAAAATATTACGTCAGACGGTACCTCACTCCCTCCTCAAAGGCTTACGAAATTTAAGGACGACCCCTATCCTAGCTGCACAATAGCAGCATATAAAGTTTGGTATCCAATAATTACAGCAGCCCCAGGTTACACGTTACTTATCAACAACATTCGTAAACCCGAAATTAATACCCTAAACTTATTACAGTACAATTATAAACTTCTACTTTCACCAATTACTAAATTATTACAAATATTCTTCTACTATCATCGTGCCAGAGTACCCAATACTCTGCCAGCTCGCACGAAACTGATCGTCCAACGCGAAACCTCAAACCTCGATCCAGCAGGAGATAAATTTTCCAATACTCCTCCATACGCTAGATCGCGTTACGTCAACCGTGTCTAAATTTACCCTCTTTCTTGAACGAACTATTCCAGGCTCATTCATTGTGCAAGACACGCGGTTGTGGTTACGTGAACCAGTTCCGTCCTAAATTCTCGTAATGACAGGTATCGCGGGGAGCACCGTGTCAGTCATTCAGATTCGCGTCTGGGCCCTGAATGATCTTTTCGAAATGTCAATGGATGCGAAGGCACGGCCGTGCTCGCGGCGGGCGCGTGCTCTCGAGGACAGAGCCAGATCGTTCGGGGTCCATGCCTTCCGGTGATGATCGCCCGCAAAGAGACAGGCAGTCTAGTTACTAAACGCGGCGGGAAACAGGTCTGGCACCCAGCGAGACGCCGATTTCGTAGATTCCCTCCCACGTGGCGGGCCTACCTACGCCTCGTTTAGCAATGCACGATCGGGCCACTGTTCGATTTCTATCATCTCGTCCGACAACGGTGGCAGGCCAGATCCATTTTCGAAGGAAATCAAAGGCAGTGACACTAGTGTTCCTTCTCGAGAATTTCTCGATAATAATTTCTTATTTCTCATTTCTCGAGAATTTACAGTGTTTCTCGAGGATCTTCAGGGGAGGAAAATTATTATCAATCCCATTTGTTTTCAGAAATGAATTTTCAGTTAGTTCAAATTGTGTGTTAACCGGTTAACTGGTACGGCTTTTTTTACTATTCGTGCCCAAACTGGCAACATCGAAAAATTAAGTGAATCACACAAAATGTGGTATACAGGGTTTTTTTGAGTCGCTGAATCGATTCCGGGGGTTATTTTTTTCATCTGACACGCCCAATCCCTAAAAAATAGGATTTAGGAGTGAGTTTTTTCAATTTTTGACTAAACCTTTTTTTATTTAAAAATTCTTTATTTGTGAAGTTTTCTTGTCTATAATTCGATTGAAGCAGTTATAAAATAAAATACAGTACGAATAATTTTGGTTCGGCCATATTGAGTCTGCCATATTGAATTTTACAATTCCAATGCCAAATTCAGATTCAGCAACCCCAAAAACCATTACATAACAAGTTTCATTCAAATCGTTTGAAAATCAAAAAAATTCAGATGCGTTGCAAAACTTGGTAGAGAGGGAAACAATGTTCCAAAGGAGAAAATGGGTCACGTTTAAAGAAATCCAAGCTTCGTTTAATGGCACATGTTCCGATGGTGTGTTATTCGTTATTAGCACTTGCCACTTGGCACTTCGCTGTATGATGGTTGGTCAGCGAGTTTTGATTTACCTCTCTATCGTGGTGTCATAAATGTAGGACACTTTTTGTGAAAGATGACGAATCACTAAGAATACAGTAGCTCTAAAAAGTCCTTATTTTCTCAAGTAAATGTATATTCCAAAAAATCGACAAGCAGGGATTGCAAGATTAAGTTATTAACAAATACAGCTCTTCCAAAATTACATATACATGCCCATTTTTCACATTCATAAATCAAGTGTGCTTATAAATGAATTAAAATTTGGCAGTTGTTAGACCTCGAATTTCGAATAATCTTAAAGAATTACTCCTAGAAGAACTGCTCATTAGTTAACATGCTTTTATGCCCAATATTTATCTTCTGACAACGTGCTAATGATTATTATTAGCGAAACATTGCCAAACCAAAGTACAGATTAAATCGCGAAGTTTCGACAGAGGGATCCTTAACAATTATGCGGGAATTAAGGATCCTCGGATGATTCTTCCAAGAAGCCAGGCACTGCTTGCAAAGGCTTTCCGAACCGTATCTGCCAGTGAGATTGTCGTCGAAATAAATTTTAATTGAATTAAATGGTATTTACGCAGTCGTGATAAAATCGACGGCGTTGTTTGAGAGCTCCCGCCTCGGAGGAGCGCTATAAATTCTTTTGAGCACGAGGTCAGACTGCCAATTCGAAAGGACAAGGCATCAGTTTCTAGTGATGTTCCTGTTCGCGCCTTGTTTCCTTTTCGGCGTTTTCATTTGCACAGTTCACGTGCCATTTAATGAATTCATCTCGAGGCAGAAAGCCACTCGGAACCCCTTCCCCTTCGAGCATATGTACACACGACGTGGCGAAAATAAATAGAAGTAAATTTATGAACTTCGCGAGGAATCGGGTTTTATGCAACGCGAGAACGATTGTTTCGCAAAATATTCAGATAAAACTATTGCGTACAATGTAATGTACTGGAATTTCATTATGAAAAAGCGATTCGAAGACCTCGTTTTACGTAAGAATACGATAACATCGTAGTGGAAGGATATTGGAGGTTTTAAATCATTTCAATAAAAAGTAATAATCAGGTACTGGGATTAATATCTGATCTCTTTTTACATGTAATTTTAGCCAACAGTTAACTTTAGCGATTAATCTGAGGGGCCATTTCGGCTGAATGTTTTGAACCGTTCAGATTGCATTCAATTTCTTAATTGCATCGTTGGCGCAGGGTCACTTATCCAATTACTGGGTCAGCTTGATTTCGCGTTGCTTTTAGTATTATATAGGGTGACCAACAAACATATCAACATTTTAGAGGTTGAATTAGGGAAGATCTGTGTGAACCCATGTTCAAAGGCAGTTCCATAGTGTTATGGTCGTTGCTACTGATCGTTAGAAGAGATTGATAGTCAAATGTCAAAATACACCGCCCACAAATGTTCCAAAGTTCTTCGTTGTGTAAGAACACAGGTCCTCTATTTGTCAAGCTAATGGCTGTTGAATCCGTTCAAGTATTTCGGGCACGCTGCTTAGTGTGAATTAGAGGTGGAGAACTATCAATAGTGTTGACTATCGATATTATCGAATGTGATGAAAATTTAATAAAATATATATGAAATATATATAAAGTAAAATGAAATACAAAAATCAAACATAATATTTTAAAGCATATATACTTTATTAAATTTGCATCACATTCGATAATATCGATAGTCAACACTATCGATAGTTCTCCACTTCTATTGTGAATGCATTTCGAATAATACATTCTCACAACTCACTCACAGTGTCTAGTACTTTACTATAAAACGGATTTGAATGTATGACAATGAACAAACGAAAGAAGCACAAAGGAAGGGAAGTGTAAAGGGAAACAGAGATTCACTTGTTTTTGAGTCCAAACTCGTACAAAGGCACCTTTTTTTTAAATTTTTACTTTAAGAAATAGTTACTTAACAGGCATATTGATACTGAATGAAGGAAGTTGTAGTAAAGCATATTTTTAAATCGTCATTTTTGAAAATTCATATGAAAATCGTAATTGAACACTGGTTGGACGAAGGATACTGTATTTCAATAATTAAGTAAAAGGGAATTTTATTTGCAACAAGCTTTTTATATGATGACAAAAGTTATCACTATTTCTGATGCTGCGATAGGAAGAACACGAATACTGTCTTATATTATCTTAAGTAGTTACCAATCATTTCATGTAGAACGGTAATTAATTATTGAGATAAATTCCACCCCATTTTCAAAAACCAAAATCACGTATTTAAAAAGAAAAGAAAAAATCTAAACAAAGAAACTTTAGTATTAGTGTTCGATTATCTACTACTTTTGCGAATAAACATTTGGACCATTTTTAGGGAACTATCGACGCTGCGAATTAATTGCAAATTTGCTAGTGAACGAAAAACGAAGTTACTGCAGTCGAGTGAACGAACGATAGTGAGAGTAATGGAATCAGTCTGCTCGTGAAACTTCGCTTGACACGGCAGTTTGCTAAGGTGAATGGAAGCCCCCCTCCTCTTCGTGGCATCGGCGGCGCTCAATTCTTATAGGACGAGTCGAGAACACGATTTCTCGTATCCATTCAATGAAATCAGATAAATGCGAGGTGGTGAGCTATTTATCACGCACGCAACACGCACCTGAACACGTGAACGTGAGTGTTCCCAAAATTTTGGCAAATTGTTCAGCTCACTTATCTTATAGGTACCGCAGTACCACGAATGCGAAATATATTAGGTCCCAAAGTCTATGTTAAAAGTAAAAAATATTACATCGATTGCTTAGTGCGTAGGGTAAAGCCATTAGTAGTTGACACTTTTCAGGAAAACCTTATTTTTCATGTTTTTCTGAAAACTGTCAACTACTACAGAAAAAATGAAAAATATGGTTTTTGTGAACAGTGTCATTTTTTTTGTTTTTCTGAAAACTGTCACCTACTACAGAAAAACATGAAAAATAAGGTTTTCCTGAAAAGTGTCAACTACTGATACATGCTTAACTACTGGCGCCATTACCCTAAATATTGTAAGTCCACTTTGTAGTGTTTTCGAGAAAAACAGGTTGAAACATTCGATGGCACATAAGAATCAGGGATATTCCTGAACACATTATGAAACGGGGACATTATGGAAAGAAATAGTCAAGAACTATTTGTTGCATATAAAAACCCAAATTTCACAAAAAGTGGATATACCACATTTATGCACTAAGCCCCATCGTCATGTTCTTTTTAATTAAAGGTTTTCTTTGGCCGTCTACGACCTTTTGCCACTTGTTTGGTAAAAGTACAAGAGGGTATAGTAAAAATAGACATTTCCGTACACTCAACATCACCTGACAGTGAGCGAACGAATTTTTAGACTGACCTAATACATTTTATCTCGAATCCCAATCAATTTTCAAAAACGATGCAAAGTGATTCATCATAATCGAGCTGTCATTTGAGCGTTTTAATCACTTACTTAGTCTGCTTATCTTTCGTGAAATTATATCACTGTGGAATCTGTAGGTACTTCTCATGGCATTTTCAAATTGATTTGGTTTTTCTGATTTGACACTTTATGAAATAATAATTCTCATAAATTTTCTCCTTCATTTTTGGATTCTCCAATTACCTCTAACACCATTTTAGTAGAATTATTCCCTATGTTTCTCTGTACGAAAGCACATTACCACTAGTTCTACGCTCATTTCAGCCAATAATTCTTGCAAATCGTTTCTTTTGCTAATTCTCTCTTGTGCTCCTCTTACGTCGATTCTTTTGTTCCCACTTATTGCATCTTAACTCTGGATCGACAGGCTTGCTGCATAATAACAAAGCGTCGTTCCCATATGTACAATGACTGGCGCAGAATACACTTCAGGCATGTAAAAAGGATTTTGAATGGCAGTGCACGCTGAAGAGGCTTCGTAATTATGTTCTCCGCCGTGCGTTGCATACGTAGGAACGTGACTTAAGGGAATTGCGCAAGTTGTAGCAAATCTATCTCAATGAAACATTGCAGATGTGGAAGGAAGTGATAAGTATTGAATCCACATTGGATAGTGCGCGTGAGTACACAATAATTCATGAAGTATCCAAAAATATAGAAGTGTAGATTTTGTTCAGGAAGCTGTGCGACAAGTAACAACGATTTTTTAATTTAATTTGATTAGAAACAGGATTTTCTAATCATTTTTGGTTTGAAATATTTTCTTAAAGTATAGAATATTTATCCAAATGACTAAATTGAGATGGTTTTAATAACTTTCGGTTTCATTTATTTTCAGAAAGTATTTTCAGAAAGTACTATTTTTTCTGAATAAAATGCCGCTTGGTTTATAGTAAAATTCACTAAATTGTAGATTTGGCAGCTAAAAACGTCAAGCGGCAAATTATAGCGTCGCCTTTGCCCAGAAAATGTGTTTTTCTCGAATCTTTTATTTTTTGTTTTTTTCCTGATTGCGAACGAATAGAGGTTCAGATCAACTTGAAAAAATTACAGTATGTGTAAAACATGTGCCATTCCACGTGGAATCTCCGATATAGTCCATAAAAATTTGAGATTTTGGATAAAAAAATTAAAAAGTTACCGGTTTTTAGTAGCGCACAAACAAGAACGAATTTTTCTCGGAAAATCGCCGTTTTTCAGTCACCAATCGCATAATTTTGATTTAATTTTTGTTTGTATAGGTTCCACTGGGAGAAAAAAACGTTTCCCGTAAAAACGGCCTTAACTGCCCATTGGTTGGTCCCGAGACATACTTTCCAGTAAACACTGATTAAATGTGAAGCGATTGACTTACGTGCGCCAGACTCGCGACAGCAAGACCAAAAGTGAACGCGATGTGCACCACGGTGGGTGGATCGCCGGGGGTCCAAGTGATGCAGGATGCGCAGCCGATAAGCACCAGAAGAAACGTTCCCAGGGCCTCGGCGAACAGCATGACCAGGAACTCGACCTTTGCCACCTCCTCGAGGCCGACAAAGTCTTTTGCACCTGGGCACAAGGAAGAAGGAAACAAGGTATCAGTGGTCACGTAATAAGCTAGCCGGTCGATTAATTATGCTGTTGCTGCTGGTAGTCGAATGATGCGTCAGAAGCAGCGACAGGTAGCAACAGAGCGCGTCTTTCAATGTCTTGTTTTGGAAGCGCCAGAATTCGTATGCTGCTCGAAGAACAAAGGGATATGGACGCGGATGGTGCTTGTTTCGACCGTTGTTTTAATAAAGAGACGGTTCATCAGTCCCCGAATACCCGACGAACACTTTCAATTGAATAATATGCTTTTGTACTGTTTACTTTTCAATTTTTTTTTGTGCATTTCTTCCTTTTGTTATGTAACTCGAGTGAATCAAAGGGATGACGTAAAGACGAGGTATTCGCAAAGCGAGAGATGTAAGCAGAATGCATGGTGGCGTGGCTTTTTTTATGGTACGAATCTGTCGAAATGCTATTCATGCGGTTAAAGAGGTGTCAGGTGGTGATTTAACGAGCAACGATACGGTGTACACTGTTTAAAGGCGGTTCGGAGTTGGTAGGGAAATTAATTAGAAACGGTTGACTTTTGTACTTCACGTTAGTGTTTGCTAAAAAAAATCAAGTAGGTACGTAATCTTAATATATAAAGCAGAAAGTGTTTGTGTGTTTGTCTGTCGCTTAAAAACTTTCGAACAGTAAACTCTGGGGTCACGACATGTGTCCCAGCTCGTTATGCCTGGCTAATCCAGATGAATGTAACTATTTTTGCAAAAAATAAATTTTTTTTTTATAAAGTCAGAATCTAAATTTCGAGCAAAGCCCACTAGTAAAGTAGTAGTTAATAATACTGATTGTATGAGACATAATTAAGTAAAATATTAATATGTAAACTGCAAGTCATATAGCTATAATATTATATTACTCATTATATGTATGTAATAGGATTATTAATTTAAATATTTTAAATACCATTTAATTAAATGTGAGTCCCATTTTATTATCTTTATTATATCAGTTACGTAGTTGTTGGATTTATTTCGTATCAGACCATGGTGATACTCCTATATAATTTTAAATCACATGAATTTTGATTACATCTGCCAATTAAATAAATGACAACTAAAATAATGGACCCAAAAGACAATAATTTATTTTTTAAATGATCAATGTGTATCAATAAAAGAGTTTATTTTATTACCATTTAAATAAGAAAAACTTTTACGTATTTACATATAACTCAAATTTTGCAACGTTGTAATAGTATAAACATTCCTCCGCGATGCCAAATACGATAGTCGTATTCTAATTAAACGATAAAACTGTGGACATAATTCTCGAAATTCCTCTCTACCGTGTACATCTCACTATTATCGTGTAATAAGCGCGATCTGATCATCAAATTCAACGTAGTACACATTTTCGAATGGAAAGCACTCAAGAAAAACACGTGTGCGATAAGAAATCAAGGTGCTGGGACATTTCGATAATTCACATCCGACGCGTTAAATATTTCCAGCTCCGAAATTAGAAACGTCCCGTAGTGCTCTGCCACTTGTACAAACGATTTTTCTGTTTAACTATCTACGTTCACAGTGACTCGCGCACCGTGAAGAGACAGAAATTCTTCCTCTGTAATTTATTATCGAACCAACAGCCTGAAACGGCGATATCCCCGATACGCACCATGGAAATAGTCCGAAGTTTCTATTACGAGGAGACACCGAAATCAGATCCTAGAATTGGTTTATCGTTCTTTCTTTAAAAAAATAAATTATCGACCACCGTAGAGTTTTCTTTATTCTATACAATACTCGACATGCTTCTACGTTTCCGCGCCCTGCCTGACTCACTAATAAAATAATAAAAATTCAATGTTCTGTGATTGATCCTGATCCCCACAAATAAATTTGAACCTCCAACCATTGCCTGACCTTTTCAATTTTTATAATTCGTGCAAACTCATTATTAATACAAAAAGAAGCATATTTACACCACAAAAGTATCCCCACTTTCCACCACACCGAACTCTTAGAACGACAGTAAACGAAATACCTTTCCAACCCTTGCCCATTCTGCCCTCGACAGCGCACAGTCGAACCTGTCCAAAGAGCCGATGCTTCCTTCAACGTACCACCCTCTTCTCGCTTTTCGCAACAGCCGGATGCCAGCGGACGGTTCGTTCTCTCATTCAAGTCCCGCTAGCATCTCCCGGGGGTATCGATCACCTCGCACAAGGAACAGCACGGCTCGCGGGGAACAAAGGGTCCTTTCGAAACGAGCGAGACAATGGCAAGAACTTATCACCTGGATCGCCGACCAACTAGGGTATCGCGGGGTTCGATCCGGCGCGAGGAGGAACGCGCGAATGGGCCAGAACGAGCGGAAACGCGCGCGCGCGCGCGCCTTGGTACAGGGGGGCGAGGAAAAAACAATGACCGTTCCCGTGGCACGCGAATCCGCGGTGTACACCACGTGGAGTTTCTGGGCTATTGAGTCTGCGGAGCGCGAGTTTCGCCTTCATATATCGCTGTTCTCCACTGCTGTCCTCCCCCCAATCGACACGCGGACCCCCCCTTTTTCACCTCCTCCACCACCTCCAGCTTCTTCATCATTCCCCACCAATGTTGCCCACTCAAAAACTCATTCAAAACGGCGTATCTGCTTTTGTGCGGCGTGCTCCCGAAGGATGCCCGGTCGCGAGAGCCTGCGATCGCGGCACCGTGTCCTTGACACGCTGCGGGTTAATGTGTTCGCGTTGCTATAATGGATCGGGCCCGATTATAGGTCCCGCGAATCTCTAGCCGAATGGAAGTGTAACGGAACGGGGCCCCTGACAGGATGTTGTAATTGCACAAAAGACGAAATGGAGATGTGGGAGAAGACTTGTTTGTAGCTTTTCAAGTTTAATCTGAATGATTCTATGGTTTTTCGAGTTTCAGCCTGCAGGATGTTTTGGGGTGGGTGTAAGAAAATTTTCAGTGACATTTTGAGGGAAATGTGGGTCCTTTCCTGGATAGATATGATTGTTAAGAATTTTATGTATGCAGTAATGAACTAGTAATTAAATTATGTGCGAGCAAGGACATCGTAGAATTATGCTTGCAATCAAGCATATTTTCACCATTTATTGTGAGACGTGACGTTTAAAGGATTATCGAAAGCTAATAAAGTGCCTTGAATAATAATTATTATTATTATTATGGGTAAATAACCCTTTGGTACGTTGTAAGCAATTGTAACATTCTGAGTAGAGGATGGACAAGTAAGATAATACTAAAATAAAGATTAAAGTACACAAATGACAAGAAAAACTGCAGGAAAAGATGAAATGACAATTATAAATAATGTAACTTCATCATCCTGAGTACACAGAACTAAATTTCTAAACTTAGATGCAGAAGTAGCGTAAGATAATTGTGTAATAATAATAAACAATTGTGCAGCACAAGTTACGTGATACAAAATAACGTCACGCACATGACTGGTGGTCTTTATTTCAGATAAGCTTTTCAAGGCTACTGCAGCTCGGATACTTATAGTTAAGGCCACCAAAGGTTTCTGAGTATTAAGCTCTGTCCTTTTGGAAATGCAATTTTGTTTTTAAAAATACCTACAAGGAAATTTCTAACTTGGAAGTTTAAGAGATTATGAAATTTCTCGAATATGTACAAGGTAACTTGATAAATAATGCACTACTGTTTTAGCGACTCACATTCACTCCACGCATAAGAGTGTAAAATCAGCGCTCGAAGGTGGAACTATTTTTGGCCTTTATTTCATTTTTTCTAATCAGTAGGAGACGTGAGAGAATTTATAGAGGAAAATTGTTTTTCTTAAGCAAACTTCCTATCATAGCCATTCTTGGTTTTGTGATACTGTAATAATGTTAAATATTAAAAACCGTCTTTAGAAAATTAATTTAAATATTGTTACTTGCCTGTTATAACAGAGCAGAATCTCAAGACTTAAACCATGTTATCTGACAATGCCCCAGAACATGTAGACTGATGTTTAATTTTGTTAAAACTGCTCGTCAGACGCAAGTATTATCTGCCACTGTGTGTTAGTTATTTTCTTTATGAACCTGATATCAAGGGTCTTAAACTTATCTTCAATTTTCTTAAGAAATGCAATGTAAGGATTTAGCTACTGCCTAGTAAGATATAAGTAAATATTAAATACTAAATAGTGTAAATGTTATTATGTAAACTGATAGCTGGTAATTTGAAAATTGTAGTATTGTGAGTATATGTGAGTATTTTCTGTATAAGCCATATGTGATTTACAGCAATAAATAATAATAATAAATTTTGTAACTTTAAATATAAGAATCCTAGATGATTGCAAACACAGTTTATGGAAATATTTTCACATATGCGGCATTTATGCTATTATACATTGTTTGCAGTATGTAAGTAGGTACAATGCATTTTTTCCTTTAACCTATATTCCTTCTTCGCCGTATATTTCCAACGTTAAAGTAAAGCTTTTCCAAGTCCAATGTAATCGAAGATATAGCGTAATTAGCTTACTTTTCAAAAGTGAGTTTTGAAACTGAGGTGACGAAATGAGTTCTGATATGTATTTTGCTTTCTTCCGAATAATTATAAACGCTTGCATTCACGTTATTTAGATAGGCTATCACCGCCTTGGACGTCGAAGGACGTTGATATATTTTAACGCATCCAAATGACGCATCACTGTATCGATGTAAATTATAATTTATTTGGGAATTTGAACGGAACTGAGGTAGATTCTGAGGCTGTTCTAAATAGCTGCGTTTTAAACATAACTATCAGATAATCTGTCAAGGTATGTCCCAGTATAAAAAAGTTTATCTAGAGGATATAGAGTTATCTTGTAAATGTGATTTATAGGCTTTAGTTAAGGCGATAAGACTTTTCTTAAAAATAAAAGCTTATAGGAAAAAGTTCAATCCTACGCTTTTGATTCCTTTTTTTTAAATGAAAGTACATACCTCGTTTCGGCCTGTACCATGTATGTTTGGGATGCCCTGTGCAATAGTGATGCGCGATATTGGTCTCAACTATCGATAATGCATATCGATAAATATATTTTCGTTCATTATCGATACATGAAATATATTACTCAAAAAGTATCGATATTGGTAATATCGATAATTCGATTCAAAGTATTAAAATCCCTCTACATATCCATTCGGGCGATCTGGGCGTAAGTGGAATTCACCCATGGAGGGTGCAAAAAAATTATCGATATATGGACCAAAAGTATCGATACGTGTAATTATTGGTGTTTGAAATATCGATAAAAAATATCGATATTCTGACAGACAAATATCGATATATGCAGTTACCGATAAATATCGTGCATCATTACTGTACAAGAAGAGTTCACAGCTATTATGGATATATATATGGCAATAAGTTAAAAATTGTTTATTATAATTGAGGAACTTGCAGCAAGAGACGTGCAGCTCCATTGTTGACAGATTTTGAGTTATGACGTGTAATATATGTAAAAAGAAATTCTATATCGTTTGATTGAAATTCGATAATAAATGAGCAATTTATTGCAAATATCGAATTTGCGCCATGGTTGGCGCCCTTATGCACGAAAACTTTTGGCGTCCCAAATTTTTGCAACTGTTTCCTATTTAATATTTTTTGCCTTTACGAACTACAAAAAAGAAACAGAATTACATTTACAGTTTGTTTATGTGGGACCTTGATTCCTTCATTATTAAGCGTGCAAGCGTAACGTGCGTAAAAGCGTAATTTGGAAAATTTGCCAGAAATAGAAATAGAAACTTTTTAACTCGATAAGTACTAGGTACTTATTGTGTGAAAATATATATTTCTGAATTAGTGTTTTCTTTTTAATATTAAATCAAAGCAATAATTTTATAAACAGTCTCTTCTGATTTACTTGAGGTTGGTAAAGATGGGGCTGCACCCCTCTTGCTGCAGGGTCCTCAATTTATGAGTGTCACTACGACAGTGAAAAGAAAATAGTAATAATAAAACCAGACCGAAGAAGAAGTTAAGTATATCGAAGTATAATACGAAGTGCGTGAAATTAATTACGAGTATAAAAAAATTGATGTTTGTCCAATTCACATTTTCCTTCCTAAGAAAATGTGTTCTTTGTCATAAGAATACTGCTAAATGAAAAAGCACCATTAATCTGAGCAGAAAGTTAAAGGCACTTCAGCCTGAAACTGTCACATTTTGTAAAAAAAAAAGAAAACAAAAGAATTCAGTGCCTAAATACATTTTTATGTTACACGTCATTCGAATCGTGATTTTTGTATTAAGCTCGTAATTCTATTACGTTATTCACTGAGTTCAGCTCGAATGCTGGGAAACAATGTACTTAATCAATCTGTTGTCACCGCTATTATGATGTAGCGCAGCTCCTTCGATATCCTTTAAATATACCGCGGCGCGCAAACTAGAGGAGAACCGGAAATTCTTCTTTTGTGCTCACACCAGATTGTTGCGAAGTTAAACGCGTAGCACTGCGTATCATATTACGAATTGCAAATTGATCATTTTCGAGACTTTATTGACTTGTTACGACGTCGCGCCGTTCTGACAGCATGCGTTGCGCATCAATGCAAAACTCACTCTCCCGCGTAGAATTATTGAAGAATGCTTGCGTGCATTCGCTACAAAAATAAAAAGAACATGATTGTAGGTAGAATTGATTCATATCGTGTGCCACGTTTTCTCGGGCTATCGATACCAGAAAGTCATTATCGCTACTTTAGTCTGCAATCACTTGCCAATTTTCATTAAAATCATATCGCATAATAAATTTACATACCTACACTTGGAATGGTCAAAACAATCGATTTTTCGATTGAGTGAAGCTACAACATCAAAGAAAGATCAATTCTATCGGCCTCGGAATCGACGATTTACTGTAAATTCAAATAAAAAAAAATTAAAACCGACTTCTAAAAAATAAAAATGCACTAAAAAGCAAAAAATAATTTTTTCCCTTATTTAATCTACGACTCTCAATTTTTTAAGTCGGCGCCAGATTTACATAGTGCAAATGATGAGGCGCCGACTTGACACTTCGTTGTCACGACGTTGACACCCTAGGTGCCACCCAGAGTGTCAACGTATATATGCAAAATAAATATTTTTTCTTCAAAGCTGACTCACGGACTATTTTTTTCTGAAAATATTATATCCGAACAACAACTCTATAGATTTCTAGCTTCTAATATTTAAATTTGTAAAAGTTATAATTTTTTGAAATTGCCTTCATTTTTTTCTCGACATATTGTAATCTACAATTATTTTTACGAAAGCTGTGATTAAATTTCAATGAAAATATAATTCGAATACATTCTAGAGACTTCGAAATTGGCCCATGATTTTTTCATAACGATTAGATTCTTCAGATGAGAATGGCAGTTGTTCAAAGATTGTTCTGGGTGTGAGCCACCCAGACATGTCAAAGTTGATCGCAAAAACAGGTGTGTCAACGAAGGGTTAAGATTAATTTTCCAGCCTATGCTAACTAAACATTCTTCACGTTATGAGTTTAGCGAGTACCATGCATTCTTTAATCTCTGGACCCTCCTTTATATTACTAATTCATTTTTGACTGCTAATTCATTTTCTCATGGCTGCACATTACTAAACCAAGATGCACACGAATTCCATAAATAATATTCTAAGAACATTTCCACAACGATCTTGAAATACCCACCAATTTTATGTATACCTGACATTAATTAATTGAGCGTCTGGTAAAATTATGGATCGAGTGTTGAAGCAAATTTCTAATAGCAGGTGGTACTTTGGGTAGTTGCTAGTCCCAAGTAGCTTTACAGGCTCTAACCCAGTGTGTCTACTAGCTAACATCGTCAGATGAGTAAGGAGGTGGTATCAGCAAGGTAATTACAGCCTGGGAGTCAACAATAGTATGCAAATATCGCAGCAGTGCGGTATGTGTGCACGGGCACGGTTTTCGTTCCCCAGTTATCAGCAGTTATCTGTGTGCCGCGTTGCCCTACCGGTAGATAAACGCGTGCGTCGAATTCTTTGGGATTGCAAAACCAAGCTGTAGTGGTTCTACGCACGTCCCTCGGTAGCAATTAAACGCCATTAATTGGGTCACTACGTACAGAAGTGCACTCCTGCAAATAGATGCTTCGTGCACCTGCCGTTTCATTTACATCGTCTGACACTGCGCGATGAAATGGAGGCTTAAAATTATTGAAACTGGGATTCATCGATTCTTTCACGGTCCCCCTTTCATTTCTTCACAGAACAATATCAATTTTCGAATTTTCAATGGGCTCGTGCGATCGAGAAAATTTGTTGAAAATAAAGTTATCCAGAAGGGGAACAGAAGTATAAAAGGATAACATGTTACTGATCAATGATTTTATAAGTGGTTTTATTAATATTTATGCGATATTTTAATTATATTTTTTATGACGTTAATTAATATTGACAATATTGTACTTGTTGAATTCCGTTACACCGTTTTTAGAGATACGATAATAACAGTTTTGGAGTTTTTATTTAGTGAAATAACCATTATTTAGCTCGGTGCGAAAGTTCGCTCACTGTCAAGCAGAGATGGGCAAAATTTTTATTGAAATAAAATTTCGAATAACGAATGGATGTTGAAAATATTATTCGACATGTGTCGAATGAAAAAAATATCTTTATTCGTCGAATAATCTAAGGTTAAAGTAACTTTTATTCGATCTATTATTTAAAGAATTTTTTATTTAGTTAATACCCAACTCTGTTGTTAGGTGATGTTAGGAGATAGTCAAGAAAAATGTTTTGATTGAAACGAACTTGTAATATATTTTTAATTTTAATAAAGTCTGGTTCAATTAAGTGAATAAAGATTTAATGAAGAAATTGAGTAAAACCAAATGATTCTGAAAATTTTTACTCTTGGAAGGTGTAGTGAAGTGTATTGTTTATTGTGAAAATAGGGATGAACTAGCTTATCCCACTTTTATTAAGAGAAATCATTTACGACAAATGCCTTTAAATATTCTGAGTATGTATGTGAAAATATAGGTTTCTACGATCCATCATTAAACACCTTTAATTAGACTTGTATGTAGATCATAGGAATGGCTGCTGCAGACCAGCAGCAGTCAGCACACCTGTGTATCTATTCATTCGTGTCGTTTAGAGGTAAAGGAATATGCTGGGGAAGGAAAAGATCGACACGTCTGCTGCATATAAACCGCTTCGAAACGAATACTACGAATTTGAATAGCTTTGTAATCAAAATTTTTTATCATTATGATACAGAATTCGTTAATTTCTGAGGTATAGAAATTATCGAAAAATGTGTACGTGCAGAAAACAGCTTGTCCGTGATTTTCAATGAAATCTATAACTGTGGCATGTGCAAAATAGAATCAGGGTGGTCTTGTGGCCTATTGTTTTTCTTTAACTTGGTCTGTAGGTCGTAAAAGTGATGTGAAAGAAGCAGAACCTGGTTCACACAGCGAGAGACGCGTATACCTCGTTAAAATGACGCTTTCCACAGAAAGTATCGAGTACTATTGTTTTATAGACAATCTCTTCTGTACGGTAATTATATTTGTCGACAGTGAAACGCGGACTTCACACCCACGAATTAGATGCATTGCGTGCAGAGCAATTATTAACAGTAGAGCACTAGAACAGAACTTTTCATTTTACCTACATCAGCTACTTCCTTTTTCAACAAATTTGAGATTATGTACCTGGAATTTTTGTGTGATTTTCTGTGATTATAGTGCTAACATTGACAGTCATATACGAAAGCGCATTCAGGTTCTCTCAGAAATCCTGTTAATTTGTTAATAAATGTTTTCCGAGAAATCTGAGTTTCTTGTTTCAAAGAAGTTGTTTGGTCCGGAGAGAAATATCAAGTAACCAAATTAACTGTTTTCTATGTAAAAACGATTTTAGATAAACGTATGTGCATATTAACAAGGCTACCATAATATTTCTTTCACACTAGACCTACCAAACCAGCTTTAAAATTTGGTATTATATTTGCCAGTTTTTAACTATTAAAAAGCTGTATTTCTAAGTAGTATAAATATGTATAATATTATGTATATATTTTTTAGCAATATAAAAAGTAATTTATAATCCTCAATGAATATGGATCTATTAATTAATATTCTAATAATGATTACCCTTGCTGATTGTAGTTGGCATTTGTATATCAATTTGCAGTGTAATGTCAGATGCGTCCGCAGTATAAACTACTTATGCGTGTCTGATCGCGTACTGGATATTTCTACTTGACCATTTTATCAATGAGGGCACAGGTGACGAATAAAGTTAAGAAAAAACTTGTTTCTCCGTTTACGAAATACGTACATTCTTACTATGATCTTTGTATAATCTTAACTCCGTAAGTTCGTGTTGCTTGTCAAAAAATGGACTCACGAATTTAGACATTTAATCCCTTCTGGTGTACTGACACATACATGTGCATTTAGTTTTTAAACTCTTTTAAACATTGAACATATTGGAAATTACCACAGAAATTAATCTGACACAATTTTTTCCAATTCCTCTAATTTTTTGTCATATCCATTCTATTTAATTTCTTCAAAAGAATTTCTCAGATATCCCATCAACTATGCAAAATAGCTTAAATCGTTCTCCCCTCGACTTTCCCTACTTTGCGTTTATTTACAACGTGTTCAGTTACATCCGTGGAAATTATTTTCACTGAACTCTGTCGTGAAGACAAAGGCAAGCTCGTAAGGGTAATTTATTGCCAGGTCAATCGTCTTGTTTTCCTGTTTCTAAACTGTGCGGTGGGTTGATGTCTAAAGAAATAGAACGGTTTCTATTTACCAGCTGGTGAATGTACCACCAAATTGCTACAATTATATCACTCGCAGCGATCATTCTTTTCTGCCACGTTATAAAAAGTCTGCTACAGGGAAAACTTTCCTTTTTTAACGATCAGAGCCTGGAAACGGAGAAGAAAAAATGGGGAACTCGTGACGTGTTGCTTCTGAAACTGTGAGATCATCTACTCTATGCACGAACAATTTCATTGATAAATGGCTCGATTAGACGCACCTTACGAGTAATGCAATAAATCAAGACAGGGATCTTGATTTATTTCACTAATTGTTTTTTATGAGTGATGATACTAATGTGGAAGTGCTGAATAGGTCAGTGCAAGTAATTGGGAATGTATATGCGTATTAATTTCGAGGATACCTAACGTTACTGTTTTGTCCTTTTTCAGGAATTTGTGGGGTTTCTTATCTTACTGATAAATTTCACTATTAGTTCTGGGACCAAATGTACCATATTCTGCAAAAGGGCATTTGCGGCCGAGGTTCATGAATTAATTTTTAATTACTTTTACTGACCAATTTAAAAATTTTCGATTTAAGTTTTGGGACTTCAGTAATGATCGTTGTTCGCCTCTGGCTTTTCGACTTGAGAATAAATGGAAGAGGTTTCTTCTATTCTTAAATGCGAAATAGTTGTAGAAAGGATCGCCACTTTTGCAGATCATGAGAATGCATTTAAAACACGACCACCATTGCAGTGCAAATGCAAATTAAAACTACACTGTGCACAGTGCACACGTTGGGCCTCACAGACCCATATCTTCAAATCTAAGAATACATGGAGATTTTGGGGAAAAAATTTTTTAGATTGCACGTAATCTATTGCACTCTATTTTAACAAAAATATTTATAACGAAATGAAATTCTGGACGAATATTTTTTTAACACTACGGGCCATCGTCATTTCAATCCTTTTCAATACCATGAGAACAGAAAGCGGTTCGTTTTTATATTCATTTAACTGTTCACTTAGGCCTGTCAGGCCCCACATGTGCACGTGTCAAATGTTATTTCAAATATTACAATACACCACGTATTATTTTCATTCGGTCAAACCTGTAGGCGCTTTAAAAAAAAAGATGCAAGAATATCTAACAAGGAAGAAATTACTCGCATAACATACATAATTGTTAAAACATAATTGGGTTATGTAAATTTGTGATGCGCCAAGATGTTTAATCGCAGCGAAGTCTGAGAATCTATGTCATAATCGCTGCTTCGTTCGCGCCTCGGGCCGAAATCGGCGAACGTTAAGTCCCATTCTTAGGGGAAAAAAGAAACAGCCTCCATGTTTCTACGAAGTGGAACAGGAAACAAGGTGTTACGCGAATAATATCAGCTACCGTGGATTTTCACGGGGCACGCCGTGCTATACGTAAGAATTCACTACTACGGAAGAAGGAAAATTACTTTAACGTAACGCTGAAATCCGCGTGATGAGCTATCTGAACCAACACGGTTACTTCTTACGTGATAATTGTTTCAACGAGCCTCGGCCACTAATATAAGACTCAACAGTGGTTAGATGCAGGATTAAATTCATCCGTTGTGGGATTATACCTTATGATGTACATCGATCCGCTGATTTCCTAATAACCAATATGGTTGCTCGAAGAAAATTTGAACCAGGGAATTGCTAGTTTGTATCGATGCAACAGGTTGGTTCGACCGTTAAAGTGCATTACTTTGCAAATTATACGAAATAAAAAAGTAATTACTGTAATTAAATTTAAAAGTAATTACTGTAAACATTAAATTCTGTAATGTCAAAGATTTGTTGTGTTTTAAGGGGGCATACCTAGTACTTTCTTTGGCCGAAAATTTTTTTATATGAAAATGAAAAACTAGGAAGGTGGGGTTTGTTGCAAACGAAAGATCACTGTTTGAAAGTATTAAAAGAATTTTTATTAAAAAAAAGCACCCTCCCTCTCCTCGCTGTAGTCGCTCAAATTGGGTTCCTCGCGAAGTGAGTTGTGAGTTGCATTTGAGTTGTTAACACAAAGTGATGAACTACCAAACTGTGGGTATCGATTTTCGACACTGAAACTGTAGGTTTGATAGTTCGCCATTTCGTTTCAAATGCGAAATTTAAGAATCGGTTCAGTCAACGACAATGAGATGTATTAAACTTTAATGTCTTCATTTGTTTTTATGTTTCATATAAGCACAGAATGCGGAATTTATGGCAGGCGGAATTTTTTTAATAAAAATTCTTTCAATACTCTAACAAACAACATCTCTCTAGCTTTTCATTTTCATATAGAAAAAAATTCATAAAGAATGCTTAATTTTCGGCAAAGAAAGTACTGTATCCTCTTAAGTGTAGATAGTAGATAGAAAGAAGTCTCCGCAATGGTGAGACCCATCTTGAGGGCATCAAATGGGGAAACCCTAATTCGTGGAGGGACCTTTAACAAACAGTAGCCAGAAAGATACACGAAATATACACTTTTGTTAAAATTCCACTATTCATCCTTCGAAGCAAGAGATTTTTACTGGTAGATCATTCTACGCCCAATCAATCACTTCTTGCATTTGATATAAGACAGTGATTCTCAAACTGTGGGTCGCGAAGTGTTTTCTAAAGGGTCGCCACGGATTCTGGGTTGTTTTTTGTAATGTTACTAAGTTAGAATTATATTCTGAAATATGTATTTTTAGTGTGTTGTCTTTACCAGATTAAATTTACCTTACCTTATATGGGAGACAGGGTGGGAGTAGGTTATTTGAATATTATAAAAGGGTGTCGCGACTCAAAAAGTTTGGGAAACACTGATATAAGAGATTTTGATAAAATTGAAATATGATGCAGTCTACGTGAAATTAGGGTGTGTTTAAGTCATCATTTCACTGGCCTCGATTTTTTTTTAACAATATATGACGTCAAAGATTGTGATTATTAAATTTTATCTCCAAAACTATCAACCGTATTAATGATAACTGATAACAATATCCCTTTCTCGTTAATTCGATGCGCGTTAAAATATGCAGATGTACGTTGTTAGCTGTCTCACACTGTCTAGTGTACACCTACTGGAAAAGTAAAAAGGACAATAATTATTTGTCACGTGCCTTCGCTTACAATGGCCTTCACTTCAGCTATGCATTTAACATAATGTCAAAGAGCGGATGACAGATATATTAGCAACATCCTTATACTTTGTCAAAGTTAAAAGAGTCTTCAAAGAAATGAAACCGCGAGTGGGTAAAAAAAATGAATTCTGAACGTAGTACCTATAGATACATATATTATTATACAATTCTGGATGCCAACTATATTTCGCATGCTTTATTTTCCTTACCCCAGTCGTCAGCGTGAAACAACAATCAAGCACAAAGTAATCAATTTTCATTTAAAACTCGCCGCAGGTGTAATTTGTGAAATGTAGCCCGTTAAAAGGCAAACAGAACATGGATGGACATAATAAACAAGATAATGAGAAGAGGAATGTATCAATTAAGCCGGACGATATCATCTGTACATCACAATGTTGCGAATCAAATGGCTGGCACGACCGAGGTATCAATTATCCGCTGTGCATGCCCCGCAGTTCCACGCTTTTATCGATGGTAAAAATCATTAACATTCGCGGTGTAACGCTGTCCACGGTGAAACCGCGAAGGCGACCAAAGGTCTCGCGAAATATCCGTCGCGCTAATGCGGCGTCCGATTAACAGGACGTCCTGAATAAAATTTTCTTTCGACTCGCGGGAGCAATCGAGACCTGAAATTAATTAAATCCCGACGCCGTGAAATGCTGCAAACCGCGTCCAGCTTCGGGCAATTCTCTCCAGCGGAAATCACGAATGCCAGCGGAACAAAAAGGCGCGCGTAATAAGATATGTAAGGTAAATGTCCCAATACCTGGACATTTAAGGTACGCCGGACACTCGTTTGAGAATTTTTCGGTTATACAAATCGATTTATATACAAACGATTATGCAATTACATGGGGCATGGTGTGTACTTTATCATTAAACAAAGAAAACATATTGTAGGATTGAATAATTTGGTAAAATATTGAAAATTCGTAGTCCTTACAATGGCCCAATACCTGGACAGCTTAACTAGTATGTCCCGGTGTCCCGATTTTACTGTCCCATTACCTGGACACATGATTTTGGATGTTTCCTAGGGAAATTAAATAAAAAAAAACAACACAATAGTTTTTTCTTTTAGCATATTTCTCCTGTATAAGAAATTTATTCAAATCAGTAAATAAAGTTAAGTGAAAAGAATCTATTAGTGAATGACTAATTTTAAGGTTATGTGTATTCGTGTGTTACACACGAATTTTACACATGAATGAAATATTATCATTAAAGCAAGATACAAAGAATACAAAGTGTTTGCAGGGTGCAAATTATTTTTAAGGTGTTAAATAATTATTTTATTATTGTGTCAACAATTACATGTACTTATTTCACAGTTAGTACACGTGGTCAGGTTTGGGGACGTTCTGGGATTTCACTGTACCAGAAGATAGACACGCGAATAAAAAACTAATGCGAACTTTAAGTTTAATTTTCCAATCAAAAAATAATACTACAAGGTACCATTTTTCTAAAACTGTATTAGTTGTACCAATATACTAAACATTATTAATAATATTCGCTTAAGAAAATATAGAGACTGTTTACCAAATCAGACAAGAGCAATATTAAAATGGTGTAAACTGGAGAGTTCAAGAAAATTTACTTTTATTACGATTGTTACAAGTTTACTAAGAAAAATATGTATATGAATATATTTTATTAAATATTTGAGTAATTGAATAAAATAATTCTTTTATGGATAAAGCAAATATTAAACGTAATAATCAGCATTATTTGCACTAGTGTCCAGGTACTGGGACGTGTCCAGGTATTGGGACATTTACCTTATACACCGACAATGATGTCATAATCGAAATGCAAATCTTGGATGGAACGATTTATTCCTGGTGTAGTAGAACCTCGATCACACGAATTAATTGGGTCATACAGTGTTACGTTTTATTACGAAAAACGTAATTCCTATACGATTAATTATTCCTCTTAATTCTTATACGATTTTTGTTATAAATTCACTTTTTAAAATTGAATAACGTAGAACATGTGAAGTTGACAAATTATGAAATTTTCCTTAGTTTATAATGCGTGTACAACTAGTGTAAGTAGGGTAGATGTGCCGTTTGTGACCATTTCACTGTTTTTTGCCATGTTCATAATTATTTTTGTAATTGCTTGCAGATTATAATTATGTGGGGAATTTCACACCGTAAGTAGAAAAATATAATATTTCTTAAGAAGTGTGTAAACGGTTTGCTGTTCTTCTAATAAACGTGAAGGATATATGATAAATAAAATTCGCAATATTTACTAATCATAGTATTTCAAAATAATAAATGACGGTAGGTATAGGTTAAATGTATTTTCAAATTTATTCCGAGAGTATAAAACTATCAAATTCACTCTTATGAAAAGAATGATGTGGCAAGAAATGGTACAGTATTTTAATAAATTTTCCATTTCTACCCATTAATGACTAAAAATGGAAAATTTATTAAAATATTGTTCTATTTTCTGCCACCACGTTTTTTTCAAATCTAACGGCTAAAGCTATTATATAAGAATTAGCAATTTATTATTGAGATATGTCTATAATATATATTAATTAACTACTAATGTATTAATTTATTTCGTTTATAACACAAACTATCGAATTGCAGTCAGGTCGAATAAGCGCCAATGTACAAGCTACCTTTAATTACATAATAAATAATGGGGGACGCGATAATATCTCCCGTACACAGTGTTATAATTTATAATCGATGACTCACCGTACCGAGAAGCTGCAACATCTTCGCGTTTCTACGCCTAGAGAGGAAAGACAGGCGGAGAAACAGCGAATATGCCAATAACTTAATAATAAGCCAACTATCGACAATTATCTGCTCGTAATCTTCGCCACGTTTGCGTCGACATTAAGCAGGCATTCATGGCACTCCTAACGAAACGCCGACTTCATCCTCGTAACTAGCAATAAATGCGAATATGCGAAGTTCTATGAACGTCTGCGTTATGTTTCACCCCCGATACGCGTATTTCTAGCGTTGAGGTCAATACGTATTGTCGAGGAACATTATGCACTGGATGCGTTCGAGTACGGCTCTCGAATGCCACGTCAGTTCGATTATTTATCGCTGCTACAATCGAAACGGCCAGTAAAAGAAGCTGTTTTCGAAGCTAATCGTGGGCATAATGGTGTGTACCTATGAGACGTAATCGAGATAGTAGTGGCTACTGGAATGAAGGAAAAATTGAGACGTTATAGTGGAAGTAAAATCAGCTGGTCGTACAAAGCCATGCTTCTTTGCTTGTGAATTACGACGGACATAATTCTTGCTGATTTTATGTTTGTTGGGCTTTTTGTGTGTTGGAGGACAGAGATAGATTCTGACAGGTAAAATAGTCGAATAGTATGGTGGGGGTAGCGCCTGGGATGACCTTGAGCGGACAATTCATTTTGTTCCTGCTGTAACTGCTGCGGGCTGAACCCACGTCCACTCATTCTAGTTATCGCTGATGGTTACGAGTATTTCATTCGGAGACGTTCCCATTAACATTATGGCTGGCTAGAGGTGATAATAAACCTAATTCTCCGTTAAATAAGTGATGTTTTTATCGATCAAAATTGTCGACATCGTGTAAAAGTGCTTGATGTTGTTAAGGTTTATTGCAAACGGAGAATCAGTTAAAATCAAATTTGTCAGGGATTGATATGTTTGATTTTGTAGCTGGAACACGATTTTTCCTGTTGCGACTATTTCTAATGAAGACTTTTTTCAAGTAGACTGTCAGTATATTTTAAAATTTACCGTCTTCAAGTTTTGAATTAGGTAATGTTCTTTAGTTATGTGATGATATTTAATGTGGATTTGAAATAAGTTATTAACGGTTGCTAGTCAAATTGTCCAATATCTTCAATATGTTTATTAATTTTGCCATGTGGCTTTTCTATAGGAAGTATTGATGAATTTTAAATATTCTCGCGGGACACACAGAATGTCCCATAATACATGATACAACTAAAAAAAAAGTAATAACTTCGCAAAAAAATAATATTGATATGCATATATAACTGTTATTTCATTGCAAACATTAACATTCATGCAGTGACAATAATGAATAATAATAACAATAATTATTTACTGCGCCAGTCGACATTACGAAAGTAACAAGAAGATAGACAAACAAAAGCAGATACATGTAAGAAACAAAAAGGAAAAAATATTAGAGTTAGAAATTATATAGTATATGTAAAAGTAGATGAATTGTCTAAAATTATATTAATTGTATAAAAGTAAAATTAGAAGTAATGAACTCTAAAACGAAATTTTACTGAATTTCATCGTAATAGCATTTTTAATATATGAATATTTAAACAGATCAATGTACCGTGGGGGGGGGGGGACAATTTTGCTTTCGAATCGCAGATTACGCCTGTAATTGGAAAATACTAAGAATTTTCTCAAGTTTTCAACAATAATTCTTTTAAATCCTAAACCCATGAATATCTGCAGGCTGTATTTCTTCACCTGAGTCTTTTAATATTACCATGGTTGTGGTCTGTTTATTCTGAAGCGTTACGCCACCAACAATACATACTTGTATAATGCCAACTCTATGAATCAGTCAGAAGAACGCCGTTACGACCAACATTTGCATACTAAAATTGTTGTAAGCGTATTTTAAAATGATCTAGAAGAAAGGTACGTCAGTAATTATTTCTCCTTAATCACTTCTTCCACCCTATTATCCGTCATTTTGTTAAATTAATAACAGGTACTTCGCATTATAATTTGTACTTTTTATACATACAAGATAGCTAATTTGTCGAATAACACTGTACAATATTAAAATCGAAATAGGACTGAAATAAAAAAAGTGTCCCTTAAATTTTAGTGCTTAGTGACATTTTTCATGGAGAAAAAACTTGACGGCAAACACTTGGATACTGTTGCTTGCACCTGTGCAAAGGAGAGCTTTTTGCAAAAGATTTTCAATCTACTTAGTACTATATAACATATCTTCTAACATACTTATGCGTACACTCTTACGTAGACGTTTTAAATTATTATACTCCTCTGCATCATGTTTGTAAGCAGTAATCACATAGTGTTTAATGCTATAGAATCTAAGATTCCTTACCACTAGCAAAATTAACAATCGATATAAAATTAAGCAACCATATTTTTTTATTTGTCACGTTACCGGAAAAGTAGCAAATTTATATTTCCCTTAATTTCTACAGAATGGAAAGTTGCAATAATACTCGCTAATGAATTAATCAACTACGAAAAGTGATAATGCTAATTCATTCTATAAAAGTAATAGTATAGTATAGTTGTGAAGTCCTCCGACAATAAGAGTGAGTGTATTTCAATTGCAAATCGTATCTATCTAGGTAATGAATAAAAATGATTGATGGTCTACATCGATATCGCCACTTTTCTTCATTTGCCAAATAGAGGCATCCACTTCCATAAATAGCATACAGGAAAAGAATAGAAAAATGTACGTTTCGCTTTTGCACGGAATTCCGGTTGGCTGACTTTTAAGAGTGGACTAGCAACAGGGAAACCGATTTTTTCCCTGAATCATGGCCACGGTTTACCGATCTCCGTGTCCTGTAAGGTTAAGGTTGCATTCACGTAGATACAATACACTAAGGTCGCAGATTATGTAAACCTGTTGTGTAAACGTACCATACCTCAGCAGATTTCTTCGTGCAGGTAATGGCTTTGGTACAAATTGGAAAAATCGTGTAAAAAAATTTGGTTGACGCTTGGATATCATGTCTTTCCACAATAACAATATATAAGAAATGATTAGAGAAGTTTTCCTGAAACTTGTGTAAAACTTTAATTCAGATTTCTTTAAAAATATTTTTCGCAATAATCTCAACTTCCTGGTTAGTTAAATATAGTGAAAGCTTTGTGAGATATAAGAATATTCTAATGAAGTTTACTCTTACTTAGAAGAAGAAAGAAATTGAATTAAGAAATTTCTTATCAACCCCATTAATTAAGATCGAATATACCATTTTGGAAAAGTTATTCGAACTTTCTTGTTGGTTGATTTAAAAAATGATTTTTTTCTATTTACTTCAGTTAATGAAACTAACTTAATTAACTTGGGAAATATAGTACTTACCTACATGACTATTCTTCTAACATTTCACACTACTACTAATACTTAAATTTCAAGAATTATCATCTCAATATTAAAGGACATTTTATGATAATTTTACAATTAATAAGCCTTACAAATTAACAGTTCTCATTAATGTCCCATAAATCGAATACTATATTTCCTCTGCATTAAATAACACATTTGTATGTGAAGCTTCGTGTTGATTTAAATAAAAATGAAAAAGGCAACAAATCAAACGTCCTCATAGCATATTCACTGGCAATAATTTTCACGCCTAATGGGTTAAAAAAAGAACGTGACTGTAAGGTTGATTCCTGCATAACATTTTCCTCCAAACTCACATACCGATACTATGCAAAATCCGATGTGAATTCGGCGAATGTCATTGCCATCGGTCTCGACTCTTCTTTTTCCTTTGAAAGAAGTGGTTGAATCGAGTCGTGTCCTATAACGAGACACCTCGAAATCGAGAGACATCAATGTGAATCCGTCGTGTAATTAGGTACGCGTTTCGCCGGGCGAGCCGGTTCAGACCACGTGATAAGTTAATCAATCCAGTTAGAGCGAAGACTGGTCATTATAGCGGTCTCTTATTGGCAAGCAAACTGCAAGCAGAAAAATTCGTGCCCCATAAAGAACATCAGCAGCCGAGTCATTGTAACGTTGGATTTTTACCATTCTCCTACGAATTTTAAATTGCAAATATCTCAACCTTCTTTTCTTAATAACACACATACAGTTACTCACAAATGTATCTGTCCACCTTATACGTAACATATTAAACTGACTTCCAAGCAAGAATTCCCAATTCTAATTTTCATTAAGGGGTTATATGAATAATTTTAGGAATTCTTTTAGGGGTTTTATTGAAAAAATAAAACAAAATACTTATTACAATACTTATTAACATTATATCGCCTTTAAGCATCGATGGATTTGAAAAATATAATGATATTTCTGTAAAATAATGTTGCTATTATGGCCTGACGAGCCACTTGTTTTATATTTGGTTTAATTACTTTTATATGAACAATTACAGAACAACATCTTGCATAGGAAACAATCATTTAACTTTAAACTATTTATTTTTTTTAAATTAAAAATTTGGCCCGTCAGTCTATAATGGCGAAATTATTTTACAAGAATATGATTTTATTTTTTAGAAGCGGTATTTTTATGCAGTAGTCTAAAGAACCTACAAAATTTTAAATAATTTAATACAAAAATGATTGTAAATAAATTTTTTCGTGCAATTTATGGAATAAATCATGTGTAATAAATATTTAGCCTCATTTTTTAAAATGAAACTCCTAAAAGATTCATAAAAATCATTCATTTGTTTTGGGAACATTCGATGAAAAAATTCTACAGTTTGTTTAACAAACCATTATTATCCGTGGAAGTTGCAGGATCGTGTAAAGAAACATTCGCTCAAACTTAATATTTAATTTCTGTAATAAGTTAATTAAGAAATATGTTATACGTATGGGGTGGGCAAATACTTTCGCGAGTAACTGTTTAAACTTCTGTAGAAGGTGTAAACGTCACAAGGGCTGGTGTTAAATATAAATTAATAGTTTCGTCCCAGAAATGGTTGCATGAAAAAGTCCTTCAGCGATAACCTAATAACATAACATTATAGGTACAATCGATAATGAGGTTTGTTGGAGTTAAAGAGAGGCAGTTTATTCCTGGGTTATCAGATTCTGTTTGGGCATGCACATTGGAGACATCCCAACTACTCTTGAATTTGGGTTATCGTGTTGCAAGGATGCAACTTCCACAATAAAAATTATTTCGGTATTAAGTTCGAGATATAAAAAATTTTAGAAGATTTATAAGGATTTTTAATACACGATAGGAAGTAACTGTATTATTCTCGTTCTATTATCTATTCCTTTCTCCCTCCTTGTTTTTGCCCGTGCTGCACCGAGAGTGCATCGGTATGCATGTCAATTCACATTTAGTATGCATTCCAAGCTAGATGTATGCAGATATAAGCTCACCGGCGTACTTGCAAGTACACGCTACAGATTGGAATTCTTTACATTTTCCGTTGATTGATTACTGTGATGTTTCCACCTATTTATTTCTGGACACGGTTTAATTTGTCGATGTCCAGTTTCATTAGCGAATATTTTCACGTAGGTTAATCTAAAAAGTGCATTTACAAAGAAAAGTCCCTGAGGCTCTTCGTGTTTGTATCTCGTTTTCATTTCTGTTGCACTGAATTAATTGAATAACAGGTTTTCTTTTTGAAGGACCATTAAATTTGCAAAGAGTACCTACCGTGGTCAATTAGTGGAATTAGATCGAGTAATAAAAAAGTGATCATCATTAGCGAATTGAATAGGTGTAAGCTTGTAGAAGGTCAGATTACACGTGTCTTTAGCAACACTGGAAAAACAGAAGATTAACCTCTAGAGGGCCGGGATTTTTTCATTAAAATTGTAAATTTTATTTTCTTAAAATTTATGCATATATACCACCAAAATGACCGGCAAAGTATCCAAATTCTTAGGTGGTCACTATAGTGGCCAGCCCGGCCCTCTAAAGGTTAATTGACAACCTTGCAGCAAGAGGGGTACAGCTCCATTATTTGCAACTCCATTTTATAACTATCTATGAAATTATTGCTTTGACTTAACGTTAAGGGGGGACACCACTGTAATCGCCTGAAATGTTTGGAATTTTATTAAAAGCAAACTGCGTAATGAATCTTTTTTAAACTTTCAGGACTTTCTATTGGATATTTAAGTTATGCTAATATATTTCTCTTAAATTTGTTTGAAGTAGATTTACAAGTTGTACAGGACCTCTTAAGAAGCGATCATTTAAATCATCATTCTAATTAAAAAATGTATATTTTTACATATTAAGTAGTAGTTATTGACTTGTTAAAAAATGTTGGTAAAAAAGTGCTTTATTTCAGCTTAAAAAAAAACAATTATATCATTAATTCAACAGTAATTACATGCAATATAATAACATATTATTACAAAATATTACTTGAAACATGATGAAAATAATAAATTGTGTTTATCTTGAATAGCATAAGCGTTGTGTATTTATTACTTTCTGTCCGGCGTTGGACGACCTAAACTATTAGCTACTGGAGGGGGAACATCGTTTTTATTTATTAAAACGCCGTAAGATCGCATTCGCGATTACCCCACGTTTGTATTTACCCCGCGCTCCCTTACACGCCATAACTCAAAAACTGCCAAAAATGAAACTGCAACCCTCTTGCTGCTAGGTTCTTAATTGAGAATCAGATAACTACTATATCGATTGCTTAGTGCACAAATATTGTATGTCCACTTTTAGAGTTTTCGAGAATAACAGGTTTAAACATGCAATGGTATATAAGATGCAGGGACATAAAATGGACAAAAAATATTATTTTTGACAAATTTATGAAGTAGATATAAATGTGATTTTTATATAGCATAACGAAACTGTCAACAACTATTTGTTGCATATAAAAACTGAAATTTCACAAAAAGTTGACATACAATATTTCATTTTAAAATATAACATTCCTATTTGTGCACTAAGCTGTCGACATGTTTTCATACTCTCCAAACCTGTTTAAATAAAGAAATTGAATAAATGGTGTGTAAATCGTTGGAGTTGTAAATCAATTTTTATCTTCCAGAAACGAGCAATTTTATAGAAGCTACATGAACACCATATGAACTGTATACGAACTAATTATTTATTCCTATTCAAAAATGTTACTTTAGTTTTTGCACAGAAATAAATGAGAGATACCAAAACTTCGACAAACACAATTATCTGATTTGAATCCCATATAGGATTTCCCTACAGAACTATGTCAAGGATAAAATGTACTTGTGTCCATTTTATTTCGAGGAAGGCTTAAAGAACGAAATAGAATAAAGTGTTTGAATTGAAATATAGGTCACTTTAATTCTGTGAAGAAAGAACGAAAAACTTCACGAAACTCCTGTTGTAATAATGGAACATCTGAGCACTTCTCAGAACAAAGCGTATGTCTTATTAAGAAATTTGAGTCACGTCGCGAAGTACTCATTCTTCGAACACTTTACTCAGGATTTTTGTACAAATGATGGAAAAAATATTGTAGGTACGTGACAAAACACATGGTTCCATTGAAAAACGTGCAATATTATTATGAAAATTTCTTATTAATCAATAAATTATATTTTCTTTTATATTGGGTTGGTGCATAATTATCAGGCGTTTTAAAACAATATTTATTATGAAAAAAAGAAACATAAAAATTAAACACTAACATTTTGAAATGATTATTCCAGAGCGTAGTCACCATCTACTTCAATAACTGCTTCCCATTTGCTTGGAAGACGAGAGAATTTTTAATAACAAATAACCCGCCAATACAAACGCCTGATAATTCTGCACCAACCCAATAAAAGTAACTTTTTACCAACGAGTAGCAATTTTTTATTGACGAGGAAAAAGAGTGTGGACTCAAATTCATCTCATTCTTTGAAAATCCAAGAATCCTTTTATTATTTCCTTCCCCAATGTTAAGTATGGAATTAAACATCAACCTTAATTTTCTCTTCGTTGAAACAAAAGTTTCGCTTGGATATATCTGACTTTATCGCTACGAGTGCCTTGAAAATCGCGCTACGAGTGCCTTGAAAATCGCGCTACGCACCGTAAACATGTATTCGCGCAAGTCATTAGATAAAATATCTGACGTAAGAGCGCGTAACCATATCAGCCTATTCGTAGTTATTCTCATCAAACATTCCATAAACATTCATTGTTTTCATGCAGAACGAGCAAACTCGATGGAATATTCTGCTACTTTAAGGCCAATTCACTGCACCCATACTAATATTCACAATGAACTTTCTGCGTATACGATTCTTCGAAAAACCGCATGCACCGAACATGGTCACACAAGAATCTCCAATGACGTTAATTCGTCTAGCAAATTCGTGGTTCGGTTAGCGAACACTAGCTAATTTGCGGAAATTGCCGTGAAATTTGTAAATTGTTTATCAACACCATCTGATTATTACAGAAGGAAACATGGAGCTATATTATATTAGTCAGAATTAAATTTGTTCTGTACAGTCTGTTGAATTAATTTGGCAAGAATGTATCGGGATAAAGGATAAAAAACAGAATAACGAATTAAATAATATTATTAGCAAAAACGTAATTATGCCACGAGTAATTACCTGAATTCTGCACACTTGTCGTTATTAAAGAACTAGCTTTACTACTCGGCTCCGCCCGAAATTTAGATTCTAATGCTGTAAAGAAAAAAATTTATTTGTTTATTTTTTTATGAAAATAGTCACATTCATCTGGATTAGCTACGCATAATGAGCTGGGACACATTTCGTGACTCCAGAGTTTACCGTTCGAAAGTTTTTAGACGACAAAAAACACACAAACACTTTCTGCTTGATATATTAAGATGTAACGATATTCTATGTACCATAAAAAATAATGTGAATGTTGAGAAATATTTTCTGTACTAGAGTCCAGCATTGGATTTATCTGAAAAAAAGTTTTTGAGTCGGTACTTACATTCGAAATAGACAAAAATACCTCAAACATCGATTTCTGCGCTTAATTTTAATAAACCAGTATTGTAATGGATGAAAAGATTTGAGTCGTTGATTCAAAACCTGGAAACTTCAAGCGTTAAAATGGTATTCCTGAATATTTTTTGCGACCTTTTCTCGCGGAGATACACCATTTAAAAATGACTAAAATTTTTGAGAAATTATAGTAATCCTTTAATTTTGTTCAATCAACTTTATGGCCAATCAATTACCATGGTATAATAATAAAAGAAAAACTGATATTCCTTAAACAAAATGCAATCTGCATTTAAATTTTACGAAGCACTGCAAATACATGAAGTTGCAGTATTTCCCTTATAAATAAACTTTATACTGTGAATTTCATTACTTTTTAAATGAAAACAACCGCGAATACAGTGGATTTTCTCGATACAAATATTAATTTCGACAGAAATGGGGAAACTACTAAAAGATAACAATTACCTCATCATATAATTACAGTTGCATAATACAAGTTCTTGTTTCTCTTAAACTCTGTCTGATTTAAAGCCACCATTAGCAACAGACATTATATTTTTTATTGATAACATTACTTCAGGTTCATGTCTGAAAGAGTTAATAGGTAAACTGAAACTTGTATTGCTTTCAGGTATTCTTTACCGCGCTTAACTTATCGTGTCAGAGTATCGTTTATACTATAAATAGTCAGAGTAAATTGTTCGTTGTTATTTAATTGCAGCATTCCATTGTAAAAGCCGGCGGCGACGTGAAAAATGTTTCAAGCGATTTCCTCGGTCAGTAATCGTCGATGAATGAAAAATGAGCGGTGTTTCTTGGTAAACAGACTTCTGGACGTGCCCCGGCCAGATTTACTTAGTATACGTAACACGTAGCAGCCTGTTTTAACCGAGAGATTCGCACGATCGAGCTCGCGTGCGACGTGCAATCAAAGTCAAGGTGAAATCTGGAAATTTCCAAATGCTGGGGCTGAATCATTCCCCTGTACCAGATCTCTACTACTCTGAAAACGAGAGAGACAGAGGGAGAGAGAGAGAGTCAGCATAACTTTCTATGAGTGTTATGTGACAGGCCTATCAGTAGAAATTAATTTTCCTTTACTCTTTTGGGAGAATTCTTTTAATTCGTTTAAAACGGAGGATTTAGCTTTTAATGGGGAATTTGACCTTTCGGGCTTTGAAAAAAATTATGTCAAACTATTTTATAAATTTCAAATGGGAACTTTATTTAGTTTCTTCCCTTCGAAGAGGGATTCAAATTCAAGAATTAATTTTTAACGGCGAAACTATATTCTTCCTTTTGAGTACTTTGTTAATTGCATTGAGTTCATAAATTAAGTCAAAGGCGATAATTTACCCTTCCTTTACCCTATTAAAAGTATTCCCCACGCAAGGACTAAAGCCAGCCTCTGTCTGTGACTCCGCTTTGTTTACGTCGTTTACGACTTCACTATTTTGCGATTTATGATTGATAATACATCGAATAGCTACGTGACTTCGAGTCACTAGCCATTCTCCGATACCCACCCTAATGGTGCATGCTTATATCGAGGCCTCACCCTAGTCTTCAGTGAAGATTCTTGTCTTGGTAAAGACTTAACCAGCCTTGAACCTACCTAACACGAAATAACGTAACAGAGATGTTTGTTTTCTAAGAGCCTTAAAAAAAAACACGTGGTCACTAAAATACCTCAGCCTTTGCTCTTAGATGTTGAGTATTTTTTATGACTGAAGTGATCTGCATTTAATTGAATTTGTATGCTGAATTCGACGAGTAACGACCGTAAAACACAGGATGATGAATAAGTGCATAAGTAGCAGTTAACTGATGCTAGGTGGAACGAGGCCTGCCTAAGATCCATTAGCATTCTATTTATCAGGCGAGGAATTGTGATTTATCAGAACTGTATACACTAATGTATCACACGGTAGCAGCATTGATAGATAGAATGATAGATGATGAAGTTAAAACATGAGCCTTACAGCAAGTGAAACAGTTGTACCATTACTCGGATCGTTATTTTAGATGCGATACTAGCTATCACCTCCAATAAAGATAAAGTAAAGTATTGTATAAATGAGATACTGTTAAATAAAGTAATCATTCTCTTATAATAAAAGAAACATTAAATTTATTTTACTTTGTAATTCGATGCTGTTTAATCTTCAATAAATACTAACGTTTTACCAGCGTTTATTCAAATGTGCGCATAGGTATATAATAGGGAGTCGCAATCTATCGTGAAACTTTTTAATTAATTTTAAATCATCGGTGTGTGTTGACTTCTCTGTCGATAAACTGATAGGAGAGAAGGTGTAAATATGGTGCTCGAATAAAGAATAAAAATCTGTAAAATATCAATTACTTCTTACCATTTTTTTTTACCTTTTCAGCTTTGGCCCGTGTTACCACCCCAATTTATAAAACCATATTTCTCAAAAAATTTTATAGAAATGTCATAGCTTCAAAATAGTTGAATTTTCACGGTAAAAAGCTATTGGTATAGTGGTATAATTTGCACGAAACGGAAACTGAACGAAGCGGAAAAGTTTTTCCAACTCTCTTCTCAGGACTCGTATGAGATGGTAGTTACTTGAAAGGAGACGGTGTGTCAGCTAATGTCACGGTAATTCCATAATCATCTCGCTCCAAGGCACGATGAGTTCATATAAGCGTGGACAACGCTGCCCCCTGCAGCACGTTTTGCCACAGAATAATTGTGTATCAGGCTGACAGAGAGGGAATCATGTTTTCTCACCGGAAATGCGTTCGCTAGTGTGCGACTAACTCTATAATTCCGCCTACCAAGTCCTCTCTTTGCTATGTTTCCAAGTTACTTTACTTTATGTAAAAATTATACGTGTGTATGGCGATGCCATACAATTTACAAACATTCGTCCACAGATCTATCTTTTCATTCGCATGAGCATCAGCACAATAAAATTGAATGGAATTTCAGATAAGTAAAATGGAACTGGGCGTAAAAGTAAGTTCTCATAAATTTTGACGAGTGTTATATACGGGGTATCCCAGAATAAGTGGGAAAAATTTTAGGGATGACTTCAGCACATCTTACTAATAAAAAAATTATATAAACGTATGTCCTATTTGATTTTACGTTCGAGTTATAGCCACAAGTGAAAATCCGTCGGATTTAAGTTCGATGAGCAGGCAGGCCAGGCAATACGACCTCCATTTTTTTCTAACGAAATAATTATTGCGATACAAAATTCGCTATAACTGGGAAACAAAGTGAAATAGGACATACGTTTACAGAGGCGTCAAGAGACAACGCCGGGCTCGGGGAAAAGATTCTTACTAGGCCCCAAATTATTTATATAAAATATTACAAGAAGTGTGAAACAATATCAGACTAGAAATCGAACTATAAATTACACAAAATAGCACGTAAAAATTACAAATTGAAGCACTTGAAATTAAGAATTAAGAAATGGTTAATTCAAATTATATAGTAAATAAATATTTATTTTTTCCAAAAAAAATGCTGTGAATCATCGCCTGGGCGATTCGGCGAAGATGAAATAACACAGCGCAATCGAACGTGAAATATTCACTACAGCATATTAAAAAATTCTTTTAAGAAAATAAAAATTTTATTAAAATAAAGAACAATATTGACCAATATTTGAGCTCTACCCCTCCTCCTTCCTCGTTTCAGGCCTGTATGTTTATATAAACTTTTTTTTATTGTTTTGAAGCGCTGAAGTCATCCCTAAAATATTTGCCACTTATTCTGGGACATCTTGTATATGCTCATCTCGAGACCCCCGTAAAGGTTCACGAGTTATCCTACCACCTGTTAAGACTGATCCTCCAAACCATTTGACAACGAAGTTCTTAACAAAATTCAGATTTCAATTAAAAAATTCCTATTTACCACGCCTTTCAAGATGTAATACCTTGCAGAGATATAGTGATGAAAAGACAGCAGGGGAAAAGCTACTTAGTAGGATTCTTGAGTATCTAACCTCAAGTGTAAGACCCCAGGAATATATTGGGTATACTGTTCAATCATTAGTGCTTCAAAGTTCTGGTGTATGTAGATATGTGCCCAATACGTGCAACTCTAAAATAGATGACGAAGAACATATTTGAGAGATCGCACCCTCAGAGATATTGCTTTTCACACCACGCAAATGGGTTCCAACTTGATCACTATATCCTCACTAGCCACAGTACCTCGATGTTCCGAACACCCTGTAGAATCGTCCGAACCCACGGTTACTTACGATTATATCTATCCGGAACCTCTTCGTCATCCTTTACGCTCGCTGATGCATGACGTGGTGGCCTCTCCGTTTCAGTAAATCCTTCCGGAAACACGGTCGAAACGTTCATAGTGCCAGTCGACTTGTAAAACTGAAAGCACAAAGAATACGCACTGTAGGGAACTATAATAGTTCCTCGCAAATGGCACATCTAATCTTACCAAGCATTGAATTTATTTTTAGAAATGCAAACGATACGGTATCGTAATCCGAGTATCAATCTGAATGCGACTGAAATTGAAATCTAATGATGAATCTAAGGATGAGTCACGACAGCCTGATCCGTTCATTCTAGTAACGTAAACTTTTAATGCAACTGCAAACACCACTCTGCTATACGTAAAATGAAACATTAATGAACATTCGTGATTTACATTCAAAGCCATTGTAGAGATGATTGTTCAACGCGCACGATTGCTGAAGATTTTAACGTCCTGTGGTGAGAAAGATTCCAACACTGCCGGATTCAAATTGGCTCGGGTTTCCTGGTCGCATCCGAGCTGTTGCTAATTGAACGTTTAAATCTGATCTATTAGTACCTAGTTTAACAGGCTGTGGCAAATGTCACCGGCGATTGCCTACACCGGAGTGGTGCTTATCGGAAGTAACGCAAGAATAAGCTGTTAACAGGGACATGAGTGGAGTGAAGGTAAAAAAATAATGGGGAATAAAATCGATCCCATCCATTACCATTTTACAGTAGTCGAGTGTGAATCGATCGCTGCTGTTGCAGCTCTTTCTCGAAATGAATATATTATAAACAAAATTGATTTTTTTGCTCGTTATAGATGCATGAACTCGTTTCTGAAAACTGGTGGGGATCGACTGTTTTCACTGGTTAATTGGAGAAAATTCGTATTCTGCGAGTATCAGGCCCCGATTGTCTTTCAGGCATTGACGGAGGGAAAAGTTGTTATTGTTAGACCCGCGAACCTTTCTGGGACGCTTCAGAATTTTCTCGAGCACCACATACATTTTCATTATGACCCAGATGCACCTCGATTACGCTTTCCCATCTCACATTCTAGAGTCGTCGTTTGATAAGGTCGTTGCTATTCTTATCACTGTATTATTATCATCTCGTACATGTTACACTTTCGAAGCAATTAAACGGTACGAACGAAATTCAATTTCACGTTCTGCGAGTAATGCGGTTTCTAATAAAAAATCGAGCATGTTCGGTTGTTCTATGTTTTGAGCTTGATTACTGAATTCTATTTGTAATTTTGCATTACATAGTATCATTCTTGCATTAGATGAGGTACAAAATATCATTTTTCACTTAAAAATGCACTTTCGTTTTAAATTGATCTAATACAAAACTGAGAAAACCACGGTATTTTTAATAACTTATATTTTTATTGTGATATATTATAGTGTTAAATTTAGATTGTAATTTTATAAAAAAAATTTTGTGAAAATAGTCACATTCATCTGGATTAGCTAGGCATAATGAGCTGGGAAACATTTCGTGAACCCAGAGTTTAGAATTCGAAAGTTTTTAGGCGGCAGATAAACACACAAACACCTTCTGCTTTATATAGGTATTAAGATTAAAATTATTAAGAAGTAGTAAAATAGTATAATTAATTGCAAACATTTTATGCGTGCAATAATAACACAATGAATTGAATACTTATAAATAGTTAAAGACAAATTGACTTTCAGAAGAATTGACTTTCACTAAAAATAAATTATTGGATAGTGTGAATTTTTTAAAAACTCTGATCAACAAACGTATCCAATATTCCCCAATATGTTACAACTGGTATATTACTCAAACTACAAACATATAAAGCACTCACAATAAAATCTATTGAATTTAAGACACACTGTAACAAATAGAATATACGCCTTTTTCTTTCTATACAAAAACTCTTTAAATACTCTAAACAAAATCTATTAAAAGCACCATGACACGATTTTAACTTTTTTAAAAAACACCCTCCAAAAACGATTTAAAAATAAACTCTTCAATTACTAATTAATACATATCCATATGTGGCCGTCTCAATTACTCTGAATTAAAGAATATCTCGAATACGGGATAATTATTAATTATCCATCCTATATCTAGTCCATCTCACGAAAAGGGGTTTTATTTTAAAATCCAAATTTTTGTATATTTGTTATTTCTCAAGCCTATTGTTTTTTAATTTCCCAATTTTTTGGAGCCCCCAGGCAGCTGCTTCGTGCACTGATACACATAATTAATGCGAATAATTTATTTAAAGTATCCCCTTCACGCTTTATAAAACAAATACACACACATACATTCAACGCGCACGTTGCATTACCGTTGAATAAAAACGAAGCGTGTCACACTCACAGGGTGGTGCGTGAATCGGTGGTGAATACTGGTGGGCTGAATCGTTAAGAACTCCCGCCAGAGATTCAGATAGGAGGGTTTCTTGCCCACTGAACGTTGCATCCCCCGGCCGACTTATATCACTGGCGATTCACTTCACCCTCGTCCAAGCCCCGTCCAGCCATAAACCCCTCACCACCTGCGCAGTTCGTCGAACCACGTGCCAAAGTTTACGCCAACTTTACACGTAAACGCAAGGAATTTTATGGAGGGTGGCCGTGAATGAGCGCACGGAGTAGCTTCGCTGCGACTACGAGATCTTTACTAATCATATGTGTAGCGTGACCCAAACGTAGATCTTGTGTGCACGATGCCCTTGACAGCAACCCTATCGCAGTTGCGTGACGCAAAGATGGTCACGGGAGCATGAAACACGTGTACTGTGATCAATTTCCTCGCGACGATGATAGCGAAGCTTTTGACGAGGCTACCTCCGCTTCGGCACTCTGCGGTTAACATTTCTCTCCAACTACTTGAGCCAATCAAGGCAATTTTCACAACATTCTTCGACCATCTGTCTATCTCCATGGACAGTTGTTTTGCTTTTATCTTGCACATTGACAATATTTTGTATTAGCTTGTATTTGTATTTGGGATTCCGGCCCCTTAAACTGACATAACTTGCTTAATTTTTTGAAGCGAGGTACTTCTGAGGCTATAAATTATATGAAAATAGGAGTCAAAGATTGCTTTTTTTTATAACGATAAAATAGACTCCCCCTCTCCTTAACGGCGGAGGAAACTAAATAAGTTTAAATAAACTTAAAACTTATATTATAAATAATATAATACATTAAATATAATACTAAATATGTAAGTTAACCCTTCGTTGACATTCTGAGCATGGGCCACCCATAAAATGATTTTTACTGAGGCTCTGTACCTTTTCTAATACGTAGAATATCGTGGACATTCATGGAATATCTCTATGTTTCAATTACCGAATTAGCCTACCTTCTATATGCAAACTAAAAACCTTTTTTTCCAAAGCCTACTTACGAACTATTTTTTTCCTGAAAATATTATATCTGAACAACAACTCTGTAGATTTTTAGGTTATAATATTGAAGGTAAAAGTTTTTTGAAGATTTTTTCGTTTTTTCCTTACATATGATAATCTAGATTTTTTTTACAAAAACTGTGATACAATTTCAGTGAAAGAACTATTGGAATACATTCTAGAGACCTTGAAATTGACCCATGATTTTTTTCAGAACGATTGAATTTTTTAGATGAGAATAGCAGTCGTTCAAACACTACTCTTAGTGTGAGCCACCCAGTATGCCAAAGTTGATCGAAAAAACAGGTGTGTTAACAGAGGGTTAAAACAAATTTCATACTATGAGGATGTTTCCAACGCCAGAATTATGCACGTAAGGAATTAATTGCAACTGCGTGATACAAACTCTCAATCTTTCCTAAAACTCTGCTTCATTTAAAATCAATGTCAAACAATTTTTCACTGAAAATTTTACATCTCAATCAACCATCCAGCGACTTAATTCTTTCAGTTTGATACAACTTAGATGCCACAAACTCCCAGATCACTATTCAAAATTTCTTTTACTACAGTTTCGAACAATATACTTCACTCGCAAGTTCTACTGTAAATCAAACCACAACCCTATCGCCCATTACCTTCTTTGCAATAACTGCGGTATCCACGCAGAGCTGGATTTACCATTCAAGGGGCCCCAGGCTGAATATTTGGTGGGGCCTCGGTTAAATGTAAAAAATAAAATTACGCTGATTTGATATTTTTTATCATAATACTCGTATAATCTAAATAAGAATTTAATTTCAAAATTAACATTGAATATCAAAACTAAACATAACATTAACATAAATAAACATTAAAGATACAAGTTAATAAAGATAATTTAAAAAAATGCTAATTTTTCGAAGAAAATATTTAGATTGAGGGGCCCCCAGATAAAAAGGGCCCTAAGCTTCAGCCTTGTTAGCCTAAGAGCTAAATCCAGCACTGTATCCACGGTATCAATGTTCCCATCCGCAGTCAACAATACTCGGCCGAATATTTTCAAACAATAGTCGCCCTGTATAAACACTTGGCGTAAAGCAAGTCTACCCTCGACGTTGAGATATCAAGGACGGTGATAAAAGTTTCGTTTAAAGGTCGCCTAACAGTCTTTGACCACGACTTCCGGTCATCGCCTGCAAAGTCTGACGTTAACTGCCCCTTGCTGGCCGAGATCTAACTAGTTGATACGGATTTCCAAGTGGGTCGTCGTTACTTCGAATAAGGCCTCCTCTGCGTTAGCGCGCAGGCTGGCGGCCAAATTTTCTACGCACGTAAGTCAGAGTGGATCGAAGGGCCACACGGTGAAAAATATATTTTTCATTCGCCGTGAATCGATACTCAATCCTCTTAACCTTCCCGGCGGCCTATATTGAAGCTGTTAACTGATATTACAGCAATGGTGAGCTCGCGTGCAGATAAAATCGCGACAATTAGCATACGTGAGGTCAGTCGATGGAGTCAATGAGAAAGAGGTATGATGGCACGTCACACCTGCAGTGTCTTCCACTCCTTGTGACGATCCTCGTGAAATATTATATCGTCTCCCAATTTACTTGCTAACGAACGTTTAATTGTTACCAATGTTTCCTCTTGTAAACCATCTCGAGGGAGGTCTCGATGTCTAATGGAAGTGGATTCTCTGAAGGTATTTATTATTTTCAAGATTCAAGATTCTGTATGAGATTAGAATATACAAATCTGATATTTCTATCATTTATCTGATACTGTAATGTAAAGTGAGTCATCTAACGCTTCGTAACCTATAGTGCTGTAGTTTTGTTGCTAGGTGCAATAAGGGAACTAGTGCTTGGAAATGCGAAGAAGTATTGTCCAAACGCTACGACAGATTGGAAAATTAAATGCTACCGAACTGGATTTTAAAAAATATAGTGTTGTAAACCTTGTTACGGCACACATTTTTCCTATTTGTTTTTTATCCAATCATTACTGGTCGAGATAAAAATTATAATCAAAACATTTTTCTTCGTTCAAAGTTAATATTTCTTTTAACACAAATTGCGATAACTTAATTTGAACTTTTTTGCGGTTTCACCATTCAATTGCATGTTTTTATTTGTATAGATTTTACTGTGCAAAGTAATATATGTATTAGGGTCTACTCTAATATTCAATAAATTCACTTGCTAAAATAACTTTAGTTAACTACTTATTAAGCAATATTTCTTTTTCGGAATATAAGTTTATATGCCATTCTCATTTTCATTGTTGCAACGTAAACGAAAGTTCTTAAGTATCTTATGGAAGTAATTATATGAAAGGTGGAATCAAAGGTTTAATACGCGACGCTTTACATTAATCACGTGGAATAATGTGTAAGGTTTGCTCGTTTTGAAATCGTCTAGAATAAAATATGCGGAAGCTCGTAAATAACGTTTGTGTGCAATGCAGTTAGTATCGACTGGTGTGTCTTGTACTAAACATGAATCTCCTATCACTGCATTTGATATATCTACAGGATAACACAAACAATCTTGCGCAATTCATTTTTCATACATATCTACGTATAATTTGCTGCTTGCCCTGTATTATATTACGTCCTTTTATCGACTTGTAAACTGCACTAATGGAATTCATTCCTTTTACATCTAAATGCTTTTATAAATGATACCTAACTATAAACTCCGAAATGCAATTAATTCTTGCCATTAATTTCAGTTAAATTTAATGGATCCTATGGCTTCTCTCCCTTATAAAAAAAAATCTCAGGGGGCTCCTCGGAGATTAATGAAGTCGTATTTTTAAACACAGCTTTGTCGAGGACAACACGAAAGGTATTCTTCGAGCAAGTACCTACGTATGAGCTCTAAATCGAGAACTAATGGAGACCAGGGTGTGTTGAAGGCGAGGCGCCTGGTTTTCATTAAATCGACTTCTTAATACTTGACATAAACCAGTTTCAGTACCGCGAATTTCTTACACACCCTGTCTCCCAGGGATCAATGCAATCGTAATTGATCTTGGTACTACTCCCAACCCACTATAAACTCAAAATTCATGGGAATAACACGTGAAGATTTTCTACCTCTACAGAGATTATTTTTACTTTAATACAAATGGCAACCCTTTGCACACCACAGTTGGAAATAAAATTAAATTCCTAGAATTAAATGAATTATTGATTTTGAAACCACTATACCTACTGTATATTTTCCAATTCCAAAATTCTACTCTTCTTAATAAGAGTATCATTGGTTCATTCTAGGTAAATTCTGAAAAAATATGTGCCTAAAAAAATTTTATGTTAACGATTTTACTAAAGCTGCACTAAAAATAAAAAATAATTCTTTTCTTGTACTACAATTTTGATGGTGATATGTGACTTTAAATAAAATCATACAAACTGTGATTATCCTTTTTCTTTACAATGGATTTGAACAATTCTACAGGGTAATCACAGAGTTTGTATGATTTTATGTAAAGTGACATATCAACATCGAAATTGTAGTACAAGAAAAGAATTATTTTTATATATTTTTAAATTTTCTGGTTTTTAGTGTTTGTGGATTTTGTATACATTTCTTTTTAAATTTTTTGTTTTTGACTTTTTAAAAAAAATACGCCTGCGAAGTTTCAAGACAATTGGATTGGTGGAAGTGGGTGAAAATTAAGTTGCCACATTTGAATCATACACCAAACAAACACCAAACATACAGAGCTATGTAAAATCATTTAATATAATTCTTTCTAAAGGAATCTTCTTATTTCTGTTACCGTTTCCAGTTCAAACTTTCTATTGACCACTACTATATATTTAATAAATACAGTATTGAGCAAAAGATCTTTGATCGAGCGATGTGCAATGGCCACGAATGCAAACTGCACGACGTAGAATGCTACCAACTCGTCACTTTTATAATGAGAAACGATGAAACGGTAACATGATGATTTCTTATCGGTTTTTCCAGGATGCCAAGCACAGTGCATCGTCCACTTTTTGCGTAGCAGCGCGTTCATTGGCATCGAAGAACAATCGGTGTTCCACGAAAAGAGATGCATTTACTGGGACGAACATAATTACTAGTAATGACCTGAGAGTAGATGGGGGCGACTGTCTGGGTGAAATGTGGAACGTAAACGACTATAGGCGAGGGAATACGTTCTTATCGCATCCATTCTCGCCTTATGGAAAAACAGACTTGACAGCGCAGAACACGAGAAAGGAGCGGTAATGATGATGATCCTGTTATACTATTTCCAAGAATGCGCATGCCTTCGGCCCGCATGTGCGCATAAGGAGCGTAAAATACGAAAATTGTGTCACGTTTTTTTAATGGAACAGCTGGTTGTTGGTGACCTTTGCTGTTCGTCGAAAAAAGTTATCAGAAAGGATGTGGTATGTACTGTAGCTGATAAATAGGTACGTTTATATCGCTAGGAAGTGCAAAGATTCTTGGTATGGTTAATCAAAATTTGTTCATTTGGCAATGGAAGCATTGATATATTGAATTTAAAAATATTCTTTAATTTAATAAAATAGGATTTCCTCCGAAAACTTGTTCTTCTATTAATTTTATTTACTCACTTATTTAAGTTTAATTTGCTCGAGTTTCAGAAATGCGAAGAACCCCTTAAATCTGGTTTTTTAAAATACGTCTATTTACAATGTGATATTTTTTATTTAAATCTGCTACCATTTGCCTTTATTTGTTTTTATATATTATGTACATCTAAGCATGTTGTTAGAATATCGTTCACATGCTTGTAAATAATTATTTTGTTTAAAGAATTTTTGGTAAGAAATTAAATATGCTCTAAGATTCTTATCTTAACTATAACCAGAAATGAGCAAACCTTTTATTTAAATAAAAATTTCGAATAAAAGTTAAAAACATTATTCCCCACGTGTCGAATAAATTATCGTCGAATAAACACATTAACTTTATTCGTCGAATAATCTAAAATTGAAGTAACTTTTACTCAATTTTTATTTTTTATTTAGTTAATACCCAGTTCTGACTATAACAATGTGATAACACAATATATCGTCACTCCACTCTTTATAAAATTGTTATTCTTAGTGACTTAGTGCACACTACAAAATAATATTATTTATAATTAGAAGATTCACTTTAAGAATGCACTAATTATAGTATTGTCATAAATGGAACAATTCTTCTAATTGCTGTTGTGCAACATTTAATTAGCCCATAATGGACGTTTTGTAGCAAACCGTTCGCGTTTTGTTAACATAAGGAGGCAACTCAATCTCCGTAAGAAAGCTGATATATGAACGAATTAAATCATTCTCAAGTAGAGAATCGGTGGAGGCGTGCGCTGCGGCGTTCAGAAATGCAAATTGACCAGTCGATTAATCTGTAACACTAAACGATTCATCCTGTGTGATCATTTTTATATCTGCCTATGATCAACCTCGAATAACATTCTTTTTATAAATCACACCTCCAGTTGCTCGAAAGAAAGAACAGAGTGGTACTACAAGTGGATCCCAAAACCTAGAAACTCAAGAATCAGGGAGTCTTTACTCAATCAAATTGAAATTGTACCTATTCATATGTTATATGGAAGATTAAATATTCTATAACATTTAAAAATTATATTATTCGATATTTTGTACATCAGCGGTTACAACACACGCATAATATTGCTGTCATTTTGTTTGATGTATTTTTTAAATTCCTGATGCACTTCTGTGTTTCACTATTAAAGATAATTCTTGGAATTAATTTCGTCGTTATACTGATCAGTGTTTTGGGCTGTGCAATATTTCTGGTTTATTAGCAAATGCACAGACATTTAATAGCACGGCAGATGAAAGAGATTAGCATTAATTAAATAAACTACCACAGTAAACACTCAAATAAAGTTTCTTAAATTCTGCAAGCAAAAGTAAAGACTAAAGTCTTTTTTAATTTGGATGAAAGAGGTGCTGCTATATTTCAGTTTCCAATTCGACTCATTTCCACCAACTAAATCTAAAATAACTAATAACTATATAACTAACTATATAACAAAATAGCTTAATCTAAACCTAAACCTAAACTAACTTTTAAAGAATCTACAACTAACGAATGTTAAGTTATAAACACTATATTCAGCTACCCATTTTAATCTCACAAGTATTTTTTTACCCTCTCCCTTTTCTTTTTATGTTAAGATAAAAGGAATGTAAATAATCTTCCGTTCCAGCAAGAACATTACCTCTTTTGTGATACTTAATCGAATTCTGCCAACTGCAAACGGTTTCCTTCGCTTCCTACGAATATACGCAGCAGCATACTCGTGCTCGGCATTGTCTGCATAGCAAAAGATACGGTCTGTGCACACTTCCATGTAAACCGTTAAATTTGCAGCCGATGATTGTGCACGTCCGATTGAATGTCAAGAAAGAATGCTGAACAAATAAGGGGGTAATACGAGCGTAGGGAAAGATTGGTGCATACAAATTACACGCGGTGGCTTTCTAATTTGAATGCGACTGAACAGTAGCAGCGAGCTTTGCTTCATACACTGTACGCGTACCTATAAGTTCTTGATAATATAATTATGATAATGAATTTCGTAAATGGAAATTTTGTTTCGCCTCAACAGATATTTAATTGCGTCTGAAGAAGAAATTGTGTACAAGAAGATTATGATAGATCTGCTGAAGAATCAGATATCGAAACGAAGAGAAAGATAACAACTTTTGACTTTACTAGAATGAAGCAGAAAGTTTGAAACAAGCAGCATCGAATTGTGTGGAATTATGGAATTTGATAGAAACGTAGATTTAATAATCAACGATAAAAGAGATGGTATTTAGGCAGAATAGAAATATTATAAATTATCACAAACATACATAGTCGACTTATTCTCTCCCCAAAATTATTTTATAATATATATTCCTTATATCGAGGAATTACTTACTGTAAAAATTGCATTGCATATTATATTCGAATAAAGGAACATTTATTTATTGTGTCTTCATTCTTCTACGTTTCAATCGATATATTTGTATATTTATCACTTTTCAGGAGAGGACAGAAACAAGGAGTTGGTAAAACTACTTAAATTGTTTACGTAAGTGGAATGCCAAGTCGTAAATTGATTTATAAATCGATCTACATTGGTGTAGTTTTAAAGACCCAAGTCGGAGTCGAGACTGGGTCAAAAGTTCAATGAAACATGTCGCGAACGTCAATCAAGGATATTAATTGCGTACTTCATGAGGTTAATTAACGAACAAACTATTTTGTCCGTGTTTCCAAATATCTCAAATATCATTTAATAACCCTTATATAATAAATTGTTGTTTTATTTTAAAAATTACTTATGTATCTGTACCTTCTTGTAGTTAATATAAAATGAAACATCCACATTTCAATTATTTTGAATGCACAGCTTTTGTTAAATTGCAGACTAAGATTACAAAACCTATTACATCGATTATTTTGCACGGGGGCATTATTAATAACTTATGTCCCCACTTTTTGATTGAAAAACATGGTTCTTTTGTTCTCCGTAACGACATAAATAAACATTAAAGAAAGTAAAAAATAATAGTAATGAAAATCGAATAAATAAAACTCAAATTATCGCTGTTCTAATTATAAACAAAGATTTGAGATAATGATAACAATAAGAAGAACACGTTTTAAACTCCAGAAAGAGGAAGTAAACTCGAGCATTTAGTAGATTTTGCAGAAATATATATCTGAAGCGTTCGTGTACCGCTTCCTTCGCAATTTAGCTTTCAATTTTCTTCATTAATCCAGGAAGGACATCTTTTTTGTTCTGGGCGTTCAATTATCGCGGCCCCCAGTAGTAGTAAAAACACGACATTACTGACAGTGCAATAAAAATAAAACAAAATCATTGAGATAAACGTTGAAATAAACTTATTGAGATAAAGATGTTCACTATTCCTTGCTGCGATAATCTCCACATTACGCGATTTTTGACTCTACGTTTCATCCCACAATTTAAACAATATCTAAAAAATTGTATGAGTTTCCCAATTTTCTATCCGTTGTAATAATGCAATAAATAGATATTTTTACACCAAAATATAATATAATAACCCTGTTAAAGTGTTCTTCATCTGAATACAAAAACCTTTGCATAAAAATGTGCATGTACTTTCTAAAATAAATTTCCATAGAATTGTTCTTTTTCTGACCTTACTGACTGCGGTAACCCTTAATACACTAATTAAATTTTAAACATTTCCAAACAAATATCTTTAACCATTTAACGAATGACTTCTTTCTCTAATAGCAACTGACGACTTAAAACTTGTCTTTAGAGTGCTACTGAATAAAAAAAGCTACAGTAACATGTAGTTATAGATTCTAAATATTTACTGTGCATTGCCCTTTGCACTCAACATCTACATTTACATATACTATATAATTTCTAACTCTACTATTTTCCTCCTTCTTGTTTTCTTATACCTATCTACCCATTTGTTTTTTATCTTCTTGTTACTTTCGTAATATCTACCGATGCAATAAAGAATTATTATTATTATTCTTGGTCCCCTCCCAACAAGATAACGAAGGACGCTAATGCAAAAGCGTCTTACGTACAAGAAAATACGAAATAATGTAAAGTGTGCGAGACGAAGTTACCAAATGTGGTTAAATTTAAATGACAATCACGTCGCAGCAAAAAGCAGATCCAGTTGTGCCCCGTACGGCTGCTGAATCAAAACAAAAGTGTTACCTGGAGATCGTCGTGCGTTTTAACCGTGATATCCCTACTCTGGTACCAGCTACCAGAGTACCAGAACAGACGCAGTCAGATACCTATGTACGTGAGACCAGCTGTTTTCTATGCTCGAGAGCCTCGACAGTTGTCGCTCAGTGACTCTTACGGAGTGTTCGCTTCTCCGAGAGCCGCTACCGCAGAAGTTGTGACAGAATCCTCATCCGCAACAGTCATAGAACCGCCTCAGAGCTAACCACGCTACCCTTGGATAAATTTGGGCTGTCTTCAGGGTGAGTGCTTCGTCGTATTTCACCAGATATCAGACTACTTTCCTCTCAACGTGATTTAGCTTCATTTAAAAATCGGGGCTCGGTAGAGATCTGTGTGCATTATTACTTAAATTTGGCCCACGAACACGAGTTTCTATTGCAATTTTATTGAACGAATCGGAGCGATTGATTTGCGCTGACCGCAAGTAGCGGATCTGCCGTTTCTGCTTGGGATAATTAGAAGGATCCACGATTACACAATGTGTGTTTGCCATACATTTATATGTGTTGGTGCGCATACCGTGGCAATCATCGAATAAACAATCAAACTAGGAATTATTTTTAATTTCGCGTAATGGAGGCTCGCGAGTTGAACCGTCGCGGCAGTGGTGCGAATGGAATTTTGTAATTAGAAATCGTTGGCTAGTAAACAGCACCGCGTGCTCTCAGAATAGTTTCGCGAATGACAAATGGGTTAACTAAACAACAGTAGCTACCACGCCTGCAGACAGCCGAAAATTACGAAACGCAGTTTGGTGACAAGTTTACAAAGTGACAGTAGAACGAACCTCTATTAGCTCTCCTGAAAAGTAGAACGAGTGGATTACCGGTCGGACAGAGAGTAGCGTCCGCAACAGATTCTAGAACCTCGCGCGGGATTCTGTGCTTGGAAAACGAGGAAAATAATTAAAACTGAAGCAGATGTGCCAAACCTTAGGGATCAGTTATCGATCAGGGAAAGTTATCGGGCAACATAATCGGAGTCATTAAAGTACAAATATGAGACAATATATATATTTAAAAAAAAAACAGAACTCACAATAGAAAGCAATGATTTGCAGATATATATAGGTACTATCAGAATACACAATGTATGCAATATTATTATAAAACCTCCCTCAATCGCAGACAGTATTTAATTTGACTCTTACAAAAATAATCAGCTCAACAGAATTGACATTCTAATTCAGTAAGGTCTAAGTGCCTCAGAGTATATTTACACACCCGATAAATAATTACACCGAATATGCCCCGTCTTTTGTATTATCGAGGTTCACTTAAAAATGCAGAATGATAACCCTCTAATTGTTTCGAGCTGCGTATAGAAGGGAGAGAGTCTCGTTTTATCGCGGATGTTAAATACACGAAAGTAACGATCCACAAAGAGAAGGAATTTAAATAGCGTTTTATCCGCGATTGAAGAAACGAGGGTAAGGGAAAAGAGATGACGAGAGATAAGGAGAGATATCGCGCACCTGTACTGCACCATATAGGGATAACGACCATCGCGGTCGAGAGCAGTGCACGGCGATAAATCGCAGAAGACTTAACGGGTGATTTATATGAAATCGACCGGTTCCCGCTGCTTTCGCGGAGTGATCCGAGGGGATACGGGGTCGCAAACGCGCGGACAAACTTTCAAACGGACGCTGTCGATATAATCACCATATCTAAACGGCAGGACTAATGGATAACGTACTCCCTCTCAACTTCTCTTTCGCTATGAGTTGCGGTTAAACGATATCGGGAAAGGAAGCAAAGCAACACGATGGTGGAACGTCGCATCTAGTGTAATCAAAGCCGGGGAAAATACCGCGTAACTTAACAAGGCCACGTCGAATGTAAGGTAAACGATTATTTATTCTGAGAATCTGCGACGGGGAAATGGAAAACTCAGTAATTAAAAGTGGGTATAAAATATTCTACCCAAGGTTCCTCTAGCTTCCGATGATGTTGCATGTTTCTAACGGCGAGGTAAATGAAAGCAAGATAAAAATCTTTGAATTCTTTAAGTTCGCAAGAAAGAGAAGCAAGGCGTCTTTATTTCTCGAGCGTTCAGAAACAACGGTACGCCTCGTAAAAACTGTAAATTTCAAGAATGTACACCGTGAAATCGGATTACGCTGGATAGGAGCAAAGAATAATCTCTGGATATGACATCATCGAAAGGATCCAGATGTCTCATTGGGAATAGACCGATCTGCTTCACGTTCAGTAATTTATTTATGCAGATTGTAGTTAAGCGAAGAAATTTTAAATCACAAACTCAATGAAAAACTACTGCTTACTTGGTGCGAATAATTTTCATCAGTGCGTGGAAGGATTTTGGAAAACATTTCATTGACGAATCATCAGTGGCGTTTCGGTCTTACGCCAGCAAAGAGCACGTGGGATAAACCGCGCAGCTCGCGAATACCCTTTGAACACGAGCGTAGATAAAGTAATTACGAGTGTAGTTCATTGCACCGTTATATGTATTTATGATGATAGAAAGGCTCGTCTCTTATGTATGTATTCCAAAGAAACGTAAACATCTTCTGTTCACAGTCATTATTACCCTTCACGCCTGTTACTTACTGCACGGAACGTCACATAAGATCAGTGCTCGTATTTCATAAATAAGAGGGGCTTAGTGGGTAATAGTGTAATTCCATTACTGTTTGCATAATTGAAATTGACGATACGAGCGAAATTTCATACAATAACGCGATCCAGGTGGAAAGGATATAAATATATCAGCGCTCGATTAATTACCTATATACTGCACGACTATGGCGGGGGAAAAAAGGCAAACACAATTTGCAAGCAGAATTGTGCACGTGATGCCCATCACAGCGTAGAAATTGCGTGAGATGAGAATGTCATATCGCCTTCTTTCGCTCGGCGCACTGGGATGATCTCACCCGAATTAAATGCATTATTGAATCAGCTCAAACGGTTTTTCGCGCGAGACAAACGTAAACTTCCTAACTATCCTTCGTGCCATTCCCATTGGCATCGCTTCAAAACACGTACTCTTCGTTTGAACGATATTTGCAGCGTTACTTTTGCACATCGTCATTGTTCAAAGGAAGATTTCAATGTTTTAAAGTCAAGGATGACTTTTGAAGTTTCTACTGACTCCACGCATTTCAATATTACTTATTGTGCTGTCATCGGATATTAACTGCCTTGTCGGCTTGCAAATTGTTACTGTGTACTTGGACTACTTACTACATATCTATCTAAGTACTTCTGTATCTGGTTCTTCTAGCCAGGAATCCGGAACGGAACAGAAACGAAAACGATAAATGAAAAGAACGAAATATTTTTCTGGGAGAGAGATAGATAGGAAACGAAATTCTTAATCCTGTTGCAGGAGTGAAAACGATATAACCGAAATAAAAACTCCGGTTAATAATGTTATTGTTTTGTTTTCGATGCACACTTTATGTTAAAAAATTTCAATTGTGCGCGCCACCTATTTTCATCATGAACCTATTTGTGCCTGAATATGAACAGTAGGTGGATTGAATTCTGTGATTTCGAGTATTTCAGGTGTAAGCCTCGAAATTCTTGATTTTTTTCATAATACATAATATATGTGATATATAATATATAATTACAATGTATAATATTTTCTAATATAACTACCAAAAGCAATGAAATTGTTAAAAATAAGTATATGAGTTTTTTATAAATATGAATTAACCGGCTCGATACAAAATTTGTTTTTCGTTCTAATGGAAACGAAATATTGTTCAACAGGAATGATATTAACCGAAACGAAATTATTATTATCGGTGCTGAACCGAAACGAAATAAAAAAACATTTCGTTCCGGGTTCCTGCTTCTACCTTACTATTCTATTAGTATTGTTATTATAACACGTTCTACATAATCAATAATGGATCAGTATTTTCAGGTAATAATATTAATAATTACTGAATTGTAGCCAGCACATTATCAAATTCATTTCGTTACTTTTCGAGTAGTATTACAGTAATATTTTCCATTTTATTGGTGCAACATTAGTTAGATAAGTACCAGAGTTGGATATTAACTAAATAAAAAATTATTTAAATGGCAGATGGAATAAAACTAACTTTAACTCTAAATTATTCGACGAGTAGAGTAAATTTTTTTATTCGTCGAGCGTTTCTACTTAAGTGGCGAAAAGATTTCTCAACTTTGATTTTAACTTTAATTTTCTTCGACGTCGAATAATTTTCTAGCGCGCGTTCGAACCGCCGAGGATTGTCATTGAGCGATACTACATGCCTACAGTCCTCAACTCCCCGGTCCCCGACACATGACGAATAATTTCTTTAACTTCTATTCATTATTCTAAATTTTATTTAAATAAAAAATATGCCTATCTCTGTACTGGAGTCCCACCTTAAGTTAAACACTTTTATCACGTGAACATTTGTCTGTGCCGCCTAAATCATAAATAAAAATACAGAATATTTTTATAATATAAACCCATTTTGCTCTCCACTTGACTTAAAAATGCTATAAATTTGTCGAAGTCCTCTAGGGCTGTCGAATGACTCATCAAGCGTAAAAAATGGAGGGCAACGAAGTTCTTCGTCATCGGAGGAAATACTTGGAGAATTGGAGAAATAATAGAAGATGAACGACCTAGATTTGCTCATAAAGATGTTCGCGCACGAAAGACACTTAAACGCGACGGCGTGGGTGACGATTCGCTTCCCGTGCCTCCCTCGCAGGAACTGTTAAGTAATTCGAGGCGATCGGGACCGCCTGTGGTACTCGTCGAGGATATGACTATCTGCATGCGTAATGCAACCTGGATGCGTCGCGCTCGTTAACCTAACGTTTCGTTTCTCCGACGTAACGTAATTCGTAACGGTGCGTGCCACGTATGCGCGCGTTCAACATTTGCGCGTCCTCGATCTAAATCCACGACGCGGGCCGACGGAATTGTTAACGATCATGTGGTCTTATCGAAGTTGTTAATGAACAATGGATCGGAAATCCGACTTTAATGAAAATTCAATGGAACAGAATTTAATTGGTGTCATACCATTCAATAAATTTCGTGTAATTTGTAGTACCACTGTCTAACCCAAAATTCAATGTAGCTATTGTAGAAACAGACTGCGCCAAGATATTAAATAAAATTATGGTTAAAATTGATCGATAAATTGTTAATTATTAGTTCAAACGAGATTTAAGAATTAAACTCGCATGATAGTAATATAGAGGAATATGTATGCGGAAGAATGTGCTGTCATATTGGAAAGGCATAGATAGAATACTGTCTTCGAATTGCCGGATTAGGAATTGCTGGCTGCATTGACTTCTTCGCGATCTTTCTGGGAACGACTATAACACATTTTCTGCACTAACGGGATTAGTAACGTTCTTTAATAGCGTTACATAAAACGTCGGACCTGCCCTTCGGAATCCTTTCCTTCGCCAAGCGTGACTCAAGGACTGTCGATCGAGCAAATGAGAATCGTAGACGCCGCGAAACTGTGAAAAAGTGGACATTGCTTTTTATGGCTTGCGACATGCACTATCGCGAACGTTCCGCTATTTCTTATTGTATCAATTCTTACGCGGCTCTCGGAAATTAATTAATCGAATGGTTCACCTCGTAGATGGCGAAGATAAAAGAGGTTTTGGGCGTGAACGAACTCACTGATGCAAAGGCTGGCCTTTATCGAGCATTAGTAGCAGAGTTTCTGGGCACCATGCTGCTGAATTTCTTTGGCTGTGGATCTGTCATCACGGCGAGTGTCGTAGCCATCGCTTTAGCATTTGGTTTGACTGTGGCTGCTGCGATTCAAGGAGTAGGACACGTCTCTGGCGGGCACATCAATCCTGCTGTCACGTTCGGTCTAATGGTCATTGGCAAGGTAAGACGAATAGTGTAATCACAACAGTTGTGGTCTAGCAAAAAATAATTTGAAAACTGTTATATTCTCTGGTGGGTGGGCAAACTTACAATTAGTTTGGCATGATGACACTTAGAATATTTAAAGTGCTATGTAAAGTCAGGTGTTAAATTTTGGAATATATATACCTACTTTATATTCGAAAAAAATTACAAAATTTGAATTAAGTTACAAATTGAGCGCAGGTAATTTTATTTTTAACTTCGATTCACAAAAAATAAATTGTTTAGCTTGAGGTAAGATATTATTTTCTTCATCGTACCCATTCGTCGACATAACTCAACTTATACCTACTGTTTTTCCCGCCAGTATAACGTGTTTAAACGATTTTATATTCGCTGCAATCCTCTGTCCGTTTGGTTCAAACCTTATGACTCACTGTTCACCCACTTCCACCAATCTAATAGATTCAAAACTTTGCAGGCGTATCTATGTAGTTACGATGACAATACAATATTTAAAAAAAACTCACCCTCGAGGGGCTGAACAAATTACATCCCCACAATTTTAACCCTTAACCACAAATCCAATCGATTTTTGGCAGCGCTGCACTAAGTACCACCTAGAAAATGCATCAAGACCGAAAACATCAGCTCTGGATATATCATAACCTGTTCTTGTAAAAAATTCATAAAATCGCCTATTTTTCGAGCGTTTTGACCGGAAAGTCCCTTTAAATAAAATCGTGGGGCAGGATATTAACATAACAGGATATGATTCAATTTATTAAAGAATCAAGCGCCGAAATGAGCGATGAAATATCCTGCCTCACGATTTTATTTAAGGGTAACATATTACCATCGCAATTGTAGTACAGAAACACAATTATTTCTTAGTTTTTAGTGTATTTCTGATCAAATTAAATAAAATTATTTAATTCAATCCTTCGACACATCTCTTTTTTCGATCAACTTTGACATACCTGGGTGGCTCACACCTAGAGCAATTTTTGAACGACTACCATTCTCATCTAAAGTCTAAAAAATCCAATCATTATGAAAAAATCATGGGTCAGTTTCAAGGTCTTTAGAATGTATTCCCATAGTTTTTTTTTATTGAAATTTTATCATACTTTTTGCAAGAAAATTCTAGATTACCATATGTCGAGAAAAAGCGATGAAAATCTTTAAAAAATGGTAACTTTTACAAATCCAGTGGAAATATTAGATCGTTATAAATGATAACAATTTGCGTAAGTAAAAATGATGTTTCAACGTTCACATATAAAACATATAGCAAACACAGTAACTAATATCGATACCGTCTAGCAGTAAAATAATCGGTAGCAATAGGAACTAAATCAAGCGTGATTACATTGATCCTTTATAAATTAAAACATAAACCACTGAACGTGCAAATACCTACTGTACGATAGCTCACAGTTAATAGTGATATGATTCGTTGATTACTTATTTAGCTCTTTTAATGTTACTTGGTCACGATTACCTCTGGAGGAAATCCATTTTTAATCATGTGCGAACATGATACGTACATAACACAAAAATCATTATTATAATACTACTATTGAACTTTGAACTTCAACTTATCATGCTCTTCAAAACAAAACCCCTCTTTATCACATTATTTGCGCCTGAAATGTATTCTCATATTGCCAAAAGCAATGAGGGCACTTTACAAAAAAAATCCTTGCTACCCAACCCACTCTGTGTATCAAACAGAGATGGGCAAAAAATGATTTGAAATAAAAATTTCGTACACAAATTTGTATTTCAAATAATTTTTTGCCCATCTCTGGTATCAAGAAACAAAGTGATTCTACCTACTAAAAGTTAAGCTACTATTCAGAAATGATTTAGTTAATTCGAATTCTTCGAATATAAAGTACGTTTAAAAAGTTGATCTTTGTCTTGCTCCACAGGTACCGATAATTAGAGGATTATTGTACGTCGTAGCCCAATCCGTCGGCGCAATAGCAGGATCTGGTGTTTTGAGAGCGCTATCCCCAGAAAGAATGGAGGCTGCTCTAGGCGTAGTATCCCTCTCTGCTGGTGTTACTCCTGTCCAAGGTTTCGGTATTGAATTCTTCCTCGCCTTCATATTGGTCCTGGTCGTATGTGGTGCATGTGACGCGGCTAAGCCACACAGCAAAGGAATGGCCCCCCTCATAATTGGACTCGCGGTCACAGTCGGCCACCTTGTCGGTGTAAGATATTCTATATATAAAATTCTTTCTATCTCGCTAAAATATTGTCCCTTTCATTGTGTAATAAGGATAAACGCTAAAATGATAAGGATACACTATATGTCATTTTTCTGATTAGGAGAAAAACATGAGTTTCTTTATATGAAGCCTGTCTGATTGTAGGAAAAGTTTGCAACGTGGAGGTAAACCGAGTGTAATCTAATTCCTAAATAGTATGACAACGAAAAAGGTGAATTCCCCGTATAAACAGAAGTTGAAGATGAAGAATAAAATCTTCTCGTATGAGTTTTCGTATTTGGTGTAATCAATGGGGGGGGGGGGGGGGCTCTTGTTTATACATGTCGAATTTTTTTGTATTTCTTTGTTCTCACCCCCTGGAACGGTGCCATTTCATAAAAAAAATAGTTCTTGAAAAGATTATTCCAATCGGACAACAGGAAAGCGTGTCGACGAGGCCTTAAAGTTTAGAATTCAAACCATTGAGGAATTCTAAAGTTTAAGGTCTGGTCGGCACCCTTTCCTGTTGTCCGATTGTATTAATCTCTTTCTGTGACTATTTTTGTATAAAATGGAACTATATTAGGGGGCAAGAGTAAAAGAAATCGCAGGTTGAAAATAAGGGCCACCCTAGTAATCAGTCTTGAAAATTGAATGAGTATCTACGCGTGCATTGCATAATTCAAGCTACGTGTACCGTTCAATAAACTACTTATAGGGTACACTATTACTGATATTGGTCACAGTAGGAACATTGAAAATTAGGTCAATTAATGCAAAGAATTACCTAAGTGTGTTTGAAAATTTAAAAATTCAGGGAATACAAAAAATAATTTATACTCGGGTGTATAAAATTCATTTGTTACTCTGTGTTTATCAGTATTTAAAATGTAACTATTTTCGATTACCGTCTAAAGTGCAATTATCATCGGTATTCCAAGAGGTACCTAACTATTCAGTATCAAAGAGAAATTCTATAAAAATCCGGACAAAAAAACTCTACAATGCTAAAGTACTTCTAACAGTGGGATATTATAAAACAAATCTATGTACTTAAAAGAAGGAAATTATGATTAGATTTTTCTCGAATATACCTCGACTAACAAGGCAAGATCTTCAACCCGTAAATTAAAAAAATTATGAAACTTATGTTGGGGATATGTAGAGGATATATAGGTGTGTACCTATTACGCACTTTTTTTTTTGAGAAATAAAGAGATAAAAAAAGTTCTCAGACAAAAGTTAATCTTTTAATTAAGACTACCATTCGGCAAAAGTGATGCGCGAGTTATAACACAAAATCGAAAAGTAGCCGGAGTTTCAGGGGCCAGTTCCACCCCCTTAGAGTGAGTTGGGCAGCAAAAAATCGCGTAATATATATATATATGTACATCCCCTACGTATCCCCAAAGTTTCATAATTTTTTGAATTTCCGAATTGGAGATCTTCCCTTGTAAGTAATAGTATACTGTCTAGTGTCTTCTACCATCAATGAAGAGATTGCGAATTTAGATCTACCTGTATCGGTCTCAACAGGTACCAAGAACCGGCGCGGGAATGAATCCAGCTCGATCATTAGGTAGTGCCGTCGTGATGGGCGCATTCGACGATCACTGGCTTTATTGGATCGGTCCTATTCTTGGTGGAATGGCAGGTGGATTGATTTATGCTCACGCAGTCGGCCCTGCAAAGGACGACGGTGCCAGACCTTACGGAGCAGACGAGAAAGAGGTAGCGTAAACGGCTAGATCGCACAAGCGGATTTAAATGTTCGCGATACAGTCACATGGCAACATGGTTCCTGATCTCCACTATCTAATGCCATTTTTCGAAATGATTTAATAAAAAGATATTGTTCCATAAACATGTCGCAAATAAAAAAGATAGTTCTCACCGTTTGTCGAAACGTTTCAGATTCTTTAACGTTTCTAAATAAACTTTTATAGTAAGTAGTTAGGTTGCTGCATGAATTTTGTCTATCGATCTCGTGGTGTATGTAAAATAAAAGTTATTCTAAAATTATTTTAGTAATTTTAAATACATTAATAAATATTTTACATGTGGTTTAATTTTGAAAACAATTGTTCTATGCAGCAGCCTAATACATTAAGCGATATCATAGCCATGTATGTATATAGGTATAAATGGAACACAAAAGCGTATACAAAATTCTCGTTGGTAGAATCTTTCTATGTTTTACTGCAATTTATTATAACTTGAAAACAATTATGGGAAAGCAAGGCCGTTTTATTTCTGTTAAATTATCAATCATCTTTGTTCCACAGAAGTTCGAGTACATAGACAGTGGACGGGGTGGACTTTAAGAAACGAAGATTAAATTATCAATCATCTTTGTTCCACAGAAGTTCGAGTACATAAACAGTGGACGGGGTGGACTTTAAGAAACGACGATACAAAGAAAGATTCGAAGACGAGAATATGCTTTTTTTTTATATGTCGTTCGCTACGATAACCGGTAAAACAATCGATAAACATGTGAAATATTATTTTTGCAGCTACAGAGCCTTACCGGCAAGAAGAGCGTCAACCCCGCTTGATCTTCCAATTGCCACTAACCGTTGTGTTTAGACACTACCAAATCTTAAAACCCCATATAGGTAGGAGCTACCTGGACGTACGAAGTTCCCGAGAGGCTTAAAAATTCGAAAGCTGAGTAACATGCATCGGAAATAGGGATAGTATCGAAATTCATACTTTATTATTCGAATTTTCTTACCGTTGACGTTGGAGCAAAATTAAACTATTCAACTTATTGTTAGTCTTCCAATGGAGCTAAAGTTACGTCGATTGAAAAGATGAGAGAAGTAAGTTACAATGTTTCAATGGCAGCAGGGGTGGATTTGGGGATTTGGCGCCCCTAGGGTAACAAGCGTATACCGCCCTTGCCGTGAAATATCATCGAACATTTTAATTTAAAAGTGTTAAGATAATTTTAAAATTAATTCAATATAATAACTTACATATGAATTATTGCTAATTCGCCAGCTCAAAAAAAAGGGAATTGTTTTTAAAGTTATCTCAAGTCTCTGTGTTTAACCCTCCCTCAATTTCTTTCGCACGGAATTTACCGCCCCCCCCCCCCCCCCTAAAAATTTATCACACTAGGCTGCAACCTACTTACAATTAGTCTATACACAAATCCGCCCCTCAATGGCAGGTAGTTTGAAATGAATCGAATTTTGTAAATCTATAGACTTGAGTTTTCATAACGACTCATATTTCATCCTCGTCCAGCAAGTGGTCATTTTGACTCGTAATAGACTTCGTTCTACGCATTCTACAGAAGAATTTTGTACTAAAGCTTCATTATATTATTTCGTAATTTTTTTATATGATACGATATAATATTAAGTGATTAATGATAAATAATAAGATAAATATTTATGCAGATGCGAGAGAGTGAAAATAACCATTTCTTTAACGAAAGTATAATTACGCGTCTGACAGGAAGTTATTTTTATAATCCCCATATGAGCTATTCCACGTCAAAACGGATAGAGGAAAAAATTTAGTTTCACCGATTCTCTTCAAAATTACAGCATTTGTCGATAACCTTGCAAAAACAAAGTATACTGAATTTTAAAGGCCCATGTCAAATAGTTTTCGAAATATTTAATGTTAAAGTTTTAAAAATTGAATTAAAATCGGCTGACGCGTCATCACTTAAACTGTAATATCTCGGTTATTTTTGCCTCCGTCTTCGACTCATTTTAAAGCTGAAAGAATGCTCTCTCAACTCATGGTATTTTTTTCAAGCCGGAACGTGGGTAGGAACGACATCAAATCGCGATTTGAAACTTTGACATCGATTACTGTCAAGTTTTTTAACAATAAACGAAATATTCTATATGCGGGTTGAGAGAGGATTCTTTCAGCTTTAAAATGAGCCCAAGACGAAGGCATTATCTTTAAAAATGACCGAGATATAACAATTTAAGTGATGATGCGTCAGCCGATTTTGTTTCAATTTTTAAAACTTTAACATTAAATATTTCGAAACCTATTTGACATAGCCTTTCAAAATTCAGTATACTTTGTTTTTGCAAGGTTATCGACAAATGCTGTAATTTTGAAGAGAATCGGTGAAACTAAATTTTTCCTCTATCCGTTTTGACGTGCAATAGCTCATATGCCACGTGCACTGATATATTTTCATTTCATTTACATTCTACAAAAGCGTGTCTTTTTCGTATTAACAATCTGAAACTTTCTTTCATATCAGAATTTAGAAGTCGCTACACTTTGATTTTGTGCTAGAATTGGTAAAATGCAGTGTTGCCAAAGATCGACTGTCGAATTGTTATGGTGTCGACATCTTACGTCGTCCACGCGCAGTGCATTTTTTCGAAAATACACACCATGCCTTCGCGAATGGTTCGATAAATTATCGACAATTTATGATTCATTAGGATGCGCAAGTTTAAAGAGTATGCGTTTACAATATTTTAATGCAAATCGTATTTATTAAAAGTCACTATAAGTGATTCCGTACTAACTAGTTATTTTATTTATCGGTATTAACGCATTATACTTTAGATTACAATTATGGGATTACTGTATCACGTACCAGGTGTTCAGAATATGTAATTCATGAATTCTGACGAATTGTATGGAAAAATAACATGCATTATTTAATAAATATTTATATTTCCTTTCTAATGGGTCGACAATAACCATAGCAAGTACTATCCACTGTTGTGTTTTGTATCTATTATATTTGTAAACTCATAAGATACATGTTTTTCTTTTTTAATAGATTGTATATTAAAGTACAACGGAAATAATATTAACGCATATGTAATCATGCTTACATATTGTTCCATTGATAATAAAATGTATACTTAAATACGTGTTAGACCCGGTTTGTATGAAATAAAATGTAAATGTTTTATACGAAAGTAAAGCGAAGTACATCATTTTGTACTACGTGTGTGGAAAAGGTTTTCCTGATAAATAATCAACACATTTTTGATTTTACATTTACACACCATAGTTTGTATTTAATACATAGCTTAATGTGTTTATAGGATATCGGATAATCTATGTACCACCTCCATTCTAGTTTCGCAAAATTATCATCAAGTGTAAGTTTAAATTCTTTGAAGTATGTCGTGTGTTTCCAATGATGATATCAGTTGTAAATAACAATGCGAAAATGAAAATTGTAGCTCGATAACTTCATGGAACGTAACAATTTTGTTAGTACATAATTGAAAAGAAACGGCGTTCCAAATAAAGTTTAAGAACCGGTATATGTACAAACTCTTACGTCCGGCATTCACATGTTGATATACCAGACAATAGGCACTGCCTCGTCGTTTTTATATTTTACCGTCAATATTAATGATTGCAATTGCAAATGTAATTCTACGAATGGACACACGGGGAAATCAAAGACACATGATGAAGTTTATACGCAATATAGTAGTAAGATATAGATCATCTTAAATTCATGTGATTACTTAATGAGTCTAGTGATAAAACGGTCAAAGTGTTTATCTATGCCCGTCAAAAATGCATCGAGATCGAGTTTTAAATTTATAAAATTGTGATGAAATATGTAGTATTGTTCAAATTAGAGCTTATAGGTGTAAAAACCAAAGCTCTACTTGACGGGACATCTGATGCTTTTCTTATTCTCCACTTTCCCGTGGACAAAAGTTTAACCTTCCATTTGTTGCAGTTTATCTTCAAGACTATCCTGACTGTCGTTAGTATCGTTCAAATTGATTGTATGATTACCATGCTCGAGTTCTATCACTGTATCTGCCAACTGACTTTTTTGAACATCTAACACATTTTCCGAGGGTTCGAAAATATCTGTAGATTCCGACAGATCTTGTTCGTCTAAAGTTAAATTCGAAGCTTGCTCGGGCTCTTCAGTGGGTTGTTCTTGGAATACGGGTTCTACTTTAATGCTGGATTCTTCTGACTCCTCTACATCCATTGGAACAGGATCATCCAACTTCAGATTCACATCTTGAGTCTGAGAATCAGATTCAACGGCAGTTTCTGATTTTATTGAATCATCGTCCATGTTTGAAGGACCAGCTTTTGGTTTATCATTGTAATTCTTTTGGGAGGTTTCTCCAATAGCAGATATTTGAGAGAGATTACTTAGAACCGTCTCTTGCATCTTGACAACAGAGTCAGCTGAATCTAATATACTACATAATTCTCGACTCATCTCTTCCACTTCTGACGCTTCTTCTGTTTTTACAACAATAATTTTCTTGTTTCCATAAACTTTCGAGCTGGTTATCAATGGTTTACCTTCTTTTCTAACAGTAACCGTGGGCGTAGATGTTGTTTTCGGCGGTGCAGGAATTTCCTTTTGTGTATTTTCCGTCTGTTTCGTCTCTGGTTCAGTCTTTTCCACTTCTTCTTCTGGTTCGTCTTTTATTGATGTCGCAGGAGTCGTTATAGGTGTTGTTATAGGAGTTACTGTCGTTACATCGTTATCATTATATTCTTGCTCTTCATCATACATACTTTGCTTCTTCTTCACAAATACTCTCTTTAAAGGTAATTGTTGCTCATCTTCGGATTCGTCATGACGTTCTGGTGACAATTCGTCCATAGGTTCATATTCTTGTTGGTTACGTGCTTCTAGTTCCTCGATCTTCAAACGCTGTTGTTCTACTCTCTTTTCTAGCTGTTCTAATTTCTCCTTAGTCTCCTGATCTCCTACTAATACAGATTTTTGGGAGATTGTTGCCGTTATTTTCGGTGTCGACGACGACGACGGTGCACTTATAGACTGAGTTGCTTTTAATTCAAACTTCGCAGAGTCGTTTAGAGCGGAGTCATTATTTTTTATTGCGCTCGATGATTGTCGTGGATCTGTCGATGATTGCAACACAGCTTGAACAATGCTCGAACTTTTATCAAGAGGCTTTTTCACAACAACTCTTTTTACAACATTACCCGTCGGTAATTTTGCCAATTCTGCTGGGTCTATTATTGTACCGTCTGGATTCATGATAACCTCTCTTGTGGTATCTCCCTGTCGAATAATTCTACGCACTATCACCCTCTTTGTAATTTTATGACCAGCACCAGTCGCTTGCGAAGGAGTACTTGTTATGTCTCCTTCTTTCGTGGCGGATGTACTTGCTGAAGTTTCAGTACTTCCGCTTGGTTTCCTCACAACAATTCTCTTTATAACCTTAACAGTATTTACTGCTTTCGGTGTACCACTAATCGCTCCAGAAGATTCACACTTCTCGTCTTTCGTCGTAACTTGATTGATCGACTGCGAATTACTCGGTCCCTGTTGTGGTCTGGATTGATTTGAAGATGCTGGCGACTCTTTACCTTGTTCTTGAGTAACGTTTTGATGCTTCAATGGAATCTTGTGTTCTTTAAACACAGAGGCGACAATTTTTTGAACCTGTGCTTCCGTTTCGTCCACACGGGAAGACTTTGGAGATTCCTCGCTTTGCTTAGATTGCGAACTTTTTACACTGGATTGAGATTGGCTGCCGTTCGGGCTCTGTCTTGATTTTGTGTCTTGTACTTCTCTACGTTGAATAGGCATCAGTGTCTTAATTGTCTTTTTAATCATATTTCCATCTTTACGTCTAACATATACCACTTGTTCTTTTTGACCATCTTCTTTGTCCGATCTCTCCTGTTCCTCTTCGCTTTCTGACGGCTTGTTTGGTTTTGGCAATTTCTTCACAATATACGATGGCGGTTCGTAGTCATCGTCCCCATCCGAATATTGCTCCTCCTCTTCATCTTCATCAGAATCTAGCTCAAGTTTGACTTTATTGTCTGGCTGCAATCCATCTGGTCCCATTTTTTCACCCGCTTCAATATGCTGCTTTATGTGAGTGACATAATCCGCTCTATTTCGACAGGATTCCTGGCAGACGTCACAAGTCAATCCCATTCCTGTGCGTTTTGTGTGCGTCAGCTGATGTACCTCCAAACTCTCCTTGCGCTTGAATGCCTTACCGCAATCCTCGCAGACATGACGTTTCTCTACGGAATGCGTGCGCATGTGTCTAGTCAGATGGTGAGATAGCAGGAACGAGCGAGGGCAGAGTTTACACAGGTAGGGTCTATGTCCGGCATGGCTAGTCAAGTGACGAGCCAATTTTGTGCTAGTACGGAATGCTTCCTTGCAGTATTCGCAGACAAAAGTTTTATCTTCGTTATGTAGCACCTCGTGACGTTCCAAACCTTGTTTGTACGTGAAACGTTTGTTACAAATATTACACTGGAAGGGTTTCTCTTTTTTATGCACAGAATCCTCGTGCTTCTCCAATTCTTCGGTGGTGAAGAATTCGCGGTCGCAATGCTGACAGCCGTATCGCAATTCGTCCCTATGAACTTTTTCGTGACGTTGTAATAAATTCGCTCTCGAGAACTGTTTGTTGCAAATTGGGCAAGAGAAGGGTTTCTCCTCCGAATGCGTCGTCATGTGCTTCGCAAGATCGTATTTGGAGAAGAACATACGGTCGCATTCGGTGCACTTATAGTTACGATCGCGATGAGCTCTTTGAATGTGAAGGGCAAGAGCCTGGCGCAAAGGGAAAGTACGATCGCATTGATCGCAAGCGTGTACTCTTATCTCACCTGGTTCCAATTTCCGCTCTTCCTTAACGCTACTGGTATCTGGATCTCCCTCGCTGCCAGCATCTTGTTCCTCTTCGTAAAAATCATGTGGACCGTCTTTGTCTCTTTGTTTCTCCACCTGTCTGTCTCTGTCCCTCTCTCTTTCTCTGTCACGATCTCTATCTCTTTCTCTTTCCCTCTCCCTCTCCCTTTCTCTCTCCCTTTCTCGTGTCTCTCGTCTTTCTCTGTCGCTGTTGTCAACTCGAGACTTCTTGGCTGCATCGTTTTGAGCTCTCTGCTCCAGAGGCCGTTTATTATTAACTTCGGGAGGATCGTTGGAAATTGGTGGAAACGGTCTGGGCAAAACACCAGACAGTGGATAAGCGCGTAATGCTTCGTCTGCTTTCTTGCATTGAAGCTTGAACTTGTAAGAACGATCCAGATTCCAGCGACACATACTGCATATCATCTGTGGCATTCCATCGGCTGCGTATACCTTAAACACAATTTATAAATGTTTTACAAGATAAAGCACAAAGAATTTTGGAAATTAACTTTCAGGTCAAAGGAGGCTCTAAAAAATAATTTGTGTAATAAAACTTGGTAGAATGTTAAGAGACGTGTAAAATATTAAGATATATGAAAGAAACTTGTGTAGAAGGATATAAAAGTTCATCCTTCAAATATAACCATAACTTTTGAAAAAAAGATTTAGTTACATGTTCAATGTTTCGAAATAAAATGAATTTGAATGTTTTACATTCTAATAATTTTCAATATCACGAAACTGCATGAACGAAGTAGAAGAGTGTTTTTTTGCATATGTACCGTTCAGTTTCCCGCCAATATCCATTGTTGTAGAAAGATCCCATAAAAGGGTGGATAAATAATATGTTTCATAAAATAATTGTCACGTTCTGCATTTATTAATACAAATAATAAAAACTATCGTAATAATATGAGGATACGAGCCACATATTTTACCATCGCAGCGTTCGAAACTACTGACGAATCGTCAGTGACGATATGTGACTACTCCATGAACTGTGTTCGTTTAAAAAAATCTACGTTCTTTTCGCTCGTAATCAGTTAATCACCGGTCGCTTATTACTAACTATGCATATTGCAAATAATTTATCGTACCGATAAACGAAAATCAGCCGTACTTCGAACTCGCACGAACGCGACTCGACCGGCAAGCAGGATATCTGCATTACCCAAACCATTTGCTGTCTATTGGCATAGTATTCATTTTATTCGATGAAAACTATCGATGATAACAAACATGATTCAACAAAGGGCAAGATTGTTAATGTGAGAAACAGAGGAGGGCGAGGGAATAGCAGCACGTGAAATCACGCCTGCAGCGAGATTATTGCCCGCAGGATAGATGGGAAAGAATGGGTTGGTGACGGTCGATGCCGTCTTGAAAGAAAATAATTACCTCGATGGCGACGCACGACATGATCTGCAGGGTAAGCGGCACTTGAAACGGTTTGCTATGATCCCTTTCATAAATGAAGCTAAGGGGCTCAGATTCCGTCAGGCAGAATCGACAGACTCGCCTGGAGCGTAACGGCGCCGGCCTGTTCTCCATGTTCTCCTGCCTATCGTTCGTTCAGGCACCCACGAAGACACGCACTCACGCGTCTCTCCCGTCCTCCTTCCCTGCGAGCTTCAGTGAACGTCGTGTATTTGGACTTTTAACACACTATGAGAACAAATCGCGATAAGAATATATCGCTTATTAATCGAAATTCTAAGAAACGACGCCGAGCGTCGGTAAGCGTCGCGTCACGGACGACGAACGAGCGGGACGAAGTACACACCGCTATGGCGCTATTATGGCGGTCCGAGAACTCGTTTCCTCTGCGTGGCGTCTTTCGACTCTCGGGACCCCGTTCAGCTTCGGCCTTTGCACATCAGCGCCACCATCGTCTTCTTTCTTTCGCTGGCAACAAAATACTTGGTGGGTAAAACAGCGCGTTCCTTCTGCTACCACGGACGAGTTATACAGTAGCCATTGCAGCTTATAGGGCTTTCCGTTACACCATCGACGAAGTATAGGATAGACCTATCACGCAATGTAATTTTCCAAGCCCCTTACCATTTTCATGTCACACCCAACGTTATCGATTGAGTCTAAAATAAGATTGTAACGCTACGAGTGGCAGGAATTAAAATTCAACACGGGTAAAACTTAGATCATTTGAAACCCGCGATTTACAAATGATTCTGTTGGAGTAACACTATAAAGATCGTTTTATAAACGTATTCCGTGCAATGACAGAGAAAAAAGGATCGCAACAAAACAAGAACACATACGCCTTTTAACCTTGCTGTTCTATTCGAGTTTATTTAACGCAAAAAAATTTATTGAACATAAAAATTTATATAAACAACACCATTATTTGTGGAAGACATGCTTTCATGGCGTAACGTGGAAAGCCTCATGAAGGAATTGTAACTTGGTATATTTCAAAAAGGTGCTGAAAAGCTGAAACAAACAACTACGTTATGTTAGTAATAGTGAGACCAGCATGGAATCGATCTGGGCCCTTAATCTAGATCGTAGGCTTTAGCTTGATTCCGTTTCGCAAGTCGCAATGCTTGGGAAACGTTACCAAGGAGCCGCACACCGACGCGGAGGTACTTACGAAAGTGTGTGAATCAAAGTTCAATCCATCTCCTTGTACATGAAAACCTTAGCCAACTAAACCAAAGAGATGGATGGAAACAAAGTTCCATCGATCCTTTCGATTTAAAAAGTGCTCGGCGTCTCCGAGACGATTCCTCTTGCTCGGATGCAATTCGAGCCGTCTATCACGGAAACTGGGAAATCGGACCGGGTGACTTACGCGGGCAGTGTACCAAAAGATACACCCCCTACGCCCGAAACGTTTCCCTTTCGACAAGTACACCAGGGGGTGAAACTGGTCCACCCATACCCATTCCATGCTCAGTCACTTGCTCCCGGAAACAGAAGCAGCTGCTACTTCCTCATCGGAAATGAAGAGTCAATGAAAGAGCAACAAAGCTAATAAAATTCTGTGACTACTTGGCAATTTTACATGGGGCCTTAAATACTTGATGCTATAATAAATTAACCTAAGGCTTCCTTAGATGTCTTCTTTCACTACCACTGTTCACTATCACTTTTCACTATTTTCTTTCAAATATGTTATCTTATTAACTTCATGTAAAATAAATCATGTAATCCCATTAAAGAAATGCATCAAATAAAATATATCATGTAAACCCATCGAACAAATGCATCATTTAAAATAAATAATGTAAACCCATCGGAGAAATACATGAAATAAAATAAATGATGTAAACTCATCGAAGAAATACACGAAATAAAACGACACGTGCAAAAATCCACGAAGGAATGTATGGAATAGGACAGATGATGAAAATGAATCGAAGAAATCAGTTAAAAAGGAAGAGAAAACGGTTTTGGCCTTGGCAGAATAATAACATTTTGAATGGCTTTTAACGAACCCGAAAATTTCATCGGCACCAACCGAATAAGTTAACCTACTTAGGTCAGGGGGCCGAGGGAGTGCACGAAGGATCAGGACTTCGAACCCTGACCAGGTCCCCAGGAAGTCCAGTAGATCCCTATCTTAGCAACTTGTATAACGCTACAATTCAGAGGTACACCTACGTATTTGGGATTTAAAACTTTTAGTAACGTAAATAATTTGTCAGAAACTTTGAAAATAAGATTCGGCCCGAGACACATTCCACGGTCTCCTGAGTCGGTCGGACCGAGACTTATTTTTAAAGTTTCTGACCAATTATTTAATTAAAATTTTGAAATTACAAATACGTTAAGTACTTCTGGATGGCAATCAAGTTGCCATGAATTTTCACTAATAACAAACTCATAAAAATCTTCAAAAAGTAAAAAAATTACGTCAAGTACGTGAAAAAGTCGAGCGTGGAAAAGAATACCTATTATCAAATAAGTCACAAAAGAATAGAAGATAATAACAATTTCAGTATAAAAGCACATGTGAAATAAAAATGACAAAAATAAATATACACAGACATTTTAATAATGTCTAAAAATACCTATTATCAAATAAGTCACAAAAGAATAGAAGATAATAACAATTTCAATATAAAAGCACATGTGAAATCAAAATGACAAAAATACATATACACAGACATTTTAATAATGTCTAAGAATACCTATTATCAATAAGTCACAAAAGAATAGAAGATAATAACAATTTCAATATAAAAGCACATGTGAAATCAAAATGACAAAAATACATATACACAGACATTTTAATAATGTAAAGATAAAATGTAACAGAAATACAAGGTACTCGTGTCTACTATTGCAAAGAAAGAATGGGAAAGTATAACACACTCACAGACCGTTGCAAACAGTCTCACTGCTATCCACGCGGCAAGCATCCTCCTTCGCTACTGCTATTCGATCAACAGGCCAATGTGCCGCAGCTGCAGCGTCAGTGAATCCGGTCCTCCATCCTGTGGACCTAGACCCTCTCGAGGACCTATGCTGGGCCCTCTCTAAGGTCCCTTGGGCCTTCTCTAGGGCCCACGCACTAGGCCCTTTCTAGGGCCTAGAATCTGAAAATTGAAGCTAAGCGAAAATTGGACTCTACTTCCGCGAAAAAAAGCGATTAGAGCACCGGTGCTCTGGACGAACCTAGTATGCGTAAAAAAATGGCTCTAGTTTCGCGAAGAAAATTCAACTGGAGCTTCGGTGCTCTGAACGAGTCTTAGATACGCAAAAATTTCACTCTAGATTCGCGGTAAAGTTACTCTAAGTAAGAACCGCGGTGCTCTGCAAAATATGTAGATGGACGCGAAAAAAGCGGGGACTCTACGATCGCGTTACGCGCGATCAAAAAGGATCTTGCTAGACTGCAAGATTGCTAGGAAGACTGAGGTTCCACTTCAGGAACCTTTTCAAATTTTTCGCGGCGACTCTATTCGACTCGATCGATTCGCGTTATTTTACGAATTATTAATCGGAATTGTAAAAATCGCGAGCAACTGTTGTATGGATTTAATTTTCTGGCCCTGTTTTCTAGGGCCTAGGCCCTAGAATCTCGTTGGCAAGTTCAAGCTGAAAATTGAAGCTAAGCGAAAATTTGACTCTACTTCCGCGTTAAAAAAGCAATTAGAGCACCGGTGCTCTGGACGAACTTTGTATGCGCAAAAAATTGGCTCGTTTCCCGAAGAAAATTCAACTGGAGCTTCGGTGCTCTGAACGAATCTTAGATACGAATTATTAATCGGAATTATTAAAATCGCGAGCAAATGTTGTATCAATTTAATTTTCTGATTTAGACAGACACATGCATGTCACTATCTACGAGTACCTTGTCTGATCAGCTCATTGGATTCTGCTCCCTTTCCAACACATATGCGCGACGGTTAGTGGCCCGTTTCATATAATTGGCATTCGTTTTAGGAACATTTCTGCGATATTTCGTGAATATGGTTTAGAAAAGAGCCACGTCACGAGGCTACTTCGCAAAATATTGCACAAGTGTTCCCGCATGTCGCGCATTTGTGTTGGAACGGTCAGAATCGAAAGAGTTTTCTACAAAAAACATTTTGTTCTATTGCGTGCACCCACGTCCAAGAAATTATAAAGTGACTTAGCGTTCGCTGTCATCAAGAGTACTGCATCTCTGCACACTTGTTACCCCTCGGACCAGCAACCCTGAAATCAAATTTAGAATTTAAAATATGTATATAAATTATTGGTAGTAATTTATTCATTAATTATATATTTTTTTTCAATACATTTTATATAATTGTTTTATTGTTGCCGATAATAATTGGTATAGCTTTTTTAACTTTATTTGGACGTCAAATTTTGGAGTAGGTATATTCAGGATTGAAAGGGGCCAAATAAGGTTGGAGCAGCAGGGTTATTACAACTTTTTAGTGATGTTATTAAATTATTAAATAAAGAATCTTTTTTATCGAAAAGATAAATTTAAATTTATATTTGTATTTTGAAGAAACGGTATAATAAATTTAAAATTGTAACTATTGTTTACTAATGTCTTAGGGGATAGAAATAAATTTGGTAAATGAGGATGTTAATAGAGGTAAATTTATTGTTTAAATAAAATTCTGGGTGGGCTGGTAGAAGTGTAGATAGTGTAGTCTATCTATTTATTAAAGTGAGAGAAGAATGGGGCTGGCAGGGGCACAGCCTGGAAGAAGTAAAGGAGTTCAAATACTTAAGGTATAATTTCCAGAAAAATGGGGGCAGAGAGATGCATATAAGGGAAGTCATAAAGAAAGCTAGAATAGCAATGGCGCAGATATGGGGAATAGGACAAAGAATGTTCAAGAACAATTTTGTGACAAGAATGAGAATATTCAGAAGCATAGTGAAAAGTATCTTCCTGTATGCGTCAGAAATTTGGGAATGGATGGAAGCAGAAAAAGTAGAGAAAATACAGGAGAAATACATAAGGTGGACTTTAGGTTTGGACTTCAATACACCAGCAGATCTTCCTTCTTGGAGGAAACAAAAACGGAAAAAATAAGGATAAAAGCTGGGAAAAGAGGAGAAAGCGAAACGGCTGAATAAGAATAAAATAGTACAAGAATGCTGGAGGGAAATAGACGCGAAGCAAGCAGAGAAAAAGTCGAAATGGAAGGAAATGAGAAACTCATACTACAGGCAAAAAATGATGGATATACAAGAAATGGAAATCGAAAGAAGGAGAGGAAGAGAGTTTGCTGAGGAACTAGCACAAAGAGACAGGGCGAAGCAGGTCCAATGGCAATACGACAGAATACAAGGAGGCAGATACAACGCACATTACACAGAAATCAGGGATAACCAGAGAGCGAATTACCTAAACGGAAACTACAGAGGCAGAGACCAAAGCATGATTGCAAGGTTCAGATGTGGGAACGAAGAGCGGGGAAGCAAGTACTGGAAGGAGGAAAAAGAGACAGTATGCAGACTATGTAATGGGGCTAGAGAGACGCTGGGTCACATGCTACAAGACTGTACGGATCTGACAAGAGAAAACTCAACGATCAGGGGGATACTAAAGCGAGAAGAAAAAGGAGCGGATTGGATTGCGAATGGAACTAGAAAAAAGGAGAAGAAAAGAAGAACAAGATGAACGAAGAAGTCAAAACGAAAGTACAATCTTGAATTAACAGTCCCAGAACCACTTACACACATAACACATGTAACCCCATTTTGAGGCCGAAAGGTGAAAAATAAACCTATTTACTACAATTTATTAAAATAGATAGATAATTGTAAGAGATTCACTTATTTTAATTTTTGATGGGTAGTTGTTAATTATTCTGGTAAAATACAAAAATATAATTATTATCCCCCCCCCCCAACAATTGAAATAAAGATAAGTTAAGAGAGAAGATTTGGAAAAACTCACGCGAAAGGGTTCAACTTCAGAAATGTAAATCGTATTTAATACGTCAAGCATCCCGAATGATTGTGAAATTAAAAACAGAATAGTTTAGAATTTTAAAGGCGCGATATGAAAACATTTTTCCGATTTTAAAATTAATTTATTCACGCATTAATGACACTGTTAGCAATTACTAATGATAAGTATTCGTGGTCACTATGCTCGGTACAGCAATTATTTTACTTCATAGCAGGCAGAATGATTGAAAGAATTAAAAGAGTGTCACTCACCGTTCGTTGGGAACAGTCTCACTGCTATCCACGCAGCCAAGTGAAAAGAGTTTTCTCAAAAGTCTCCGAGATTAAGGGTATATCACAGTGATATCATGTTTAAAGGCCTCCCATATAGTCCAGTAACCGCTGGAATTAATGCACGAAACAAGATATTACGAATTAAGATTCATCATGACACGTTAAACTAGTTCACGTCCGACCACGATCGCGTTTGGGAACAGACTGGCGAGTGGCGAAGTCGCGACTCGTGACGTATTTCAATGTTTTGAATTTGACAAACGTTATTGTCGCGCCGAGCGCGGGAACCGGGAGTCGGCCGAGCGCGGGAATATGAACATGAAATTCGTCGAGGCCAGAAATAATATTATATATCAATTCACTTTTCACCACTACAGTCGTAATTGTGAATAGTGAAAATTTTTATATAGAGTTTATAGAAATGAAGGGGACGCACAGGTTTCGATAGAAATGAAGCATCTTCTTTCGCACAAATTTCTGCAAATTTGTCAACTAATGTAAATCGACAAAATTTGTGAAAATACATAGCACTAAGAATTATAAAAATTATGGTCGACTACTTGCAGTGTAGAGCAAGTCACATTAGTGACTTGCAATCTTTTGGGAAAGATATTCGTAATATATTATAATCCACGATAGTTCCCACACTATTCGTTAATTTTATTAGCTTCCCATTAACAATATTTCGATTCACCCATAAACATACTCGATTAATTTTATTCCAACGCCGATAAATTGTGCGTTAAAAATATTGCATCTCTTCGTTCTTTTTCCCTAAACTACCATTAACATTTAAATTTCGTGCAGCAAGACTTTCCGCCATACGCTCTTACCTCCTTCGAACACGTTATGTAGTCTTTACGCTTACTATCGCAAAAGGACACCCTATTTCTACGAGTTCTACGTTAACATGTGACTAAAATGTGGCGAAAAAATTATTATCAGCCAAATAGAGAAGGTATAATGATGCAACTGAGTTTATTACCTCTCTCTGTGATAATGAAAAGAATCCGGTATAACCCGAAATAACAACGGTATTAAGATTTTTAACGTGAAATTACACAAGTACTAATATCGGTACAAATTGTGTGGCCCATCTGGCACTGACCGAGATTAATAAAAAATCATTTGCATTTCAAGGTACAGTAAAACACGATTTCACAGGATGGAAAAATTCTGAAAGATCCTTGCAATAATTGTGATAGTTAAAATTCAAACACAATGAAGAAAGTCGATATAACTGCTTCCAAACAAATTCTAATTGCAAAATTACTTTTGTTCGATCACAATAGTAAGTAGTGGAACAACGAAAGTGGAAAATTTCTACATCCAAACAATGTGTAGCCACTAAGAAAACTGGAGAGTTTGTAAACGATTAGCGACTATTGAAATTACAGAAATTTTAAACGAATCGTGAATAAAGAAACTGTAGAGATTGTAAACGAATCGCGACTCTCGAAGTTACAGAGATTTTAAACGATTCGCGACTGTTGAAATTGTAGTGATTGAAAACGCGTACCTAGCGACTATCGAAATTAGAGAGATTTTAAACGATTCGCGACTGTCGATTTTGCAGAGATTTCAAACGATTCGCGACCTTTGAAATTAATTGATTAATTAATCTGAAGTAGATCTGAAGAAACCCTGAAGTACGAACCCTTAAGGTACATCTGCCACACTCTCTCTCTCTCTCTCTCTCTCTCTCTCTCTCTCTCTCTCGTGCCTTTATTTGTTATTAATGAAAATTCATGGCCAACTACACTCTGCATCAAAATTAAAGCAACGCTATATTTTCCCAAAAATTTTCGACATTTTCAAACGGCTGTATCTCTGCGATAAATGGTCCACAAAATATTTAAAAAACGGATTTTGAACGCTTCGAATTTCTAGAATTTGACTCAAGGACTCAATTTTTTGTTCATTCATTATGATACTGTTTTATTAAGATGAAGCGCTGGAAACCAAGTTTCAGAAATTTAGAGAAAATTTGAAGGATCTCAAACGAAAGGGTTCAACTTCAGAAATGTAACTCGCATTCGACACATTAAGCATCCCGTATGATTGTGAAATTAAACAATGCTCGATTTGCAGTTGCATCCATGCACCCTACGACACTCATGCATCATGCACCTTTCTGCGAGGCTTATAAGAATTACATTTTGAGCGCCATAGTGTCTTGATCCCCGAAATGGATTATTGAAGAGAAATCCGCATGAGTCGTTGACAAACCGAGTCAAAGCGTAGCGTAGCGAAAGCCTATGTCAAACTCACACTTTAAACAAGTCACACGTATACAAGCACACAACACACCTTTCAGCATTTCAACACATTTCAGAGCATTTGTTGAGTTGGACGCTCTTCATGGCCAGAGGTCGCTAAATTCAGTCCTCAAATTATGGGTCGGTAACACAGTTCGGATGGTGACACAAAGTTCCATTAGGTGATAGGTCTATTCTATACCTCGTCTGTGTCCGTGCTTTGGACGCGCTCTCTATATTTAACACGGTGGCTCTTGGAACTAACTCAATTTAATCACCGATGTTGGTAAAGTTAGGCCGTTCATCCACCGATGCAACGCGATTGCAACTTGATCAAAAAACGATTGCATGCAATCACGTGAAGCAGCCACAAGGTTTTGTTTCTCGTCAACACTAATTATTTCTCGGTAATGTCGAGGAAAAATCTGACGAATTTCCTCGAATTATACCCACCACATTGCATGCAATCGTTTTTTTGTCAAATTGCAGTTGTGTTGCAGCATCGACGAAGTATAGAATAGACCTGTCACGCAATGGAGTTTTGTGTCACACGCTCAGGGGGCTCGCAGCCCCCTTACCATTTTCGAGTCACACCCAACGTTATCGGCTCAATCTAAAATACGATTACAATGCTACGAGTGGTAGGAATTAAAATTAAAATTTATACTGTTATGATTAATTTCAAATAAATATATTGTAACATTTGTCCTATTTACTATAATAGACATGTCAGGCTACTAAAATTATTTTTCTTATTACAGGTGAAATTTGGGAATATTTCGACGTAGACAGCTACTTTATGTGGGCCAAATGATGGAAACCTCAACAATGAACACAAAAAAATAACGCTGTAAAGGCCTCTTAGGCGAATAAATTGAGAGAAACTTGAAACAAACTGTATTACTATTCAGAAATACATTTTACATATTCCTATCCAAATTCCAAACTTGCAATTTCAAATATCTATGGTATTTCCTAAAAAAATACCATAGTATGCAGCATGCGCGTATTTTTGAAAGCAATTCTTATATCTGATTAGAATATTTGACAAGCACAGCTATCGGCTCGGTTCTCACCGATTATCAGGTCTCACCACGAGGAGGTTGCTGCGTTTCGAGACTATCCTATATCTCGTCTGTGGTAGGACGTAAGCTCTATTCTATATCCCTTCTATGGCTGTTGCAACTGCAACGCCGTCCGTATTTCCATTCGATTTTTTTTTAAATGATGATTCTTACCCAGAGGAGAGTAATTAAATCATGCATTGATTTTAATATTTGAAAATATTTATAAGTACGCAATCAAGGGTACAAATTGCAGAAAATAGGAGAAATACATTTTTCATAAAATACAGATTGTTAAAACAAAGAAACTTAATTTGGAAATCAAGTATTTTATATCGTTAAATTTTCCTGTATTCGTTACATTATATCTTTTTCAAATGATTTTCTGTGCGATTACACCAAATTAAATTTACAATAATAAGAATAAAGTTTTGTTGATTGTAATTGTTCCATTTGTAATGAATATACTTTTCTTATATAATTTCTATTTAAATGAACATTTATTCAAATAATGCCCACACTCAATTCGATATACATATTCTGATATTTCCTGGCAAATCAGCTTGTCAGAGTTATCTGATAATATTTTATTTTAAATTAACAAATTGTTTATGAATGAACAGCAAAACATTCAATATGAACACAATTGAAGTGCGATACGTAATCGCTTAATGATTCGTGCAACGATATCTCGATAGAATCTTATTGCATACTTACGCTTTTTGGTTATTTAACATTTTTATAGAAGAAAAATATTCCGTTTTCAATTTTCCTTTGAAAAAAAATCGTAATGAATTCCATTCTCAACTGGAAATTATTACGGTTCTTTAGTAAGCGAAGCCAAAGGAATACTACCAGTAATCAAGAATGCCTGCGTCGTGATATCGAAACAGACGTTCACCTCCGAGCAGCGGAAGATTTATTGCAAAGTCTACGAACTGACGCGGTGCATGGCTTATCCACATCTGCTGCACGCGATCTTTTAAACAAAAACGGTTTGAATGCACTGACGCCTCCAAGAAAGACTTCTAGCGTTCTGAAGTTCTTGGGTCGATGCTTCGGAGGATTCTCTTTATTAATCTGGGTATATAATACAAGCATATCGGATGTTCACACTTTATAAACTCACCTAGCGTGTAGTTTTCACTCATTAAAATGAACAACAAAGTTTTAGCAAATATGTGATCAATCATTTACGAGTTTTCATACACTTTTTTTTGTTTTATTACGTTAGTAGTCAGACAGCTTTTTGTTCGTATTATGCTTTTATAAAAAATCTATAATTTCAATTCAATATTTTACTACCTATAGAATTTTTTTCAAGTTTTACGTTGCAGCTCAAGATTGTCGAAATCATTTGATAAATAATTAAATACATTCTGCAGAATAAAGTTTGGATATTTACAATTAAATATCCATAAAGGGCGGCGAAAATCATTTTCGAAAGGCGTGCTTGAAGTGAAAAGGATTAACAGAATCTTGTATTATTGTTCCTTTAGATGTGCGTGTTGTTATGTTTCTGCAATTATATCCTGGAGCACGAACTCTACGGCGAGGCATCCAACGAGCATTTAGGACTCGGAATCGTGCTCGCCGCCCTGATCTTGGTTACAGCGATGTTCAGCCACTACCAGGAGTCGAGACGTTCGCGGATCATGGAATCGTTTCAGCAGATGCTGCCGCAGAAGGCGAAGGTTCTGAGGGACGGCAAGAAGAGGGAACTATACGCAGCCGAATTGGTCGTCGGGGACATTGTCCTTTTGGAAACCGGTGACCGAGTACCCGCTGACATTAGGATCCTGGAATGTCAAGGTAAATTCGTATCGTTGTAGTTGCAGCCGTAACTTTCTTATTTCTCAACAAAAAAGTCCCTGCCTTTCTCTTCGCTAGCGCTCGAGATATCGTGCGGCTTCTGCTCTCGTAGATACAATTTAAAGAATCGCGAAATCCATAGTGCATTATTCAAATCAGGCGAATCATACAACGGAGGCTGTTCATTGTGCTTCAACTGTCGAAGTTGATCTTGAAACTAATTTTACTTTATATTCCTCTGTCTTCCTTGAACTTGTACAGCTCGTACTGCGCGAAGTGCATGTAAAAGTATCAAGAAATATAAAACAATTATATGTTTGTGTTATGATTAAGGTCTCAAGGTCGACGCTGCTTCGATAACAGGCGAGTCCATTTCAATTCTAAGAGCTACCAGTGCTCATCCAACGAGTAGCTTATTAGAAGCTAGGAACATGGTTTTCTTCTCGACTGACATAGTGGAAGGTAACATCGCGATGAAGTAAACACAGTTTCTGCATTTCCAGCTGTTTCTTAAGCACTTCCTACGATTGCGCAAGCTTTTCCTGCGACTTCTCTGAAAGTTTCGTTAATGAACAACAGGCAGCGGAAAAGGAGTCGTGGTTGCCTACGGCGATGAAACTGTGATGGGCAGGGTTGCTAAACTGACGTCTAAATTGACGCCCCGACCGACGCCGCTTTCTCGCGAGATCCATCGTTTCATGAAATTAATATCATCGTGGGCGATTTTCCTAGGAGTCCTCTTCTTTGTTTTGTCCATCGGTATGGGCTACGATTTAACCGAATCGATATTATTCCTGGTCGGCATTATAGTGGCGAACGTGCCAGAGGGATTGATAGCTACTATGACCGTTAGCCTCACTCTAACCGCCAAGAGAATGGCGAGCAAAAATTGTCTGGTGAAGCATCTCGAGGCTATCGAGACGTTAGGATGCACCGCTGTCATTTGCAGCGACAAGACAGGCACTCTCACGCAAAATAAAATGACGGTAAACATCGTATATTATTGGCAGACTCCTCCATGCAGCCATGCTATTCCCACGTAGATCCGATCTTTCCGACAATTGCAAGATTCTCTGAGCTATAATTGCAAGACAGAATTCACTGCCTCAGGTCCGACACATGTGGTACGACGGCGAGTTACGAGAAGTAATGGCGTCTGATACTTGGAGGAAATATATAAAAATTCCTGGATTTAATAACTTGGCCAAAGTGGCCAGTCTCTGTAATCAGGCCGAGTGGGCTCCCCTTCCCGAAAACATGCCTGTACCACCTTTGAGAAAAAGAGAGGTTTTGGGGGATGCTTCTGACTCCGCTTTGCTGAAGTGTATGGAGGTTCTGGTGAAAGGAGGGGCGGACGCTTATAGGAACGATTGTAGAAAGGTGTTAAAACGTGATCGCTTACCCCGGGTCTCCACCAAGGCGAACACGAACAAAAACAGTGTTCGCAAACGTTTTCGTCTGTTCTAGTCTTGTCCACTCCGCCGCAAACATGAACAAAACTTAGCGTATGAATTGTACGTGAATGTTTTGTTCTATTTGCGGCAGTGTGGATACGACGAGAACAGAAAAAAACGTTCGCGAACAATGTTTTTGTTCGTGTTCGCCTTGGTGGAGACCCGAGTTTAGAGGCGTCATAATGGAGTGGATGAAGAAGTTATGTTTCTTTTGAATTCAGGTGTTCGAAATACCATTCAATTCGACGGACAAGTTCCAAGCAGACGTGCACGTATGCGCTAAGAAGCATTTCGTCTCTTTTAAGGGTGCACCGGAAAGGGTATTGGAACGATGTTCGACCGTGGCGTTTGGTAACGACACAAGAGAGCTGAATGACGAGATCAGGAAAGCTTATACGGAATCTTGTTACATCCTTGCGAACAATGGCGAACGGGTGCTCGGTTTTGCTGATCTTCATCTTCCAGCCTCTGCCTTCCCGCTGGGTTACGCCTTTAAGGAGGACCCGCCGAACTTTCCTCTCGAGAACCTGAGACTAGTAATTCTGTTTGTACGAAAATAAAGGCGTAGCGATATTGTACCTCTACGAAATTCTTGACATTCTAAAGTATATTTAGAATGGGAGAGATCTGGTAAGCTGGAATTCTCCACCTTCAAAATTTCAGAAAGAGAGATACAAACGGTTGCTGAGATGGCTATTAATTAGATTGACTCTGGACAAGATTTTGTATACACACATATATATCTGAACGTTTCTCTGAACACGAATATATCTTCGAAACTATATCTCCATCTCACAAGGGGAGTGCATGAGCTTGGGCTTATCAATTTTGTTTAATTCTGCACACATATGGTGTGTACAGCATATGCAATTATTTATTGGCAGCTTACGTTACAGTGCTGAAAAGTTTCTGAGAAAACCCAGTTCTAAGCTCTGCTTCTTCTATAGTCTGTCTAAACAGGCTCTAAAGCCTCGATGTGACTATGTACAGGATTATTCACTTAACAGGACCCTTAATAATTTATTTAAATTTTTCATTTTTAATATTTTTTTACCATTTAAAGATCGAAATTGTTGACGAAAAATCGACTGCTTTCTTCTGAAAAATGGCGTAATTTTCTTATTTTCTAAAAATTCAAAAATTTGGTCCGATGGTTCCTAGAGGATGCCATTCTGCATAGATTAACGCAACGTTCGTGAAAAAAGGTTGTAAATTGTCGATGTTATCATGTTGATAAGGAGGCACCTGCTAACCGCAGGAAACGAACGGCAATATATGACAAAAGTGTGTTAAATAAATATTTGTATATGAATAAAGGTCCCAAGAACAAAACACAATTACAAAATTTTCGATTAATTTCACACCTCTCGAGGAAAAAATCTCAAAAGTGATCAATTATTAGATGCCGAGAACGTATGTAACCTCTTAATCTGCAATCACACGTATTGTCCACTAATCATTCGCAAAGTTTAAATGAAACCAGTTACCCGAACCTTGTGCACTCCCCTAGTCAGGCAATTTTCGACTGCTCTGATACTACATATAATTTTCTAAAATAATATCAAGAAACACATTTGTGCACTCATAGGAATATCATATCAGATTACCATTAAATTGTAAAATCTTCCTACCCAAAAAATACTGTATTATGTATTGTTAGATCGGAATGATCTCCATGATGGACCCGCCGAGGCCAACGGTACCAGACGCGGTGTACAAGTGTCGTTGCGCCGGAATCAAGGTGATCATGGTGACTGGTGATCACCCTGACACGGCAAGAGCGATCGCGAAGTACGTTGGTATCATCACCGACGAGGATCTTCTGCACAACGATAGCAGCGGGGAGAATCGTTCGATCGTGGTGACAGGAATGGAGCTACGAGATCTCCAGGCGGAAGACCTCGACGATGTTATAAGGAAATATCCAGAGATTGTGTTTGCAAGAACGTCGCCTGTGCAGAAGCTGCAGATCGTGGAGAGTTGCCAGAGACTGCACTTGATTACCGCGGTCACTGGTGATGGAGTTAATGACTCGCCAGCGTTGAAGAAGGCCGATATTGGGGTTGCCATGGGTGTTGCAGGTACTTCTTTGTAATATTTTGTTTTTATTTATTAATTAACAATTTATACCGTCGGCGACAGTATTGGATGATAGCTAAAGTGTCATGAACGCGCAATTTAGTGACAGGGGATTATTTTGTAAGGGACCTGTTTGAAACTGTTAAGGGATTAGGCCACTTTAGACGAAGCTTCAATGATTGTAGTCATTTTCAACAATTTTTTTTGGGAGATAATGAAGTAAATGGAAAATTCAATATGAACCTGTTATTTTACAACTCTCGACAGAAATATTCTTATTTTTTTTTCGTACAAAATAGTGGTGTTGGAGACGTGATATACAACATCTTGCCAAGTGACGTTTTCGTCGGTGTTTACACCTCACGGTTATATCGTTTGACCTGGAACAAAAAACCAAATAGTTTTATTTTCTACATACCTAGTACTAGAGAAATCTAACAATTTTTGCTTTTGTTGCTTTCATATATTATTCAAAATATCACAGTTTATAGCTTAATGTTCATAGATTTCTATAAAATAGAGTTTTCAAAAATATGTATAACTTTTTTGAAAAAAATTATGGACTCTTAAGGGGGAGCACCACTATGACGGCCGGAAAAGTAAGCCATTTTTAAGAATTTTTTGCAGCGGTAACTACACTCATATAGTTTATAAAAAAAATGAAATTTGATTTTGGACCTGCTGTTCCATACTTACACATTCGACCAGCGCACGGGGGGTTCTAGAAGATTAATTAATATATTAAAAGTGCATATTTTTTTATTTATTTTTTATAGTCTCTTGAGACACTGTACTAAAGGTAGGTAATCAAATTTTTCCATAAAAACTGTAAATTATTCCTGAAAAAAATTTTTAAAAACGGCTTACTTTTCCGGTCATCACAGTGATGTTCCCCCTTAAGTGGGCCTATCACCCGTACTTACATCTGCACAAGTTCTCCTATTCTCCAATAAAACTCAATGTCACGTATTGAGTTTTATCGCTAGATACTTATAAGACACTTAATGATGTAAGAACGATAAATAAGATGTATTCCCACACTCTAACCGCTACATTCAATGGTACCAGGATCGGATGTCAGCAGAGAAGTGTCAGATCTGATTCTACTAAACGACGATTTCGCCTCGATAATCACTGGGATCGAAGAAGGACGCAGACTATTCGATAACTTAAAGTCGAGCATCGCGTACACTTTGGCCAGCAATGTCCCAGAGATAACACCTTTCTTGGCGTTCGTCGTTCTTGGGATTCCTCTGCCTGTAGGTGTGATGTCTATATTGTGCATTGATCTGGGTACCGACATATGGCCTGCTATCTCGCTGGCTTACGAGAAGTCCGAGTCAGATATCATGTTCAGGTATTGATCATCGTAACAAGATTACTTTCAACAATCTTAAACGCTGGCGATCTCGATAATAGCAACACGATATCCATCTACATCGACGATCTTATATCGTCCCTTCCATTGGAACGTTCCAGGAAACCCAGAGTACCTCAAACAGATCATCTCGTCAGTCGCCGATTAATTTTCATGGCTTACGGCCAGATCGGCATGATCGAAGCTTGCGCAGGCTTCTTCGCATACTTCGTGGTAATGGCACAGCACGGCTTCCTACCTAGCAGACTTCTGGATCTGCGCTCGTCGTGGGACAGTATCGTCGTGAACGACTTGAAGGACAGTTTCGGCCAAGAATGGACGTACGAGCAGCGCAAGATTCTCGAATACACTTGCCACACCGCTTTCTTCGTCAGCATAGTGATCGTGCAAGCGGCCGACGTCATGATTTGCAAGACCCGGCGCAACTCGCTCTTCCAGCAGGGCATGAATAATTGGGTCCTGAATATCGGGATACTGGTTCAGATCGCGGTTGCTTGTGTTGTCTGTTACGCTCCTTACATGGACGAAATTCTCAGGACTTATCCGTTGAAGTTCGAGTGGTGGTTACCAGGTGTACCATATGCTATGATCATCTTGATCTACGACGAGCTCAGGAAGCTCTGGATCCGGAGAAATCCTGGAGGATGGTGGGATCGAGAAACGTGTTACTAAATTCACAGAGTGAGTTTTAAAGAAGAGTTATAGCCGAAGTGATATATCCCACTCTACTGTAGGAGTATAACTTTATCGTAATTGCTTCACTAATTGCATAGTGCGCGCTACTGTGCAAATATATGGGAGCATGTCTTCACTTCTCGAAGTAAAGTGGTACCGTGGCACTAATAGATGGAAAATACCAGAAACGTAAAGTGCACGCGATCAATGCTTTGATTCCAGCTGCTGACGAAATTTTCACGATACTCGGTTTATATCTAAAAATACTTGGAACATCGGTTAGTTCCCTCGATGTACAGTTAGCTCGGTGCATCCCGAACAAAGCACTCGTTCGATGCGAGTATGCAGAAGAGCAATGGTTCTCCTTTGGCTCTACGCGTTCGTCGAGTGTTGTAACCTCGTCGATGGAAAAGTGGGGGATGCATATAAGGCCCTGGGACCCTCCCGATGGGGCCCAGTGGTCTCTAGTCATCAATTCCTTCACGTTCGAAGAACCGTGACTCGATTCTGAAAAAGATCACGAAAACACATTTTCTTCCAGTTTCTCCTGCCCTCCGTCAGGATGAAGACGGAGGTATTTTTCCTGCTGATCTGTCTCGGTGAGTAATTCCATGAAATCATAATTCTACCGCTTACAAAAACACAGCGTCGCTATACTTCACTTTACAATCACGTCCGCACACACTCAAGCATTATTTCTCGCCTTATAACTGCATTGTACACTCGGCGATCATCGAGAGAAAAACTTCCTCGGGCAAATTGTTTTAAATGTGAATAGAAAATAAGGTGCTTCGAATGGTAGAAGAATAACAATGGGTGATAAAATGACCTTTAATCGGGGTATTGTCTTACTTCTCGTAATAAGGATACAAATGCAGTTGCTGTTCCATTCCTCACCATGGTTCCAATTATTTTGATCCGTTTCATTAGTCGTCGCGAGTTTCACTTTATCGTGGAAATCTTACCGTTAACTTTCGTTCGACTAAAATACATATAAGTTACGAATGCGCACGCAATATGGAGACAATGTAGTACAATACAATTCTACATAAATCAAACTGTCCTTGTCTGATACACGAGAAAAATTGCGCCACCGTTCTGTTATTGAGAAATCAGTTCTCCCTACGTTTCTATAGAAAGTGTTATTTCCCCAGACCACGTGCCCACTAGTAATTCGAAGAATAGATTTTACACGAAGACGGTGTTCAATATTTATCAGCTCCCCGTTTAATTCGATTCACTTTCGAACGATGGAAATGTCTACCGTGGACCGTTTATATCCCCTAAAGAGTAGCGTCTTCGTGTTCCAACATTTACCTATTTCGAATTTCATCAGGCTGATATTTGCGCCGCTGCCCGTTTCACTCGCTTAATGGCGGTTTAATTAGTCACAAAACAACGAGTTCTGCTGATCTCCGCTGATACTATGCCGCGGTGATTTTCACGCTGCGCAGCACGACTATCTAAGGAAGGGGGGGGGGGGAGGGGAGCGTCTCAAAAATGAGCCGCGATCTATATAGAGTGTTGGAAAGTTAACAGGTTCGAGCGATTAAACGACATTTAAGTTCTGCTTGATCAGAGGCACGGCAGTCGGCCACTTTCTCGCTTTCTTCCGCTGGCGAGGTCGACCGGCGTTTACGTGCGGCCGGCGTTTTGTTCAGGGACGCAATACGTCGCGTCGCACCGCCTTGAAAATACCCCGACCAGTTGACCCTCTCGCGCCACTCACCGCTTTTTTATTCCCTGCCGTGTCGACTTTTTCCTTTTTCTTCCATTCGTTTGTCATTCTTGCCCGCTGACGCGTGTGCATCCGCATTGTACAACCACGCCTCCCCTCGAGAAAGGAGCGTAGTCTATCTGGAGAACATGTGTGCGGTTCGTTAACAAAGAAATCACAGATGAGATTCCTTTTCGAATCGGGACAATCTGTGACGATGTTCTTGAAGCTATACCGCGCTAATTCGGTCATGTTGCAGGCGTCGTGGCCGCCTTGACGAGAAAGCAGGAGGCGGCCGAGCAGAATCGTCGGAAAGTAGCTGCGCCGGCGTTGCAGAAGAAGCAGCAGCAGACTGCGTCTGAGGAGCAGGAAGAGTACGAGGACGAAGAGGAGCTTTCGGATCTGTGCCCTGAACCGAATGGTTATTTCCCTGACGCGGAGCAGTGCGATAAGTATCACGACTGTCGGGATGGCAAGTCGAACGCGAAACTGTGTCCAGATGGGCTTGTGTTCAACGACTTCAGCCCGCAACACGAGAAGTGCGACCTGCCTTTCGGGATCGACTGCTCGAAAAGGCCGAAATTCCGTAAGTGTAGAAACCTCGTGGCTGTTGGAGATATTGTTCTTTTATTAGTAGACGAGGAGATTGACGGAAATTCGATTACAGAGAAGCCACAACCGTCTCATCACTGCCCAAGGATGCACGGCTACTTCGCCCACGAAGACCCCCGAATATGCAACACCTTCTACTACTGCGTCGAAGGGAAATTCAACATGATCACTTGCCCGGACGGCCTGGTCTTTTCGGAGAAGACTGGTATTTGCAATTGGCCAGACGAGGCGCAGAAGAAGGGTTGCGGCTCCAGGGAACTCTTCAACTTCACTTGCCCGAAAGTTGACGATGGCACCGCCGCCACCCACCCTCGGTATCCCGACACAGAGGACTGCCAATTCTTTTACGTTTGCGTGAACGGTGAAATACCGAGGAGAAGTGGCTGCAAATTAGGGCAGGCCTTCGATGAACGCACTGGAAAGTGCGACTGGGCCAGGAGAATACCTGAATGGTATGTTAAATCACGTTGACGTGAACATAAAGTTTCAAAAAAATATTTCAAGCGTGAATAATGAGAAATAATAGTAATTGAATTGTAGGTTCCTGTTACAATTTGTGAGAAAATTTGATTTCATATGTACTCTGAAATTTCAGCAAGGAGTGGTACAAAGGACAGTTGACTGATGAGGAGCTGGATGCTTTGGAAAATCCACCGCCAAAACCGAAACCTACTGGCGGGCCTAGCAGGAGAAAAAGGCCCAAGACGACGTAGAATTAAGGCTAAATTCATATGTAGATTTTAATACTCAGTGACTTATAAAACACCACCCGAGGAATAAAACAATTTTAATATAACCACGTGTTCCTTATAGCGAACTAATGGGATTACTCATTTTACAGAGTTTGAAATGGTCAGGTAGGGAACGATTCTGGGATTTAACGTAGAAGGTATAGTGGAACGTAATCGTGAATGACTTTACGATTTCGTCGATAAACTCAGGTGAAAGTTTTCCACCGTGTAGATCGATACCACAGATACGTGGAAAGTAGAATAGAAAACATTCGAAAATTCTTACGAGCATTATGTTCACGCGATTGCTAGCAAGTATTATATCATTCAGAATTTTTGTTTGGACATTTTGGAATTTGGTCCCCTTTTTATAGGAAAGTATCAAGATGAAGTGAGCTTTGTCAGTATAATTTAATTCCCACCGATACCGTTGCTACGAGTAGTCTCCATTTTATGGTTCAGTAATGAATTCAAATCGCGTGCGAAATTCTCGGGAGCAGTGAAAGTGATCGAAGCCTGAAAGTTCTTCACATTTCACGGGGAACGCTTCCGAAATCTGCTGGATCGAACAGTGGGTCAGCAGCCCGATGCTTTCAAGATAATAAATTCAATTAGTCTCGCTTTCGCAATTATTGACTCGGAGCAATTTTATGTAACACAATGAAAGTCTTATCAAAAAACATATGTTTCGTAATTATATCAAAGCTGATCTAATGCGAAAATAATGTCTCGTTGAGAGTGGTATGCCAGGAAAACTTACGTTTGTAGTAACTAGCATGACTAATAAAGATAAACTCACATCCGTATTACTACTTGCTCCTTTATTCACGGACTACTATCAATTATAATTTATATTACAGTTTTTAAAATTACAAATTTAAAGAATTTGGAAAATGCACGACACCCCACTGCGAAAGATTTGGGTGGGAGGGAGCATGGGGAGGGGATATAGAACTCTGTTACATTAACGAAAGAAAAAGGAAATCGCAGTTGTAGGAGCTCAATAAGAAGCATTACTACACTATCAAAATTCATTTGTCGATCAAAGAAATTGGTAAAAAACGGATAAAAGGACACATGTGAAAGTAAATCTATTATTTCATAGCCCCACAGTTACCTTCATTTCGAAACGTTTGAAGAATGCAACGCGTTGATTCGCGAGGATCGTGGCAATCTTATTTTTTCCGTAAAGAACAGCGAAGGACGGCGAAGTGAGAGTGCGCCGCGAGGAAGAGGAGGAAGATGAACAACGGTAGCCGTGCCGAGAAGAGAGAAAGAAGGGTAAAAGCGTGTGGTACCTTCGATCAATCTTGATTCTAGACGGTTATCCATCGATGAAAACCTGGCGAAAGTGGGGAAGAAATATTGGATGTAGTGGGGACCAATGGGGTATACCCTATCGTGAGTCGCTGTCGAGCTGCAGTGTTTCGCGACGGAGACAGCATTTCAAAAGGGAGATCAAAAAATATAATTCACCGTCCGATTGTCTCTTAGTGATCAGTGACCAGGGTAATCCTCATTCTGCGTGATTCTACTTCTGAATAATAAATACGAGAGATTATACAACAAAGATGATGAGGGCGTCCCTTGTAACGCTGTTGGCTCTGGTGGCTGCGACACGTAAGTATCTTATTGATAATAATTTTGCTTAAAAAAATAGAAACTTCTCAGTTAGAAATTTGACGAAGGCTCCACAATATTGAATATTGTCACTGCAATTACAATCACAGTTAACGCAAGTTCTTTACCATCGAGTTTAAATTATAAATGTATGTCATTAAAAGTTCAAATTTCATATTTGCAGTAGTACTAATCGTAGAAAATGAAGTGACATCTGGAGTTAATAAAATCTCTTTGTAATTGCCTTTAAAATACCTTCTTATGCGTGATTAACTTGTGATTAACGAGTTAAACGAAACTGCTTTAATCTCGTATGTAACAATATCTTCAAGTTTTTAATAATTTTTTCTACTAATTTTCACTCCTAAAATACGTATATTTTTAAATGGACGATACAAACGTATTAGACAGCATCAGGTTTCATAATTTGTATTCCACTTTTTCCATCGAAAGCAAAACCAGCGCATGCTAATTGCCGAGGAGAAAAAGAACGGTTTCACTGGAACAGACCTCGGACTTTCTCCTGATTTCTTAGCGCGGCCAGCTACAGCGTCTAAAACGCAGTAGAATTTCCGGTATCGTAATCGTCGCGTAAAACCGGTAAAATTTCATAACTAAAATATCTGAAACCCGTTGCCCATCCTACAGAGGAAAATCGCTCGCGTATCTCTGCTGCGCACGCTCCGAAGGTATTCATTTCGCTTGGAGAGTGCATAAGAGAGACAGTCGGGCTAAAACTTTCTAAAGTATAAATGTCAGATCTACTGCTCAGAGCGTTGCATAAGTATCTGCCGCGGTTATCGTCCCTGTACACACGTAAAGCCGATAAATTACATAAAGAAACAAAACAATGTCGATCGGCCATGGATTCAAGGAATAGGTGGAGAAGTTGGGCGGGTTCGACCACCTCGCATTTGCTATCGCGCTACTCGCCTGGCTACTTTATATGCTTCTTGAAGCGTGGCATTGATTTCCGGTATATCTTACAAAGTAAACGCTGCGTGTAACACGGAGAAATTCGTGAAATCCATTCCACGCTTTTTCTCCATTCTTACTCTCGAATGTTCTAAAGCGAAGCAAATATTTCGAGAGTGGACAGTCGGTGAAATTTACCGCTGCTTTATTACGCGTGTAAAAAATATAATTTTGTGAGTTCGATTACGTAAATTCTCATAAATATATACGTTGTGAAATAAATACCTCAACTGACCTTGTTTAACACTGACACCACGTCGCCTATATAGGTACGGGGATAGTCTTATTTGCATGGTTCCGAATAAAATTAATTTACACAGATCTGAATGATATTAATAAGACTTTATAATGATGATTGCCAGAAATGACGAATAAAGGAACACCGCGAACCTCCACTCACCGATTGAAACGCAACTTTGTGGGTTTATACAGTGACTCAAGACAAGAACAACGGCATGTTTCATTTTGCATAATCGCGTTTTAAGCGTGGGAAAACTAACCTCAAAATCAAATAGGCACTCCGCCTTTTTCGCGTATAATTCCTACAGTGCAAGAGACTGAAAAAAATGTTTCGAACAAAAGTTTAATGGTACAATAAGCGCTGCAAACTTGCGTTAACAAAATTTTGAAAAGAGTTTAAAAAATTCCCCTGACGAAAATTAACTTTTTTCAAAATTTTGTTAACGCAAGGTTCCAGGGCTTAGTGCAGCATTAATCTTGGACCTGTTTTGCCGTTTTGGTAAAAAATCAATTGGTCGGAACAACAAAAAAAAAGTAAATGTCGTCTTTTAAATTTTTTTTGTGGGCTTGTAATGCAAATTCAAAAAACCTGTTTGTTAGATTGAAGTAAGTTACATGCATAAAATTTCATCAAAATCAGTTAACGTTGTTCTGAGATATAAACGCTTAAGGATCGCAGAATAAAGTCCAAAATCTCGAAATTCCCGAAATCAGCGGTTTTTTGAATTTTTATTACAGGTTCGCAAAAAAGTTTAAAAAATGGCTTTTACTATTTTTTTTTTGCTATTTCGACCAATTGCAATTTTTTCAAAACTACAAAACACGGCATTTACCAAACTAATCCTTCTATCTTCTTCTTCCTAGTCTTTTAGACTAATTTTAAAAAAATTATGCGATTTTAAAAGTTGGAGACTTTCCTCCGCCACTGTATAGCGGAGCACTCTACCTGTTAATAAATGTACGTTAATTAGTGAAAATTAAACGTAATAAATATTGATGCTTGTGAAACTACTTTGATGTTGTAGATGGTGCATACAATTGCCCAAATAAAGACGGCCAGTACGAGGATACAAAACAGTGCGACAAGTACTATTCGTGCAATGACGGTGTTGCAACGGAGAAACTGTGTCCAGACGGGCTTGTGTTCGATCCATTGAATCGTAAGGTGAACAAATGCGACCATGTGTTCAACGTGGACTGCGGTGATCGCCTTGAGCTACGTAAGATCATCGTAATTTTCCTTATCACAGTACACCGTATAATAATACCCTATAAGTATAATAGTAAATAGATTTAAATTCAGTTTAAGATGGTTAAACTCGCAGAAAAATTAATATTTTTTTAAAGAAGTATAAGTTTATTTACTGGTAGGTACAAGAATTTCTTTAACGTACCAGTATGTTTTTAGGTTGGTTCGCTTACAGGACCATCTGTACAGTTTGGTATTTTCATTAATAAATACGTCTATTATAATACATAATTTTTTTTCAGTTTCTAATAGTATAATATTGTGTTATCTTCCACATTTAATCAACATTTTTTTGATGGTTTAATAAATCAAATTAGGAGAAAAATTTCTCGCTATTCCATAAGCCCCTTAAGCATTCGGGTATTGGTACATTTACCTTATCCATAAAAAAGGATTAAAAGAAACTGTGATCCTTGAGAATTTTATCGTTTTTCACGTTTAGCACAACAAATGCTTGTATCAGATGTTGAAGTAAAATCGAGGTCCCCAAGTCTGACACGTTACACGATGTCATTGGCTTTTTGTGGTTGATGTCCTTGACATACAGGATCCGATGACGATTGGCAGCGAAAGTGCTGTTACCTAGTTTACATACATATTATAATCCACTTATACAAGTATCACTTTGTTAAGGGGCCTCCCTACTTTGACAGACGAAAAATGATGCAAACTTTGGGAATTTTTTAAATCAAAACCATTAAATATATTTATTTCCAGCTTTGTGGTCAATCTTGGTTTTATTGGTCAATCTTTAGAGAATATGAAAAAAATTATATGCAAAAAATAGTGGTTATATCCGGAGTTATAGTGCTTCAAATTGAGCACCTTACAAAAATAAAATGCGAATGGTTAGCATAAACTCAGCCGTGGTAGTTGTCTGAAATAGAAAATTTAAAAATATGTGTAATCTGTATGAGTGTGGCTAGCATCTGGACTAGATTGAATGAGAAATACTGAAAAGAAAAAAAAATGGCAGGGTCTAAACCAGACATCGATTTCTGCAAAATAAGTCGCTGGTTTTTTAAGTCGCGAAAATCTAATTTTGCAAAAAACCGACTTAGTTTTAATTTTAGTATCGAAGATATATACCAAGTTTGGATTAAATCGGGTAATTGGTTTTTGAGATATTATGCTAACCAATTCGAAAAACATCGTTTTGAGAAAAACGCGTTTAAAGTTTTAGGTTCGGTTTTTTTTAATTATTTTTTTAAAATTTTTCCTAAATATGTACAAATATAGGCATAAAGTTTTCAATTAATATAATTTGAAGATTTCTCTAAAAAAGAAGTTCTAAATATCGCGCTCGTTTTCAGGCCATTACAGTAGGGAGACCCCTTAAATAGAAATAACAATTCCCAGATCGTGACCAGATTTAAATCCAATACAGAAGCTTGTCTATGATATGCGTGAATGAAATTTGCATTATGGGTCAGAATAGACCCGGTAACACCCACACGAATGCTTAATTCCTATTACGTCCTGATGTTCACAGAGCCACCACAACCGACGAAGAAGTGTCCACGAAGAAACGGCTTTTTCGCTCATCCAGATCCCTCCGTCTGTAACATCTTTTACAACTGCATCGACGGCGAGGCCATCGAGATCACGTGCACCACTGGATTGCATTTCGATGAATATAGTGGCACTTGCGTCTGGCCGGACAGCGCTGGTCGCGAAGTAAATGTCACCTTACACCTAACAATAAATCGACGCTCGGATCTTCCAATCGCATAATTCGTACCGTCGCGATTTAATATTAGTTTGTCGTCGGTGCCGCTCGATTTAGACGCTTCCCGCATTAATAGCTTGTAATCACACCAATTACGTCCCCTCGAATAATTGATCAATCGTGCGGGTAGTAATTATCAGTGTGCAAATTGACTAATTAACGCTATCTGCGAACGCTTGTGCGGAACAGGATATCGTCAAAAGTTATCGCGTTATGGGACATAATAATTAACCGTCCATTGCAAAGGGTCTAGCCGGGTAACCATAGGGAAAACGGCCACAGCACCAATTCTAGTATTTATGTATACCAAATAATGTTCTTTTCTTAAAAAAAACACTGAGAGAAACTTCAGATCTCTAGAGGGGTCTCGTTAGGGTGATATGGGGATAACAATCCTAAACTTTACCATTTTTTTTCTCCACAACCACTTAAGATATTTGAATGCCCATTTACTTAGTATAATCTACCCAGAGGCTTTATATTCGTTTCATGTTGGTTTAACATGCTCCACCAATTCTAAGCTATAGTAGTGACGCTTTACTACTGATTTTTGTTTGCAAAAACAACTCCCCCAAATTAATTCCGTTATTTTCTCCCTTAATGATTGACCTACGATTTCGGAAAAAATGTATGTAGTAGTGCTAAAAAGTACCTAGGGTAAAGGCACTAGTAGTAGACCATGTATCAGTAGTTGACACTTTTCAGAAAAACCTTATTTTTCATGTTTTTGTGTAGTAGTTGACACTTTTCAGAAAAACATAAAAAAATAAGGTTTTTCTGAAATGTGTCAACTACTGGTGCCTTTACCTTATTTCGTGCATTTTGAAGCATTCGTTGTGAGAAATGGTAAATTTTAGGGTTGTTATCCCCATATCACCCTAACCAGAAGGGGTAGAGATTTGAATTTCCTCTCAGTGGTTTTTCAGGCAAAGAGCATTATTTGGTATAGGTACATAAATACTAAAATTGGTGTTGGGGTGGCTTTCTCTATACTTACCTGGCCTAGACCCTTTCACATTCGAGCACTGTGAATGATATTACTACTTGGTAACTGTGGCGTTTTGAGTGTATGTTACAATTTCGGTTCGTCTAGGGATGCGGAGTAGTGGATAAGAAGTTGAAGGATGGCTTCGAGTGTCCGAAGGAAAGTCAGGTGGATACCAGAGGGATGGCTGTAGATCATCCGAAATTCGCTCACCCAGATGATTGCCAAAAATTCTATGTCTGCCTGAATGGCGTGACGCCGCGCGAACAAGGTTGCAGCGATGGTACTGTTTATAACGAGGAGCAACAAAGATGTGACGCGCCTGAAAATGTTGCCGGCTGGTAAGCTATTGAGCTCAATAAATGAAACTGCCTTTACTTTACATCAATTAAAATGAAACGATGTTCTTTGAAAAATGAGAAAAAAAAATTATTTCATTTTTGTTACAGTGAGGATTGGTACAAGGACGACGACAAGAAACCATGAAAGGTCTTCGACATTTATACAATGTCCCGCATCGGGATCCTGATATCATCTTAAAATCGTATCATCCTCGTTTAGTGTGTAATTATGTGTGCGTTAGGTATTTGAATGCTCGTAAATAATAAATCCTATTTTACCTTACTCATGGCAATCAGTGAAATATTATTTTGCTCCTGTCCCAATTCTGATGATTTTACTAGTATTTTACAATCATTATTTAGGATGTACGGTATGGCAATGAATGACTTTATAGATTTGTATTGTAGTATCATTATTAAAAATATTATTTTGGAGTTGCTAATCGATGATTTTACGTTTGTATACAGGTATAGGGATATAGAAAAGGTTCGCCTTTTTTTCGCAATCAACCAAGCGAATCGACAGAAACTTTCACCTCGGCATTTTTCTATTTTTTTGTTCTTCAGTCCAGCAACAGACGCAGACCACTTTCATATTAATGTATTTTTTACAGACATGTCTGATAATGTTATAGTTTATTTTCCACTCGTAATAGTTGGTTCTAGTCCACATAGGCATCATTTTCCATTTTTCACATTGTGACATCAGATATCTCAGGCAGAGAATTATATGATGTAATCTTACGTAATAATACGCTTTTTTGTTCAGAATGTTTCGAAATTTAATCCTCGACTGCTTTAATTTATCATCGAATGGCATTAGAGTAGAAAATAATGACAGCAATAATAATAGTACCTAATTACGTTTTTTTTAAATATTTCCTTTACACTGATATTTATAAAAAAGTATTTTAGTATACTGTATTATAATACAGAATGCCCAAAATTCGATACGAAATAATCCCTCTCGGAAAAATAAATAAAATGTAAAATGTAAATTAAAATTTGTTCCTACCACTCTTCGATTTCCAAGAAATTGATTTTGAAAATAATAGTAGTAGGTACTTGGTAGTGTGTATACATACTTAACTCTGTTTAGTGGCTTATATTAGTGATATTTCTTGAATCTGTATGGGACATTAACAGGTGAGAATTTATAATAATAAAATTTTGTTCAACAAAAATGCTGGAACTTTCTAATTGAAAGAAGAAAGCATTGAAACGCTTACAAAATTGTAAACTCAAACTACGTTAGTAAAGGTTGTTGATCTCCATCGATGATTATTATGTATGATTTGTCTATTCACAAAGTGAGAAGATAAAATGAACTATACTAGTTTGCAGCTTTATACTCTTTGCATAGATGCATAATAGAGAAATGGGCGAAGTCGAGAACTTACAAGTTTATAACAAGTTTACAAAATCGTTTATCTTGGAAACGAAGACTTTTGCAACGAAATTTTATTCTACATTTTCTCCTTAATGGACATCTACATTCAGATTCTACCGCTTATTTCGAGGCACCCTACATTTCTAACGACATGTTGAAGTAAAATTTCACAAATATGCGTATAACTGTTAGCATGCAATGACATTAATATGCTTAAGAGAAGTGTTTGTATCATTAATATTCTGTTTTATCCTGCAAGAACATTGATCAATATTCGTATGCAATATTCATTGTGCACTAGCGGCCTCAATTACTTCTTCGATACAGAACAATCGGTCATGTAGATTTCCAGCATTTCGCTTGTAGGGTATACGTTACCAACTTCATAAGATAAAGTGCTTTATTTGTCTAGAGTTTGTCTAGTTGTAGTAATTAACAAATCGCCGGCAGGAAATAAACAACCAATTTTACACGCATATAATGATAAGTACCCGTCTATTGACCCTAGATGCCATAATTAAATCGATATTTGAAATAATATTAGCAATAGTATTAGTAAATAGCATGCTATTTTGTTAAATTACATCTTTCATGTTTTACTTTTGTAGGGATGATAGCCACACTTATTTAAAATTAAGATTTTCTCGGATCTGCCTGTAGCAGTTCAGTAAAACTTTGAGTACAACTGACAAGGGAAGTTCGACAACTCGAAAATTCAAAAAAATCTGAAACTTTATAGAAATGTAGCTCAAGTGATGCTAATCACGTAACTATTTTTTTTATCGGTAATAAAATGGTACTAAAGGTGAAAACACACCCTCGATAAAATGGCGAGTTTTCAAATTATCGTGAATATCTACGAAACTGTAAAAAATATGAAAAAGTAGTTAAATTCAAAGTTCTATGGTTTCTTGGTCGTATAAAGTGGCACTAAAGAATTTGCGAAAAACATTATTTTTTTCAAAATTTATCTCTACCCATTTTGTTCGACAATTCTGTATCACCATATTGTAGGGTTTCAAAAGCCATAAAACTTTGATTTGAATTTTTTTCCGATATCTTTTACGGTTTCGCAGATATTCACGATAATATGAAAACTGGCTATTTCTTTGAGAGGATGTTTTCACCTTTAGAATCGTTTCATTGTCGAATAAAAAATAGTAACGTTATTAGCATCACTTGAACTACGTTTCTGCAAAGTTTCAGATTTTTTTGCATTTTCGAGTTGCCGAACTTCCCTTGCAAGTAAATAAATAACTTCACAAATACGTACTCGAAATATTTACACAAAAATTTGTCTCTACTGTTTTGAAGCACAAGTATCTACGTGATAGAAATTTCAAATGTCTTGGTCTTACAATCTGTTTTATATAAAATCCTGAAAAATTGCTGAAGGAAGGCACGCCAAATGGAAGTACCCTTTTAAGTTTATCTCACAAATTTATAGTTTCCATTAATTCATTACTCGATTATTGCCATTTGACAAAAAATCTCAAAACTTATTTCAGCAATTCACTAACAAGCTTTTCGCCCCCAGTATCTCTGTCTCTCTGTTATCGGGATTCATACGGCTATGTATATACCTAGTTCTAGTTTTCCTGTGGTTTGTGAACTGCTAGAGATACTTGTAATAATCGCAAGTAGAATGTAGAGACTGGTATGACCAATCTAAACTTTCCGAACAGTCTCCTGATTACACCGTGTGTTTGTGTGTAATTGCAGCATTCATTTATACGCGATTCAATCTAACCTGAAATTTCTTGCTCGTAGCGAGGATCAGTTGAATCTGTCCTGATTGTAAGAGTACCTTAAAGTACCGTGTACATCGAAAGGGAAGCAGAAACTCTCGGCACTGCCAGGGTTAAAGTCTAATCGCAATCAAGTCGGGCAGCGGAAATCCGTAAATACGCTGACGATCCTTGATTAGTTACTGAAATTGTTACGAAACATATTTCGTACGAGAATATCCATTAACGACAACATGCAAAAGCTACAGATTTTATTCAAATAACACAAACATTTCTCATTGTTGCACACACGATTGAAATTAAACCTTTTGATATTAGAAACAGAATTTTAATAATGATGTTGTATGCACTATCAAAATTAAATAACTACATTCATAAAATGGATATAACTGTACCGGTTTATATTTTTTTTCAGTTGCGAGAACTCTTACGTTTTTTTACATAATCGAATAATTTTCTTGAACAGATTATTTTATCCTGTTCTTCGTGGCAAATATTGAATTTAATTCGAAGAAGAATTTTACGTTCAGCTAGTTAAATATTTAAGGACACTCTGAACTACAGAGATTCCCAACCTGTAGGTCGCGAAATGTTTTCTGGGGAATCGCCACGGTTATTTTTAGTTTGCGATGTTTAGCACTTATTTATTTTAATCATTAAGGTAGAATTATATTCTGAAATACGTATATGGGGAGGGTTTCACAGGTTATTCGAGTGTTAAAAAAAGGGAGCGCGACTCAAAAAAGTTTGGGAAATACTGCCATACCAGCTGTATACTAGGGTGGCCTTTATTTTCAATCTGCGATATGGTTCCATATCATAAAAAAAATAATCCCCGAAAAAGATTATTGCAATCGGACAACAGGAAAGGGTGCCGCCCAGGCCTTAAAGTTTAGAATTCATCAATGGTTTAAATGTGAAGAATTTCTTAAAACTGGTAAGCCCTATCGAAATTTTGTTCAAATAATATTAAAAGAGCATACAATTTTCTACAATTATTGTAGATGAATTTTAAACTTTAAGGCCTGGCCGACACCCTTTCCTGTCGTTCGATTGCAATAAACTTTTTCAGGGACTATTTTTATTATCAAATGGCGATCTAGGTGGTGAGAGCAAAGAAATAATAAGGGCCACCCTACAGTACACATACGTAGTTTCAGTTCACCCCCTGTATCATTTTCTCCATAATTAACCAATACCTAGTGGAATGTTTGATTATTCGAGATTCTATTGCTTAAGGAATGTCAAATACACACATAGTGTTCAGTTACAGGGAGACACTCGCACTACCATTAAGGCGATATTCAAGGGACTACAGAGGTGTGCAGCGGTGAATATGTAGCGTGGATGCAGTATTAGGAGCGCTTTGAAGGACAAACTTACACTAATATCAGAGCCCAGGAAGGTCAATGGGATATGCAAATTGCTTTTCAAACATCCTGGGGGTCCTTTTGCTTCTTACTACGTCACCCTACACTTCGTTCCCTTTCTTTTGGTCTTTTACAAACGTGGATTCAAGCATGATTAAATCAGCGAATAGTTGCAGAAATGAAATCCACGGTATTAGAATTTGTTAGAAAAATGGTAATCCTCGCAGATAAATAAGCAGTTAATTATGCAATAAAGGGCACGATGGACGAGCAAAAGAGCCGTTCGATATTCCGTTCATCCTTTCGGAGGCCCTCCACAGAAAACACGCTAAAAGTTCTCGAGCATTCTTTCTGGAAAGTTGCTTCTCTGCTGTGCTCCGCTATCAAGGATCCTCCGACGCTGGCTCGGGGCTTTCGCCGGGGCTTGCGGAAAGTCTTCGGTCCATTTTTTAGTATTAGAAGGAAGTGGTAGCCGAACCGATCGGTAATCGATACCCGTGGAGTGCAAGAGCTCGTAAACTGGCCAAACAACGATACGTACGAGACGATTGGTTTAGCAGTAGAAGCTGTGCTTACAGGTGTGCGATTGCTGGAACAGGTGAGCGATTGGCTCGATCTCTCAGGTTCCTCGTGAACTTCTTTCCCTTCGTCAATTTTCTCCCACCCCTTCCCGCGGGGATAAAGTACGGAAACGTTCACTAATCTGGAGCACGTCACGTGATTTTTCTTTGTGTTTACGTTCCTGGCTCTTCCGTGGAACTATCGCACGATTGCTTCCTTACATTTTTAAAGCCATCAGGTGCAACTTCATCTCAATCCTGATTGTTTCAATACCACATTAATTAACAAGTGGGAGGAAAAAATTTACTGTAACTGTTGGTTCCACATTTCTTCTCCTTTTCATTATTATCTGAAGATTTAGGGTAGACGTCTCAATTACTGCTAGCATCCCTATTACTGCCACTTGATTTATTTTGCTTAATAAATACGTAACGTATAAAGAATAGTGTGCAAAACAATTTATTATTAAATTGGGACTGTTCTCCTTCTTATTATTATAGACTATTCAAAATAAATAAAGTGGAAGTAACGGGGACACTAGCAGTAATTGAAACACCTACCCTAGTTTTGTTAGAAGAATCGTATATAAAGTATGTTTCTAAGTAAATTTTAGTTTAATGTTTTGTCATTAATGTTTATAAAATTGCTCGTGGTAATATCGCGTGACTGTAGGATCGCTTCGGTTGATACCGATTATCCCGTATTACAGCGATTTGGGTATTGTTCGCCGAATATTTTGGGAAGTTCGCCGGGTTGTCTGCAATGGGATTCTAAGACGGTACCGAAGTAATTAGTCGCGCTTATCTCCGCTGCTCAGTGTTACCGAGCTAGCCTTACGGTTAATTTTACGAGGGCCAGAACGACAGTGACAGCGGCAATAGAAGGTGAGAATCCGTCGTAAAAGCGCAGGGATCTTGGATCTGGCTGTATCGCGCGCAACGACGCTGTAGAAACGTGCAGAGTAAATAACGTCACGTATTAATATCGAAATCCATGCAATTATTTGCACGCTACAATTTTCAACCAACATCGCTGGCCAAATATGCGCGCGCAAGCATGACTTCAGCTGTAAATCGACGGCTTTGCACTGCGGTAAATATAAATGTTCCAGTAATTACCGATATCGTTGGTTTGTTGGCAAAACCGGCAGTGTCCATATTTCTTCGTTTTCGATAAATGCAAATTTAAAGTTCACTCTGTTACAATAAATCAGGTAATAATAGAGAAAAAAACATTTTTTTTAAAAAAGTGGATTCGTTCAGTTTTAGCTGAAGCAAATGATACGTGTATTTTTCGATACTCTTCATTTTTCTTATTTACATTGTGATTTATTGTAGGTTGGCTCGTGATTCGTAATATGTATTAATGCTTACAAACGATATCGCTCGTTCGTCCGTGTCAACGAATTTTCGCGGAAGCAAATCTTATTTTTTTTTAAAGCGAATGCAATTCAAGGTCTGTAGCATCAGAGTCCCAGCGAATTTACTCGGGCTATGTGCATTTTTACGACGTCAGGCGTTTAGGGAGTCGAGCGTTATTTGTAGGGATTCGGGGAAGATGGTTCAATCGAGCACCTAACGGAATTTCAGTTATTTACAGATTCTGAATGGTTCAAATATTCAGGCGCGATTGATTCCTTCGGCTCTTGCTATTTCACTCTCGAACAAGCAGTAACGCGCTTCCATCAATAAACGTGCCGATATAAATGTTTCCACGTAGAGGCTGCACCTTGCACGCAAGTACTTCGCTGTGGACACGGATCTTTGTTCCCTTAAGCGGTTCTATCGATTAAATCTCCAACTTAACGTTTAGATGATCGTGGAAGGAGCGTACGAGGATGTGGTGTCAAATATTTGCTTTGGAAATGTGACTGTGCTATCGTTGGATTGTTGTATAGAGTGTTTCAGAACATTAGGTATGTGCAAGCTTGACCGGTCAATAGAGATAATAACAGGAACGATGGAAGTCTTGATGAACATAGGTTCGTAAATTAATGGGGCTTGAGATAGTCGATATTTCACTCAAGAGGTTTCTTAATGGTTTATGTAATCATTTAAGGGGGACCCCACCCAGAAGCCACTAAAAAGTTTGGGATTTTTTGTACGTATAAATAAAAATATTGGGCTTGGATTTTTTATATAGTTTTAAAGCAATCTTTATTTTGCTAGAAATCTTCTTTTTATGGAAAATTGTACTAAATGGCGGCGAACAAAATGTCTTCCCGGAGCTGATAAGAGCTATCATGTAAAATAACTTGTTATTCATTGATTTGATCACAAATTGTTTTATATAGAATATATTGTATTTGGTGGGGCTCGTCGAACAGACACATTTTAATTTCTTCATAATTATATATTTTATGACCTTAAGTTTTTTAAATCGCACTGCATATGTTTTCTAGTACATACTGGGTTGTAGTCAGTGTGTGTTCTGAATGCCTCATTTCTTAATGAACAATCTACTTGACACTGATCTACTATAACGTGTCCGGTGTATAACGATTCTTTATGCAAATATTCGTCCCATAGAATTTGTCCCGTCCCATTCGGTATCGCTGTACATTTTTGCCACCGCAGGTCTCGCTTATTTGTTCGCCGGTACATTGTTCGAACAAGCAGTGTTTGCGAGCGTTAACTCTCGTTGCGCTGTGCAATTTAGCGTTTCAGCGACGTATAATCGCGTTAAAAGTCGGGGACGAACTCGAGACGAGGCGGTAATCGGCCGTTCTATCCGATAACGAGTTTCGTCCAACTTCGCGACTGCGTGGCGGCAAAGAAATAGAGAATGAAGGAGCTCGCCTAGAAACTAGAGGCAAAGGCGAAGAAGAGAGATCGACAGAATTCTTAATGGATAGCGTAATTAGTAATTCCGTTTTGATATTCAGCTTCTTAAGCGTCCCCCGTTTCCTAGCTTATTAGATCATAATATTAAACACGCTCATTACGCCCCAAAATTAAAAGAGAATGTTTTTACGTCCCAAAATTATTTTAGCTCCGTTAACTAAGTTTCCTCGTTCGTATGAAACTTTATTGTGCCTGGTAAATTAATCTGAAATATTTCAGCAACTGACGTCGGCAATTTAATGTTTTAATATTTAGGTAGGTACTATTTATGTAATTCTGTGTATTTTTTGATTCAGTGCAGTTTGAAAATGTGAAATCATTAATCTCTGTACAATTCGTAACGAACGTTTGTTGCATATGAAACGAAATATTAAATACCTATTAAACTTTCATAATAACGACTGAAAATTAGTAACACTAGTAACACTAGCCTAACATTCTGCAAAACTGAGTATTGGCTTAACATTATAATACATATGTATATTTATGCATGATTTAACACTGGTGTTAAATCCATATTTTTTCATATATACAAAAAATTGTTACACTAGGAATTTTTTGCTTATTTTTAGGATGAAGTGTGGACAAAAATAGACCTATAAGAATTTTTCTGGGTAAAATAAAAAAATCACGATACTAAGGGTTAAGTAGCTTGTAGTATTGTATGCGTGTGATTATCTATATTTCTATAAAATGTAGTGCTTCCTATTTTCATTCCATTCTTATTTTTATTCGTAAGAAATATGTGACGGAGAATCAACTTATACCTACTCCTACTTTCTGCTTTTCCCCAAGCGTTAGTCAAATGCTATCGTATGTTCGCTCGCTGCGCTGTCGACTGCGTATAAAATTATAATTCGCCCGAAGTAGTGCTTTTGAAAGGATTACCAACTGAATGTATAAGTAATTTAAAAGTTCTCTACCTGGCTACAAAGGGTGGCTTCGGGAAAGGCGAATACGTCTTCCATGGTTGGATGACGTAGTTCTGTTCCATCAACTCTTTCTCGGTTACCAGCCTGTAGGATCACAGTGGGAGGACATGCTCGATGAAGTTTGGGAACTTCTACGGCAGAAGTAAAAGTCGATCACGTCGAAGGTAATAAATATTTTAGGAAGAATATCGCTGCGTCTCTTTCTTAATCCTCCTTGGTTTTACCTAGCAGCTCGATCTTCCGTCATGCTTGTTATTTTAAGTACGGAACTTGCAGAATTGTGAGCGCCTGCTTCCACGAATATAAAATTCTTTGAATATTTACTGTAGCTCTTCGACTCTATATTTCTTTACCTCGTCGTTTTACGAAACTTTAAGTTGCTTGAGTTTCTTTCACAGAGCAGTGATCAATCTTCCTTAGAAACTGATTATTATCAGAAGAATATTGTTACAGACTAATATGCCATATTTGATGCTTATAGTACTCATAACATTGGGGGCATTCAAACGCAACCTTTCGAATTGTTAGAACAGAAAGAAATTCAGTAGAGTTGACTGATCAACATTTTAATACCTAATAAAAGAATAACTTTACAAGCTGTTAAGAATTTACGAAAATCCAAAATAATCACTTTAGCCACTGTGCAACATTAAGTGAGCGTGCCATGAGCTTCCCCTGGTTTGTTACGCTGCTATTCCCTTCGAATGAAAGTATAAATGTTGTATGGTACGAGGGGCACGGTGATGCGAGAAGACCTCGCGTGGGACGGCTTTTATTGTAAATAAGGGAAAGACCTCAATGGAAACGCCTTTTCGTTCACGAAAAATCGTCCAAGGATGTTTGTCCATGGACTGGGGGGTACGAGTTGAACGAGAATCGGGAAACGATCGCGTGGTTGCATGCAATGTAACACGTGCCGGTTGCATTCCACCCGGAACGTGTTGCTCTTTGTTTTCTGTGAGCCTTGATGTTCCCTTTTCTTTGGGTTGTCCCGGAGGGCGCACAGACGGGTCGAGGATACACGCGAGTGCACGCGACTACACGCGAATACCCACTATTCGGATAGGTGACCCTTAATCCCTTGAGAGCAAAGGCCGGTATCCTACTTCCAAGGATACGATCATTTCCGAAAAAAAACAAATTAGTTTCCCGGAAACACTTTCTCCGTAATTCCTTTTTCTCTTATTTCAAAAACAGCTTCAGTTTCATTTTCGAGCACGTTATACAGGGCGCTCATAAATACAGACATTTCATGTGCGTAGTACCTACTCCCCGAAATATACCTATCTAAAAAATGTTGTCAATGAACTTGTGTTCTAAACGTTCGGTTTTAGGACGCAAGTTCTATTTTTTGTTTTCTAATTGTTAAACATTTCTGCTGGAACTTTTGTGTATTAGGCATCAGTTTTTATTGGGTGGTAGAGAATAATTAAATGACGTGTTAAAACACCATGTCCGGAAGTAATAGGGTTTCTAGACGAGAAGGGATGATGATACTTTGCCACTTCCCCCCACGTTACCTCGGGCGTAACCGTAATCCCTAATGGCTGGTTATGCGCAATGGAGTATTACTAACTGTGCGGGGCAGGTGGATTGGCGTCTTTAAGAATCGAGGAGGAATTAAATAAGGTGTGTGGCGTTTCGTCTTGGGACCGTCAGCCAAAATCATCCAGTAGGGCTACAGCTGACGGATCCTGCCCCACACACATGGGGACCAAGGGGAATAAACTTCGAATTTATATATATACAGTTAGTAGAAAAAGTATTTGGACACTTTTTAAAATCGCATAATATTTTTAGAATTGGTCTAAACGACATAAGTGTCTTTTTGAGAAGCTAGAAGGATTACTTTGCTAAGTGATGTGTTTCGTGATTGAATAGCAAAAAGAAAATAGTAAAGGTCATTTTTAAATTTTTTTTGTGTGCTTATAATGAAAATTAAAAATAACCCGTTTGTAGATTGAAGTACGTTATATATATGCCTAAAATTTCATCAAAATCGGTTAACGTAGCTCTGAGCTATAAACGCTTAAAGATCGCAGAATTAGGTCGAAAATCGCTGATTTCGTGAATTTCGCGTTATTCGGAATTTCCTTCTGCCTCTCAATAGAAATTGGCGTATCATGAACCCACTAGAACGCCAGTCGGTTGAACTTGGACTCGAAAGCTTCATTTCTCTTGCACCAAGCTAGTGCAGGGTGTGTGCATAATTCAAAAAGTCATCTAAAAACTCCCCATTGGTCTTATTACTCTGCCGCTCATACCTAGGGTTACCATACCACCCGGTTTTCAACCCTTTCCCCGGGAGTCACGGTCGCCTTACAAATACGTCTCGGCTTTCTTATTTCTCGATTTGGAATTCTACGAAGGAATTAAGAACAATGAAACATTTCTGAACATAGCTTTATGTACAGAAAAATATCACTTGACTCCCAAATTAATCGTTGTCGTACTTGAAATTACTATCGTGTGCTTTCATAGTATGCTATTTTTTAACTTCTACGATAGAAGTACCCTTTTTGAAAAAAAATTATTTCGTGCCTCTTTCTTTACCTGTCCCTGTTTGCTGATGATGAAATATCGTAATCCTTCTTATACCTACCGTTAATCCCCCAAAACTGTCTTATATTCGTTTTAATTTAAATTACTCGGTAAAGTCAGAATTCATTGAATCGTAGAACTACAATTATTTATGCTTCAAACTTGATTTTCAACACTCTCGTACTTTGTATTTGACCTTTTTTGCAGTTTGAACCCTGTTAACATTTATGAAAGACCACATTTGTTGATTGTTTTTTATACACTTGTGAGTGACGTATCTATTCGCTCTACGAACCGAGTTGCAACTAACATTACATACTGCTCTACATAAACACATTTTTCAGCGAATATTACAATTTAAGGATATCCCCATAAATAGAGAACGTTTCTTACCCACAGCGTATCATTCTACCCCTACTTTCATTCACTATTACAGCAACAGAAATTCACTTTACAAGTTCGTTCTGAATTTCAAAGTAAAGTTAAAAAGCTGACTTCCAGCAAACGCTCAAACGCTACTGTACATTCGCTCTACACCTGACGCAACCAATATCCGTCAATATTCTGCATATTTTCATACATATTCCAGAATAAATTATTCAGCTTTGCATCAGTAATTCATGTGCATTTAGTCCACCGTTTCGATGCGTTGAATTAATTAAAAAAAAAAAATGGTTCCGCCAATTTTTTCCATCGCACAAAATTTCACACGATACATACATGTATGTACTAGATACTCGTCCTCACTTATTAACCGTCTTCTATTATTTATAACTTTTAGTAAGTATTATCTTGGGGCCACGTAGTATCAATATTCATAGCAACAGACCCGACTGAATTAGGCACAGCGCTCCGTGCGCGTGTGTTGCCATTTTGCGGCGATAACTGCGTGTGCGCTAGTGTCCGTACGAAATGGTAGAAGGTAAATTGTCGCCAAACAGGTTAGATTGCTCTTTTTATATTTATTGCCGAATGTTCTATCGTTGCCCGTGCGCTATCGAGTTAATCGTGTACCCGGTGGAACGATAGTGGAAAAACGGAGGCAGAGGAGCCACGCAGACCGAATGGTTAAAATGTCGTGGTGGGTGTCTCGTGGAAAGAGGAAATCGAATTTTGAGTGGCTGCCTGGAAGAGCAGACCGGCAATCGGAAATAACGAAGTAGTGTAAGCATTAGGTCGAAGTACCGTTCTCCACGCGCTGGGCCCTTGGCTGGCAATCTAATGCAATTTGTAACGATGCATTTCCAACGTAGTATGTAAATGAAAAAAAAAGACGTCACTACTGAGACCAGAATTTTTTGTAGCGTGGCCTGTTACAATTTTTCGATTATATTTATGGGAAGAGTGTAAGCTGGTAATTTAATGGAGACTGCGAAATTAGTCGTTTAGGGTAACGGTAGGTATGTGTTAATATGTAATCAATAACGGGCACGCTTTACACGACACTTGGCAGGGAGGAGGGTATTAATCAATTTAATAGAACGGTGTTTAATTTGCTTAATCGACAAGGTTATTTTGTTGATAACTTTATCAAGTAAGCGTTAATTGAATTTTCTACCAACTGTTGCACTGCAGATCATCCGTTACACTTTACAGGGATACACATATTCAGTTCTTCATATAATATTACGCGGAGTGTTCCTGAAATTAATTATCCAACTTCTGAACCAATGAATCATTACAACGGACGAGTATTATTTACGTTTGACCGATTATTTGTTACTGATAGAGTGATACCATAATACAGTGTTCCTGCAATATCCGAGCGATAAAATACATGTGAAGAGGTATACATAGTATTTTGTTTGCAAAATGAGCAGAAGTCTAATTTTTAGAGGGAATTGTTAGCATGAAAATAACTGTAATTCGAAAATATCAGCCGGTTTATAGAAGCACCCTTTTTAAATACCCTGCCATCAAATCATTCCAAAAATAGGTAATTTATACGATTTTATTTAAAAAAAAAAGTAAACATCATATTGTTAAAAAATTCGTTAGGCTGTATTTGTGAATCATTGAAGATAATAAGAAAGTATTGCATAATATATTCGATACAAAAATAGTTCTGCATCTGCGGAAGTTATAACACTTAGTAGAATCATCTGAAATCAATGAACCAAGAAAATTCTTAAAGTTTATAAGATTGTAATCATCTACGATTATAACTTTTCAACCAATCGTTTTCTTTTTATAAACATTTTCGTGCGTAAAATTAGTCGTTTTATCGAAGTTTGTGATTCAGACGTCTGCCAAAACATGAAAATAAAATATTTTTTATGACTATACATGATTCCACGAACAATCTTATAAACTTCTTGACATCAGATAATTCTACAAAGCGTTATAAATTCCGCAGTTGTGGAACTTTTTTTGTTTCAAATATATTATGCAAACATTTTTTTTATTATCTTCACGGATGTACAAATACAGCCTATAAAGTTTTTTAACACCATGACGTTTACTTCTTCTATTAAATGAAATCCTCAACACGACCTATTTTTTTAGTGGTTTGATGGGATAGACTTTGAGTGGCGCAGCGTTTTAAGAAATTGCCAAAAGAAATTTGGACGATACCTACTTTAGATGCTTCCCAAAAAACTATAATCGTGGAAACACGCCAAAGCGCGTACAGTGTGCAAATCCCTTGGCGCGAAAACACGCCGACGCCATTCAAGGTGTTAAAATCCTTTGTATAAAATTCATCACAAAATTTATGCCCCCATTTTAACACACGTTTTACGAAATGTGAATTAAGTTCTCTAATATTAAATTTGCGAATTCGTTATGCAATTTCGATCATTTACGAGGTATGAAGCACGTGTCAAATTAATGGAAGCATTATGTAATATCCTCTATCCGCGTGCAATATACATAGAGGATATTAGGTAAGACGTTGCGGCATTGGTTTGACAGAATGACGTTTTAACACTTCGGACCGCATGAATGACAAATGACGTCACGAGGTTTGGACCAAGGGGCTTGTTTGATCAAAATACACGTTTGATGGATAGTGCCTTCGTCTGTTAATCAATACTGTAACATATGGTTAACACGTTCCGTGCCAAGCCATTTTTGCCTGACTTGTCGTTCAGGCCATTTGATATTTTGACTAAAGATCGATATATTATCACACAATATTTCATTATATCATCAGTAGATAAGTAGTTCTCTTGTTTAGAGCAGTTATCACATCGTGTACCACCGGTGGTACACGTGGCCGGACGATCAAGTTTACCGTGTACCACCTGTGGTACACGTGGCACGGAACGTGTTAAGTAGTCTCGCAAAAGAGCACTTTATTGTACAAAGCAGAGTAAGAGCTTCCAAGAGTTATTAAAAATGTATTACAATTACACGTGCTTATTAATTGCAAGCCTGCACATATTGCTACTTCGATACGAAAACATTTATAAGGGCTTTCAATCGATCAGACTTGGAGCACTGTGACTACGCAGTTTAAATTTAGAAAATGATTTCCTCGAAAGCTCTCGAGCGGGAGGTATTGTAAATATCGAGAGCCTTAAAAACTCTTGAAATTCCGTGAAACTTTGAGACGTTTGAAACTCGGGAAACTCATGGATATTTTGAAAGTCCTCATAAGTTTTGATGGTCCAGAAATACTTGAAACGTGCTAATAAAGCCTAAGTAGCTTTTTAGGAAGCTTCATTAAATTAATAACAAGTTTGTGGAAAATAACTGTGTGGAATGCAAAGGCAAATATAATGCAAAGAAGTGACTTTATTTTCGCTGATTACCTTGAATACTTTCTGGGTATTGATTGACCCTACGTATTTTCTAGATTTATTTGTAATTTGGTTGACAGTGTTTAGTCCTTGATTATATTCATAATATGTAAATTATATCACGTTAAAAATTAGGTGGATAAGGGAGACGAATATTACCACTTATGTGTACCTATTACTCGATAAATTAATTATCAATGTTGGTAGCAATATATTACAGTAAGTACCTCTGAATATATGAGTGTAAAGACAAATTACCTTGTTGGTAAAACTGATCATATCTATGATTCAATTTTGAAATCCTTAAGGGTTAATGGAAGCATCTACTTTCCAAATTTTTTACAGCAATAGATTAATTAAAATTCCTATGGGAAGAAACTTATATAATTTGCAATAAGGTAAGTGCGGGTAATAACGCCCATTTGAGGATCCATAATTTTTTACTTTATAAGTGTTTTACTAAAATTTTCCTCGTAGACGCTATAAAATTACCTAATTCCAATTTGATAAAATTCATGGTACAGAGGAGTTATCAAGCGAGCTCCAGAAGTCCACCTCGATTCAAGTCATCGTAGACTTAGATGCAGATTTTATTGAACATTGTTTTAACTCACTTTCGTTTTAAAGATAACGCCGAATTTATGCGATGTCACTGTATCGCACAATATTTTTGCTAAATAATTGAATAATTTCGGATATACACAATAACGAGTACCCGGCGGCACGCAAGAAAGATAGCACACAGAGTAGGAAATGAACAGCGGAAAAACCGAAGTGTACGAGAATTCATCTCTCGATGGTACCGCTATGAGCGTATTTCTGCTCCATTAAACGCGATATCAGCTGCAATCTTTTCATTTCGCTGCAAAATCTATTAGCGAAATAGTCTGGATTATTTTCCCTCGATTTTTCTCATTACCGTTCAGTTTCGATGCGCTCGCGCGCGTTTCCCTTCAACGTGCCCGCGAACCTTTTTAATTATTCCTGTGAATTATTCGATCGTGATCTCGAGTGTCGTTGCTTCGACATAATTCTCTAAAAAGCACCCGTGAAATTGTTGTACTACTGCGTGTACATTGTTGGAGGAACAATGGCGGGGCAAGCAAAAAGTCTGGGGCTTTATATGGCGGGCGACATTCTCGGCCATCTTTTCCTCGTGAAAAGAAGACAGCAATTATCCTAGACGAGGAACACCTTTTTCTGTTGCAGAGTTCAGAATTCCGGGGTGGCTGAGTAATGTTCTAAAATAATGTTCCCTTTTTGGGGAAATTTTGTTTTTGTTGCAATGGTCATCACAATCTTGTTATTTAAACTTCAGTGATGATTGTTGTTGGAAGGTTCCTCAGTTCGTTTATATTTATAAAACTTTTTGTGTCCATTTAAAAGTCAGTTACACAGTTACAATGCAATAATTCTATAACATTAAGTATAGAGTAGAAAATGTTTGTTTCGGTTGATTCCTCTGTGAGCTCGTAAAATATTTAATATTTTTTAAGTGTCGTTAAAGGATTATACTGGCGACGTACTTTTAAACTAAATATTTGCACAGAATATAAAATATTGAAAATGTTTTACTGCCCCAGCTTTACTCATGTGTGATTTAAGCATCAAAGCCCCATGATAAATTTTTTAATACTTTTTTAAATATTTCACATTTGATGTGGAAATTTATTTTTCTCGAATCATCTGTATTTACAAATTCACTTACGTTTGATGTTCGTGATAATAAATGTCTAATGCTATAAATAATATGATAAATAAATATGTGGCAAAGAATTAGAGGTAGCTAGGAAATACAGTTCTCGATCAATTACTTAAGTTGCCTATGCAATTGAACAGCAGCTTTATTTGAATATCTGCCGAGCAGAGTGATCAATGCATGCCCCTCAAGAGTGCATGCATTCTGTATGCATTCAGTTCGCGTTATCCCTTCCGTGTGTTTTTTAGTTCCTTACATATGCAGATCTGAATTCGCGAGTCGACACGCAAAAAGATCGCATAAGTGGAGAAAAAAATGGAGGATCTTCAACAAGATTGAGAGGATTTTCGAAGTGGTGAAGGTAACTGAATAACTCAATACTTTCCTTGCATTGCATAAGCTGCATTTCATTACGCTCTCGCGCAAGAATGCATATAAGCTGTGAACAATTCTTCGACAAATTTTATCCTCGGAGTATCTACTCGTACAGCCAGATAACTGAATTTTATACATGTCCTTTCAGCTCGTGCTTTACTCATTGTGGAAACTTTTTACGAATCAGGGGATTATAGTCAGCGAGTTACTAACTGTAGAATATGTTCCTATTGTTTGCGTCACGAAATTAGTAAAACATGTAATAGTGATATTTTGTGTTAAAAATTTAACACAAAATATCACTTTTATCACAAAAATTTGGAGGTCAAAAATTGAGGATTCAAAATTTGAAGGACAAAAATTGAGGATTCAAAATTTGAAGCTCAAAAGTTGAGGATTCGAAATTTGTAGGTCCAAAGTTGAGGATTCAAAATTTGAAGGTCAAAAGTTGAGGATTCAAAATTTGTAGGTCAAAAGTTGAGGATTCAAAATTTGTAGGTCCAAAGTTGAGGATTCAAAATTTGAAGCTCAAAAGTTGAGGATTCGAAATTTGTAGGTCCAAAGTTGAGGATTCAAAATTTGAAGGTCAAAAGTTGAGGATTCAAAATTTGTAGGTCAAAAGTTGAGGATTCAAAATTTGAAGCTAAAAAGTTGAGGATTTAAAATTTGAAGCTAAAAAGTTGAGGATTCGAAATTTGTAGGTCCAAAGTTGAGGATTCAAAATTTGAAGGTCAAAGTTGAGGATTCAAAATTTGTAGGTCAAAAGTTGAGGATTCAAAATTTGAAGCTAAAAAGTTGAGGATTTAAAATTTGAAGCTAAAAAGTTAGGGTTTAGGTACGAATTATGGTCGTAGCAATCAGAAAGTTGAGTGAATGTCATTGAGGAACAAGGAAAGACGCGGCGAATTCGCTCAAAGGGGATATGTACAGTGGTAGCAAGTAGGTGTATTCTGTAAGACTGGGGGCGGCAAGGATAAAACGAAAAGTCGAATGATGCAGTCGTCCGGGTGTCGGCAAAGAAAAATAGGAACGGAAGAAGTGCGACAGGTAGGCGGGTTCCCGCAGGAACAATTCGAGATGTAAATCAATGGCTGATAAGGGTGGCTGTCCCACGGGAAAAGGAAGGTCGCTTTTGGATCCCGCTCAACTAGAAAGGAGGATGGAGAGGACGAACTGAGTTTGTACTAGGGAAAGGTGGGTCTTCGTTCCTCGGAAATGCCGTATTCAAGAATTATTTATTTGCCGACTTTCAACGAAAATTTTCGCTCTTAAGTGGGTTCCGTTTTCTACCGAATACTCCGTCCCTCTGCTAGTAGTCTCCTACCCCTAACCTCTACTCCCTTTCGCCCCCTTTCGCCCCCTTTCTTTAAAGTCTCGACGCGGAGCAATTGGGTAGCGAATTTAATAAAATGTGTCCCAGATTTGTGTATAATGTGAATTTCTTTATATGAAATTATTGTGCTGCCTAGAATTTCAATTGATCGAACAGTATTATTAAGAGGGATGCTTGTACTTGAGAGTGTAGGCTTGTGTGAAGTTAAACACGTTTAGTGTTTATCAATATGCTTCTACGAAATGCGATAACTCTTTCGAAATGATTTGATAAAAATTCTAGTAACGATAATTAATTTTCCAAAGAATCCAGACACAACATTACATGTGAATGTACAATTTGGACGACATTAGTCTTAAATGAAAGTGGAATTATCTGTAGAACATTGTATATACAAGTTATGAAGTGTATATACAAAAATTACATTTATTTATTTACTGTTTTTGATAAATTCAACATCGCAAGTAACGAACCAACAATATTTTCTTTACTAACAGACTAAAATTATTAATTTGGCCTTGCGCGGTGATATATGCAACCAGTCACAAATATAGCCAAAGAATGGAGACCATTCAAATATTTTCTGTCCAGTTCACAACAATGTCCTCTAGCCATTTAAATTATTGTTTGACTTATGTGCAGAAATTCAGTTTCGTATCAGAGCTTTATTGCTAGGCTGTTTCTCTGTCATTCGAAACGTTTCGCTTGATATCTCTCAAATCTCACAGTGAATTTGCTTACAGCTTATTTCGTAGCGATCACAAGTCAGACAGGGCTGAATTCATCTTTTTGAGTGATAAATTTCACGTGAAAGGTCTACATAATCGATATCCGATACTAACGATGGCTCCGCCAAGCCAATCGCCCCGCAGTCGCATGATACGTCATGCTACAATATCCTGCATTGAACGATGTATCGAACAAGCCTACAACATGTAACAGTTTCGTGCATACGTGGCGTATAGGCTTCATCGGCGAAAAAAAGTTAGAAAAAAAGAGGGAAACTGCCCATGTCACGTGCTCCTGACATCCTTCACATCCCTGTTATCGTACGATTGTTTGCAATATTCCATATAATTTATCACTATAATCGTTAATGCAAAGTGATTCATAGAGTATTATAATTATTTCTCGTTCACTATCTTTCGCTAAAAAGTACTGTAATTCGCTTAACGCTAGTGAATATTGAGTTAAGGGGGGAGACCACTGTCTCAAATCTGAATTTTTTTCACATTTTCTGAAAGGCGTACGTTTCAAGAATGTTCTCTTCAAATTTTATGAAGAAATTCGCAAAATTGATGGAGATATGGTGTTTTTCGTGAAGCGGTGTCAAACGCGCGACTGAGCCACGCGGAACATTGAACGCGTTTTCCTCAGAATGACATTTTTTAACCGCGTTGGCAGTCTACAGAGAAAACTATACGTCCAATTGGCATGATCAAGGACATTTATTGTACGGAAAACCCGTCGCTATTACGTGACGATCAGCTTTTGTCAATTTTCGACCTGCTTCTATTTTTTTTAGCAACATTTCCCCAATTTTGTACCCCGAAAACATGACTTTTTTTTCAGTGGGCCGCCATTTTGTTATTTTTTACAATTTTGACATTTTTCGGTCGTCACGTAATAGAGACAGGCTTCTAGTTTCTAAATATTATTGTTTTTTTGAATTTCGATTAACCATATAGCCTGGGGACTGTCAACGCGACTAAAGTCGGTACTTAGCGTTACAATCTGTTTCGAAACTTCACCGGTAACGTTGCATGCGACACTAAAATGGCAAGGGGGTCCTAGGACCCCCCAAACCGGTGACGGAAAAATACATTGGTTGATATGTCTATTCTATGCCTCGTCTGTGATGTAACCAAGGAACTAAACTATTTCAGCGAAGTGCGTAAAATCTTGCACGTTTTCCAATTTTACAATAGTAATAATAATACTACCATATCTTAATCACAGCAGTGCCGTATACATGTTGGGTAACAAAGTATTCCAATCAAAGAAACAAAAAGGAAGCCAAAAAAACAGAAACCAAAAACAAACAGGTATCTATCAGAGATGGACAAAATTTGTATTTAAATAAAATTTCGAATAACGAATAAAATTTAAAAAAATTATTCGTCATTTTTTGGTTAGGTAACCTGTGAAATTTAATCAACACGTGACGAATAATTCTTTTAAGTTATATTCGCTATTCGGAATTTTATTTAAGTAAAAATTTTGCCTATCTCTCATACACATGTACCACATTGTACCTCGCAAGAGCAAAGTACAGCAAATCTGCTGCCACGAGCCTATCCCTATGGTACCGTTCACACACTAGAATACATTGAACTAAATAAACGTTACCCCTCGAATTTCCTTAGGCAAAGATAAATGTAAAGGTTCATTAAAAAGAAAGGAAGAAAAACGTCGTAAATATCTCGCGTCCCCTAAACGAGTCAGCAGTAACGAGTGAAATCGTTGCTGATGGCTCCATGGAGCATCCACGTTTCAACCAGAGAGACATACGGTTCTGGACTGCGGAATTTCACGCGGCAGTTAACACCTGGTAGATAGCAGAAGCGACGTGCCGGTCAGATAAAACGCAAAACATTGGGGCTGACATGCAATTAGTGGCAGCGCCGACTGCAAATCGTCGTGACGCGGTACCGCGAGATTTACTGTTCGCTCACCCCAGCGATTTTATCCTAACCCCCTCCCCCCCCTTCCCCTCTCCATCTACCCAACTCTCCGCTTTTCCTTTCCCCGTCGTCGCCCCTTTCCTTCCTCTTATTTTTACCATCCTTTCCATTCCACTCTAATTTTCTTTGTGCCCTTCAAACGCGAATATACGAACTGCTTTTATCCGCGAATGCATTTAATCTCTTTAGTCCAATCCTCTCCTTTGCCTCGCCGTTCCCTCTGAAGATGGATATAAGGGCTAAAAACTTCACTTTCAAACCTGCCGCGAAATTCCGCGAGAACTAAACGAGCTTCGCTGTGAATTGCGGGACGCATTATGTTTTCTCTTCGCCAGATTATCGAAAGGGAGATGAATATTTTAGGCTGAGGGGATGGTGCATATTTATTGCACTTCTGTTGCTATTATCACTTGAATGCAATAGACGATTTGGTTTTGAATTTGAAATATTTAAGTTTCTGGGGAAGAGCCGTGTCTTATGCGTACCTACCTATAAATATAATTTTTGGCATATCTGTACTAGTGGAGGAAGCTTGTAAATGGTGTAAAATTTATATGGTTTATTGTGCACAGTTTAAGGGAGGATTCTTGTTTAATTGCCCCAAAAGTAACTCATATTTATACTTTTTTTTTACAAAGTATTGTTAATATTGGATTAATGCCTCCTTATATTTCAAAAGAGTTTAATCCAATATTAACAATAGTTTTAAAAAAAAAATCATAAGTACCTATCACTTACTTTTGTGGCATGAAAATCATAGGTTTTGTTTAGTAATTTCTTCTTTTCAATAATGAACTGAATCGAAAAGTTAATGACATTCGTTATACATCTCTGGAAAAATAAATTTTTTTTTTTAAATAAATGCCATAATAAATCCTCTTAAATATACCTAATTCCAGTTTATCCTGAATCATTTTTGTGTAAATGTTCAGGGAAATCCTCGAAATGTCGTGGTGATTCTTACGTGGGACACCCTGTAGATGAAAAAGATTCAAACTGCCGTCTGACAAAAATTGCGTTGTGGCGTTTCCACTATGGCAACGGTGCACGCAACAGTAAACCGCTTGCATTAAGAACCGTGCCTCATTCGGTACGATCAATTTCCTCTAATGATGTGCCTTCGGTATCGAAGAAACTCATACCATTGCAAGCTATCAACTCAACGATGTCATTTTCTCTTATCCTCGTTAGCCTGCCCCTCTATCATCCCCTTTCCATTATTTGCTTCCGCGTTTCTTTCGCCATTTGCTCCTCGCTACAGCGGTGTTGTACTTTCTTCCTCCCTTCTTCGCATTTCATACTTTCTTACGTAATGGAATTCAATTATTCTACTCTTATATACTTGACATTTAAATCATCATTTACCTCATGATCATTATGGTAAATATTGGCGTGCTTTCCAAAATTCGAACGTTTCATTACAATGAGTTTTCTTCAAGATACATGCGTTAGCGAAGGTAGCCTTAGTAAGTTGAAATATCTTTTACAATTTTTGGAAGAGCTATTGCAAATTCGTCAGCTGTTGTTTTATCAAGTGAGATTAGATCTGCGGCTTGTGAGGAGAAATGTGGAGAGATAAAGATATGATCCTTCGGTGTACTCAAACGTGTGGCAAATTTAAGAAGAAAGATAAATATATTAAATAATTATATTATAATAAATTATTTATATGTATATATATAATATCAAAATTTATTATTTGTTATGCCATTATTTTTATGAATAAACCCTCCAAACTTGATAATATATATAAAATCTATGCGTTCACTGAATTAATTATTAATTAATTTAATTAAATACAGAAGACTGTGTTCAATAAAATGTAGGTATTATTTGATTTAAAGTTATAGGTCATTTAGTTTGAAGTTTACGTCAAAAGTTCATCGAATTTCTATTTTATGATTACAGTTTTTGATATACGTACTGTAACATAGAAGCTGAATCTCCTAAGACTGAGATTGTAAAACCTCCGTCGTTTTTGTCGAGAAGCAACGAGTTCGAGGAAGGAAACTGTTGTGTATTGTTGAATGATGAAGTGTGGTCGTTTCATCTGACTCTGTAACGTAGCGTGTTATAATGTGACTGCACTATCTCTATTATAGATTAATGCCATAGTCAAAATGAGTAAGTTACTCCGTTATGAAATAAGAAACTGAGTTATGATGTGCTGGTTTATTAAGGACTGTGACTGCATCTTTGGAAATAACTATGGGTGATATCCACTGAAATGTGACTAACTAAAGGTTGATGTTGACTACGCAAAGTTTTAAACCATTCTGCTGTTCACTGTTTTTGACAAGTGAAAAGAATATGTGATGCAATATGGAATCTTTAGGTTGGTAGTGTGAGTTATAAACGTTAATTAAGTTGATGATTCCAAATGGAATCGCGTGAGCAGAAAGGGTTAAACTGATCTTGAAAAAGCAGAACAACTTTTATCGATGTGCTTCTTCAAACATTTCTCTTTCTTTAACGTTTCTTGTAGTGCCAAAATTAGTACAGTTTAAGTGACTGTCTATGTGACCGCGAATAATATCGATTCTGGTAGGCCGACAGATCGTTTCTAAGTTTAACGTTCCCAGGATTAATCGCGCGTTCGGATGCGGTAGGTTATTTGATTAATTAGTGCGCTAATCTCCTGGGTTGCTTGCTAGGGTTTGGGGAAATGGAATTATTCACGTGGATGTTCTGTAATGTTGTTATTAACAATAGAGATAATTATTCTGTGACATGTACAAGTTTAATGTATCAACATCGAAATTTACTTGTGTAGGGGAGACCGGGGCTAGTAGACTAATTTTTTACATATCTATTTTTTATAAATCAACCATTGGTATTTTGTTGACTTACCGCATACCAAAAGTTCACAAATTTACTTGGGTATACAGGCTTAATTTTGAAATTCGATTTAATTGAGCCTAAGTTATAGTTTTTATTATATTTACAAGAGTGAGTCCAGTAAGTCAACAAACCCCGGTTGCGGGGCTAGTTGACATATATCGTGGGGCTAGTTGACTTGACATTTATTTCTAAGTTTGTAAGAATACATAGCGGTATTAACAGAAATTAAACATTTATTTGCTCAAAATTAGGTCAAATTAGGCCTACAAATCATCATCCGAATCACAGTTAATGCACACATAATAGTCTATATTAGAGCTGCTGCATTTTTCGTGAGCCCATCTGCTGCAACGTGTGCACTGCAACCAGTTCTCACCACGAACGCTATCAGTATAAGGTTCATTGTATACTAAGCATTTGGCATCATCTTCTGACTCTGAGGACAATAAATTTTTCTTGAATGACGTGGATGGTGCAGGGCATTCTTCTCGGAAAAGAAATTTTCGACCGTTTTTGGCTTTATTCTTTTTCGTATTTTTCTTCTCAATCATTTTGGTCTTACGTGAACGTTTCTTATTTTGAATGCTTTCTTTTTCTTGCTGTAATGCTTCTTTTATAGGTGTGTCTGTTATTAACGCTCCTGCCTTCATTTATGACTGTTTGGACTGCCCGTAAAATAGTATCAGCAGATGCTTTGCCATTCTCAGTTTTTCGTTTGTAATTTCTCATCTTGATTCCTGCAACAAATGTATATTAATAAGAGCAAAACTGGATAAAAAAGGCAAAAAAATAATTTCCGGGGTTACTTGACTAATAGTCAAATAACCCCACATATGCTTAGTCAAGTAACCCCATCCGACATTGCTAACATATTAGGTGTCGTACGTGCAAACTTCCAAGCACCAGATAAAATAAAATACCGTAAATCATAGTCAATGCATCACACTTACACAATATATTCATGAAAAAAATATCAAGCTGTACTTACTGGACAAAAATACATAAATAGTCAAAACTGAAATATTTACTTACCGTCGATGTTTTTAAATTTTTTATTCCCATTGATACAACACGCGAGTTTCTACCACGGCGACACATGGAATGACTGGCTAGTCATTCATATGTTTTAAAATCGTTAATCACCATCGTTAAAGCACCATCTATTCTATAATATAATAGTTATGGGGAATTAGTCAACTAACATCATTAGCCAACTAGCCCCGGTCTCCCCTACTAGTTCTTCTTTACTGAAAATTACAATTTTTGTAATTGGAAATAATTTTTGTTCATTTTTATAGATGTCATTTTTTAATTCTTGTGTTCATCGTTTCCTACCTAGGGATTAATTCCAGCAATATAGGCTTTTTGCGTTGGGTTGTTTTGTAAACGAAAGGTATGGCAGTGAATTTGAAAATAACTAGAAGAATTTTGTGCGACTTGGCTTGAAAATTAGCTTAATAAATATTGAAGCACAGAAAACTGGGTAATACGTATATAGAATCTAGTTGCAATCATTTTGTAATGCCTTGTTTATCTCTGAAATAAGTCCCTGTTATATTTATTATAAGTAATTACGATATTACATAATTCATTTAAAAATGGGAAATATGTATTTATAAGGCTCTGAATTTTTAGACGTTAGCAAATAAATAGTTCCTCTAGCCCTATCTACGAGAGAGTGATATTTTCCAGGGACGAGCCTGGATCTGAGAACGCCAGATGGGTTTAATTATTTTTTTTATATAGAACACGCATTAGCTCGTTTTATTTATTTTCCTTGGCGTTAGTAAGCTTCCACCGGGTTTGGCTTCTTTCATCACCGACTTTTCTATTATCTTACAAATTACGTGGCTGTCAGCCTCTCGAACTTCTAGACGTAATTAAATCGCGTCTCGAATCTCGGCTGGGTCGAATTATCTGAAGTTATAATTTCTCAGGGTTTCGATTATCGATATGCCAGCGCGAACTACTTTCTATATTATTTAAGAAACGACGAGTTCCTTAATGAAGAATTTGCATTGCTGTTATAAATTTCTCATTTGCAATTCGCGATTTTTATTTATTCCTTGTCAAATTATAGTTCGCTGTTTGTTGCTACTTCTTGCAGAGTTTTCCGGCTGCTGGCTCACTAAAAATGGTCTTTAGGACTTTCATTTGAGCGCCGTAACTGTGACAGTGCATACGTGGAACGATAGAAGAAAGAAATAATGACGAAAAAATTGCAGGCTATAAACTCAATGAATATATTGAAGCAGGGTAATTGATAAAAGTGCTCGTTAGCGTTCCCATCTTCTTTTATTCTTCTGTCTGATTGCAGCCTTCGATTTACTTGCAGATTTTACGCAAACTCGATCATCACTTCTCTCCCATTCACAAGCTCGTTCGATGAAGTAGCGTAATATCAACCACGCCTTAATAGCTTCATAAGTAATTATCACTTTAAACGAACAAACTTAGCAAATAATGAATTTTGATTCAGTAAAACAAATAAAAATTCCGAAGATAGGTATAAACCGTTCCGAAATAAAGCCAGAATTGGAATAAATTTGCTCCAAATCTTCGAGGAGTCATTATCGTTATCATCAACAGCTATACAACGAATATACAAGATTTTAAATTGAAGAATCATTGGGCCAAGTTATGCAGGAAACTACCAACCCTTAATGATCTGAAATTGAGTAAGTTCAGTTTGAAGATTTTAATTGTTAAAGAAAAGTAGCATTATTTCTATTGGATATATTTTATTTCTTATTAATGTTTTACAATGTTCTTCTTCAGTGGGGTATTTAATAGTGAGTAGTGTAATTAATTTTATTTTAATTTTTCTGTAGATTTTGGCTTTTAAGCCTAAAATGGAACTATGGATTGGTAATTTTAATAATTGTATAATTTAAAAGTTGTTTTAAGAATTTTTTGCAAAATAAAGATTACAAAATTATGGAATCAGTACTGTGTTTAACTAATTTTTTGTCACTTTAAGGGTTGGTAGGTTTCTGCATAACTTGACCACGTGTATCCAGAGTTGGACATTATCGCGAATGATTTCGAATAAGAATTGCGAATAAAATGAAGTTATTCGAGAATAACGAATTAATTTTTATTCGAATCATGCCCAACTCTGCGTATATCTAAAGGAAGAGTAAGTGATATAAATATCCAAACTGAAGAGCAAATAAAATAAATTTTTCCCAAAAACCAAATCTGAACTCTGCATCACAGATTGGGGGCATAAAATTAAATCAATCAATTCTGCTATATCCTAAAAGGATTTTAATTTCGCAGTAGGTACCTTTGTATCTGTCGCGCAGTGAACTGAGCGGCGGATGTTAGGGAAACGGCGTTTTTCAAAGGAGAAACCGAAATAATGGTTTCATGGGTTTGAATGGAGCCACAGCACATTATCGTAGTTAAATTTTCTGTCTTTCCCAGGCCAATCTCGCTGGCCATTCTTCATAAAAGAGAATGCAACGGGATAAAGTTCCAGCAAGAAATCTTGTTCTACAGGAAAGATTACCTCAGCAGTTTTATGGGTCCCGTCGTTAACGACGTCAACGATACGCTTGAATATTACTAGAGCCCCATTCCCTTTGGTATTCATCGTTTCGAAGATCAACTACTAAGTTTAGTGCACTCACGGCTCATTTCGTCGCACTCCCAATAGGGGCCAATGTTTTAACACGCCAGTGGCGCGATAAGGTATCGAAGTCCCCACGCATTACTTTAATCGTAACGTATCGCGGGGAGGCTATGAAACTGAATTATAGAAATCGACATGTATTGGGAGGACAGAATGACAAAGCTGAGGACCGAGAAGAAATTCCAAGTTCCCAGAAACGATCCCCTGTATCGGACCCCGGTCACGCACGATCAACGAAATCTCTATCGTTTTTCACGATAGCTCGTGTTGCCAGTGTTTTCCAGAGCTTAAAGCCCATTCATGCTACACACTGCATCAACGTCACGCTGTTATTGATGCATTAAAGCGCACGCGTTCCAATAGCAAAATTCTACATACATATACTCGCTTGGATTGTCACAAAGTTTTGTTTGCTTTCATTCGTTATTGCGTGACTTAACATCTGGGGTAAACTTAACCGAACCGAACTAAACTAAAAGCAAACTTAAAATCTGGGAGCTACGAGCTTGCAGGCAGTGGAATTTTGACGAGGATGTGGCTATGAAGGCATGTATTTTGTTGTTAGTGAAGAAGCTAAAAGTTTCGTTTGGGTGATAATATATTTCACTATTTATTTTTTAACGTGCTACCTGTTTTTGGATTCCAGTTCTGATATATTTTAGTATTTTTGAATTCATGATTACATGAATATATTTATTTAGTGAGTCAATCGATTTTATTTGCTTTTCGAGAATATAATTCTATAAATGTTTAAAGAGAACTGTAACCTGTCGTTGGAAATTTGGCACGTATTTAAGTTTTTGGTATAACATTTGAATGAGCGTTGTAACAATTATTGCAACTCTATTGATCTTTTTAGGAATCATATTTATTACCTGAGAATGTGCATCAACCTATATGAGTTCTGTCATTCAGTATAAAACAAATCAATATAACTAAATAATAAGTATATATATTTAACCACAAATTATATCCAATAAAATATCAATCTGATAAAAACCCACATTTTTATCCAATATAGACTTATTTTAATTATAATCTTCTTGCTGAAATATTGTATTTTACGCACGTGTTGGCTTTTCATTTGAATTTAACAAGTATGTAGAATTTTTCATAGTATCATATAATGTTTACTTTTTATCAGACGTCACTACTTGTTTCAGAAGTGGATTATTTTCGTTTCATATAATCAGTGAGCTGCAAAATTACGTTTCAAAGCTGAGGTACACTAAATTCAAGCATTACCCATTTTGTTTAACTTCTTCATTCTCGTTATTAATTTTCATTCCCTCAAGTCAATTGTTTTTGTATACTGGCTGCGCTTGCGTATCTCTCCCTGATTAATGTAAACTTACCTCGATTTTTATTTTTGACCACGATACTATTCCCTGTTTTCTGGATTCAATTATTTGATCGAATCTTTTTTACCATTGCTGCGCCTTTCTCCTTTGTTTTAAATTTCGTATAAGTAGTGACTGTTCAGTTTGACACAGATATTATTCGCGTACGCAGACGTCGGTCTTCTATAGTAACAAATTATTTAGAGTTGGACCATTCTCATAATAGTGAATAAGAAAGATGACGTTGGAAATTTGAAATTTTAGTCGAGTTATGTAGCAATCTGAAAAATGCAGTGTTGCAAAAATCTCATTTAAATTAAGGACAACGTAATAATTTACTGTTTTATATATTTCCTTCAAGGCAACGATACTATCTCAACAGAAGGTGAATAAAATTCAGAATGTCAAAGAAAGTGACATTTAAATATGATTCAAGCACAAAATCGAAAATTAAACGTTTCAGGGTTTCTGTGAATTTACAGGCGTGTAATAAAAATTTCGTGAAATTCAATTCATGAAATCCTGTTCAAATTCAGACGCATAAACGACTAAATTATTTATTTATATACAACTTTGCCTCATTACTGCCTATTTTACGTGCGAGCTACAACCAATTTTTAAATATGAAACAACTCGAGTACTTTGCACAGGACAAAATGTTTTCGAGCGCACTAAAACTGTGCAAGATTATGGTAGGAATAATATTATCAAACCCTGTCGTGTGTATAGTTTTACTGACATGTACACCAGTCGGAAATAACTGTCCATAAAAATTATCAACAGTAGAGACAGTTCTGTACAGTGCAAGTCAGTCTTTCAAACAGTGAAGCCAAATATTGTCTTGGGCTTAAGACAGTGTGATTATTTAGGATATTGATAACAGATTGTTGAAGTGTTAAAGTCGATAGAAAAACTTTGGTAATTATTCTGTACTTACGTTAGATAAATTATTCGTAGAAAGTAGGATTACTATTTTGATTAGCGGACAATATCGTTTACATCATTCAACACAGTAAATACTATATTCGGTTATTGGTATTGGAGGGATCACGTAAATTTATTAAACAAACGATTACCAGCGTAATTATTCCTGATAATTCTTCCCTTGTTTAATAATTAACGAGACCTAAATTCGAATCGTCTATTTCACTGAATATTTGAACTACCTCAGCTTACAGGTATTTAAACACCGAGGAATGCTTTGCATCGTAAAGCCTTTTTATCCTCTTCTGAAATTCTCTTTGGCGCGTTTAAAGTAAAGGTAACGGCGACGGTGAAAGAAAATCTCGGCGTTAATCAATATGACGAGGGTTTTGTGGTTTCCGCGAGAGATACTTAGGTACACTGACGTTCAAAGGCAAAGGTCCAAACCGTTTCTGCATTTGCTTATTCAACATCAGCCATCTAATCACACGATGTAATAGTCTCTTTGCGGCTGTCTGTTATATTTAATTTGCTAGTATATAAATATTATGATATTGAATATATCTATTTTATGCGAGTAGGAGATATAAAGTTATGAAATGCTTCATGAGTTTCAACTACAAAATAAACGAAAACATTCAGAATTTTGTATTATCCTATAACTGCTGCAATTTTCATTTCCATTTTATTTCTTTTAATAAAAACTCTGTAAGTATAATTTAATGTGCTGCATATTTATCGAATTACATATAGCTTAACAGGCCAAAGATGAAATTAAATAAAATTAATTATTAGTATTCCTATTAAATCTGTACGAAATTCTTAATTTATTGGAATTTGTACGCATTGAATACCTACTGTCACTCCCATTAATATTTGGACGTTACATTGTTTTCATATTTGATATTTGATGTATAAATCAGCAACATAAATTCTTAAATACATATTTACATTTGTAGCTAGATCTTGACAAGTTAAGTGACCATACATAATCCAGGATACAATAAAAAAAATATGTAACAAGCTTTTGCTTTAATTGCCACGTTTATGTACTGTGAAAAGAAAGCAACGAATTTTCGAAATAATAAATCTGCAATATTCAGTTCAATATTAAAATCTGATTTCGAAGTGAAAGCTAACACTCGTACACGTGGGAATCACTCGCATTTGTCTGACTACATATACGGTATTTCTACTTGTTCGTCGTATTTGGTAGAGCCAGATTACAAACATGATTGGAAGAAATCTTTTATCAACTGTATTTACTACATCAGTAGTGCCCAACCTTTTATTAATGATGTAACATGACTGACAATGACTGACAAGAATTCAAATTAAAACTGCAAAATCATACTCTAATTTTTCTCTACCATTCCCTCGAAAGTTGCACTTCAACATTTTTACGTATCGATGCATTTGAAAAATCTTTTAAAATTCTAAAACAGAATATACAATATCAAATAGCGTTCTACTTTTTTTTATCGCCCGGCAGAATGTAATCTTCTTTGCAAATAATAGTCACCGTGATAAATACAGTCCAGCAAGTTTTGTTTTGAAAAATTTGATTGACCGCGGAACTAGTAGGAAACGCGTGAATGTGACCTCGTTTGGAAATTTCGCTGAAAACATCGGAGGTTTTGCGAGCCTTCAGTGCCAACCAGTTGGGGCATCACACTTGCTGTTTCTTGATAACGACGATAAAGCGAAAATATTTGCGCGTCCTCGCTTCGTGTACCGATGTCGCTTTGCCGCGCAGAACGGTGAAATCGACGAAACTCAATTTTCATTCTCTGCCGCGGTTTTGTCGAGCATTTCGAAACGCCCAGTGACGCTCCGTGGCCCGTGATGAACCGACCGTTTCCTGGATGACGGCTAATTAAAGAAAATACGATCCTCTAATTTCCTGGCGAATTCGCTAGATTCCTTCGTCGCGTTGTTCTGGCGAGACTGAGTGGTACAAAATAAGCGGTTGCTTTTAACATTTCTGACGAATGCATGTAAATGTTGCGAGTATCGATCACTGACCTTTGGCTTCATTTTTATGTAAGGTTGAATTTGGACTTTATGGAGAAAGTAAATTACATTAATAAAATTGTAAAGGAATAACGTGGTAAATAATGAATTTGTTAATTGTTGATGTTAGATAGCATACATAGTACCTACTTTCCAATGATGAGGTAAAAAATTTGTTTACTCCAAACAGGGATTTATAGACACGATACTTATTACTTTTATGAAATACTGATTAAGTAGAATACTTTGCAAAAATTAAGGTTTTGATCGTTGAGTTATTGAAATTGTTCAAGGATTTAATTAGTAATTTAAATAAGGAAAATTAAATTATTTCATAATGCTTCATTAATAATAATGAACGTAAGGGTATTATAGATGACATTTAATAAAAAAAAGTCATCCATAATACATATTTTCGACTAAACACGCATATTTTTTTTAAGTTTTTGATGTTAATAAACTTTGTGTCAAAGAACAAGACTCAATTTCAATTTATTTCTTTATAATTAATTGAAAAAGAACTTTCGACACAAGTACCCTTAAAAAGTTTGTATAAAATTTTTCTATTCTCATGAAAATGTTGTTTCATGAGAATAGAAAAATACGAATATTTAACAGTAACTGTTGATGATTTGCCGTATTTGTATAAGAATCGCTGATTGTGAGATGCGATAACTAAAACCAGTCATTCCATCACAATAAGTGACAATAAGTCACGATTTAGCTTAATAACTAAAAATCAACTCATCAGCATTCCTCGAATTTCTTCGCTGTTTTCGATTTCTATAAATGCTGATGTTTCACGAGTTTTTATGCACGACTCTTTAGGGAAACGTAAGCACAGTTAAACGCGAAACAGCGATAGCTACATCGAAGTCAGTAGCGCTCTGCTAAGGCATAAAATTTAGTTTAAAGGTCGCGTCTTTATGTCCTCATTTCCAGCAATCGTGCTCGCACGGATAGATGTTTATTCCACCTAAACCTGTCGGTAAAAATATTTAAACAAGTCATGAAACGTTTCTGCTTGAAATTTTTATCTACCTCTTCGCTACTACCCTTCTCATCTTGCTTCATTACTATTCAACCTCTAACAACGTGCTCAGAAATAGCAATTACACGTTTCATGTAAGAAGATCGAATCCTCTCAGATTTCACATTCTATTTTTAATTAACTTCATTCTTTTATCTTTCTATTCATCTTTCTGTGATTCTTTAACAGTCGACAAGTGAAATAATAATTAAGCAGCTTTAATACAGCAATCCTAGCGCGTGATTGTTTTGATATTTTATTCTACTTAGTCGGTAGTATTTTGTGAGATTAGTGTTAGGTACTTGTAATGTAAAATTAATGCTACTAAATAGGTACTTATTTTTTGTTCGTTACATTGTATTTTGTGCTGAAAAATAATAACAGACCCACGGAGAAAATGGTCGCGTGTGAAACTATTTGAATGAAATACTCCCAAGACAATAGCCTTCAGACATTTTATTCTGGTCAACACCACTTTGTGAAATCGACATTATTCATAATGTAAACGCAATGGCACTGCAGGCTGAAGTTTAGTAAGCAAACAACTTTCTGGATACTTGTATTTTTCTGTTCAGTATACTGCGTCTCGAACGTAGAAAGAATAATAGACCGATAAAGAGAATGACCACGCGTAAAGCTGCTGGGACAAAAAAGCCCGGGGAGTCAGAAGGGGCGTACATTATCATGTAGATCGTATCGAGTAAAACTACTACAGGTCATCGCTAAAGTATACCGTACTGTTTATCGTGGCTATGTATACGCGTGTACGCAAGCACACGTGTTTTTCAAACGGGCATTCAAGCGAGCCTCTTCTCTCATATTTTAATTTAGACGGACTCGACAATATTTTTGCCATTACGACCGCGGTTTTCGGTATAACACGCGGCAGGGGCAGAAATAGAATTTCGTTTGCGAAATATATCGACGGTCCCCATTTTCGTCGGCAGATAGAGCGTTTCGAAACGTTGAAATACGATCGAGGCAGTATTGTAATCGGGTTTTCTTCTTCCCATTTTACGCGCGATGAGATTACAAGCCCAATTTTGCGAGCAACGAAATCTGCGGGACACGCTTCGCGTCGTTGTTGAATTTAAGGAGATCTATGATTGGCAGGTGCGGCGAAAGCGCTTTAGATTTATATTGATTTTGTATAAATTTTTGGTAGGTCCAAAAATATTGACTTAAAAGTTGTTTATTGTTATCTAACAAAAATATCGAAGAAACCGCGTTACTTGTGGGAGGATCGATACATTTGAATAGGTTAGGTTTACATTTTGAGAAGTGTTTGAGTGGATAATAAATGTTAATAGGCTTCATAATCGCGTGATGTGTGCATATTTAAATTTGAACTTTGGAGAAAATTAGCATAAATTAACGTAATTAAGTGTGAGTATCATCATCCTTGGGCAATCTCGCGGAAGTTGAGTGATTTAATGTGTTTCTTGGCTTCATACATTAATCACTCTAATAGAGGTAATTATGAGAACGTATTGGGAACAATATTGAAAATTTCGTTTAGATGTATCCGCATAAAACTTTGGTTATTTGTCTTGTTGACTCTGTTTAAGTTTCCAAGTAGCTGGCCGTTTTGAAGGAACTTATAAGAAAGTGACCAGGTGATTTAAGAAGAAGAGGGTATTCGAGCGCTTCGCTTAACTTCACGTTATTTCGAGATAAATAAAAATAGGAAATATTTTAGAGATATTACTTGTTACATTTATGTACAAAATTTAAAGCTTCGAAGATTTCGAAAATGAATGATTTGTCATGTAGTTATGTTTAATTCTTTAGGTTTGGAATGAATAGGAGTAAGTACTAAGGAACCCTTTAAATAAAAATTATCAATTAAATGGTAATAATAAAAAGCAAATAAAAATGATAAATTAAATAAAAATAATTATATGTTAAATAAGAATTATCAATTTTTATATCGCATAGTGTAATATTTTGGTACCAAATTTAGACAAAATGTGAGGGAATTTGCAGTTGTATATCATCTTATGTTGTTTTATCAAAAAAGATTAAACAATATGCATATACAGCGTAAACATCTCTAGCTTTAATCGCCGTATTCCAGTACACACTTTCATGATGATAAAATTTGATTGACATCAATATTCAATATATTATAGTTCCAGTTCGTTTAAACGTTGTAATCGTGTTACAGGTAGCTCGTTCATAATCTTATGGTAACAGGGTCTCTATAAACAATGCTGAATATGGGGGAAATACGCAGACGACGTAAGTGTTTGAAAGACTTTCTATTTTCTCAAACTGTGACAACACTGCATCTAATTTCATTAACACCAAATGAAACTGCACGAAACATTGTTGTAGAAAATTCAACGGCCAATCAGCAAGACAAGGAAAATGTGCAACAGACTCCGAGGAAAACGCTGAAGTACTACTTTAATAGATTTAAGTACTACCATTACTGTTTCGCAGAAAAAGTGGACACTCTAATTGGAGTCGTCTGTTTCACAATAATCAAAATCTATTTCTTCCTGATGGGGTGGGGACATTCTAACCGGAATGTTGATGGAGTAACAGATGCAATCGATATGGACGGTGCTTAACTATTTTCGTTAACACAGTGAAAAAGTATATTTATCACAGTATCATCTTTAAAATAAATAACATATTCCTCACGTCTCGAATTTCATTCCCCCTAATAAATGATACTTTTTATTAAACGTGCAAAATTTATCTGTTCCACAAAATAATTGCAATTAGGTAATGTTAAATTCAGAGCTGCCTATTATTATTTGCATTGGTATAAACCTTTCACTTACCAAAGAAATGCTCGAAAAAAAATTTTAGAAGAATGGAATAAGCTAAGCCTGAATTTCACAGAGAATTAGTTGAATTTATGCATACTAGATTAAAGCTTATAATACAATCACAGGAATATTAGAAGAATATTAACTTATTGTAATTACGATTGCGTAAATTAAGTATTGAATTTGGACGAATATTTCCTTGCTATTTCCACGAGCCATACTTTTAGCAAAATAAACTTGTAAATAAACTGTGTAGAATTTTTCAATTGAATGCACGTTGAATTTTTATTTCGAGTTTTTACTCTAAAGGACGGATATTTTTGCGAGCAACTGTATATAATTTTCTAAACGTATTACTGGTAAACACAATGGAAGTGGTCTCTAAAGGGAATATTGATTTCACGAAGCAGGGAAAAGCCTGGAATTGTCTCGGTTCGTTTGCGTGTGATTTAAGGTACATCTTCAGGTAGCGTGCTGCAGCTGCGGGACTTAAGATATTCACGAGTCGATCGTAAAAGATGCAGTCCAATCTCCGCGAGGTGTAGTACGTAATGGAAACCTTTTTGAGAAACTCCCTGCTACGTAGTTATCCGGTGAAAGTCGTTCCCTATGACCAGCTGTTGAGGTAATCTCGAATGTTTACTGCCGAAATTTCCAGCTATTGTTCTCGCTTTTTATCCTCGTCGTCTTCATTCTCAAAAGGGAACGAGTGTCTTGGGTTTATCAGTATGTACATACATTCTGCCCGAAGAATAATACTGTACATCCTTCGAGATATTATTATGTATCTTGTATTATTTATGAACAAAAAATGCAGCATTGCATTTAAAAAAATTAAATTAATTTTAAAATTTCCTTAAAAAACACCCAAAAAAATATTTGCGCCACACGTCCCTCTTTTAAACTAAACAACTTTTGTATTGAAAAATAAGAAATGTATCACGATTACAGTTATGCTCTACTAAAAATTGAAAAAGTCGATATACGCAGGAAATAAATGAAGAAAGGTGACATTTGTTACGAGATTTTCCAACGAAAGAATATCTTGAAATTGTTTTGGTTTCCTCGTGTACATAAGTGTAAATTTTCTAATACTTTCATATTCCTGTTATAAATATGAAAAAGTGTGACCTTATCAAAAATAGGAAATACATCGAACGTCAAGGCGAAGTCGTTCCTCTGAAGCTACGTTATAAAGTCTTTATATCGACCGCAGACATCTGTATTTTATAGTGGCTGTCATGGCGGAGTTGTTGATACGTGCATTATATCATGTATCGGGGCATTTTTCTCCTATCCCGAATACGACATTCTTGCGCAATGTTCAAGCACGCGGAAGGAGGTGTTTGTAGATTTTCGTATTCACCGCGAATATCGCATCACTATTTTTCTAAACAGCTGAAATACTAAAAACCCGTAGCGTGACCAATAAAATCGATAAGAACCCATATCTCTGAAATGGCGCGGAAACAGTGGCAATCTTTTCGTTTTATAACGGTGTGACTTCATACTTTATATTCATGAACTTTTAAACATTTTATGCATCATTTATACTACATACGTACTTCGTGCAAATGTTACGAAAATTTGATGATTTATTTTTTATACGTTTTAATTATAGAAAGAACTGTCTCGAAATATTATTATGGTAACGCCTGCCTGCTGATTAAGTATGGTCATTCCTTTTCATATTATTCGCCACATCACCGCGTAACGTGAATTGAATTCCATTGTCACTGCCATTGGATCGTGGAATCGAAATTATTCAAATCAGTGTAGATTTACGTTCATTTCTGTCATTTCGAATTCAGAGTGAATAGATAAACACATGCAGTTATGTCGATTATGCTTATTGACACATGTAATGTGCTGCGGAGAGTAACGGAATGATGGTTCATGTTTTACTTTCTGCGTAGTATTTTAATTAGATGAAAAATAAATGCTCGAAGCCAGCAATTGTTGCAATTATTGTTAACTTCGTGCGCTATAATATGTACTGTGTTGTTTTAATAAAGTTTTGTGTTCTTTATGCTATATCAATTGCACAAAAGTAATTCTTCTAATTAATTTTTCGTGCCCCATATATTTTTCAACCATATGATAAAGACTATATTCTTGTGTATTTGTTGTAATTTATTTAATATATGTATAACTGAATAGTCGTTGGAGAAAACACCGGAAATACCAAAAATAAAAAAAAATTATAGTTCAATTTCTCTTTGTAAATAGTTATCAATGGTGGTAAAAGATGGCACAGCTGGTACGTCCAACGCCATTTCTATAGAAAACAATGTAAGAGTCAATTAAGTGATGGATAAACAGGATTGGCATTTACAGTGCTTGCAAATTTAAATGAATGACACATTTAGTTTTCTCTGCAACTAAAAGGTGGCACATGCACGGTTTTCTACAATTACAATCCTTTTTTCGGGAATTTGGACTATAGTAATGCAAAGAATAGAGAATTTTATATACTTCTTTTGTTACATAAGAAAATTGGTGCAAAATTGGATAGCAAAAATTAAAAGTTCACACGTTTCAGTTTGAAAACTCTCCACACTGCGCAATCATTTTTTTGTTTTTTGTTGCTTCATCAATTTCAAGCTACATATGTATAAAATAAAACGCCCTTTCAGTTTTCTGTTTCAGATTACCTGGTAGATAATATCATGCATAACTAGTATATTTATGGTTAGAAATTAATAAAAACAAACCTGCAGCTTTTTGAAAGATGCACCACAACATGGTCCAAATTTCACATGAATCGAATCGCTGATTTTTTACCAAAAAAATCCTAAATTTTGCTATGTTTTAGCCGAAAGAATCCCCCCTCAAGACATTTGACTCGGACTCAATGTAAACGTTATTCTATCATAGAGCTACTACAATATTATTTGAACATTCTATATTGTAATTACAGAAAGACAAGGAAAAATAAAATTGATTAACAGAAAGTAAGAGAGTACGTATTTAAATTATGATCACCTCGTCCCAGGAACGTATTACGTGGCCTATCAGTTGTACGGAACCCTCGACCCGATTCCCGTGTCCACGCCGAAGGACGCGCTCGCTGAACACCTGCTGCCAGGGGTGCCTCCTTTATCACTAAGCAAAGGAGGAACCACCAAAAGTCGAGAAGGAGAAAATACCAGACGTCCCGCTACCTCCCCTGCCGACAACTGTGCCCAGACGCTCCTGAAGCGGAGGATGTCGATCAGGTATCGGCTCTTTTGGCGGGAAACCCCCAGTGTCCACTAGGGTGGTTCTTATTTTCAACCTGCGATTTATTTCACTCTCACCTCCTAATATAGTTCGATTTCATAAAAAAATTGTCCATGAAAAAGATTATTGAAATCGGACAATGGAAAAGGGGGCCGACCAGGTTTCAAAGTTTAGAATTCATCATGGTGTGAATTTGAAGAATTTCTCAAAAATGGTAAACCCTATCGAAATTTTGTTCAAATAATATTAAAAGAGCAAACAATTTCCTACAATTACTGTATATATAATTTTTTCATGCTTCCAACCATTTTTTAGATAATAGCGTTCGAATATTGAGAGGTCCGCATTTCTCTCTATATCCAAACGTTATTATCTAAAAAATGGTTGGAAGCACGAAAAAATTATATATACAGTAATTGTCGGAAATTACTGTATATATAATACAGTAATCTTTTAATACTGTCTGAACAAAATTTTGATAGGTCATACCATTTTTGAGAAATTCTTCAAATTCAAAGAATTGATGAATTCTAAATTTTGAAACCTGGTCGGCACCCTTTCATTTTCCCTTCATTTTCCCTAGGGTCTCAGTGCGCAACACCGCATTCACCGTTAGCAGGTGAGAAGATCACGTAACGATGTCCTTTTCTTGTCTACGGATTAGATTTGTATCATGGATATGGGCAGCGTTTACAGCTGCCCGTGTTTGTATCCTCGCCATTACTATTATACAATTGCTGTATTCTCATTTTAATAAAGTCGTCATAATAATAAGTGACCTTAAAGGGGAATTACAAATTTAGGGCATGCAGAGGTTGTGAGCGTTGGCATTGTGTAGTCTTCAACGCACGGTTTCGTCAGTGCTGCGGCACAGCTTTCACGTCGCCCGGGTTATCCTACCAATTGTAGATGTGGCTCAATCGCAGAATTGGGCTGCTCAAATGGTATCGCAATGATTGCCCCTTTTCTGCACGATGAAGATCTTTATGGTGAGGTGCAACTGTTCCTCCTGGATGCTCGCTGCCGTCAGCTTCACAGTGTTCTGGCCACCGCTGCTACCCTTGGTGGTTGCGATGGACAAGTTGGATTTAATTTTCTTAGGCGACTGTACTGAGATACATGAGATGCAGTGTGATTCGTCTGTCGACACCTGGATGTCCGTTTCGACCGATGATGCTCTGTTCACAAGTAGATTCAGATTGTGCTGGTAGACCAGCGTGCCTCGCAGGCAGTTGCCCCGTTCAATATTCTGAAAGTAAAGAAACATTTCTGGTTATTCAACCATGCGACCGACACTCTACGTGCGTGCCTCGTAATCTTTCAATAATGTATATTAGTGGCGCACCCATAGGAGGGGCCAACTGGCCCTTGACCCCTCCCCCAAAGAAGGGGCTTTGTAAGAAGAAAAGAAAACTAGATTTTATTCTATAAATAAATTTGTATAATTACCTAATGAATTTTATTTAATTTGCGTTAAGAATATGTTTATGTTTAAGAATATGAAGATTAAATCCTGAGTGTGCCACTGATGTATTTACATCTCGTAGAAGAGAATGTGTTATTTCATTTCTTATGTGGCATAATACACGAATGTTGGATCAAAATATAAATACATTGCACCACTTACAGTTTGTGGTGCCTGCTGAATCTGGGTACCCTGAGTGCTCTGCGTCATCTGGATACTCCGGGTGCCCTGGGTCCTCGGGGTACTCTGGGTGCTCTGGGGACTCTGTGTGGTTTCTGTTTCGTCATCGTAACTATAGTAGTCAGGGTCTTCGGCGTGACCGTTGTCGTCGTCAGGAGATGAGGTCGTGGTTCTTGTGTCCCTGATCTGTTTATGAGCTTGCGTGGTGAAAGAACCGTAGCTATTCGCACCCAAGCCATTATACCTGTTCGCCGTGCTCTCCTCTTCATACAAACGCCTCCTACCAACGTTAGCAGGTGAAGACACGTTGTTGGTACTTATTTCCGCGAGCAAATTGTACCTACTTATCGGTCTAGCCGTGGTTGAATCCTGGCTAGTGTATTTCGTCGCAATCTCTTGCTGGCGAGCGTAATATTTCTCCATAACCTCTCGCCTCCTCGCGTAATAATCCGCGTTTCTGTTCTGCTTCGCCTGATCTACGCTTATCCGATTCGTATTGCCAATTACTGATGCTTCTCCGTCAGTGTTATAATTAACGTGACGTTTACTGATCTCCTTAAGCGAGCGATCGCCTATTGACTTGTTAGAGCCTCGGTCACGCGAGTGCTCTTTGATCTTCGAATTTTTACCTTGCATCTGGGCCAACTTCAGCTTCTTATGATTCTTCTTCGCGCCTTCCAACACGACGGCCGACGCATCGCTCGCTGAAGAGGCTTTGTTCTTCGACGCGGTTTCGTTCCCCTCCGATTTCCTTCCGTACCCTCCTTTTCGCTCGTATTCGTTGATCGTTTCGTCGGCCGTGTCGATCGAACGACGATCTCTGACCTGGTGCCTTCCCGGTAGCAATGGCACCCGAATGATCTTCTGTTTCTCGGAATCGGACGCGTTCCTCTTCCCATTGAAACTCTCTTGCACTTCCTCACTGTCACCTTTCCCTTTCATCTGGATGTCAGATACATAGGCCGAATAACTCGTAACCACCGACGTTTCCATTATCACGAGAAGCGCCAATGCCACGAGGGCAGAGACGAGCGAGAGACTTCTTCCCGTAGCGATCATAGTCTCACCGATCGACGTAACCGCTTCGGCACCGACGATGCAAATGAATGAGATTGAAAACAGTAACGCACATTTAACCTCGGCTTATCTGCCGGCTTCTAGGGCGAGGGGCCACTTTGTTGCTGTAGAAGATAGCTAATTATAGAATCGTATGCGAGAGATGCAGCGATCTTCCACAGTGCATCGACGTGAAGTGACGGTAACTTTGTAAACTAGTGATTTGCGTAATAATTAGAGAACAATGCATATGTGCATCTTATCGTTGTCACTTTTCCAAACCATGGGCGTCCGGAGAGGGGTGCAAAAGGGGGGGCAGTTGCCTCTCTGGCTTTTGAGGAAAAATCGCTTATTTTTCAAGACTGATATTTATTAACTTTTTAACCTATTTCTCACACTTTTTTTTTAAACAAAACTTTTAAATTTTTTAGGGGGGAACCCTATTCAGGACGCTAGGAATAAGGTGATTCTTGTGATTTTTTTCTATGAAACTGTTAAGCGGATCTTTTCCAAACATTCAGGGTATGTTAGTTCACATTCAAACAATAAAAATTAATTTTTTTCGGTGCAAAGTGTTCGATAGAAATGCAGATATATGAACACGTTCGTTAGAACTCGCGCGCCGGAGTTGCAAATTTGCGATTATAATGGTGGCCCCAATTATTTCCTGAAATAAATAAACCAATGATTTTCTGATTTTCTTATTGTCGATGGACCTAAAATTGTGATAAATAAATTGAATTGAACAACTCTTTTTCCACAAAAATTACGAAATATCTTGTGGCAGAATCGTAACTTTTTCTTTGATGTCCCACCAAATTGCCAACTTTTAACTTTTTTTTTCGTTTGTTAGGTTCATCGACAATGTAATCTATCGTTCAAAAGCAGGCGAGTTATATTCATGTTGTCTGGTTTAAATGCCTCACCCTGTAGAATATATTCTCAGTGCTCACTTTATATCTTTATAACACTTTCTCACTAAGTAGTGTAATTAATTAAATGTAGTGACACAAACTTCGCGAATAGACTTTAAATCACTCAAACTTTTATATTCCATGCCATATTGGCATCATCATACATAAAACTATAGCATGCAACTCCTTCCTGCCATTTTTAGCTGCCCTTTCCATAAAGTTTTTGAGTCTTTGCTATATCGACAAATTAATTCTAGACACTGATGATATAATTTACAATGATAAAATTATTTTTCCTATTACGCTTTATCAGGGCTAGGTATAATCACCGTTGTAAAACTTATTAATCGTAGCAATCGTTGAGAGACTTCATTCATAATTCAATCTTCAGTCCTGCTAATGGCAAGAAAATGTAAATTTATTGCTATTGTGATTAATAACCTTCATAATCGAGATAATTAATGGTACACTTGGCGGATACCTTGATATTAATTTCGTCGGTAACTGGACAACGTGCAAGAGAAAGTGGAAACGAGCATACACCAAATAAACGATACACTTCGACATGAATCGCATAAACAAACAATTACAACGAATGATAAACAGAGCTATCAATTCAACTGCGTAAAATGTATAAAACCAAGGATGAGCGACTACATGCATCCAAAGCAAATACTTTGGCAGTAGCGTTGCAGAACCTGGCCACCGTCACTGTGCCGCCGCGTGAAATGTCGCGCGCGTGCACGCCGGCGTTCGTATTGTCCGCGATAGAAGGGCAGCTGGACACGCTTGTAGATAACAAAAATCACAACAGGTTGACGAACGTCGAGCAGCCGAATTGGGGACGATTGAGAAACGATAGCTGGTCGATAGATCCATCAGGAAACGTTTTTAGAATCGGATTTACGGGGGTTGGTCCGCGGGGAGAGGCGGGTGGGGGGTTGGGGGGTATGAAAATTTAAGCGCAGCCGACGGCACTGCAGGTGCAACCCTACGCTCGATAATTTATCAGGATCATTCCGAGGGTGGTGCGCGCGAGCGAGAATAGGGCGCCGCCGAATTTATGATAACGATAACATTGAATAATTCGCGGCAACGATTGATCGCACGCGCACACATACGCACACAAACGCGACGGGACCGACCGACGTTGACACGCTTCCGCTAGCATTGCCAAGTCTGCGTCGCGTCAAAATTAACGGGTGATAAATAAAAGCTATTACTGTCACTTTGTGCGGTTCAATACCTTTTAGAAGTTTGATCTTGGAAGAATCGAGAGGAATCGAGTACTCCTTCTTTTTCGATAGAAGATTGCTAATTGTTTTTGCACTTACAACAGGATTCAAAAGTCTTGGGACGGTTGTCGTATTTGTTGGAAATCTGTGAAAATTAAGGTAACTGTTGATAGATATGGGGGGGACGTTATCTCATTTGATACTTTTTGCAATGAAGGAAGTAAGGTGAAGGCTCCAGTAGTTGACCACTTTTCAGAAAAACGTGAAATATAGGGTTGTAGAAGTGACGATCTTTTGAAAAAAGTGCAGTTAACGTACCAAGACATCTACCGACTAAAGTCTAAAACACTTAAGTGTGAAGTACATTATAGTATTGGCGAATGTTTATTTACAACAAAGTGAGTAGTGAAAATACACAAGATAATGTAACCTTAGTAAGCACGCTTGTAACACGATCATCTTTTTGTGTGAAATAATGCACATTGCAACCATATGTCACTGCATCGACGCGGGAAAATTTAAGTTAGTTTAAAAAAAAGTAGCACGACCCGGTTTTACCCAGGTACACGTTTTTGTCCGAGATTCCCCTACCTATCTTGCAGTTGCTAGTTTCTAATATTGCAAAAGTATTTCCAACAGTAAAGGGGTAATGCTACATAGCAAAAGGACTGCCTTCAACATGCCCGTCACGAGAGTGACAAACAACGTGAGTGACAGGAACAGCTATACCATCTCAGCCTATTCAACGAGGTTGAACCAAACCCAAGATCCGAACGACCGACCGTTTGACCGTTTCTCCGTTCCTCTCAGAATTATGGTTAGAGTTTCGCTCATTTCGGTTAGAAACACGGTCAAGACATCTCTCAGAATTCCTCTGAGCTCAGTTTCGCTCATCTCAAAATACGGTCAGAGACTCCCGACCGAAATGCAATCGATCAGGCATTTCGGTTACCTTTTATAAAAGGTTTTATAAAAGACCCTATAGGGTCCGAATTTCTCCCATTTTTCATTAAGGTTACTGATCATTGAGAGATATACATGTAACCGGTACTGAATTTCCGTTACTGTTTCGGTCTCGACTCTTTGCATAACACATATGTATCTTTTACTTTTATTTTGTAGGTAAATTATGTATAGACCGTTAATAGTTTGTAATTCATTTCTAACGTACCAGTTTCTTTATATCTGTTACTTCACACAATAAATACGTTGTTACAATGAAAATTCAATCCACAGGGAGTGAATAACCAATTATTTAATTGGTAGGAAGATATAAATTGAACTGAATGCAGTTTATTCGTGAATCCAATGGTCGTTCAATGTGCTCGGTGTTTAATTAATTTAATATTCTCTGCTGGCGTGGAACCTTTTTTCTGTGATTATAACGTGATAATACTTCTCAGCCAGATGTACACAGGATTTTAAATATTTTAGATATTCTCGCTGGTCTGGTATATGAAATAAAATTAACGCTACAACTGAGTGATAACTCTCCATGCTTGTGTATGCGATTAAAATACGTCCCCATGAGGTTGCTAAATGTAATTGCACATATACCAATCGCAACGCATAATAAAATTCTGGAATCACTCTATCGTGCACATATCTCTGATTTCTGTTAAAACGTTCGTTTCGAATAGGGATTCTGCATAGACATTTCCAAAATTGATCTCACTGAAATTGATTGCTTTTAAATTTGATAAAAAACTACATCTAAAAGTGCGTAATTCGTAATCCCTGACAACACCTTCACTAATCATCAAGCTTTTCTATTTATTTCTACTCTTCTAAATTCATGCCTACATATCAGCTTCACTGTAATGCAGAAGATAAATTATCAAAAACAAAGGTCAAATCAGGGCTACATCTTAATTAACAACTACTACAAAAGCATACACATAATACCGTATTTTTCATTCTACATCGATTTACAAAATTTACCATAGCTCTGTCAGTTTTAAAAATAAATTTAGAGGGAATATGCAGAAAAGAATGAGGAATCTAATTATGCGTTTTATACAACAAAGGTTTGAGGGTCCTGAGGCCATTCTTGCATCCAACAATACAATTGTAAATACCCTATAACTTCGTATTACAAGTCAGACACTATTACCACATAATTCACCGTCCCCCTTTGCAAACAGAAATGCAAACGTACGCATGTTTCATATAAAAATCCAAGTTTCTATGGAAACATTGTTTCAGCCAAGAAAAACACTTTATAAAAACCAGTTGACTCGTTGCAGCACGACAAAAGTCGAAGGCGATGTGGGGCCACGGAACATACGTCTGTTTCCTTCATATTTTTCTTCCGTCGTAGTTTGCAAATTCGCGAGTTTCAAAGTTTTCGGTGGCATACTGGCACGTGCATAATATAAAAACGTGAGATCAGTCGTGGCTGTCAGACGTGTTTCAGTCGTTATTTGCACGGTGCACAGTTGAGGAATGCATTCAATTTCCTCTACGTGCCACCTTGAAGCAATTCAGCGAGAAGATTCTTCAAGGAGCTTTCGTTTTTCACTTGGAGCTTTAAAGTTATGGAAACTGCCTGGGGGTTCTTTTAGCGCTCGTCGATACACCGTTGAAGGCACGTTTAAAACCTCCAAAAACACTAGGATACAATTATTGAAGGAAAATAGCTATTTTGAGGCAGCACTTATTGTTAGAAAAGAAGAACTCTTACAAGATATTTAAATCGATAATTTCGAAAAGGAGATACGTCCGATTTTTGGCAATATTCATTTTTTTGCATTTCTTGGCTCGTCGTTTCCTTCAGGAAGGTGACATATCTTCGTGCTCTAAAGGGGCCAAAGATTTACGTCCCGCTGGATTTCAACGATTTTTATAAAGCTCTAACAAGTTGGCCTATAACACGACCTCTGATCCTGATTTCATTTCTCTTTCAATTTACCCAAATACTCATCTGATTTTTTTTTAAAACTAAGTAGAATGAGTTTGAATTTGTTCCAAGTGAAATAAAATGTTTGATGTAACCATTCCTACACTTTATGTTCTTAAAAATAATTCCCCAAATTCTCTGTTCAATATCATTGATGTCCAAACAAGATGAAATGAAATTTGACCACCTGAATAGTCTTTAAAATCAACGTAATTTTACTGTACACGAGATACCTAATCAAACAATAATACACCCGGATTTGAGTGTTCTAACATTAATTGTAAGGACATTAAACTTTAGTTTCATTTCCTGTGAAATTAGTTTTTGAGGGCCTGTCCCCTTTTCGAAATTATCAATTCATTTAAGAATACGTTTTAACAAATCAGGAAAGTATTATCACTTATTCGAAATGTGACGGGAAAGTTGTAGGATTAAACATACGTCGGGGTTACGTTTCACCAGGTAATGATCCATCTTTAAAATAATTGGAGAGGAACTCTGCAGATAAATCAATTGAAGATTGGTATCGAGTGGAATCGAAGTACCATAAGATGTACTTACTATATACATGAATGCAGCGACCGACGGCGTGTCCTTTGGTGACCCAGGGGGCCACGAAAATGGTCGCCTATTCAACCCAACATTATTGAGCCATTCATATCCAATATCGTTCTAACAACTCTGATATCTTTTCCTCCATATCTCGTATCTTAATGCTAGGTTTTAATACAAAATTTATGAGTTTATGTCTGTATGATATTTTTGTTTCACTATTATTAATAGGACCTACTAATACCAGCCCTTATTTCATTAATTTACATTGAAACCCAGCATGGAAATAATTAGTTCAATATATTCAGTCGGTAGATCATACATTTTTAATTGTGTATTAAAAAACATTAATGAAAATTAATTTTTCACTGTCGCGTCTCACGAAACTTTCACTTCTCCAAGACACTTCTTGCATTCAGTATCAAAATGATACTAATTACTCGAGATATTGTTCGATTTCGAACAGATATTAGGATCTGCCTCGGCATTCAGAGTATTATACACAAAAAATGTGAGGAAGTGAAGATAAGAGGGAGTTGAGGTACAAGATTTCAGACATTTGTAGAAGATTTATGACAAGCTGAAGCCAGGAAAGTGTCACCATGTCTGTTCCCTTATTAAATGCGCCCGTGTTTCTTTTAAAACTTCCACTTTATCACACTCTACTTAAAAGACATCTACGTTATGTCTACGATACAGTTTAGCAGTGACAATGACCAGTAAATGCGCTCAGTTCATTGTTCCAAATAATTTTACATTTTCCGCGTTCTTTAAATTTGATACTTTTGTGGAATTTAAAAACAAAATCCTGAGCGTATTTAGATAATAAAGCTCAACGTTGCAAGGCGATGACTCTTCGATTTTTTTATCCGAAAAAATTTGCATGTTACAGCTTGTCCCAATATCTGTAGACACCTTGTATATTTGCATCTTTTTGTCTTTCCTAAAGCTATAAGATCAAGAAAAAGAGGCGATAAATCTATTTACAAGATTTCGTGTTATGGTTATGGGTAAAGTGTAGGATATGTTGAAGAACGATTATTTAAGTAAAAAAGCGTAGTTCCATAACATTAATCGCATTTAAATTTCCGCTTGAAGTTCCTAAAACGTCGTCACAGGAAGAGCATGGCAACTGCACGCTTTATACAACGCTGGGAATCTATTAGCGGAACTTGTTATTAAACCCTTGGGGCAAGCAATCTCGTCTAAACGGCAGCCACATATGTTCCCTTTTGCGAGTTCACTAAAGCGTTGCCTCAAGACTTACAATAAGATCTTACGAGCAGAAACAAAACGATTGACATAGCCGCAGCGTAGGTACTGTTAAATTACATCTAAGTAAGATTCTGCTCAGTGCAAACTCGACGAACTATGCTCCAGAGGATACGATATAGATAACACAGCTTCAACCTGTATTCCATAGTACCGTAAAATTTTATTTGATAAATTGTTCCTAAAAAAGCGTCCTTAGTTTTCAACTACATTGAACGAGAAAATTATATTTGTAATAATGCGATGGTCTATCCAATAGTAATAAAGAATCTCAAAAGTATAAATTATTAAATCTCACAATTCAATATAATTTAATTCTATCCAGTTTCAATCACCCAATTGGGTATATCTAAGCACATGTATATTTCTGTTAGTGTGAAAAGAAAGTGCAGCAGCTTATGTAAAAAAAAAAGAAGAAATGAATGGGATTATTAATACTAATTTTTGGTTGTAAATAAGAATAGAAAGTTGGAGATTAGGTGGATAATATAAACTTCCCCATGAAATGAACATTAGAGAATGTATGAAACTCACAATTCTTTAATTAATGAAGATGTCTCTCGAGCAATACTTTTTCAACCCTCCCACAGTTTAACAATTCTCTGAACTCTCACAAACTATTGCAAATTTGAAAATATGCAATATACGCAGGCAAAGTAAATTGCTTGTATTTATTAAAAGCTATCATGTTACGAGTAAATATTTTTTTAATTTCACATGTATTTTACACCTTCAAAATTGAGTGTGGCATTTAAGACAGCCTGTACAAGAATAAAATACAGTCAATTTTAATTGTGGCAGAAATAACATGGTAGAATTACTAATTAACATTTTATTCAATAAAAATAATTATTTTATATCTTTCCCTCGTCCTTTTCACGTATAAGCTTCTAATCGACACTAGCACCAATTACCTCAAGAGCATCCTGTACAAGGTTTAATTACATAGTTCACAAGGGACGGTACTCAAGAGTCTGGAATCGATTGTGTTCCTCTTCAGATATGCTCTTCAGCACTAACATCTAAGAGACGTCCTATAATTTCTGAGGGATGTAACAGCCTTTCGAAGATCGAGAATTCTCATTTCATAAAAGATGAATTTTATATCCATAAACTCCAAAACCGTAGCAGGTAGATAATGTATATTTTAAGAGGAATGCTGATTATGAAGGGAATTTAAAGTTACTGCATCAAAACTATAAGATAACCTAGAAATGAACTTAACTGCAAGACAAACAAAAGAAAACCGCCATGGTTTTTTAAAAGAAATCAGATTGAATAAAAAAATGTGACTTATGTCAAATGTCCACTGAAAAATTTGAATAAGCCCTGGTTATTCAAATTCCCAAGTATCTTGAAAATATATATTAATATTAAGACAAATTTGATATTTATATTAAAAAATACATGTTAATAAACATGCGTATAAAATTATAACAATTTTTTTTTAAATTTTCATTTCAAATTTTGTTTGAACTTAATTGAATTATCAACTGAAAGTTTTAACAGCAAAGAGGAGATTTACTACGTAACTCATTATCAGAAAAGTTGGTCTTACACTGATTGGCTTCTGAATCCTCCAATGCATTTCAAGAAGAAAACAAAGTCAGTTCTAGACACTGCCTCTTGTCAGTTTTTTAATCTCCTATCTCTTTAATCGGCACCAGTACCTTTATTTAGAATTATGTAAGAGAATCAACCGCGATGTTCGTGTAGTAATTCTGCTTCAAATAAAGCTGTTATCTCCGCTATAGTAATTTCCTTTGAATTCATCGAGGCTCAGCCGCGAGTTATTGTGGCTTTCCTGGCTGCTTCAAAGAGAAATCTCAAAGTTGCGTATATAACGTAGAATAGTTCATTTCCCCGATTTCACCTCAAATACTTGCCGCATAGTTCCGGAGAATTACATCTGTGTGTAGCACGAGCGACGGTCCGATTTAAATAGTTCGAAGGAATTTCCATCATAAAAAGTCGATAAAGGCTTCTTTAACATTTCCTTTTGATGAAAATTCCTTTGTAATTTTTACGGTGCATTCGTTGTTTCCGTTTAATACTTGTACTGAAATTGGGACATTATGACCCAATATCGAGTCACAAATTCTTATTCTTCCTTTACTAATGTATTATTTGGACTGAAACTCCTTCATATTTTTAAATAACTAATAACCGTCAATAATAATAATAATAATAATAATAATAATAATAATAATAATAATAATAAATAATAATAATAATAATAATAATAATAATAATAATAATAATAATAATAATAATAATAATAATAATAATCTTTTTAATTCAATTCTTTATTTTTTTAAATTAAATTCTTTATTTTTTTTAAAATTCTTTATTTTTTTTAAATACTTTTATTTTTTTTTGTGTAGAAATTTAATATGCTTTTAAAAGATTGAACCGTAATAATTAAATGAACTGAGTTGTATTTTTGTATGCTCATTTCTTGTAAATATATGATATTGGTAAATTTGAGCAGTGTAACTTTACAAATTCCGAAATTACAGAAATAAAAATCGCTTTCATCTTCACATTGATTTTCTCGCTCTACGAACTTTCCATTATGATACTTTACTATCTTAAATTTCTATACCATATAATACAAAAAAGAATGTCACCTGGTAATAACAATATTTCTACAATGAAAAATCTTTGTTCAACGTTATCGCATGAGAGATTTTCCTGCCTCTCACTGTACCCCGCGTTTGGGAAAACCATATCTACATAATCAGTATTAAATGATCTCGAATTTCTCGTTTAAGAATCATCGTTCACAAGTGGAGGAGAGATAAGGTTATCGTATAAGGTTATCGGTAGCTGATCTTTGCTGGTGGCGATCGGTTTAATGGATAAATTTTCTCCCCGAGTGATTTTACCCACGCAACCGATGCGGACAGCTTCGACTTTCCCGCGACGCGCGTCCTGGGTGGGTAATTTTTTCCAGCACGTCGAGCGTTTGCAGGTTGGCTCGAATTGAACTGGGAATTACGCGGCCTCCAATTAAATTTCTCCATTGGCCCGCCAGTGTGATTCGAAATCGATACTACGTACCTCGAGTGACATCGTGTAATAATGTCGATGAGCTGACTCGCCGAGTGCGGCCGTACAGGGAAAAAGAGAGTTCCACCGCTGGTTTCGAAAGTTTTCCCTGTCGGTGCCAAATGGAAATGCTGTATTGATGTCACACGCCGATTTTTCGGTTCATCGAGAATTCCTAATGTTTCCCTGCGCGAGGTCACCAGTTAATTTTAAATATAGATACACAATGAATTACTTACTCTCAGGTTTCATTCAAAGAGTTATTAGTGTTCTGCATAATTAGTGGCACCCAGTGGCGCACCCTGAGCGGGGCCAAGGGGGTCTGGCACCCCCCAAAGAAGAAAGAAACAGGAGATTAATGACTAAAGTGATATAAGAGCTTTGTAACAAGAAAAGAAAACTGGATTTCAATTTATAAATAAATTTTTGTGATCGCCTAATGAATTGTATTGAATTTGCGTTAAAAATGTTTTTAATCCTGAGTTCGCCATTGGTAGCACCGTCATGCGGGTTTTTTATCTTACGTCCCTGGATATAGTAATATCATTCTAAATAATTATTTACGTAATAGATACGCTACCTACCCGATCACAAATTAGTGCCTGTTCAAGACCTAAGTAGTTCCTTAACAGTCCGTCACACTTTTAAGAGTAACATTACACGATCAGTTTTTTAATAAACGACAACTATAAAATGGTCACCAATATCAGGACATCCTCGAATCCCTAATGAAGCTAGCTGCAATGCTGGCGAATGACAGAAAGCTCATTCAGTTCAAAGCTTACACAGCTCACGATTAGACTCGGAAGCCTCAAACACTATCAACTGTTAAGTATAAATGGCTTCTGTAGTATTCAAACATTGTATAGGTCGCGGAAGATCGTACTTGGGTCGGAATTTAATTCGGCTCGTTCGGTGGAAGGCGTAATATCCCACGTGAATTAATAACTCTTAGGAAATCGTGGCCATTCGTGTTATCCAAGATAATATATTTATGCGACGATCCGTCTCCCGGTAGAATGAATGTTTCTCGTTAGGGCATGATGCAACTCTGTTGGACAGTACTACTACTAATTTAACTTCCGACGGTACGCCAGCGACAAAGTTAAATCGAACCCGAATGAAGGTCTTCAGCGTGTTTCTACCGCAACGACGAGAATTCAGTCAGATCGTTAAAATGAAAACCGCAGGACTCGCCACAGGGCTGACAAAAAATTCATAGCGACAAATGCCTTTTTAAATGTATCTCCTTGCCCCACTCCATCAGCGTCGAAAGCTTCACGTGAAAAAATAACGGAGTGTACAATTGTTTCTTTTTTTTTCAGAAATATTTCGATACTCTTCCATCAAGCTTGTCTATAGTCTTCGATAATTTTTGAGAGTTTCATGTTTGTGTAATTAGTGAGATCATGACTGTACCACTGAAAATGTAAATGTTCTAACAAAGTGTATGCACACGCTCGTTTCAATTAATCATACCAGAGAAGGAAGACAAAATGATTGATGGTGATTGATATATGTAGAATAGTGAAAGGAGGTCATGACTTTCATAAAAGTGAAAAGATTATCTATAATAGCCTTGAATATATTTTCAATGATGCTTTGAAAGATTGTGAATTATGTTTGTTACGCTTATTAATTAATTATGTATTTTCCAGTATTTATCATTTCTTTATATTGAACTCTATTAAAATCAGTATAATATAAGGGACGAAATTTTAAACGTTCCCTTTGATTGTAATAACTCAAGCAAGTTTGAGGGTTGAAACACTTTTGAATATACATACGCCGGGTCAAGTTATTTTTACAAAGCAAAATTTAAACGCATTACTTTCCTTTACCATATTTCTTTACTCCGTATGAATATTTTTCAGAAAACCTTGAATCACATTATTAAGGGGATGTAAGTTTAAAATGAATTAACGAGGTTTATTATTTATAAGAACAATATTCTGCATCTGTTGGTTTAAACAAATTCTTTTTCAATTCTTACCCGACGCATCGTGCGTAATATTATTGTCGTTATAAACGCAAAATTTGAGAGTTTAAAGCGGAACATTATTTTGATGTGCAGCAAGTGGAACAGTAGAGAATTTGGAATCAGGATGGCTCTGGACAGGTAAATGTCAACGATGAAACGCTTGTGCGATGTTAGATCTCAGCCTGCCCTTCTAGAAGTTGTTTCCATTCTCCTCGTTCAGTTCCTGTTCGGTTTCTTCGAAGTTGTTCTTTCCAAACGTTTACAAATGCCTTTCATCGGATGTCTAACTTGATACTTGACTTGCTTCGTGGTGAAAAAGGAAGAAGCAGGAAGGAAACCAACGAAACGACTGCCGAGAATAACTACTTTGAGGATGCTTCGCAGTCCATGTCGAAAGAAACAAGGTAATTATAAATGTAGGTCTTGTTGAACGTATTTCTCGGTTCTCTTAAGTCAGAGGTTAAGAAGTGGCTTTTCCTCTGGCCTGTTTTCGTGTTACGCCACCGAACACACTTTTTGCGGCTACTCCCAAATATCATCGTACACGTGTTACAGATTTTCATTGGCGTCCAGCGAAATTGGACACTTGTTGATTCGTCCTTTATCAGTAACAGCTATTCAAATTCTTTTCATGATTACTTGATGCCACGGAAGATGAAATATTCGCGCACGTCGTGCATGATATTTTTTTTTTATTTCATTCAAACTTGCATCAACCCATTTGGGTCATTAGCAACCAGGTTAGTTTACACAAAAATGAAGGCAGGCATAAATATTAGATTAGGTTAAATTTAAATTAAATTAAATGGAAATTTTTAACATGTATCAAGAATTTTATACACTTGAGCATGAATTTGCAGTTCGAGTCCAGAAAATATGATGATGTATTCAATTGAATTTATATTGTTGGATCTGTTACACATGATATTGTTTTGTAGACCGATATGAATTAGTAGTCTATCATTTATAATATTATACACCTAAGTATATTTTACAATTAAATGTGTAATGAAAACATACGTTTAATCTTGAAAAACCTTCAGTCATTTTGATAGAAAATAAATTACAACATTGAGAATGTGGATAACTACGAGCTTGAATTGAGACTTCCTATGTCTGTTAAACAGTTAATTATATATATATTTAATAAATGATTAAAGTCATTCTTCTAAGAAATGAACTGTGTATTTTTATTATTCGTGTAATCGAGTAAAATGTTTTGATAATTCCCAAAAAATGATTCCTAACTGAAAAATAATTCGTAACATTATTTCAGGTATAAAAAGGAGGAATAATTCAGTTGTTGCGCTTGTATGGCCATCAGAAAAAAAACACTTTTTACAACAGCAGAGCAGCTGAACAACTCGTGAAGCGATAATCTGCGCGACAAAGGCTCGTTTGCCGTATTGCTTTTAAATGAAAATTGAATTTTCATCAGCCATGCGGCTTTGCACGTGTATGCTTACACCGAGCAATTTTCTTTGACAATGCTCGAGTGTATACGCTTTTGCTTGTGTTTGCTCTTCTCAGTGGGGAATTAATACTATTACATGCTTTTGATGCAAATGCATTAGAATCTACGACGTTTAAATAATACTAAAATTTAATATACTGAAATACACATTGAAGGTTGTTTTTCAGTTACTCAGAACAGTAATTTCAGTTAAGTGTTTGTAGTTCATTGATACTTGATGATGATTTGATAAGTTTACTTTGGTGTATAATTGGTTAATGGAAATCTTTTTTCATTCGTCAAAAGATGGATTTAACGGGACTTGATGTACCGCGGGAGCAAGAAGGAGAAAAATGATAGAATGTTATAAAGAGAATGAAGCGCGTAGAAGAAAATGATTATAACCGTTTCGAGGGTTGCCGTTACCTCGTCGAAGCCCGCTCGAAATATTTAAATCCGACTCATTCTGAATCTCCGTCGTCGTACCAGCGGCCGTCTTTCGGCGAATCTCGCTCCTCGGGCCAGGATTAACCGACGATATTATTCTTCAATTTGGATTAAGCCCCTTCTTCGCTGAGAACGACTTTTCCCAGCTCACCGCGGATCAGCGAGTGCGAATCGATGAATGACGGACCGTGCCAGCCGGATTGATCTGTGCAAGTTGGCGGATCGATTTCGACGAACTGTGAGACGAACTCGTGATCAATGAGACTTGTCGAAGAAATTCTGTGACACATCTGACGGATTTTGGTTAAACATTCACGAAACCTTTGCTGCATATACTCTGCTTCATATAAGAATCTTTACATTTTCTTTTCAAAAGTAGGAACAGTTTTTATATTAAATGTAGCAGGCATGCACAAGCATTGTATTTTTATGAAATACAATGTATCATCATGATACAATGTATAATCACGATGTATTTTTATGAAATCTTAGGAAGAGAGAAGGTAGAATATGGAAGGTTGAAAATGCTGGGAATTATTTATTAGTGATATCTTTTATATCTTTAATTTCTTTGAGATTTTTATTATAATTATTAAATTATAAAAAATTATTGAGTATTTTTTCACGGTGTTCCTATGACACGTAGATTATTCCTATAATGGTATCTTTAAAATTGGAATTTTCAAGATTGATTTTCTCGACAGTGAAGTGTCGTATGAAAAGATTTCTATGTTTCTAATTTATTTTTCCACAAGGAATCACTCCATTAGTGGTTCGACCATAAACGCCGACTACACTCTGTAAGAAAAAAGGTTTAAGATTAACGAAGTCAAAATACTCGTTTAAATCTTCCTACGTATTTTTCATAAAACGAACAATTTCATCTGTGTTTCTATTCCATGGAATGAAAGTGACTTTCTCATATCTCGAACTCTGTACCGTTTTCGCGCAAAAAAGGCGAGATTTAAAAATATTTTCTGTGTTCTTTCCAATATCGGTCGTGTCTGTATCGGGGTGTAACTTTTCGTGGAAATTTTATCGGACCGGGTACAACGATCCTCTGTCCAAATTGTTCAACGTGTACCTTTGTATATGTCGTCGATAAAAACACAAATTACGACCGCGCGAGTGCCGCGAGTGGGCCCCAAAATATTGCAATTTGCTTTATATGTAGTAGGGATAGTTTGTTTACACTTTTTACGATATTTATATTTTCATAGACGTTTAATCAATTACGGGAAAATTAGAGAATTGCTAGAAGTTTTTGGACCTGCTGTCTGTGGCCTTTAACGATATGGATTATAGAAGAATGATGGCGCATGAAAAAGTGCCATGTCATTGACATCCCTATAATGAAGATCGAAATATGTTCGATGGGATTTTAATGCCAATAAAAACGTTTCAGCAATATTTATGGATATAACATTGGGTGATACGAAAGTGTAGTGTCCTGGAGCTTTTTATTTGATAATTAATCTGGGGCGTAAGGAGAAGAACTATTAGTTGAAAATATTGTTAATGTATTTATTTATGGAAAAGACGTGTCACACATATAAATTTGGTCTGCACGAAATGGACATAAGAAACTTTTAGTGACACGAGCTTTTCCTTTGTTTATTTTACACAATTTAACTTATAAAATAGTGTTAATAGTGATCCTTTAAGAAATAGAATATTTCTTTATGGAAGTTCATACGACGAAAGTATATATTATACTAATAAATTGCAATTTCAACACTGTGTGTATTTAATTAACGTAGTCCAATTTCTCTAAAATATATTCAATTACTACTTTTTATGTATGTAAGTGTGCTTGCAGGGTACTGCTACTTCCTTTCATTTTCTACCTTCCATAATATTTAAACCACTTATACCATATGAATATTCTCTTCACCCTTTACTTCTCCTTCGTGGTACATAATCCTTTCGCGCTAATTTTAAAACATTCGTATGCCATTGAAATTTAAATAGGTACACTTATGAAGCAACACATAATTACAAAACAACAAAAGTACTACATACTAATAAGAGTACCTATTACTAACTTTTATTAGGTACTTTGAGCAGTTATGGTCGTTGAGTGTTCCGTTACATATATTTCTAAAATCAGTGGTAGCAGACTTTTCGCTCTCTGTGTTACTTTCAGTTGCCAGGCGAGCATGAAGTTTAAGTGATGAAGCGTATCAAATTGTGAATTGCTTCACGGTTAAGTTACAGCATGTGATACGATTATACTGGCATTATTATTCTGCGCCGAACTGTGCACGGGGCTCTGGTTTCAACTATAAGTACAGGTGACTACTAAACAAGTTAGAGGACACAGTTCGGGAGTCCACCGCGAATTACCAACTCGATCCCAAATGTCAGGCCTGCATAATTCCCTTCTACCTGTTGTTTTCGCGATAACGACGTTTTCCTTGGCTGGTAATTTAAATTTCGATGAAATTCTCCGAGTTCCCGTGGTCGATATTATCCGATCGGAATTTCTCAGGCATTTTTCTCTTCCTTATTAAAGCACTCTCTATATTTACGCACAACGCAATGCAGATAAGAATTTATTACTTTTAAATCTACGAAAGCCAAATAAAATCATAATTCGTGTAGAAATAATTGTATGAAGCTTAGATTCTTATCATGCCAAATCTCAATAATTTATTTCAGTCAAACTTTTTATTATACGACAGGGACGGAGGAAGTAAATAGCTTTGGAATCTCAATGGGACTGTGTTTGCAAGAATTTACATTTTATCTAATACTGTTTCCAAATTTCCAATAGTGCCTATTTCACTTAACAAATCTTTATCTATTTCTATATTCTTTAGTTAGTTTATGTTAGTGGAATCAGTCGAATAATTTAATACCCGTTCCTGAGCGAAGGAAATATTTAAATATGTTAGCGTCAATGTGTTTTTGAGTGGAGTCGAGGGCTATTTTGCCTTCGAGGATTTTATGACAGGTCTTGATTTTGAAAAAAAGTTTGTTCTCATCAGGTATTCTTTTTTTAAACCCTTGCCAAAATTTTGTTTACGCAAGTTTGTATCGCTTCTTGTACCATTAAACTTTTGTTTGAAACTTTTTTTGTGCTTTGTACTTTAGGAGTTATACGCGAAAGGGTGGGAGTGCCTGTTTGACTTTGGGGTTAGTTTTCACAGCTTTAAAGGGCGATTAGGCACGAAAGAAACATACCGTTGTTCTTATCTGGAGTCTCTGTATAAACCCACCAAATGGCACTGTTTATAATGGATAGCCCCTTAACCCCTTTAGATCAGAATTTATTCGATGAGTAACAGAATACAACTTCCCTCGAAAACTAGTAGTACCGCTCTTAAATGAGTCAGACATTTGGTACGAACTTTGGATATTTCCAACATACACGAGAATTTCAACTTAGGTTAAGTTGAAAAACAATCCCTGACTGAATTTCCCCTTTGCTTTTCTCTTTGTTTTCTTTCTTTTCGTTGTTATCTGCTGTGTTTTGTTTTGCAATAAAGACGTTTAATAATAATAATAATAATCATCCCCCCTTAATGTTTTATAGAAGGTGAGTACCTAAGTGTATTAGTTGTAAGAAATACGAAATGACTTGTTACCAGAAGAATTGGACAAGCTTTTATCATCAACCAATTAGTTTATGTTTGTTACAACGATATTTTTCATTCAAATTTGAATTAGTATTAAAACTTATAGTAGAACAAATATAATTCTATATTTCACGTAGCAGAGTATCGTCACATTCAAGTTTCGCGTGACACATATACAGCGTCCAACATTTTTCCAGAGGCGACGGAAGAGCATTGAATGAGACTTTCGTGCGTACGTCGCCGTTTGGATTTGCAGCCGGTTAAAGGCGTGTCTGTGGGATGATGTACCGTTAATAATTGGAATTATATTGGCAAATACCACGACAATGGTGTGCCCCTACGGCTCTTCAACCTGCAGGTGGGGAACAATGAGGCGGCTGGGTCAAGCGTGCGATAACCAGCGAGAGATATCGATTTCCGAAAAGCTCCCTCGACTCGGTTTTGAAGCAATGAAAGCTTCGCTGCCGTATAAAAAAGCGGGGTGAGCATTAAATCATACTGGTTACTTTTCTGTTTCACCTGTGCTCGATGCTCGAATAAATTTGAACGGCGCTGCGACGCGTTTGTCCACTTTTCGACTCATTGGAAATGCGATTACGCCTTCACGAGGTATGTTGTCATTAGACTAATGAAAGTTTAAAAATGGATTTGGCAGTAGAGAACGGTGGGATGGATTGATAATGTACGACGCAAGGTGAGGGAAGGTAAGTTTGAAGAGTTTTAGAGGTGAATTTCGTGGGGTGACTTGATGGTGTGTGTTACTAAATGCTGGAAGTTAGAGAACAATACATGATGCGTCGCATAGTGCTTGACTTTTATTGACAAGAGAAGTGCGGCAGAGTTGGGAATGAAAAATAAAAAAAATAAAAATAAAACAAATAAAAAATTATTTAAATAACGGATCGAATAAAAGTTACTTTAACTTTATTCGAGGCTCGAATATACAGGGTTAACTTTATTCGACTTTATTTATTTAACTTTTATTCGTTATTCGAAATTATTATTTCAATAAAAATTTTACCCATCTCTGAAGTTCATCAATAAAACAGCCCTAAATGTGAAAACACCACCTCAAAGAAATTGTGAGTTTTCAAATTATCTCGAATATCTGTGAAACCGTACAAAATATCGGAAAAATGTTCAGTTCAAAATTGTATGGCTTTCGATACACAACAATATGGCGAAAAAGTATTGCCGAAAATGTGTGATGGGGATAAATTCTGAAAAAATAATGTTTTTCGCAAATTCTTTATCGTCGCTTTACATGACATAAAAAACCATAGAACTGAACTTGACGTTGAATTTAACTTCTTTTTGATACCTTTACAGATTTGTAGATACTCACGATAATCTGAAAACTCGCCATTTATTTGAGGGTGTGTTTTCACCCTTAGTATCGCTTTATTGACGAATCAAAAAATAGTTACGTTATTAGCATCACTTGAACTACATTTCTGTAAAGTATCAAATTTTTTTTTAATTTTCTCTTTGCCGAACTTCCCTTGTTTGATGAAACTGTTTTCGAAACGCAAACATCACGTTTGGAGGGTGGAAAGTAACATTCTTCCAGTGGTGCGTTAAAGGTTTTTTAGGATAGTATCAACATGTGCACAGTACATATTGCAACTTTGTCCAAACTACATACATTCTACGTGAATAGATAACCTTTGAAAAGTTGCGGAAGTAAAACGAGCGAGAAGAATACTTTCAGTTTGAATTTAGCCTTGGGCAAATTTTACTTGAAATTAAAATGAGAAATGTATATTTGAAATTATATTTCGGTCTGTTATTTTCAATACTGTTATTTGAAAATATAGAAAATAACGATTTATTTGAAATTGTAGCAATATCAAATAATGAAGCATTTCAATATTCTTTTACTTCAAATTTGGCGAAGGCAATAATCGTCAAGATAATACAACAGGAAGATTTTATTTCAATAAATTTTACAATCGCTACGGAAGGAAAAAATGCAAGCCGAATAGACTACCCGTTTCGATAAGTGCTCACGCTCGGTCCCGAGGAGCGGCTTCTTTTTTAGACAAAACTGTATATCCCAGTTTTCTAATCACACCTCTCACACCTTTCTAATAAACATTGTCAAATGGAACCATAATAGTCTCACATTTATTCCTGAAATAATTGTCTCTATGTTTGCTTAATTACATTCCATTATTAAGTAAGCACGGCCAGCTTCGATTTTCTTTCCTTCCAGGACGAAACATTTTACTGCGCCGTTTGCTTCGCGAAATAGCTGGAAAGGAGAAAAGCTGGCGATAATTTGTCGCGAAGATCCCCGCGCGAGCCATTCTTCTTTTCTTGCAATTTTAAATGCTTCGCGACGTATTTCTTAGTGGCTACTGCTTAGGGTAATAAAAGCACCAAGTATCAACTTAAGCCATTTTCGTCCACGCAACTTGAAAAAAGAAGGGGAGAGACGGAGGAGTGCAGAAAGGAAGCAGTAGAGGACAGAGGGAAAAGAAAAACAAATACCGAGTGGAAAGGTCGTATTAACGCGTTAAGAGGGAACTTTTCATTTCATTTTATTTCATTATTCGCCCGGCTCTTAGAAGGCTGAGCCGTGGGCTTAACGACGTTTTCATAAATCGTTTGACACTATGGAAATTTCGAACGACGAACGACAAAACGTGTCGACGGAACGTGACGCGTTCTCAACGAGTTTACTTTATAACTAACGTAAATGGATCTTTCCCGTGGTTTCCCCGCGCGCCGCGGCGATATTACGGGAGGCAAAAAATTTTTATTCGTTGGACGGTAACCCGCTGGAAAAATTCCCCCCTTAAGTTTCTGTGAAACCGGCCACTTAAAAGCGAGCTATTAAATTTTTCCTTGGCCGAATCAAACGTGCCAAACACGAGACCCCCGAGCGAAGGAAAATGCGCTCTGCTTGAAATTTCAAGAGATATCGAGCTGGGTTACAACGGTGCGGCGCGAATTAAAATCTTTAGTTGGAATAATTGCAACGGAAGTTGTTATTGCCGATATTGAAGGCTCTTATTGTTAGTGGAAAATGAGGCAGCTTCACGTTCCTCTTCCCCTCTATTAACGGGTCCAGGAACGAGAACGCTAATATTGCTCGTCAAGTCCGCGAGGAATAACTAGATTAAAATCTTAACAAGCTTGACATGGGCACGGACGCGGCGGTAAATTAATTACGAGTTCATCGAGAAGAAACTCTATTAATATTCGACGGCCGCTGGTCACTCGTCTGTTTACTGAGAAAGGAGAGATTAACAAATACGAATAAGTATGTCGAGTGGAGCTCGCGAATATTTCATATACTCTACATTGCATTGCGCCGTTTACTCGATTTACACATTTTCAATCACGAATAAGTTTTTAATCCTGCTTGAAGCATTTCATCACGTACTCTAGTTCGACTCACCAGGAATTGCAAAAAGTCACACGTAACATTTTCCATCCTTCCAACAATTACGTTCTAGACAGTAGGTCACGCGGCTGGGGAGAAATTCGTGTTTGATGTTAAGGGAGAGACATTAACAAGTCGATACGTTTCGTTCTGTGGATATGGTTTCCTTTCGTCGTATCATCTTCCTAGTCAGCTATAATGTATTCTTGCTGGAGAAGAGATACCTATTAAACAGGTAGGTACTCGTAGAGCTTTCATATAGCCTTCTGAATATTCATTTTGCTTTATCCAAATTCCTTGCTCTAAGATAATTATTTTACTTCAAAGATCGCTGCATCGTAGTCGTGCACTTTTCTAATCCTCCCTCGTTTTCATAAGAAAATGTCTCCAAAGCTTGCTCCAATTTGCACCTCCTCTCCTATTTCACACAAATTTCCTTAAGAATTCATGCCTCAATCACTTTCTCGTAACAGTACCAACTTTGAACTTCCAAGTCTCGCGCTGTACCCACACCTTATACCACAAGATGTTGGTTACAGCGAGTGTGCTCCCACTCCACTGCATTTTTGTTTCCCCTCCTTGGAAAGGCGAACCCGTCTCAACCCCTCAAGGGAACTCCTCTCCGTGGGGGTAGCTCCTCTCCCCAGACGCAGTCTGGCCGCGTTTATTCTCCCTCGCGTTCGGTGCAGGATGGCAAACTCGTGCGCGCGAATCCACGGGAATTATCGTGGTGACGATAAATGGCGGCGCGTCTTGCTTTTCCTCGGGCGGGGGAGGTGTAAGTGTATCTCGTAAGTGATTTACATCGTTCCCCAATTTCGGGTCTTTGCAGTAAGTACACTTAGGGGCGTTATTCTATCTCTCCCTCTCCGGTGAGCCGGTTCACGGTGTCGGTCGGGGCCCCCGCCATTCTGCGAGGCTGGTGTTTCGCAGAGGACCCAGGGCGGCGGAAGGTGGAAGGCGGAAGGCGGCCGCGATAACGCCGCGGAGGACGTGGAATGGGGGCGTGCAGAGGGATGCACAAGAGGGTTGTAGGGTGGTAGATTGCTCCCACCGCCGTTGGGTTTCTTGTAAGCCGGTAATCTTCGGTAAGTAACAAAACACGCGGCTGAGCTTAGGACCTCCCGCCCCCCACGACGCTCCAGAAATTCGCCTGGCAACTCTATGCATGTATATCGGTCTGTCGTAATGCGGCATTCGACATCATTCTCGCATAAGGATTCCCGCATCTTTCCCGTGCACTTCTTTCCGTAGTTGCCGGGGTGGCGTCGTAACGGCGAGCTAGGGGACACTACGTTGAAGAATTTTGAAATGATCAATTAACTCGTTTGCTATACCATGCGGATGAATATTGAAATGACGAGTTAACTCGCTTTCTCCAAGGGGTAGAAATTTCGAAGTGACGAGTTAACTCGTCGTCTCTAATACAGAGGAATTTTCAGGTGACAAGTTAACTCGTTAATCGCAGAGGAATTTTGAAATAACGAGTTAACTCACCTTCTCCAAGGAGTAGAAATTTTGAAGTGACGAGTTAACTCGTCATCTCTAATACAGAGGAATTTTTAGGTGACAAGTTAACTCGTTCGCCATATCGCAGAGGAATTTTGAAATAACGAGTTAACTCACCTTCTGCAAGGAGTAGAAGTTTTGAAGTGACGAGTTAACTCGTCGTCTCTAATATAGAGGAATTTTCAGATGATGAGTTAACTCGTCTGCCATACCACGCGAAGGAATATTGAAATGACGAATTAACTCGTCTTCTTCAACGCAGAGGAATCCTCAGATGACGAGTTAACTCGTCATCCTTATTTCACAGGTAAAATGAGAAAAATCTACGTTAGACTCTGATATTATGTCCCCTCCTTCGTATTTAGCGCCTCCTCCTCAAGATCAAATCGTAGTACCCCTACTCTATGCCGGTATGGTCACATCTTTGATGTAAAATAAAACAAAACACGCATGCGGCGTCGGCCGCGATCCTCATTCATTTGTGTGAACGAGTACGGGCCCTAACCTGTACCGAATTTCCGACAAGCTAATAGAACTATACATATTGAGAAAAATTTTATTTCCCAATATTTCTTCCTTTTTGCGCCAAGAATTAGCTTTTTCGACTGTATTATGAATTATTATACTCTACTCTGTATATGCAATTGAAGTATAGCCTAGGGCAGGTCCATGTTCAGTAGATTTCCTAGCTGTAAACGCGTTCAAAGCACAGTTTCAGTTAAAAACGAACACAAGAGGGTGCCGCGAGGCGACGTAGTACGGAAAGCAGTGGAATAATCCTCGGTTGTCAGTATTAGAACCGAATGCATTTATAACTCCCGAACCGTGTCTTCTAGAGGAATTCTCTGCAAAGCTTGAGACTCCCCTTGTACTTCTGGATACGTTTATCCACGCCTATAATTATTTAAAGCAGAGGATTTGTCTTACAACCTTCCACTGTATAAAATAAATCACATAATTCTACTACCAACGACACTACCTAACTTTAGGATGCGGCATAGAGTAAGGCACACATTTGTAAAGGAATGACCAAGGTTTGAGAAGAAGAAAATATCTGCTGCATTCTGATGGGAATAATAATTCACCTGTCTACAGTAAACTTTGCTATATAGATATTTGGTAAATATGATAACGAAGCATGTGAGTCTATGAAACGCTTATTTAATACACCTAATAAGATTTTTAAGCATTACTTCTAAATATTATTGTTATTCATTTTTATTATTATTAATACAAGTATTATTTAATATACTTAATAAGATTATTTAGTATTATTTCTAAATAATACTTTAATTATTGTATATAAACGTATTCAATTATTATTAGGTGTATTATTTAGAAATAATATTTAATGTTAATACTTCCGGGCTTCTTGACTTAGCATACGTTCAAAAAATTGATAGAATAAGTTCGTTCACCTGAAATACCTCCAATACTTTTAACCGCACGTCGGAAGGCGGTTCTTTACACGTATATACAAGTATCAAGTCACATATTATGTGGACGAAAAAGTGTTTCCTTGTTTATACATGCATGGCGAACGAATTTTACGCGGCAAATATTTTCCTCCATGAAAAGCTACAGAACGCGTAATAAATGGAAACGCATTCTTTCATTTTTCAGCTACATCGGGCACAAACACGAAGTTTTTTAAAAAATTAGTGAATCTACAATCAACGTGTTCCGGTCAGAGATTGTATTTGTTAAATTACTGCCAATAATAATGCATGACGTTCCGTTGATACAAATATCATATTCCAGTTCGCCAATTAAAACGCAGAACAATTTATCACCGTGTTCGCCGTTATTTATTTTGCTAATTGAAACAAGAATAGCGAGTCGGGTTTAACGGTGTGTTGGCCTTTCACAGAAACCGTGGATATCCTTTTTTCAGCTTCCCAGTTTCACGCGCGCGAATCAAAGTCGAAAGTCATGTTTCACGAGTGTTATTGCGATTGAACTTTACGATCACCTGAAAAGTTCTTTTATTTCCTATTCGTCCGTGCAAGTGATTTTTCTTTTATTTTAAGAAGAATTTGACGTTAAATTGAAGTTAGTTAAACACATCGTGGCGCTAGCAATTATTTAGTAAAGATCAAAATACATATGATAAAGGGTTACGCGTAGGAGGTGCAAGAACGAAAAAATTGAATATATTAACTAAATCTTTTTGAATTTTCGATTTTAGATAATCCACATCCGAGTAATCGTGGTCACCGCAAACCCCACTTTCGAACAGGACATCTAGGAAATTGTAAATAACTTTGTCATTAATAAATATTTTTTAACGCCAGAATTCAGAGACATAGCTAAATGTACTACCTTCCAAACAATCAAAAATAATTTTGAATAAAGTTTTATAGATTCTGAGAAAAAAATTCTCAAAAATCACACCTTTTTCAGACTCCTGACTGAGCGCAACCCCTTAAGCAGAGGAAACTATGCCAAGCAAACACTATTGTTATCCACACTTACAAGATATTCACATGCATCAAATTTGCTGGTTGTCTCCATAGAATATAGAAACAAAATATAAAAAATAAAAAATAAACATTAACGTTTTTCGACGGAAATTTTGGTCTCCATTCAGTGACAAGTTATAGCAAACGCGGCTAACGAATGAATTAACTGCGTCATTATCTCACAGGAAGCTTCTCGGTAAAGCCACCTTTCCATTCATGACGAAGATTACAGGTTCCCTTTCTGTATTTACTCTTTCATCAGTACGAAGTCAAACAGAAATCCCGTATGATCACACAATTACAGTATTTCCAGTGTTCCATGTTTTCTACAATATTACAATCTGCAAATAACGATGTAAATGATGCACAGTCACATCACGGACCTTCGTAAACCACTTATAATACGCGAGAGGAATAATGCTGTTGGCATTGACGCAAACGTAGTGCGTGGTAGTAGCTACAGCGGTAAACGCGACGGATTATCCAGGCCATTGCTTAGTAAATCTAGCAGATCCCAGCAAATCGTGCTCGTTTCTCGGATTCGGTGTACACCAGCCGATATTTAAACGAGACGACCGATGCAGCAACGCGAGCAAGATTCCATGTGTAAACAGCATCGAGTTGCTTGATGAGGACGGTCGTTAATCCAATATCTGTTAGCATTGTACTCGTGATCATACCCTAAAAGGTAAAATACTGTAACGTCTCGAGAAATAGCTGCACTTAACGAAGTCCTGTTGATGACACCGAACTTAATTCACGATTCCTGCTTCTAGACACTGTGTAGATATAATCCTCCGTAAATACAGATTTATTAAAAGTACAAGTTGATTTTAGGTGAAAACACTGATTCACAACAGTTTCATTTGTAGCTTAGGCTGTTGGTAGAGTACATTTTTGTGAACAATTTGCAAAACGTTCTATCGGAAACGTTGATGTTCTTTTTAATGTTTTGCAATTATTTGGGATGTAGGTACTGTAGTCAGGGTCTGTCTTCTCTATAAAGGGGTCTGGATGCAATAAATATTTTGGGGTCCCAAACAATTTCTCAGCTGTAGAAGAGCATAACATCTTTTCACAAAAAAAGGATAATAATAATAGTAAGAATAATCGATTTTACAATCGATGTTATAATTATCTAAATTTATTGGTAATTGTGCATCGGTTAATTATACGCTGCTTGAGTATAACATGAATAATCTTCTTCTGTTTGGTAATTGTAATCCACTTAAAGCTAAGTACTTGGCAAAAAGACTTAACTGATGTCGCCTTTGTGAATTCTTCCCTCTTTCTACTTAACAAACTGATCGATATCTTCAATTATTTAGTTGAAACTTTTAATCCTCTCAACCTTTAACTAGATAACAACGTAGACAATGAATAAGATGCCTTACTTGAAAACTTCTTTATTAATCCAGATGAAAATCAAATTCACTTGGGTACATTTGATCGAATGAATACCAACTTATAATTTTTTCGTTCTGTTCGACTTGATTTTCTCATTTTAAAACTATATCCCTTAGGTGGCTGAGTATTGTACGATACAAAATTAGTTTAACCCTTTCCACTACTTAACTTACGTAGTGATACTATTAAACCTTAGAAAAATGAAAGAATTTGTGATTCATAGAATTAAAGGGTCCCCCTACATTTACGGCCTGAAAAGGAGCGCGGTAATTGGGATATTTTTAAAGAGAAACCCTCAAATTATATTAATTGAAAAATTTATGCCTATGTTTGTACATATATAGACAATATTTCAAAAAAATTAATTAAAAAAACGGTACCTAAAACTTTAAATTCGCTATCTCAAAACGATGTTTTTCGAATTGGTTAGCATGATATCTCAAAACCGATCACCCGATTTACTTCAAACTTGACATATATCTTCAGCAGATGTCCCATTATCGTTGGTACTAAAACTAAGACGGTTTTTGCAAAATTCAACTTTTGCGACTTAAAAAACCAGCGATTTTTTTACAGAAATCGATATCTGTTTTGTAAGTTGCCATAAGAAATGAATAAGTTACAGTGCAAGGAGTTTATATAGACTGAATTAAGAATCTAACATTATTTATATTATACTTCCACATAATCATAGTCAACCGATGGAACCGTGGATAGTACGCATAAAAACATAACAACATCAAGTTCCTCAGCGAAACTCTTCCAGGTGTCAATCCATAACCAATTACCTTTAACTGCTACTTTTAATGGACTTTCCCTCGCCCCATGAAAAGTGGCAGCAACTTAAGTCACATTGTGTTATCAACATACGATAACAACGTAGCAACAATGCCTGGTCCAATAAAGGGTGGGGTACGCTGTGATGAATCGGGGTGGGGGGATGAAGTGTACCATCAGTGTAATCATTATCCACGCTATCGACCCACGAATCGTGCACTTCTTTTTCCTTCCTCATTTCCCTCTCCTTTACTCTCTTATCCGCGCCGACCACTCCCCAAAATCATTCCAAAACCTTCGACCCCGTTTTCGACGGGTGGGGAGGTTTGTATGCCGGGATCAATTGCGTTAGAGATTACCGCGTTTGATTCAATTCCGAGTTCTGGCTGAGCTTAATTTATTATCGTACTGCCTAACGCTCGAACTGTTTGGCCATGGACTTTGGTCTCGCCACCGTTTATACGTGTTTCTGCGTATAGATACACGCTCGCGAGGATACACGCGCGATTTATAAGCGGGGCGGATCGTGTTGGTACCTCTGGAGGATACGGGTTAGAATTTCCACGCGTTAGCTGTTTAAGCGTGGAATCACGCTAATTCTTGGAAACTTGATAGGCGATGATTGGCTTTTAAACAGTTGGACATTCAGAGGGGGCTATCGGTGGCAGGGGGTAAAATAATGCTTTCCTGTTGCTGCTGTCAAATGAGAAATATTCTACATATATTTAAACTTCTCGTTTTGAATTCTTGTTGTTATATGCTTGGGGAATATAATTCGTGACCGAAGGGAGATATTACTGGTACGTATTCTAATTCTTTGGTGATGACTTCAGGAAATTTGTAGCTTTTTTGCGTATGTAATACATGCGCATTTAAAAACGTAGATCAAAATTCTGAAATGGGAATAAAAGTAATACAACACAAAACAAAGCATGAAATTTTAAATATCAACATACAAAGATTTATAATCTTGAATAGGGAAGTGTTTGCGTACATTGATGTATCAGTACGGAAAATTTTTAGAATCAAAATTTGAGTTATTTTCACCAACCCTTCAATTATCTAATGAATGACAATTAAAGGTCACAACGATTTTAAAAGAATCGTGTCACAATAAAAGATAACTGCAGATGAATTTGGCATCATATCCATCGAATTATATTATACAATTTAATATAACCGTTAACTGTACGACATGACAGGTCGAAGTGTCCGATGGACGCTTTGCAATTTCACTTTAATTCCAACGCCCGCTCTAAAAATCAACGTTAATTCCAGTGTTCCGATCGTGCACGTTACAACCGGTTTCGCAATAAAACGTCCGACTTCGGAAAGAGTAATAAGGGTAGGGCGGTGGCAGTGGGGCGGAACAAAGGATGATTTTATGTTCGCCGTTCCATTTCGAGCCGATGAAAAGCGGAAGTTCTTCGTGCAGCGTTCGCCGGAATAGTGCGGGTCGAGAGGTTGACGCGAAGTCCAAGCAATTAACACGAACGTTTAATTAAGCATCCCCTGGCTAGGTGCACGTAGACGCTGTTATTCTCACATACCTAAAGCCGAGATATATCGTTACTACTAACAATTATTCTAGCCCCGAGAGCTAGGTAGAAAGGGAGCAGGTCTGTCTTAGGGGCGACGGAATTAATAGCGGGACGTACCTACGCTCTATTCCGCTTTGTATTTACGTAACCGTGTTTCTTATATCCGAATATTCACGCCTCTCTACTATCTCCTTGAACCGATAATCAAAATGATACCTTGACTCGTTCGGTAGGAATTTGGATGCTTTTCATGCTCATCTTAGGGCACATTTACTTCTGTAGCTCTAGATTGGTATTTTGGATCTATACTACTAGGTATAAGTATTTAAACTGGAGGTCATGGGCTTGAACGTGTACCAAAGATTATTATTTATATAGGTTGAATTTTGTTTCGTCTCTCTTTGCTCTCGTTTATTGCAATCGGACAACAGGAAAGGGTGCCGACCAGGCCTTAAAATTTAGATTTCGTCAATGGCTTCTTCAAGTAATATTAAAGGAGCATTCAATTTTCTAAAATTACTGTATATATATTTTTTCGTGCTTCCAATCATTTTGTAGATAATAACGTTTGAATATAGAGAGGTCAAAAATTTCGCGGGTAATGATGTATTGCCTGATGTTAAAGAAAAGGATAAAATAATCGGTGAAATGATGGTATGTATTCGAAATGCATTATGGATAATAGCTTTTGCAGTAGGTCTACAAATTCCAGTACTGTTCACATTTTTCATAGTTACACGATTAATAAAGGAATTAGTATTCCACTTATGTTGGCAAAGGTATTGAGCACTGATTATCTGAATACAACGAGCCATAACATTTTTTTAATACTACTTTCATATCAGCGTGAAAGAAAGTTACATGTACCAACTCAACTTAAATCCTACAGAAGTGACTCGAACTGTAAAATTATGCTCAAGTGTATTGAATTTCTTGAAACATGTTAAAATTTTCCATTTAATTTAATTTCAATGTAACCTAATCTAATATATATATATATATATATATATATATATATATATATATATATATTAGGGGAATGAAGACCCTGTTGAGCTTGACTCTAGTCTGGCACTGTAAGGAATTTTTCTATAGGGTAGGCCGTCAAGTCACGAATTATATACGTTCGCAACCGTAGGGACCTACCCATATATATATATCTATCTTCATTTTTATGTAACTTAACATGGTTGCAAATAACCCAAATGGGTTGATGCAACCTTAAAAAAAGATAAAAATACTACTTTCACTTAAAACTGCTCTTATTAAACTTCGGTATGCCTAAGAGGCATACTTTGAATGCAAACAGTACCTAATATCATGTTAAGTATTTGATGGGCGCAATAAATATTTGTACGAGTCACCAAACGTAAATGTGTTTCGCTGGAAAGCGTCCCTGTGTAGGCAGCAAAATCCTTTGGCTTACCTGGGTCGATGACGAAGTAAACGTCACTAAAAAGCTTCCTCGGATTAACAGTCACGATTAAGGCCGGAGGCGGGGACTTAATTGTGCGTATTCGTAAGCACGCCCCACGCTTTGTTACCCCTTTACCTGGCCCTTTAACATGGTTTTAAGTGGTACTTAATTTTTAACGCCTCATAGTCGAGGATATCTCGCGAGAGACAGGAAGTGTCTTTTCGTGCTGTCATCCGAGGGATAAGTTGGAAGGCAGTTCTTATGCTAATTGCACGACGCAATTTTATTTCATGGACGCTTAAGGGACAAATATTTAATTATTTTAAAAATACTACTGCTATTGTTCACACTAAACTGTACGAATCTGAATTTTACAAAAATGAAAAATGTTTCACTATGTTATTTGGATTTGGAACCATCTTAAAGAGATATAGAAAAGAAAGCACATTGTGATATTTATATAACTATTTTCACCGAACGCTTTAAGGTTTCAAACTTTTAACTTCAAATCTGTCTACTACATAACATTTTCAGGAAATCTGCTCCTCATAACTTTAACTTTTTTCCGAGCAGTATGAATGTTCCTGTTTAACGAGAACTTTGTTCTTCTTTCAAGAAAGTAAATGTTTCTTATTTACACAAAAATGTATGGAATAAAAGTTTGAGTTAATATACTACATTTTATAACAGTTTTCTTGAAACAAAAAAGATAATATTCATAACATTACAGATATTTTATAATTAATTGAAAATTTTAACAGTTTCATTCGACCCTTGAAACATACTTATGTAGAATTCCTTAAACGAATGAAACATTTCTCAAGGAATTTCAGTATTTTGCAACTTCAGCTGTGGTAAATGAACTATCCAGAATTGATTGCAAGTCTCCACATTTATTACCAGTATGTAGGACGAAAATTGCACAATTAAAAGCGACAGCACCTCCCCACAGACTGAAAAATGTATTTAACAAATAACGCCCAAACGTTGAAATCCCCGCATATTTAAGCACTATTACATAATAATCCTACATTGTAATTCGTTTGGCGATCAGACAATAAACTATCGCTGTACGAGTGTATCGTTCAACGTATCTCATTTAATCCTTTATAAACAGCTACGAGTGGATCGGTGCGAATTTGCTACGGATTAATCGTTCCGTATTGAATCGAATTAGTCATTAAAAGCTGACGAACAAAATGAAAATGACGCTTTAATTTCGGGTCGACGATTAACAAACGAATAGCACCAATCAGCTGTAGAATTGAGCAGCTAAAAGTCCTCTCTTCAAACAATATTCTGTCAAAGAAGAGCTGTCACGAAAGTAGTATTTGGGTACACAAAACATAATACACACTTTATAGGAAATCCTATCGACGACCTATTAGGTTGGTGCAAAATTATTTGTCTACCCAAATTAGACTTACTGATGTTATAAGCTTTCGCCACATGTAATGCATTTAGATTTTTGGCAATATGATTTGTCCCATTTAATACCTGTCCCTTTTATAGCACATTTCCCATAATACAAATTTTTTATCAAATATTTTCCTTAGCTATCTAGGACCTCTTGTCATTTTTCTGGTAAAAGTACACGTAGCTATAGTGAAAAAGACATTTAAACGTAAGACACCGTACACGTAACGTCATCCGACAGTGAGCGAATGACATTTGCACCAATTTAATAATATTAGCCAATAGAATTAAACGATTGCACAGCAAAAGAATTGCTATTTTGCTACCACTTATCTCAAGTTGAGCGTTTGAAATTGACAGAATTTACTTTGTAGACGAAAGTTCACTTCGGTACAAGAATGATGAGCAGAAATAAAGGGGTCCTAATTTCTAGAGTATTTTACAGATCGTGTGTTTAGGTACTAGTGCTAGGGAATAATGCGCGAAGGGAGATCACAGCTCTGATTCGGCATTTCGATCCCCTTGATCCTGGTCGATCCTTCATTCAGATACACAGCTCTGATACGGCTGAATATCCTGTGCGCGTTATGGACAGCCTGATCCTGATACACGATGCGCATTACGCAGGGAACTGTTACCATGCCTTGTACAAGCGACGATGGCCATTCACTGCGTTCTCTTGCACGTTCTCAATGAAATCGGTCGCTGCGATGTTTTGGCACGAGTTCGTCGGCTTGTTCGATGATTCGTTACACGGGATGAACGGGGGACGAATTTCGAAGGCCGGGGGATGAATATTGAAACGATAAATATGGGGCTCTTACGATTAGTGGTTTTTCAAGCAAGGCGCTTCTATAGCTGGGAACTGGCATTTATTATACAGGGGGTCCTGTAATTGGGGATGCAAGTCGAAAGGTGGGAACTGTATATGACAAAGTAAGTCAAAAAGTATTAGGTCAGTGCAAAAGTTCGTTTGCTCGCTGTTAGGTGATGTTAAGTGTACGGAAATGTCTTTTTCTATTACCTCTACTTGTACTTTTACCAAGAAAGTGGCAAAAGGTCATAGATAGCCAAGGAAAATAGTTTGATTAAAAAAAACATTTAATACAAATTGTGGCTCAACAGAGCGAACGAACTTTTGCACCGACCTAGAAGAAATAAAATAACTTCACTTTATTTGGAACCTTGTTCGTCAAGAAAGTGAACATTTGACATAAATCACAATTTTGTGATTCAATGTGATTTCTTTTAAAAAACTATGGCTATTTTCTTTTGTTTCTCTTGCAGTTAAGTTCATTTCTATGTTATCTTATAAGAAATATCGCTTTTTGCATCTTTACTAGCATTGTTTATTTTTTTACAACTAATTTGTAAAAAGCTTATTTATCTCGGTTTGAATGCTGATGGACTTATGTACACTGATTGGCCTTTGAATCCTCAATTTACAAAACAAGTTGTAGAAATCCTACTAACCACAAATATACATAGGTATGTACGACTCATCTAAAATATTTTCATACCTTAATTGGGAATCTTATTTTATTGGCTAAAAGCATAACAAAATTGAGAATTTTTTTTAAGCAACTAGAATTTCGATTCATCTGAAGTTTGGACGACAAAAGTTGCAGTTTTTTTTTAATAATAAATGTAGGAGTTATGCACCAGGCCGTGCAAAACTCGTCGTCCGCTGGTGTGCATGATATTTATCTTCCAGGTGATCTGAAAAAGAAAAATGAAACGGCGTTTTACTTTGGACTTATGTAGCTCCAATTTGATGAACCAGAATACTCTTTTGTTACATAAAAAAAAATGGCCCGAAATTGGATCGCAAAAATTAAAGGTTCAGACCTTTCAGTTTGAAAACTCTCCACACCGTGACAATAATTTTTTTTTGTTTTTTGCTGGTTCATCAATTTCAAGCTATATATATATATATATATATATATATATATATATGTCATATATACGCCATTTCATTTGTCTGTTTCAGATTACCTGGTAGATGAATATCATGCACACCAACCGACGACGAATTTTGTGCGGCGTGATGATGTATCATGCATAACTAATATATTTATGGTTAAAAACTAATTAAAAAAAACCTGCAGCTTCTTTAAATATGCATCAAAACATGGTCAACATTTCAGAGGAATCGAATCGCTGGATTCGTGAAAAAAATCCCATATTTTGCTATGCTTTTAGCTCAAAGAATAGGATACCCCCATTAAGAATTGTTAAATGAAAGGAATTTTAAATTCAGAAATAGAGACTCCAATACGTAATTCTTTTGTGATAATTGTCGACAAATACTGACAATCAATTACTAACAATCTGGCTTTTAGATTCTCATACCTAGTATTAAGTTTTATGACACTTTCCTCACAACTTTACTTATACCTGTCCATTTTAAAAGATAATGTGTGAACTCGTCTAACTGCAAGTAGGTATTCCTCATAAAATTGGTACGTACGTCGATTTGATTGAAACGCGAAAATATTTCGCTAGTTTTCTCATTCATCGAGATCTAGTAATTTGAAAATGGATTTGGATTACGATGTGGTAATTTGATTGCCAAGTTTCCGAAGCAGTCAGACACGTGTACCCATTCAAATCACTACCTGCCGTTTTAATGGTATTAATGTGGTAACGTTATATGTAACGTCGCCGTGTGCAGCGATACTCGCGTATAGCGTTATTAATACGGTAATCTTATTATTGCAGCGATGTGATTAATGTGACGTTAGTGAAATCCGATTAAGATTTATTAGGTGCAGCGCCAAATGCAAGAATTATCGGGTAATATCCGATTCCCTCTTTAATGTGATGAAATCGATCGTTATTTTTCTATTGGTTACGTTTGCTCGAATGTCGAACGTGGCATTTGTAACCGCGACAATTGAAGATGAACGATATTTGTGTTATTAATTATAAAATGTTGCTTTTAGAGCTCTTACTTTTTACCCGTCGGGTACCCGGGTAGCCGGAAATTACCCGAAATAACTTCAAGCCATTGAATATGGTATTGTTCGATCATATTTGGCTAACATCAGACTATACCACAGACAATCACACACAATACCACATTCAATGGCTTGAAGTTATTTCGGGTAATTTCCGGCTACCCGGGTACCCGACGGGTAAAAAGTAAGAGCTCTATGCTTTAACTCTGATTTTTCGTAGAGATTTTTATATATTTTGGAAGAAACGAGAAGCTATATTTGTAAAAAGGAGTCTGTATTATGTTTATAACTCTAGATAAAGAATTTAAATAATATCTAGAGAAAAATCAATCCTCTAAATTTTAACACTATCCTTCTTCTTTCACCACCACTTCTCAGGACTACTGCTTTCTACCTTTCTCTTAAATTGGTATTTTCCACTGTCACGTTCCTCAAAATAATATCTCGATAGTATCAATTTTCCATAGATCCTAAAAAAAATAAAAGCTTCGCTTTGAAAAGTAGCTCACGAAGTTCTTGAAATGGAAGAACAGAGATAAGCAACCTCTCGTCTGTAGATTTCTGGTTTTTGGGTCCTCTGATCACGTTTCGATTCTATTTCTCGTTATTCTCAGCTGATCTCTATTTTGTGAAATTGTTCCTACAGAAATTCGTATCCCTTCGACATAAAGCACCTCTACGACCTTTTGGAACACGTCGTATGGGTGCACCGAACAAGACAGAATTTCGGAATGATCGGTTTCACGCACTCTCCTTCCCCAACGATTACTCTTTCGCCCTTTTCCATATTAAATTCGTAACGGATTTAGGAGGAAATCGCTCCCAGATCCCTCATAAAATACCCTTTATTGCTCGGTTATTGCTGTTAAGGCTCGAAAAACGACACTCCGTAGTCGCAGCACGCCACTAAAAGGGCAAGCGTCGCTTTGCTATTCCCTTCGACGCGGCCTTTTCTCGCTCTATTGAAACAATACGTAACTTCGTATAATGCTAGGCCGTTTCTCGTTGTCTTATGTATGAGTTGCAGGCTTACCCTATCCTCCAGGTGAAGGAAAACAGGCTGAAAGGAAAGGTGAGAATTTATGCGAGATACTTTTCATTTGCAGTGCCTTCTCTCTGCGAAGCTTGCTTGTAAGAATTTTTACTAACAATAAGCGTGACTTCTTCAACATTGTCAGAATGGTCGAAGGTGTCATGAATATTATAGAAATTGATAGGAGGAATTTTTAAGAATTACAAAGTTCCTTCGGTTAATATAATTGTACAATATTCTAATAGCACCAGCGTCCCTTTGGAAACTATACCTAGGTACTCTCATACTTAAAAAAAAGTAAAAGAAACGTGGAACGAAGAATGAAAGTATATAATTAATTTTGCTGTCACTAATTGCTCTCAATCAAAAATGATTTTATTCAAGGAAAACGTCCTCAACAAAGAAGAACCCACATCCTGCGACCTGTGCACAGTACAACTGTCAGTGGAACACATTATCCTATACTGCAGGAAACACTACCCCTGTAGACAACAATTCAACATATGGCCCACCCTAAATGACAAGGATTTAGATGACAAATATCCTATTTAAAAATTAAGATATATTTATAATATACCTATGTATAAGGTTCTCCCTAACAGCAACAGGGCTGAGGTGATCAATATAAGCTATATAAATTAGTATAAATAATTGTTATTAATATTGACTACTAATCCACAATAACAATTGATTCATTTTTAAATAGAAAAATCGAGGGAGCGAATTTTTTTCATGTGTGCTTCCGACCTATTTCGATTCATTCATAATGATCTTATTTAAAGTCCTAAAGGGGACACAGAGAGAATATTGAAAGTTCAGTTGAGTCGATACAAAAGAAATCGAGCTGTGGAAATGGAGTCGAGTCTATTTCGTTAGTTAGCAGGGTTCGATATGTCAAAGAGTCGCGAGGTGAATCGCGGGGCACTTTGTCGAATGGTAAAGAGGTGCCGATATGAGAAAAAGAACGCAGAAGGTCATCGATAGGTTGCAAAGAGACCCGATATAAAGGAAGGAAGTAGATAAGGCGTGGAGTAAGAGGAAATGAATTTTATACGAGAAAGAGTTCCACATTAGTTCCGCGACGTTGGGTTAGAGATAAGGTTGGCATCATAAAGTTAAATATTTCTGTGACATGACAAATAAGCTTCGACACAGTTGCATGTTGCCTTCAACCTCTTATTGCATTCTAACTACACGTTTTTTAATTTAGAGTATTAAATCGTCGTCATCCTTTTCTTACTGCAATCGATTTAAGAAATAATGTTTTTTCGAAATAGAAACACGAGTGATCTTGGCTGTTTCTACGTACATAGGTACAGTGGCGGATTTAAGGGTGGACGATGAGCAGTTGCCGCCTGGGCCTCTCAAATCTAAAATCATAACAAAGTTATGATTTTAAAACTATTTCTTCATTTTCCCGAAAAATGGACCCCTCGCAACGTTTGCCATGTGGGCCCTTTTCTTCAAACCCACCATTGAATAGGTGTGACGTTTTTGTAATTAAAAAGTTCATTTACGTGTGCATAGCATACAGACAGATTTCGATTTCATTAGCTCGTAAGACGCTCGCACTTTCTTTAAATGATACAAAGAGTACCGATGGGAAACAATGGCGTAAATTTGCGAAGTTTACGGAATCCTTTCACGTTCTACGTTGGACACCGTCGTTCTCCATCGGGAAGGCTGTGAGTTTCGATTGCTATAGTCGGCCACCGCAAGTGTGTTCCTTGCCGCAACACCAACGCCGCCGGAAGTGTACTCCAGCAGGCGGATATAAAGTCGAAACAATTGCTTTTTACGAGGGGAACGTTTCTGGAATATCGGAGCGAAACGAGCTTGTTGTTCTCCATAATACTTGCGTATCTGTTTCTGGCTTCATTATCCATTCTTTTTTAAAGCCTCCGTGTGCTTTTCTGAATTCATGTTCACTGAACGCGCCCCACTTATTTACGGCCCCGCGCGCCTATGATTAATTTAACGACGCAGTTTTCGTGAACGCCATATCAACGTTTTTTAACTTCCAAATTGCTAAGACACGGCTTTCGTAATCCGTGTTATTTTAAGAGAGAGATACATATGTGATTTAAATGTAATATGAACTATGAACTTTATTGCTAATAAAGAGTAAAGAAGTTGAATGATACTTTGTGTGATTTTAAGTTGGTGAGCTTTTCACACTAGCGGTGATCAAGCAGACCTGGGCACTTCTGAAATGAGATTATTTGAAATGTCATTTCAAATAACAGGTTATTTTATTTCATAATTATTTCGTTTTCGAAATACAATTGTGATATTTTATTTCAAGAAATAATTTTGAAAACAATTATCTTGTATCTAAGATAAAAAAAATAATGGAATTTTCATTCAATAGGCTCAACTGAGGTATTTCAATCGTTATAAATTGCTATAATTTCAAATAAATCGACATTTTCTATACTTTCAAATAACAGTATTGAAAATAACGGACCGAAATGTCATTTCAAATAGCTATTTCTTATTTCAATTTCAAATAAATTTTGCCCAGGTCTGTAATAGACTAACCCTTGGTCCATTCCACTTTGACCAATAGTATAATTTTATTCGTCACATCACCTCATAAGATTTCATATTAAATGTTGAACTAAAAATTCTTTCTTCTAAAAACGTGGTTCTTTAATGAATAATAAGTAAACGTAAATACCCTGTCATTCAATATAATCTGCACAAATATAGGCAGTTCAGGAATAATTTAACAAATAAAAGTATATTTTATCGCCGAGTAGCTGTAGACTGTAGAGAGTAGAGGAACCTACATATTTTATGCTTTAGTATAAAAATATGACGCGTTCAGGTTTCATAACTGTCGCATAAGAATGTCATTCCTCGGACGCGATATCAAAACTCCATTTATAGAGAAGACGTTAGTAGAATTGCGTTTTAGAAACACTGAAGCCGACGCGAGAGAAGAGATAAGAAGAATTTAAATAGCATACACTTTTTGAATTGTAGTAATACTTTTCTAATACTTTATAATAATTCCCTGATGATTTCTTGAATATGTCTTGTATAAAGTACATTCACCATTATATTTTAATTTCTATTTTATTAAAAATAATTATATTGCGTGTTCATTCGATTTGATTGTCCGAATTGAAACCACAATAAATCAATGTAATTCTGTTGATGAAAAGTAGGTATCTCTGTCCATATTGTGAAAATTTTCAAACATACCTTGAATTCGATTATCTAAGAGTAAGATAATATCTACATATCTCTCACTCTATCCACAAGTAATATCGGGTTTTTACGTTATTTAACCTTATTAAATTCGATTGTTATTGTTTTGTTATTAGATGATTCTAATAATACGATTTTTCGAATTTCAATTTTCTACATTCTCGTTTACGTCCAGGACCCCATATATCACACAGTACGAATGCTTAATTACCTTAAAAAATTGAAGTTATTCATTTAAACGCCAACATTCCCAAGGAGCGTCTTTCTCTGCAAGGTAATTATCGAATCGAGAAGTTCCCGACGGGAACTTTATCAGAGAACTTTTTCTACGCCCTTTTCCCCGAATCGGTCACGTTCCATTTACATCTCTTTACCCTGCCCCGGTAGCGAAGCGATAACGATTCCATCGCAACGCGCGGCTCCTTTCCATACCAACCTGCTTCTGTTTATCAATTAACCGACCGCGAAAAAAATCTCTTTTTGTTGGCACGCTCGGCCAGAAGAGTCCCGAATAATCGCGGGAGCAAGTTCGAGCACCTTTGAACGGGGCACTGCGAGCTGGGACAACATTAGCAATGGCGAGGATGGCGCCAGGCGAACTAAAGAGACGATAAGCAGTTAATCCATTACCGGTTGAAGTGAATGTAAAGTATCTCCAGTCCTCTCCATCGCAGAATCCGCAAAGGTGCAGGCTCAGGGAGCCAGAGTTAATTTATAAAACAAAGAGTAACTATAATTATTATCGCAGTGCCTGAACCTGGGAGGGATGGTCGGGGTGAAACTGTGGCCAGAGGAAGGGCGAAGGTAAAATGGTAGGAGGTCGTGGGGCTGTCTGCCAATTAAAACTTACGAACTCGAGCCAGTTTCTAGCTATCTCCCTTCCTACCTTTCCTCGCCCTTCTATACCCCCATTCCATCGCCGACCCTTCTCTTTCTCGTTTTCTAATCGTTTTCGGGTCCTGCGCCACGATCTAACGCCTGGCCTATCGATGTCTCGTTATAGTAGTTTAACTTTAATTGCGCCCTGCCTCCGTTCAGCGGTCGCTTATAGCCGGATGTCGCTCCGAATGTACACTTCCGCCGTTTTGGAGGAACGAGAACGGTTTACGGGGAATAATGGCGCGGACTAAATCGGTTGGATCTGCGACGTAAAAATAGCAAAGGTGGACGAAATTTCGCTGCAATTCAGATTTCGGAGTTTCTCGATATTTTTATTCCAATTAGTAATCTTTTGTTGAAATGGTGAAATATATCGAATAATTGATCACATGCTTTGTAAGTAGAGCGAGTAATGTTTTAATTGAGATTTTGATAGTTTTGAGATTTAAAGGGTCATCCCTAAGTTTTCAATCAATATGATTTGAAAGTTTCTCTTAAAAAAAAATTCAAATATCGCGCTCCTTTTCAGGCCGCCACACTAAAGTAATGCAAAGAGTGTAGGTTACACAAATTTAGGTCTCATATTTATTTAAAATCGTGTATATACCTAATATTTCATGTCATGCGTTAAATGCATAAGGCCCAGAAATCAGAATTTTATGAGAAAATCGATTAGAAAGTTTTGTCTTCTCCAGAATTCGTATCTGCGTATCTGGATTTGCACACATGAACAAGGCTTATTTAAATACCTAATCGTAGAAATAATAAAAACATAGTAAACATTACTTTATGAATTAGAGTTGAGACGCCCGTGCAACATACCTAATAATTAGAATTTACAATTATCTGCCTAGGTACGAGTGCATTGGAAATGGCGAGACTGACGTAACTAGAATCTGACATTATCATACATGTTGTGCACTATGTGCAAAATTTAAGCCAAATTAATCACCTGAATGTCGTGAACTTCCTTTGGGAGAGATTTCCATTAATCACGACTGATCGTTTTTCTGCACCATTCGAGTATCAAATTTTTCATAACGAAAACTGTCATTCTCTCACGATTACCTTCCACTACAGAAAACACAACATTTGCTACGAGGGAGAAAGGAAAATGGACTTCCAGAAGGTACCGATTTTCCAGCCACTGACCATTTCATTTTTTTAATCGTAAGCTTGTACGTTGACGATGTCGTGCAGTTTAAATCACCGGTTCGTTTAGTCGTATCATTCTGTTTAAGAGTTCCCTTGCTCGTATCGGGAATCGAGGATCGAGAATCGACTGGCACAGTGGCTGGAGTTATGACCTATCTCGGCACGGGGCCATTTTTCCTCGAGCTTTTCTTCCTTCAGTAGGAACTTTTATACTTGACCTTATTGCCCGCTTCTCCCCTCCTTCTCTCTCTTTTTTCTCCTTCTTTCTGTTTCCGGCGGAGACGAAAGCGCGAGATCGCGCGAAAGGAAAAAGAAAAGGTCGGGAGAAGAGTGAGAAGAATAGAGGAGGAAGGAAATAGCTCGCCGGAAACGATGGGAAACGGAGCTTCCGATGGAAACTGAAAATGAAGGAAATCACAGAAGAATTTATGTGGAAAAATGCTTCGTTCTGTTTAGAACTGCGCTCGCTATATCGATACTCGGCTGCAAGCTATGATCGATAAACGCCGGGGCGAGTAATTTAGATTAATGTTCAGGATTTTCATTTCGATTACAACATTCTCATGTTACATTACACTTTGCGTGGGGCAACATTTGGTGAAATACAATTTTAAGTGGATCATGCCTATTCGAGGGATTATTTCTGCTGAAAAAGTTTGGGCCAGTTCACCCCGAACTTTGAATATATGTCGACGACAATAATTATTTAAATTTTTTATATTTTTTATTAAACCTTTTTAAGAGTATTACCAATGGAACGGCTAAGTTAATTTTTAATGAATGTGAGTCTAACAAGGGAACATTACCAGCTTGAAAAATTCTGATTTTAAGGAAACCTCGCGTGAATTCAGATCATATTGGAGTGTGCAAGGAGCAATTTCTTATCTGCAGAAATTCACTGTGAATGGGTGAAATCAACCCTTAAAGCTAAGGCGATTTTCTGTTTTTTTTTTAGTATTTTAGTCACAAGATTTACGTGTTTCAGTACCTACATGATTATTTTTAATTGATTTTAAATGAAACCTTAAATGCAACAAGTTTCGTCCTGACCCACCATCATAGCCCTGCAAGAGAAAGCTATTCGGTGAGATAAACGTTTGATCTGCATTCGTAAAATTTCTGATTTTAGTGAAGATCCCGCAAACGGAATCCCGAGGGTGCTTACAGTTTCGAGTGTGGAAGTGAGTATCTAAGCCGATCTTCATTCAGAGTTCATTATATTCCTATTTGTCTGGTAATATGATTTTCGTGTCTGCAAGTGTCTTTGCACAGTCATGGCAACACACTTTCGCATCCTAGCTACGCCTGGTACAATTTTATACATACATACTGACACACCTATATCGTGTACACATACTTAGATAGTTTCCTTCAAATATAAACACAGATTCATCACACAATTTTACGTACACAATTAGTTCAGTAAAAACAGTAAAATATTTTTTTATATTGTGTTTCCATCAATCATTCATTCCATGATTGTCGTATCCATCAGAAGTGCATTTAGTATTTGTATTAGACAACAAGCTTTCAGTTGTTCTATATTTCTGCGAGAACAACGGTGGAACGTATGTACATACACTGTTAAGTTCAAGACTGGTTGGTTTTATAAGCTACTTTAATCCACCATACGAGCTCGTGCCATCGTATGTGCTTCTACTGGATATTTCTGACTCTCTCTTTCTCGTCAGCCCAACGCCATAATCCTCTTCAACAGCTCATGAAGCAGCTGCTAGGAGCATCGTTCCGACAACGTCTATACCCCAATGTAACACAAATATTACATACACGAATGTTTTCGAGAAATCTGTCATTCTTCTTTTCTCAGTAGTCTATTCTGTTTTTAAGACATTAAACAAACTTCTTTTGAAATCAGTGACCCTTTTTGAATAAAATATCAGTTCGTATTGTAGATTTCACTGTCAAAAGATTCTGTAGAAAGTTTCATTTAACATCTCCGTTTGGAAATGTTTGATTTAAACAAAGAATATTTTATAACTCGTGTTTTTTGTTAAATTTTCTTTAAATCTTGCGAATATAAACTTGATATTGTGCTCTTATAGTAGGCTCAAGAATATTTTCAAAATTGTAGTTTAACTAGCTCATTTTGTTTGGCAACTTTCGCCAATCTTTTGAATTGATCCACAACATTTTAATGGCGGGTTATTGAAGCCCCAAAGAAAAATAATTTCCCTTACCAGAGCCACGAGACTACCCTTCAATACTCTGTTTTAAATGATCACTTATCACAACTATCAGTCAGACATTACATTTCCGCAGCCTAAGTTTGATTTCAATCTCGAGGCCGCGAGTGATTCCAATATAGAGGACTATTGATCGTAAATCAGAGACGCATCCCGATTCCTTCCGCCGATTCGTTCGCGGGATCGTTTCTGTCCCCGTCCCAGTTTTGTCTCGGGGATCCATCGTCGGCAGGAAGCAATTCGTAGTTTTCCAATCAGAGAACGAGACAGCCGCGCTCATTTTCCGGGTGGTACGCGACTTGCATTATATCTTGAAACCGGAAGCCCGCGATCGGTAGAGACCACGCCAGAATAGTGGGTTGGGCGGGCAGGGGTGGAGAGGGAAGCACTGCACGTTCTTCCTTTCCGTTTTCGTTTCCCACGGGAACGCTACTCACGATATTGTCTCTATTTTTCCTTTAATCGCGAAAATCAAGGTTCTCGAGCCGCCGATATTTATACACAGAACAACCAACTGGCACTTTTAATGATTAATCCTATAACTTATGGTTTGGTTTGAATACAGCATTTCTGCTGCTCATCGTCGTTTATGGTAATTAGATTTACATACCTCTGTTGCTTTCCTGTCAACGTAGTATGGAGGGTGCTTTTGGAAAATATTCCAAGGAATATGGGATAGATCGTACTCACTAAACTAACAAGGGAAGTTAGGCAACCAGAAAATTCAGAAAATTATGCAACTTTGTGTGTTGAGCAGTTCATCCATAATAGAATATAAAATAGTTCAATTGCCAAATAAATACTTATATTTATATATACATATATATATATGAATACTGGAATACTCATATTTATATATGAATACTGGTTCTGAGATGTTTCAATAACGCTGAATACATCCATTATAATATCGATTTATGCGAAACAAATACTTAACAAACCTTGAACCGTAAACTCGAAGCTAAAGTGCTTCCACTGTTTCGCTAATCAAGAAAATCAAAGTTTCTCAACAACAAATTGCGATTAAACTCGATTTCGAAAATATAACAATGCTATTATCTTCTCTACCTTTCAGTAAAGTTTCTAGCACTTTGTGAAAATCACTGTATCCTTTCATTGCTAATAAATCGTCTCTAATTTAAATAAAAGATTTATAAGTCTATCTCTCATTACTTCAGGAAAACACAACTCCTATGTAATCAAAATGTGTTTTATATTTCCCCCCATGGCTAACGTGAATTCCGATTCTCGATCGTATTAGCACAGAATCTTCAATTAAAACGAAGTCGAAATTTCCAGGTGAATATTCAAATAAGTGAATGAACTTTTCACTCGTAAGATGTCAGTGATACTGGTTTCATAATAAGAAGGGAGTAGTACGGTTACAGGAAGGAAAGGTGGTCACTGAAACTCAACAACTATGCGAAAACTTCATCGTGAATCAATGAACTAATGGCAGGTAATGATGCTCGACGGAGTTGGAGCTTCCGCCCTTATAGCTATCAGCCTTCCTCCCTAGTACCGTCCATTCCCTATTGATTTCACGGTGAAATCCACTTTAACGCTATTCCTGAGGCTAAGTGCCATCCTTGATTCAGCTTCTAAGATGCTTGGAGACTGATGAAGCAATTTCAATAATTCCTGGCGAGTTAGGGATTGAATCACCTTCTGCCTTTTAATTATTTCTGATGTAACATCTGACCAGTCACTTTTTGCGCAATATTTGCAATAGAGAAGTTACATTTATGTGTAGTCGTATTTTTCTTTCTCAAAAAATTGGAAACGATGGATTACATTTTTCAAGTATACTAGGTTAAGAAATATTAATTTATGTTAAATTTTATCTAAAGCTTCTTCAGAGTTTTTAAATTAAAAAATGAAGTAATTTGAAGGAAGGAAAAAATGTTCATTATTTTATTGCCCGAAGAGATCTTTGATAGTTACATCCTAAACAGTAGGAAATAACTTATAACACAGAAGCTAATGATTTTTTATTTTTTACCAATTAGTTGTTAGCTATATTACATTTTCATGAGAAATATGTAGACCTGGTGTATAATTGGCAGTTCGTGTTTTATGAAAATTATTCCAGTTTCATGTTAACGCTGTTGCCCACATGAAACGAATGTATTCCCCATTATTTTTCAACGTGACCATGTCAATTTTTTATATCGGTATCTATTCGCCATTGTTCAGCATCGAAAGAGAAAAGTCCTTATTGCCCTCCATTGTTACTCGTTCATCATCGCGATTCAGTCAGCGAAATCAGTTTCTAACTCATTTCTGTCGGTAACAAAAATTCATGTGAAAAACCACCTTTCCGTAAAAGGCTGATGTACCTACTTTCTTATGGTCTATCTGTAATGTGATGATCAAGTAAAAAATTTCGATGTGAAATAAAATTGCATGTTTGAGAAATTACAATTATATAATGTGTTATCTATTTCAGTGGTCAGACTGTACCAATATGTTCTATCTACGCAAATGAAAAAAAAATATTATAAAGATTATAAAGATTGATAATCTATTTATTTATTTGTAGGGTGAATTCTGACACATCAATCTTAACAATAGAGAATATTGTTAACGGATATCTGAGGAATACATAATAGACAAAGCACCAAAAACAGAAGAAAGGGAAAAAATACGAATATAAAAAACACTATTAATTAGGATTAAAGCTATAAAAAAATTTCAAATTAATTATTCATAGAGTACATAACTCGGGTTTTAACCGGTGCCAAGTTTGTATTAATAACGTATGCAGGAATTTTGAAATGGAAATTTAATTAACCTTATTTCCTTTGTTCCGTTATAACTCTGCAATAAAGTTCATATAACATGTTTTTTCAGAATACGTTTCTGCAATTCGATCGTTTTAATGGGAATATCCTGTACAACAAGTTTCCCGAATAAATATCGAAACCTATTACTTTTTTTCAAAAATCGTTTCGATATGAAAACTTCATCTTTATTAAACATCGTTAAAATACTACATTACTTTTGTTCGGAGTTTATCGATTTCAGATTTATCTAAGGAAGCGAGGGTAATGAAATGTTGTACACGTACTAGTGCCTACAGGAAGCTACGCTGACAAAAGCGTTAGACAGATGCTATTGGAATCCAAAATGTTTCGCTTGAGTTCGCGTAACGAACGACCATAACCCCGTTTTCAAGGATAATATGCGGCTTACCTTCGACTATTCTCGAAATTGTCGTGTACCATGTTTTGATCCTACTCCCCGAGTCCTCGAATAACCACAGTTGGCAATCCACAGAGTTCATGGAATTTCGTAATACGAATCGCGGGGTCTCTTCACTTACCGTTTCAAATGAACACGCAGTTTATACCTGTAGGTATTTCGCTAATAATTAAACGTTTCTGTTTATAACGATTGAATATCCCACGAGTGTCTTCGATTTCTTTATAAATCTATCCTAGTAACTTGTGGCCCATGCTATAATAAAAATAAAAAGTGTGGGAACGTAAAGCCAACTGAACATAAGCTCGGTGGACAGTTGATCCGATTTAGTAGGACTTTGGATTAAACAGAATAAAAGTACCGTAACTCATATTGCTGCAATTTCTTTGTTTGCGCAGTGCAACATTTTAATTCCTGGCCGACAAACACCGCTGGGGATTATGTAGAAAATGGTGTTTGGGTCGTAACTCTTTATGTATGAGCGTTTGAAGATGAGTTTGTTTCGTTGCAATGATTAACTTTTTTCATTTCTTAGTACCGTGAGCCTGAGCGGTTATTTGTCGAGTAGAGATGGGCAAAATTATTATTTAAATATATATTTCGAACAATGAATAAGAGTTGAAAAGATTATTAATAAAGATAATTTTTCTTCGATTAGAAATGCGTCGACTTTTCAAGTAAACTTTTCAACTACAACTCCAACTTGAACTTCATTTCGTATAATTTCCGAAGCTAAGTATAGTTTCGAGTTTTATCAAACTCTATTTAAATAATTGAGGAGGACCTACTGGGTTTAGGAATCGTTAAATGACAAAAGAAAGTGTTAAATTCCTGACAGTTGCTCGGAAATTAGGGAAATAATTTACAGGAGGGGTTAATAGTTTCACAACAGGGTCCAACACTTCTTGTCCCGTCCTATAGTTTTCGCGGGTGCTTCGCTCGTTATCATGCAAATTAATCGGAGCTATCACGCCGTGGAGCTTCACTAGCTACTGTCCGGCAAAAAAGTAGATCACTTAGCTTAGAAAATCAGGCGCATAATTTCTTCTGACGTGATCAATAAACTTCATTAATGAAGCATCTAACTTTGGTAAATACACAGAAACACATTAATTGTCGTTGGTGATTCCATAAGTCATGCAATTTTTCTGGGAACAGAGTTTATAAAAATATCATTCGAAAGTATAAGTACTAACTTACAGAGGAATTTTCCAACTATGTTCTATAAAAAGTTGAAGACCATAGATTGAATACCTCACTGTTCTCACCTACTTCAAACTTTAATTATTTAACAGATTGTTCTCACAGTAGAAACAGATTAATAATCCTATTAGATTTAAGAAGAACGATTGTTCATTTTACTAATTGGTACAAATCAGAGATGGACATTATCTAGATAAAAATCGAATGAAATAATTTTTCAAATAAAGTTAGCTTCATCTGGAGCGCCACGGATGACGCTAGTTTATTTGAAGGCTTTCATCTTGAATTTCGAATAACGGTTCAACTTTCATCTTATCTTTATCCTAGAAGGTCGAATAACCGGCGTGAGCCTTTGCGGCCTGACCCGCGCGCGGTCCCCTACCGGTCAGATTCTACAAAATCTGAATTTGTTTATTTCTCATCGTATCAATATGAAAGTGACACCAATGGATTCCTGGCGTTCTCCCGATTAATTGGGCAAGAAATAATTTAAATCGGACTATTTTTAACGAAACGGGCTTTGAATTCTGCAAATAAATTTTTCGCGTAATATCCTTAATTATGGTCCGAATTATATCATTTTTGGGGCCATTTTCATCGGGAAAACATGAGTTTTGTAAAAGGAGAAATGTGAAAAGATTATAGAACGTGATAAATAAAATATATATCATTACTTGATCGTTAACAGAAAGTTACTTATTTTCAACTAACATACGTTCAAAAAAACAAAACCTGCAGAATGATTGAATATTTACAGAATCAGAAATTTCAAACGTTTGAAAACAATCCAATACTGTTGGGACTTTTTGACTGCCCTCCAACATCCTTTTGAAAATCACGAACGAGATTTGAAATAGTGCGAGGACCAGTCCATAAATCCTATAAACAGAAAGTTATGCCATTGTGTAACAAAGCGATAGGTGTTTTCTGAATACGATATTTGGGTGAACTTTATGTGTGTCGCGTGCAACTGTGAAAGTGTTCATATGTGAGTATAGAGATTGGCGTTCCAATAACACCTGCTATCACTAGTTCATAGTTGGATGCATTTTTTGAATTTTTATTGTTCACTTACATTGATTTTGTCACTAACATTGACTCGTTCGTTCCATCCTTCTTGAATAGCAATCGATATTTTAGAAACCTTGCATAATATAGATAAATGTTCTTCATTTCTCACTGACGTTCTTGACAAAGGGGTGGAAGATGTTAATTGCTAATTTCCAGAGAAATTCCTTGGTAGGAGTCAGTCAGTTCGTAAAGATTAAGATAGGATGTATGAAAGCTCAATGACTCTATGTACATGAAGTCCTTTGAAATTATTATTAGAGACACTTGTTTGTAATATACATATGTCAAAGTAGAAATTTGAGTTTATTTATAATTTAATTGCAAAGCATGTACGAGATCGCTCGATTACAGCAGCGCAATACAATTAACAGAGATCAAACAATTAATAGGTATTAGGGGTTTCAAGGTCATCGTGTTTCTGTGTACGTGACTTGTTAACTAACGAGAAAAGCCCACATAATGCCTAGCAATACCCTGGATCAGAACGATATTCCAATAAAAAGCCATAATTAATCACTCGTAACGTGTCGAGCTTACCATCGTGGGCATAAATTAACATCGACACCGTGGCTAAGCTGGCTTAATTAAGCAGATTCCGATAAAAAGCTGCTATTTTTAGCCCTTTTTTGGTATACGATACCTGACCAGGAGACTTCAGCAACTTGAAAATTAAAAAGAAGAAACTGAAAGTTTACAGAAATGTAGCTCAAGTGATACTAATAACGTGACTATTTTTTGATTCGGCAATAAAACGGTCATAAGTGTGAACACCCCCCTCGAGAAAATGTTGAGTTTCCAGATTATCCTGAATATCTACGAAACTGTAAAATATATAAAAAAAGAAGTTGAATTCAAAGTTCTACGGCTTTTCATGTCCCATAAAGCAGTGATAAAGGATTTGCGAAAAACATTATTTTGCCCTAAATTTATCCCCACCACCCTATTTTTGAAAATTTTTTATCAACATATTGTAAGATATCGAAAGCTATAAAACTTTGAATTGAACTTTTTTCAATATCTTTTACTGTTTCGCAGATATTCACGATAATATGAAAACTTACAATTTGTTTGAAGAGGTGTTTTCCCTCTTAGGACCGTTTTATTGCGTACTCAAAGAATGGTTACGTTATTAACGTCGCTTAAACTACACTTCTGCAAAGTTTTAGATTTTTTTGAGTTTTCGAGGTTTCGAACTTCCCTTGCGTCCCTTATGAATCGAATAAATAGGATCGTTTGCTTATCGTATACTATTAAATTTACAGTAGTCAGAGGTTACTTTGTGACTAATTGTATTCCTCTACATGTTGACACAGGAGGAATAATTTAATAAATTTTGATATTTGACGATACGTGATTTACTCCTTTGATATTTCAGGGGGAATAAAACTGCATCGCCGAGGTATATGGTGCCTACCTTTAAAATTCATAATTACATAATCTTTTAAAGTTCTTAATTACACGTACCCTTAAAATTCTTAATTACGGATACACTTAAAATTCTTAATTATACGTGCCTATAAAATTTTTACTTCCATGTACCTTCAAGATTCTGACTTTCATATATCTTTAAAATGTTTAATTACGTATGCCTTTCAAATTCTTAATTACATCTAGCTACACGGTATGACGGTGTTCAGAAATCAAATTCTAATTAACGACACCCACTCGTATTGTCATTACGACGTAATGCGTTCATCAGTGAAGCGTGTCCCTCTAGTGCTTTTCAAATGTGTTTCGATGTCTGCGCCGTAATTAATAAGCATTACTTCGAATTACCCGAGCGAAATAACGCGTTAAGGCATTGGGCGAGCAATTTCCTGAATTCGGAAAATCTTCGAGGGAAAATCTTCCGCCCTTCACAGAATATTCCTGTTCGATAACGGAAATGTATTTTTACTTCGTTCTCATTACATCCAATCATCCTTAAACACGATAACAAGCACATATGTCCACTAATGAGTTCGAAGTACAATACCCAACTAAATGTAATAACACAGAATTACTCAGAGCCTTATTTCTTCTCATTGTACATGGATGTGTGCACTTAATTATATTTTCAATGTTTTTATACGATATACAGGGTGTTTATAAAAATGTAGAACATTTTTTTAGGAACGGTTCTACCCACCAAAATAGTAAGAAATGTTAGAATAAGTTTATGTCCGACAATACTTAGTTTTGCAGTTATAAGCATTTTTTTCAATTAATTACAAAGAAATAAATTAAAGCTTTAATAGGCGTCTCGGGGCCGCATTTTATGAAATATGAAAATAATTATAACTGCAATGAAATTGAAATTTGAAAATTTATAGTTTTTTCAAAATCGATTTTCTCAAAAACTGAGGGAGATGGCGACAAACGGTTTGCGGATTCGTTTTCAGCCCACGAAACCCAATAAGAAACGACTATTGAATGTTAAAGTTCGAAAAAAGTCAAATTTTGTCAAACTGTGTTATTGGTCATACGCATGTACCAAATTATTTTGACAAGTAGAACCAATCTTAAGAAAAATATCACACATATTTATAAACTCCCCGTATACCTACGTTCCCAAAACATCAGTGTGAAAAAAGATGACAACACGAATATAGGACTCACCGAGACACGGGAAAGGCATAAGCGACCCATCGTATCACGGCGCGGCGGCGCGCCGGCTGAAGGTATTTGACAAATTCACATAAAATACATCAAGCAGGCGGGCCTGGTGATATCGTAAATAAGAAGGAGGGCCGTTCGCCGGTCATCGTTTGTTATTACGTGCATTTCAACGCCCTTTGTAGGCATTGGACCTCGGCCTCCGTTCGAGAATTTATATTTCCTCCGTTGGCCGTTCAGCGAGCGTAGCTCGATTGTGGCAACATAAGTTACCAGCGGAGAAACTTGACCAATAAATAATTCCTCGCCTAGGTGTCCGCGACTCGGCTGGAGACGCGGCGTTATAGAGGGTGGAGCGGAGGAACGATCGCGGGAGCGTACGGGGAATAAGAAGAGCCGGGAAAAGAGGAAAATAAGGAATTCGGCGGGAGCGCGGTAACCGGTAACAACCAGCGCAACAGCAATAAATAGGACGATGGATTCAGCCGGCGATCCCGCGAATTTCCACGCCTCGTTTATATACATAAATAACACGGAGACGAAGGTGCAACAATGCTCGTAAAACTGAATTATGCCCTGCTCCTCCGCCCCAGTTTCAACTATTTTAAACGTCTGCCTCTTGGTTTCTAGAAATTCACCTTTGATCGTCACGTACCGCACCCCCAATTACTCCACTGGCGATTGAATATGTATTTCCTCTTTTCCATGGATATAGCTGCATAGTAAACATAATGGATCCATATTGCGAGTTTGAATAAGAGAAATTAGATGGTGTGTAGATTGGGAACATGAAAATATTGATCGTTGAATTTTATTTTCTTCGTACGAAGCGTGGGAAAGTGAAAAATGAGTCCTTTCTTCTTGAGAATCACTTCTTTGAGTTGTGGAATTTAACGAATATTTTGCTATGAAATTTTAATGTTTGATAACTGAGTTCGTAATAGGGGTTTTAATAACTGAAGGTGATTTTTATTTCTCGTTCTTCATAGTATAATGAAAGCGAATGGATTTTTTAATTTTTATGATGAACTGATGAAAATGTTGATATTTCCACTTCCGTTTTTTGAATTTTGTCGTAGAAGATTTCGATGCTTTTGCGTGGTTCTGTGAAGCACCTAAACAGATTCTAAGCGCACTTCTTTTTTTCTTTTAAGCATTTTCTACGATGTAGCATTCGTTTTAATTTGTGATTTATTTGTTCCAATTCTTCGGGGGACCACTATACAGTATGCAACAATTTCCGAGCAACAAATGCAACTGAAGAGGAATCTCCCATACGTGTAATTAAATAATATGCGTTGATATATGTACACACGAGGATATTACACAATCAAATTTTTTTGTTTATGCATTTACGAGTAAGTCAATTCTCAAAGGACCTATTCACACGGGACATTTCTACGGTTTACAATTACATAGTATCCCAGGTATATTTGCTTGTCAGAGATAGTTCTCGTTTAACACAGAACAGAACAAGGGATAAAATATGTGAATACCTATGTCCAAAATAATAAATTTTTCTAATAACTGATTTTTCTAATAAGTGATTCTTTGTTTCTGCCGCTTTTGGGCTGTGACGCAAAAAAATGAAACAATCGTGTAAACTGATCGAACACTTATTAGTCGTCCTCTTTATTCTCGATGTATTCACATGTTTTATATCTTCTGATCATAGACAGGCCATAAAACACAAAGTCGTTACTTCTAAGACTAGATTATGTGGTATGAATTTTTATAGGACAAATTAACTTCCCACAGAAAGCGAGGATAGAACATATGACTCACCCGCTGTACCTGTCGTGAGCCATAAAAGTGCCCCGTGCAAAAATGCCCTAAGTGAACCTTAAGGGTCTATGGGCCATTCCACGCCAAATCGATCACTCTTTGGCTTCTATAAGATGGATTTTGTTAAAATTTAAGTCTGATACTTCACATGAAATGGAGGAGGTTTAGTCATTATTTTGCTGGTTTTAAATTCTTTGATATCATTTGCAAGCATTATTTAAATAATCATAATATAAATTTAGGGTGATCATCCTATACAAAAGTCTAAATTCTTAAAAAAGGCTTCAAGAATTTGGTTAAGTATATTTATCTGACATTTTAGAAACGGTGTTGTAAGTGCTATGTGAGAAAAACATTTTCAGGTCTGCAAACATATTTCTTTAAAAAGACTAATTCTTCTCGATTAAAATAAAGGAAGATCGAGTTTCATGCGACCGACAAATTATAAGATGAAAATTCATTTATGGAAATCGATTTTTAAACAAATGGACACAAATTGCACACTTTCAAAGTCTATTTTTTAAACAAATTAAGAAGCAGTAAAATGATGACTTAAACCCCACCTAATTTGGCGTGAATTACATCATATTTCAATTCCATCAAATCCCCCGAAATCATCTCAATATTCTCAATAAACTGATCGATCTAGTTTAGAATGGCCGCTATACAAATCGATGTCCAACACAATGAAGCGAAGGCACCTATTTAGGGGCGTGTTTCAAGCTACCCCTAGACACGTGATTCTGACATTTGATAATCATTATTCGGGATGTGCCTCTTTGAGGCCGTGGCGTTTGAACACCAGATAAATTTGAATGAAACATCAACGATGCATACCTTCTTTGAAGGCTTTGTTCTTAGACGTTGTCGCCGAAATAGAGGATCCATTATTCATCGGCAACTTTCGTAGGAGTTTTCTCCTGCAAGCTCTCAAACATTTCGGTAAGAGAATCCCGCCAACGCGGACGTAGCTTGTAGAAGGAAAGGAGAATTTTACATCAACTGACACCGTTCGTGTAATAGATTCCTTTCTCATCCTGCACCCGTTACACACTCCCGCTATATTATCCCTCCCTTGCCCCCTCAGCATCATCCTGATGAACTGCGGTGCACAACTTACAGTATGATTACTGTCATAAAAACTGGCCGTTCTCTTCACTGCGGATTTATTAGTCGATGATGCACGTCTCGTAGTCGACACAATTGTCTGTAAAGATTGCGCGTATTTATTTGTTTAAGGTTCCATCAACACCATAGGTTATTAACGATCAGATTACAGAGGGTGAATTTTAAATATAAATTGGGTACCTACATCAGTGGCGCACCTAGAAGGCAGAGGGGGTAGGTAAAGGGGTCATCGCACCCCCAAAGAAAAAGGAAAATGGAGATTAATGTAACAACGACTGAAGTAATTCAAGAGCTTTGTAAAAAAAGGAAACTGGATGTTATTCTTTAAGAAAGTTTTTATAATTACCTAATGAATTTTATTGAAATCACATTAAAAATATTTTTATTTGTTTAACTTTGCTCGGAAAGCTCGGAAAAACTTTATATAATATTTTATACTTGTTTTTAGAGTATTAATGATGCACAATAAGCCTCTCAGGTTCCCCTTCATAACACTTTTTGAAGTAAACATAGTCTACTTAATCTTGATAGTTTTGTCAATTGCCGATATGACATACTATAAATTGTATCCGATCGTGGATACGAAGTATTGCAGATTATATCCGATAGAATCACTGATCACCAATTTCAAACGTAAGATTCCAGGTCCCTCCGAGAACGGAAATAATCTTCCCGCCTGGACTGGAGGACGTCGAAACGAAATCCTTGATAAAGGTAACGATTTCTGCTAAATTGAAATCTCATTGAGCGCTAGTAGCCAGCCAGGTTCGATGAACTATATCAACTATGCGCAGAAATTTTGTTATAACGATTTATTACCAGAAACCAAAGTTGGGATTTATGAAGTCAGTCGATCATTATAGACAATTGTTGTGGCTTCTGGTTTGATGTGAAAGAAATTAATTTTTATTGGGCATTCTAAAAATTTAGGTGACCTTGTGGGAAGTTTCTAAAATATTGGGTCAATTTTTACCACTACACATTAGTATTAGTAATTATCTTGACAAGAAACTGTTATAGAAATATGGAATTGTAAATGATTCCTGTTCGAGTTAAAATATTTTAAAATTTATTAGAGGACAGAGTTTGGTATTTCAGTGAAGAATGAATATAGACATCATAAAATTCATTCAATGGAAAATTATGTGCGTGAATTTTTGTATAGCAAAGACGAAACTTTTCGCAGGCATTGGAAGACACAAATTATTTGAAATATAGTGGAAAATAATATAGGTATATGTAAATGGGTAATGAAAAATTAACACCTAAATATCTCCGTTTCATTTGAATTTAGGAAAAAGTGATAACGAAAATTGGGTGGTTAAAGTCACAAAATTCAATTAATAGTAAATACATTTTCGTAAAATTCAATCACCCTATAATAATTAAATTCAGTTAGAACAGAATGTTTCCGAGCATCATATGTTCTATTCAATATTCAATTATTCAAACTACTTAGTACTTAAAACTAATACATTGTTTTTCTTTATAAAAAAAATAGAAACAAGTCTGAGTCGTTTCATAGAATTACATGATACGCTTATTATCGATAAAGATTTCCACGTTTACTGACTTTTTCTTTGTCACTCCCATCTTTTCATAAGCAGAGAATTAATTTTCCCATCATGGCGCCAAGAGACTTTACAATCTGCGCGTAATATTCCTCTGTCACATTTGTCGTCTTTCAAACATGTTCTCTCTGGACGGTTTAATCGCGGAAGTTAACCGCGCTATTTACACCATTTTGATGAATGTCTGCGCGAATCTCCGTCAGTTCCTTCCCCAGCGCAGATACAAATGGGAATAAAAGCGAGGGAACAGCAGCTCGTCGGATTAAGCCTTTGAATTAGAGAGAACGACATGCCAAGTTCGCAAGGAATTATCTAAACCTCTTTCTGCACTTCGACGAACTTGCCTGCGAAATCGTTTCGAGCTTTCATCAGCCTAGGTAGGACAAACATTTCGAGGCAAGGATGTACAGGAAGGCGAGAGGAAACTTCGTAACAGAGGATTTCCATTTAGACAGATTTACACAAAAGCTTTGAAGCTTACGTCGAGCTGTAAGGACGGGCACGAAATAACATTCTCAGGACACGTCCCTTTTTCGGCAATTGAGAATCACCTCTGCGACAAATTATGCGAGTGCATGGTAATCATCTTTGGGTCTCAGAAAATTTTCTTAGTCAAGTGCTATTTTACTGAATTCGACTTTCCCTTCTGCTACCGCTTAAAGTCATTTATACAGATAGCACAGTGCTGAATGTGCGCTCGTATTTCTAGATGCAATTTAAAATTACTATTTAATGATTGTTGAGTAATTCTTCATGGTGCAATTGTTATTTTTGAAATTATATTTTTAGGGATATTTCAAATGACATAAGTATAGAAATTTAGGAAACTAGCGTCTTCTGTATTCTCAAAGGATTACAAAATTTCTCAGAAATATCTCTCTACATTACACGAGGACTAACAGTAAATAGAATATTAGTTTATACAATTTTTAAAGAATTCTAAATAGGAAAGGTGTTAAGATGAAGAAGGTTGTAAACCGTTTTTTCGGATCTGTACAATTATAATTTTCCTTCTGTTTATGGAGGACTTTCTTTGAAAAAATAAGGAAGTTAAAAACAGCTGAAACTAAACTTTAAACAAAACAAAGACTACGAACCAAATAAACATAAACTTCTTAACTCTGTAATTATTCCTCTCATCAGACACACTTTATCTCGACTTATAATACTGACAAACAACTCTTGATCAAGTGGACAAATAGTGTATGTACACTCTCGCTTCAAAATATTAGAATAGTTGGTCTAAATTCCCCAAAATTAAGTAATTGTTGAAAGATATGAAAGAATATTATTTCATTAGATACTTTTTACAATAAACAAATTATAAGCCTCACCAAAAAGCGGAAGAGGTATCTATATTCTTTTTTCACGGATGTATCTGCTGCAATTTTTTATTACATTTTCCATTTATTCTTCATGTGTTTATGCGGTTAATTCTTGTTGAAGAATGCTTCATATCTGTGTTAATGACTTAGGACAACTTCTTCAGACCTATTTATCTAATTCCTCTTACAAATTGTTCGTTATGCTTAAGGTCATTCCACGATTTTTACTGCATTATTGACACGAATGTGTTTACATCATGCGTTGAGCTCAGTCCAAAGTTCATTATCTATCTTAAATTAAGTTCTAAGACTTTTAAGCGGGGGTGTATCTCTACAACCCAGCGGTGCGCCTACGAAGATCTGTAAAATCGTTTCCACAGAGGCACAGACAAGCTAATTTGCGACGAAACCCTTAATCTCCAAGAACAGTTGTCGTAAACGTCCCATTAAGGAATCTTTTAGCCATAATACGGTAATAGTGGTTGGTATTAATAAAGAGAAAGTTTACTCGATACGGAAATTGCAGTCTTGTCTGAATGCGTGTCCTCAACGGGCTCAACGTGGGCCAAGGGTGAATTACAAAGGGCGGTTCGAGGCAATTTATTATCTCCATTATCGTGCCACCGAACTCTCTCCCACCCCCTCCTCACTGTCTCTTTCTCTATCGCACCACCATCATTCCCGCGGGAATAAGCCACGCGTCTATAGATGTATTGTGTTATCCCTTTTCTCTCTCGACAATGGTCCCGTTCGTAGCTTGTTTCGGTGTCGAAGTATAATCGACAGTGTCGATGGCCTCCGACCATGTTCGATCAAGTTTTGCCAGCCTATTCCCGGTACACCGTTTTCGATAGCCCGATGACACGAGAGCTTTCTGGGGTAGTTAATCCCGGTGAAAGATGGCTATTTGCTTGTGCTCCTTTAACGCTCGTATGCAAAGTTTACGACGCCATTAGATTAACCTTAATTACGATGTTTATTGTTTGTTTGGATGCTGACACGAGCAAGGTGTTGCACGGTGCGAGTGGCTTCCTCCTTGCTCTAATTGAGCTGTAATAATTATATGCAACATTTGCTAGGGGTTGGGTGAAGGTAGTAAGCGTCGTTTGGAATCGCAACGTAGTACAAATATAACACTGTACTTCGAAATAGTATGGGACGCAATGGGAGAAGGGATGTATATAGTTTGTATTACACGTGATCTTGGGAGTTGTGGTTTTTGTATTGTTAGGGTTAGTGTGTCAATTTCTGAAAAATGGTAAGCCCAATCAAAATTTTGTTCAAATAATATTAAAAGAGCATTCAATTTTCTACAATTACTGTATATATAAGTTTTTCGTGCTTCCAACCATTTTTTAGATAATAGCCTTTGAATATAGAGAGGCCCGCACTTCGCGCGTTCCACCTGTACGGTGTGACGTATTGTCTATATGCGTGTGCTGCAGATTTCCCTATATTCAAACGCTATTATCTAAAAAATGGTTGGAAGCACGAAAAACTTACATATACAGTAATTGTAGAAAATTGAATGCTCTTTTAATTTCATTTGAACGAAATTTCGATAGGGTTTCCCATTCTTGAGAAATCCTTCAAATTCGAACCATTGATGAATTCAAACACTCGTCAGAGATTGAATTTGTTGAATAAGAAAACATGTTGATTTTATGTTTTATGTTGTTAACGGAACAAAAGTCAAATATCCATCCTAAAACTCTCGATACATACTTAAACGAATAATCAGGCATTCATCAAAGATCGAGGCATTAATCAAACAATTCTACAAAAATTTCAGAAAAAGTCGTCCAAGGACACAATACCTTCCCTCATATAAGTGAAACGTAAACGAAAAAGTTGAATTGTTGCGAATGTACGTTCTCAGATAAAAATACTGAGCGAGGAGAATTTACCTTTTAAAGGAACGTTCCTGGAAAGGTATCTGGAAGAAGTTTTCTGCCTGCTGTGGTATTGCATCTCATTTCTACGCTTCTATTTTCGAAGAAAAAAGGAAAGCCCGCACATAAATTCCGCATCGCGAACGGAACTATTCTCTATTCAGTCCAATGGGTATATTTATCTCCTTAATATCGTCGCACAATGCATTTCACCGTGAATTACAGTTTACAATTTCCCTATCGATACTCAAGCCGTAATAAATCCGTCTTTCCAGCGCTGTTCACGCAAGAATGTAATGCAGAAAGGACGGAGGGTAAAGTATCTCCAGGAGTTTCTATCTCATTACCTGCAACGAGGAGCACAAGTGGCAGCACGTTTCAGGCAGTAGTAATTCAAGAACGATCGAGAGCTATGGCGAGTGAAATAAAAGGAGCAATCAACCCTCTGTGATTGGTTCTTCCATGGAGCCTCGCCAGCGAAACCCTTTGACGAAATTTACCAGTGACGAAACTGCGTTTAATTAATAATTTTTTCGCCTTTCAGCATCGAACGTCTCGATGAGGTGAAAAGTTTACAGTGTCGCGTAAACCCCACCCTTGGTGCTGGAGTTCTTTCTTTACCGCTTTACCACACTTGTGTTTATGGGGACGACCCTGTTACGGGGTACGTGCCGGCCTGGTGTTCACCCTTTACACTCATTTTTACGACGCCCTTCGGTTTGATCGCTATTGTTGCCATCACAGCTTCCTCAAAATCTCGCTGAGAAATTAATGAATTTCTTTGTGACTGTACTGAATTATTCAAATAAATGGAATTATTCGTGCTAGGTACAGTTCGTGTTTGTGTATATGTAATTGTTTCACTATACTTGATTTGACATTTGATTGGGTGGTAACAGAGGTGAGAGTTAACTAAATAAAAATTTATTTAAATAACGGATCAAATAAAAGTTAGCTACTTTAACTACCTATAGTAATAAAGTTAATTTTTGTATTCGACGAGAGTTAATTCGACAAATAAAGTTATTTTTTTATTCGTCGAATGCTTCAGCTTGAGTGTCGAATAAATTTTTCAAGTTTAACTTTAACCTTAATTTTTTAAAAATTACATTTACGAGTAAATTCTTTATATAATAAAAGTAAATAGATCGTGAGGTCTGAAATTTGTAGTATACACTAATGATTTAATAATCAATGGATAATTTGCTACAGAACAACAGATACTTAACAATTTATTATCCGCTGTATTGAATATACCGTTATGACATGTACGAATAATAATAAAACTAGACAGGCCTGTTTAAAACAATAAGGAAAATCGAGGAAAATTAGCCCCCAAGGCTGTATTGGCACATTAAGCGTATCTACTTCGAAGCGATTCTGACATTATTCAAGTAATTGCTTTTAAATTGAATTTCTTATGAAGTGAATTTTTACGTGGCGCATTAGCATAGAAAATAATTTAAGCGGCAAGAAAAGTATTTTGTAATTTTAATGAGTATTACGTTTAATAAACCGACGGACGTGATTCATTTTAACTTCACCCACTTTTCCTAATCTTTCTTTCGTTTTATATATAGGTTTCCTCAATATTCATTCCAGGCACGCATGCCAGACAAAAGATTAGCTAGATCGAAAATATTGTTGCAGTGTGTTTTCTATGCAGTACAATATCGGTACGTAATATTCAATATATTTGACACTGGAAACAGAATGGTGTTGGTACGTGCTGTCACAATGATAATTTGGTGATCTCCGGCGTGGGGCGACAGTGCTATCTCCCTTTAAGGGAACTGTTTAAACTGAACACCTGATGGATTGCTTGTCACTTTACGATGGTAATTTGCATATATTCGATTAGTTCGATCTATTAAATTTAATATCTGTTAATTATAACTATGGTGATATAGATACTACTAAGGTCGGTATCAAATATATTGGCCGGTGAGTTTCGTGAGGGGTATTGTCCCACCACACCGTTTGCCTCGGTGCTCCTTTTCTCAACGTTTTCTGACTCGCTCTCGTTCCATCTCACTTTCGCCTTCGCAGAACAAGAGTGAGCGAGAAACGGTGGGGATACTGCCAAGCTTCTGGGGTGTAGGCCAACCGAGCTGTCAGCGTAGAAATTCGCACATCAGAATAGGTGTGCGTTAGCAACGAAAAAATTCAGGAGCTTTATTGGTTAGCAGATTGATTCTTTCTCGATAGCTTCATCTCGTATTGGTCTACGCATAACTTCGTAACGCACACAACTGTAACGATAAGGATATATAACACCAGCGGCCGTGGCCGTGATGGAAAACACCGGTTCTCGTTAGATCACCGAAGTTAAGCATCACGGGGCGGGTACTGCGGAAAGATGGGTGGACCACCTTTCTCCTGGTATGCCGCTGCTGCTGGGACTCGAAGGAGAGAGAGGAGGGAAAAAAAATAGGACTATAGTTCGTTGGGCAATATAAGCGAAAAAGCTTGAAACGCCATCCTGTTTCACAGGAAAAAATATATACATACATAAGGATATATAACAGCCAAACGGCTAGGTTCAGGCGGAGCCGAGCAGCGCTCCCGTTACCCCACCATACTCTGCGACGACCATGCAACTCCAACTGACAAATCCACGATCGTCAGATGGTGGTGGTTGATTTCTCCTCGATCGCTGTTCGCGAAACCGAATTCACCGGCCAATATATTTGATACCGACCTTAGTAACTGAGAAAGGAGCAACCGTTTGGGAAATATGGCACCAAGATTGCTATTGGAGTCTTTTTTCTTTAATATTATTGGAAAAATAAAATGTAATTGTAGAAGAAATATTTGGAATCGAATCTGGACGGATGGAATATAGATTAACGAAGATAGATGATCACAGCCAATCGGCTCGTATTACTTGTCACGTAATTAATAATTGTATTACAATGTTACTTGTCATACGATTAGTAATTATAGTTCAAATAATACAGATTGCCCAGGTCTCACCACGAGGAGGCGCTGCGAGTGGAGACCCGCCCTAACCGCGGCCCATCCGCCCTCCTTTTATGCAAAATTTTATTTTCATTTCCATAGATCCCCCTGATGCACGGTTGCAAAACGATCCTCGATCGCTCGACAAGCGGGCATCAGAGGGAGTCCTTCTGTAAAAGCTACCGCGATAAAGCTAAGCTGAATTTAAAATATTTCTTTGTTTCTTTCATTTCAAATTTTAAAAACTTTCTGGTATATTTCTACCATGATAATTATTCACTAATTGCGAATAAAACAAAGAAAAGGGGGGCAAATTTGAGGGAAATTATTAGGGAAAACAGTGATAGGTAATGATACATCATTATAGGATATGTTATATGATATATCAATATTTAGCAAAAAGTTTTCCCCTTTTTTCTTTATTTCATTCCTAATTAGTGAATAATTATTATTTCCTATTCATTACTAGGAAATATGCCAGTGTATATTTGCTATGCTTACTTAAATACTAATAATTCCTACCTATACGAGCGCTCGTATTTAATAATTGCTACTTATATTTAGTTATATGCTACTTATGTTTAGTTATATTTAGTTATAAACACTGCAGTGTTTAATTATTTCCTTAAAAACTACTTAATTCTATGTGGCCACTAAACACATTACCTCATCATATACATATCTACTTAAATAATGACCTGCCTAATAAAAATCTGAAATTGTCATGTGTTTCTTACTTCCCTCGATGGACCCACGATGTTACCAGAAACATTCTCAAAAGTATCTATTAATAAAAATTCCTTGAGATTTCGTTTCTCAAGGATGATGAATCTGAAATCATATTTCTGAAATAATCTTCACACATAATATATCTGTAACAGAAACTTTCTCAGTGAATTAGTACCTACAATCTATCTCGATTAAGTAATGTAATTTCAACAGATATAGGGTAGATGTAACGTTTTTGGCTACTGCACTGTTTTTGGCCATGTGCATTATTATCTTATTTTTAAATTGCTTGCAGATCATTATTGTGTGGAGAATTTCACATCATAAATATTTTATTTAGTATACCGCCCGAAATATAAGGTTATATGTATTGCTTACACGGAAAAATATTAAATTTTTTAAGAAGTGGCCAAAACTGGTACAATACCTTAAAATGGTCACAAATGATGCATCTACCCTAGTCTTTTCATTTAATCACTATTGCCCAAATATTGAAATATCATATTTGAAGCTACAAGCCAAAACTCAATATGGAATATCGATTTGGTATTAAGATGAAAGAAGGAAGAGATTAAAAAATACTGCTTCCTTGTCAGCAGACAAAGTAGGCAATCAAAACTTTAGCAATTCGTGAAAAAGAAGCTACTAATGATATTACATTTCATTCCGAAACAATTAATATTCATAATATTAAGCACATTGGGTGCTTTGTTACATCAACTCAATAATTTCCTTCTAATTCCTCATTAATTGGCATCTTCAAAGTTGATGTATCGACAATCAATCATAATATACTATAGTTAATCAAAAACATTTATGCAAATGTTGAAAATTGGAATAATTGCACTTTACTGCACAGTATTTGAAGTTACTGTCATACAGAAAATAGCAACAACGAGCACGTGTTAATATTGAAAATTTACTATCAATATAAAGTGCCGAATTGCAGTTACCTACTTTTTCAGTGCAAATTTCGTTTCAATATCATCAAATTAAGCAACAATCGCGGGTGAATTTTGATCAATGCAAAGGAATGTTGAAAATTTATAAAAATAAAAAACTACATTTCTAATCAATCTGAAAATAAATACAAGGATTGACGAAGTTACTATGCAAAAATCGGCAACGCTAATGAGGAATAGCTACTACTACTTTTCAAAGACTCTAATTAGAACTTCAATTGAATGGAGGTGTGTCAGAAGTCTGCGATTTCTATTACAAATAATGAATTACACCTTTCATCGCCATTCTTTCAGTCACAAAATAAATTTTTTCAAATGCCATTCCATGAAAATTGGAACTTGAAATTTAAAAATATTCTAAAACAAAATAAAAAACATTTGTCTGCAAGATATGAATATACTTTTAAAACAATATTTCCAGTGACAAACACTCGATTCAAGGGTGGGTAGGCGGTGATAGGAGAAGGAGGATGGTGCAGCCACTTAGGGCTGCTGAAAAAAATGATCAGTAGCCAGAAGGGCAGCTGATCATTGGCCACTCATTAATGCAAGAAACCCGTGAGTGGACCGTTTCTATCTTTCGCAACGCTAACTTATTACAGACTAAAATCAACTCCCGAGCACAGTCACTAGGACTTTGGACTACTCGCAGCACTAATTTCTCAAACAACTTCAAAATTCCCGGATGGTGCTTCATTACTGAAAATTCTACTATACTCAATACAAATCTCGAATAGCAAACGAAAAAGCTCCCAAGGAGCTATACTACTCTAACAAATATAAAAATCTATCGAGAACCACCAGATGGGTGGCTTCATTTTTCGCAAAACTAATACAAATTTAGTGCACCTGTGTCTTGTAATACGCAACTCTAACTTTAATTCGTTGCAACCTTCCTGAAGGCTGTGTAGAGTCCCCTGTGCTGCAAATCCAGCAGCTCGGGACTCTTTTTTCCCAGGAACATGTCTCCAGACATGTCCCAGGACAGTTTCGGGGCATTGGGGTCTGGGGGTCGCAACTCTAATTACAAACGCGATCAGTCATCATCGCAACAATACCTCAAAAAAATATCAAGAATCAAACTAGGACGAGTAATTAAAAAAACGCGATCAGTCGCATCGCAACTCTATGGACATTCCACCCGAAATCGGACACTTTTCGGAGTAACATTTCGAATGTTGCTGGAATTTGAACATGTTGTAGTCTTTAGAGATATTTAAACGTACCTCAAGGGATTTTTCAAAATTTTGAAAAATGTCGATTTTACAGCTGTAAGGTAAGGGCTACCTTTTCCTCAATAAATTATAGCTATGTAAGTAGTAAATGGATGGAGATGAGATTTACAGTGCTTACAGAGAAGACATTAAAGTTTTAAGAGAAAATTATTTCAGTTTAAAAAAATAAAAATTTGTACCATTTTTGTGCAATTATTTTAATCAAATGCAGTTTTTTAACATCGGGCGTGATTTTAAAAATCCCCCCAAAAAGGATAATATAGTTCTATCCTTCCTCTGATGGACAAATTTTCAAAAATAATGAACATTTTAAAATTGGCCCCGTAAAAATTGTCGAAAGTTGACGTTGCGTCAAATCGCTCCGGCTCGACTGGCTGGGCCGTGCGATATTCGCAGCGGCCAAGCGGCTATATCTGCTATTCTTATACGGTGTTTTCGAATATGGTAAGTATTTGTAAAAAACTGAAGATGGAAAACTTTTACTGCTTTTTATACACAACGTAATACGGTAACTCAATTTTGGGTGTTCGCAATATTTTCCTTGAAACAATGGAGACCCTTAGTTTTTTAAATGGAATGCTAAATATTTAATAGCATTCCATTTAAAAAACTGAGCGTCACCTTCGTTTCAAGGAAAATATTGCGAACACCCAAAATTGAGTTACCGTATTATGTTGTGTATAAAAAGCAGTAAAAGTTTTCCTTCTTCAATATTTTACAAATACTTACCATATTCGAGAACACCGTATAAGAATAACAGATACCTATAGCAGTCGAGCCGGTACAATTTGACGCAGCGCCAACTTTCGACAATTTTTACGGGGCCAATTTTAAAATGTCCATATTTTTTAAAATTTATCCATCAAGGGGAAGGATAGAACTATATTATCCTTTTTGAGGGGATTTTTAAAATCGCGCCCGGTGTTAAAAAAACTGTATTTGTTTAAAATAATTGCACAAAAATGGTTCAAATTTTTATATTTTAAACTGAAATAATTTTTTCTTAAAACTTCAATGTCTTCTCTATAAGCACCGTAAAGCTCATCTCCATCCATTTACTACTTCCATAACTATAATTTACTGAAAAAAGTTAGCATGTACCTTCAAACAGCTGCAAAATCGACATTTTTCAAAATATTGAAAAATCCTTTGAGGTACGTTTAAATATCATTAAAGACTACAACATGTTCGAATTCCAGCAACATTCGAAATGTTTCTCCGAAAAGTGTCCGATTTCGCGTGGAATGTCCCTCTAATAAAAAGAATACCATGAATCAAAAGTAATACAATGAATCAAACTCTAGTAACTCCAATTCAAATTTCAAAATACTAGAACAATCTCAAAAACAATCGCGACTCTTTTTTCGGAACACTACAAGCAACCGCGATCGATATTTTTTCGCAACACTATGCTGGAACCAAACACGGTGAATACTTGATTTGCAACGCTAATTCAAACCGTCATCAACATTTAATCGCAACGCTAATTCAAACCGTCATCAACATTTAGTCGCAACGCTAACTAGCCCCGTAATCTTTTTCGCAACCCTAATTGAAAACGCGGGGTGCTCAATTTCAGGGGGGGGGGGGTATCGATGGGTCAGCCTATCGCCAACCAAACTACTACTACTACTACAACTACCGACGAGCATAATGGCAAAGTAATACCTATGAAGAATGACCCTGCACCCGAGGATGCAGGACCATTCTTCGTAGCCCACATGATGTGGCCTCTTTGGCCGGGCTATCTTCGGCTCTTTGGCCACTCCTTTGCTTCGGGCGGTCCGCCCTTCTGAAAGTTAATAGCGTGCCCAAGCCCGTCCTTCGCGACCGCGACCAGCGACAATGTGCAATGTCCCACTGGCGTCAAAAAGTCGACATAGCGAGGCTAAAAGCGAGGGCATACCCCACTCGCGCTAGTCTGGCCGTCGACTTTTCTCACAAATTTCCTGAAAGCAGGTCATCGTGCGGGGAACATGCGATCAGGGAATACGATGACCTGCCCCGGCCCTACCTACTTATATTTAAGTCACACATTCGTACCAGAAGGTAAGTTACCTATTCTACCTAACACCTATATTTAAAAATGGCAAAACAGTCTCTCAAACACAATCATCAGCCAACCCACTCCACGATTCTCAAGCATCGCCGCCCGGGTGCAAAAGCCTACACTAGAGAGACCGTCCCGGGACGGCTCCGTCACCCGAGCTTGGCTACAATCACACTCTAAGTGTACGTACCACTTTTCACTGAAATCGGCTGACAAAGGCAGTGACCATTGCGTATAAGTATGATTTAAATAGCAATTAATTATTTTAAATTTCAAACAATGGATTACTTGATAATGTGCTTTGTAGGTACGTATTATGTACATACATCAATCCTTATTACTTTCTCATTTGATTATATGAGATTGATTAAGTTTCATATTCCAAGATTATTTACTAGAATGATCATCGTGTGCAACAAGGAATATGATACATTGGTATCGTTATTGTAATGAATAATAATATAATGTTATAGTTTCGTTAACATGGTCTCTGATGAAAATCTTTCACCGCCGCTAATTCCACCGCCTAACCACATAAACACACAGGTGGAAAATGCGACGTGCACGATACACTAACGCAATGCCAGCCGCCGACATGTAATTATTTAGTAAAGAAAGTCATCGTGCCCCATTGCCTTCACTCACCCAAGTAGCGCATGGGCACGTGGATGAATTAAAAGGCAATGGGTACGGAAAGATATCCTGAAAATCCTCAACTAGAAAATATGATTAGTTTCTATAGTGTCTAGCAGGATATTATTCTTTAATTTTTCATTATTAAGCAAAATGACTCGACTTTCAACTTGTGAATACTTTAAAGTTCAATCAATAAGAAAGGACTCTACTTTAGATCAAGAAAAAGGACTCTACTCGACATTTAATTAGCGAGAAAAAGGACTCTAAAATTGAATTATTTAAGAATTTACTTTTTTTACCTTAATTTACCTTATTTAAGAATTTACTTTAAAAATTTACAACGGGCTATTCCATCGTCAAAGTAAAATTCATAAACCAAGAAAGTATGTTCTCATGCTAATTACTTTGAATCTGAAATTTGCCCACCCTCAATTGTCTTCTTGCACATGGAAATTAATTATTCAATTGTGTGCGCAAACGAGTGACCTTTATAAGAAAGGAATTACACTTTTATGTCTATTATCATCATTTAGACATCAAGTTACTTTTGAACAAGTAATATCAGAAAAATAATAGAAATTCAAGTCATTAGAATCGTCGCAATGACGAAATCGGAGGGCATCCGATTTTTCCACTACGTATTAAATACAAATGATCGTAGCTGTGGAGTCTGAAATTATCAGACTTCTTCGCTACATAAAAATTAGCATTCAGCTGTATTGATATTCATACCAATACCTTCTGAATTGCTATGCACCTTTACATGCATTATTTAATAAATATTTACATCAATGTATGATCAATGATAAACATTCGTGTTAGGAACCGTTTATCTTGGAAATTATAATTATAATTTGATTCTATTGAAAAGACGCGGCGTACAAGAAGACCCTAGCCCTCGTCTAATAAATACATACACAAACAAAATGTTACAATTCACAGGCATGGTTACCATGCCCGCTGTCATTATGCTCGCCAAAGCACGTATACAACCAGTCACTCGTGTCGATTCGGACCAAACGTCCTACGACATGATTGAGTGACCAGAGGAACCATAATGCATGCGCACTCACATTTCGCTGTGCCCCGGTGACGAAGGCGCCAACACCCCTGCTACTGCTCAGAGGAAGTCATCAAACTGCTAAGAAGTCATCAAGCTGCTCAACTGCGCCCAAACTGTAACGAAGGAACAGAACACGATTATAATTTCTTTCTAAAGTTACGATTGTTTGAACTCTAATAAAGAACCTCGAAACAATTCAAAACTAACGAAATTTTTTAACATTTAGGCATTTTAAGAAACAAATTAAAAAAATTAAAATTAACAAAATTTTTTTCTTAAAATGTCTAAGTGATAAAAAGTTTCGTTAGTTTTTCATTTCTTGGTGATTCTATTCTAAAAATTAATTTTTTAAAATTTTTTCTTTCTAAAATTTGGAAGAATGAACTCTAAAGGAATTAAATGAAATACATACATACTTACATCTTTCTATTAAAATTCTGCGCACAAATCTCCTCTTCAGCTGATGCTTGACTCTAATTTCCGATAAGGAGTTTCGCTTTCAAAAATAAAAAAAATAAAGAAATAATAGACTACCAACGCACCCCAAAGATCATAATTGGCGAACAAAGTCCTGAATCTATTCTCGCGATTGGAAAGTCAGAGCCGCGACGCTCGAGAAAGAATATTAATTGCGTAGAAAACACTGACTCTACCCTCGCGTATCCCCAAATTGTTAACGACAATCTACTATGAGCAACTGTGCTCTTCAAAATGAAAAACTTTGTACGTCATAAACACTGACTCTATTTGACCGCATTGCGCGCGGTCACAATCCCTGAAAAATAAGTAGGATAGGAGAGTGGAGGTAGGTGTGGTTTCATCGAGTATTTGTCGCGAGGAAATATTGTTTTTCTTGGAACCAGCCAGGGGACTTTCGCTCCTTGTTATTTAAAATACAAGGTGTGATGCGAAAATACAGAATGCTCGCTCGATAGGAGCAGCTTTACATTTCAGTAACACGATATTATCCAGAATATACTGCTTCAGAAATAATTATTACATTTAAATGAATCATAGTAGTGGCTTTCGACATTAAAGTTGTAAGCACGTTCGTGTTATTCGAATAATACTTGAAATTATTAATCACGATCTTTATAAATATCCAAAACTCATGGCAAGAATCAAAATTCGTTAATTATTCATGCTCAAATGGCATGTCCTCGATATTTCTATACATAAAGAAGAAAACTTGCATCCAAAACCGAACGTAAATGCAATTACAACAGCTTCATAAAGATATATTCTTAAAAATCATTGAAATATCATTGAATTCTACGTAAACGCGACCGAAATGCAATAGAATTCGATCATTCCAATATTTCATAAGCATGTACTGACGCCATTTTAAAAATTTTAAACAAATCTGATTAAAATTATTCAATTTATCATAATTCAATCTTTTCCCATTTGATCTTGATATTAACCGACTGCAAAGTTACCCATCAACCTCACAGCCAACAATGATTCAATAAAATAACGAGAAAAATACGTATACCATACATATTGCCACCTTCCTTTTCCAAGGAATGACCAGACGCCATCCAAGCATCGTTCAAATTAACGGTCAAGTGTCATGGCGTCGCCTGCCCTTTGCTTTCGATTCTCGCCTCAACGTCTGTAATCGAACGATGCAACAAGTTTGAAACAAAAACATTAAAACATTCGTAAGGCAATTAAACAAGAAATAAGCTTGAAATATACCTGAAAAGGGATGTAACTGAATACCGAGACGCGATATGTGTGCACTAAATGCACAGAAATATCGGTGAAGCAACGAAGGGAATACGCGACGAATATCTAACGGTTTTCTCGCGATATTTAATCAATTTCGGGACGAAAGTGTATTAATAGTTGCAGCAAGTGACGATAGATAGTAAAGAAGAAGACTAATACCGGTTAGAAGTAATTATGTGACGACAGATAATGTACGTGTACCATTTAAGGACGCAGCTATCGAAACGTCTTAACAGAACGAAGACCACGGACGGAATGACCCCCGCGCCCAGCGCTGTACCTCGGCGAATATTGGCTTTGGTGGGGGGAGACGAGCAGGCCTCGCGAGACGCGAAGTAATACACGCGTACGTATTTCCGAAGTGTTGGTATATCGGTCTGTATTGTACGCCGAGTGACGTATATATCGCGGCTCGTGACCGAGCCATCTAAACAGAGGTGACTTCCAATTCCTGGAATCGTTTCTATGCATACGTTCTGCTACGGGTAAAATAGAAATATTACACGTAATATATTTCCGTCGTTTATAAAATATGTAGCATCTCCATACAAGAGTGTACTTTAATGAAGCTGGTAAAACTTAACACAGATGGCTTAGTAAGTATATATTCGTAAATATTATTTACGTCTAATTCTACGAATTAATTTTCGTCAAATATTGATATTAAAGACACCTTTTAGGCGTCGCACAATGGGATAAAACGACCCGGCAGCGATAAAAAATCTATAACTTTGGTTCTGTTTTAGATATTTTAATGAAATTTGGCTCAATTTAACCGCAAATTTACGGGCTTTAAGTTGAATTAATATAAGTGATATTAACCCGCGGAGGCCCGTGCTAGGCCCGTGAATTTAGACCCATGTTTTCGAAAAGTGGGGTTACTGGCCGATTACAATTCTCATTTTATTAACATACTTACTAGTTACTGTGTTATATTGTGGTAAACCCTGTTTTGTACTATTTGCTATTGTTTTCATGTGATTGGTGCTCAAATTTTGCCACAATCGCAGAAGTTAAGAGCTTATCACAAACTTTTATGTTTCCCATAGTTTTTATTCACGATTCTGAAAATTTTTTCTTTAAGAGGTGCAATTTAAGTTAGTTTCAAAGTTAATTACATAGCTGTGTATTTTATTAAGACCATACATTCGGGTAAAATGTTAACAAACTTTTCATAATATTTTAATGAGTTGCAACCACTTGTAATGGGTGTAATTGATATCATATGAAAGAATCAACCCTTCCCTCTTAGAAACAAAAAGAATTAGGTGCTACTTTGTGCAACTTTCCAAGAAAATGATAATAGAAGTAAAATCTACCCTTCCTGCCCATCAGAGTTTTCTGTGCTGTCTCCTGACTCAGGATATACCAGATATTTGCGTCACACATCTAATAAGTTAATCATTTCTTTCGGATATATCTTAATTACGTATTTTCTCCTTCTTACTCTTTGAAACAATGAGATGTAACGGTCCGATGATATCAAGAGCAATTCGTCAGGTCTTGATTCTGTGCACTTCGAGAAATTTTTGGACTGTTATGTCCGTTATGGTAACGGCAATATTTGTATTCTTTATTTTTCGTTTGCTGCGGTTCTTCTGATAGCTCGCTAATTGGCAGTAAGTGGTGAAGAATGATATTTTTTCCATGCTTTAAAACCTTGTGTGCACAGAATCAAGACCTGACGAATTGCTCTTGATATCATCGGACCGTTACATCTCATTGTTTCAAAGAGTAAGAAGGAGAAAAGACGTAATTAAGATATATCCCAAATATCTCGATCTTGTTACGTCAGAAATTAATTAATCATGTTACATATTAGAAAGAAGTAGTTAATAGTTTCTGTCCCTCCGTGTATCGTTTCTCCCGCGATCGATACTCTCCTTAGTGAAAATCAATTTCGTCTTTTATGGGACTCGTGGGGACTGTATACACGCGTTTTATATTCGTTAACGAGTTCTCCGGGAATTTCAGGTAGAAATGCCAGTTCTTCACGTTTTACAGGAAATGGGAAGTGAAATTTAAAGATGGAGAACAAAGACCACCATTTCAATTCTCATTACGAGGAAATATTATTAGCTGGAAATAGAATACCGCCGTAAACAATGGGACTGTTACTTTACGCGTGCACCATGCTTATTTATAATTGTATTTTCGTTGCTTATGTTGGATGTTATTTTACAAGCACCTCTGTATTTTGCTATAAAGTTACAAAAAGGGGCACGGTAAAATAATTTTTAACATTGATAGGACTTTAATGGCGACCGATACGAATCGGGCTCGTGATTTCGATTTAAAATTCTATTTAAACGGTGGCGCTTCTTCTGGCCAGTTCTCTTTAAATTTCCAAGATAAGCTCAACAATTACTCACAGCAAACTACCCATTGCGATTAATTCAGACGATTAAACCTGACGTGCTTGTACTGGTTGCGCTAAATGAGACAATTTTCGTGCTGGCCATGTCATTAAAAGAAGCCAATAATTGGGAAGCTTTTCGCGCGTAACGCAGAATCGATCGTTTACCGTCACCCATTTCCAAATCAAATATCCAGCGGATTTCAGAATTAATGGTGTTTTTATTAAAAATCGAAACTGGATTAAGGATTTCCGTTTTGCAGTAATTTGTTAAAACTAAACCACCGAAGAAAATGTGTTATGTCGTTATGATATGATGCGTAGGTACCACAAAAACATGCAAATAATTAGAATGAGAGTAAAATAAAACGGAATGGATATGGATCGAATTTGATATGGATCGAGAATATAATTTTATTAGTAAAAACGTTTCAGTGAATTGATTCGTACAAACAATTCCCCAAGAATATTATTGCCTGAAGACATTATACGTCATATTTCTGGAATTTTGGGTTACTCGATATCGATTGGGTTACTGTATATTCGATACAGTAATAGAATATTGAAAATTTATAATAAAGTGAATCGAATTTTGAACACCATCAACAGTACACTATTGTTTTTATTCCCGAATCATTTCCATTTAATGATCATAAACTGAATTGTTCTCGTTATTTTCATTGAGACACTTGACTAAATGCATTTAATTGTCATGGTTACTAATATGACTAGATAGAAATCATCCACAAGACAAATCACGCCAGAAGAAATATAATATTCAAAGACAGTACTAATAATTTTGAAACATATCCAATACTAACAAAACAATTTATATATGATCGTCCTTTTCAGATCTACTGTTACTTTTAAAAGTATCCGTTCACCCTATATGTAACATATTGTGTATATTAAATCGACCTCAAGATAAGAGTTCGCAATTTTAATTCACATTAATCTAAACATTGATTAATACACCTCTCTGTTATGTGCATTCTATTGAAAAAATGTACACAGTTTATTTAAAAAAAGTATTATTATCCAGGAAAGTAACACAGATAGTGCAAAAAAATATTCCCCCAAATTTAATACTTAATTTATACAAACGTAATTACAATAACTTAATATTCGTCTAATATCCCTACGATTTTTTTATCAGCTTTAATATAGTATGCATAGATTCAAGGATTATCTCGTTCCATTCTTCTACCAAGTTTCTTTGGTCTATGGTACTAACTAAAAATATATTAATATTACTGGTTTATACCAATATAATTTATAATGGATAAAATAAATTAAAATATGTTATACCTACGATGTGCCGGATACTTTCGTGTTCAATTATATAACATATCAAAATGTATGTTTCAGAATATGGAACGGAAACTACAAAAATGTCCGTATAGAGGAGAGTTCTACCGGTTTGGGGCTATATGGAATACCAACTTGAACTTGTTGTCCATTCGTCCAATAAAGTTTTTTTCCGATTCAATAGGGAAAGCTAACAGGAAAAAAGAAACAGGAAACAGATTTTGTTGAATCAGGTAGGAATCGATAGTTATCAGATTGGTAAAAACTCCAATATGAGTGAATCTGGAAAAGTCCTATCGATTGAGCAAGCAGCCAGTTCAAGCCCGATATCCGTCATACCTGGAAATCTTCATAATGCAGAACTCCAGAATTGATTTCAACCTGTATTTTTTAAATAAACTCCAAATCAGCAAAATGAAGACTTAAACTGCCCCTAAATTCACGCGAACTACATCAAATTTAAATTTCATCCAAATCTGATATGAAAAAGTAATGGTTGGTATAAACTTGGTCATTATCACCCCAATTTTCCCATTTATCAACTTAATGACATAATAACATTTTGGTTGAGCCATGGTAATACATTGACCGCTGTGAAGGTTACGAATGACCATCGCTCCGAACTTATAACTTTTTTTAGAACGCTACAAAATAAATAATCCCTTCGATTTGCTATCTTCATTGATGTACACTAATAAGTGCATGATACGTTCTTGTTTCTAAGAATACACATCTGAATGAATATGAGAGAATAATATTGGAAATATGATGAGTTAATATTCGAGATATTTTTTTATTTAAAGTCGCATTAACAACTAAGATTATGAGCGACTTGATAAATTAATAATTGTTGCATTGTGCATTAAGAATTGAGGACCCTGTAGCTCCAGATTTGAAAAATTCGTCAAAAATAGAAATAAAAACTTATTAACTCAATAACTACTAATTCTGTGAAAATATATATTGCTACATTAGTTTTCTTTTTTCAATGTAATTAAGTCAAAGTAACAATTTTATTAACAGTTTTTTCTAATTTACTCGAAGTTGATAAAGAAGTAGTTGCACCCATCTTCCTGCAAGGTCCTCAATTAAAGATATTGTTTTTAACACAAAGTCGTATAGTGCCATTTTCGATGTAAGCTTGTATCTTTTCGCTTGTAATTTATAATTTGTCCATGATCCATTGTTGTTACTATTATTCCTTGTCCTTATCACTCATCCTTGAATCGTCCTCCAGGTTTTGCTCTATACACGCTAGTTCTTCAGCTCGCCAGTGCACGCGGCGCTGAAATTTATTCCCTAGTAAAATAACTGTAGGCGAACAGCCAGCCGACAGTAAGTATTATGTAAGAGACTGTGATGTATGCGTGCATCAGATACATCCACCATGAAATAATGAACTGTCCAATTTAATCGTGACGCGACATAAAGGAATTCCAATTACGCGGAGCCATTATTTCGTGAATGAAAGGCTGAATAATATTTGTTCGACCCTGCTCATCCATGCTGCTCGTGCGTTTAGTAACGTCTTTACTTATTCATCTGTTTATTATACCATTGGGTAAATTTGCCGTTACTTTCCCTGTCGAAGGTACCGAGTGAAATTACTGTGAAAGTAACTTCATCCGGGTAGTCTTTGTGGAGTTAAAGGCAGCCCCAGTTGAAATTTCTAATTTACGTTATTTGAATAGGTTATTTGAGACCCATCATGCTTGGGCGAGTAAAGTCTTTGAGGGAGTGAAAGAAACTGAATTCCTTATCCTAATGTCCACTCGCGATGGATCTTCTCTGGAACAATTTCTGTCGCGCTTTCTTGTCGATTTCAGATTCGCAATGGCGGCAGAAGAATAATTCTGTGGAATAATTTTATTCTGAACGTGAGAAACGAGAATTGTGTTCAATCTACTGTACACATGAGGTGAGGTGCAAGCCCACTCAATTGCAGAGTTAAGGGGACTACTTAAGCAATCAAATTACTCGAAGACTAAGTAGTACTTTTGGGTAATGTTTATTAATACTATTAACTGTAAAAAATTTTTTTTAATAATATTTATATGTATATGACGGTGCTACAGTCGTTTGATGTGTAGACGTTTTTTACAGCTTGTTCAAAATATATTTCTTTTTGATGTGTACCTCAGTATAAGGTAGAAGCTCTAGTTTCCGGGATAAAAAGAAAAACAGCTACCTGTGCACTCCGAAAATTGACATTTGTTTCACAAATCGCTGTCTCCTAGTCGCTAATTTAATCATTTTGGTTCAATTATTTTTTCACAGGCCCCTAAAAATGACTGGTTCTAGAAGAAACACATTCCAAGGAAACCGTTGTATCTTAATTTTTAAGTTTAATATCAGGACAAAACCAAAGACACTTTTTTTAAACCACTGTATTATCAACCTCGTGTGACGTCATTTGTAAAATAGATATGTAGACAAGAAAATATTTTTTTTATTCTACGCGAAAGTAATAAGCATTGTGTACAAGGAAAAGTTTGTGCCAAAATAAGTGGGCGTAATATGCGTAGTAAAATAAAAGATGCCTCGCCTGCCTGATCGATTTTCGAGGAACCGTGTGTCTGAAACAAAAAATCCAATGCAGGAATTAAGATTAATTAGATTGATGAAGAATTAACAGAATGGCAGACGTCCAAAGTTGAACTATCCAAATTAGCTAAATCTTTAAATCACTCTGCGACGTAAAAGATGAGAAAAAACAACGAACATATGTGATTCTAGTTCAGGCCATAGCGACAGTCATACTGATTACAAACCTCCCTGATACCACCGCCCCAGATACATGGTTCCTCCGAAATAGACCACGCAGTCGAGGCGTCCTCCTTTTCACAGCGCACATTACACCCCCTTATTTTGGGGCAAGCAAGCATTCAATAAATATAAAAATAATTGTATTCTCAAAACACATTAATAAATATAAAAAGAAGTTCAATTTAATAAACACATTCATTTTGTGACGAAAAAAAGTTCCAAACAATGGGACTTTATCAGGGCGTCACACTGCAAAGACCCCTTAAGAAAGGCTGCAGCTGTCCCATATTAAGTAGACATAATCTCTGCAACAGCTTAGAATTTTCTACAGATACTTAATTTTCGGAAAGAATAATAGAAGAATAGAAAATTCTAGACCCGACGAGAAACGAAACCATCTACGACAAACCTTAATAGAATTTAAGGTCCATCACACTATCTTGCCGTTTCAGCAAATATACGATGATTATAAATTAAATTCCCCGAAGTCGTCGTAAACTCTGTCGGCAGCTGAAGCCAACGCAAACAAAGGACTGGAGCAAATACCGGCAAAAGAGAGGAAAGCTAGAGCAGCAGAGTAGTTAAACGGTACGCTAGAGCTGATCCTCCAATAGCCCTGACCAGCCAATCAAATTTGCGCTGGCTATAGTCCCACGTCCTAAAGGAATCTGTCCTTGCTAATCGACACAGATCCTTTTCACGGTGATTTACACCTTGGTCAAACGATTATATTCGGATTTGGATCGTGGACCAGCTTGTTGGTCCTGCAGCACTTTCAGGTGGACCCAGAATAGATGTTGGACTCGAGGTGGCAACGGTCTCGTGGACAATAGAGGGTAAATACCATGCTGTTTTGTAACTGGGAGGAATGGGGGAGGTATAGTATTTATATGCAGAGGAACTGTAGGGGGCTCTCTTCTACGCCGAGCAATGGCTACGTGGGTCTCCAGCTCGAAACTCTCTCCCCCTCCATCCCTGTATACATGGTGGTGGAGTTTATCCCGCCGTAAAATGGCTAGTCGCGAACATCGGCCTGGCAGCAGTACCGTGTGCAATTATGTAAAAACTATGCTAATAGAAATTGCATAGAAAAATCCATTTATAGCGCGGGTAAGAGAGCGCAGCGCGTCGAGGGGTGGCTCCAAAAGGACGGTGGAGAAACAGGGGTGAGACGGCTCGCACCTAGCGAAAGGGGTATTTCGGTGTAATGAAAAAAACTGACGAAATTATGCAAATTGAATAATGTATGCAAAATGAACCGAATAGCAGTTAAACTTGGGGGAATCGATAGTTCGTAAGTTTTTATTTCTTCATCTTCAGCTATTGCTCCCTCACCACTTCTTACTTCGATGATTAATATCCAATTGGTCTATAATAATCGATGCTCTTGACTTCCTTTCGAAGTGTATGGTGTTGTTTCTGACTTCGATTGAAGGATGAGTGTAAAATGCCTTTCACGTGGCCTATGATTTATTTTTCAAAATTGAAGTAAAAGATTACAGGAGGAGGTGGGAATTTTATTTCTTAGATATTGAAAAAGAAAAGTTGTTAATTCAGTTATTAACGATGCTTATTTCATTTCGTCTTTATTAAAATTTGTCTCGAAATTGTGGGAGTCCTTTAATCACGAGAATTAATATGAAACGCAGAAAAGACTATTATGTTTGTTTGAGTGAGAAATCTTTGCATAATTTTGTTAATTCATGAATGACCATGATCAATTAAATAATATTGGAGATATTATATTATTGCTCATTGATACAACTATTCTACAAATATAATACAACAAAACAACGCACCAATTTTCAGTTAATTATTCGACATTAGAAAATATCCAAAACTTCTGCGTAATGATATAACTCGAAGTGGAAGGAAGGAATCTGAGAGCATCAAAAAGAGGAGGCTAGAAATTCACAGAAATCATATTCACACCTCCTGCTCCTTACTGCATTTTTATAGGGAAGGAAATTCCACTCGACATCCGTGACGGAGTTTTAGAGAAAACTTCTCGGGAGATGTTCGAGATGAGCAGTCGTAACGCGACTACAGGCAGTTCCGTAATAACGCTGGAAGCAGTGCTAAATTTGTCTACGAGCGGAACTTGCGTCAAAGTTCTCGCCGGAAACGGCGAAGAATGGGGCAGGTAGGTGGTAGCCAAACAAAACGAGCCCCGACGTTATTTTTCCGCGATTTCGTAGCCTTGTAATTTTCGCAATTATCGAGTTTGTTCTCTGCCAAGTTGACTGAAAAGTGTTGGGCGGCGTGTAAAAACGCGATCCGCGGGACCCGTTGGAACAACTCGCGGGCTAATGTAAATTTACGAGGGTGGTTTCGTCGGAGCTTTCATTGTAAACAACCACGGGGAAAAAACGCGTCGGGGAAAACGGATGTTGCAGCCACGTGTAGGCCAAGAAGAAGGTTGCCTTCGCGCGGCGTGTAATGGACGATTATAAGCATGAATATGTAGATGGCATTTAGGGCGCAAACAGTCTTCAATGCCATGAGCACGCGCTCGTACTTCAGCCCTCTCATGGCGTTGCACCTTAATAACGTCACCTTAGCCGCGCGCTTGATGTACGCTGCGTTTACTCCGCCAGTGGATGAAGAATGGCTGCGGACCATTTACAAGGAATAGACAACATAAGCGTTGCTCACACTTGAAAGCCATCCTATCCAAGTAAACAAATAATTTTCTGATTGACTGGTTGATCGATGTTGGCTCGACAGGAGCTAAATTTAAGAATGCTTTGGTATAAATTGAAGGGAAAAAGAGAGAAGAGACGTAATAAAATGTGAAGAGTTCAATATCAAAATAGATATAGAAATTTTTAATAAATGGTAGATTGATATATTGTGTATTTAAAATAGTACTGTATTATAGAATTATATTAACTATTACAGAATTTCTTCTTCATTATCTCTGTTTCCTGTAAATTCTTGAAGAGCAGAGATAGGCAAAATTTTTATTTAAATAAAAATTTCAAATAAAGTACGAAAGTTAAAATTATTATTCGTCATGTGTCGAATAATGTTACCCCGAATAAAAAATTAACTTTGTTCGTTAAATAATCTAAGGTTAAAGTATCTTTCGTTATTTAAATAATTTTTCATTTAATTAATACCCAACTCTGTTGAAGAGTTATTAGAACTCCATACTAATCGAGTTTTCACTAAAGATTTAAACATCGACAAGTTATTATCTGTATTTCTAAGGAAATACTAGCGAAATTTTAGGACTCTCTTTATTTTCAATTATGGTAATTTTAACATATTTCTAGCTTTAATATAATTATCAGCCTATGTCAAATGTCTGAGTAAATAATTCGAGTTGAGTATGGAGACAGTTTTAGTTCACAAGATTCGTTGCAGAATTTTGAAGTTGAGCAGGTACTTCTTAAAGATATCGTGACATTTTACTACATCAATGTTTTAGAGTTTTAATTAGAACTCTTAGTGAAAAGGCATGAAGTGCAAGCTAATTCGATGTGATGATCACGTGGGCTAGTTACGGACAAACTAATTTCAAAGAAACGAAGTTATCGCTGTTCAGCTCGCCCGTTGAACCAAGACCCTTATCCGAGGCGCCCTTATGGTTTCTTCCAGCACGGTTGAAAGCGAAATAAAACGAAAATAATGTTCGAGAAAAGCCGGTAATTTCACATGATTACGTCCAGCTTGTGCTCACTCGACTTGCTTAATTAACTCTCTTATCCTCCGTAAATGTCAAGAGGACAGTGCTTGGAGGATTTCGTCCCTACTGTTTTGGTCATTCTGGAGGACCACGTGTCCTTTATGACTTTGGATTTCAAAGTACATTACGCCGTCCTTAGATCCCCATGGCTGAATGACTCTATCTAATCTACTTCTATGGATAAAATAACAATTCAGAGAAATAATTTAAAAGGTATATTGCAATTGCCTTATTTACGATTTAAATAAATAAAGTACAATCATTTTATTTTATACTGTATTAATTTCATACGTTGGTCTATTAACTATTTATTGTTTATCCGAAAAATATCTTCTCATATAAAATTTTTTGTGCGGCCTTCGGTTATCGGGACAAGTAACATTCAAAATGTTTCAATCTAAAATATTCATTACGATGATTTAGCAAATGAGAACAAGACAGTTACTGACTAAGATGCGATTTAAATGCGATTTAAATCGAAGCAGTTACGTAGAGTTTGTAAATAATGGGAAAAGTTATTAAAGATTGTTTAAGGAATTCTAAACCTTTCTAGGGTTACGATCCAGCATGACCACTTACAAAGAGAGTTTGTGAAAGAACTTCAACAGAATAAAAAGTAACGAGGGTGACATTCATCGCAGAAGGGTCAGAGCATCCTTACTACATATGTAGGTATTGTGAAAGTAGAATAAGTCTATATCTATCTGCGGCAACGAATAGTTTTCGGGGGAAGGAAAATAGGAGACCTCGTCTAGACGACGTCCTTACCAGAAACATGCAAGTTACACCCCATTCATTTAAGTAACTCATCTCGTTCTCTTTTCAGAAGTTCTACAACTTCTCAAATCGTTTTAAATTATTCCCACGCTATAATTCGGACAAATGAAAGATATAGGTATGTATAATTGGAGAAAATTTTATTTGCAATTTTAATCGAATTCTGTCGGGTAGGTAGTTAGAATGACCACACGACCTGCTTCCTAATAACGTTAAAGAAATTGTAGAATGAGTGAACGTAATAATATATTTTAACAAATTTCTGTGCATTTGTATTTCGGAATAAATAATGTACGTAAGTGATAAACACATAACGATAAACACAGTACATAATGATAAACATAAGTACATAATGATAAACACAATGCAAAAATTCAGTGAATTAATACTTTATTTATACACGTAAGAGTGATCATAATTAAAAAATTTATTTTCATTAACACATCTTAATTCCACTACATATTTTATCTTTCACAGATTGTTTTGAAATCATATTCGTAAAATAATTAGAGTGAAGAAACAAATGAAATTCATTTAGTATTTTCAAGAGAATAAAGTTCATTATTGTTTATTTAGTTTATTACCTTCAAAGCAGTTATCATAGGAAAAATTCTTTGACAGTTGTGCACATGTAAAAGCGTGTATATACAAGCAGATTTACATGTCATGTTGTGCTACAGTTTTAGATGGATTTCAGGGATTTACATGAATCATTTAAAGCGAAAAGTACTCTGCGCAGCTTCCTCCCTCATCGAACGCTGTATTTTTTCGAAATATTTATTCCGACTATCCACCAGTTTAATTTGCATTTTGAGCACGCTCATGTGTGAGACAAAATATGCATTACACGCTTTTGCATGCGTAAATGGCTTTATACCGTATCATCTTTGGCGATTTATCGTTTCTGCACATTGGCCACGGCAGCGCAAATATTTTACCATTCACGAATACATATATCGCCGGGAATTTCAAGAATTTGAAACGTTCATTTCACATACCATTGTAAATATATTCTGCAAGATAAACGTGGATTTTAAAATAACTAGTATGATCATCGAGAAGCAAATTGTCTGTTTAAACCAACGCCATTTACCTTCGAAATTTGATCATTCAATTCTATCAATTGATGTCGGAATATTGTATATCTGCCAAATTGTGAAATAGCTGAAGTTCAATGGTTTACCTCTTGTTATCTGACTGGAAAGTTGGTGCAGAATATCGAAGGATTTCGATTTGCAACAGCCATCGTTAATTACTTGGAATATCGGTTGCATCAAGAATTCAGTTCAATGGCAAGTAATCATTGGATATTGGAGCCTTGTTGATGGCGACATGTCCATCGCGTTTAATTTTTGTGCAAATGCTATGCTGCGATTACCGACGGGTTCGGAATCGCCAATCGGTTCAGTTGAACTAAAGTGCCCTTCCCCGGTAATTTTTAATCTCATCACAAATGTGAAATTTCACCGTGCACTTGGTCACAGCTCGATGCATAGTATATTTCATACAGAAACGAGTAATTTTGCAAACTCGATGTGACAAAAAATATGAAATTATTTGTTCAAAACGTATGACTAATGCTTTCGCAAATAAAACTGATGAGAAGGAAGTTATCAGTGGAAAATAGTAATAAGTATATAATTTGCTTTTATATTCAATTTATTTTATTCAATTACTTTTTGTTTGATGCAGCACAAAATTACCATTTTAAAAACAAAGATACAAAAAAAGCGCCAAGTATACGCGGACAAAGAACGGTAAATTAATAATCCCATCAAAAAGAATCGCATTTAAAAACATTGTCGTAAATGAATATCTTTACAAAATTAATGACATACAAAAATGGCGCCAATTATAACAATAGCTATTTATAGAAACAATCGAATTTAAATTGAATAAAAGTTTCATCATTGGATGAAGCAAAGAAGATAATAATATTAAGCAGATATATTTTTATACAAATAAATATTTCAATACCAATAAATATTTGATTCAAAATACTAAACTGAATAAATATCTATAAATAGCATTAATTTTTTTCTTTCATTCGTGTCTCAGTGGTGTCTTGCCTTGTCATATCGCGGTTGTTATAAACTCATTGACATATTTATACATTCCACGTTACTTCATATCCAATGAATTTTAACACACATAAAATACAACGTTTCTAATACACAAGAAACTGAATAACATTTGACAAGTTCAACTTAATAAATCCCGATCAATACTCTCTTTTATCCTCTCCCTAGTGTCTACAACTACTAATGCCAACTTGCCAAGTGCACCAGGTATCATTTAACACTATTCCTACCACGAACCGGTCAAAAAGACCGTTTTTAAAATATCGATTAGAATTTCCTATATACAACGTAATTCAATCGCCTTTAAACTTCACGACTTTGCCTCAAATATACGTATAATACATTTTTTAATATTCACTTCTTGTTTTATTGTTTATTTTCTGAGAAAAATTTGTAGTCTGTCTTACCTAACGCGACGGGTCAAATGACGTGAAATGTGTCGGTAGGAATAGTGTTAAGAAATGTTGTATAGCATACAGAGCATAAAATTGACTACCATCAGCCCCCACACAAGACATTAATTGTTACCTCTATCCACCTAAATCACCTGAATCGATTCCTCGTAGTCATTGAGGAACTCCCTGGAAGCATGCGCCCGTGTAGCTGACCAGGAAACGACACCTCCGCAGACCGCGTGCTTCATGATCCAACGTGGCCCGTTCCTCCTCGATTCCTGGAGATTCCGGAAAGCGGGATTTCGCCGCGGCCATCGGCGATTTACGAGGCGCCAGAAATCCGACTTTCCCTTGTAGCACGAGTTAGCGCACCATGCTCGATGGAAAGCGTGGAAAGAGCAGCCCCCGTAGTCGGACAATGGGCAATTTTCCGTGCAGACGAGAAGTTTCGTGGCCGGCCTCGACGACGATTAGATAGGCGCCAGGGTAATGGCGGGAGGTCCAATCTGCATTCGTAATGACGAACGTGGAAGGTGACACAGTGTCTGACCTCGGCGCGGGGACATCGGCCATCTATTAACCCCTAGGGCCACACGAACCCTCCCCGAGTCGTCTAGCTTCTCTGTCACACGGAACCACCCCGGGCAACCCCTGTGCTACCACGGCCCCTTAACGATCCTCCCACCACCCGACTGCCACCCCACCGCGCACCGTTCTCCTGGCGTAACCTCATCTTCTAAGGAACATATGTATATTCGTTATGCAGCTATGTGGCCGCTCTATGAATTCGAAACGTTTTGTGTTAAATACATTAGCTTCTTCTGTCATCGTCAAGAGCAATATAAGGCAAAGACGGGGGATATAGGACAGAGGGAGAGATTTTTAATTGCAGTTGATGAGTAATGGATAACTTGAAATATAGTAATTCAGGTAGAGTAGGGTTTTTAAAAATGTATCAAACTTAAATATTTTAAATGTACTGAATATTAAACTTGCTAGAATCATGGAGTGAACTATCTTTTCTGGGAAGTGTAATTATCATAATAGGGTGTTTTTTAACTTTTTCAATGTTTCAATTTTAAAAACGATTTGTGGAAAAACGGTAGGTACCATTTCAGGTTAAAAAATTAACCACTACCTTTAAATTTTATGTAATACATTATTTACCTAGTTGGAATTTCATTTGAAATTATAGGAAAGTACGAAAATTACGTAGATTATTAAAAAAATTACTTAATTTTTACTTTTTTCAACTGTGATTTGAAGCAGCTAAAGCTCACTCAAATCAATTTCTGAAGATAGTTTCAGTTTCAGGATTAAAAACAGCATTACTTTGTCACGAGTCATTTTAAAATTTCCAAAAACTTAAATAAAATTGGCACACCTTACATATCTTTTCAAATAGCTGTGGAAATAAGTGCATAAAATTTTGGGATGTGGTCCCACTCTGCCTTACTATTACGAGTGAGTTGGACCACTTCGATAGAAATTATATTCTTTCATTAAATTGATTCGTAGCAATTATTCTTAACGAAAAAATAGTTTCGTTTTTACGAAAAATTTTACATGTGTTTTTGATCAAAGTATTTTCCTTGGCTATGTTTAACTTTTTGACACTTTTCTTATAAAAGTACAAGGGTTGTAAAGGAGAACATTTTCGTACACATACCATCGCCTAACAGTGAACAACCGAATTATTTGCACTGACCTAATAGTTGAAAGAATAAAGTATTATAAATGTATATTGTGACAAGAGAGAGGGGAGGATTTTCACTGCAATGGAAAATTAAGGGACGCTTCGATGCGCTTGCGAGTAGCTATTGTATTCAGGATTAAATATTATATTTAATTAACGTTTTATTGAAATTTGGTGGCGAAGCTCGAGCAATATTGGTTTATCGTTCGACTTGTAATATCGTCTACGTATGGAGCACCCATAATTACATTTCCGCCAATGCTGCATTTTCATGCGTCGGTCAAGAGGTGATATCAATTAATTATTACACTTGCGGCCAGCTTCGGGATACATAAGTTTACTAAAACACACATGACACAATAACCGAATCTCACACTTTAGTACGCACCTCTAATTCTCGAATAAATTCAGGTACTCACATCGGTTCTTTCGATTTGCAATTGCAGATGAATGTCAGTCGCTACAAACTGCCAATGCTGAAAGAAGTTACCAATTTTAAGAATGTAGAAGAAAAAGTGCAGGCAACATTTTGCAAGTAACGTTAATCTGTTTTGTTTCCTCATTAATTTAATTTGCATCTTCCGAATGCGACAGCCCGTTAATTCTTATTATTTCATTAAACGTCTACGGTATAATTACAGGACTGTGGTCGACAATGCACTGTTCTGCACACAGCGACGGTCTGATTGCACCAGAGTGTGAGCAATCAGATCGGGAAACAATTCATTATAGCTCGCTAATTGTGTGTAATTGTGTTAGCATAACTTATTACAATTTCGAACGACTGAAATAAGGCTGCAGGATCGCATAAGCTTGACTAACGATGTGTTTTTCCTATTGTTGTTCAATTACAATGATCGCGACTGGATATCTCCCTTAATTAGGATTTTATTTGCGACATATTTCGATTCCTACGGTTATGTCCGATGCAATAATCGATTGTGTTAATTAAGTAAGCAATCAGAGACTCCGGTGAATCGAGCCGTATAATTCCCGTATAATAAACGCGAATTTGCCTTGCGAATTTTCTCTTTTTAACTGCGTAAAGAACTCGTAACAAATTTACCAAATTCACGAAGTACTCTCTGCAACAGCTGTCAGAGATAATTGGATATAAAATCTTGCTTCACTAGTTTTCAACTTTGAAGTTAAAATTCTGTTCAATAAAATAAGTCAGAATTAACTACGCTTAAAAATTACTCGGTAAAAGCAATCTATTTTGAAATCAAATTTTAAACTTTGAGTATGTTTGCTGTAGAAATCGATAGGAACGTCGAACGAGCATTGACGAAGGGACAATCGTTAGGGGTGATCGTTTGGCTACGTGCCCCTCATCATTTGCGTTCGGTTAGAGGACCAGCGGAAGGATCTGGTGTTCTCTAATGCATTAGAAAGTATAATGCTTATGTTTTATAGATCATGACATCGAGCAGACGATACGTGTGTGTGCAAACATGCAGGGAAGGGAGCAGTTTGTGGCGTGCGATTTTCAGTTCAGTTCCGCATACACGAATAGCGTAGCTGCGTGTGCTGACCACCCAACTCTGTTGCTGTCTGTATTTTTCTTCTGCCAGCAGTTTCGGGTCCGACGAGAATTTACATATACCGGTTGTGAACGCGCATATATGCAGCTGCACCGAACCTAGACTTTAAGTATTACGAAAGCATCGAGACGTCGCATTCAACACTGTTTACTCGCCTACTGGGTGCTGTAATTTTTCAATCATTCAAAACAGAGTGAAGAAATATGATACTCGTGTTCTTATTAACTGTAGACTGTGTATAAGTATATAACAAGTACATTCCAGTGGATAACTAATATATATGTAACAAAAAGAGAATAGGCTTTGACGTTACATATTATGTTAGTTTGAAATGCACAGGTTAATGGAAGATAAATAAGATATGAATATAAGAAACTTTCGAATCGTAGGATTATTTGAGGTATATAGAAACAAATCTACATATTCTTTTTATGTTTGTGTAGTAACGTGTAAATAAAAATTTTTGTTTTATTTGTTGCACGGTGCATAGGAAGCACTTCAAATGTACATAGAAATTTTTAAAAATTCTATTTCAAATTTAGCGTAATGTTATTCTTCATTTTTCCATCGTAACCCGAGAAGCTTGATCTTATTTCTTTAAATTGGAGGATCAATTAATTTTTGAACGTATATAGGATTATTTCACTTATACAGTACCAACTTGCTTTAATCACCGTAAAAACTTTCGTGAGCTGATGAATACCTTCCCCCCTTCAACGTCAATCGCACGCCAGTAACTTTGATTTTGCAAAGTGACATAACAACGTTTTACGATGTTAAGGCGAAACAGCAAAGGCGAGGTTGAGCAGCCCTCATCAGGACCAGTACCACCACGATAGCGGAGTTACTCGTCAAATATTTACTCTAGGTGATGCTGACACAGAGAGACTTCCTGATCCCCTCGATGCATTAGGGACAGAGAGTAGGGTTGCATGAAAAATATTTCATCGATTCAAACTTTTGGCCATTTATACGCGTCAGCATATTTAGACCATTCGAACATCGATAGATACTTTAAAGACATTGCTTTTTGTATTTTGTAGGAAACAAGTATTTCTCCTTTCCAAAATTTGTTTTCGGTAAAATTTTTTCCACTTTACAAACATTAAAGAGTGTGGATGCTTTAACTTGGAAATGAAAACGTAAAAAGTTTGTGGACATTATTGAATTAAAATTAATCTATTAAGGAATAACCTACACCTAGGACTAGAAAAACCAGGATGAACTTTGACATTTGTTTCACAACAAACCAAACAAGATTCTTAATTCAATTATTCGGACATGACTATCACAGATAGCAGATTTGAATTGAAATTTCAATTTTTTTAAAATGGCTGCAATTCGACTTTCTCGATTTTTCTTCGCCTTTTTCGGGCTATAAAATTAAAAAAAAATCAGCAGAGAAAAATATTTTGGCCTAATTCTGCTAGGGACGATAGCGACATATCTGCTGAAGATGTAGGGGAGAGGTGCTATAAAAGGGACAGGTCTTAAATGGGACAAATGGATATGCCAAAATTCTAAACGCATCGCACATGCATGTTATTTTCCTGTTTATGGCAACACTATTGCCCAATCATTTTACGTAAACTTCACTGCGGTGTCACTTGCAACAGAGTAGTGAATCCGCGGTTGATGTTTTTCGGCAGTAAAAGTAAAATTTTTGTTGATTTTCTGTGTCGTTTTCTGAGATCAAGATATATACAAAATGTTCAAGTGTTATATCATTAAAATAGCCTGTATTCAACTGAAACGAAAATACTTAATAGCTAAGCTCAATTGGTTGTCTTCGTTGTTTTCAGGTTATTTTATATTAACCTCACTTAGAGTCTTAACAGGGACAGCATAACAAATCTTAAATGGGACGACTGTTTCGTACTTATATTTACCACTCGTGGGTATTCCTATGATGAACTTAGTTTGTAAGACATAAATTTTATAAAAAAATGTTACTTTATAATTAAAAAAGCTGCTAAAGCATTAACGATAAGTCACACTCTACGAAGATAGTCAGAAATATTGATGATATATAGTACAAAGAGTTAATTTTTTCATAGATTCCATTGTTTTGTATCATTAAGATTTACAATTATAATTGTAATACTTAATAAGTTTATTTTTATTAACATATCCCTTTCGTGACTTATACTGTCCCATTTAAAACCACCTAGTTGTAAAAGGGACATTTCCCACTTATTTGAAAATCGAAAATTTTGTTATTTTCTATTACAATCGATGAGTTTGTAATATACTTTTATCGAAGGGAAATAAACACGCTTTCTATTGATGTACTTGTTTTTTAAATACCTATAATGACATTATCAAAAATGGACGCTAAACAAAAATGTCCCTTTATAGCACCTCTCCCCTATGCACAAGATGAGCCGAATTGGTCCCGTAGAATTGCAGACATCGTGGCAAACATTTTCTAAAACATCGTTTCGAGAAAAACGCGTTTGACAAACATTTCTAATAAAGAAAATTTTACTTACAACTAATCTGCCACGCCTGGCCCGTAGAGGACACCTTCCTCTTCCTCAAAGAAGTCCTGCCGGGCTGATTTTTCCTCTCTTCAACCGTTACAGTCGTCAGAATAGCCCCTTAAATAGTTCATCGAATCTAGAATTTGCGCAAAGAAACCGCGAGCAAAGCGAGGCCACGTTTGATTATCGTTCGTTAAAGCCGCGTCCGTTTGTTATCGAATGAATGATAGATTTCACGGCATGGGGGGAACGGCGAACATAAAGAAAAGCACGTCGCTTAGGTTGGATGAGCAGGTGTTCGAACATTAAACATTCAGAGTCCGTTTCGGCTCGTTTTATGAACGTCCACTGTCGAAGGACTTTGAAATGTACAAAGGTCGCGTAGCTTACTCGATCGTGGAACAGTGCGCTGATTGGAGGGATCAAAGCCTGCACGGCTAGCCGGTATTTAATCATCCGGCCGCTGAAGAACGCATCTACTCTCAATCGAAGCCTCTATCAAAACCTCCGTTCAGTTTTTCGCGTGCCCCTTCCCCCCTGTCGCTTCCGTCTCTTTGCTCCTTCTCGTTATTGCGCGTACGTTCGTTAGCTCGCCCGATCGTCGTTATAAATGAAAGACGTACTCAAAAGAATTGCGCCAAAAAATATCATTGCCAGGATATAAAGCAGAAACGTAATGAAACCCATCTCTTATTCGGTTGTTCAGTTACGTCACTCTATTCGTGCGGACGTTTTCGTTCTGATTTGTTAATAGTTCTTGAAGAGTTTACTATGGTGTTCAGATTTCTAGTTTAAACAAATATTTCCTACTTCTATTTTGGATATGATGAAGGTTCTTTGGAAAATTCGTACCATATTGTACAGAAGGCAGTGAGGAACGCGTACCAGTTTTTATCTATTCAATATTTCGTCTATGGTCCTCATCTAATCGTATTTATTGTTATACAACTTCATTTTAATAATGGGTTCAGGAGTTTGTGTGGGTAACCTTTGTAAGTTAAAATCAAGTTAATATCTTATCGGGCCTAAGAAATAATAAGGAGTCCGAGAAAACATATTTCATCCCTTTTTACCGCCTTCGGGTTGGAATTTCAAAAAATCCCTTCTTATCGAGCACCTACGTTGCAAAAGGAATATACCTACCCTCCGAATTTCATGTTTGTAGGGTCAGCAGTTTGGGTGGGACAGTGATGTATCAGGGACACAACGATTATATAAGTACAGATTATAAGACATAGAGCTGCCATCCTTTAGTAAGTAGAAAATATCTGTCAAGGCCAGACCAGGATTTTTTACAGCTCGCAATGTTGGAAATTATTCCCAATTATCATTTCTGATTAATAAGCAAATATTTGTACAGCATACAAGTTGCATATTATTCAAGAAATGTTCAGTCGATATTTTCGTTATTGTAGATACCAATTACGAACTTTGAATGACGAAATAAAGAATTCCCCCAGAGGCAGATAATATGATAAAATTATCATAAAACTATTGTAAACCGCATCACCATAGGATATCGAGTATAGACCATTCGTTAATTACCAATCGTGCGTTCCATAATTTTCTGCCTGCGAAAGTGTTCTGCCACAATTTTCGCCTTAATTATGACCAATTTATCCGTTAACGCGAGCATTTCGCTGCTACTATCGTATCGGATTCCGATTGTTCCCTTTACAAAAACAAGCTCGTTATCGTTATCGGGATTATTTGAAAAATCGGAGAAGTACGAGCGGCCTCTTTGCCTCCCGATATTTCTGCAATCGAGCCCCGTTTATTATATTCCTTGTCCCGCGGACATCGTGCACCGCTTCCATTGCCACGCGCAAGCATACCATTAACTTAAAATTCATGTCGAAGCTGGGCGAGGTATCCTCGTTTGGTCGTCGAATTCCCGCTCGAATTTTTCGTTCTTTCCGGCTCCGATGACGCTTAAGCCCGACGGTCATTGGCACAGCGGTCGGCAATGAATTTTACGCACGGCGAAGTCGTTCGTCCGCACTGTCAGACTCGGTACTTGATTCGGGATGAAAATGGATTCGATTGGAGGAAGTCATCTTTTTTTTCAGCCCCCGCCTTTCGTCTCTTTCAAGCTCCTTCCTTTTTTTTCCACGAAGCGAAAAATACCGTCCGCTGGCCATTGGCTGGCGAGTCCGTAAATTGGTTACTGGTTCTCTGCTACGAGAATTCGAGCTTTCCGATGCTGGTGGACAGGTAAACGGCGACTCATTGTCTTTCTGTTTTATCGATTCGCCAGGCTTCCGCCACCTTACGTTTCCTCGTTGACAGAATATCCACGAGCAATCTGAGTCCATCCCCTGCAATTCCTCCACGGTTTTATCCTCGCCTGTGTTTGGATTGTCGCGATACATTTCAGGAAGTAGATATTTAGAGTAATGAATGATTCACTTTCGGTTTTCTTTTAGGACAGGCGATGCTGTGGGTAACGTCTTGATGTATAGATTTTGTTACTTGGGAAGCTGAAGAGGTAATACTAGGGTGACTCCTATTTATACGTTTTGAATTTTTTTTGTATTTTGCTCTCACCCCTTAGAACGGTACTATTTGCTAAAAAAATAGTCCCCAAAAAGTTTATTGCAATCGGTCAACAGGAAAGGGTGCCGACCCGGCTTTAAAGTTTAGAATTCATTAATACTTTGAATTTAAAGAATTTCTAAAAATGGTAAGCCCTATCGAAATTATGTTCAAATAATATTAAAAGAGCATTCAATTTCCCACAATTACTGTATGTATAATTTTTTCGTGCTTCCAACCATTTTTTAGATAATAGCGATAATACGTCACTCAATTTAGGGCACTTTATTCAGATTATATCCAGAGAGGCATCGATTACCGAAGATACGGTTAGCTACTAATATGTGGAAAAGTAATTATCGGGAAAAGGATTTTGGGAATTTGTTTAAAATTGTCTATACCCTGAAGCTACCTCGTGTTCTGTACTAAGGGTCTACTGCGGTATTCGTCTGGCGCGGACACAACATGTGAAAAGCGCTCATAAGAAAACAAGAGCATTGTTTCAGTATAATTGCGTCTGACGTGTATAGGAAATCCCGCCTTTAGGCTATTTAACTTTCTCGTTTTACCAGCGGGGGTGTTGCTAGGACCAAAAGCAAGGGTCGAAGATGACCGTTGACTGTGTGTAGTTGTCTATTGTTTCACTTCTACAACGATGGCTGTAGTTGTGTTGTAGCTTTGACTGTGTAGTTGCCAAAGACAGTGGTTATTCTTTAATAATTTTAAACTGATAAACAATATAAGTTGAATATTTTTGTATACATATGAACATGCGTATGAGAGTCAGATATACATGCATTTTACCTGCTTCATCCATAATACAACAGAAAACAGTAATATTTAACGTAGCAGTTTCAATGGCTGACTTATGCGTGCTCGTACTACTGTAAAACAGCAGGAGTAAGTACTGAAATTATTAGGACAGCAAATTGTCTATTGGAATATGTTCGATTCTTATAGAAACATTTTTACAAATAGTTGCACTACTTATAAGGAGAATTGAGGTCTGGGTTAGGTAATTGTTCTACCCAGTGGGCAAGTGGGCCCTGTGGGCCCCCTTAAGGGGTTACGCTGCCCTGATACCCTCGAAATTTTTTTTGCAGATGCTATAAGATTGAAAATTATTTCTTTATTTCTTACGTGTGGAGCATGTATTAGTGCATCTATCGTATAAATACTGTACAAAAATATTAAAAAATGGTGAAGTTATTTGTTGTCCCTCAACAAGTGTGAAGTTCCTCCTCGTGAGCGGTGTATCAAATATTTCCAAAACTATCTGTCCGATTTATTTCAAACTTCGTACATACACTATTAATGACATTATCTAAGATACAGTATATTTTTTGTATGCAATAACCCATTTGTATATAATAAATGTTTTAAGCTTGCGGTGTTAAGTAAAAAATGAATAGTGATATTCACCTTGCTGTCATTTGTACAACACATTTTTTCTTCTCAAATCCGTATGCAACTGTTGAACTACACATTGTAAAATGTTCAGTACCAACCGAACTATTTAAAAATGTCCACCATTTATTTAAAATTAAAAAGAAGAATAATTTAAAAATTCAATTGTAACAGTCTGTATTTACATTTAGTACATATCTACTGTATGCTGTCAGCAATATGTACAATTTACATACACTGTATTTACTAATATATGTATATTTATTTCACCAAAATTTGAATGATACTTTTTTGCCACCTGTGTATATTTTGAAAAAATTACTTATTATAAAAATTAAATTATAGTCTTATAGTTGTGGGTGGGCCCCCTTTCTCTCCTGACAACCAATATTTTTAGACCCAGTCCACCACTGGTTCCACCAATCCAAAACCCCACACTACTTATTTATTCACGATATATTATGGCCTATCTTTATGTTCGACCTAAAACTTGATGCGCAGCATAAAATAGCCCGCGCGAGAACGGGTGCATCAGCTAGTCGAAAACTACTCGTCTTCCAACCGCGTCGGATAATCGACGTTCCAGCGTAATCGTATCAAACGTTCCAATCGCTTCCGTCGAAGCCGTAAAACAGCCTGTAACTACAGTACGGACGTGGTTATTCGCGAGAAAGGAGGAAAGTGAATGGAGCCTGGCGCGGCGGGGAAAAACTTTTATTAACGCCATTGCGGCATCGCGCAGGAGAAAAAAGTAATCGCGCGATCGACGTAATACCGACGGCCCTTCTTTTGTAAGCACGTCCAGGCCAAGCGCGTTTTAATAAAACAGAAGTAGTGATCGCGGCGCAAAGCCACGATCCAGCATTATATTTCCACCGATTAATTATCTTGTAGCAACACCGCCGAACCCCGTCCATCGATCTTCGTGCACGTTCGGCGCCGTTCGGCAGCGATCGGCTAGCGTCGCGCTTTACTTCGCGAGCACCGAAAGGGCGGTGGGGCTCGCGAAGTTTCGGCCGTGGCGCTTTCGTTCATTCGTCGTTCAGCGCCCGGTGCGCACGTTCGCCGCGATTTTCGCGCGTAACGCGGCTCGGTTTCGTCGTGTGTCGTGTGTTCGCTCCGCCGATTAACGATCATCGAATAAGTGATACACCGCTTCCCAACCGATCCGCGACCGCACCGTGGAACTTACTGTTACTGTGCGGCGGGAAAGTGCGTTGTTCGCCGCGGAGGACCATTTCGAACGCGAAGTGTGTTCGAAACGTCGTTAGGAACGTGTCCGTCTTGTGAGAGCTCCTCGATCTCGGTGGACTAACCGGTCCGAAGTATTTGATCGTGCAGTGGGCCTGGATGGTGTCTAGCGCGTTGCCAGCGGAGTGGATGATAAATTATATAGAGAAGTAAGGGAGGAGCATTCGAACGTGAACGGTATCGTTGCGGGTTACGTTTTTTACTGGATGGAAGGAGCGCGACTGAAATCGTGGGAGCTTTGGGAGGTTAGGTTAGCCGCGAGCGGCCAACGTACGTTGAAGATCACGTGTTGAGTGTGAAATATATGCACATGAATCGTCCGAGTTAGGTTTGAATGCAGGCCTTTGTGTTTCGGAGTGCCTCGCCGTGAGGACACTTGCGAAAGAAAGAATCGTGGCAATTAAAGTTGATACGTTACGCGTAACAGAGTCGAGCTAGCGTTTTTCCGTACACGTTGCAACTCGATGCAGAGCGCGACGCGCATCCGTGCCGCGTATTGAAGTCCGCTACACATGAGAATTAATTCCAATTTATTTTTCCTCGTTAATTTTAACAAGCCAGGCGGCCTCTATTATTAGGTGTCTCGATTTTCTTTTGCAAATCATAGTTTAATTCCAATTGAGCATTGGTGTCCAAAGAAACTACGCAACTCTCGCAGATCTGTTTCCAAACGAATTGCTTCGCAGCTCGCTACATACTCGATAAACTCGACGTTACTTTGTAATTGGAGTTTATTTCCTCACACCCCTTGATTCTTTCTTCCCACTTTGTATCCGCGTGTAAAAGTGTCACCGAGACGACGTTAGAATTAAAATTCTCTACGATAATGGGGCGTAGATGAATATTCATAGCGACGAACGGAATATTTTACACATTCACTTTTTCCACCTAGGAAACTTAGGAAACCAGCTGGATGACTAAAAACATACATATATCGTGAAATAATGAGGAATTGCCTCTTGCGAACGGAGGAGGGGACTTTATTCTGTTTACCGAGGAAATTCAGCGAGTCAATAGAACGAGTTCTGGCTTTTAACGGGGGATACAATAAAGAAGAGTCCGCGGAGAAAGGGTCGCGATAAATATCGGGTGAGAAGGCATTGTAACGCGACGATTTCGCGGTCGCGGCTCTTGAATAGAGCCCCGTGCGGTTGAATGTCGTGACGGGCCAATAATTCGCAATTAAACTGTCTAATCAACATTGTCGCGCGGCCTGTTGATGGCCCATGCTAGCGTGAAAGAGATAGCGCTGCCTGGCAAAAACCCCTCCCAGTTTTACGCGCCTCGTTCGACAGCGACGAACAATGAAATTGATCGGTAATTTCGCAGCGTGTAATCCCCCTGCCGTACTACTACTGCCACTATTTTTTCCTCTCGTTTTAACTCCGCGTTTCGATTAGGTGCCACGTTTCAAAATCAGATCGAACCGTCCGCGTCGCGATATCTCATAATCCGTTTCAACCCCGATTGCGCGAATCAACGATTTCGTAGCACGCTTCGCAGAAATCTCGGGTGGCCGTTTTTTTCCCTCGTTCAAACGTTTCAGAGATCGCAATTAATGGAGTAACTGCTATGCTTCCAGCCGTTAGAGCGCTTTGAAACTTGTTTTATGTCGGAAGAAATGGCCCTGAGAATGCATGCAAATTAACGAACTTACGCGAGCGCTGGGTGCCGCGAGGCGTACGAACGCGACACGTAAAAACGATGAATGATGTAATTCTGATTCAAATATACGCTGTATTTAATTTTGCCTCCCATGCGTAATGCGTTGAATGGGCGTAATTGATTCCTTTCAAAGCTTTGCGAGTATCGTTTTTATTAGGTCTCGCGGACTACTTAATTGTATTGCGTAAATCTCTTCATCTCACCCAAAGTAATTTTTTATAAGGACCATTTTTTAAAGTAGTTGCTAGAGCCACGTAATTTTGGTCCCTTAATAATCCAGTATTTTTCACAATACACGAACTTAACTTGATCGCAACTTTGACGGAATTTCGAGCGGGATATACATTTCCTTCTTTCCGTTTTTATGCTCCTCGAGTTCTGAGCGCGTCTCTAAGTAATAACGCGTGATGTTCCAGCTCGTTCGAATGCACTTCTGCGTAAATGTTGCGCGCTAAACCAGCCTCGCGTAACTGGTAGCGCGGGTAATGTAAACTAAATAAACGTCCCTGCTAATCATCAGCCAGTGTGTCAGTGTTGTATTGTGTAACGAAGTGTAAACCAGCGAATTTGTGAAGCATCGACGATCGTTGACGAATTTGCTATTCGATGACTGGATTACGGCGATTTGTACTGGTGCTGAGAAGAATATTATTTGAGATTATTGCGCAGGAACTAGTCTGCGTTTCGGGGGTGTCGATGGTTTCGGAGGATTGAAGGATCGACATCGAAGCATCGGTGAGTTTTGTGATAATGAAATTATTTCGTTGCTTTGGTAACCACAATTTCGAGGAAGAGATTTCAAATCGTTCTTTAGCTTCACACTTTCAAATGTAATATTTTATGAAAATTAATTTAACTAAACTACTTTTACTCGTCATTTTTGTCTCGTTCCATTGATTCGTATCTACGAAAATATTATGGACGTTGGCAGCGGTTTGAAGTGATCAATATTCGTAAATGCTGACGGGAATATAATAGGTGCATCCGATTTTCTTAGTTTATAACTTTGGTTTTAAATGAAACAACGTGGCGTTTTTTTGTGGTACAATTTATTTATTTGAGATTTATAAATTTTATGATGTCAAGTTCTAAGGATGATATCCAACAATAGTCGGTAAAATTAGGAGCTATTAACATCGCATGATGACTTTTGCGTCACCTGTTACATAATGTCGTTTGCTATTATAAATCATTTCTTAATTAAGTGGCATTCGTGCTGTCCACGCATTTTTCACACTTGAGTTTCTCGGAAACTTCGAAGATCTCGAACGAAAAGAATTTATTCTGCACTTTCAACTTATTTTTTCAGGAGTTATTTCCTAATAACTTTAATAAGTTTCAGGACTTATTTTCGATAATAATAATAAAATATTTTATCGTTCCTTCGATGAATCGGTGAAAAATTTGCAGTGCTTTTTTTACTCTAGCCTACGTGTCTCTAGGACTTTATTGAGTGTACGTCTTTCGTCCTCAGGCGAAATAATTTACTATTGCAATATTAACATCTGCAAAGGACGTGTCTGACTCTGGCAAACAGATGTTCCAGGACGTAAACATGCCTTGCAGATGTTAATATTGCAATAGTGAATTATTTCACCTCGAGACAGAACAGCAGTGTCCGTCCATTTATTTCCTTTGCTTTGTGCTTTTCGTGATAACCATATGCTACTTTCTGTTCCCAAAAGTCTCCGTTAGGAAATATACAACACTCCTCAGCATCCATCTTCTGTATCAATTAAAAAATGAAATCAAAAATGTGGGTACAGTTTTTATAATGGGATATCTTTGAAATATATTTTTGGTGCAAATGAAGTGTCCCACTTGCACTGCTCTTCCAAATGCATGTTCGTTATTCCAGTGGAAGTGCATTTAACTACTTTAGTAGTTTAAAAACTGTAGGTACTGGAGAATCAAAAAAATAACTATACACAGTGCTTATTAAATTAAATGGAAAATGACGAATTAATATAGTACGAGAAATCAATCTTGTCAAAGTTGGTAGGAATTTTTGGTTCTTGCATTTGGTACTGCATGCGAAATGAGAATAAGAGAACATCTTACCACATTAAATGTAATTAGTAACTACTGTTATGTTGTAATTTTGCAATATTATAAGAAGTAGTGCCGAATACTTCGCTTCAGATTAAAGACTCCGTTTCATTCAAGACTAAAATATATGAGAGTGCAAACGCTTGTTCTTTCTCCGTGCTTGATTTTCTAGCGCCGATGCGAGCCACGATTTCTGTTTTCGTAGTTGATTGTACTTTTTTGTTATTCACGAACAAAGAAAACGCTGAAAAACAATGCAAATAGCCATAGGAAGATGAATTCGATGGGACTGTGAAACAAAGTTTGGGGATATTCGTGCACATTTCAATCGAGGTGTACCGTGGGCGAGATTTAAAAAAGAACCGGCTCGACTAGTTCAGATTTATACAAATGCAAAAATCTTCTAGTGCGCGACACGCGTTTCATCGAAACGCTCAACCGGGAGTTTTCAGGGGGTGAAAAAAATAGAAGAAATTTATCGAGCTTTGACAAAATGCATTCCCGATTTATGCCCGTCGTAGAGAGCTGTATTTTCGACGCACCTTCGAGACGATTTTCATTGAGATTGAATACGTGAAATATTCATGTCCCCAGAGTCGTATGAAATCCATTTTATCCGGAATGCCGTGAACAGGCGTTTTTTTAATTCTTTTTTTATTTCGACTGTGAATACGACTGCTTATCCACCGTGACGTTTCGTGGTCTGTCAGTGCCCCTTTAATAGGGAGAGTTCTTTAGAACCGGGTTAATGTGACCTTAATTAGTTGCATTTCATAAGTGGATCTTTAATTGCGTAGATTCTGAATAAAAAACGAATAGTTAAACACGCAGCGCGGATAATTATGCAGACCTAAATTTTCTGCTTAACGGTCTTAAATTTCTCACTGGGAAATGTGATCGTCAAGGGAGCTCAAACACTTGAGGCGAGCACTTTCCATTTAAATGATTTCCAGCGAACATGATTTTGCGGATGCTTCCGTGTATGGACATCTTGCTCGTAATCAATACTCTCTCTTGGCGAATGCGACGCCGAATTTAATTTTAGTTAGATAGCAGAATAATGTGCCGAGAATTCAGTGAGTATGAACAGGAAGAATACGATAACATTACATTGCCATGGAATTGTGATAATGGTTTGTGATGTAGTGTCCCACAACAGTAGTATCTATCTATCCCTAATAGCTGCAACACAGACATTTGTGCAATAATTATCGAATGCAAGAAAGGTCATACTGTTAAACGTAGGGATTTATATTTAAATTTTTTTATTACTTATACACTATAGTACTACATATATTTTTTTAAAATTATTTATTGCCACATCCCCCGTATTAGTGACTACGATTTATACATATACATTACAAGTTAAAATCTCTAGCAATTAAAATACAGATGCGTGTTATATGCTGTATATTGTGTGTGTGGTAACTATTCAGTTTTCATGTCTACCATTATGAAGTTAACGTTGTAATTATTAAGCTATTATTATTGATATTGTATTGCATTTTGTCAACAACCAGAGTAAGTAACAAAGAGTATCATTCACAATTCTTGGTATAGCAATGCGAGGTCTTAATCAAATGGGAAATTGTGAAATGTTTAAATTTTTCTGGTAGAATTACGTAGTGTAGTTGATTGAAAACGAAATAATTCACACACGATAATGAATTCAAAAAATAATTTGAGAATTTAGGTATATTTTCTATATAGCGTAGAAGTGCATTAACGGAAATGTGCATCGAGAAACTTATCGATGTACTCCTTTCCGATTAATCCGTGTTCCCAATAGTTCAAGCTTGCTCGGGCTGCCCTTTATCTGGGATTATCGGCACTCCAGTTCATGAGTTCCAACTTTGCAAAATCGAACACCATGGTGTAACGTATTTATGTTTGTACTAAGAATGGTCCGTCTGTTTAAAGTGATTTAAACTTAAGCATCCCTGCTGTCGAGAGATTATTGCTAGAAATTCACAGTTTTTACTCTTAACGGATTTTTTCTCAATATTATGAACGTTTGCACAGTCTATACATAAAAGTACTAAGGGCAGATAATTTATGAATTAATCTTATGTGGGCTATTCCAAGTTTTAAAACTGTATTCATTGTAATGTGGGAGCGTTTAGAAAATAACTTCTAGAATACAAACACAACAGCTGATGCAACATTTAAAAAAAAAATTGTACACTTATTAATTAATTATACACCTGGGTCTGATTTTCAAATTCAATATACCTATACCAAAGTAGAAGTTCCACATATGAAACATACTACTCACATTTCATAATAAATTCGAATTCGAAGTTCTGCCTTTTCTAAATCTTCGATGCATATATATTATAAACTACAAATGCAACGTCTTCGATTTCTATCCTATACCTATATCTTGAGTTAAAATAAACTAGTAGTCCATTTTATCTTCTCATCGTACATGAACACTTTTTCCAATTTACTTATTCCCCTGATTAACTAATTATATCGATGTAATTGTCACATACTGCCCCACACATAAATTAAAAACAAAACTATGAACTCGATTATCTAAAAATTTTTTGAGTACTATGTCCTATGTGCACAGTATATTATTATACATGGTGTCTCTTAACTGCATGCAAAATTTGAATGAAAACGGTAGACCCAATTTCGTGCACTGCCCTCGTGAGTACTTAATTCCCAGAACATTCTTCATCTTTCGTAATAAGCTGTTCGGTTCGAATAATAAGCTGTTGAATTCGAAAGTGACATCCGTTTTAAGGGTGTAGTCAATGGGATAATGTAATTCGGAATATCGAAGTAGGATATATGATAGAGGGCGTTAAAAGTCGCGCGGATATGAGCACGGATACGCGGAATTTCGAAGCGTGATTCAAGCAAGGTGTAGGAAATCAACCGTGGTAGCCGAATTCTAGAACGTGCCAAGCCTATTTCGAAAGAGTTACTGGGCGACACTAATGTCAGTAATACCAACCCTGCAACCGTCGCGGTATTTCGACCCCAAAGCTGCTGCACCCGCGTACTGGAATCTGTCCAACGGATATACATACCTTACGCTAGTCACTCCCCCGCTTCCGAAAACTGGGCGATTGTTAAAGGGGACGGGATTCGCGCGATACACGATTATGCAATGAACAGGGGGAGTTCTTATTTCATTTGTCAGTTTTTTCGAAGGTGTTAACGCGCTTAAGGGGGTAGGTAATCTAGTGTAACTGCCCGTTTTCAACGCCATCTTCGGGAATTTATTTAACAAAAACTATAAGTTTATATTATCTGGCGTTTTGCATGCATATTAAGGTATGTTTGAAGTAATACTCAGAATTTTTTTGAACTTTCTTATCGCACATATACGTCCTCAAACGTAGCAACGTACAAGTGCTACATTCCTCTGCATAATAAGAAAAATTCTGAATATGTGTGACTATATCAGTTTCGTCTACCCTTAGTTTCGAGGCTATCCCTTCGTAGGCGTGAAATATTCGCCAGAGATATGGCAAAGAAGTGGTACAGTGAGGACGCAGCCAGTATTCATTTTCACGTTCCATTTCCTGATACTCTGCGAGATGCTTTCAAGGGCTATTCAAAGTTTCTGAACATTCTCGTCACACTTTTTCAGCGAATATAATCGAATCGAATAGTCTCATGGCATCGACGCAGTATCATTAAAGAGAAATGTATAAGCATACCGTTCAAAATTATACAAAATACTTCCTTACCGCTTTTGTAGTAAATGTTTATCAATAGCTATGTACATTTTAAATTCATTTACTATTCAAAATTAAGCTCCTTTAATATGCATCTAAGTAAAGATGGTGCTATCTATAACGTGGATATGATCAATGAATATATTCCATATGGCATGTTATAGGGTAGACCAGGGGCGGTAGTAACACTTTGACTTTGGAAAACGATTACGCAAGAACTATCCCAGTTACAACAAAAGTTCTTATACGAAAATGTTACTTATCTGACATTCTTGACCCACAACAGTTTCGCTGTATGTCAAATAATATTCCGGTTATTAATAGAAAATGGGAAGCTGAGAAAAATGTTACAACCGTTCCTGTCCCCGGGTTGGTTGTAATACTGCATGCAAATTTAGCTTTATAAAATTAAAATATTTATTGATTTTAATTATGATAATAAATGAAAACAAGTAAAAATTATAACCAATTATGCGGTATCGCGAAATTCACGAAATCTGCGATTTTCAACCTTATTCTGTGATCTTTAAGCGTTTATAGCTCAGAGCAATGTTAACCGATCTTGATGAAATTTTAGGCATGTATATAACTTTACTATTTTTGTTTGCTATTCCGACCTAATGCATTTTTTTTCAATACGACGAAACACGTCACATAGCAAACTAATCATTCTAGCTTCTAAAAAAAAACTCATGTCGTTTGGACCAATTCTAAAAAAGTTATGAGATTTTATAAAGTGCCCAAATACTTTTTTTACTAACTGTAGGTAGGTACATACCGAAAAGTTTGTATTACTTGTGAGTTGATTTATTACAACCCTGTAAAAATATATGTATGGCGTATCTGTTCTCCACGATAGATGTGGAAAAAGTACGTAGGTAGTAATAGCTGTTGCATGGCTTGAAACCGTGCAAGAGGAAGTGAATACAGCTTGATTTAATTTCGCCGGTGTCTGTCCCCTGTGTATCTCGTGCTGGACAGGACCGTAGGAAAGGGTCCTGAAATTCTCGAGTGACACCAGGCCAATTTTCAGAAGGGTTCGCCGAGTGGACGACAAACATGCGCTTTTGAATTTCCCTGCCGTTCTATTCTGCGAAGAATGGTGCCAGTAAGCGTCTCGACTAAGTGCTTTGCTGTTCAGATTCGAGCTTTTCGAATATAGCATGGCTCACTGACAACGAGCCTCGAGTTGTTTATCTGTCTCGACCTCGTGCACCGTTTGCGAATCTCTCATCATCTCTGATACCATATCGCTCCCGTCGTTTACGTCGACTTTCGGCGATTACCCTTCCGCGGGGGCGTAATGAATCTCGCGTGTCTTCGTTTAACAAACGTTAACAGCGATCACTGTGCAATTTCGGCTTTTCGCCGCGAGGATAATTGTGTGAGTCTTAATTTTGGAGGGAATCGATGTTTACGCAAGTTTTAGCGACGGTCAATTGAAATAGAGGAATTACGAATTTTTGTAATTTTGTTAATGAGATTGTATGTAATGATAGTAGCAAAATTTATCTGAATATGTGGAGAGACACAGTGGGGCTATTTTGATAACTGCATAAGTATTGATTTATAGAAAAGTGGTTTAGGTAAACACGGGTAGCATAGGTATTTTAGAAACAGTTATGAAATTAATTATTGAGATTGGTTGTCACTTGCATTTTTCACCACTTCAAGGCAATGGCTCATTTGTTAGAATTGAATTGAATTACTTTTCTAAATCTGAAGTTGTAATTATTGTGTAACGAGTTCATTAAATTTAAATAATGTAGTGCTCCAAGCTTTCTCTGATTTATTGGATTTCTAATTTGAAGGGTTGATTACCCAGCATATCCATATTTAATCCAAACAAACATACATGGGCGAAACGTGTTCGCTCATATCTTTGTTAAAGGTTTCGCTAATACATTCTTCACAAAGAATGCAAAGATGCAAGCATATCATTTCACGTACACTTCATGATCTCCTATAAAACATCACTCTTACCTTCGGGATTAAGTTCGACTTAAGTGGCGGTGTTGAACAGGATCGAATCGCAAGGCATAGGCAAATGTATCGTCGCAAAGACGCCTTCGCGATTAAACGGTTGTTTTAATTTTAAGACTGAAATTCCAGCGAAGATTACCAGCTCGGAGGCGAAAAACTCTCGAGCGTAACGAGTTAATCCTCGGTTAGTTTGAGATTACGGGTAGACAAGTTTCCCACGTCTACGACGCTTCTGGTCGTTGGCCACGGACGTTCTAATTTTTTCCTGCTGCTGGCGTGCACGGAAATAGCAGAAACGATAATAAAATCGCGGAAACAATAGACGGGGACGTGGAACAATCGCGATACGCGCTTTTCCACGTAATTGAAATGGAATGCGGAATGCACGACGAATTTCTAGAAAAGTTTTCAGCTGCACGCACACACGTACAAGCACAGAGGACGGTGGTCGAGGGGCGAGTGGGGGCTGCGGGGGTAATGTTGGTGGACGCGTTCGAGAATAACGGATGGGGGTGGAACGGGGGTGGAAGGGATATCGGACTGACATGGGAGAAAGGATTTTAATATAAAATGCCAAGCGTTCCAAGTCCTCAGTTCCAAAGCTTCGGTCGGGTCTTGACAGGCGAAAGCGCTTTCGCGTTCGTCGGATCAAGTTTCTTTTCTCGGTGTCGTGTGCCTTTGACTCCCTCGCATCCCTTTTATCGCTTCAGGCAGAACTCGATCTCTGTTGTAATTAACGGATTACTGACGGAGTTCTCGCGTTTCAACGGGGACGCGAAAATATTCTCGCCTGTTTTTAATGGCCGTCGGAAATTACTGTATGTGGGGCACGTTTGGACTGGAGAACCGCCATTTCGCGAACTAATAGAGAGACATGGCTATTGGGCCACAGGAGTTTTGCATGATATGGCTCTTTCCTTGTCTGGGCTTGGCCATTTTTACTGTTGGTGACTTGATATAAATATCCGATATTCGGGGTAGGAAAAGAATGTAGAGGATAAAGTTGCTTAAATGTGGACCTCCGTTCCTTGTAACTTATACATTTTTCATCATATTTAACTACGTGAATTTAAACTTTTCTCTGAATGCCACAAGCACTTTGTAGATTACTGAAATAGGATTCTTGAGGGATTCTCTACTAACGACGGATGTTTGGCAACTCCCAAATTCAAAAATATTTAAAACTTCGCAGAAATGTAGTTCAAGTGATGATAATAACGTAACTATTTTTTATTTTAGTAATAAAATGGTCATAGGGATGGAAACGTTGTCGTGGATATTTACAAAACTAAATGTTTTCATGATTTATCCCCATCACACTTTTTTCGAAAATTCATTATCAGCATATTTTAACAGTGAATTAAACTTTTTTTCGATATCTTTTACGGTTAAAACTCAAATTTTCTTTGAGGGGATGCTTTCATCCCTAGGACCGCTACATTGCCAAAATAAAAAATGGTTACATCATTAACCTTTAGAGGGCCGGGCTGGCCACTATAGTGGCCACCTAAGAATTTGGATACTTTGCCGGTCATTTTGGTGGTTTATATGCATAAATTTTAAGAAAATAAAATTTACAATTTCAATGAAAAAATCCCGGCCCTCTAGAGGTTAACATCACTTGAACTACATTTTTGCACAGTTCCAATTTTTTTTTGAATATTCGAGTTGCCGAACGTCTCTCGTAGGTCACATCATGAATATTATATTAAATACAAATTAAAGTGGCCTTTTTAGTAGTTGCTGAATTTACGTTCATATTTCTTGTGATATGTATTATAAAAAGAAAATCATATGATATCTGTCAAGGTAGAATCTTAATGTTTTAATTTGCAGGTAGTAATTTTCAAAATGAAAATTTTTCAGAAGAATATTTAAGTATGTTATTTTGAAAGTAGAAGCTGTAATTTCTCATGGTGATACTTTTCGTACGGTATAAAATTGTGCAACTTTCACCGCGCGGCGTCAAGCACAGTCGTAGATTCTTTAATAATTGTAAACTGATAAACAGTATAAGTTGAATATTTTTTTGTACATATGAACATGCATATACCAGTTGGATTTTCATATATTTTACCTTTTGCATCAATGATACAACAGAAAACACTAATATTTAACGTAGGAGTTTCAATGGCTGACTTATGCGTGCTTGTACTACTGAAAAACAGCAGGAGTAAGTCCACTAGAGTATATTTGATTTTTATAGAAATATTTCAAGAAATAGTTGCACTACTTATAAATAGAATTGAGGTCTAACGAAATATGTTCACATTCTGCTGTGATATTTATACAGGGTGGTCCAAAAGAAATCGTTCACCTAAAGAACATACTATCACAGGTTACATTAAAATATAGATCTAATTTTTTATTTGTATCCTACAAGCAAAATATTATTATTAAAACTTCATTTAATTTGCAATAGTTAATTTTCTATAAGTATAAATTACAAACTTAAGAAACAAATGACCACAGAACAAAACTAAACAAAAAGAACGTGTCGTCCGACTTTTAACACGTGTTATACACATTTAAATCTTCTCTGGATTGCTGACAGAATATATCGAATTTAAACCCAAAATAGAGCTAAAATCCAGTAAATCAATGAACATAATGTTTCCAGTTACAAATCACACACTATAAATCACACAAGCATCCATTTATTGCGGTTTTACATATTTTCTTAATGAACGCTGATAAACACCCAATCGTTTGTTATTTATACGCGAACACGAGCATTTCTAATTTACCCGCATCTAAATTATCAGTTTCAAACGTGGACCGTAATCGATAGTCATTTGTCGAGTGCTCCCTGGAGCACGGACAGTCATATAAACTTTTACTGTGGCGAACGTTTAACTTCTATGATATATACCGCAGTGCAACACTTTCCACAATAAAGCAGCGCGATAAATATAATAGCGCAGCGATCATAGTTAACCTTTGCGATATCGATACTCAAGTAGTCAAATGTTCTAAGCAAAACACACTGGAAAAACTTCTCTTACGTCAATGTTTCTCCACCTTTTTTGAGTCACGATCCCCTTTTATAATATTCAAATAACTTGCGACCCTCCTCTCCCATATAAGGTAAGGTAACTTCAATAAGGCAAATAAAACAAATTAAAAAAAAAGGAATTTCAGAATATAATTCTTACTTAATAATTTTAAAAAAAATTCCAAAAAATCGTGGTGACCCTTAGAAAACACTGCGCAACCCAAAAGTTGGGAATCACTGTCTTATGCAGACCTTATAACCGTAAACGTTTCTCCGTTTTTACAGGGTGCAAATGAAAGAAATGGTCAAAGTAGGTGCATATTCCTCCTCCTCCTCCTTTCCAAGGTTATAAGTACTTCTTTTCAATGGGGTTCCGCTAAATTGTCTGTTAAGTATAAAGTGAATTATCACGGGGGTAGGGGGTTGATCATGGAAAATCTTAAAGCTCTCGTTTACGATACTCTTGATGTTAATGTATAAATATAGAAAAGTTCTACTGCCGATTAGTATAGCAGTCTTCGAAACACCTTAGAATTTCGAAACATTTGAATATCTTTAACAGACCTGGAGACGTCGATGTGACATACACATTTCTGCAAAAGAAGATCATTTCCATCAATTTCTTAACGGAGTAACTAAACAGAACATATTTGTGACTATGAAAGTGGTGTGTCAAAAATCTAAAAAAATTGAATTCATCACAATTAATTTGTGTTACATAAAATAAGTAATAAATTCAATTTTTTTTAAAATTTTTAACTTACACCATTTTCATAATCACCAACACTTTTATATCTCGACGTGCAATAATTTTTGTACCCATGTTTTTACAACCGTTCCTTCGTCCTTAAGATAAGCAGAACACGCTGCCAAAGGTTGGCTTCCATTCCCATTACATCCTGCGCACCGTCTCGCTACTAATACTCGGACGCCAAAAGAGGATAATCTCCTGCCTCCTTCCACGAATCATTACTCTTAATTTCTACCCGGAAAAATACGTGCACCTTGAGCGTCTCGTCTCATCTGCCATTCCCTCTCCGACTCCATTTTCTTTATCTTCGTCCATTGTCGTTAAGTCGGATCGCAGTCGGTGTTTCCTAATGCTCGATACTTTTTCACAATCCATCCTCAGATCCTTCTCGCCCTGCTGGATCGATCCTCTCATTTTCCATTCCCTTTCCAGGCCTTGCTCTTCATCCCGCCGTGCTCCATGGATGTCGATCTCGACACGATTCCTACGGCGGGTTTCTGTTCGACTTCTAGTATCTTCATCCCCGCCTAGGCGTCCTCGGATGGGGGGAGGTTCAGCAGTTCAGCACGGTCACTCTGAATTACCAATGAGCATTCCGATCACGTTGCCCCGCGCGTGCTTTTCGCGCTGAATAGCAGCCGACCCGAGGCCAACGGGAAAACAAAGAGGACGGGCAAATGGAAAAAACGCGGGGAAAAGCGAGTCGCGTGGACGCGCCGGGTTAATTCGATTTGGTGCACGCGTATAGCCGTTTTTTTAATTGAACATTTTTTTCTTGCACCATGTAACCTTAACGCGCGTGCGTTCCCTCGCGCCACCATCGGGGCAATTGAGTGACAGTGTTTCGCGGCGAAATTTTTCCTGTTAAATCGTGGAAAGTTTTGGTTAGGGTGTGTGTTGTTTTTAACTAGAAAGGAGGGTCCAGCTGGGCGGTAAATATAGATCGAATTTTGGTTTGGATAGAGGAGGGGTGGTTTGGTGATTAATTATTTGTCAATCGTTGGTCTGAAAAATGCAGTAGCTGATTTTGTGTTCGTTTAAGGAAGAAGTGGTTTCGTTATGAAATGTGAGATGTACAGTATTGTTAGATATGAACGAATAATATATAAGTGCAAAATATAATAATATTAATATAGCATGCTCTTCATTAACGCTTGACATTTAATTCGTTAATTGTTTCAGTATGTCCTTTTGAATTGGAAGCTTGCTATCATATTTTACATCTTAGCAGGCTTTTAAAATTTGTAATCGAAATAGATATAGTGCAGTGACTGAAAAATTAATGCCAAATGACTTTAACATATTTTCCACTTTTTTATATAAACACCTATTATGTTTATATAAAATAGAATGTCACAAAATAGCTTTATGGAGAAAATTAAGTATTAATACTTTAGTCCACTAGTGAAGAAACAAAGTTTAATATACTTATCTGCATTCTCCATAACACGATGCTTATGCCCTAATTAGGCATCCGAAAAAATAAGAAATTTCCACTTCCATTATTATCAAAATAAGGAAAGCCACTCATTTTATTAATTATCATATACTTTGGTTTTCGTATACTTGTTATGCATGAGGCAACGTCTCATAAAATAGCTGAGCTTTAGGATCGCAAAATGTGTTTAAAACCATGATGGCTTTGTATTTTGGTTTTGAAATAGGCAAAAATTCTGTGTATGCTCTATTCGCAAGTTCAAACTTTCCTTTTTTTCTATTACTGTTTCGTCTCTTTATTAATAGAGATGAGATTACTCAACAAATAGCCATCATATGTATACAGATAGATCGATAAAAAATATCATCTAATATTCGCATTTCCTTCACTTGCTGAATGGGGGAGAATGGGCATCTCTTCGGGGAATGGCCATTCCCTTATCACAATTCCTTGTTTTACCTTCACTATAGGAACTTATGCTTAGGCAAAGCCGGGGGAACATTCTATGTTTTGTTCCAGTGCAGAATGGACATTATCTGTTTTTAACCAGTGTACCAAAACATTAACGCTATCTTACGGGGGCATTTGAACTGTATAACCATTTGTAATTCGACAGTTATGCAGTCCCAGTTGCCACCAACAAAATATGCTATAAATTGCAAAATCACAAATAATGGACATTCCTTTATTTTTCCCTCTACCCTTCAATCGTCCTACGATATACATAAACAAACAATAAATTATTCACTACAAGCTAAAATAGTACAGCCCGTATGGTTCCTCCAAAGAGCACTCACGCGTCCAACAAAGGCTCAAAACAGTCAAACGTCGATAGTTCTCTAAATCTGTGCGATGTAGACACGGGAAACTTATTCCCAAGAAATGTCTCGGCGGTTCCAACGGTTTACGTTTATCCCGAAGAGTCCAGGTTCGCATTAAAAATTCATTTTTCATCGGAAATCGAAACTGCTAGAAATTCTCTCGACGTTTCCATGCTTCTCTGAATGTTCCGGGAGTTTCGAGCAGAGAGATGGAAACTGAAGTTTCTCCACTTTTGGACCAGGTCCTGTATTCTCTAAATTTCTGCACCGCCGATGTACACCTGCTTACCTGTTACCATATTCCCGCACCCCTCTTCGTAGCCGACCACGGAAACCTATTTTTCATCGATAAAAATCAATGGCACATTTTGCGCGCATCTAGCACGCGGAGCACGTCTGAATAAAAGGCACTTTCCTCGCCAAGCACCTTGAATTCGCAGAATCCCATAAGACGCTTAACCTCTTGACTTTCATCCCTATTCTGTGGGAACGCATCGTCTGACTTGAACCTCTTCCTCATCCTCTTTTCACACTTCTTCGTTTCCATTTATGAAAGCATCTGCCTTGAGGCCTGGCCCAAACATTTTTCAGCTTCTCCTCGTACAAGTTCAACGTCTCTTGGTCTGTTTGAAAACACTTCTGTCCTCCCATGATTCTCAATCTCCCATGAATGAATCTCATTTTGTTTATATTGTATTTGAAAGTGTATTACAAATTTTTCTTTGGATTATTCAAATTAAGGCTGGCAGTAAGTTTAACTTGTATAGCTGAAAATCGTGGTTAGATTACTGATGAATAATTGACGTAGCAGAGGTTCCGCCTAAGATTAAATAAAATGCAAAGGAGGTGTATGAATGCTGGTTGAGTAGTGATTCGTTTAGTCTTCAGAATTTATTAATGCACCTACATCTCTTGATGAACGTTCAGTGGTATCTCACAGTTAGGAGCGTGCATAGTTGCGAGCAAGTTCTAAATGAAATTAACGTTTCTGTTTAAAGTGCAAAATTACTCTTCGCGTTAACATCTGCCTGAACTGTTTATAACTTTTTAATAGTATTAAAAACTTGAATACTTACATAATTTCGTTACTGATTAAAGCGATTGGTGCACAGCAGAGAGTAGTTTCTCCTCTAAAGGTGTTTTGGAGAACACAAGAGTGTACATAACTAAAGAATTAATTATTATGAAACATATTATGTGTATATAAACTTATTCCATTAGAGTGACGTGTAGGATTAATTCTATAAAACTATCATGTATGCTTTTAATACCTTGTCCATGTATAAATATACAGGAAAAAGAAACTGATATTCTCACATTTTAATTTCAATGCTTTATTCATTTAATTTGCTTAGCTGTTTTGTTGAACCCAAATTTATATCAGCACATCAAAATGTTTAAGCCTACCACGTCGTTAAACGTACTCCAGTTTCTCTCGAATTGACATTAATGGCAACACGATGCCTTTCTGCACCCGTAGTGAATGAAAGCCAGGTTCTTAATACTAGCAGGTTTCAGGATCAATTGCATAAGTAATTTTCACGCTACTAATTCCCGCTCTGAATAACAGCATTCATTCCCTCGTTGGTCTTATAAATTGCATGTTAGAACACTCGTGGTCTTCTCATTAAAAATTTATTTTCTTGTGTCGTACGCCGCAACTGCGCAGAGGGTTGGGCGCCTGGAGACTTTCCGCGGGAACGTATTGCCCAAGCAGGCCTTGCTCTAGGCGGGCTGTGGCAAATTTTCCGCAAATTTGCCAGGAAATACTCTTTCTACCCGCCAAAAGGTCGCCCGGCCGGCCAGGATGCCTGGACTTCAATTAAATTCCTGAAAGTTCCCAAGTCCACCGCGTGGCCGCGACGCGGCCACGGGACGACATCTGACGGGAAATTTAATTAAAAAAGTGCAAACGTGCAATTTTTTCAAAGTTTCCACGAATAATTGGTCCTCAGCCCCGGCAAAGAGAAGCCCCAACGACGGTGTTTGTCCTTCCGTCTGGTGATACCACACTGGGTTGACGGTTGTCCAGAGTTCGTCAAATTCTTGTCTTCCTTCCCTTAGCTGTTATTTACACTTTCTATCCGTGGGGTAATTGTGATTGTCTTACGTTAAAAGAAACAGCGGGGATACGATTTAGCCGCAGGTACGAATTAGGCAAATTTACCCTACATAGGCCAACTTGTTAAAGTTTCATAAAAATCCTTGAAATCTGAGGGGACCTAGGGTAAATGTACCATTTGTGGCCACTTTAAGGTTTTCCGTACCATTCACAGATACATAACTTACAAAAGAATACGTACACAAAAATAAAGAATATATCACTGTAATCCAAAATCTACAGATAATTGAAATATTCTACGTTGAACAATGTTTTAAACATAATTATTTAAAAAATCATTATATTATCGTGCCGGACTGTTTTGCACCATTTGTGGCCACGTATGATTATTAAATAAAACGGGACAACAAAACAGTAGAAATGGTGCCAACAACCCATCCTTAGACAGCTTAATTCATTGTAATGAAAGTGAACTAAGAATACTTAATATATCGGAATAAATAAGACAGTGGCCACAAATGGTGCAGTGGTCACAAAGGGTACATCTACCCTAAGTCTTTGCCCCGTTTTCCGAAGGATACAACGAGCCATGGGAAATGCGAAAAAGTGAATATCATTAAAAATCGGATCTATTCGCTTCGTGAAATTATCAATTCAATTAAAGCTACATATATAATAATCTCCAGTTGAGTTTGAAGCAGGAAAACGTGAATTCTTGGAAGCCTCGGGCAATTCAATCCATCTCGCGGCAATATTTTCCTTAACCTGTTCTCGTGACGTCGATTAAACAAAAAGTTCGAAAGGAGGCCCCGATCGTCGAGCGAGTGCTTCTTTAACCGTGGCTCGCCAGATCTGCAGTGAAATTTCCGGGAGATTGCGGCCAGCCAGGGGTGGGTTTCGCGTTCTCGAAGTTGCCCCAGCCGCTCTGAAAAGTTTTATTTATTTACCAGTGCCGCAGAGCGGCGCGGTTCGTCCTCGAGGAATATTATTAAACCCGTTGCTCGTGTTTGACTTCGAACGTCGGCGCTCGGGGGGTATGGGAACTTTATTTGTATGCCTGGCTGTGTTTCAGCGCGTCGCGATACGCCGAACGAGTGCGAAACAAGCTATACGAATTGACAACTAGGTTAAATACACCGGCTGGTAACGAGGCATCGCGATGCACGTGCAATCGCGCACTGATGTACTAACAAGGGAATGCACGAGGTTCGGGGTCACCAATTGAGCTCAAATTTCGAGTATTGTCAGTGAATACCATGTGCGCTAGCGGTACCTATAGTGCACTAGGGTGGCCCATATTTTCAACCTGCGATTTCTTTTGCTCTGACCTCCTAATATGGTTCCATTTCATAAAAAAATAGTCCCTGAAAAAGATTATTGCAATCGTACAACATGAAAGGGTGCAGACCAGGTCTTAAAGTTTAGAATTCATCAATGGTTTGAATTTGAAGAATTTCTAAAAAATGGTAAGTCCTATCGAAATTTTGTTCAAATAATATTAAAACAGCATTCAATTTTCTACAATAACTGTATATATAAGTTTTTCGTGCTTCCAACCATTTTTTAGATAATAGTTCTAGAGGGGAGAGCAAAGAAATACAAAAATAAAATTTCAATAGGTATAAATAAGAGCCGCCCTAATAGTGCACTGCAGCTGAGGTGTCTTAACACACAGTAGAAGAGTATGGTATACGTTTTCTTCCAACGGTGCAGAAATCTTGGTCTCGGAATGAGCCTAAGAATTCGACACTCGTCCGACAGAGATTGAAATAACCCGAAATCGTACTTGTGCAAATATCATTGATACTCAAAAATAATAAAGAGCTAAGTGATCCAGTAAGAAAAATTAACACACAGTGCTCTGAGCCGCGGAGGCACAAATAGAATTTTTATACAAATTCGCAGATTCTTCACGGATTCTTCACAGCTTCTTTTAGCCCCTATTCCCTTTAGTTTTAGCCCTTTAACTACGCATTTACCTCCAAGGGAAACGTACTATATCCGTCGCGTTTCCCACTTACGTTTAAAGTCTCTGTCCTCGCAATAAGAAGGATTTCTCAGACGGTAGTTTGAATTTATCGAGGCTCAAAGCGACGGGGATCTTTTTCTTTTTCGGTAATTAGATTCTCCTGGTTTAATAGCGGTGTCCTGTCGTAAGCCCGGGGTGCTAAAGACTTTACAATCTTAACAGATGGCTGGCTTAACGATTGGATGTATACAGTTCATGGGCTTGTGACGATTTGCAGTAAACGTGAGTCACGTTGCGCGCGACACCTAACGACTCACGTATCGTGCACAGGCGGTGTAAAACCTTTTCTTATCGGGGTACAAGTCTGGAAGTTCAGCTTTGAAATTCAATGGCCAGTAAATCGTTGCTGGACGTATTAGGTGGTGTGTTTCGAGAGGGCCTCTGTCGAAATAGCAGGCTTTGCTACTGGAAAAAGTTGTTTTCATTTTCTGAAACATGTGTGCTGGCATCCAGTCGACAAGAATCTTGGCCAGCTATTTATTTCAACGATACCGATTTAATTATCGTACATTGCATACATATTTCGTGTTTGTTTGATGCCATAGCACGTATCAACCTCGAAATCAGGCTGCTGGAAGCCTCTCGACTTTCTGCGGCAAATGAAGAGTCTGTCATATTTTAGAATCCTATTAAACTTACAGTTTGGAGAACTCAAACAGTCTCATGAAAGTTGGTCACCAAATAATCGATTTTTCGATTGTTTGGATAGTTGAAGAAGCAATCAGTAATGCATGTAAAGTCTACGTACTCGTTTGGCTCCCATCTATTAAAAAAAAAGATGAAACTTTTAAATTCACTCCAACAGGGTGAAATTGACCCCCGAAAATCTGGTAATTTTCCGATTTTGTGTTGTAACTCGTGAACTGTAAGAATTAGAAAAAAGTTTTCAGGCAAAAGTTACTTTTTTTAATTAGGACTATTATTTGGTAATTTACAGTTCTTCGCGATATATAAGAGAAAATTTTTTAAAAAGTTTCTTTAATGATCCATTTGTAGCGTTCTCTATAATGTATCTATAGTTTTGGCGAAACAAACATGCTTTTAAAAGCTTATGATGTTAATAAACATTGTGTCAAAGAACAAGCCTCAGCTTCAATTTATTTCTCTGTAATTAGTTGAAAATAAATGCTTCATTTTCGACCAAAATAACTGCCTAGTAGGTACCTTTAAATAGGGGATGTACGAAGGAAGTCTTCTTAGGAGACTCACATCTCTATCAGTCATGAACTTGTCTTGGCTTAACAGGTTCAGAGTCCGTTGATATATAGTTCAGGGCTGTTTTATCTTAGAAGTTCCTCGAATACGTACCAAGTGTCTTTCATACGGTTATGCAATGTATAGTAATGGGTTGGATGGATAGGACGCGCTACTCTAAATTTCGACAGGAAATCTAGTTGAAAGTTTCGCCTTTTCCAGAAGTTATATGTTTAACAGATTCTATGTCTTTAATCAATATTGTAGTTAGAGTTACCAATTCTGATTCATGAGAGTATAAACCCTGATTAATATACTTTTAGTTAGTACAATCTACCAAAAAATGTTCAATCAAATTGTGGTAGAAGGATGGAACAAGACTAGATCTATCTATTCATAACAGATTCAAACTTATAATGAGATCATAAGAATATTCGTGGAATATTAATTTATTGTAATTAAATTTGTGTAAAATAAATATTGAATTTGAACGAATATTTTTGTATACGTTCGTTGATGCTTGCACTGATACAATACTTTTTTCAATGAGCTGTGTAGAATTTTTCAATCGAATGCACCAAAAACAACAGTATATTAATCAAGGTTTATATTAATGTGAATATGAATTGGGAATTCTTAATTTGAGGTAGAGATGGGCAATATTTTTATTTACGTATATAGTTGTCATACTGGGTCAATCCGACCCAAGGCAATTTTCAAACAGCTGCTATTTAAAAACTATCTGTTAAATTAAATCGCAAAAATTCCGGTGTCGATCCGATTTGATCCGTTATTTAAATAATTTTTTATTTAGTTAATGGCCAACTCTGCTTTATATGTAAAATATGTTGCATCTAGGATTTCCAAAAAAATTTGTGAGTATATATATCAAGGGCCCGAAAAAAAATAAGAATTAACCTTAGAATCTTGCAATTAATTAGAACCTTGCGCATTCCTCTAAAAATAAATCTTGGTACATAAATACTCTGTATTCCAAAACATACCGTAAACAATAAACCCCTCGCAGCGTGAATTCATAGGCTGACCCAATAATAGATTAGAGTACACAATCGCGATTGTGCACTCCCAACGATTTCACAAAAGAAAGAGGAATTCATAACGTAAAAGTTGCTGCGACGTTGCGGTAAAAAAAACGTTGGGCTCGTATATTGCGTTGCGCGCGGTGGTATTCGCAATATTAGATATCTGTTTAACATTGGTGGCGCTGGTATTCAGAAAGTTGCCGTAAGACTATGGGACTCGTTGCCGCGGTCTAGTCCCGGCAACCGAATATACGTATATTCGCGTTATTATTAAATTCTCCGGGCAAATGGAGGAAAAGTTGCGACGCTTAACTATTTCGAAGTTTACGGGGAAAGATTTAAGGGGAAGTTACGATGCTAATAGCTCGCGTCGAAACACGCTGTTTGCAGTTGCCGCAAGAATCGTACTTGCGTGAAGTAATAACAAGCCACGGCACTTGGGCTTTTGCAATACGGCCGCCCAACAGCACAATCTATCGCAACTTTGTTGCTATTTAGCGCGTAATTTCGCGCGGAACAATACGCGTCGATGCTGTGCGAGCGCGAGTAACGCCGCTGAGTATTGGCAGCCGTGTAATTCGCGAGGAAACGCCGGTCTACCTTTTCGCAGTTTCTGTCGAGGCAATTCGGTTCGGTGACGTTAATATTCTGTTACGGTCGTTGCGTTTCCGGGGAGGTGAATTATCCACCGTTTACCAGCGGCGGGACTGATCCAATACTTTCTCTTGCTCTCCGAGAAATTCGATGATCGCGGTACACTTGGTCAGGAGTTTTGAAACGTAGTGAAAGAGAACGTGCTTGGTATCGACGTTTCAGATTGAAACCTAGAGGGAATGCTGAGTGATGTTAGTATCGATAGTATTGCTGACAGAGTCGGGTGTGTTGCCATTTCAGAGTACAGAGAATCAGTGAACAGTTGTCCATTACCACGTCTACTGAGTACCATTTCTGGTACTATCGCTTTTCTTAATATAACATTAGTTTTTGGTGGTGTGATAGAGTATAAAGAACTGAGTAATTCTTCTATTTAAAGTTTTGTTCTAGCTCGTACCGTTACAAAGTTAAATTAAAAAAATTAGAAACATGATAACTTTAAGGGATGGTTTCACCCCTTCATTAATAGAGGTACACTTATGAAGGAAGTTCAGTTACTCGAACAATCCGATTTCAATAGAAGTATCAAGCAATTTTTTGTTTGTGCCCATTTTCGACTTTTTAGCTGAAAACACCTCTTAAAAGTAAAGCTCAATGTGTGATTTTCTACCTTCTTGTATGTATTAAAAACTGTAGTAGATATAAAAAAAGTATTACACTGAAAACTTAACGGCTTTTTATGCCCTATAAAACTCTGTAATCAAACTGTTTAAAATTTGTAGTTTAAACAGGGAAACGTTTCCCATAACAAATATTAAACAATTCCATTACATAGTTTTATATAGCATAGAAAACCATTCCATTTTCTTTATAACAATTTTTTTATATCTACCGAATTTCCCTTGTTGGGGAAGGTTCAGTACATAGGTATACATATACATGTTCCTGCAAAGATTAAGGTATCACATGCTCGACACCATCCGTAGTACTAGCAAAGGATGAAATGTTTGAATTGACAACTGGTTTGGGTATACTAGCACACTAACAAATACCGTACGTCAGCCTGCATGAGTATACAGGACACACGTACGCTTTGCATTTGTTGCTCAGGTGCAGAGTACTACTGTCATGTCACGGTTGTCGACGCAGTGCAGGCGTGAGTAATGTGACTCAATATTGACGTTCATATCAACGTCGATAGCTTGGTCGTGAGCGCAAAGAATTCCGCTCCTGTTGGATAATTTAATTATCTGTTGCACGCTATTCAACTTATTGTCAGTATTTAGTATACACCATACCTTTGATAATATCACAGAAATTCCAGATTTGTAAAGCTGATTTGAAGTTGGAAAATTTACATAAAAATTACAAAAGAATTCTGATTTAATAAAAGCTACTATTTTCACTTTCCTGTTCCTTGGATCGCTAAATTTCCATCGTGAAACTGAACGATACGTGAAGATTAAATAGTACTATAGAACATCGAGCAATCTTCATTTATATTATTCATTATATCGAAGAATATTTCATTATATTAATGTGTTAAATAAATAAATAAACTTGCCATTTCTGGTGAGTTAGTCTTCACTTTTTTACATCTTTCACTTACAAGTAGTGATAAATTTGTTTCGTCTAAACAGCCATGTATATAGGTAAGCAATATAGTTAGTTGAGTCACGTACTCGAATTGTTTTTCTTTTGGAACACGGAGGTTTGTAATAACATCGTTTCATAGATTCCTGCAATTTTATTAGCTCCTGACCCCAATTTTAGCGTATCCTTTAAAGCACGATACTGTACCCCACACATAAAAACCAGTTGCATGGCAGCCGTGTACATTGAAATTGCATCTGTATGCGTTTCGCATTTATGGTTACGTAGAAATGCACTCTTCAAATAAGGTTGGAGATCCATAGCTCTAATGTTATTTGCAGTGAAAAATGAGTATCGTAAGCATCGACTCAAAGTGACTAGCTTCTACAGTGGCTCATATCATTAAAAACCTTTCCTTTTTATTAGACGAATATCGTGATAAAATTTTACTTTCATAATATTTTTCTGAGCATGTAGTTATACCGAGTATCTGCTGAGTATGTAGTAGGGAACTGTTTCCACTTAAAAAATTTATTGTACAATGAAATAACTAGTGAATTTGTGGACGGATGTTATTTATCCTCCATTTCACGTGGAAGTTGTAGGTTAAAATGAATTCGTTTATTCTTTCGACGTAATAGAAGAATTATAATACAAAAATACAGTAGCTCAAAATTTCTATACAAAAACAAGAATTAATTTAAATCTGCTGGCTTGAAAATTGGCTTTTCTTAACGATATCCAGTTTGTCTATTTGACCGCCAGTTAAAACAGGGATTTGGGATCAACCTAGAGGTATAATACAGAACAGAATTCTTCAATTTGATTCCTCTCGAGATCGAAGCAGATATCTGTTGAAATAAATATAAATATCTCTTGAAATCGGAGCAAATTCTCGGCCAGTGCACTTTCATAAGTAGTTTGTGTCAATCACTGGTGCGACAAAGCGACCTCGAACAGCCAGGTCAGTTGTTTGCTTTCATCCTAGGATGTATCTACGCTTCTGCAACATTATATCGCAGAGTTTAGTGGAAACACGTAGAAGGGGATGTGATCTTAACGGATTTTTATGGTAGTTGGTGCCCATCGTGTACAGCCTGCGATTTGCTGCGCGCTATCGAACACGACATGAAAGGAACTTGCATGCTATAATCGAGATAAAATCAACTAGTTGCTTGAGAAATTTCTAGGGTTATTTCCACCACGTCATTTGGTTCTTTCCTTATTCTGTATCTAATTGCTTCGTGGAATCAGTGGAAAAATATCCTTCCAACAACCAGAAACTACATAACAAATTATTAGCTATTCGTAGTAGTAATTCTTTACATCTTTATGACAACAAAAGAAAAGAAAAAGTGTATACCACAGAAATAAACTTTATTATTGTAAACAACGAGGTACAATAAAATTTAACCACAAATCATCAAAGGTAACTTTACGCCTGTTGAGTAAACATTAATTAATTTCAACAATATGGGTATAAGGAGGTACTATTTCCTCCAAGTAGTTTATGATTGTTGAAATAATATTTTTTAATAGATTGTACAAATTTGCAGGCAATCCACGTGAAATTAGGCGTGGTGTAAATCATCATTTTGCTGATTTCGATTTTGTTGATATCTTTTGTAGACATCATTTAAATAATATAACCTGCGAGGTCTGTTACCAGAAACAGATCACATTGCTGTTTTCAATAGCTCGTTGTGAAGCCAATTTAAAAGTGAATATTACTAGAGAAAATCTTATTTTATGCAGAACACTACAATGAATCCAGTCATATTTTTTCGATTCTGTAAAATACGACCTTAAAGCAATATTCGAAAAACAAGAATTTGGTTATGAAGGAAAGTTTTTTTTATCTGAAAACAAACTTCTTCAGACTGTCTAATGCTTCTTAATTAAAATAAAAGAAGAACGAACTTTGTAGGATCGCCAATATCGAAGGTAAAAATTCATTTAGAGAGCCTGGTTTTTAAAAAATGAGCAAGAATTGCAAACTTTGTAAGCTTGTATTTTTTAAACAATTTCGAAATCATGATTTAAACCGTAACAAATTTCATGAAAATTCTTTATACCATTCGTAAAAAATAATTTCAGTACTGGGTTTAGGAGGACTCAGGCATATACTTTCAGTTTTTGAAACAAAAACTAAACATATGGTTCAGCAGACATATCCAGTACGAAATATGTATATTTGATGAAGTGGTTCCAAGTGGCCAGATGATTTTATCCTGACTGTAGTTTACCCACGCTTGTAAGCAAAGAAATATATACGCGAATGTATGTCAAATATTCGTTTTGAAGAGGTCACGAGTCGATTTCTTACGATGTGGGTTGATATTTCCACTGTGCGTACAACGTTCACAATTGCTGACGAGAAGTATGAGCTTCAAGTATCCCCAGCGCGGCTCGTTGCAGTAGTAAAAGTGTATCCTAAGCTAGACTGACAATGAGAAATCTTTCTCTTTGCTCGTTCGGCACAATTTTTCCGATTGCACGTTCTCCTGATTCTTAGCTCTTTCTTCGTTTTTGCCGTAGCCAGCTTCTACAACTTCAATCAGTCGAAGAAATTTTTTGTGTGCTTTGTGCTATTCCCGAAGCAGCGCATTGTTAACCTTTATAACTAGATGTATATGTAGGTCATCAACCATCGACCAGTTTCCTTATTCCCGTTTTCTAATATATATATGGAGGCGCGAGATTCATAGTGGTGTAAGTCATTCGTATGATGTTTCTTGGTTAGTATAACTTGGTTGTTGAACTCACTCTTTTATTGTAATATCAATAACTTGCTGTTCCTTTTGGAATTTTTGGATGGAATGTGGATGATTCGAGTGCCAGGGAAAGTTGAATACGTTTTATGCTATCTAATAATATTCATCTAATAGTAGATGCCTAAAACAGTAAGCTACAATACTGGCGTGTTAATTCGAAAGGGCGAATCTGGCCAAAAGGTGGTTCTGAGATAAATGACTTTTAGTATTCTGTGCCATCGGTATGCTATATATCCAATTTATAAATCGGATTAGTTTAAATATTAAATCTAGATAAAAAGGTATCTAAGTATTTGTGACAAACCCGTAAAATATTTCATAAACTCCAAAAGAAACTTTGGTAGATACCAGTCAAAATCAGGAATCGATTTCAAATACGTTTGAAATATAAAATCTTATATCTTCAGTTTTAATACAGATATGACTTTTTTATTTAATATACATATAGGTAAATTTTTTTCTGCTACCTAACAACAATCATTTAATTTAAGCGAAAGTTGCAGGTACGCCCTTTCAAATTAACACGGCAGAATATCCAATATTAACTTGCGTTCAAATTATATAGTAGATACCAAATTCGAAACATAACGTAAAATATCTTAAATGGTGCGATATTGGCAACCCTTTTCTAATAGATATGCACATCTTCCTGTCACTTAACCGATACTCCTAATCCCTGGTTTGACGAGCCGAAACCGGGAATCCCTTAGCATTTCACAGTCAATTGCGATACTGCTTTAATTTCGGTCCTTTCCATTTGTCATCATTGACAGTGGTCCTTTGCGCGTAACCACGCGTCGAGTGTGTATCATCAATCGTCCCATAAACCTGAGCTTTCCTGGCCACGGCTGTCTCTGAAGCACTACGGGGCAAATTCCAGATTACCCTACGCCTCGAATAACATTTACATACGGCATACATTTACCGTTCCGAACCAGCAGCCACCGGATCTTCGTCGCTGCAGATCCGCAGCGATGCACATTACGACGGAAATGGAATAGGGCCCGTGGAAACGAACCAAGGGGGTAACCAACCGCTCGCGATTCCACGTGACCAGCTTGCGGGTAAAATGTCGAAACGTCTTTGCTGATTAGGAGGCCACGTGAATCATTACCCGCTCATTTCAATGGAAATGCATTATTATTATTGTTATACGTCCCCTACACGCTGTAGTAGGGTAAAGGACCCAAATACTGTCACCCTGAGCTGTTTTACTTACAATACCGAATAGTCCTTGTGAAATCATACATAAAAAAAAATTGTGTAAAGGGTGAGGTTCAGCGACAAGAAAATGCAGGGTGAGTCACTCTACCACCTTAAATTACTTGTAAAATTAAATTGCAGCGTTCAATAATCTTGCAAATTGCGAGGGCAAACAGAAAACTAATTATTATATCGTACGCCACCCCTGACATCATTCCATATAACAAACAGGTTACAAGTAATTTAAGGCGGTAGAGTTAGGTGACTCACCCTGTATACTGCTATTAATTCTAAGTTTGATGATCTTATATCCTGCAATAAGTAGCAGAGTCAGGATAATACTATGTACAAAAATAAGTCGGAAATGTAGAATGAAATTTTTTTATTGGAGCTTCGATTTTCGAGGAAATCGAATTTGAAAAAGTCAGGTATTGATCAAATAGCGTGCGTTTACTTTACTACGAATTGGCAAAACCAGCAATGAATACGGTACAACTGTGTATGAAGTGAATTCTTTCGAGAAAATACATCGAAATTATAGGCCATTTTTTTCAAACAAGGATCTATCGTCATTGCGTGTTTTTGGAAAATTGAAGTTCAATATGTGCGGCTTTCGACATAAAGTACAGGAATATGAGAATAACTTGATTTTCCACTTCTTATGAGCAAAAAGAATTTCAAACAGCAGGTAATACTCCATCGCATTTCGTACTAAATACACGAAATACCGTTTCTGTCACAGCACTGGCCATTACAAAAACGCGAAAGTACATCAATATATCGTCGCACTGACGTGCTCCAATTTACGTAGCTCGTTAGTTTTCATACGTTCTGTCATACATGGTACAAAATTTAGTATTCGTGTACCACTAAAAAGAGTGGAATTACAGTGGAGGTGCATTTACAATCCTCGATGCTTCCGCGTCAGCAAACAAGAAATCGCACAAAATATAAATTAGCTTCAACGTTCTCGAGCTAAAGCCCTTATAAAAATGAATGAAAGCGGTAACTAAAGAACGAAAGGATAAAGCGAAGTAATTGAGACCGATGGAACAGGCAGTAATATTGCTGATTAAGCGAGACAAGCAGTATATTGTTTTGGGTTAATTTTTGACAGTGCAGTTACCTAGCTTACCCTTGTAGATTAAGGGGAATGGAATGCTGACGGGATCGATGTGTCTGCGCGACGGATGACGGGTTTTAAAACGGCCCGTTCGTTGCAGGATTAATATCTGAATAAACGTCGAGGAGGCAGTCATCAATTGGCCCTCATAGATTCTGGCTTTCTCGAACAGGCGTGGCTTCGAAGCGCAGCCAGCAAATTTCAGATTACCCTGGCCTGGATAACATTTACATACGGCACACATTTGCCCTCCTATACCGATTGGCAGGGAATAGCGTGGGTGGTAGTGGCTGGCTACTGGGAAAGGAGTTCGATCAGTCGACTATCCGTTCGCTCGCTTCATCCCCGCTCGTAACAGCGAAACGACTGTCGGCAATAAAAATACAGAAATGTTTATTGCTACGATCAGCGACGGAGTTGCATTTCGACGAGGTAAGGCAGACGTAACCTCGATCGACGTAACCGCTTTTATTCCTTTCGTGTGTCGTTTCTGGGCCGTTCTTTGTGACCGTTGAGTATTACGCCTGGAGAAGATATAGTGACTAAGCTGTGACCCACTCGAATGAAGTGCAAAGCTATATCCTTGAGGCTACAAATCGTCAAATGTGTTCTTCGTTACTTATAGGATCGGGCTTATTTGATCACTATCGCTTGGTGATAGAATGAAGATTGTTTCCTTTATTAATTCCCGGAAAATTAAGTTTTCTTCAACCGTCACACTAGGAGGACGCGTTAAGTGGTATACTTATGAAAGGATGTCCCTGAACATACACACACACACACACACCACCACCAAATGTTTCCTTCGTCACTTATTACAGTGCTGCACTTATTTGGTCACAGTCCCACACACTTTAGAATCTTAAGGGGAGGTTCCGGTCTAAAAACCGATTTTTTTTATTCCATTTCGCGAATGTTCAACCTTTTAAGGTTGACGAATTTTTTTAAATTCGTAAAAGTCCCGAAGTTATAGGCATTTGAGTAGCGGCAAATGCGTGGGTAACACCCGGTTACTTGGCACTCGCGTAAAACTAAACGCGTTTTTCTCGAACAGTGTTTTTACAATCGGTGGAACCTATATTTCGTAAAGTTATTACCCGATTCGACTGAAACTTTTTTTATTTTGAAGAATATGTTTCTGGCTCGTAGAGACATCAGTACAATTTAAAAAATCGAAAATTTGAATATTTGAAATAACTGTCGTTTTTTCTGCTTAGTTCACAACTCGTCGTCCGCTGGTGTGCATGATATTTAAGTACCTTCCAGGCAATCTGAAACAGAAATTTGAAACGGCGTTTTACTTTGTACATATGTAACTTCAATCTGGTGAACCAGAATACCGCTAAGTTTTATACTTCTTATGTTACATAAGAAAATTGGCGCAAAATTGGATAGCAAAAATTAAAGCTTCAGACCTTTCAGTTTGAAAACTCTCCATACTGGTCAATAAAATTGTTTCTTGCTGGTTCATCAATTTCAAGCTACATATGTATAAAGTAAAACGCCGTATCATTTTTCTGTTTCAGATTACCTGGTAGATAAATATCATGCACACCAACGGACGGCGAATTTTGCGCGGCGCGATGGTTGATCATGCATAACTACTATATTTATGGTTAAAAATTAATAAAAAAAAACCTGCAGCTTCTTCAAAGGTGCATCAAAACATGGTCCAAATTTCAGAGAAATCGTATCGCTGAATTCTTAACGAAAATCCCAAATTTTGCTATGATTTTAGCTCAAAGAATAGGATTTTCCCCTTAATATCCATTGAATACGCCTAATGTATTCCTTTGTACGCAATATCCTACCAACATTATCCCTGATACTTTCACAGGATTACTATACCTCTGCAAGGTACTATACTAATGCCCAAAAAGAGTATCCAATATGTCCCTAAGCATTTAACTTCAGAGAAGGCATTCAAAGGCGCTATCTACTTCGTCCCCTGCTTTGCTGAGTACAAAGCACTTCAGACATACAATGTTGGAAGTTGGTAGCGCCCTTGTGTGTTTTCTAGTAAAGTCAAGAGCCCAGAGACATATTCAGTATACATTTGGGACATCACTGCTCTAAGGTCCCTGAGGTGCGTGTGGACGTGACCAAATAAGTGCAGGCCTGTAACCAGTAACCAAGGACACATTCAGTGGTAGTCTCAGGAATATTGCTTTACACACCACTTCAATGAATCTCAGCACGTTCACTATATATCTGTCAAGCTGCAACAGATTTAGTCGTCGAGTGTATTCACGTGCGGCGAACGCGGGGCGCGTACCCTTCTGTCGTCCTCTATCCCGTGTCACGCGATTCCCCTATTGTTTTACGGTAACGTTTGGAAGGGGCCCGGTGAAACCGCGTTATTGTTAGCAGAAGTCGAAGTTGCGCGAGCCGAGCGTTATTAGTACGCGAACGTAGAAGGCTAACGATTCTGGAATGTTATCGCTGGGGTTGCTAGCGGGAAGAGCGAAGTTTGTCGAGGCTGTTAAAAGTTGGGTGGCGTCGAATGGGAGGGGGGAGGGAGAGGGGAGCCACACCAAGGGCCCCGTGCACTGCGAAATCTCGCGCGAGGAATGATTTATTCTTAACGAATCTCGAAGATTCGGCTTACTTGGCTTTGATGCCATCGACCATTAAGATAACGGGCTTAATTGCTTCGCTCGTTGCTCGATTCTCGTTGAAAATTGGTAAGGCGAAATTTAAGACGACAGGTTGGGAATTTAATAAGCTTTATCTTATTGGTTGCGCTGAATAAACGGGGTTTGTGGACTTCAAGTTGTAGATCTGATATTACGCAATTTTCCACATTCGAAAGAATGTAGTTGTTGAAGTTGCATATGGGTAAACTGCTTTTCATGCTATGTGCGTCTAGATCTGTGATTTGTATCTCCGATTCCAAGTATAGAAAATGGATTTTCAAAATTTCCAACATCTTCGAGATTCTTCATACTTGGAAGACATACATACACGTCACAGACAGTTTCTTCGCCACGACGAATATTTAACGAGAAATTTCACGCCGCTTGTCAAGAAGCTCGATCTGCGCCATTGCTAAGCGCGCTAGATTCGATTCTGCGTTAAGGAAACGTGAAACGAGAAAGGGGAGGAAGGATTGGAACGGAAGCGTCAAACGCAGGATATGGGCGCGGGAAGACCGAGCGAGGCACAGTGAATCGCGTCGACAAACGGGGAACATTTTTCCCCCTGCATGAAAGGGAGTTGAAGCGTAGATCGGGCGCGAAGTTACTAAACAGACTGCGGCAACTTGCCGCGCAATGCACCTTTCCTTCCACATTTTCTTTCCTATCTCCTCTCACCGGGCGCATTTGCATTTGAAATCGAGATGAGCCTTTGGATAAGAGACCGCCCCGTTCCGCCACCAGCTCGAAACACTCGTTCGCTTGCATTACAGCGGTGAAAGAAGGGGCCCAGTGGTGCGGGGGGGAATGGGAGAAGGAGGAAGACAGGGTCATACAGAGAGAGAGAGAGAGAGAGAGAGAGGGGGGGAGGGAGGGAGAGTAGAAGTTTTCGGGTATCTGCCCTGCTGCGACTGAGGGGAGAATCGTGAGGGATGGTTGGAACTCGTCGGGGGTTTCCGCGAGCTCGGTCCACGAAGAGTTTTCACGGAAGGGAGAGGGGCTGCTTCCCCATTGTTTAGCGCGGGAATGGACGCGAGCTTGATGGAATACAAAATAGAGACGTGACCCACCTCGATTGAAGAAAGCGATGGCCAAAGAGGACGATGAAAGGGGAGAAGGAACGATGCCAGATAAGGGCGAAAGAAGAAATAAATCGGTGGGCGGGGGTGGAAGGCCCGTCACAGTGACAATTCGCCGACGCCTATTGTGAAATCTCGAAGTGAATATCGCTGGTTGCGATCGGGTGGGAGCAGTGTCGAAAGGGGGATTACGAGTGTCATTGAGGATGAAGGAAAATACGACCGTAGAGAGGAAGGAACGAAATTTGAATGGAATTATTGTAGCGTGTTCTGATGGAAACAATTGGAATGATAATTGGAGTTTTTTTTTAGGTATAAGACAATTGTAACACAAATTATGTTATGCAGGGGATAATTGTGTTTTTGGATATATGTGGCTGATGTTGGCTGGAGATTTAATATTTACGTATTTAAAGTGTATGGCAAATATTAATTGTAGATTCTCTTGCTGCAATTAATCAGATCAGATACGGCCTATATTTTTTCGTTTTAAGAAAAATAATATTTGGTTACACTCTCTAGTATAAGCAGTCGATACAGAAGATAAAACCTTAAATCAGTATTACATAACCAGGGTTCTTATTCATTATTTATGCTCCAACTCCTCAAAATCACAATTGCTTACGGCTTGGACATTGCAATGCATCGTAATTTGACATTATCATGAAGTTGTATAAGAATATATATGCATGACTTAATAGCTCAAATATTAGTGCTATTTGAAAAATATTCTTCCCTTAGATGTGATTGAATACTCAGTTTGTAAAAACATGGGTTTGGATGGAAAATACATAACGCAGAAAATTTGATTGGCATTATAAAAAAATGATATATTTTTCTATCTCCAGTAAATTTAACAATACATCCATACAGTGCTGGACAAAAGTATCGAGGCACCTTTTAAAATAGAATAACTTTTTTAAAACTGGTCCAAACGACTTGAGTTTTTTTTAGAAACCAGAAGAATTAGTTTACTAGGTGAAGTGTTTCCTCGTTTTGAGGCAAAAATGTTCAATTTGTATTCAATAGTTGTACAAACATGCATAAAAGTAATACAAAGAAGCAGTGAATTTTAAGTATCATATACAAACCAAAGATTTCACACAGAATATCACTGAATATCAACAAATATTTAGTAATACACTTTTCGAATAATTTTTCAAACTTCCATCTCTAATGGAAACAATTACTAATGACCCCAAAATTACGCATTTACGTACGAGTATAAGTAACTAAAACAAAATCTCCTACGTCACAAAAATCATTAATAAACAAATGTGCAAGGATTAAAGTAGTCTGAGATCTCCGACTCTAAATTTGTTCAAACGCAGAATACAATTACACCATGTATATCCAACCTTCCGAACGGTGACGTACTCCGAGGTCTCCACCTCGGCGAGAAAATCATCGACTCGACACACCCTAAATGCAAAGCGTCGGAATTACTTCGTAAAGGCGCGGGGCGTAGGTCCGATAAGCGGCACAAAATGGAGAAACGTGAAAGAAGCTCGGGCAAAGGGCTGGTGTCGATCCTAAAACTGAATACTGTTCGCTGAATGGAACACTGATGAAAATCGTCAGAGGCGGTGGCTGAGAACAAACCAATTTCGCGAGAGGAATAAAGAGAAGGGACGGATAAGAAGACGAAGCAAAGGCTAGAAAGATTCGGCATTGGTGGTGGTCGAGGGCGCGGATAAATAAGAGGGGGTGGAGGGGTGGCGTTGAGGACTGCATCGGGGTGTGCCATTACGTGTAGAGAAAGAAGATGAAGTGGATGAAGACTGTGGTGGTGTATGCAGGACCATCGTGTCCGTTGTGTTGAAGCTACCAGAGGATCTAATGGCGCTAGGTTCCGGCTGCATTCGCCTGAAGTCTAAAGTTTTATCGCCCTGTAGCTGCTATGGGTAGGAATTTTTGAGTCACCGCCATCTCGCGCGCTTTGCCTGTTAACCCTGTCTTTCACCCCTTCGCCCCTCACCCCTCCCCCGACATTTTCGCTCCTTTTCAACGTCCTCGTTGCCGTTCTTTGTCGGTGTGCCTGCTGTGATTGCCTCATTGCGCTTGGTCTTTGGCGAACGACGGGAATAAAACGACGAGCCTGCTGGGAGATCGGAACGGAATGGCCTGACTGGCCAGCTCCGGCTGCATATTCAAATATTATTACGCTTGTTTGAGCGGCCGAGCTACTGGGGAGAGCTTGGGTCAAAGGACTGGAACAAGCGGTCATGATTTTGGTGATTGGAAGAACACCTGGGGAGAAAAATGTTAAGGGGGATGACAAGCACTTGTGCAAACTTCGAACTTGCGTGTTTTTAGAAATGATGGTGTGAGAAAGTAGCGAAATCTTGGTGCTGGGGAACGTAATTGAGAGTGTTGGGGTTTTTTTTTGTTTATTGAATCGGTTGTTGAAGTTTGATTCGATGTGAACAGGATTGCTTTAGCAAGTATGTGATCCTCAGTAAATAAAGGAGTTTCTGGGATCTGACAAAATACGTGCGTATTCTTTGATCATTTAAAAACGCTACTGGCCCTTGCATAAGCTTCTCTAGAGCTGACTTTGATTTTAAACTTGCATTTTTTAAATGATTTTATTCATTTATTAGTGTTTTTATATATTATTGGCTTAGTGAAACCTGATCTATTTGCATCGCTAGGAGTGTTAGGGTTGTAATTTGTGAAACTGATGATTTGCAATAGTAGATAAAGGAAATATTTTTATCACTGTAGTTAATCACGAATATTATTGGACCACTTCTTGGTGGTTCATGGTTCTTTCTGTTTTTTATTTTTATACAGTTTATTACAATGTTTTTTTGGGGAGTACAGTTTCTGCAGGTGAATAGTCTTTGTGCTGTTAATATTTATATTAGCTGTTCAAGTTTTTATTGACAATTCTGAAAGCCCCCATTTTTAAAAATATTATCGATATGCTTACATTTTGATCATGGTTTGTGCTTTAAAAGATTAAATTGTTATTATTAACATCTTTTCAAATCCCCTAATTACCTACCTAACAATTACCAGCCAATTAAATTATATATAAACAATTTTTTGTAGCAGGGTAATATCTAAATAAGAGTCAGTTACTAATTTTTTCCCAAAACAAAACTATTCTACTGACAAATAATGGAATAATATAAAACAATCTACCATTGTCAAATATACACAATTAAATTAGTATTATATTTCGTTTCCTATCGTGCTTAACCATATTCAACTATTCCGGATAACATCCCTCATTTTCTTTTTGAGAGGGTTGGATTGAACCTCGCGTTATTATGTTCGAAATAATAGTTAGAAATTACAGTGCAATTACAATAACATTGCAAAATTGAAAAACGCTGCTATGCACGAAATCCTTCGTGCCAGACATTAATATCAGTATTACATTCGACTGGCGCGTCGCGCAATAGCGCTTTGCATGCAAGAAATTGGATCGTTGTAAAGCATAATCTGATTTATCCCCGAGAGAAAGTCGTTAAAATCCTTTATTCCGCACTGTCGTGCCACTGATCGCTTTGTATCGCGACATGCATCGACATGCGACTTACAGCAATTACCTCCTCCAGCTCCACTTTTTCTTCTCACAAAACAGTGATTGCGTGGAAATAAAATGTTAATGGCGTTATTTATTCAGTATTGAAAGAACCGTCTCACGAAAAAAGAAAACGTAAAATAACAATTGTATAAACAGATATGCAGGTTGAATTGTTGCATTATGTAGCACCCACAAAGACGTTTCGTTCGTTGTCAATTTTTATGAAGTTCAGCAGCCGGTGAAAGTATTTTCCTAACCGTAACAAATAACCCGCGGGTTTTCTTTCCAGCCTATTAATTCATCATTCGCAGTCAACGAGGAACTTTTTTAATTAAAGAGCTTTCAGTTTCAATTAATCTTTAGCGCCTTGTAACGAGTATACCTTTTACCTCTCCCGTCTCTTTCGGAGTTGACGAAAGTTGGCATTTGTTAGCAACTCCGTTTCACTGTACTCGAATACTTTTTTATCGTTATGTTGGGTAATTAATGGTCGAATCTGCGGATAAATTCCTTAGTTAATCTCAGACAGAGAATGATACAGGGTTTTATACACTTTGGACATTTTTAATAGAATCCATTTCTGGCTCGTTATATTTTCTTAAAATATGAAACCGTGAGAACATCGTTCCTGATGTTCCGTGTATATTCCCCTTTCATTTGCTATTGTACATAGTACACACACTATTTCGGAATTGCTAATCGAGCTAAAATACAATGGTCTTACCTTGAATGTAACTTCTACTGAATTTCGAATCGCTGTTTTCTCGGGTTAACATAAAAATTTCTGACCAATTTACTCGAAAATTTTGGAGAACATTCTGTTAAAAGCTGTAGTAGTAGTAGTTGCATTTGAATGCTAATTGGATAAGTATTAAAAAGTACGTAAAAGTCTATAGTGTAGGTACTGCCGATTTCAAAGATTGTCATTTTATTTTAACTAAGAAATTGTAACTTTTGCTTAAGTAGCGACTCGACTACACTACTTAGTTCATTTAAAAAAATCCATTTGTTTCATTTGAGATGGATATGTTGGGTAGCATCGTGTCTACTGCAAAACACTATTCTAGAAAATATATGTAGTGTTAATGGCTATATTTTAGACTTTTTAAGAAATTTTTCTTCAAAATTTGACTTGAAGGTCTTTGGTACGAACATTTTTGACTGGAACAAATTGTGTCAGTAAAAGGTGAAAATTGATTAGAGAGAAAGTTCCAGGTTCATTTACGATCTTTCTAATCATCAAGATGTATGTTAATTATAAGCTAATAGCAAGAATTTGTCAAAACTGTTCCACGTTTTTTCTTCGATTAGTTTATTATAAATGACCGACCCACCGGTAATTAATAATAATAATTACTAAAAACCATTGAGTCACCGAGGTATAACATTGAGCACGAAACAATGCATTTTAAATACCTACCTAGCGATTAAAAATCTTACTTCAGCACATGAATTAAACACTCTGTATCGTATTTTGAAATCAAGGAAGTATAATAGCAGCCCTTTAAATGATTAATTTCCTCGTGACACGGTAGACTAGGATAGACTTCTGCACGAGATTATTTACCTTGCGTTCCTATTAAAAATTCATACTTGTCATTCGTTGTAGAACGGTAATTTACATATTCATGTATTTAGTAGCTGTTAATAGCTATTTATCGTGTTTTGCTACTAAATTCAAAAGAAGTTACTTCCTGTGGACAGAAATTAATTTTCTTGTACATTGTTTGCACTTGTTATACCATTTTTAGTTTATTTATAGTAAATTAATTTAATATTGTAAACTTTTTAGGTGCTTTACCTTCTCTCCCGAGTTGTTCCAAAATTAAATATTGTTATTAATGGTGTAATTTTTCACTAGTTTCATTTAAAGATTTTCATCAAATTTTCTCGTATAGAGAAACGTAGGTTCACGTTGTACAACTTTACAAGCAAGCAATAATGGACTTCGATGGCCCACGGAATTTACTAAACTGGTGATGAGTACAAATTTTCTTAAAAATTTAAAACAAAATTACAAATCTAAGATATCGCTTAGATGCGCTAAACATAAGTAGCAGTGAAATAATTTTCAACTTCATAGTATCATAACAAAAATGTATGAAATTTGGTGTTGGTTAAATGTCTCGGGGTGGCGTAACCCCTTAAAAATAGACATTTACAATTTTAATTCTAACTTTATAATAATCAAAGAGAAAGCCAAAAACCCATTGCAACCCCCCTCCTCCAGGAAACACTTCGCGACCCACCGGTTGGGAATCACTGTTTTATTCCAATTAATTAAGTAAAACGTCGCTTAGAATCGTGTAATTTTCAGGCGACAGAAATACGTAATTGACGAAATACGCGGAAAGGCCGCAGGTTCCTCATCCTTGCTTGAAAACCTCCCAATATTCGCGTCCGAATTCGGGCACCAAGGCGCCCGCTCCCTCGATGAATACGGTCGTCGCTTTAGCGTCGCATTAGTCCCGGAAAGGTGCATAATTATAAACGGCAAAACTATTACCACGATTTCAGCTTCGCCTGAACTTTCACATACCAGTGGGGATGGTCGAAAGCCAAACTATTCCCGTAGCCCTTGTACCTATATAATGCACGCAACCTGTGCTCGCCAGTGTGGGTGTGCGAGTGTAGGTAGCTGTGCGACCGGACGTTTGGGCGCATGCTGGACTTGCAGGACCTCCTGCTGACAAATTGTTATCGCGACGGTAACGAAATACATAATTCAACCGCGTCCGAGGAACGGAACGCTTGACGCCGTTCGCCATTGTCGAAACGCTTGACGCCGAGGACGGTGGATTTTGTATATCTTGGATTTTGCCGGCGTTTCCCGACGACAGCGAAGGGACACGTCCGAACTTTAACTGACAGCCGCTACAGATGTGTGTATAGAACGATGGAGGCTAGAATGGGTCTAGGCGATGTTATGATGCAACAAGCGCGTTGTAAGTTGCAAGTGTTAACACTTTGAGTGGCACAAGGTTTGCAGAAATGCCACTTCAGTTGTGTCCACTTTGCCCTGTACGGATTTTGTACGTGTGCCGACAGAAATGAAAATTTGAACCTCTATACCATGTATTACATTTTTATTAGAGTAGGTACTTCTGGGAGGGAATTTTTCATTCTGTGTAATTTGAGTCACTTCTGAGTTTCGTGGAGAAATTGGAAAGTACGTATGATTCAAAGTAGCACGAATCAGGTTGAGTTCATTATAATTTTCATGCGGAGAATTTTATTCATTCATGATACGTTCATGAAAGTTTAAAGAGGATATTGAAATTGCAAGTTTCGTTACTACATAAATGACTTATCACGGGCTCAACTGACAAGGGAAGATTCCGAACCCGGAAATTCAACAAATTCTGAAACTTTGTGAATATGTAGGTGGTTTTCTCCTGATTACAACGCAATTTTTGTTTGCTGCCCAAATTCACTCGAAGGGGGTGACATTAACCCCTGAAAATTCGGCTACTTTTCGATTTTGTGTTAGGTATACTTAACTCGTGAATTCTAAGATATAGAAGAAAGTTTCAAGATAAAAATTACTTCTTTTAATTAAATCTATTATTTGGCAAAAAATTATTTTACAGTTCACGAGTGCACTAAATTTTGAGAGGCTGTTGACAAATTTTTAGAATGAAGAATCTAACACCTGATTGGTCTAAAATGTCTCTATAGATTTAACATTCTTCTACTATATACATGTTACTTTATTTAGTGTTGTAATTATTAGAACAAATTACCTGTAACTAGATATGCAGTTTATGTAATTAATTACTTCCAAGATCACCCTTACACTGGAATTTCAAAGCACCGTTACGCTTAATACGACATTCATTATACTCATAAAGTCGGAGCACGTAATGTCAAATAGAATCACTGACGGAATTTTAAAAGAAGGGAAAGGGCTGGAATGCTGGAGCACACGTGTAGGGAAAGTCCCTGTCATACATCAGCGCGCAAATTATTTTCCAACGTCATCCGCGCGGATGTTTCTCGCATGACGAAAATGCGACGGGGAAAGCCTCGACGGAAAGACGTGGAACGAAGTGAGACCTTACTGGGATACCTCGTTCTAGGGATTTTCGGGGGTTTCCTTGGAACACACGCCCGAGCTTACTCGTTTCGTCCCTTCGTTCTGGCCCGCTAAATTATTCAATTCATTTTCTTGCAGCCCCGAACTAACTCGAACTCCTCCGACTGGCTCTCACCCTTTTCGCGTAGCTCGCTCTGTTGCTCGCGGATGTCCATCTTAAATTCAAGTCTCGCCTTTTGTCACGGATTTGACGTTGTTGTCGTAGGTGAACGTCCCCAAGGTGGTTCGCTCTTCGACGCAGAAAACAGACCGTGCATACGCGAGGCGTGCTAAATTTAACATACCAATGCAAGGTGTCCAAGTTCTTCGCGCAGGGCAAATAGTAGATACATTTTGAAATATTCATGGTGTCAAAATTGGAGTCAGTGTGGTCGATTTCAAGATATCTTATATTTAAATGAAGAGTTACTTTGGTTTTATTTTACTTTGCAAGAATAAATTTATTTTTAAATTATTGATTAGTCGCAACAAGGAAAAGCAGCAGCTTTGTTTTTTGAAGCAGGATAGTGGTTCCTATTTTGTAGATATTGGTAATTGCATCACGAAGTTCCAATTCAGTTTTCTTTCGTTTGTTACAGGGATTTCTAATGAAAAAGTTGGTGGAAGTCGTCGTGTACTTTGTTTTGGGCGATTTAAGGTATGTAAATTATGGTACTGATAAATTAAAGGAGATAAGAATTGGGGGTGGAATTAAGAGAATCGTGATGATCTGTATTTCACTTCAGGGGGAAGACCACTGTCAGAAATCTGAAATTTTTTTTCACATTTTCTGAAAGGCGTACATTTCAAGAATGTTCTCTCCAAATTTTATGAAGAAATTTACAAAATTGACCGAGATATGGTGTTTTTCGTGAAGCGGTGTCAAACGTGCGACTGAGCCACGCGGAACTTTGAACGCGTTTTCTTCAGAATGATATTTTTCAACCGCGTTGACAGTCTACAGAGAAAACTATACGTAATACGTATTACGTAAATCTGTATGTAAACTACAAATCTTGACTTGGCTTCATACTTTAACAGTTAATTACTTGCAAACACACGTTTGAAATATTCTATTACACGTGAGGTAGAGGTAAAATGTTATGAAACACCAGAATTCTGCTCAGCTATATACATGACGTATGAGGTTTCTAACAAGAGGCATCGTTACTTCGGGATATATCGTTCGCGTATCCCCGTAATGAAATTCGTATTGAATTTCAGCAAATACCTACGTACGTTCAAACGCCGAACAGTTGCTGCATACGTTAGCATTGTTTTCTGTAGTGTGCTTAGAACGATTTGGAACTATGCTCCATGCGAAAGAAGGACCCTTTTGAAAGCATTCCAGTTAAATTATTGCAGTACTCCCTTTTAGCACATTTTGAACGTGCTTAGTTACAACTGGATTGTAATTGCGCGAAGGTTTTCATTGATTTGAATTCGAACAGTGCCTATCAGTGAAGCATAGGTACTTCTACCTTATTGTCAAATTAACCAATTGGAACTTTAAAATGTTCATTGAGTGAATAAGGATTGAATAAGGACGTGTGACATACGTAAATGAAATTTATTGCAAATTTTCAATCTGCACCCATTACTGTTTTGAAATATTTGAAATATTCGCCGAAAATAGATATAATGAAAAGCAAACTTATCAACTCAATAACTGCTACTTGTTCTGTGGAAATATATATTTTTCTCTTTTCAATGTTAAGTCAAAGCAATAATTTTATAGACAGTTTTTTTAATTTACTCGAAGTTGTTAAAGATGAAGCTGCATCCTCTTGCTGCAAGGTCCTCAATTTTGATGACTACTTTCCCGCATAAACCTATTATCAAACAGTATCTACAAGCTGCACTAATAAAATGCAACCATGCACACGAAAAATAAATTCAGTTTGAAAACGATTAGAAGCCCTTTTCCGATCAAACGTGGCAGAAAAATTGGACGGGTGGTTGAAAGGGAATTTCAGCATCAAGAATCTCAAAGCCGTTATGCATAGGTGCGCGTGTAAATAAGTGTCCCTGATTTATTGAGCGCTTCGCGCCATAATTTAGCAAAGACGAGGGCCCCCTTTGGCGTCAGCTACATACCGCGATCCGTCCCTCTTTGAAGCATGTTCATTCATTAATGCGACTTAAGAAGCAGCCCCGGGGGTGAAGGTGAAATTGAGTGAAACGAGATTAAAACTAGGAACGAAATACTGTGTAAATTCATTGCTCCGGGTGTCTGGCTCGATGAAAGGAGTCACCGTTGCGCGCGGAGCGAGGAATTTCTGATAGCGTTAAAGTACACTTAACGAACGCTCTTCCAGTTCCCGCGCGCCCTACGAATTTCTTAACGTTTTCTTCCTTTACGCTCCCTCGTTACACACAGTCCCTTCGATTGCTCGTTCCCTTTAATCGGCGAATCAAGTGCAATATAGGGCGCACGGACCGCTGCCATTTTTTATGGATGGCGTTTCGGAATTATGAGCGAAGGCTCAATTAGCTGGCGCATTTTATAAGGGGGAATGAAAGAAACTTGGCAAGTGGGTGTTCAGATCGTGATCGTTCTATAGCGTTCAGTGCTTTGATCTGCAAAATACGACTGTAAAATTCACGAGGGAGTATTGATTATTTAACAATTTTAGATTAAATAACCGGTTCCCGGTTTTTAGGGGTGATTTTTATGTGTTTCTTCTTTCGCATAAAATTGTAGTGCCTGGGTACTTCTTCCCTTAAGGCTTAAGGGACCATTGCACTGTGACGATTTGAAAAAAATTGATTTTTTCTTTTTCTATTTTTGGAATGTACGTGCCTTTATCTAGGAGCGCGCTGACTTTAAACGCGATTATCTCAAAACGACATTTTTTTCAACTGGTGCAGGTGATTGTGAAAAAACTATTTGACCAATCAGTCTGAAATTTTCACACGTTATTCAGCACATCAGTGGGTATCGCAGGACCTTGGAGACCTTTTTTTATTAACAATTTTATACTTTTTACAAGGTAAAATGAGTGACACACTTAAACTTCAAGCCTCCGCTATCTTGTTATTTTTTTTATCAGTAATTTTATGCCTCACAACTAATAGTTACTTTGTCATTTTCTTTTAGCGTTACTTATGTAAATTATTATAACAAACATAATGCAGGATTTATAAAATATATCGGTAACTCTAAAATTCGAAATTTAATAAGTTGTTATTGGCTTCTAAAATAATTGGACATATACAATAATTTCTACAAACTACTTAGTAAAAGCTCAATTAGTACCAGAATATTTACGTCACCATTATTCCCATAGGTAGGTACGATCTGACCTGCATTCCCACGATGCATCACTGAGCAGAAATATTTTTAACTTGAATCACGCAGACTTAAATACAAGATAATATTCACACTTTTCCTACTTCATTTATCATTATATTCAAATTACTCATTCAAAGTTAAATATCATCCGGATTCATTAGCCAGCATTTTGTGCCCCGTATTCCACTAGAAAATTACGTTTCGCCGCCATTACTCGAAGCAAAAACGTTCCCTCTTTGCGTAACTGAAACCAGGGGGCTCAAGTAAGGTTTTTTTGTATGTTTATGAAAATACGGCCAGATAGACGCGTGACGAATCTGCTCGACGAATCAGCAGACCGAGGCATTCAGTGGCGCGTGTTTTGCTGTGTACAATTTTTAATCCGGGTCCCGGGCGATGTTGAACGAGTCAGGCTCGCGTATTCGCGTGTGCAAATTAAAAATACCTGCGTCGTTGGCGCTCGCAGAATTAACATTATAATCGAATCGAGCGGTACACGAAGCAAAAAAATTTGTGAACAGGTACGCCTGAAAATACCAGCGGAATCGTTGCCAACACAATTATGAACGCGATAGCTTTCTGAGAGTGGAGTTACAGCTTCCTCGCCCCATGCCCCCCAGAATATATATCACAATGTTCCTACAAACTTCGTGAAGTGAAATATGAAGTTCAACAAAGTTTCGTGTCACGTGTAGAACTTGAGCGATGGGAGCCTGCCCACCCCTTCAAATCTGAAAAATATCGATGAGAATGTATTCGCCTTCGTCTTAATTTCAGATTTCACTGTATGAGTCGAGGAATCTTTTTTTTTAATTTTAATTGTGAAATTGATTGTGTGTAAAGGAATCTAGCGTCCATTGCTTGCACGGGAAGTGCTAAATCGATCTTTTAAAATTTTCAGTTGAGCTTCTAGGTTCTCCAACAATTAAACTGAAAAATTGGCTACAAGAGATGGTTACGTTTAGGGGGAGACTGTATGGAATAAACACTCTGTGTTCTTTTTTAAAAATATGGATTTTGCTCCTGACGCTGTGAGAAATACGAACTGGTATATTTTAATTTCCATTGGGCCATCAAGAAAATAAATGATGCTCTCCATGATACAGATGCGATTTCGACGTGTGAACAATAAATGATAAAGGGTAAAATAATGGCCGTTTTGAAATGTCGATATAGCGTAAAGCTAACTGCACACACAGCATTCACTTTTTTAAAATGGTCCAGCAATGGCTTGATGTTACCATTTTCCATATTCTATTTGCTAGTTCCCGATGTTTTGTTATGAAAGGCCAGCAATTTTGGTAAAATGTAAATTGGGGAAAATACGATATAATGAAGTGAGTAAGCGAGTCGTACAAATGTACCATGTTGCGCTTGATACTATCAAAAAAATATGCAATACTCATGCAAATGTACTGTGAATATTGTGTAACAAATCGATGTCCAAACTTGCTATGGACAAAACATAGATAGGGCTCGTGAATGTCATAATAGATTCTCAAAGCATCTATAACCGCAAAATCCATTACCTAGTGGTGGACTTACAGCACTGGCTACCTAGACCCTTTACATAAAGGGTCATTCTAGGGCCATTTCTAGATCATAAATTAGTAATACTATCCCAGGGAAGATGGCTGAAATGACCGTGTTTATTGACTCAGTAATATGATCCTTGTCTTCACGTAGAGTTAGGTCCCTCTTACCACATATTGTAATTATTTATTATTTCACGATTTCTCTTATTAATACGCGTTATTGTACAGTATTTTGTGTGACTTCTCATGAAAAATCTAACCTAAACTTTTGTTTATCTTTCGTAACTTGATTTCCATTCCAATTTAGAACAGAAATTTTTTCGCATGGTGAATGATCCTACACGCGAAGTACATGGTTTAAATCTCATTCGTGGAAATGTTAATAGAATAGGTACCCAAACTACACAAAAAGGAATTCCTACTACTCTTTTAACTATACACCTACTATGCGTCTAATCCACACAACTTTATCACAAAATATTCTTCAGCTTTCCCACACAAATAGACAAAAATATAATGACTGAGCACATTCACATTGAGTTTCAAAAGTTCACACACACACCATGAATTTGAACGATTACAAAAAGTACGACAGCTTCATTCCCACTCGCTGCATCTCCATAAAGATGGATGCACTTAGACTTTCGTAACAGATTACAGACATTATCGCAACTTTCCAATATCTTGACAGTGAATTGAACAGCAAAAAGAAGGAAAGAAAATCCTCGACGATACTCCATGATTAATTCCCATATGCTTCGCCGCCATCGACACGTTCTGTTGCGCCAGCCGTGCCTCCGTTTATGCATGCCAAGAGTTTCCGTATGCTCCGTTCGTGGAGGCATACGGTAAGCACCGAAAGTTGGGGAATATCGACGTACCTGGGTTCGAGGTCGATGTCGACGTGGACTGGCCAGCAGGTTCGTGAATTCGTGCTACTAGAAGCTCGCTAGCATTGCGCTGGTAATACGTCCCGACACCTTAGATTGATTAAGCGGCAGACAGGCCGTTCCGCGCTAGCGAGGCCGCTGCTAAATGTCTCACATCTGTCACCGAGCTTTTCCACTTCGTACGCGCGCTTACACGCTCTCGCGCGGCGGATGGCGTAACCCCAAAGGACGGGGAAAAACATACCGCGAACTATCACCGAGAACTCGCTCTTCCACTACATTCGCGATCATCCTTCAGCCCGTGGCCACACCCCGTCGTTCAGTCAGCCAGGCATCCAAGAAAATTATCTCACCCCTCCGCAGGGCTTACTGACAAGGGGAGTTTATAAGGTTCGGATCAGCGATTTAGTTCAGACATTGCATATCCACTGCTCGAAACAATTAGATCCTGGATATTGTTTTGTAAAATCAAAGCCCGGCGTTACGAACACTTCTTTATGTAAACAAAGGCTGGCTGCGAGACCTCAGTTTACTGCCGTCGTTGAAGGGCAAAGTGTGTAAAATTAGAGGAATTCTGATTTCCGCTTTTCACTTTGACTTTTATTCCTACTCCCTGTTTCTGTACACTTTTGTTTAATGATCGTCTTGAAGTCATACAGTACCTATTATGTGTGAAGTGGGCTTTCTCGCAAACAACGATATCTTTTCGGAATTTATAAGGAATGAACTTTTGGGACAGTTGTTACCCAATTGCAATTTTTTGACAACATACATAATAAAACTTTAACGCTGCTTTTCTCGAAAATTATCTCATCAATTAAAAGCGATCATCGTTGTCTGCAACTTATAGTAAATTTTAAATTTTAATGCAATCAATCGTGTTGTTTATAAAAAGTAGTGGATTTCTTCTTCTTCCATTTTCTGCATATAGGGTAGATTTCCCAATTGTAAAGTATATGTATAGTATTAGTATAAAGAAGTATAAAGAATAGTGTACAATAATAAGAAAAAGAACAGTCCGAATGTAAAGATACATTTTTTGGTACACTATTCTTTATACGTTACGTGTTTATTAAGTAAAATAAATGAAGTGGCAGTAATTGGGACATCTACCGCAGCTGTCACTTTAGTTTGTCTACTTTCGAAATATATGTGTGAATTTATCGCAAACACAATAGTGATTTAGAAAATTGAATTTCTCACATACTAACCGCAAATTATCTGAAGGCCGAAAATATAAATTCTTGTATATTTTTTTAAAAGCCGTAATATTTGCTCGTATGTTTATTGCGGCAGTTGTGGCCGACTGAGGCAAGTTCGAATCTGATGATCGCGTTGATGCATCCTGGTTTATGTGCGTAAAATAATGGTGAGGCGTTTTGTCAAATGGGGCGTATTGTATAGTTTTACCCTATATGCATTTCAGTCGAATTGCCACTACAACTTAATTACGGTTCCCTTTTTGCGCATGGTTACATATCAAGGTTTCGGAATAAGCACGATTATTTTGAACACAATTTTTTAAAAAAAATTTAAAGTAACTTGCTCTATTCGTAGCACACATAATTATACATGCTGTGCACTAACTATATGCAAAATTGTAACCGGAGTGGTGACCCGAATCTCGTTCACTCCCTTTGTGAGACATCGTCACTGTTCGGTACATGTTGCACGAAACCGTCCATCGACGCGAATAATTGCAGCTGGAAACCTTTGCATGTAGTTATGCACGTTTTTATGATAAATGACATAGGAGGAGGAATATTAAAAGGGAGTAGCAGAACGGTTTAGGTAGAACAAGTTCCTCTATTTGGCTATCAGTATGTTCCAATGGAATTGGTAATATTAATTTTGAAGGTACTTATTGAAATTGGATGGGATTAGGTACATGTAAGGGTACTGAACAATACCGAGACTACGAAATGCACGTGTTTGAGTAGAACAGAGCTCCATAGTGTGAACTCTGTGGGGATACGGATGATTAGGTCCAAGGTTTCGTATCGAAGCATTGGCATTGATCTTTTGTTTTCCACTGTACCTAATTCCTACAAATCGCATCAATGCTTGGTGTACTTATATTTTCTAGGTAAACTAATGCATTCATAGGTAGAAATACTTGTTATCGAATCAAAGGACTTTGATCATGGACCTTATTTGTTTTAAAAAGTTATTACTTTCAGAAATCCGTGATACATTAACTCTAAGTAGATATACCATTGTTATATTTCTACAGTCGAAACTCGATAACTCGAACCTCGATAACTCAAAAACCTCTATAAGTCGAAAAAAATTTCTGTTTCCTTGATATTCGAGTTATCGAGGTTCAACTATATATATATGTACCTATATATCATTACGCAGATTCAAATGCTTCAGATTGTTACACATTTATTTCTCTATTACTTTTTAGCAATGTGACGTCTATGGAGTCAATTGTATTCAATTTTAATACTTTGAAATTAGCCCCAAGAAATTCTCCATTCACATTTTCATTGTATTAGGTATATCAAAATTTCATAATTAACAATACTTTCTCCAGCGTGTACCTACAACATTTATTTATTATTACATAGTACGCAATATTCATGTGGCCTCATTTTTACGAGACACGAAGAATCAAACTTTTCAAGTGATTGATAAATCGATTTCTTTTCCATAAGTTATTCCCCACTCAATTATCAGTTAATGGGTAACGCCGCATATCCCTTCTGGTCAAGGAAAAAGGACGGCGAAGCGGAAGGAAAAGGAATGGATTTTCCTCACGTTGGGACCGTTTCCAATTTCGCGGATGTTTTGTCGCGTACTGAATCGTCAAACAGCGAGCTTTCGTGGCAATTCAGTCAAGACTATTTGTTATTCCCCACCCTTTTTTCGTCCTCTGAATACTTCCTCCCCTGGGATCAGCAACTCAACCAAATACGTTAGGCGATTGGAAGGAGTGCGCAGGTAAAACTGTTCACACGAAACATTGCGGAATGCATTCTCGTAAAAGAAATTTATTAGCCACTCTTCTGTAACAAATTCTACGTCGTGTCTACATTCACCTCTTTAATCACATGTCGCAAACAAACGATCTGTTCTTCACTAACCCTCTGCAGTCTTCAATTATTTTCAAAACATAGCATTTCAATATGTATCAATTTGTATTTATAATTTTGTATATAACAATTCTTCAACCAATGCCTAATTTGGGAGATATTTAGGTGTGCCAGTTAAACGGTCCTCCATGTATACACAGAGTGTTTGGCAACAGATAGTAAACGAGGTAATGGACGATTCTACGTTGCAAAATATGATAAAAGTCAATAGTAACGAAATTACGCTGAAAGTTTTGTTTCACTTTTTCAGGTATTTTAAAAAGTCGAGTTGAATACGCCTTCTGCATGGCAATTCGGCGAGCAGCGGCACGCATTGCGTAGGTCAATAACGCCGTGCATAGTCACCGCCAAAAAACAAAGACGCGTAAGCAGCTTACATGGTACATGTAGTGATAAATTCTGTCTACTCATGGTTGATATCTGACGGCGTTGTTTTCTGTTATGCCCGCGACGCGCTGGTCGCCGGATTGCCGTACTTCAGGCGTTTCAGACCCTAATTTTTAAACGTTAATAACTAAAAAACGAAACCTTCACCAAAGTTTCGGTACGCTTGTTGTGCCACGCGCGGTGGCTTCGCAGGGTAGTTCTGGGATTAGGCACGTGGAGTTCCTTAGTGGTTAAAAGATTGGAATATTTCGGGTGAACTTCAATAATCGTTGTTTTATTAAACAAGTCGAGAGAACTTAGGCTAAGTTTACAAAACCGTCGAGATCCCACGGATGTAGGTACTTTGTTCGAACTGTGCTCTGCGAATTCCCCGATTCCTCTAGATTCGGTAGTTATATCTACCGAAGAAGGTGTGGTCGAGAGGGAGGTGGAGGTCGACATGAATTTTCATATTTCCTCATTTTACAATTCGTAACAATCTTGTGTTACTAATTTTCAAACATATACTAGAGTTCTTCTATACTAAACAAACATACTTTTCTAAAGCTTATAATATTAATAAACTTTGTGTCAATGAACAAGTCTCAGTTTCAATTTATTTCTTTGCAATTAATTGAAAAAGAAATGCTTCATTTTCAACAAAAACGACTGCCTATTAAGTAGTATCGTTAAGTTGAACCAGTGGAACGACAACGTGATATAATCACAGTTAATCACGCATTTTTACGTTACTTTGAAGCAATCCAGAAAATTTGTGTGACTACTTTCTACTGAATAATTCGATGCCCGCCTCCCCCAACGCGCCAACGAGAAATCTCTCGATCCCAACAGTTTATAAGGCGCGTCGCCACCCTGCACAATCATAGTTTCCAAGAAAATCAACAGAAAGCGCTTATCGGGGGTTGCAGCAGAGCAGCTTCTCAAAATCGTGCCCACTTTCTATCGTCGTTGGTCATAAATTTTCATTGAAAGGTAACTCCCCGGGCCGAATTCTGTGCAGACTTTGCCGCTGGATTACCGTGGCCCTTTTCTCTCATTGTTTTCATGACGTTACCATGATGGAAAGCTGGGAGAGAGACGCCCGTCCCCGTCGAAGAGTCGTCGTCCATTCGAAGTTTCGGCTCCTCGAGAACGATTGTTCTCGCGCAACGCCGCGAAAACCCTGGCGCTTCCGTCTTTTCCTACTTAAGTAATGGTTCGCCGCTGTTACAATTTCTGGCTAATGGAACGATATCGTCTTTTTCCTATTCCTGTTACGCCGCTGCGCGGTCTAACTCGCCCGACCCCGAGAGCTTGTATCGGCCACAGCTCTGCTAAGACCGCGGTAGCCCATTTTCGAGTAATTGTTTCGGTATTGTATATGCAAATGCCAGCCGCCAGGGCCGCCTTTAGCAAATTGCAAACCGGTTGCGTTAATTTTTTGCCCGACTAGTGACTCACCCGTGGCAAGACTAACCCTTCTCGGGGGTTGTAATGCTTCGCTGATGGATCGACTATGGAAATGTTAGGTGCAGAGGAACTTTTAAATTTCATAGCAAGGCATCTCTTTATTTTGTTCATAATAAGGTTTTCTCTAGGGTAATTCTTACTAATTACTCTATTACTAATTCTTTCTATGGCCATCGACGTTACGTTTGGATCCAACAAGACCCAAAAACTTCAAGTTAAAGTTGAAGGGAGGTAGTAGGCGAGGTTAAATGGCCTAAAAAATGTCCAGCCAGTATAATGTTGCAGCGCAGTATTTAGTTACATAAATGCTACAGCAAATTTTCAATATGACCACCATTTGCTCCCATACAAGGTTCAGTTCGCCTCAAAAGTGATTGACACGATACAATATCCTATCTTCATGTTTTTCAAAAACCCTTGAATACCCAGTTGGAACATTCGGAAAAGATTGACAGTGAGCGTAAGTTCGCTCCGAAAGGTGGCCGCCAACGTGTTAAGAAATCCAGTGCTTTTCGACCCACTGATTACCAAACAAGAGCGACCGAATTCCTCAATGCAGCTTTCCAATGTATTGATTACTAAAGAAAAAGGAGACCAATCCTCAAGCTATGTACAGCAAGTGTTTGCCAGTGCGCGCAGCCAGGGGGATGGTGGCATGGAACTTATCCGCTTGAAGATCAATTCAGACATAAGCGTCAACATGTACCAGCCCCCGTTAACCGTGCCCGCATCAAGATTTCTCGGCAAGCGCGTAAACAGACCGCGCGTGAATTCGCCAGTTCGTAGGACAGCCGTGCGCAAGATATCAGGCCCTGGAGTCGTATTAGTATCCGTCTCGGTGCTTGATACGATCCCCGTGGCCGTTTCGATGCAGGCTTGTGTACGTAGCATCCAGGATATTGGCGTTCGTCATCGACCGTGCAGCGCCGCGACGATGGCTGCGGCACGGGTGCTTAAGGAACGTTAATCACGACGATTCACTGTGCCATTCGGATTCGGGTACATTCAATTCCGGGGCGAATTGTCCGTGGCCCGGCAGATACAATGGAAACAACCGGAGCGTTGGTTCGCGCCTACTGAAAATTAGAACGTCTCTTCTCTGTTGGCTACGTGGCCTCGTGACGTTTATGGGATGTGTAACGTTCTGCCGGAGGCGTATTATAACCAGCGAAGCCAACGTCTCTATAGAGACGGGCTTGGTCATCCCACCCTAAGCTTCTAACCCCGTGATCTTACACCCCGCTCTGACAGCACCCGCGTGTGTGTATGCACAGTGACAAACCATGGGCTGATATCCGGACAATAAATTGGCCCATATCAGCAGCCAACAGTAACGGGCCGTTTCGTCGAATGAAGGGACGACCCTGCGAGAGGGCTTCACTCGTGTACATAGTGGGAGCTTCGCTTCACTTTCTGAATCTTCTTGAACGGTTCACAGTTTCGCGGTTCTGTGCACGGATCTGGGGAAATTGGAGGAGGTAAGAGTTGGATTATGTTAGTGGGTTTGAGGAAATTGTTTTTAAATGGTATTCTAATGGTCTCGAGGATTGGGTGGAAGTTAATTATTGGTAAGTGGGAGCTACAGAATTTAATTCAATAATTTTATATATTAGGGACTTTAAACATTATTAATTGTTTGTTAAGGAATGTATTCTTTTGTACTTGGTTTGCTTCTGAAAAATAATTTTTTTTAAGGTTTTGGGATCAGTTGTATATTTATGGGACTACTTATAACTACTACTCCATATTTGTTTTATTATAAATGGCTATATAGTATGATTACGCTTGAAGCATAAATTATTGTATAATGTTCATAATTCGTGTTTAATTATGTTCTGTGAATACTTTTGGTACTTCCTGTAACGTTTTCAGGAATAGAATCGATTGTACAGACTTTAATTATTAATTATTTTATACATTTAATTATCTTTCATCATATTTTAAGCTTCTTCAGAAGTTCTAATAACTAAATAAAAAAGTTATAGTTATCAAAAATTTTGAGGTTCATGCGTCTAAAAGTTTTAATGAAATATTCTCCCATGTACAGCAAAATAACATCCCTTTCGAAGGTTTCTTTAAAAAAAGTTATTTAACTCTTTAGTTGTTTAAAAAAAACAATAAACAGAAAAAGAAGACACGCTGAAATTAAAACGTGGCATCAGCTAAAAGATTGCAACCGTTAACCGTTAATTGATTTAATAAATATCTGTTGATTTGAAAAGAGTTTCTTACTTATTTAGTTTAATATTACGCGAAAAGCTATTAGGAGCGTGGGGCAAGAAGTCCACTTTGCATTGACAAACATTTTGTGGTATAACTTAGTAGAAAATAACCGAATCAACAAATGAACTTCGTGAACGTAAAGTATAGTTATAGTTTATACAAAATAACACCAGATATCTCTAGATTGTTAGTACTAAATTTTACAGAGGTTTATACCAAAAACGGGACTATTAGCCCCACCCAACCCTATCCCGTAACCGGTGCTACAGGCAGAAGGCTGGTGATCCCACAGTAAAAAAAAACAAATCGAAAATATAGAATAAAATTGTTTTTTATCGCATTTCGTTATCAAGGAAATAAACTTTGAATTTTACCGTAATACACTTTCACCAAAGTATAGTTTTGTCCAAAATTCGTAGTCAATTTTCTAGAAAACTAAGCGGGTTATGACAAAACTTTATTGCATATTATTGACTAAATCCATTTGTACCACCGATTACAGATCACCCTGTATATGCCTCTTCACCAAAGGGTGACTTTTTCTCAGTTTTTGGAGGACGTCAACGCACCCATAACAAACAATAAAATTAATTTGTCGCGTTTCCAGGGACAAGGAAATACAGTACTGCGTTCATTCAGAATAATTTAGCGCGTTATGTGCAAGACCCGGCTGAAAGTATGTCGAGGAGCATCGTTTCTTGCCGCTTCGCTAGTAGTTTTTTCCTCTATATTTCTGCTCGCTGACCCCTTTATCCGGCAGGTGAAAATTCGAAACGGTTAAACGGCCTCGAAAGGAATCCTTTGCAAACCGTTCTAACAGCGATCGAACGCTCCCCGTCGATTTAGCAATCGTTTTCACCGATGTAAACGGGTACGCGCGTTCAAGTTGGACGTTTCCGGGTTAATTGTGCCTGGCACGATTCGCACCCATTCCGCACGCGTGATTGAATAATTGCTTATTCCAGCGATCCTGCGAGGACTGGATCAATTACACGCGGGTATGTTTTCATGAAGCGCATTGCGTTATACGGAAAACGCTCGCGCGATGCACTTATTTAATTAATTGGAAGCATACACCGTTCGCTCGCAGCGATTTTATACGTACATAATCCGCTGCAGCCGGAATCGCAGGAAATTCTGTCTAAGCGGAGCCGAAGGGAATTTATTTGAAGCGTAATCGAAAAATTCGTAGTATTCTGTAATTCTTCTCGTGATTTCTCGAGCTTAAAGTACTTTGCACGCTTTTCCTTGGATGACGTTTTGTATACTTGGAATATATGATTTTCTTTTATTTTGGAGTGCTCTGTGTGTTTTAGTACATTTGGCCTGTTCGTTTAAAATAATGGGGCCGAGTGGAAAACAGGCACATGCCATTTTGCTATTATGTTAGAAGATGGTGGAATTACACTACATTGCAGGAATGAATTAATGGTATAAAGAGACGAAAATTTATGCATATGTGGTGTGCGTGTTTTCCACTGAGCCCCTCAATTGTTTTTCTGTTCGATATGTTTGGACACGTATTCCGAATAAACGGGATTTTAAAACTTGATATTAAGCTTCTTTATTTAGAGGGGCTTTACAAAGTGTCAAAAATTTAGATTGACAGGAAATGGATAAAAGAGTTTGATGGATAAGAGTTGAGAAAATGTTACAGTAAAATATTTTCATAAACAGGTGAAAGGTTCATTTATTACTACTAAGAGTATAAAATATCTAAAAAATTTGCTTTCCTTACTGAAGACATATTTCATACATTAAATTGTAGGGGACACGCCTAAAATTTCATCAAAATCGATTAACGTAGCTCTGAGCTATAAACGCTTAAAGATCGCGAAAATCGCTGATTTCGGGAATTTCCGCAATTTTCCCTATATCTATGCATGTGTGGAATAAACTAGATCAAAAAATTCTGAGTATTACTTCAAACATACCTTAATATGCAGGCAAAACGCTAGACAGTATAACCTTATACATTTTATTAAATAAATTCTCAAAGGTGGCGTTGCAAAACGGGAAGTTACACTAGAGTATCCCCTTACAGCGCTACAACTTGAAAACCACGTTTACACGTAATCAATTTTCATGCTATTTTATGGCAATAAAATGTACACCGTTGGAGGGATGCAAACGACAGGAGACTCGCGGAGGAATATCTAGCTTCGAAATATCTATAATCCTGTGAGACGGTCGTGTCGTTGCGTCTGTACAGGCTGCAATCAGGGCACAAGGGAAGCTCGATTGAGATTGGCTGGATTTAAAGATCATTAGTAGACGCGCAGCTACGCGTAGGTAGATGAGTAAGCTGATTGAGTTTATCGGATCGGCGAATTGCCAACCGTCTCCTCTGCGAAGGGCCCTCTTTCATTTCCTATTCTTATCCGATTCTCCATTCGTCCTCCTCGGCCACCCGTTTCTCTTTTACCTGCCCGTCTCTGTCTTTATCTTCTCGATAAAAGTTCAATAATCCCGCCGGCTCGCTGTAATCCAGCACTACCGATAATCTCGGCTTTCGTTAATTTATTATTCAGCCGAACGGTGTACCGACCGAATAGAACACTTTACACTTTTACCCGAATCAAGTGGAACGAACGACCCTGCTAAATTGCACGAACACCACCGCGCTCCGCCTTTTCACCGTTTTCACGTCGATCGCCCCTCGAAAGGAACGGACCTTCCGCTTTCTCTTTAGAATCTCGAGATACTGGATTTTTGACGATGTTCAACTGCACGAAAGAGGGGAAATTAGTACGGAGGATGGAAGGTACGATGTGGGAGATAGTGCTCATTGAGGGATAAATGGCGGCGTTGAAACCGACCCATTTTGAGTTAATAATATATCGACTTGTTCAGTTTGGGTGGAAACTTTTCGAGGCTTTTATACGAAAGATGTGGTGTTTTGTAATTTATATTTAGACAGTGTGCTTCGTACTGTAAAATGTTTTGCGAATAGTTATTGCAGGAAGATGTTAAACTTAATGCCAATAGAATGGTAAAACTTTTTATATATATATTTAGATATATGTCTTTATACATTTTTTATATATCTTACATATTACTTTCATATATCTTTTATATATCTCTAATACCTTTTTTACATTTTGGAAACAAACCTTGCTTACTTACATAATCAAAGTCACCTTTCTCCTTTTGCAAAAAAAGAAATTTTTTTATACCAGCCTTAGAATGGTTCATCTCCTTCCGCAACTCGCCATATTTCTATTCATCAACTAACAGTCATTGTAATATAGTATATATTCATTTGTAATTCAATCATCCAGTTTAATTAAACTTTCAGTTAGCGAGCCTGGAACATTTTTTATTTCAATTATACGCGAAAGGCAATTAAAGAATCTACTTAAATGGAAGAATGCTTCATTATCGAAGTTGAACGAAGCGAATCACCCTTATTACGCTCGCGTCTCAGATTCCAGCACCTCGTTTTGATATTGTCACTCCTTCTGTGATACGTCTGGCTCTTCCACAATTTAATTTTATGTTACTTGTCGCAGGACTATCAAGGAGACAAATGAGGCATTGAGAGAAAAAAACTTCTTATCTTATACGATTAGTAGAGCTTATTGGAATACATTATTGCTACTAACACAATTTCGCAAAAAAATGTGGGTTAGTCTGTTTTTGTTCTCAATGCCTCAAATATCTTAGATTGTAACGTACGGAAGCTGGAATATAGAATGCAAATGTATACAGATACATAGTTCAGACCCTAAAGCGCAAGAGCAAGTCTGCCAGTAACAAGTGCAAGAAACTTCTTGAGAAATCGTGAGCTTGAGCGAATGCATGTACATTGTACGTGTGTCTCAACAACTCGGTGCTTCTAACTAATCGTAGATAAATAGTGAGTGACACATACCGTTTCACGCTCAAAATTGTGTACTTGGAGATCTTCGTGTATACAAGGAGTACAAAAATTGTATAATTGAACGAACTTACCAAGTGAAGTTCGATTCTAATTGTATAAGCGCCTCCTCCGAAAAGATCAAATCGTAGTACCCCTACTCTATGCCGATATCCTCACACTTTTAAAATAAGCTAAAACAAAACACGCATGCGGCGTCGGCCGCGATCCTCATTATTTTAAAGTGTAGCCGTAATAAATTGGGCTTATCTAGTGTATTAGATAATGGGTCTTTCTGAAAAGAAAAAGATAAGGGTGGGTTTGATCTTTTCGGAGGAGGCGCTTATACAATTAGAATCGAACTTCACTTGGTAAGTTCGTTCAATTATACAATTGTATTTAGCGCTTCCTTCTCAAGATCAAATCGTAGATGTTTAAAGTTTCATTACGGCAATCCAACTGGGGATATTAACTAAAGAGTTAATCTGAATAATTTTTTATTCCATATTACACATGTTTACTTTCCAGTATTTATAAGGCAAACTGTTGTTTATTCGAACTAACCTCCCTATCATAAAATCTTGCAAACGTTTGTGACTCTTTAGTCCAGCCAGCAGTTTTTCTTATAAGGTCCAGGTCCACTCCCAGTCTTTTCGCTGCCGAGGTTAGAGGCGTGCCGCGTACTGTGCGCTGAGAACACAGTAGTATCTATTCCGCTACTAGTTAACACCTCTTTTACCCAGCGGCTTAAAAACTGCGTAGAGACCGCCTTAACTGGCTTATTATTCGATATAAATAGTCTTTTTACCGAGTTACGAATTTCTCTCGTACTCTCCAAATAATACAATAGTGTTGACGCTACACATGTCTTTTTGTTATGAAAAAATGGTAAGGTCAGCAGCGGTTGTATTGCGTTTCGCTTCGATGTCTTAATGCGCGCAGGAATCGTTATTTCTACTTTATCCGCAGATATCCTAATGTTATCTACCTCAATTAGAAAGAATGTCTGTATCCGGTGACCCGTAACTACTAATGCGAGAAGAGTAATTAGTTTTTTTTGGATATTATACCCAAATTCAACTCTTCGTTCGCCGGCTGTTTTATGAAATAGTCAAGGACAATCTTCGGGTTCCAAGTGAAGTCATACTTGGGTCTTGAAGGTCTTAAGTTCGAAATGCCTTTGAAGAACCGTTGAATTCTAACGTCCTGTGTAATCTCGGTAACAGCTATTAACGAGATCGCTGATCGAATACAATTTATTGTGCTGTGGGACAGTCCTTCTTCATATAACTGTGTAAGGAACGCTAGGACCTCCGGAATGGACGGGTTGTAAAGTTCCACTGTATTTCTGTTGCAAAATAGCCACCATCTCTTGAGGCCCACATTGTAATTTTTCAGCGTAGATTCGCTAATTAATGACATCATAATAGCTAACGATGGTCCTGGAATTCCTTGCGCAGTTAATGCTTGCCGGATAATCTGCCGGCCACCAGGGTAAGCCGCTTCCACAGTGGGTGCGGTTCCCTGTTACAAGAAGACAACAGGTTTATATTGGGTGTAAATTTGATTGGGTCTGCCTCTAACATTGACTGACAAAGTGGATACCATGGCTGAGCAGGCCAATCAGGTACCACTACTATTCCCTCCGCTTTCTCCTTCTTAATTTTTCGAAGGGTTCTTAGAATTATACAAAACGGAGGGAAGGCGTAAAAATACAAGTTTTTTCAAGGCAATACAAGGCAATACGTCGCTGTTTGTTTCTGCCCGCCTGACCCCGTCGAATAATTCTTGTTCTGCGCACGAAGCGGCGGGCCCTTTGAGTTTTTTTAATTCTTCAAGGCTTGAGGTTTTGGCACCTTCAGGTCTGCTTCAGATTGCTCTAAAAGTTTCGCCGATTTTAGATTTTCCGACGGATTTTTGCCAAAGAGTGATCCATCAGGTGCTGTTGTGCTTAATGTCCCTCTCATTGTAGTATTAATATTAGACAATAGAAGATTTCTACGTATAACAGTCTCGTCGTGAATCGAATCGGCGATTAATCGACAGATATCGCTTATACATTCAATCACCGGTATATCGCTCGCGGATTCTCGTAATAACAGTGTAGATAGTGTCTTCCCTAATCCCGAAATGCAAGCTTCTAATCTTTGTTGTTTGCTGATAATTCTTTTGTCCCGTGTACGAGCGTTTTCGTTTACCGACCGTTCGATCTCCGCATTAAGCTTCGGGGAGTCGAAAAAAGGGCAATTGCTAGGAGGCGGATATTTTTTGATCAGGTTTGATCTTTCCTCCGCAGAGAGGCCCATTTTTAAAATTTCCTCCCAGCGAATGGCGAAGCTCGAGTGAACAGGGGCCGCTAGGATCCACTCTTCTGCCAGTAGTTGTCCAATGACGTTTAAAACATCGTTGTTAAGGTCTTTTTCTGGTTCCGCGGCCTCCGCTTTTCCGCTCTCCGCTGCGGGTGTGTCATGGCTGACGTTGATGTGGCGCCACCTGATGTCGACCGTTGTATCTGGTCGCCTGAAGTTGGCGGCGTAAGCGGCGGCGCAGGCGCAGGCGGCGGTGCAATTGGCACGACACCGGTTCTTACCCGACTCGATCTTGGCGTCTCCTCATCGCTTTCCGCGTCCCGCGAGTGCGATTCTCTCTCACTTTTCGACGCAGATCGACTTCCTGTCAATGAAATATATAAGAAAAATGCCTTTAAATTTAGAAAATATTGCAGGCGTGATGAGATATTAATGAAATAAGTTTCAGGTTAGGTTGGAATAGCTGTGTGTTGAGTAAAGATACACGGCAGCGACAGGCATATACAAGGTGTCTTTTCTTTCATGTACTTGGCGTCGAGACGCTACCGCACTCTAGATAGACCACATTTTGTCTTTTAACTACCTTGAAATGTAATTGAATCATATTGCAATAATTCTGTCCAGCAGATTACATGGGTAGGTCCCTACGGTTGCGAACGTATATAATTCGTGACTTGACGGCCTACCCTATAGAAAAATTCCTTACGGTGACACCATCGAGTCAAGACGTGGTCTCTCGGAACTCACTCTTCTTTCCGTCCTCCCTGTGGCCTGCACGGTGGTTCGCTAGAAAAGTATTGAAGCTCACTCCATCTTGCCTGGTTTAAATGCTGCTATAGAGGAGACTCTGAGGCGCAGCGCGTCAGTTGGACCTTATCAAAACCGACACTATCTATCTGTCCAGCAGGTTAGGGTCTGCATCGCAGGAAATAATCATATAGTAGAATACAGGTTAGCACCTGTACTCGCTCACACAGAATAGATCTGATGAGCCTACTTACTTATACTTCTTAGACGTTCTGTACTCACACAGGCAAATTAAATCTGGTGAGTGATGCCAGCTTATATTTTCCGGAAGTTCTAGTACAGGTTAGGAGCCGTACTCGCTCACGCAGAATAGGTCTGGTGAGTACTTCCGTACAGGTTATAGCCTGTAGATATTTACGTACTTCACGTATGTAAATCTCTTCCCGCAGAGGGATTTGTTGGAGAAAAGAATGAGGATCGCGGCCGACGTCGCATGCGTGTTTTGTTTTAGCTTATGTTAAAAGTGTGAGGATATCGGCATAGAGTCTTAGAGCATATACTATGGAGGTCTCATTGAAAGGTTGAACTGTCGCCAACATGGTGCGAGAGAGAAAGACATGTGCGAGCGAGAGAAGTATAGAGGTCCCTTTCGATCGTAATGCGCATGCGCCGATATCGTGCGAGAGAGAAAGACGGGCGATTGAGAATCTATACTACTTTCTCTCGCACGATATCGGTGCATGCGCATTACGGTCGAAGGGGACCTCTATACTTCTCCCTCTCGCACCAGTTCGCACATGTCTTTCTCTCTCGCGTGATGTTGGCGACCGAATGCAATTCGATTCGGAGGATAATTCTGAACTAGAAATGTCAGATGCCACAGAGTTATAACTGAATAATTGAGGAGATATTGTTAATTAAATTTACTAATTTTGATCGGTTTTCCAATTTTGATAGTCAAGCCAAGTATAGTGGGAAGTTAAATAACAAAATAAGTTTGATACAATTGAATAATCTCTTTGTGATGTAATCCTGTAGACTTCAGTTCTAATTTTGATTTTCCCCCATTCATTTTACTATCAATCGCTATTAGTACTATTAATCTTTTATTTATCAGAGAAACAATTTACGTTGTAATATATTTTCCAGATTCCCTAAATTCTCTTGAATTGTGAGACTGACAATATCCAAGGTGGCAATTCTCTTTTCCTCTAGTCGATTCGAGCACATAATTTATCGTTCACGACGGAAATAACTCTTCTGTCAGTATACCAATGATGGTATATTGACAGAAGAGTTATTTCCGTCCATGAGGACGCTACGTAAACGGAAATGTTTGACCGCAGATTCGTGAGGTATCTCGTGTGTACCGGGATCTAGTCGCTAGTGTACGTATGAAACGAAATCTGGGCGATGTTGCATGAATCACGGAGCATGCTTCACAGTGCGCGCATAATTTTTAACATTATCTACGAACCTTTTACGGCCCCATAAACTAGCACGTTTATGCCATGGCTGGCTCATTTCGCACCTTAACGAGCACACGTGTACCCAGACAGTTAATACATTGTTCATTGTCAGTTGTACAGCAGAGTGCGTTGCGACGCAAAACTATTGTTTATCTTGCTAACAGGGGCGGTGAAAGCATTTTCGGAAGATACTTTGGTGGCTCGTGACTGCTATCCAGAACAGATACTTACGTGACAGAGCAGCAAAGTCTCTGACGACATCCTTAAATAAGGAAGATGCTGTAGAATCAGAGATGGGCAAAAAATTATTTGAAATAAAAATTTCGACCACAAATTTTTATTTCAAATAATTTTTGCCCATCTCTGTGTAGAATTCTATTTATTCGAACGAAATTTCTGTGGATGCAACATTTATTGAATTTGAAATTTAAATTTATAATGCGATCGAAATTTACTAAGGAACTCTTATTATTGGAAAGATTGCAACGTGGCACCCTTAGTTATGTGAACATTTCTATAGCATGTGTACATACATTCAAAGAATAAGTCGCGAAGAAAACAAATGAATAGATATGTATAAATACATGAAAGGGTCTGGACGAATCCAGGTATCTGAACATGATCTCCTATTACCTAAATGAAAAAAAGTTAGCTCTTATTACCAAAACTTACCAGTTATATCAACCATAATATTTACCACACAGTAAAGACAAATATACTTAATTGCCCTGTCATGTATTTACGTTTTGAATTAGTTACAAATATTCAAAACCACCGTTTTCGAAAACAAGGCCTCGTGTTATTGTACACGCTTGAGATATTTTATAATTACAGCAGTTAGAAAATTTTGTATATGACAAACATTAATGGCAATTACTTTAGTAAGTTATTGTTACCGTTATGGATACACGCCACTTGGCAAGCATGTAACAATAGTAAAGTGCTGGCAGCGGACGTAAATTTGTAATTCAAATTGTCTCTTTCCTGGCCCTACTGAAGCAGTCGTGTGACGTGGAAAGGTAAACATCGCCGGTCGTCTCGTGAAAATGTACCTAAAGTGAGTTCTAATATAGTGAAACCCTTGATACTTTGTTTGCGACATAATGGAACAGCCGTGTAACCCAGGGCACTCGAAGCTTTTTGGAAATTTGGAACGTCCGAGCACGGACGTCATTTTATGTACGAGTGGAAAATTTCGAATCCTTGAATGCAGCCAAGAGCCATTCTACGTTTCTACGCGTGCAGGTCCGAAGCTACTCCAAATGTATTTGAAAAATTGCAAAATCGGGGAAATTTTCAATGGCCAATTTCACCCTCTTAGAGTGAATTTGCCCAGCCAAAAGATATTGCGTAATACATATCCATGTATCCTTCAAATATTCGCAAAGTTTCCTACTTTTTTGAATTACTGGGTTGAAGATCTTCCCTTGTCAATAGACACTAGCTACCCCATAAATCCTAAACCCTTTTCTGCAACACCCTGTGTATATTAGCTCACCAACAATATCAGACGGTCTTGTTGAAAATTTCTCCTTTTGCGCCCCACGTGGAATAGGCGCAAGTGATTGTAGGTACTTGTTTCATTTATGACACCGGTTCAGCGTCAATCTGCCAGGATTCCCCGAATCGCGCAGCAGAAGCTCTTTACGAGCGTTCGTTCGAACGACCAATTATACTTTGGTCCGCGAATGGAACGACCCGCGTCAAACTGTCGGCGAACGCCGAAACGGCTGTGTATGGCGAACGATTTACTTCACCGTTTTACGCGAGTCCGCAGCATTCCAACTTAATTGGACAATTTAATGGAACGTCCGTCGCCGTCGATCCGCGGACCAGTTGAATTATGACTTGCATCGTGTTCATAAAAATTTCACTGCGCGCCTCGGACGATTTCTACTTATCGCCGCTGCATTCGTTTCGTATTTCGGCTAGTCAAGAGCGCTAAGGCTTTTGACTATATTTCAGAACACGCCGGAATTAATTAATCTGCTTGCGAGGCTGACGTTGAGAAATTAAATCCGAATATATATATGTTCTTCGTATAGAACGAAGTTCGTTTGGCAAGGATTTTCGAAAAAATTTGTGCTAAAAGAAAGCTTCGAGGCTGATTTGTGATATTTCTATCGTTAGAGCAAGGATTGCTGTTTTTGTTTGCATGCAGTGCTGGATTAACCAATCAACAAAATAAGCACGTGCTATGGCATGGAGGGGCCTCAGTTATATTGCCACTTCAATTTGTTCCTTTTTGTGTTCAACTCACTCTCTTTTATATATTTTTTTTCAATTTCCATGTTTTTATTTGCTTTAAGGGTGTCCTCCAGTCCAAACGCTGGAAAAATACGTGATTTCCATGAATTAAACAACAAGAAACTGAACAACATACAGTAAAAAAACCGCTTTGATATTATTACTACATATTTGCAGAGCAAACAAAACATTTATTTTTCGAATTTTATCAGTTTCTGCATTAGATATACAGCATTCATTGTATCACTGTAGAAATTAGAGCACTTGACAGGCGCCATCAGAGCTCGTGACAGGATCGTCTGAAATAAAAAAACTAAAAATATTCTTAAAGTATATCTGAATGGTTATCGCCTTATCTGTCTTCATTGCAAGCAAACAATCTGTCGATTTTTAGCACATGTTTAAACACAATGTTGTAAAAAAGCAGTTTTCCTACGCATAAATCTGCCCATAAAAAAGAAATGGGTGATCCAAAATTACTCTCTGCGGATAAGGCGATAGCGGGTCTAATTTTGAATAGAATGCCGTAAGAGTTTTTGAAATCGGTTAATAATTAAGCTTTTTACAGCGGCGCCCGTCAAGAGCTCTAATTTCTGCAGTGGTACAATGAATGCTGTATATCCAAGGCAAAAATTGATAAAATTCTAACAATAACTTTTTTGTTTATTCTTCAAATATGAAGTAATAAAATCCAAAAACCATTTTTACTATATGTCGTTCAATTTCTTTTCTCTTTTTTTAATTAAGTCATGAAAATCGCCTATTTTTCAATCATTTTGACCGAAGGGTACTCTTAAGTATCCTAGTATAACCTCGCATTGTTTGTGATTATACTACAACTATGAAAATGCATAAAATTATTGAAGTAACTATCAATGTTCCCACAGTTTACTATAGGTCTGAATCTAATAAGACCAAGTTCTCCTGAAAGCATCGCAGAATCCTTTCACGTTATCCTCGAAGCGTCTCATTACTCTTACTACAATCTATTACGATATCTGATATCACTAGCCCCTCAAGGGGGCGACCGAGACTACTTGGCGAAGCTTACCAGGTGCATCAATTAACCGTGAAAAATGTAGATGCAACAAAGAAGGACGGTGTAAAGTTTCTTCCACACCAGCCAAGCAATTTACTTTTCAAGGGGAAGCTCGCTCGGAAGCAACTTAAGCCAAATGCATCGTAAACTTCGAGGGGCTTAAAAACTTATCAACCCTTCTCTGTTGCGCGATCGCTCGACTCTCGAGCGTGATCGAAGATACTCGAGTATCCTCCCGCGAGGAGCCTCGATAACGCGAACGACGCCGCCGTAAAGTATGACGGACTGGTTTCGAGGCGTCGTTAGCAAGGCGGACAGGGAAACAGTTCCGTGGGACAAAGAATATAACCATGTTTTGGATGACCATCGAGCTGGATGATCCCTGGGAAGATCGAGCAGGCTATTGGCGCTGAGAGACCTCGATGGACCACACATTCCTTGAACACGCCTCGATGACACCAAAGATGGACAGGGGAAAGAGGGCAGCTTCATCTGGTTAAACGAGAAGCTGCACCAATGACGGCTATGACAGGAACTCGGCGAGCTAAAGTGACTGCTCTCGTACGGGGATTGTTGAATTTTGTGAGGTAGAAGAGTTAAAAATTCGAGCGGATACGTTGTCGACAAATGGTGGGAGAGGATGTGAGCTGGGAGAAGTAGCCTCTCGACGATGGGTCCAGTATGTACTAAAATTCTTTGTGTCTCGTAGCTCGTTCTTTCGTGTTCGATGTATGACGCTAGCTTGTTCTCGCAGGGAATCGAGATGAGTCTCCCAGGGGACCTAGTTGGCTCGGCTCGTCACTGGAAAATATTTCCCCGTCTATCTGTGTTGGGGAAAGTTTATCTTTCATTATTAAAGAACAGTGGTGTCGATATGTCTGCGGGCATAGTTGTTTAGTCAGTGGACGAGGTGTTTTCTGGGCTTGACGTTTTGGACGGGATGCTTGATGAGCTGCGTGCGTTGATTTAGGTCAAACTGAATGGTGTGCAATAAAAATAGGGGTAACCAGTCGCGAATTTAAGGAGAAATACCCAGGTGGCAAACATTCTGAGGGACCTATTTGGGGGGGGGGGGGATGAAGAGGTAGGTTATTAAAAACGGGCTAAGTGTTGTAATACAGAAAAAAAAATACATACTGTTTGGATAATATCATAATTTTTTTGAAAATGGGGCCGTAGAGGAACCTTCTGAGCAGGGTAAATCCGCCACTGATGATAACAGACACTTACAATTAGTAGTTCTATAAATTATCATTTCAGTTGATATATGAATAATTACCTAAATTAAGTTCAAAGCTGCCTGAGACGTTATCATTATATACCTGTAAATTAGTATTTTGTACGTGATATTACTATGAGGATGATCATTCTCTTTTGAAGTAGATAAAATTGGACATTTATAATGAATTCTTTATACAAATATTTAATTGTGCCATTTGTACTAATTACAAAATGCAGCAGCGACAGGGGCGTCATAAGTTCAAAGTATTTCATACGAGAATTTGCGTATCTGTTTTTGTGTCATCCGTCGTCTACTTTGCATTTGAAAATAGCGTATCTGAAACCAGTCGAGTAGCAAGTTGTGCGTGACACCTCTGTTAACAGATTCGTCCGCAAACTCGATCCTGGTCAAACGGTTCCGTAACTAAGGGTTGCTAGGGTTGCCTTTGCCGACAGACGAGTCAAACTGTAAATTTTGTCCAGGTGGAGTTTCTCTGAAGAGGTTAAGTCAACGTGCTCTTTTATGTTTCCAAGCACTGTATAAACGATGTGCTCATCGTTTGCGCGGAGAAAGCTCCTTAGTAAATAATTTGAACATGTTCAGTTATTTATAAAGAACATGGGGAGATGTCTATTTAAAATAAAATATTCTAAATGTGGAAATACCAATATAAAGAATCTTCAGAATACTATTGGTTGAATTTAAATACGAAGTGCTGGAAAAAAATTTTAAAATTATAAATTTGGTTTCAATTAGACACTGGCAATACTGACGAAAGATGTGTACAGACGTGCGCAAAGTATGTGTATTGTTTGGCTGTATAAAGTATAACATATGATGGAAAATTTGTGTTTCAGTTACATAATAAAACTTAGCTTTTAGATTATTATCTACCTTCATGATGACTTTACATAAGTCGTAGGTTGTGTGTTAGTTTGCACCAAATTTTGATAAAAACCTACCCACAATCTCTTAGTAAAATGTCTAACATTTTCCACTGGTACCCCGACTAGATGATACACGGACCATTTTGTAGAGAAAAATTAATATAATTGTGTATCTATAAAGCTTCATATCACAGTAAGGAACAGTGAGAAAAAGAGAAATATAAAAAACTGAACATATTTGCCTGAAATAATTATGTTACTCAATAAATTATGAATTAATAAGTGAGAATTAACTTTCTAGTGTTATACAAGTGGAGATCGTCTTCGAAAGCTTTGTAAGATTATAATCACGTCGTAGTATACATACATAACAAAATTTCAGTTAGGTATAATAAATTAAAAAATGCCACAAATATTCACTAATCTCATACCACGTTTGCATTATAGTAACGCTATTATTCTACGACACAAATGACATGCATAATCCACATTTCGCGATTCAAATCGTAAAATACAATTTAAAAGTCAGCCCTTGTTTTCGATCGACGAATAAACCGTGAACGTGCCCATAATTGAAAAACATCGCCGTCGACTAATTCAGCGAAGCGTGGCGAAAAATTGCATGGTACGTTTACTAATAAATCCATGGTTCATAATTTCGAATGCGCACGTATTCCTGTCCTGTATGTGGATAACGCGCATCGAATTTTCATTTTATGTCCAATAACATTTCGAATGCTCTTCCTATCGGGGAAATATATATTAAAATTGTTTGCTGTTTGTATGCACACAGAGTATATATACAATTTGCAGTTACTTTGTTATTTTCAGCTGAGAATAAAAGTAACAAAGTCACACTTGTCATAATAACTAATTATTGGAAATTGGCTGTTTAAGGGTCCGTCCTTAAATTACGTAAGGGTAATTTTGGTGATTTCTTACCCCTTCCCTCTCCTAATATAAGAATTCGTAAGATTTTATATTCCAACCCCCTCCCTCGTCTTTGCGCAATATTTTGTACACTACATTTTTCTAGTTATTTAAGAAAGTTGAAATTAAAATTACTTTACTGGAACATTAATAATAGAATTTGTATTTATTGAAAATTAGTTTTAAGAAATATTAATTGCAGGACGAGCCCTTAGAAAGTATCGATATTACTTTCTAGCTGCTGATCGAACGTAGTGTGAGTAATAGATAGCAAAAAAAGTGTTGGAAACTTATAACTTTGTACTACAAAAGTGGATGTATAGTTTTCTTCAAAATGCACTTGTAGCGAACACTCAAATTGATAGCGTAATTTAGGTGTGGGAAGTATTCCTCTTGTTTCTATTTTCATTGTTATGATAAATGGCTAATGTCGTCGATCATCCATCATTCTAGCCGTTGTCATCATGACGAGATCCTCGTGATAGCTTCATTTGGCAGTTAAATCTGAACTCTATTGCCGTAATTATTGTTATCATCGTCATCATTATCGGGTGACTGATGGTGGTACATCAGCGTAACCTTATGCTTTCATCAACTTAACTAAATCATAAATCATTCGCTAAGCTGTGCAGTTTAATACTGCAATCAATTTTTCCTTTTTTACACATAGGTATTTTAAAACCTACAATAATAAACGGGAATAAGTCTAAACTAGTGATCATAAATGAATGCGTAAAATAGATAGTGAGTTTAGTAAAATAGTGATTTAAATAATAAAGAAATCGATGAAAATGTATCAACGGCAACAGTATCCAAATTTTTCACTGAATCACACGATGAATTCGTTGTATTTCAGACTACCACCTCAAGATACGACAAATGGGGTTATATTTCACTATTTCACTTCCACAAGATTACGTAATATATCGAATGAACCAACAATACCTTCGAACTACACCAAAAATACCTTGAGTTTCGGAGAGTTAATGCTACTAGCACTTAATACTGATAACTTAATCGATTACAACACACACAACAGCGTCGTGCATGGGGGACAATGAATTAGTTCACGCGCTAAGTATCACACGCATGTCATTAATACAATTCATTGGGGCATCTATAATTATCTCTAGTAATCAACCGTCGGTCGTGTCAAAGCTATTGTTTCGCCAATCTCGAATCTTGTGCCTATCTAACCGTCCTCTGCTATGCCTTCCTCTCCTCCAGTTCCTGTTGTACGTGCAGGACCCATTGATTTTCAGAATGTTGGTCATAGCTCTCGGCGGTCAGCCGCAAATAAATCTAATCACAACTAGGGTCTACTGAATTGTCCAGCCACTTTCGGTTCGAGTCGTGCCGACTCGGAAATTACATTAGTGTTCCAATCAACAGAACGATACCTGTTGTCGACTGTATCGTCTAATTATAGATCAAACGAACTTACCTTAGTGAAGTTCGATCGTAATTATACGATTGCCTCGTTCGAGATGATTACAACGTAGTATCGCTACTTGATGCCAGTCATCGCCACTTCAGATCCCTTACAAAAAAAAAACAAAAGGGACTCTCTGTGCCTCGTCTACCTAGCTCCATATTTCATCTAGTTCAGAGATATTCTATCAAAATTTGTATTTTGGGCGGGATTTCGGGGAGGGTTGTAATCATCTCGAACGAGGCAATCGTATAATTACGATCGAACTTCACTAAGGTAAGTTCGTTTGATCTATAATTATACTTCATGCCTCGTTCTCGAGATTACAACGTAGATTTTTAGAGATTTCTCAAATTTTGATTGTCCTTTCGTTTATCCAGTTATAATGCAAATCAACAAAACAAGATTTATTCAGTTAATACAGTCCTTGCAAAGTTACCCTCTTTCTTAACAATAGGACGGTTATAAAATTTAGCGAAAACTTTCGAATCGCGTGACCAGCCTGCGGAGGCTCTAATAATGTCGTAGTCTAGACCTTTTTTAGAAGCTGCGGACGTTGACGCATGTCGTGTACTATGCGCAGTAAATATCTCATCGATTCCACACTCTCTTAGTACCGCTTTTATCCAACGACTTAACGTCTGGGATGTAACCTCCTTATGAGGTATTTTATACGATAAGAATAATTTCGCTTTGCTATCTCTAATATTCTTAGTAACCTCTAAGTACCGTATCAACGTTTTTGCGACACAGAGACCTGGTTTCTCCCTGAAAAAAGGTAAAATTAAAAGAGGCTGAAGAGATCCAGGCCTAGAGGTTTTAATTAGGTCCTCTATTCTGATCTCTACTGATTCTTCCAATATCGAAATGCAGTCAATCCTCATTAGTGATAGCGATTGAACTCTATATCCTGATCCTAATGCTAACAGGATCACCAATTTCTCCGTTAATTTTTGTAACCCTAAGTCTTCCAGAGGAAACCATCTCTCTATGTGCACCAAAACCTCGTTAACATTCCAAGTCCTATCATATTTTGATTTAAGTGGTCTCATGCGAAAGACGCCTTTAAAAAATCTATTTAAAAGAGGCATATCTTTAACATCATTACTGGAAATTAAGGATATAGCTGACCTAGCAGTATTAAGGGTACCATATGCGGCCCCCTTATTCAAACTTATAGTTAAATAATCTAAAATTTCAGCTACTTGTGCACCAAAAGGATCGCAGCCCTTCTCTTCACAATATTTCCACCACATCTTAAGTGCCGTGTTGTATTGTTTAATCGTAGAATCCGCTAAGGAAGCTGTAAGCACTTCTGCTGCAGCCCTTGCGATGCCTTTTCTATCGTAGGCCTCGTGGATAATACTCCTGCAATCAGTGAAAGGCTGGATGCCAGTGGGTGCTCCCTTGTCCTACAAGGCGATAATAGTACATTTTTTGACGGGTTAAAAACCATTGGTTCGCCTTCCAACAGTCGCCTAAATATGGGGAACCATGACTGTGAAGGCCAGAAAGGCAGTACAATAATACCGCGCGCATTCTCTTCTATAACCTTTTTCATTATTCGCGGGATGAGCGAGAAAGGAGGAAATGCGTACCAAAAAAAACTCTGACCAGTTTATTGTAAAGGCATTAATAACCAACGCCTCAGGATCCCTTTGCCAAGAACAATAAGTCTTGCATTTCTTATTACATCTAGTTGCAAATAGATCGATTTTTGGTATGCCAAACCTCCTAACAATCGCTTCGAAAATTTCATCATTTATTTCCCATTCTGTATCTAAATTTGTTATTCGTGATTCTTCGTCGGCCTCTACATTATTTTTTGAAGAAATATACTCTGCGAATACCCATATTTTTCTTTGTTCACACCAATCCCATAATTCTTTGGTAACCCTATTCAGTTCGGGAAAACGAATTCCTCCCATCTTATTTATATAAGCTATCGCTGTCGTGTTATCAATACGCAAAAGAATCTGACACGTGTTTAGCTCTGAGGCAAAACACTTCAAACCTAAAAAGGCTGCTAAAATTTCCAAAAAATTTATATGTTTCACTCTTTCTGTATCTTTCCAGAAACCGCGGGCTCTGTTCTGCATGCAAAATGCTCCCCAACCCGAAGTCGAAGCATCTGAGAAAATTTCGCGTTTATATTGAAAAGAGCGAATTGGGCCGTTGTATCTCATAATGCGATTTCTCCACCATTCCAGATCCTCGGTAACCTCCTTTGATAGCGTCATAAATCTTTCAAAATTTCCATTGTTTGCGCTAAGAGCAAGATATTTATGCCTTTCTAATATCTTATAATGCATCCATCCATACTCGATAGCCGGACAAGAAGAAACTAAAACACCCACTAAGTGTGCTAGGTCTCTAATTTTGCATCTATTTTTAATCATAAAGGATGTTATTAATTCCCTGACCCTTATTCTTTTCTCAGTTGTTAATTGTATGCACCAGTCCTCTGAATTGACTATAAATCCCAGGAATTTACATCTCTTATCTGGAGTAAAATTACTCTTTTTGAGGTTAATAATAAAACCTAAGAATTCTAGTAACTCCCTCGTTTTCGCCAGATTTGTATGACACTCTTCCAAGGATGTACCTACTAGAAGGATGTCATCTAGATAAGTGACAGATTTCCAACCCTGCTTCCTTAGATAAGCTATTACCGCTTTAAAGATCTTTGTAAAAACCCAGGGACTGACACTTAATCCGAATGGTAACGAATTGAATTGATATAGTTGATCCTCGAAACAGAACCTGAGATATTTTTTACAATCCGCGTGTATGGGCACTAAGAGGTATGCATCTTGCAAATCCAAACTACACATATAATCTTCTGGTTGGATCAAATTGACTACCGTTCTTATATCCTCAAGCTTGAAATGCTCTGTTAAAACGAACTTATTTAACATTTTTAAATTAAGAATGAATCTATACGTCTTATCTGGTTTTTGTACTAGAAAATACGGTGACAAAAATTGTCCCTCTTCTGAGGAACACCTCTCAATTGCGCCTATATTTTCTAATCTACCAATGGCTGCTTGTAGGTTGCTCAGCTCCTCGCGTAATCTTTGGGGCATCATAGGTGGCTTCACTTGATGAATGTCGGCTTTCAAAGGAATCTTATAACCTCTAATCGCATCTAATACAGCTTTATCGCTCGTAATAGTTTCCCACCTTTTTGCAAAAGCATTAAGTCGACCACCTATTCTTACCTCTAACGTCGACGGGACGATTGATTGCGCGACCTCTGATTCTGTGACTGTGACATTGGACGCTGTGAGCTCTGGGACCTGCTCTTGAAAGAGACGAAAGCCTTGTGATTTCCCTTTTTGTAGTTCGACTGTGTCGTCTCTCTGGCCCTCACAGTCGAACTCTTGAAGTTTAAAGCATTCGGTGATTTTAGCGGTATCTTCTTAGTTGTCACCGGTGGTTTCAGCTCCTTTCCTACTTTTTCTACTGCCAAAACCTCTTTCACCTTGTCTCCCAGATTTTCACCAAACAGAAATTTACCAGTGGTGGTCTTCTCAAATAAAGTTTTGGTCTTCTTTTCAAATCCCGGAATAATATAAGCCTTACGCGCTACAGACACTGTATAAAACAGGTCCGCTAAAAGCTGGGCTGATCCCAGTACACGTTCCAACAACTGGTCTTTATCAATTCCGTGTCCATCTTCCTCTATAAGCATTGTCACTGCTGAAGAGGAGGCCGATAATGCCGAGCCTATCACATTATGCAATTCTCTAAAATGAGTGTCCCGCTTGATGGCAGATTCATTTAAAGTCACAGCTATTTCTTCGTTAAGCTCAGGCCCTTCAAGATAACAGTCTCCCTTTTTAGGAAACTTCGAAAGTAAACTTTCTTTTAATTCCTTCGGCAAACCTTTAGTCGTCCAATTTGTCACCCGCGAAGCTACATGGGCATTGAGCTTTAACTCGGCCTGTTTCTTCGCTGTGGGATCATCACCTAACAATTTAATTGTCTCCTCATCTAATACAAACGGTTCCTCTGCCAGGTTGTCAATGATCTCCACCTTGTCGTGTGAAGTTGTCGCAATTCTACTTAGGTTATGCGAATTTAATTGCGAGTCACCCCTTGCCACTGCAACTTCAGACTGTTCGTCTGCGTCCTGCATGGAGTGCTCTCCATCGCTCTCTATGTTTTGTTCATGCATCATAACCTGAGTGACGTTTTCTTTCTGACTATCGCCTGAATTAAGAAAACCAAACATAATGACTACCCACCTCTAGGGAAAGGCTTTGTCGAATGTACGGATTATGTTTCATCTTAAAATGAACTCACCGCCTTACTATGCAAGAAAACCAAACATAATGACTACCCACCTCTAGGGAAAGGCTTTGTCGAATGTACGGATTATGTTTCATCTTAAAATGAACTCACCGCCTTACTATGCAACTCACCCTGAACAGTTAGACGTTCTGACGCCTCCTGCGTCTCGCTGCCACTCCCTCCTTTCGCCTCAATTTTTTCTTCTAATTTCCTTATCTTCGCAAGAATTTCCTCCATATATCTATTATTTTCCCTGTCTCGCGAAGAACGCTTATGCTTGTGAGACTTCCTGTCGCAAGACATTCTTCAAAAGGATTTCCTAATATCAAAAGAAACGAAATTCCAACACCAAACGAAATGGACGTGACTGACGCCAAAAGCGTAATGAAATATGGAGCTAGGTAGACGAGGCACAGAGAGTCCCTTTTGTTTTTTTTTTGTAAGGGATCTGAAGTGGCGATGACTGGCATCAAGTAGCGATACTACGTTGTAATCTCGAGAACGAGGCATGAAGTATAATCTGCTATTCTACGTTTCCTGTGATTCAGATCTGCGTGAACGCAGATTCGAATCTTTATCAAAGAGAACGTGGCCGGGCTATGGGAGTTAATGTAATTAAGAATCGATAGGACTCTTTGATTGGTTATAGATACTTTGTATAGCTTGAATGTTATTCATGGGGAAGAATTCTTGAGTTTTGTTGCGTGGGGAATATGTGTGTCGTGTTTATAGCGACAATTTTTGTAGGGGTGCACTGTTGAATTTTGTAGACTTAACCGCTCCTTCTTATATTGATGAGTCACGTCGTTATCGAGTATCCGAGACCTGAAATCTTTTAAGTTGTGATTTTGCAGTGTGATGAGATGCAAGAAAATCGGCTCCAAAATAGCAAATCGCATTCCGTAATTTCGGGCACCCGTACACCCCTAGTTATAATCCATTTATATATTTGGTTACCTGATTACATATACCACGTAAATTTGACATAGCAAACATTTATTTCGTATACATTTCAATTTACTAATCCTACAATCCTTAACATGTTCGGTCTTAATACGTTCACAATTATATAATGTGCAGGGTCGCCCGGTTTGTGTCTTATGACATCAGCCGGGCTGAACGTGGAGTAATGAAAGCAATTATTTACTGCGTTCCTTACAACAAAGGTTTAATAAAAATCCATATGGGGAAACACTTATAATAATACTTGTAATAACACTTGTAATAATTATTATGACTTGATTACTTGATTTAGTCTAATATACTGAATTTTGTTGCGTTTACCGTCTATTAAGAAATATGGACGTAAGTAGTCAGCTTTACCAACAAGCCAACGACATTATCAACACCCTAACCAGACCAATTTAAGTCAGATCGAGTTCCGACCTGTACAAATTACTTGCTAAAACGTTTCTATCTTCGGAGTACCGATTCTCTAGAAAAGCACCTTGTACCACAAATCCCCGGTTTCTCTTCGCGCTATTAAAGCAGGAGACATTAATAACTCTCAAGTAGACGAGGACAATTGATCATTCAGCACAGCCAACTCATTTCAATGCACTTCTCGACCAACTAATCCAACCCATCCGTCAAGTCTGTTGGCCGCGCGCGCGCGTGCTCCCCATCGTTACTAGACATTGCTTATGTTCGTAATAAGTTTGCGAACTTACCAGCTGTATCTCGTCCCCGTGCCACTCCCCGCCGGTAATTTGCACGGTAACAATTTCGATTAGCAATTGCTCGTGCATCGAGAGATGCGTACGGAGAATCGTAGCGCAGCTCTGCATGCATACCTCGGCGAAGTTTCGGCCGTCGCTGGAGGGGCGGTTCCCATCGTACGCGAGGCGATGCTTGTCGACGCGTGTAACGTGAGACGCGGGAACAGGGGTGCGGCGGGCAGGGGATGGGGCGCAAAGGGGAACTTCTCAAACAGGAAACGTGGATTTCCTCGTTGCTCGTTGCTCGTCCCGTGTAACAATGTCTTCTCATCTCGACGGGATCTTTACGCTTTTCCACGATAATGAGGGTGGATGGGGGGACATTCGAGCGGGTAGATTTAATTTCCCTCGGTCCTTACACCCCGTCCTCCTCTTCTTTTCTGGAAGATAGCAGTGGCAGGTCATGTCGTTCGCCGCCTTTCCTCGTCTAATTGTTCCACGGATCGGAGCACCGTTGTCTCTCAAAGTGAGGGCGACCTTTGTTGTGGATCCTTTTCGACTTCTTCCACGATCTACTGGGCCCGTTATAGCCGTGACAGCGACGGCTTGTTAAAATTGTTCGATAGCCGTGCCCGCTCGACGTCGATGGAACAGTTTTTGAAAAGCTGTCGGGGGATCCTCTTGCGCGGAGAAATTTCTTTATTAACGCGGCTAGTTTCTGTGGAGGGGAGGTCTGAATAGCTTTTCTTGCGTACAATCCTGAGGGCTCCTTCGAAATCATTTTAATTACTTTTTGTCTCTGGAACTGCTCGTAGCCTTTTAAATATGGATTCTTTGTTCCGCGAACCTGGCTACAGCGAATTCTATGAATATGGCAAGGTGAGGTAATAAGTTTTAGCACTCACAGAAGCTGCGCATAGGGTTGTATTCGTTGTAACAGTTGAAACTAGATTTTCCTGAGTGAAAATGTTAACGATTGAGGAATCAATTTTACTCTCCCTTCTGCAGTGGATCGCTATAGTTTTTACCATCGTGACGATGTTAATTTACTCGTAAATTATTGGCTGTATTAAAAAATATTTTAAACAAAAGTTGCATGGTATCAACGGGGGCATATAATGCAATACTGTCTTTTTTACTATGTTATATTTTTATCAATATGTAACGGTCACCTTCAGTTTTTTAAATATTTCATTCTGAATTTCGATAAAGTATCAAATGCTGCATAAGAAAGTATTATATCATATAGAGTCTAATGTCAACAGTTTCTGTGATATCAGTAAAATAGTTTTTTACTTTAAATAGTACATATAGCTATAACTGTCTATGTAGCGATAAATTGTTTTCGTTAAGAACTAACTGAGGTGAGAGTCTATATTTATTCAAATTTTGAACGATTTCCGACGAAAACATTTTTCATACTATGAAGAAAATGACGCTTCCTCTTTGATTAATAAATGGAGGTGTAACATAAGAATCTTAGATAAATCTACTAAAAAATTTGTGAATATTTGTAAAGTGACTATTAATTGCAATATTACTTACTCGAAACAGTTTTCAAAAGGATGCACCAATGAAAACTTCCAGGGAAATATATGTAGGTATGTTCATAGTTCCTTTCATGTCGATTATAAATTGCGTCTGACCATATACAGTTTCTTTTCCCTTGCTGCTGTACATTATGTATGCTCTTATTTCAGACGCTCGTTACACGAACGAACCCTACTTCCTATACTTTTCTAAATATATCATTTAATATCTGTCTTATTTTAATAATTATTTCGAGTAGAAGTTGCTTGCACTGACAACACCTTTATACAGATGTACAAATTTATCAACACTTTCTTTCTAGATTGTCAAGTTATACCATGCTTCATTCCGTTAAAAGCATTTTGAACTTCTCTTTCCCATTCGAAACAAAGTATCATCTTATTGTTAAATCTCTCTTTACAACGTCACCAATATGGAAGCACCTGTCTAAATATTAATAGAAGTATCTATACTTTAAACAGAATGAAACCTTATTTTCGTCTCTTTGATTATTTATCTATCGACCACACTTTCGATAAATTGGGTTATTCTCCATTTGATTGGCCTTGGGAGGCTGCCTGTCCTGCACGTAGGACAGGAATATGCGAATGTACGTGACCCACGGTTGATATGGTCCATAAAAGTGCTGCCTCTACTTTTCACTGAGTTTTCTCCAGTTTTGCGAAGCAACGGTCATCCACGGGTAGCATAACTCGGGGCTTGGGAATCAAATTGAAGCCCCGTATGGCGTGATTCGCGCTGAAATAGGAACTGGTAATGTAACTTGGATCGATGACTACTGGTAGGAATCTTCGTCATTTGTTCGGCGTCCTGTGGAAAAAGTTTGAGCTGCCGGACACGTGTTACGCGGCACGGGACTTTTTGAAACTTTCAGTTCCCTGAATCGGACACATGCGACGGACGGTGGTCGACAAATGATGAAACTTTTTGCTCCTGCAGACAGATAGGTCTTCTCTGCGCGAGGCTTATCAGCTCCCTCTGCATCCGCTTCTGCAGCTACCCTCCGCCCTTTTTTCGATCCGTTCTTCGTGTCACTTACTATTGCGGGAATGGGGCTCTTAAGCCTCGTGCAAAAATGTATAAATGCGTGTCATATGCTGGTGGATTCTACGTTAAAGCGATATTCGTATTTATGCACCATTCTCCATTTATGGAAACTTTTTTAATTTAAATTGCGTTGCGGGAAGTGGGTGAAACAAACGTAATACTGCGAAGCTCATGAATGAGAATCATTAGCGGGGCTCAATCTTCTGTTTTGCGAGTTTGTTCTTATAGAACAAATATAGCTATTTGTAATTTTATGTGTGCATTATTTCAACTTTATCTTTGCTTATATTATCTCGTTTTAGGTGCATATGTTTAATATAGAGTGCCTCTGTGTACGTTTCTTTAAAACTCAGGAACTTAATAGACCAATTTCGTCTTTTTTTCGCTTTTTTTAAACTTGCAATACAATTCTCGGGGACCCAACAGTACTTTTTGGTAGTTCTCTTAGGATTAAACACAAAGATCGAACGTGATCCTTGACTACTAAGGGTGGCCAAATTATTATACTCAAAATATGTTCGTCAATTTTGGGGATCATCTTAAAATGGATTTAATACGATTAAAAAAAATCTCATTAAATTGGCAACTAAAGGTTCTGAAAGGAAACTTTCTTAGTTTTCCAAAACACTCATGAAAATTTGTATACGACCGCTTTTTGTATACGTTCGCTAGTTATAGGTGTTCAAAGTGAAAAATACTTTTTTCAATAAAAATCATACAACAAAACCCGCCAAAAAAAGAAATTATAGAAAAAATGTTTGCTCCATAAGATCTCTTCGTTGGATTTGCCGGAAAGAAATATTTTGTTCCGTGCATACGTTCAAACTACATAAAACAGTATTATCATGGATGAAAGAAAAAATTTGAGTCCTTGATTCAAAAACTAGAAGTTTCAGGCGTTAAAATACGTTTTTTTTAAAAATATTTTTCGCGACCATTTTTCGCAGAGATGCAGCCATTCCATCGCTTAAATTTACAAAATCTCAAACATTTTTGTTTCAGTATGATAATTTGGCCACCCACTGTAGTCATCATTTGTTTCACATCTACAACGATGGCTGTAGTCGCGTTAACGTGCAAATTCACAATAAGACAAGAATATCGTGTCACACGAGAATTTAATCTCACGAGACAATTATGTCATTATTTTATTATTTTTTACTTATTTTGTCATCAGATTCATGAAAATAGACTCTCGCGAGACAAGTTTCATGATATACAGTACCGGTCAAACGAGAGTTTAAACTGTGAATAGTAACAGAAATAAATACCTACTTGCTTGAAAAAGAATTGTATCATAAAATTTATGTCCCATAAGTTAGAGGGGTTTCTAGAGTAGATCTATGATACCAATATAATATCGTACTTACGACCTAGTAGGTATCAAGTTTGTTAGACACAGCATGTAACATATCAGTTTTGAACTTTCTTTGGACCGGTACTGTGTTTTCAAAAATCTCATCTTCCCCGACTACTGCCATTATTTACATTCAGTTGTTGCTGAGATTTTTGTCTCATGATAGAAAAGTCCAATCCAACACCCTAAGCTGTTTATACATTCACGATACATTATAACCAATCTTTACGTAGGAACTAAAATTTGATTCACAACATAAAATTGCAGACACGAGAGCAATCACGTCAGCTATTTTCTCATAAAATTATAACCATCCAAGCACCACTCATTTTCCTCCACAAAGGTGGTCCTTCAATAGTAACCTGAAACGTATCCACTAAACGCATTAATATGAAAAATCCACAATTCATTTGTGTCATAATTTCAATAATCCTGAAACGGTAACCGCCAAGTGTTATCCATTAGAAATTACCAAAGCGTTTGTACCGAGTCTCGAAGCCACTCGACTCACACTCTTCCTTTCTTCTTTTGCCTCTTCTTCGCTGATCCGTACGTGGACAATTTTCCGCTACGAGTGCTCGAAACGCGACAGGGAGCAGTTGGTCGATTTCCACGGAATGCTAACATTTTCGGAGCCATCAGCCGTCACACGCAGCTGTCATCTGATCACCAGAGCTGATCGATGGAAGGAGCAACAATATCTCCGCAGACTGACCGGATTTCCTCTAAACGGGCCGCGACGGGTAATCGTTCCGATGGACAGGCAGGCAGGAATTCGAATCGTGGTGGTGCATATTCGCGACTCGATCGCTGGGGGATTCCAACCGGTGCTTGCAGTCGTTCCAGTCAGTCGGCGGTGGAACAGAACATAGCCGGTTACCCATTCGTCTGGTATTTGGCCAGGGCTTCTCGTTCGGCCGTGGCTTGCACTTGCAAATGTATTCGTAGCGTCGCCGCGGCATTAGTGCCCGTTGCGTTGGAATTGTTCATCGAACTGTCACCACTGGTCGTCGCGAGGAGATGGGGAAGAGGATGGAGACTGCTATCAAACGCCGTGCCTCGGTGTTTGTACAGGGTGCTTGATAAACCCTGGCACAAAACAGCATATAGAAAAAGCATCTGGGAAATGTAGAACATGATCTTTTCCTTTGTTTTTGAGAGAAATGATTTTGCACGTGAAGGTATGATAACAGTGAATTTATTTAAATTTAGCACAATTCGTGTTGGATGATATCGATATAGATTTTTGTTAGGAAATAAGAACAGTGTGATTTAATAATGTAGAGTTCGTGGTATTAATGTTTTTACAAAAATCGTTGTCATAAAAATTATCTACGGATCATTCTATTTCTGCTGTGTTTTTATAACGTTGCCTGAATTGACGTCCACGGTGCGTAGAATTTGGCACGTATTCGCAAGTGTATTCAATTTTTGTATCAGCGTTCTCAAATCATTCCTGAATTTGCGAATTAATCATGTTTTCTAAAACATACATTCTAATTTATTAGATTTGACCAAATTGGACCCATAGGGGTTGACGATATATCGTAAGCAATTTTGGAATTATGAAAAATCTTGAGAAGGATGTCGACTGCGTTGTGTCAAAATAATCGAAGTTTACATTTTATTAAAGTTATAAAATATATTTAAGAACATAGGTATCCATTAAGTCTTTTTTGTAAGTTTTTGGAAATTTAGAAAAATAACGCAAGTGCCTATATAAAATTCTGGAGAGTGTGTGTTTAATTCTCCTTAAAAAAATTTTCATTTTTTTATGTTCTTTGTTACTCCTTTTTCTCATAAAACCAGGAGAACATTTTAACATGAAACATTTTGTGCACACCGATTACTGTGCTTCGTATTATTAAGTCTCACTGTATTGTTCACGATAATAGCGCTGTCTTATCGTATGTATAGCCGTTGAAAAGTAACAATAAGAATACCGCTGGTTTCCGTAGGCAGTATCGATTTTGGCTCACCGCTATCAGTCTCTACGAGAGGCTGTTAAACCATAACCTGGGCGACGTTCTAATCGGATCTCATTACGTTCCTTCATACTATTCTGGCATGCGTTCAAGCGAAATGAACGCTCGGGGCTGAACGATGTGGTTGGTTAAGGTTTGGTTAGGCTTGATGGTAGGGATACGAAATTATGGTGCAGCGGCGAAAAATTTCGTACCTTTCGGTCTGGCAGTCAGCCCACCTGACGTGAGAATACACGGAGATGGGACGAGCTCTTCTTCCCTGCTTATTTTTACGAGCGGAGATACGATGTGCGGTCCTCCAAATTGAACCTTACGTTTTCATTGCACTGCTTCACTCGTTTATAGCCGACGAATTTTCACGAAATACCTATCATTTTCCACCCTTCGAGTGACAAGTGAATTCTTTCGAGGGTTCATTCAACGAAGATTCGCGGGATATACTTTCTTTAATTGATTGGAATCAGGAGCATTGCAATTATCGCTGAAAGTCTAAATTTCGAATCAGGACACAAATTCTCCGACGATATGATTTTAATGAAAATCTGGTATGCAGTATATGGTGTACATATACAGGGTGTTGTGAAATAGTGATTATGATTTTGTAAACTATATTTTTTACATTGAATAATAAATGCTTATAAAGGAAGTTTGGCAACTCAACAATTCAAACAATTTTGAAACATTACAGAAATGTAGCTCAAGTGATACTAATGACGTAACTATTTTTTTGTTTCGGTAATGAAATGGTCCTATATTATTTGAACAAAATTTCGATAGCGCTTATCATTTTTAAGAAATTCTTTCAATCCCAACTATTGATGAATTCTAAACTTTAAGTCCAGGGCAGCATCCTTTCCTGTTGTCCGATTGCAATAAACTTTTTCAGGGACTACTTTTTTATCAAATATCACCGTTCTAGGGGGTGAAAGCAAAGAAAAAAAATTCACCACGTATAAATAAAGGCCAGCCTAATGTTTATACAAAATGTGTTAGTTTTCCAAGATTGCGAGTGAACCCGACGTTCTATCTATTTGTTCTAATTTCACCCATAATCGTGCCGCCATGATCTCAGGTAAAAATTAAATTTACGCCAATCCAGGCCAGCCCAATCAGGAACTTTCTCCACTGGATCCGGATACTTAGCCTCGCATTCCGTTGAAACGATCGAAAGACTTCTACATCCGAAACGTTCCGCCAACATTTTCCACCTGGCTGGGATGATCAGGAGCGATCAAATTGGATGATCCAGCACTCCCGTTGGCAGATTCTATTCGCCCGCGATGGTAACCATTCCCTTAATACTCCCCCATCCCTCTTCCTTGCCCCTCCCTTTTATTTTCCTTCCGTTTCCCTTCCCCCGCGCACCCTCAAGTTGCACGTGTCACCCCCTCTTGTTCGTTTTCGTTTTCCCGAGTTATCAGCAACTTTCCACTTTAACTAACAACAATTCCGTAAGCAAACAATTAAGCCCCGTGTAGCGGAAAGTTGCCGCGACAGCGGAGTTCCGTTTGTCGGCCTGCGGGCTCTGTCGCGAAGGATCGTCCGCGCTGCGCACGAAATTAAAGTATTAACGAGACACTACGCTCCCACGGGCCTTCTTCCGAAATAAGCCACCGACATGCGAGAAACTAGTTTCGCGGCTCGAGACAGTACCCGGGAACCATACTCCGGCTGGATTTAAATTCTTCATGAGACTCGATGGCACGGGAAGTCCTCGAGGTCTTGCGCGACATTGCCTGGGAGGCAGTTAGGCTTATCTGCATCTAGAATCGGTAATGGCCAATCGAAGTTCGGTTGCACGTTAGGGAGAATACGCGCTCTAGCTGAATCTGAATTATCACCGCGATAACGCCTTGGTGGGGCACGTTAAATATCATTGGGGGGTTGATCTTCTTGGAAACCTCGGCAAGAAATGTAATAGATAGACTTTACGTTAACGATGCAATGTATTTCGGTAACGTTTCTGTAAACAGCTGCAGTTGCAACTTAAGAGTAGTTTAAATGGATCTTACGTGACGTAAAGATGTAAAAATGTGTTAGGTCGGTGCATAAGTAATTTCGGTTATGTCCGAAGGCTCTAATTGTAAGTAGAGTAGATTTCTTTTTAATTTATACTATATTATTTCGATAATGTTTATCGGCAATCGATAAAAGTGATGTAAATAAGGGATTGTAGCTTCTCCTTGCATTGAGTTCCGAAGGAAAATCGGTTGCAGAAGCAACTAACAATAAGTAGAACAATTTTTCAGACTTATGGTGAAGGTACTTTGTCTGAAGGAGTACGTCGAAATTGGTTTAAGAGATTCAAAGCTGGTGGTTTTGACTGAGCAAATGTAAGCAAACGATCTTCAGGTATTATTGCATGAAAACTCTGTAAATTCATCTTATGAGCCTGCGAGACAGTTAGATGTTGAAAGAAAAACAAAATTACTTATACACCGACCTAATAGATCAGTCATAAATAAAGTAGACGTATTTTCTTTGAGCCGATTAATTATTTTTTCTCAACTTCTCTTTTATTACCACGTGTACCGTAATATTTTTACATTAACAACCATACAATATTGGTTTAAGACTTTCTTTTTATAACTCTGATCCCTTTCAAGGCAATGTCATGGTGATGAACTTTGGAGGGCAATTTTCCTCCTTATTTTTTAATTACTGTAGCTTGGGAAGATCATATTCTTCATTTTTTATTGTTCTACAAACCTGCCGTTATTTGTTTAATTTTGAAATTAAAACAGCGACCGCAATTATTGCCATTAGTGCCACAGATATTATTTCTTTTAAACTTTATTTAACTCTCATTATCTCTTTTAATCAGAATCGTTTTACTCCTTAATACACCATAATGAATGTAGATTCAGTACAATTAACAATCAATTGTCAAAAATTTTAAAAAATCCACAGCTGAGAAGTAAAAATTTTATATGCACTGTGAAATGTTGCTCCATTTTAAAGAATCATATCCAACAGCAGACCTGTACATTTTCTTCAAACCACAAATGCTCATCCAACGCAGAGAGGACTGAACAAGCGGCTGCACGATCAGTGGACTCGCAATGGGCCAATTAATCGGTTCGGTTTATCGTTGGTGTCACGTTCCTCCATGAGAGCCCTATGAAAGCTACAAACGACCATTCGCGCACAATACGTCACAGAAAATCAGGCTTCCGGCTACCCATTCCAGAAAACAATTTTTCATTAAGATAGATTTTTAGATAGATTTTTTTTTAATTTAAGATTTTACAGAACAAATACTTTTCGCTTTCAACCTCTTACCAAAAGGCACCCCCGAATTTGTCACTCCACAGCCAAATCCTTCAGGAAAAATATCCCTATTCTTTAGTAATAGGGGAGACCGGGTATGGTTGTTTCATTTTCTTAGTTTGATTTTTTGTGGGTAATGGCTGCAGGGAAGTTCATTTAAACTTAGATTAATATAAACTACGTACGTCCGGCTTTATAAAAAAATTGGTCCTACGGATTTTGTCAACCAGATTAGGAGCTACTTCACATTATTTGCAGGAACTATTTTGTGACAACATACCCCGAGGTCGGGTTGGTTGTCACAGTATCTGAATAGCTAAGTTTATGAAGAAAAAGTCGATTCAATTAAGAAAGTAATATAATTTTTTTATCGTATTTCTCACAATATCGCGCTAGAGTGCGGTAATTTATATTATAATCGTTTGCAATCCCTCTTATTGTGCAATTGCCCTTTATAACCTCTTTTGCCGGACGTAACTTTAATTCTTTTTATAAGTTTGCGGCATTATTATTGAGAACTGTTACCAAACAAACAAGAAAATAATACCACATGATAGATACAGCAAGTTGCACCGGGATTAGTTGTCACATGCGGCAAATACCTAATCCCAAATGTTCTGTGACAACTTGCCCCAAACCGTTAAACAATTTCACCTCTCTATCGAAATCAGTTAACGTAGCTATGAGCTACAAACAGTTAAAAGTGATGGAAATCACACTTTTCGCTAGTTCTCGCCCTATAATTATAATAAACCGAAAGATTCTTAAATATTTAGATGTGGCTTGTTTCTGCATCAAACGATTTCCCCGAAATTTTCAGCACGTATACAACTTATTTAAATCTATAAAAGGCATTTTTAATTTCGCATTACAGGCTCAGATAAAAAAGTTGAAAAAACTACCTTCACTATTTTCTTCAATATCCCGAACACTTGCATTTTTTTTCAAAACGACGAAATACGTCACCTGGCAAACTAATCCTTCTAACTTCGCAAAAAACTCAACTCGTTTGAACCAATTGTAAACAAGTTTTTCTAGTTCAAAGAATGTCCGAATACTTTCGTCCCTCCACTGCATATATCAATTTTTAAATGAACATTAACCATTGTACGATGTCTATCCATGAAGAGGAATGCCTCGTGCCAAGACCCCAGTCTTGTCCTGATAGAGCCGCAGACCCTCTGAAGAGCGAAATAAAATTGCATCGGTCTACCTGCTTTAAACATCGTTAAAACACGTGCCCGCCAACAGCTACATACTAATTCGAAATCCGGCTAGGCTTACCCGCGTATGAGCGGTGGATCCACCTTAATCTATGCCAGAATCACAGACGTCGGTGATGCACGATTGTTATGGTATTATCGTGAGTACAGCCATTGGCCTGGGATCAATTGCATTCGTGTAAGTCCGATCGGTGATTGGGATCCCGCATGGAAACTGCTCGGACGCTACGATCCAACGGGATGCCAATAATTCCCAGGATACGCTTCCTTCCACCGTTCCGGTCTGCATGCTGGATGAACATTCGGTTCGCAAGTCTGCCAGCTTTCGCCCGCTCCTGCATCTGGATCGATCACTTTCAAGTCCGTGCCGTCGAGTATGCTTACCGGGTATAGTCGTGGATGGATACTGACTGTGCTATTAAAGATCGACCGGCATAGAACCGCGCGGAGATATAGACCGCGCCCCGCCGACCAAAGCACGAAACGGTGCCGTTTTAATGCACAGCCGATGCAGGATCGTACCGTCACTCGCCCCGATATTGGATAGCGGAAAGTTCCAACTGCTCGTATTTACCGAGATCCGTTCGCGGTGTATGAATAAACGGACGTTCCCGCCGGGGGAAAATGCGTTTATTCGAATGCGCGAATATGAATTATTGAGGGAAATAATTGCGTTCGGGCGGGAGTGCATTGGCTGCTTTCGTTAAAGGATTCTATGGTTAATCGGGATTAAAGTCCAGGCTTTGGGCTTCCCTTCTATTATGTTGTATGCGATGCTTCTTTCTCGTTTATTTTTCTTTCTCACTCTGTTAGGTAGTTCCATGAGTAATATGTTTTTTCTGAGCGCTGACAAAGAAACATTCCCGGCCTTCAATAGTTTACCAACATTATCCGTAGATCCCTATGCCAGGTGTATTTATATCAAATGCGTAGATGATACTATTATAGACTCAGTTCTCAGAAAAACCGCATCGCTGTGGGATGCTACAATACTTCAACGAATACAAAAAAAAAAGCGAAATTGCATGTATGTGAAGGAGGGTTAGGAACATTGAAACACTGGTTTGAAGAGTGTAATGGAATAGAGAAAGGGGAATGTTCTTTAACAGAAATATTGAAGGGTACGGTAAATGAACGTGCGATGAAATGGCTGAGAATACTGGACAAGAAATTAAAAGATAGAAATAAAGGGAAATAATATACCAGAAATATAAATATTGAGAAAGAAAATTTGGACGGATGTGTGGTTAAGTAAAGGATGTAAACCAAATCCTATTCTGTAGTCGATGAGGCTAGAATTATAATAAATATATATGTATATTTATACAAGTAATATTTTCTGTGAAGAATTGAAAATATATTGCATTGCTTATATGGGATTATAGATTAAATTACCAGAAATGCGACGCCTGTTTGGCTAATTGGAACTCCTGTTACGCCTCTGCCGCGAGGCTATTCACCCCCAGCATTTCATTCCCCTGCGCGACTCGTGTATTCCGTCAGAAGCTTCGCATTGCCCCCCCCCTCTCCCGGAAAAATTCAAGTTCCACCCCGGTGTCGGCGCGCAATAATTGAATCGCACGAAATAAAGTTGTATAGCCTGTTGACGTTCCCTCACAATACGGGGCCCGTAGTCTTGACCCACGAAAGCCTACGCTCCTTTGAGCTTATTTACCCAGCGTATACAATGGGACTTGTATCTGCTACAAGTGGCTTTGCACGGGCCACATTTAGACGAGCGACAGGGGGAAACGAGAGTGGCGTAATTGAATACGAATATAATTGAAAGTCCTTCTGGTCCCTGCGATTTCCCAACGACCACGCGATCATGGGTCGGATAAGGTCATGGAGAGGCACTCACGGGCACAGCACTTTGGCAAACGGCAAAGATCACGAGATCGTTTTCTCTGCTCCCATTCGGCTCCCCCTTTATCCATTTCATCCTCTTTTTCTCTGTCACCCCCGCCCCGAACCCTTGATTCTTTCCCGATTTCGAATACGTCGAACTTTCGATCTTCGTTCCTTTGCCAAGCCTCGCCTTTCGAACGAGAGATCAATCGACTGTCGCGTACTGAGGTACGCGGTCGCACGCCGAATTAATTTTCTACATGACTGTTTAGGTTTAGTAATGCTAGACGTTCAATGTTAATCGCCAGTTTAATAAGAATGAAATTACAATGTTATTTTCGTGGTGAAACAACAACGTTGTTTGCCTCGCTCCTCTTCGCGCCTCACAGTGGCCGGACGTATACGGGAGGAGGCTCTACATTTATATACTGAATTCATCCTAAGAAAAATTTTCCACTTCTACAAGATATAATGATATCGACATGCAGTGTTAATTTAAGAGGCATACTTGAAGTGCAAAGGCTTAGCAAAAGGACAAATATCTAATTGTTCAGCCACGAAAACAATGGTGTTGCAATTTTGTTCACTCGTGGCAGGCAATTTCTGCAACACGCACCAGGAGGACACAAATAAGTCAGTCACTTGCATAATTAGCTCGATCCGTTAGATTTAACGGGGGCAATAACGTCACTTGGTTCTACGACCACTTAGAATATTAAACGATAAAGTACTAACAACCCGGTTTCACCGCCGATAACTGTTGGTAGCGTCCAGTGGCGCGAGAAGCTTGTCGCTTTGATCTGAAATAAATTTTCTGGGGGACGCTCTGTGCAACGGAAAGTCTGTATTTTAACAGCTTAAATATGCAAGGGCGAGGATAATAATCGCAGGATTTACAAGTCAGAGAAGGCAGGGGGTAATGTTTGTAAGATTACAATAACTATAAGACTATTAATTCGCGTCGTCCTAATCTTCCTCCACTGTTCCTCTCATTTCTTTTGCTTGCCACCATGGCGTGAGATATTTGTCAGAAATAAATACTCTTTCAAGGGATACGTTCACTGCTGAAAATATTTATTGTGCTACCCACAAATCCACTTAGCAACAGGTAAGAAAAGAGTGTTTTGATATGTTACAAGAGATCCTCGCACAAAGAAGAGGTTGGAGTCCAACTCTCGTTAATAAATAAATTGAAATTAAAATTAAAATATTAATATTAAGTGAGGTGTAACTGATACCTAACGTGTTATGTATTCGAGTGATGCAATAAATATTAATGTAAATTAAGTCACATTTCGAGAAATATAATTATAATCAGTAAATTAGCAAACAGCAGTTAAGGGAACGTGAATGGATTTATTCATTTATTCGAAGGGATAAGGAAGACTGATATTTGGGGTAACTAAACTGTGGAGGTTTCATCAATCATGTAATGTAATATAATACCTACCTTTTATCGCAGCATGCAACGTTCTTTATCGTCACGTTTACTCAGTTTCGTTTTAACAAGCCCTTACATTTTTTTTTATGTCACGAGAGCAATTTAAAACCTTATAATATTTTCTTATTCTCCTGAAGTCAGAGTGGTGTTCCTGAGGTCAGAGAGGGGAATTTCAGCGGTCAGTTACACCCCCTTAGAGTGAATTTGGGCAGCAGACAAAAATTGCGTTGTAATCAGGAAAAAATTCCCTACATATTCAGAGTTTCAGAATTTTTCGAATTTCCGGGTTCGGGATCTTCCCTTGTCAGAGGGAAAAGACATCCTTAATAAACATTCTTGAAATTGAACTCATTTATAGAATTTAGCACAATACTTGCAAATAAACTACTGTACTTATAACGATACATCGCTATTCGTATGGTACATTTTGTTTATTTCCATCTTTAATATTCTTAAACAGTTTTAGCGCCACACGGTTTTGCACACTATTTTATACTCCTCGAATAAACATATACGATGAGCGACCATTTTAAACGATTCTTGCCTGAAACAAATGGTGTGATGAGGCGAACTCATGTTACAAACAGATTATTGCTTCTTACTGAAAATACTTTTCTGTCCGTTTAAAAACCGCCCCTTTTATAAATTTGTAAAATTCGAAAATCAGTTTTTAAATTTACACCTGAACTTTCTGATGTTCTCTTGTAGTCCAGTATAAAATATATAACTTTCCTTTTAATATTACTTCTATCTTCCTAAATAAACTAACCAATTTGAATATCAAGTATTAAAATGCTCCTGTCATGAAAAATCCCCAAAATATTGTAAAACAATTTTCACACTTCGTAACAGTCTGTATCGTGGCTGTGAACTATGTACATATGTAACTAATAGCTGTAAACATGAACTAAAGGGAGTCGTTTCACAAATTGCGCCAAAATACGCACGCGATATGATATGCAATTCTAAATTAATAAATGCCGCCCTTTACGTGAAAATTTATTTCATTTGTACACTGTTCGTACCACAGAGCAATCAAGGAAATAAAGAGTAGTCAACAAAGCTCGTTCACTGTCAGCAATCGTTTATTGTACACGCGTGTAGCTGGAATCTGCTGTATCATAGAGCTCGCAGGCGTAGCCATTCATCGTACAATAAGTTGCACATTTATGGTCGATGTAACAATAATTGCGAACTGTGTGGGGTTGTCGTACAATCTATTGCGCGTCGCGGTCGAGTTGGTGGATTGTGCAGGGCTGTCATAAAAGCTTTCGTACTTTTGGTTTGATGAAGGACATGCTGTAACGTATGTCCACGTTTATGGACCACATACAAGTTGCAAATAGTGTTATTGGTTAAGGTGAAGTTACACGGCGCGTGGCTCGGGGAGTCTGATAACATCATAATTAAAGTTTCAATCATCTTGTCTGGTATCATTGACGCCTATCAATGCGATAAGATTTTCTTTTACAATCAATTTATTGAAGTACAAATCTCTCCATAAAGTGGAAAGTCAGAGTAACTACCTCCGCAACTTATTACACATTTAGTGGACGAAAATCACGAAGTCAACGGGCCGAACTACTGAAACACGGCGCGCAGAGTTAGCCTGCTTAAATCAGATTAACGGCGCATCGACAAATCGCATTGCTTTCTCTATTAACTCGTTCCCAATTATGCTTGTTCGAGTCTCGTGCTGGCGGCTATCGCGAAATTGAGATTTCCCGCCGACAGTTTGCATTTCTAACTTCATTCTATGCAAATGGCGGCTAGTCGCGTGTCGTTTCAGATATCAGGCTTAAACCGTTGTGTGTTAATTCCAACACTATACTGTACAATGTCCGCGTTTATTAGCAGCGGGACTTATCGCCACTGTCGCGCTACGATTGCAACGTTCGAGATTATTTTTAAAACTCGCCCCCACGTTTATTCTCTGTCCGCCCTCGTCCATGCGATAAGAACCCCGACCCTCGATTGCCGCAATATCGCGGTGGCTAGTGATGAGACTTAAAAGCGTATGAAATTTTTGAAAATTTTAGAAATTTTGGAAACTCTGATAGTCTAGAAATTGAGTTTCGAATGTTTGGTGCACTGTTTCTGTTTAGGAACTGGTGTTTGGCTCAAAGGTAAACATATAAGGAAGATATTATTTATAACTTTCTTTAGTCCACTTATATTTTTGCATAAAATATTTCATAATACACATAAAACCTTCGAATCACAGAAATTTCAAGACTGTAAAAATCTTGAAGACTTTTGCAAAACGTTTTAAGATCTTCCGAACCTTGGACTTCAATCCAAGCCGTTTTGAATCACCTCGAATCTTATCAGTTTGCAAAAGACAGAGACTCAGCGTATCGCGTGCTTTTTTTCTGTAGGAGATCAATTTGCTATCGTTTCCGGTGCTCGCGTGATCCAGGCGAGAAAAGGAGCGTTACAAAAAAGCTAGTCACTTCCCGTCGATCGATATCCGCGCGTTCTGAACACTGCCCCTCCCATCTCGCATTGAAAAGCCTCCGTTTTTTAACTAACTCCGATAAGATAACCGTGGTGGAACTAAGTTCGCTCGGTGATTATCCTAAATCAGCAGTTCCTAAATTGGGAGAGCTGGCAAAAGTTCCGTGAAAAGTACGGAACTCTGATATTTTTGTGGGAGTGGGGAGGATTTATTTTCCCCCGCTATCGGTGTCGAGGAGAAACTTCAGCGACGCGTTTTTGACTCTGCTCGCTTCTTACCGAAGGACACTTTCAAAGTTTCTGTATCACGTGTATGATCGAAACATTTCCAAGTCGCTCGTAGTTAATTCGACTTCTTGTTAGTGAATGAAAGACAGATTTTCCATGAGAATCAACATTGTTAAGTCGCTCGATCCTCGAGTCACTTCCCTCTTTTACTAAATAATTTCGCGCCCGGTAGGGGGCTCACGTATCAATTTCAAGCCGGGCAAATTAGAATGACACACGCGAGGGTTGAATAAACTACCCCCCGCCATTTAATTTCCCCGCTCGATAGGAGCGGGCGCACTCAATCATCGTAATGACGTTCTCGCGTATCAACGGTAGACCAGCTATCTCTGACGGGAACTAATTTGCACATAACCGCGCGCCACTCTTATCGAAGCACGAGGGAGCACTAAAAGGGCGATTACGCTTCCTTGAAACTGATACCAGCACGGAGTGCATCTGCGGGGTGCATTGTATTATTCAAGACCTTTTCTTTCTTTTTTTTCTGGGAAGAAAGTAATATGGCTATCGTAACGTTGACTGATCGAGCAGCAGAAGGAAAAAGGAGATATCAAAGTACGTCGATAAAGCGCAAGAACACATGAAATGTAGAGGAATGTACAATGTAGATATGCGAGCTTTCTGACCTGCTCACCAGAGTTAGGAATTATTCGAATAAACTTTTATTCGTTATTCTCGAATAACTTCATTTTATTCGACATTTTTATTCAAGGATTATTCAAATAAAAATTTATTCAAATAATGCCCAACTTTGCTGCACACGCATAAGTCGAATGGTATAACTAGACGACTGTAAAGGCATTTGTAGGTATGAATGCATTTGCAAAATATTGTTAAGTGTGTGTATTTTTATAATGTTTCTATTCAAGGAGTTAAAGCGACAGGGAGAGTAATTTAGTAAAATATATGATAAGGAATATTTTAAAATTATAAACTGGAGCTAAATTCGAATTTCGTGGTATTTTTCAGGAATTTTTAATTAGAAGGTTATAGACACTTAATATTATCGAAAAATATTTCAGCTGGCAAATTATAAGGTTGGATTAGCCGGGCGACGAGTAAATGATATAGCGGTAGCGACAGTCGACATATACAGGGTGTTGACATGTACTTGGCGTCGAGACGCTACCGCGTCTCTACATACTAGATTAGGTTATGAAAAACAGAAGATTAACTACTAAGGAATTGTGTAATAAGAAATTATAGGGGCATTCCGTAAAAACCGCAAAAATTTTCCGTTCAACTTCATTTATATGTATATAAAAAGCGATCCAAAATTCCAAATCCTGCTAATATTGACATGAAATTTCCGTCATGTTACGGAACAAATTTATTCACTTCGCATTTTAACGAAGGCAACTTCAATTTGTTGTCGAGAACAAACGAATGATTGCATAAACAATTTTTCTGGGAGTGGTTAACAGATAAATTTCCCGTGTTCCGCAATATTTTGGAAATCCTTGCTGACCATTCCGCGAAATTCCAAGTTCGAGTTCCATCCGCCGCAGAAACGTCCCTTCGGTGACAATTCGTCGATAAAATGTCGCGGAAGAGGAGAAAGCCCGCGAAGAGAATATCAAGGAGAAAGATTCGTAAAGTAAAGCCGATGAAAATTGCTGCGTTGATCGTGTCTGCTATACAGGATCTTCGTGAGACCAAAGGATTACCGTCCAGCAAGATCATAGGTTACATAAGTTATGCATCCAATATGGCTCAGGGACGCGTTAAGCGACAAGTGAGTGACTCCAAGATAATTATGGTGGTATTGAAAGCGCTTTAAAAGCAATCTCGACACGTGCTACGGGTGAAATTTAAAGTCGTAAGCTTGCGCTTGAATTGGGATTATTTGAAAAATGAGCTTCGGGCGGATAACCCTCGCGTAGCAGAAAATCATGATCGCATATATAGGTATTTTGCGGTGGTTACAGCATCCCCAGACACATTCTATTATATTTAAGCAGTATAGAAACAAAAGTACATTCGCAAAGTGTTCAATTTTCGTGACTGCACTTCGCCAGATGAAAGACTTGCGTATTACATTTTTAGCTAAGTACATACTTCATTTTCCTTCTAATTTATATTTTTATTTTAAAAATACAGTCCGCACTCGTTATAAGCCCGACGAACGGAGCTAGCACGAGTCAGAAAACCTAAGAACGAGCGAGAGGAAACGAAAGAACCACTCGCTCGTTCCCGACTTCTCTCACTCTCGTCCGAAGGATTCCAAGTAATGGTGGGAATAGTCACCGGGCTTACAACGCATTGTAGAAACGGGCTTATAACGAATGCGTACTGTACAAAGTATTTTATTTTGCATTTTAAGAAGTATAAAATACGTATTACGGAAATACATTAAAGAATTAAATGAGAAATGAAATATAGATGAAATAATAAAATAATACTATTATTTATTATTATTGTCTTTCTTTATTATTTACTATTTTTTATTATATAAACTAGTTGTTTGACAGCTGTATCAGATCTGTATATAGTGTGAGATTAGATATTGTAGATGTATTGGTGTACCTACATACACATGTATTGCCGCGGCATTTCCCGCAATCAGAAAAAAATTGATCTGATATGCCAGCGACGGCTGGCGTTGTTCGCGATTACATTGATTACTACGCGACCAGTTGTCATAGAATACCTTGTCATTGAAAATAACAAACGTGGAAAACTACATTTATTGAAGAACAGGAAACAGGACAGTGATTATCATTAATTAATTGGCCTGTTGCCCCATTTGAAAGAAATAAAACTGATAGAAAACTAATAACACAAATTAATCTACAATACTCTTCGACGAACTGACGATAACACCAACAGTACACACAAAGCACACACCTACAATATGTACACCTCACGACTCATCTGCAGAGTCACTCTTCTGGCGAAATGCATTCAGGAAAATTGGACACTTTGCAAATGCATATTTCTATATCATGTAAAGTATAATATAATGTCTCTGGGCACATCCTAAAATATTAAAAAAATTTGTTCGGTCCGTTTAATAAATCTTTGAATAATGTTTGATGTTCACCATTCTTTTTTTTGCGAAGCCGTAATTCTGTTTACATGCTCCTGTCTGCATCTCATTAATAAAATGATTAATAAAGGATTGTCTAAGCAAAATTCATCGATGTCATTCATTTCGGCTCTCGTCATATACATATATGTACTGATTAAATGTCTGCATAACAGCTACAGTCGCGTAAATTCGTACGGCGTCGCGCAATATTGCGCAATATTGCGCGACGCTCACTCCGGGCGAAAACGCGTCCACTGTAACCATAGCCTCAAAGTTCAGAGAGCGCAACCCAATTTCTGCACCATAAATTTAGATTGGCGTTACATATACTGCAAAATTGAATAAAAATCGATTTAAAGAAAATCCGAACTGAGAGGAATTACCTGTCCTGTGACTTTAGAGATCTTAATTTCTTTTTCAACCATGGCGTACTTATCTAGTACAGTCAGACGCTTTTTTCTTGATGTACCTGATTTACATGTGTCATCGTGAATTTTATAATAAAAGAACTATAATAATAAAATCATCTACACGTATAAAATCACAATTTAATATTATTGGATATTAATAATTGGTAATTGCAGGTAAAAACAGCCTTGAAAAGAGGTGTAGAATATGGAATACTGAGAAAATCCAGGGGCCATTATTTCCTCCCCACAAGCGACGAGGTGGACCGTGCAAATCGGATCGCCGTGAGATTTGCGACGTTACCACTACCCCATACGCACTCCACAAAATCGAGCGCAATTTCAACGCGTAAAATTACGCCACTGGGCACTCAAAAAAGGTCGACCAGATTGGGTGGATGTTCACGAAAGACCAAACGACTCATCAAACCTCGCCCACCTTTGATCTCTCCCAGTATTAGTTTAGCAGACATTGTTTGTACCAGTGCTGACTTATGAGCGTTGAATCGAAACGTTCGGTGAAAAGTTAAGGATAGTTTATCACCTAAAATTCTCATCCATAGTAGAAAATTATTAAATGATGTGATCGTGATATTACAGTGCTGAATACTTATTTTGGGGGTTTTGCACAATTAAAGCGAAATATGATTAGAAATTTGAATTATTGGACTTACGAGTGAAAAACTTGTTCTTAAATTCCATAAAACTAATTCGAAATTTAGTTATAATCTCTTTGAAAATTTGCAAAGATCCTTGATATGCGATACTATGTCAGTTCACATAAGATATTACAATGATTGTGTAATCTGTTAATGCTACTTGTATTTTCTATTTAAAGGCTAAGAGGCTTAAAAGTTTCTAACAGATATTAAATCATGGAAAGTCTTATAAGTTCGTCCGCTGCTCTGAAAATATATTGTTCCTTGTGTCAAATTAAGTCTATTACTGCTGTTTGATTGTAATAGTAGTGGTACTGCAGTTTCTTCTTAAAGTGTCGAAATAAGAATGGAGTAAAACGTATATTATTCAATAGACTGTAAATGAAAAATTCAGTCTTTGTCTTTTCTCTGTCTTAAAATTATGAAGTGGGCAGTCTATAATAATTTATTAACGTAAAAATCGATCTTCTGACAATCCCAATGTACATAAATTATGAAGGCGTTTTTATATTATTATATTTGGATATTGTCCCGAAAGCCACGAGTAGCCAATCCATACGAAAATTGAAGGGAATGATGAAGGCAGGGTGGGCCCCAAATATAAAATGTTCACTCCGGATATTTATTAGTTTCAAAGATATTAATAAAAAATTATTGCGAAAATTAATATTTATATTTATATTTTTACTGTTATAAAAAGGCTGAACCGCGACTAAGAGGTAGGGTAAGGTTCAGTTTCGCCAAAATACACACACGTTAATACGAATTGTACCCGCCAATTACGCCATGCGATGACTTGCGGTGCATCACCGCGTTATCAATAAAAATATACCATTATTGCGGAAGGCGTTTCTCTTGTATGTATTCTCTGGGAACTCTGATAATGAGAATATTTACAGCGGTGATGCCATTATCATCTGCTCGCGCGCGCACGAATTACGAGATTGTAAGTGGATGACTTGCATATACTTTGCTGGAACCAGCAGTATATAAAGGAGCAGCCGCGTTATGACGAGCACATTGACGATGAAATGCTTAACATCGATTTACAACAACTAGTTGGTGCTCTTTGAACCATCTCGCAAATATTGGAAACGTGTGAAGAAGTATAAGATAATTAGGTGCTGAGCGGAGAAGGCTGGTCTATGCATCGTGGGCCTGTCTGTGGTGGAACAGCTACAGTGTCAACCCTGGAACTGCGACGTCTTCGCTGGGCGTAAATTGTTTCAACAGGCCGAGGGGTGTGGACAAACGAACTGAGCCCGTGACTTCGGCGGACGAGCAGTCCTGTTAGTTTTCCAGACGAGCAGACGTTTGGTAGCCTCGTCTCAATCTTTACGAAATATATAAAAATATCACTAATTTCGGTCTCAACTTGGGATAGTACTACGCGCGATACGTAAATAAGGCCGTCACGCAATATTTGAACGTTCTGTAACGCTATTCTGTCGGTGTTACCGTCAAATACTTAAGTGTCAGATTTGTTTAGCCACTCGTAGAGGTGACAGACAGTGAGTAGAGAGTTATGGGTGGTCCGCGAGGCTGCTCGCGGGACCGTTCGCGGGACCGTTCGCGAGGCCGCTCGCACCATCGACAAGTGCGCGACGGCTCGCGGAAGCGCTTGACTAGACGATCGCGAGATCGTTCGCGAGGCTGCTCGCATCAACGACGAGCGTGCGACGGCTCACGCAAGCACTCGACCAGACGGTCGCGGGATCATTCGCGGTACTGCTCGCGAGGCCGCTCACGAGGCCGCTCACGAGGCCGCTCACGAGACCGCTCACGAGGCCGCTCACGAGACCGCTCACGAGGCCGCTCACACCATCGACGAGTGTGCGACCGCTCGCGGAAGCGCTCGACCAGAGGATCGCGGGATCACTCGCGGGATCATTCGCGGGACTGCTCGCGAGGCCGCTCACGAGGCCGCTCACGAGGCCGCTCACGAGACCGCTCGCACCATCGACGAGTGTGCGACGGCTCGCGGAAGCGCTCAACCAGACAGTCGCGGGATCATTCGCGGGACTGTTCGCGAGGCCGCTCACGAGGCCGCTCTCAACACCATTCACGAGGGCGCTCGCACCATCGGCGAGCGCATGACGGCTCGCGGGGGCACCCGACCAGTCATGAATCCCCGTCGCAGGATTTGCAGGTCATCGTGCATAGATCAGGAAATATTTCATTTCTGCGTTCGCGATCTACGTTATGCTTTCAAAGAAGCATGTCTGAACCTTCTGGACAACCGTTGCAACCGGAGTTGAAGACAACCAATGACATAGAATCTCCTCGACGTTTGGACATCACGTGTCCCAACTGCGGGCTAGCAGGATACTTGGACAAATCTTGTGCTGGTGCAAAGCGCAATGATTAATGCGATACAGGTGAGTCGGGATCACAATAAAATGTTCATATGGACTGCTGTTTATTTATAATAAACACAGTGTAAAATGTCTCGTGGGTACCGGGAGCGCGATTACTCTTTTACTGAAGATGATTGAGTGGTATTCGCGCACCTGCAGGGCGATTGGATCAAACGGCTGAGAGATGGAAACCGTGGGTTGCAATGGTGAAAAGGCTGTAGAAATATCATTGAAAAGGCTGTAGAAATATCAACAGTAATTGACGGAGTTTGCTTGTAAATAGAGTCGTAATTAGTTGTAGTAATTTGTTATCTATGTATAATCAGGGTTGCCACCTGTCCGGTTTTCGCCCGGAGACTTCGAGGCTTGAAGTAAATTTTCGGACTCCGGTTTTATTGGAAAAATCTGCGAATTGTAGAAAAAAAGAGATAATAAGAAATTGTAGTATTACACAATGGTATCAATTTGATATACAATAAAAGTTATTAATAAAAGTTATTAAAAAAATAGATACTTTTAAATTCTGAATTGTTTAAGCTTAAAAGAATTGCACATTTGCTTTCCAGATATTCGAGAACAAAACTTTTTTGCTTTTTCCATCTCCGGGTTTATATTCCAAAGTCCGGATTGGAATATGTGGCACTCCGGGTTTTATATGGTGATAAGGTGGCAACCCTGTGTATAATATATTTCACAGGGAAATTGGCTTATGTCGGGGTTCCGGAACGAATTTGATTTCGTCGTATGCCACTTGTGCTCAGATATGTTTTTGACTCTTTTGTTATAGATATGGACAAGTGTAAGATAACTGGTGGAGCTGCAACGGCTACGGTGACAACCCTGGGACAGCGACGCCTTCGCCGATCGTAAATTGTTTCAACGGCCCTAAGAGTGTGGAAAAGCCAACTGGGCCCGTGACTTCTTCTTGTTACAATTTTCCAGAGCCGACGTTTGGGAACCTCGTCTCAATTTTTACGAAATGTATAAAAATACCACCAATTTCAGTCTCAACTTTCACTGTCCTTTCCTTACAGAAATGTATACATTGTAAAAATTCAATGTCCGCTACAAACAAAGACACATTCCATTAGTTATCCCTTACGTCCAATCTATGTATACACTATATTAAGGATAAAATCACAAAGAAGGAAACCAAAACATTAGATTCTGAGGCTGCAGAATTAATATATAATTGAATAATAATTTAATTTATAAATTTATAAATGTAATTATACAGAAACACCTAGCCTATTCTTTATAAACACCATAAATTTTAAAAAGAGCATTAACTAAAGTATAAGTATAATAAACAGTTTGCAAAAGTTTTTTCCAACAATTATGGTTAAAAATTGAAAAAAAATAAATAAGTAAATGTAGAATAGGTATGTCAAATTATCATCATTAGAAGGGGATAACTTCCCCCTCATTTTTCGGCCCAAATTGCATTTCGATATATTCAATGGCTCAAAGGTAATACAAAAAAGGTACCATAGGTAGTCTTCAATTCTTTCACTTTTTCAATTCTTAAGCTTTTATGAAGACAATATAGAAGTTTGAATTTTTATTAACATCGGGCATGTGTTGAGGGCGTGGAGCACACTGACCAAAACCTTCCCTGCAGTAGAGTGATCACTGGGAAAGGCCCGACAGACTTGCAGGGGCATTTTTAAAAAATTTACGCCACTGATAGCTTGAAATTATTCTGTACCCTATCGAAGATCAACAATCTTTGTATTCGTTATCCAAGAACACTGGCCACTTATACGGCCCCATTGTCAGAAGGATATCAAACCCTGAGGAAGTGAATAGAGTGGCCAGCGATGCTAGATAGATAGGGACGATGATGAGTTGGATGAATCGTTTTCTATTACGATATATCGATCGCCCATGTACCAGCAAGCCTGCAGTCGTTTCGCTTGTCGCTTTTGGCAGGCGGTGGTAGAATTAAGTGAAATGAGGGACGAGCTTTTTCTCTAGATTGCACCGAAGGCAGCGGTCGCGCGCCATTTATAAAACTTAGGGGGCTTCTTACCAGGGCCGATAAACTTAATAGCTTCCGAAATTTACGGGATTTGGCACGGCGATAGAGAAAATTTCAAACGCCTCTGCCCCCTTCGATCGGTCCATTACTTGCCGCGCTTGCGTTTGCATATTCTTCAGTGTGAGCTCTGATCGCGTCAAGGAGGTACATATTTCGCGGATGCTTCTATAAAGCAGATTGTTGAATGTCGTAAAGTGGTATTATTAATAATAATAACTTGCTTATTACATCATATGGAATAACACTTATAAGGTGACGTAAAGGCAAGATTCAGTTTAACTACTGTTAAGCCTAATTGTAAACTAAATTAAGATAAAGGATGCTTCGCATTATATCATAATTAGGTATTGTATAACCAAATGGGTAGAGACTTTACAATATTAAAGAATAAGTGGGAAATGTACTATAAAATTTATTCGTAAGATATGTTTTAGAGAAAATCGATTTTGACAATTCGCCTGGCACATGTGCACCAAGGCATTAACAAAGATTATTACATAGTAAATCTGCTACGAATACGTGGGAACTGAGTCCTTGTGTAGAAATAAGTCGAAATTGTAGAATAACTTTTTTCCAGTACCTATAACTACTTTGTATACTACGAATATTAATCAAAAATCATTTTACCCAGATTATATTCTAACTTTAAAGTCACTGCCCTATAGTTGCGTGTAAAATTTGTAAAAAGTGTTTTTGTAAAAGGCTACTGTACTAAATAATTAATGGTTTCCACAGACATATTCGCTTAATTAACTGAATAATTAGTTAAATGGGTAAAATAAATCTCTGAATATAAAAAAAATACAATGCAGGGAACTGTATAAGAGATTGACACAATTTGTTTGAAATAGAAATTGAAAGGTGAATTATATCATTTCAGTACTGTATCATTTAAGGCACACGCTGGTGAAATTATTTTTGAATTTTGTTAGTTAAAATGATCTGCTTACTTCCTCTGACACTGCTCACGTTTATTTCCATTAAATTCGAGGGATCAATGTAGCTCGTGTCGACATATAATCCGTAAAAACACGGTCCAGCTATGAAGGACGGGCGCCTAGGAACAATTGGAAGCCGTTTAAATGGTAATTCGAGAAGCCAGTTGGCACCTGAACTACCTACAATATTGATATTGCATTCGATTTATCGTATTCAAACTAGGAGGAGAATGGGTATTTGTAAGTAACCACATCTCGCGTTCACTTTATACAGATTGTTAAAAAGAGTAAAAAACTTCGGGACTGTTTAGTAGGGGAGACCGGGACTAGTTGGCTAATGAGGTTAGTTGACTAATTCCCCATAACTATTATATTATAGAATAGATGGTGCTTTGATTAACGATTTTAAAACATATGAATGACTAGCCAGTCATTCCATGTGTCGCCGTGGTAGAAACTCGCGTGTTGTATCAGTGGGAATAAAAAATTTAAAAACATCGACGGTAAGTAAATATTTCAGTTTTGACTATTTATGTATTTTTGTCCAGTAAGTACAGCTTGATATTTTTTCCCTGAATATATTGTGTAAGTGTGATGCATTGGCTATGATTTACGGTATTTTATTTTATCCGGTGCTTGGAAGTTTGCACGTACGACACCTAATATGTTAGCAATGTCGGATGGGGTTACTTGACTAAGCATATGTGGGGTTATTTGACTATTAGTCAAGTAACCCCGGAAATTATTTTTTTGCCTTTTTTATCCAGTTTTGCTCTTATTAATATACATTTGTTGCAGGAATCAAGAGGAGAAATTACAAACGAAAAACTGAGAATGGCAAAGCATCTGCTGATACTATTTTACGGGCAGTCCAAACAGTCATAAATGAAGGCAGGAGCGTTAATAACAGACACACCTATAAAAGAAGCATTACAGCAAGAAACAGAAAGCATTCAAAATAAGAAACGTTCACGTAAGACCAAAATGATTGAGAAGAAAAATACGAAAAAGAATAAAGCCAAAAACGGTCGAAAATTTCTTTTCCGAGAAGAATGCCCTGCACCATCCACGTCATTCAAGAAAAATTTATCGTCCTCAGAGTCAGAAGATGATGCCAAATGCTTAGTATACAATGAACCTTATACTGATAGCGTTCGTGGTGAGAACTGGTTGCAGTGCACACGTTGCAGCAGATGGGCTCACGAAAAATGCAGCAGCTCTAATATAGACTATTATGTGTGCATTAACTGTGATTCGGATGATGATTTGTAGGCCTAATTTGACCTAATTTTGAGCAAATAAATGTTTAATTTCTGTTAATACCGCTATGTTTTCTTACAAACTTAAAAATAAATGTCAAGTCAACTAGCCCCACGATATATGTCAACTAGCCCCGCAACCGGGGTTTGTTGACTTACTGGACTCACTCTTGTAAATATAATAAAAACTATAACTTAGGCTCAATTAAATCGAATTTCAAAATTAAGCCTGTATACCCAAGTAAATTTGTGAACTTTTGGTATGCGGTAAATCAACAAAATACCAATGGTTGATTTATAAAAAATAGATATGTAAAAAATTAGTCTACTAGCCCCGGTCTCCCCTACATAGTCAAATAAATGAAAATGCATAAGCCACAGAGGTTGAAAGATTTAGATAAAAATAAAAAAGAGTTGAAAGTGGCTTTTGGTTTTAATACTAATAATAACTAGTTGCTCTATGAAATGAATAAATATAATCAGAAAGTATACTCAACTAATGTTATAATTTTTACTTATTATGTAACAAGGAACCGAATTGTTTTGCAAAGTGAAAAACTAAATAGTCAACTGCAATCAGAATTTTTTTACAGTACTCACTTCCAGGATAAAAAAACATGTGACGATTGTGTGAATAGTAAAAAGATACTTCCAGCATGTTTCGCAAACTCCAAATAAAAATATAGAGAGATAATTTAAAAATAGATTCTGACTAGATTTATCTTTCGTTTTGCGTTGACTATTCAAGAATTCTTTACTCAATTTATGTTACACCCTGTATAAGTCTTGGTGAAACTTTAAGGAAGGTAACCCATAAAATGCTTGAAAAAGTGCTATCGCTGTGCTTTTTCTTCAAAGCAGCGTCTTCAATAAAATTTCGTTCGATAACACATAAATACTGTATTTTCCATCATATTTTTCTTTCAACGCTGTAGTTTACAATGACATCGTAAACTGCGTTAAAGTGAAAATCGGTGCCCTGGGGTTAATTCAGTTTTACGATCATCCCATTTTACTTCGAGGAACTTGCTGGCTACTTGATATGCAAGAAACGTTTTTCCAATAAAGTCAGATTAAAATACGCAAGTGCATACCTCTTTTCCGGTATTCACAGTACTTCCATTTTCATAATATCCAAATCGTAGGATTTATTACCTCCCAGATGAATTATGACGTGAGCGCTGAAAATACATACACACGAATTGTGAAAATAAATAACGCTTCTCTGAATTAAAAACATTCATTTTATGTATGAATGTTAAAATCAACGCATAGCCGAACATGTATATTTTTTAGTAATTTCTGCTGTACCTACTTTTATGATTACACAGAGCAATATTTCATGTACTTCAGAAATCTATATTTTACAGTAAGTTAAAAAGTTTTCGAGTGATTGGCTTGTGAATGTTTGAAGAAAAGAAAAACCACTAAAATACAATTGTGATGGAACTCTACTTTTATTTGTAGAGTATTTCTCCACGCAAATCAGGGTTAAAGAATAATTCTTATCATACGTGTATCTTAATAGGTATACCATTTTTTCACTGGCTCGTGCAATTGTTTAGATTACGTTGGGTATATATTTTTGTAGCGAATGAGAAATGGAAAAACAAAAGAATTCGAATTGTTTTTTGAATTGTTTGATTTTCATCATCATTCACTATCAACAGTGCGACGTACAGTGTATTTAGTTCGTTTCAGTACGAAAGCAATTGCAGTGCTGGGCTAAATGGCGTTGCCAAACACTGTGTTCAAATATCAAACGGTAGCAATCGAATTTCCTATTCTTCGAAAACAAGACATGACAGATTTCCAAAAGCTTAAAAACGAAAAGCTTTTTGGAAATATGGTCCCATAATATGAAAACCTAATAAATTATTTCAAAAACTTACAATATTCCCGGACTTACAATATTTAATAGAAATACATATAAATACTACTTCACAGTCGGAATAAAATAAAGAATCACTGCATCAGAAATTAAGTCTTGTATCATTTGCTTGCAAGATCGTTCTAGAACTATTATTTAAGCAATGTCCAGGTTTGACTTGGAGAAATTTACATTGTTCAAATTAAATGCCATTTGTAATTGCATATATACTTTTATAATTCTCACATTTATCAAATACATACACCAGGATTTCGATTCGCGGTGAAGATAGAACGATGAACGTCCCTGCAAATGTTTCTGTTTCTCTTTGCACGCTAAAAGGACCGGAGAGAATATCTTGCATCGAGTATTTCAGGAGAGTAATGGTAGTATTTATCATCAGTTCTTCAGAGACGTGGAATTCTCGGGGGTGAGGTTTTCATTTTTTCTTAGAATGAATAAAAATGTCTATTCCCTCGAGGACAAGGGGTATACGGTAAAGGAATGGGCAAAGTGTAATACTTTTATCTCTTCATGGTACAGTGTATCAGAACTCCAGATTTTGGCACCGTTACTATATTATAATTTCGTATTTTCACTGATATCAGGCTTGTTTATATAGAATACTAGATTTTCACAAATTTTATATGTGGTTTGTGTGTCCCTTTTGGCACTTTATATATTTTATTTTATTTTCCCTTTCACTAGTATGAAAATTGATACAAGGGATACTGATGCTGAATAAAATGTTTTCCGTTTTCTACTTGATGATCCAAATTTTTTGCAAGTACAATTAACAAGAAGCTCGTTACATTTTACAACTTCACTTTCCTTCCACGAACGCGATAATACGAAAATTGACAAAAATGAAACAATAAAAGGAAAGGCAATATGGAAAATTACAATTATCAAATCGACTGCAAGTTTTATGGCTAACGACATTCTAAAATACTGGTAAAGCGGATAATAACAAATATTTCACAGTGTTTGAATTTCCTTGTTAAGAAAACAATATACGAAAAGTGAAGTCTAACAATTATTCAACGACAGTAATTTTCCCCTTTCAGCTATAATCGATAACGGTGAAAGCATTGAGAAACAATTAATCGGCCTAATATTTACACTAAACGTGTACATAAGTAGGTACGTGATACTTTATTTATTTATACTTGAAATTCTCTATTCAATATCATCGGCGCGGCTCGAATGCGGGAAATATTTCAGAGGATTTTCGGGGTCACTGTCAAGTGCAGATTGCACGGAGGAAATGACCAATGATAAAATAGATACGGTGCTGTAACTGTTAGTTGGTTAGAACTGAAGGGCGCCGGAGGAGGGTAGCGAATGGCATTAGCGCGAAATTCGCAGCGATTCGCGGTTCTGCAACTGCTGTTGCGTGGCTGGTATTGGGAAATGTAATTCTGCGCCCCCACCACGCATTTGCTGTATCGAGAAGATGATTGCGACAAGTTCATTTAAGAGGTTGTTGAACTGTTTCATCGTCCCTATATATTTCTTTAAATGTTTCTGCGCATAATCAGGAATATTTAATTAACCAATATTTATTATACTTTCGAATAATCTACTGCAGTTCATTGAGTAATTCTACACAAAAGGGTAACGAGGATTAAAAAATATTGGAGGTGACACATGACAGCCAAGGTGGAAGAATTATAAGTTAAGAAGTAAAAGTTCAATCAAAACAGATTTTTGGTATGTTGTGATGGGGCGTTCTGGGTATTAATCAGTGTTTTTTTAAATATAAAAATGTTCCCTATAAAGATATAATATAGGTACTTTGTGATAACATCCTTCGTTGGTGCAATTAATGCCAGGATAACGAGTTGATCTGTAGGTAATCAATATCTTGACATTATATTGTTTAAACAATAACCCTAAGGTTATGTTCAGTGCTGGTACTAGAATTAACATTATTCGCTGACAATTTTATAAATGAGACTACTCGCTTAAAACTTAAATGGGATTCTTCAACATAACGGAGCTACAGAGATTTGACGAATTGTATTGCAATATGTGTTCCGTCCATAACGAAAACGACCATAAACGATTAAAGTGGCCAAGAGAGAGAGGAAAAGAGAAATCAATGCAGGAACAGTACCGAGTAGGTGAAGGCAGGAGGTATAACCAAGCTAGGGTATTTCCTTGTGCAAAAATAAATCGAAAGTGTAGAATAAAATTTCTTAATATAATTTTTCGTTTCCCAGAAAATTGAATTTGAAGGTCCATCGAGTGCGGGTACACTTTACTAAAAATCGCTTCTACCTTTAAATGGACTTTCTCAAGAACAAAGCTCCATTCTAAGAATGTTATTGCACAATCTTGATTTATTTGTACACGAAGATCCATTTCACTCGCAGTTGTACAATATTACTGATAAATTTTGCAGACCCTTAATCAAATGCGTGCATGCTAGTCGAATTTTCGAAACCCCAAGAAATTTTACTATGCATTTTCAAATTATCGTTGAGCAAATTACCCTATGTCCGGTTGTATCAATCATCCGGACTCACCATATATATTTATTTTTTTGTACAGAGTGTATAGAATGTAATGGTCATTGCCAAATTTCAAGGGTAAATTTACACCCCTGAATCAGCTGGCATTTGCGAAGAAAATTTGTCGCAAAATTGTTTATAACATTGAAAATGAATGTTACAATCTTTTTTACATTCTCTTATCCTTCTTAAAATTTCACAACAGCTGCTGGAATACGTCGAAAACAGTGCTGTTTGACCATTAGTCCTGTAGGAGCTCTTGATAAAGGTTTTTGAAAGTGCACTCGATTGTTTAAACTGACCGCTTACAACACTCCCATCCTCGAACCATTTTCTCACTGTTCTTCCTCAAACTCGTTTCCCCCATCTCCTTTATTCTACTTTTTCTCCCAACATAGTATACTTCCGTGCGAAACGAATAGTTCTCGTCCGGGGAAAATATTTTTACAGGGTTTTTAAACCCTTCGGCGTTCATAAATGGCGTCTTTTTTATTAAAAGGGTCACGACTTAAATTCCTCACAGATAAGTGTAAAATGTGGAATGTTAAATACAGTTGGTTAATCTTTTTTGGGTTGAAAAAATGACTATGAAATTTAAATTCAAATTTTATTGGATTTGTTCGATTTTTATATTAATCACTGTGGATTGGTCTACACTTTTGCTGCGATTATTCAGATTCAAATTCATGATATAATGGATCACAAAATTACTCCCCCGATCACCTGTAAGTATCTGCATATGCCACAAAAGTATCAAGTTCCCTTTCAAAAACCAAGAAGCTGATTTAAGAATATTAAAAACTGTGAGATATAGCTATAGAAAATTAGTTTCAAATATTCAGTGTGCCCCTTAGAACAAAAAATGTTTTGTTTAAGATTTTGTTCTTATTTTTCTCTTTCTTGTTATCGTATATGTATTTATGTTTTTTATCTTCTCGTCATTATTCTTAATGTCTATTGTTGCAATAAAGAATTATTATTATTATTCTTATTATTATTATTATTATAATAAACAAGCGGTGCACGTCCTGCTCTTTGCCAGTATTTGTAACGATTTATTTTTATAAAGTATGTAGCTTCTTTGATATGGAATTAGGAAAACATTAAGCAGAGTTGCTGTGCTAATCGCCAAAGCTCTGGCAAATGCAGCTGCTGGGCTTTAATGAAATTGTATTTGGCCACAATTATGTTGCACGCGGGAGACGATTGTCTCGCATTTCATACAAGCTTGGGAAATGGAATGCAAATTGGTGCACTTGACCGTCAATGTGTTTGAACTTTCGCGAATATCATGCTTGCAATTAGAATTCATTGCGACTCAATGGAATGGTGTTCTACGCTGTTTCTTCTCTGATCGTGAATCGTTTAGAACAGAACACCCAAAGCAAGTACATTAATCAAGGTTTATATTAATGTAAATTGGGGTTGCGAATTGTTTTTTAGAAGTAGATTTAATATGTAAAATATATTTGTATAGGGGAGGTGGTTACTTTTGTGAATAATTGCGTATTATAAATGTTAAAGGGGTTTCTTCAGGAACCACTTTACACGTAGAAAGTAAGTTCTTACAACATGGTACTAGGTTAAATTGCAAGTTTCATATAATGACACGTCTACAGCTGGTCGTTTAATAAGTTGTAATACTCAAGTATTCTGAAATTAATTTCCAGAATAACAGAATTTAATTGAATTAACTTCCGAACGTATGTACTTTCATTGCACACTTTGATGCAACCTTTTACCGACAATTGTAAATTTATTTAGCAAATTGTATCGTAAATCCACACTTCTTTTTAATTTCATAAAGAAGGTCTTAACTGTGGGCAATCGAAAAAGAGAAATCAAATGAAGTTATAGAAGTTGGGAACACAGTTTTCCTATGATACCAATTTCACGACTAGTATTATTTGTAAACTATTCCTTCTGTTATTATTGTGCATTGTAATTTGGTCTTTATCTAAAACGAAATTTCGTGCTCGGAAGGGATAATAAGATAAATGGAATAGCAACTTTTCGTGCGAAAGGGATTTTATAATTGCATCCAAGTTTAATTATACAGCGAAAAAGCTTGTGCTGCCCCGTACAAACCTATTTTCTAATTAATGCTGTAATTAATGTTGTAATTCTACGCGCCCCGAGGAAGAATTATTCGAAACGTAATAATTGAAAGCAAAACAAGTATTTGCCCGCCCAACGGCATCCTTTTTCATGGTTCGAAACGGGAGTTTCTTGTGATTCATTAAACGTAGAATATTGTGTTGCACTAACCCGAGCCAGAGCTACGTAACGGAAAAATTGAATACAGAAATCCGAGTCACGTTCTCTTACAAGATGTGGTTGTGCAATAAACTGGAGAATCTTATTGGCAGTTTACCGTAAGCACTGTTAACAGTCTTAGTTTAATCTTCATTACTTCATCCCCCTAGCAAAACTTTACATTTCGCATTGCACGAAACAGCTGAATGAGAGGAACGAAAATTGGGAATAGCTACTTAGTGATTTATAAAATATTTCACATTAATATCTTTAACGAGATTTTTATTTCTGTATTAATAGAACGAAGGATCCACGTAAAATGAAGTTGGTTGCTAATTACTTCGCTTAAATAATATACTAAAAGAAGCAGAGTATTCCATTTTTTATTTTACAGAGTCTTTACCTTGATACTTTTATATCAACTGCTGCATGTTAAAGTAAAATTCTTTGTAAACATCGGTTCATTCGTTGTAAAATCCTCGTTCCCAGCGTGTAAGAGGCTCGATTAAAAGTGCTCGCGATAAATAAAGCCTTATTTAAAGGTCTTATTTAATTTGCAAGCTCGCCGGCGGGTTTCTTCTAGCTGGCCATTCAGCATGATTTATTTTCATAATTAGAATGCACCGAGTATTCTGAAGCACGAAGTCATTTGAGAGACAAAAAGGAATGTGCTCCGGCTGAACATATTTCTCGGTTGCACGTACCTCGTCTTCATAAAACGAGACTGTACCTGCGTTACCTATACGCGTTACGGTTTATGTTATGCGAGATAGCTTTGTATGAGAATCTTGTGTTCTACCAGAGAAAGAAATTACTCGATGCATCGTTGAATCCTCTGGCATTTCTTAGTACTGACGATCGCTGACATTTACTGGTGTTATATTATGGTTCGTTCAAATTATTTCTAGTTTGTTTTAACTTCGATGTTACGTCAAGAGTTCATTTGGAGGCTTGCGATCGTGTTTGCTTATAATAATATTTAACCCTAGAATGGATAGGTTAAACCCGAGTACAAATAGTTTAATGCACAGAAAATTCTGCTGTAGGTATTGTGTTACCGCGCGTAAGACCACTTCGTAATAACATAGAAATAATGACACCGTCCAAAAGCACTGTCGTCAGCGACAATGAAAATCTTTCGTTGCACCGTCAAAGACTGCTCTTTTGTGAAGTACTCGCACACGTAATGATATCCCGGAATGTAATTTACGGATGTGCGCTGGCCGCGGTAATTTTTGCTGCCCGCGTTTCGCGTCAAAGTTGCGTTCCCGTTTTCTAATTTTAAAGAGTGGTCGGAACAATATTTTTCGTCAGTTATTTTCTTGGCAGAGCGACTGTGCGCGGCGCGGGCACGCTGGGAGGCAGAACAGAACACAGATACCAAAACTGCGTAGCCAAGAGAGACTTTCCCAACGCAACGAGATGCGAACGCAATTAAATCCCCTCTCTAATTTATACCCATTGCTCTTCACTCTCCTTAATTAACAGTTTAATTAAAATGACACTGCCGAAATAACTATCGGTTAATGGAACCTGGCGAGTTAAAAGTGCACGTTTTCAGTAGGAATCTATTAGAAAGATGCACACGCGTATTTGCGTAATGTCCAGCAGTTTTGTTTCTTCCGTGGCTGAGTTTGCATTTCTGCGGTCGCGTATGTAAAAAGTATGTAAAACTCACTCACACGGACACAGGACGAAGCCATGGTGTACTGTTTATATAACATGATGTACGCATACTGGATGTATGGTACCCGAAGATGGAAATTTTCTATTATTCACGAAGACTGGATTGCCAGTGTCTCGAAGATAAAGGAATTACTCTTGGTATTTTATGTAAAAAATGTAGGTATGCCTTTCAGGAAGAATTTAAATATATTCAAGCTTTAGAATCTTATAGATGATCCAGGAAAAAATTGTTATAGTTTTTTCTAATAGTTGCTACCATTAATTCATTTGCTACGTGTTACCATTTTTCGTCACTTGACTTGTCCTAGTAGTTGTACCAGTACCAGGAAGTATCGTTGGGTTTGTTAACTTTGGTCGGTCGGGTTAATCCACATCTATTTCACTTTTTACATCGCTTTTTCTGCTCTCAGAACAGAATAGCTAGAAACTCGAATTTGTTGGGAAGTTTTATTTTAAGTTCACCGAGATTAACATCACAATAAACTCGAGGCGTGTCTCATAGTAATCCTAAAGGGTCGGAATTCCGGAAAATTTTACTTTAGAAGGGAATGGATTCGTTTTATGCAATGCACACGTATGACTCAGGAAGAAGAAGTAATATAAAATTCCAAATTGTGGAAGAAAATTTTAGTCGTTCAGCACCTTGCACTTTGTCTCCATTCGCTTTCTCCCTCTTTCTCTCGCGATGTGCTTTCTCTTTAACGTTCCTGTCGTAAAAAAGTCTATTCCTTTTTTTCACATTTCTGAGTTAATTCTACGCTAGGGTAGAGGAGAAAGAGAAGTGAAGGGTTCTATGAAAAGGAAGGAAATGTAAGAAAATTAGCTCTTCTGCGTTGGCAGTGTTCACTTACAATACTCACTTAAGCTAATGAACAGTGCACAGTGCAAGGCGAATATTCATATTTAGGTTTATATTTACGGATAGTCGTTTAAACCTTGATATTCGAGAAATTTATCGCAGAGGGATTAGAGGTAACGTTAAGAACAATTTTATTTTCACTCCCATCTCATTTCATGCCCATGGTTTGTAAACCAGAAAATCAGAGGCAAGGTAAAGCAGTGCAAATAGGAATTACCTCTAGTATCTTCAGATATTTTTCATATATGTATGTTAAGGGTTTGTGTAACTTTTCTTTAAATATACTAAAAATTAACATACACAATATAGTTAAACAAATACTAATTATCCGCCTAAAAATTAGTCACCCTACCAAGTTGAGTAATTAATAATACAAATTCAAATATCACCAAGAAATTATTCAGTATATTTTGACTTCTTAGATAAATAAAATAAATGGATAAGCTAATATGGGGGATTGAAAAGGTTTGCTCGTCAGCGCCATCTGTGTGCCCGCGCGTTTGAGATCGTGTCGCTTGGTCTCTTCACTCGTCGTCACACGGTTATGCCAGTATCATGTGCTCGCACTCATATTGTATTCACATATCTTTAGTTTTATAAGCCAGTTGGCTTCATACACATGCGTGTAATTGTTTAACCAAATATATATTATATTATGTGTAAGAACGCATCATCGATTTACCCCCAACAAAGGTTATGGGCCCAGGCAACGTAAGTAAATAACATAACCTATAATTTGTAAGACAGTTAATAGAAATAAATACAAAAATAAATGGCTAATAACACAAGATTAGACTTGAAAATTACAAAGTTGTCAGACTGACGAATTTCCATTCGTCAAGCAACTATTTATTCAAGCAAATTATTTATTAAAACCCCTCAGGCTAACAACGAACTTTTTCTTCCAAATTTTATGTTTGAAAACATCTGCTATATTCATTATATTTAACATTGACCGAAAACCTTAAATACAAAAATTAAATTCACAATTACAAATTGTGAATTCAAACTTTAAGCATTTTTAAAATCTCGTGCTACAGCAGATATCAATTTAAGCGTTGCAAGCATCCAATCCAACGGACACGTTAATTTAAAAATTACGTAAGTCACAATCACTAATTTTATAATACCACTGCATACATTTCAAACAGAAAGCAACCGAGATTATTGTATTCCCCGCGTTAATGCGCTTCTGGGTACCTAATTTCGAGATCATAAGACGCCAAGCTTATTTAAGAACACGCGTTCCACAGTCAAAAGTGCAGGGTTCCAGTGTAAAATAAAAACCGTGGACCAGAGTTACCCAGCAATTCGAACTTTCCTTCTCTTTCTGGCCACGCAGCAGGGGTAGTTTGTTCGTAACAACACTCGTTACCGTGGCGCTCGTATTTCGTCCTTCTTCCTCGACTTTCACCCTCTCCCTTCCTCTGCACTAACGCAGACCGCTAAAATTAAAGCGCCCTGGTGTAATGAAGTTAAGGTTTCGGCACATTCCCGCATTTTCCGGTTAGAATTATTGTAGCGCGCAAGCGAAAGGGAGCCGGGTGAAAGAACAGCGTAGCTAGGAACAGGAAATTGTGAGCGAAAGAGGAAAATGAACGGTGGAGAACGTCTATATGCGTCTCTCTCGAATCCTATACGGTTTGACTTGAGTACTGGTCAGCTTTCGTACTGGTTCTTCCTCCTTTTCTCAGATGGATAGGGATTGTATGTACACGAAGCATGATACGTGGACCGAAGTCAGTCATAAAATGTGTTTCTACACAGGCGGCAGTATGGACTAGAGCTGTAAATATTCGAATACAAATAGTTTCTTCGAATAATTCGAATATTGGAATAATTAGGAGTATTCGAATAGGTATTCAGATATTCGAATGATTAGAGTTATTCTGATATTCGGATATTTAGATAATTAGGAATGTCCGAATGTTTGGATATGTATGAATCTCAAATTTGAATTCTCTGGCATTCGAATATTCGAATCTCAAATTCGAATTCTCTGATATTGGAATATTCGAACCACAAATTCCAATTCTCTGGTATTCGAATATTCGAATCTCAGATTCGAATTCTCTGGTATTCGAATATTCAAATACATAGATTATTCGAATATTCGTTAGAGTCCTAGTATGGACTTTGGGGTTCTTAGCGCATGATACAAATTCTTGGACAGGCGAAGAGTTTTATTTACCTTGAGTTTTTTCCACGTCTGATATCTCTTTTCTGTAGGAATCTGTAATTGAAGAGGCTTTGTAGGCAACAGTGTAAGTGCCAAAAATCAAATTCTATAGTGTAGTATTATCATTGAGACGCAGAACATTTTCCAATAAAAATTTCTTCTTCTTTTTTTAAATCTGGTATTTATTTCTTAATTTTAGATATATATGTTATTGTAGAATTCATTAAATATATATTTAGGGGGGACATATCTTTGCTGCAATTTATGTAATTTCATTATTGTAAGTTGTGATAAAAATTACAAACCTACTTCGATAACAGAAGTTATTATTTTTTTGAAAACTATTTGAATGATTGGTGTAAACAAATTTCCTCTTTGATTAGAAGCTCAGAAACTGAACTTTAGCAAAAAATAAGAAGGAAAAATATATAGACAGACGATCCTACGTTTATTTTTGTGTAAAGCTCATAAATCACTAAATACAATTCTTTCCCTTATTCTCAACACTAATTCTTTACTCTTTAACACAGGACTCAGTGGCTCAAAGCAGTTTCAGAAGAAATGCAACTCGTGAGTGGACACTGAAGCTGTCGAAGGAAGATGTGAACTCGCGCAGGAGCACAGTGAAGTTTCCAAAGGTAGGAAATACCGTACTCGTGGAGGGTGAGTAACTTAGAGTTAACCCTCGGTAGGAACACAGAACGACATCGGCCAGTTCTTAAATTCTCTTAAGCTCGCTGAGTGAAAAAGGAAAGGCCGGGGAAGTACTTTCCTGATTTGTTAATACCTACTAGATTTTATGGTGGATTTAATGGGGGGATGTTCCTCGGTGATTTATTTTTCGATCGCGCGGCGGTGGGTTAATGGATTTTTCGTACCGTTCTACTGGCTGTAATGAGATAAAATGCTTTTAATGCTATTTCTAAGTACACTCCACGGTCTGCGTTCGAAAATCCATACGCCTGCGAAAAATTTTCATTAACCACGATTTTTTGTTACATACCTTCAATGTTTTACTCGTGATCAAATTTACACTAACGAACACCGCAGGGGTAACTTTTGTTTAATTTATTTTCGTGGAATCTGTAGCTTTCGATGAATTGATCAAGATTCATAATTTTATTCCTTGTTTTGCAACAAGTGGATGGGAGAATATTGCTAGATGTATCAGCTTTTCAAGGAGCGTGTATTTTCTTGAAATATTTGTTAGTTACCTATTTTTATATTCGAATGAAAGCACGAATAGTGACTTCATACTTTACACCGGCAAATTTAAATATAGGTACTCGTAGTAGAGCACGTTTGGTCAAAGTTAGTGAATGGTCCTCACCATACCGTTTAATGGCCAAACATGGAGGCGCTCTCTATCTGTACTTCAAACAGACAGACGAGCTGGTATGATGGAAAAGTGGACACTTTTTGGAAGCAATCGGGTTTAAAATGTGGAAACTGATGAGTACAAAGGAATGTCACAAGGGAGCATACTGAAAGCGATTTTTTTTTAATCAAAGTGACATATATTTGTGGGGCAATAAAAATATTGACGATGCAATTTTCTGCTTTTGGTATTAAACGATTCAAAAGGGCAAAACAACCATTTAAAGTTCGCTTTAAATAATTTTCCATCGAGCACTGCCAAACGATTTTTCCTATTAAAAGAAGAGTAGACCACAATTTAACGATTATTGGTCACCTGTTTTTATAAAAAAAAATAGACGAATAAAAGTATTCTACATCACATTATGAACGAAGATTTTCGAAATATATTTCAATGTAGCAGGCAATATGAAATCGAGAAGGGAAAAAATAACGAGATTAAACCATCCTCGCAGAATTCCGCCCTCAATCTTCTTCACGTTTCACATATAGCTTACGGGGATGCAAAACCACATTACACGTATCTTGCGACTGTAAAATTTGGGGCCTTTGATACTATTTTAAAAAATAGATAATAACAAAATTGACCAGTTATAATATTCAGCGACAGAAAAAGTAACAATTGCTTTAAAATTTTCATAATTTCGGTGTGCTGTTTAATTTAAAAATCTAACTGAAAAACCTTTGTCTGTTGATTGAAAATTTTGAAACCCATTAAACATTGTGGGTCATCAGTGACGCAGAACCAAATATTACCAATATTAATAAAATTCATATTAACATACCCTTAATATTATCATTTATATTCCTCTATTAATTAAGAAAATGCATCACGGCAAATATATCAGGTCATCCCATAAATAATATCGTTTCTCGGCGCTAACTTTCATTGCAAAATATTAATACTTACATTCATTTTGATCTCCCTCTAATTACATATCTCAGGTAATTTTTGTATTCTTCGTTTACAAAATTTCGGTTGTTTTAAATGAAAAAACTCATTCGAAATTGATTTGAAGTACTCGCCATCGTCGTATCTTTTACCGGTTAAAAAATGTTATAGCGATCCGAATAAGTGGCAATTGGTTCATGCTAGGTCACAGAAATATCATGGATGCGGTATCAGACGCAATAATTGCAGCTGTTAATTTTTTCTAAAGTTGCCTTTGCCGTGCGTGGTCTAACGTTTTCTGACAATCACTTTCTGATTTTTTTAAGTGAAAAATATCAATCACAATGTTTCAAACACTCCTTGTAGACTGTAGACTGTAAAGAAAATACGTTTTGAAAGTCATGAGGGGCAGTTTCTACAAACGCATTGCCAAAACAAGATACGGACGTTTGCTTAAAATAAGATATGAAACGATATTACTTAATCCTTAATTTCATAGCAATGACACACACACTCTTCACTCTTTCCTTCAACCTATTTCCTCCATAATCCATCCCTCCCCGCCGTAAATCAAAAGAGTACGCGTGTAGTTGTTTTCCGCTAGAATTGGGACGCGGTAGACGGTGACGCGGCTGGAAGGCAGAAATCGAAAAATATAAACCAGCTTCATAAGTCAGTGAGCCGACACGGCCGACGCAGTATGCCGATGCATTACGGTATGTCCCCGAGGGAGGATCGATGCTGCCGCGGCCGCCTCTCAAGGGGCTGTAGTTAGTGGCGTAATTTTACCGGAAACGGGCGCGTCGTCCCCCGCAGCGAATCACATTCGTCAACCCTTGCCTTTTCGTTGCTCCATTTTTCGTCCACTCCCGGCTTGACCTGGCCTGGTCCCCCCCTTCGAAAGCCAATCCCCACCCCACTTTCTCCGACCGTGGATGTAATAACTCTACATTTTCACGGCGTGACGACGTCGTCGCACCGCGACGAATAAAAAACCATCGCCCCGCGGCAGTCGACCAAGCAAATCGACTTTCCGATCTCGCTCATCTATCCAGATGAGATTCATTGACGACGCGGCTGAAAACGCGGCCAACGAACCCGCCGTTAAATAAATACAGACTGCTTTATGCGGTCTCGATCATTCTTTTTTCTTCCCAGTGACCCCTGACGAGAACGTGGATTTACGGCCGTTCGTGAATCGCTCGCGAAACGGTGCGCGCATCATAGCGCCGGGAATTTTTTCCATTGATTTATACGGCCCTGATTGTATCGGCGGTTCGTCGACGGGTGAAGTTAATGACGGATTTAGGGACTTATGGGGGCCGTTATTTGGATCCCTCGTAACTAGTCGTGCGATTTTGACACGCTGCTTTGAATATATTTTCGACAGATAAACAGGGGAGGGTACAGTTGAAAATGACCAAAATTTTTTGCTAAAAAAATCTAGAACACTTCCTGGACATTTTGGGATAATTAGAATTTATTTCGGACAAGTTTATGTGCGTTAAACAGAAATTCAAACGTAAGAAACTTCGCAAGTGATGCAATTTAAATGACCAGGGAGAAAAAATGTGTATTATATTTAATATTCGTAGAAAAAGAAAATGTAATTTTTTGAATTAGAAATTTTATTTCCCTTTAATATCGTGCGGTATTGACTGCGTGTATCTTTTTCTTGGAAAAATGATTTATTATAAAATTACTTAATTTTTTTAATCTTTTCAGAAACAAAGCGTTCGATTTAAAAAAATGTGTGCAATCATTTTATTCGTGAGTGTTTAAAAACGCAAAATATACAAGGTTTACTTAAATTAGTATTAAGATTCACACAATGTTTGGCCAGAGAAAATCGTCGATTAGAATGTAGTCGATCGTATGAGAAAACTGTGGAAAAAAATGTCTTAGATCCTGTTCACTTATCAGTACTGAAAAACAGGATTCGAAACGTTGATAATTTCACGTTTCTTTTTACAACTGTCGCCTCCTCTTTAAGAATACAGAGTTTGGAGATGCATTGAGGCTGAACTAGATCTGAAGGTCTTGAAATGTTTGGGTTGCGAGTGTTTGGTCCTTCCCTTTGTTTTTCAAACTGGATTCAGTCAAGTATGAAGAGTAATGCAGGTTTGCGAGGAGTGTAAACAGAAGACTTTGTTGACGATACTGCCTATTGATCTATTTCCTTTTTACATTAAATAGTTTATGGTATACAGTAGGTAGTGGAAATATTTATTGCATCTCTTACCATTTACCATTTATTTATTGCATTTATTACCTCTCTTATTCTTAGTTCTAGGAATAATTGGTAAAATGTGTAGCTCGCTATCTTGCCCAAAATAAGTTAATTACGAATCCTTCTACGTAAGCTTGAAAGTGATGCAATAAATATTTCTAATAATATACGTATAATATTCAGAACTCAAACGTTTCAAGACTTCTAAGACTGTAAAAGATTTTGTATCCTTTTAAGATTTCTAAGAGCTCTAAGACTTTATAAAATTTGCAAGACTGCAGAACGTTACCAAACCAAAAGCTCTTGCAAAACGTTTTGGGATCTCACTGAGTTTCCAGACTTAGCTGAAGACGCTTTGAATCGAGTTAAATCCCATCACTACTGGCAACACTTTAACCGTCGACTACTGTGAGGAATAGGTAATACGTGCACGTCGGTAATATGTAGTCGTGCGAAACGTAATTGGGGAATATTTTTTGGCAGACAGAGCAGAGGTGAAAAGAGGTGAAAAAGCTTGATTCGTTCGTTAAAAAATAAATTAAAACACTGGGCCGATATAACAATATTACTTGAACATTCTGTAGCAAGAGGTGGTTTGGAATATGAGTACTTACCTCAAGAATTAGAAAAGAATTAGTTCAAGATTTCCTAAGTAGACATTTTCATTTGAAATGTTCCACTGTAATCTTCTTCACATTTCTCCCCCAATAACCGTGTGAAAAGTTACATCTGAGAGAGTGAGAGAAATTACTCCCTTCAGCATGAAAGAGAGTTTACTTCTGTAAAAGGTGAAATGTAATTTAGGAGATTCTACTGTTCACACACTTTTATTAACAACTCGAGAATAATGGCTATCTCAAGCGGACGAGTCTTCTTACTCCAACGGGGAAACGTTTCTAGGACGTCATGCGAATCGTCTTTGTTAATTTAGTTGATAACGCCTGCAACATAAATCATGGGGCCCCGCTTCCCCGATACTTTCCTCGGGCAGCAAAAAAAGGCGAAACACATCTCGTAAATGAAATATCGAACAGAACGAAGTGCTGCAGAAATCTGTAATGCCCTGACAGAGATTCATGACTCTGTTGAAAAGAACGAGCAATTAGTCGCCAGCGTAACGTGATAAATACCTCCTGGCTACTGATCCGTTTTCTATCAATTAATTCGCGAATTTCGGGATATTTATCGGGTCGCGGTCCAGCTTTCCAATGCCAACAATAAATTTCGTTGTGGCCTGGCTATATTTCCATAAAAGTGATTAATATTTTTATTTAACAACAAACGGCAATCGATTTATTATTAACAGCAAAAAATATGGCGAGCATCCCGGGGACTCTGTTGAAGTTAACACAGGCAAGCTGGAGTACCGCAATTTTTATCTCGCAATCGAGTCGAATAGTTTTTGTTATGCAGCGACGCGCAAGTTTCAAGTGACAAAAAAGTATTGATCGATATGTACTTAAAAGGCTCCACGTCACCTAAATGTCAAGTAGCTTCAATACCGTTTCGTCAAATCATCAGGAACTCGGAAACTTTTCCAACAGGCTGAACAAAAATAATTGGCCGTTAATGAACGAAGTCCTCGGTCCCCGACTGCCGTTCGATTCGGTCTGATTCTCATCCTCAAAGGGGTTTCGAGTGTTTCATGCTGTCAGACGGATCGCGATCAAACGCTTCTCACACACTCTTACGAACGCTTTCACTGACCTGTTTGACGATTAATCTACGCGAGTATGGTAGTAGATTGCATGCCTTTGCTTGTTGAGATCTATTTAGATTTCTCTAGTGCTCTAGAAAAATGTAAACGTCGAATATTAAGGTATTTCACTTTTCAGGCGACTTATTAAAACTTATGAGAACGCTCAGTGAATACTTTCAATAAGAGTTACGATGTCGCCACTGCGCCAAACTTCAACTTTAGTTTATAGGTAGGTGCACTGAACGTAGTCTGACGTATGCTAGAGTTTCACTACTGGCACCATTTAAAGCATGAGATGCTAGGATCTTACAATTTCTTTTCTACCCAAACGGTGTCCCTGAGTTTCTGCCTAGTCATTTTCGTTCAGCGATCAATATTACCATAAATGAATACAAGTGCCCTCGATGCAGTAACCTTTTGTACATGAAATATTATAGCTTTCAATCGAAAGTTATATTTAATGATTTAACAATTCAACAATTTAATAAATTAGAAATGTTGAATTATAAATTCATCAGGTTTTTAGGTATTTACAGTAGGAACTTTGTCACTCTTTCGAACCCAACTCTTTTTATTATTTTTCTGTCGCACGGTTACCAAATGAAACACACTATCCATGTGCCAACCCTCACTCACTGAAATTAACAAATTAGAATTTAAGGAATTATAATGTTTACAATTTTCCTACAATATTTCTCAGGCACATCACAGTTGAACACTTTATGGCGCGTAAGAATTTGAAAATAGTCCTTTCGAAAAAATGAATTCAGGTACGACCTTACTCGAGCCAGTTTTATTTTTAACCTTCATAATTCGAATTGCTTCAGCATTCCTTCTACAAAACTGCACAGAACGCAAATCCCAGGGTGTGAAAACACGCCGGCGCCACGTAAAGTGTAATTGTTAGGTATATTCGAAAAATTCGGGATTCATAGAAGTAAATGAATTATTAAGTTTGAAATCAGTATACTCTAAATTAATTACCTTCGGTGTTTATCAAACTCGTAAATACTTTGAAATTTATGTGAAGCGATGAGATGAAATTTAAGGGGTCTCCCTACTAACTTATAAGAATGTTAGTTCAAATCGTAATAATTTTCAAAATCAAATTTAGTTACCTCAGCGTTATGCAACGAAAAGTAATACTGTAGATATTTTAACTAAATAAGCATTAGATTTCACGTATTTAATTATCAAGAACGTAAGTAACTTCTTATTTATTCGACCCACCTCGTCTAAAAAAAAAACTGTACCTATTGCTGCTTAATTAATAAATAAAGTTGAACTGGACTGCATAATTAAACATGAGCTACAAATCGAGGAAAAATGTATGGAGAATTGCAGGTATAAAACAGAAGCACACATTTTATTTCCTCATTTAAACATATTTGATTTCACTCTGCTCAAACATTGAGTAATTCTATTTTTGTCCATTTATCGTCCTTCACCAATTCGCGGCTTGGATATGTATATACACTATTTGAACATTGATGTTTATTTTACTCGCATAAATAATGTTAAATTTAATGTGCATGGCGACATACATTCGTATGAAATAATTACATGCGATGTAAATCTGTTGTATTTTTTTTCGTCGGAGAGGAGGAGAGGTTAAAATAATTTTTTACTAAATTTTCACAGTGAAACGTTATGTTGAAGCTGTCTTTTGCCATGTACATCAGTGTTCGAATAATGTGTGTATTAAAAATTCCATACATTTAGTGCAAACAATAATTTTATACTCGTTGAAATTTAACAAAATATAAATATTGAATTAACATTGTTGAGAAATTGACATATTGAATTATGAAAAAGTATAAAAGGAATGGAGAATAAAAAACGTGAAAAGATAATGTAACTGAAAGTAACCATCGAAAAAAAATGTTCATTGATGTACTTTGAGTGATTGGCATACATTAATTAGCGAACTATTGACGAAAGAATTTCTTTAGTGCATGGTCTGTAATTAATCGTTCTCGCTCTGAACAGGTACGTCAAGATTCTTAAAAATAATGATCTTCCAGTAATTACATTGCGTCCATTAGTTAAATGGAAAGTTATCTCATTGTTTTCTTATCACTTCGAATGCTCTATGTTTGCTGGAAACCAGAATAATATTCATTTTTTTCCCAACGTGATCGAGAGTAACTGAACACTCATTATCAAACTAAATTTTGTACCTATAAAGTTTTATAGTAAACATCATTTCGATCGCAATTGTTGGATATTTTATTGTTAATAGAATTTCGTAGAAATTTATGGAATTTCTTCCTAACATTTTTTAGACTTCAGGTGCTTGTTTTCTTCTGGTTGTATAAACTTTGCTCATAATATTCCGCGGAGAAAGGATTTCAAGTGCTTCCACAGTTTTTTCTGGTTCAAAAATATTTTTCAAGGGAAATGGATACGTAATGTAAAGAAAAGTGATAAAGGTATGGAACACTGATGTAGAAAATGTTGCTCCGATATATTACACAAACACACGGCAATGGTAGGTATACATTTTTCTAAGTTTTTTTTAGAAATGAAGTCATATTTTGTTGCTTCAAACTTCAACTCTTTCAAAATGTGTACAATTAAAATTGAGACTTTAGCGTAGATGCTTCTATATCTTCGGGAAACTTTATAGACTATTGTATTAAAATTTGAAAAATTTCTGACGATGCTAATATAGCGTTAAACAAGTGCGTTGCAACTCACGCAGACTGTGATAGTTGATAAACACGAACAATCAACGAGAAATATATTGCATTACTGCTGCATTTTTGAATTTATGCGAATGAAGTAATAGGTGTAACGATAATACACAAGTGTTAAGTATAATTTAGACACGAAGTGTTGTCACAGATTCATTTATTCTCTATCATTTTGCAAATCATTTCGATTTATTTTGACTGCATTAACAAATCTACTACTTAATTCTATATTAAGGGGTGATTATAGTAACACACTTTACGTAACACTAAAATATGCCGATTTGGGGGAATTTTTTCTGTAAAAATTATGAAATAAATCATTTTGAATCTTTTAATGGTATTATATTTAACATTTGAAGGTCATAAGATCGAGGCATTTTTCAGACTTAGTTATAAACATTTCTTAAATATTGCGGCGGTTTTTTAGTACTTATTGTACTTTAAAAAAAGTTTCGTATTAATCGGTTGGTTATTTTTTTTACTGCCACTTACAAATTGCCTAGTTTTCCGCATCGCTAACCTAACCCCTTAATCAAATTTATGCCGTTTTCACTTTTCTGCATATGGGGCAATTGTTATATTACTTTCCACAGAGACTTGCTTCCGTTGTTTGACTAGGGTCAACAGCCAAAATCCGAATCACCTGTTTTTAAGACCACTGCCCACGAATGTCAGGGAAAAAGGGTACCAGGGTTGTAAACCTGGTAAAAGTACATAGTAACCTACAAGGATCACCGGGTTCACTAACCCACGTGGTCAAGCATTTCAATAAATAAACTAGTCACTGCAGAATATGTGCCGTCATACCGTAAACAGACAGTGACAGTGTTGGCGAACAAAGCGAAAGGGTGCTGAGAGCTTCCCTTCTCTCCCACCATCCCCAATTTTGCTCCTGAGTATTATACAAGCCTCAACTTCTGAGTAGGTGCACGTAAACTGTTGCGTCTCAAACCGAATCGGATTACGTGTGACTAATTTTCACTTTGGCATTGAGCTTCATTGCGCTCCGTTCCTGGAGACGACTCGCGCGACGTGTCTGCCCGACTGACGCGTAAAATCAATGTTTCAGCAGCGTCTCGAACTTTTATTCGTTTATTCGGCTCGGCGGAGACGCTGTATCGCAGGTGAATTGCGCTTGAGGCGGAGGAAAGGAAAGAAAAATGCCCGCACGGAGGGATTCCGAGGAATTCCGCAACGTCAGGAGGATTCCTACGGGGCCATAGGAGTTGCCCAATCCGCGGGAATATTCCCCGATAAAATATTCTTAACTGGGCGCGCAGTCGTATTTGCGCAAAGGGCGGTGCCCCCGATCCAGAAACGTCGGGCTGTATTTCGTCTCCTTTCTCTATGGATAAGGTCGACCCTTATCTCTTCGTTTCTGGATTACGCAGCATCAGCCGGCGGCCGTTGCACGTGGAACGCCAACGAGTCGCGGAAACGAGATTTCGATGCTGATTCGATGAATTCGCCCCCACCTCTCCTGTTCGAATCTTTCTAGATTTAATCTTCATTCAACTTACCAGGATCGCGATTTATTAGATCGGCGCATAAGTAATTTTGGTTTTTATTATTATCTTTTTCTTCTGCCACCTTTCCGAATGCGTGTAAGCGTCGAATTACTCTTGAATGATCGACTTCTAACTGTACTTAAATAATAATTCCTAAAACGTTGCTTGTCCGAACGTCAAAATCAAGACTTTTGAATCTCTTGAACCAATTTCGATATAGATATACTCTCACGTAAAACCTTCATCATAAATCTAAAAAATAAATCTAAATAGTTGCTTTTGTAACCGATTTTCCTTCGTGAAGTAGGGAAACATTGCAATGTCGTACGTGTACTCTGCCGATCTCTATTTTCAGACAAATTAGATGTTTACTTAAAGCTTCATTCATTTATTCACATCATTTTTATCGACTGTCGATTAATATTATCGAAATAATATATTACAAATAAACCAAATTCACTTAGATTTAGAGTCTTTAGAACGTCATCGAAATTACTTATGCACTGACTTATTTAATATACACTTGTTTCGTCGCGCACTCGAATTCACCGTGAATTGGTCCACGAGAACGGTGAGAATATTAGTCGCCTGTCGGATGAAGCAGGTGATTTATTGGACGTCAAAGTATGAATGTAATGAAAGAGCATGGGGAACAGGAAAAAGGTGCAGAGGAAAGCCACGAGAAGAGAAATGTCCTAAAAACATTGAGGGACGACTGCTTTCTGCCAAACCGTTCAGCGTTTTCCTTTTCTATGGATGCCTGCTACTATCTGGTAGTACCGATGTCCGATTGTATCCGACGAACAGCGTGGAAAGGCAAACGAAAAGAAACTCGCGACAGAACGGTCCTGATTCTTCTCGGGCTCCGATGTTTTCGCTGCTTTCGCCGATAATTTTTCGTGCTGACTTCCTGATCGAATTATCTGTTATGTCGAACCGCATCTAGTTGGGAGAAGTTTTAAGAAGGGCCAGAAAAGTGGCACCGATGTCAGTGAAAAGTGATGGAGAATTCGTGCTGGGAAATAATGGAGGAGGATACGAGCATGACACCCTTGAAGGATCAAACCTTCATTCTTCTACCTCGAGCTACCTGGAATATTCATTGAGAAATGTTGATCGAATAATACCTATAAGTAGCTGGATAGAAGATTGAATCTTTGACGGTTTGTGCTCTTCTCGATACTGTGCACTTTTGCCTGCAAACACGTGCCGAAGTGTGAAACGTCACACATTTTGATAAAAATTACCTCGTGCAAAAATTTTCAATGATTGCCAGACTGATTTTTGTTTATCAGAATAATAATAATAGACAAATTAAGATAGCTGGTACATGTTATTTAGAAATGCTTAAAGCTCAAAGCCTGATAATTCCTGTACTCTTTCTATTCAAACAACGTGAAACTGTCCTTCAACCCCGACTACAAAACTAAACTTAAAAATCATTAATTTTATTAGCATATTGATTGCCACGCCATTGCTCCCACATTTCCATTCATTCATATTCATAGAAACGTACATTACCAAAAATAAAAGTATTTTTCATAGTTCGGTAACGCACTTAAAATTCTACCTCATCCCCAATAACACTAATTTTATCCAGAAATTTGTAAATATAACGGTTCATTTAATGCACGAATTCTACATAAGAATTGTCCAATAAGCTCCACGGCCATAAACGTATTAAACGTTACAAGATCTTTATGATCAGCAGTATTGACAAATTGTATGCATTGTTCTCGTGCCACGCCACGAATAAAAACTAAGAGGAGTCAGCGGATCAAATCAGTTGCGACCACATGCTTGTGGTAACGCCGAGCGATGGGGTGTTCATGAAGCACGAGGACGGAACGGAAGTCACACACGCAGCATCCGTCAGTGACTGTGATGGTCCCCGAGTTCTCGTCCAGCCCTAGACCGAATCATTCGCGGCTTATTAACCTCTGCCCCCGCGCTATCCATTTCTGTCGCGCACCAGCGGACGTGCGGCTGATTAATTATCCGTAATTTCGGAAACTGCTTTCATCAATGACAGCGTTTCAGCGACACCTCCATAATATAAGCCGTTAAATTGATTAAAGTGTTCTAAGTGTACACGGGGCGCGGGGCAACGGGCGAACCCGTTCCAATCGAAAACGCGAAAATTGCTTAATTATCGTTATTTATTCAAGGTTCCGGGAAAACAGGCGAGCTCAAAGGAAAAGCGAGGCAGCTTGTAGCGTAAACATTCGCTGGTAAATCGGGCCACAGGCTACTACATTTGTTCGTTTTAATATTGAAACTGCAATGTCATTATTCCATCGTCGACTCCATGCGTCACTTCCCTTTGGTTCCCGAAATATTAATTGGAACATGAATTAGGTACGTGGTAACCGCGCGCTGTAACTTTTCGACTTAACAAATGTTTACTGTTTCCATTATACTTTTTATTATTCAGGGGATAATCGTTGCTGGTGTTTCACGCGTACACGCTAAACGCTCTCACCTGTGCTTTCACATTATCGACAAAAGCAAAATGATAATTACATGCTGAACTCTTTCAGCATTCCGCATCCAGAGTTCTTTCAGCTTTATCAGCTGTTACAGAACGTTTGTCGAACCATTTCACAGAATGTGTGTTGTTTAGTGGACTTTTGAATTAATAGACGATTTGCATGGCTCTGGGTAAAGCCGCTTCACTTGCTTCAAAGGGAAAGCATCGTTGTAGACTGGTAAAGGTAAACCGATGCTATACCTGCTGCTGACACTTTGGAATCTATTGCTGTTCATTTATGAACGTATTCTACTCGTCGCAGTGATTAAAATGCAGCTCATAAACATTTGTTCACAAATGCTTAATTTCCGACATGCAGCGTCCCAAAAGTTTTGGTAGTTTTTCCATCAAGATTGTCAAGTGGCTTGTCTGTCGAAAATCAATTAAGGGTTTAGAGTAGGGCTGGTACAAATATTCGAATATTTAAACACCAGAGAATTCGAAATTCAGATTGGAATATTCGAATACCAGAGAATTTGAATTTCAGATTCGAATATTCGAATACCAGAGCATTCGAAATTCAGATTCGAGTACCAGAGAATTCGAAATTCAGATTCGAATACCAGAGAATTCGAAATTCAGATTCGAATACCAGAGAATTCGAAATTCAGATTCGAATACCAGAGAATTCGAAATTCAGATTCGAATACCAGAGAATTCGAAATTCAGATTCGAATACCAGAGAATTCGAAATTCAGATTCGAATACCAGAGAATTCGAAATTCAGATTCGAATACCAGAGAATTCGAAATTCAGATTCGAATATTCGAATACCAGAGCATTCGAAATTGAGATTCCACTATTCGAATAGCAGAGCATTCGAAATTGAGATTCGAATATTCGAGTACCAGAGAATTCGAATAGGTAATAATTTTGTTAAAGTCTCAAAAGCGGTCATCTGGCCGCTCTGGTAGGTTTAGTGTTAATAAAGAACACGATGAGTAGACTGCACTCATAACATTTGGCTCCCTATTTTAAGAAGACTCTGTACATCCGCCCACTAATTCTAAAATTTCCAAAAGTCTGCGTAAACCAGCGTAAGGCATGAATCGTAGTGAATACTAAGAAGTGGGGGCCGGCAGTTACTGTTGAAATCGCAAGGTGCGAAATGTACAGGATTCCGCTGGTATTCCGTTTCCCGCCTGTAATGTAACGATGTTATGGCGGGCGGAAAGTTGGCGGGAACCGGTGGAGATGACGAATCGCGGTATGGAAGCGGACAGGAATACGTTTCGGATGTTCGTTTATGCAAATTGCCACTTACCAGGGAAATCGTTTGCGGGCTCCACTACCGCGGAATAAAATACATAACGAGGCAGAAGGGAAGAGCGAGGAGGCTGGTGAAGAACGTGAATGCACCTAGCGGGAATCCACGGTAAAATACACTGGGGAGCGCGAGCGCGCATGTACAGGGGGTGCTTCATGAGGTGCATAATGAGCAGACATCAGGAGGTTCTCGAGACCTAATAGGACAATTTTAAGGGAACACTTTCTTTCACGGAAGCGGAGCTTTTAATTTTTTTCCAGACTGACCATTGAAGCTCGCCGTGTGCTTGTTAAAAGTAAATGTTGTTATAAGCTGCAATTCGTGTGAAGAATAGAGTACGCTGGTAAAGTGATTTTATTCTCTCAGGCTTGTAATCAGTTAAATGGACTGCCTTGAGTGGAGACGCAGAGAATATGTAATATTTTTTATTATTTTTATTTACATACGTGTTCTAACACATCTGGGAGTTTATTACTTTTTCATCTTTCTCGTGTGTAACATAAAATCTGTAGCTTTATTTAAAGAGGAATTTCTTGGATAATTAGTTGCATTTTCTAGGAATTTACTTTGTAGTAATAACTAACACTTTTGCTTGTATTCTGGAACTTCTTGCTGCACTTCAAAGTTTGTTGACGCTAATTATGTTTTTGATTAAAAAAATCAAGATTCATAGTTGTACTTCAGTAGCAAAATATGTGAACACTTCTCATGTGGCATTGCTAGTTGCAATCTTTCATTGCTATTCTTATGTTAAATGTTTTTGTGTATCTATTCAGTATTAAGTGCAATTACACATTTGAATATAAATGTGTAATTGCACTTTGCTTTTATACAGTTTCTTTATTTCGATTACACCTGAAGCATTCAAGATACAGTCGATATCTTCATTACTCTCTTCATCATATCTTCATTAGTCTCTTTACAAAATATTTTTACGCGAAAAGTGCAAATTTTATAGTGCAAGTATATTTCAAGTATTCTGTCGCACTGTGACTTCATTGCATCTGAATAATCAAAAAAATAATTGCAATCAATATTGAGAGCTTCCCAAGTTTATTCGAAAATCGATATCTGTGGGATATGTTAGAGAAAACTTACTGTACCAGTGCCATATCTCATGAAAAATGAGGAAAGATCACTCAAGAAATGCATGGACGAAAATTTGAGTGTTTGGACTGTTTGAAGACACATTTTTCAATTCCATTAGGAATATAGTAGAATGTTTCGGGTGACATTTTGATATATTCAGAAAAGACTTTCGGTTGACTGAGTATAACTTGAAATAATGTGTAGCATTCCCGATCTCTTGCTCTTGAGGCAAATACATTACTTACGTGTTCAGTTCTTCCAGTCATGAGTAAAATTTTTGACAAACGGACGTCATCTATTTTAAGTATTGCGACGTACCGACGAACAATTCGTAAGAATATGCATTCACCATACTCACATATTCCTGAAGATCACTTGTGACGTATTTAGGACAAGTCTTCGTGGGAATATGGGTCCACTGTAACAATCATAGCCTAACGGAAACAAGGTGCCATTTTTTAAATGACCACTTGATAACACGGTAAACCTTGGCTCCTGGTATTTACCAGCTATCATTCTTGCTGCGTTACGATGAAATTAACAACCCCCTTCTTCGTCCAACGATCGTATCAAATAAACGGCGTAACGAATGTTTTTACTATCTCGTTGTAAATCACGGGAACGTTATCCCACCAATGTTCTTGCATTTATAGCGATCCTTACCGGCCGCAGAGCCATAAATCATGGGTTGAATTCAACCCCCGTTGCTCGCGATAGACCACCCTTCCGTGGAAAGGCAAGTTGAATCCCTTCTGGTGCAATTACGTTTCTGGAAATCCACACTCTTCAAGGTGATGAAGTTACATGCTTGGAGCGATGCAATTCTCCGCTATTATGTGACGCCACGAATAACAGCCAAACAATTAACGTCGGGAAAGTGAGCAAACGGGTGGAATTCTGTGCTGAACCGAAGTACTGAATCGAGGAGATTAAACCTGGATAAAAAAGAGTGTATGTAATTCCTCAACAGGTGCCACGTAAATATGGTTGGATGAATGGAATTATCTGCTATTATAGCATCCGTGAATGTATGTTTTAAGCAAAAGCGAATTAGTGTCTCATCTATTCAGAGTAGTTTTCGATTCACTGCAAACCAATTTCAGGATTTTGCCCTAATGAAATCCTAAGTGGGTGGTGAAAAGGGGTGAAATGTTTGTTTCATGTAGTCCTTAATATCTCTTAGGCCTGAAGCGAAGCGCAGGTGTATTTTGCTAGTCTTATTATAACAGAAAATACCTGATTCCTTAAAGAAATAATACTACCTACTACCTAAAAAGTAACAGAAATAACTTTACTCAAATGCATAGAGGAAGATTGCAAATGGATCCTCTAAATTCCACCAGATAGTTAAAATCGAAATCAAATTACAATAATCTACCATCCTACAAAATTCTTTCTAAAAGCATCCACGTGAAATTTCTAACCATTTTCAACAACAGTTCTGACTCGTTTCGATCGAAAGCGTCGCGCAGTGTGACAGGGGGCATTCTCGCGTGAGCGGCAACGTTATAGCTTACGAAAATAATTCTCGCGCGAGAAAATGATTTCTTTACGAAGTGGCGATGAAACGCGTCGTGTCCAATGAATTTCTCGCCTCGCGATATATTTGCATGGAAGGATGCTTCTTCGAATGACGCGATACGACGCGTATATTCATTTCCTTGATGCAACGCCCGTCATGATGCGGGGAAAAGAGAAGCGAGACGGAGGCAGAGCCATAGGTGAGTCCCTCGAAATTGCGATTCTACAGGCGAAATGGAGTTCTGGTATTTTATCTGACGTACGGAGACGTCCACAATTTCGAGGGTCGGGGAGGAGGAGCATTCGCGTGTCCGTCACCCCAGGAAGCAACTAGAGGGATTCTGGAAAAATTGCGTGTGACGACATCATCCGCCACGAAAGCCACTATTTTCATACATATGAAACTGCGTCCCACGTCTGCGAGTGGCTCAAATTTTCCTGTGTCGATCGAGCTTAATTTCCGCTTGGCAACGAATGGACTGTCTGTTTCGTTGATTGTCACGGTTCTCTTGTTATTATTTTACAGGTAGATCCAAGTGTCTATACCAGTTTGTCGAATATTTTTTAATGTCATTCGTTTTTAATGTCACACGTTTAACAAGCATTTGAATTTGGGAATGGAGAAGAGTACTTTATATATTTAAATATAGGATTTTCTGAAATATTTTGGGGCAGAAGTTCGTTAACAGTTTACTAGTTACGGAAAGATAGAATGGAATTTTTCGTGTGAAGACTATTTAATTATGATTGCATTTAATTCTGGGATTTAGGACTGTAAGGTTCAGTTTGTAAAGTCTAAATGTGAGTTTCGAATTAATTAAATAGTAAAATTTCGACAAATTGATTACTGTTGGTAATAATGCATGTAAATTATCCAAAGAGGGATATTATTCATTGTTCAATCAATGTGTACGTTCTTAACATCTGCCTCAGTGGTAGTAGTATTTTATCTGGAATCTCAAATGTTGGCACTTGAAATTTGACTGTCTTTATATGTTGAGGGTTGATATTTTGCTTCTTCCCTGATATTAAAAAAACCAAGGATTTTCTTATTTTTCGTATAATTACATTATCGATGGACCTAAAACTTTGATAAATAAATTGACTTGAACAACTCTTTATCCATAAATAATACGAAATAATTTTTATTTTTTGACTGCGAACTAAAATACCCTGAAAGTTTGGAAAAGATCCGCTTATCAGTTTCTTAGGAAAAAATTCCCAAGAATCACCTTATTCCTAGCGTCCTAATAGGGCTCCCCCCCCCCAGGAGAAATACAAGTTTATATATTCTGTTATAAAAGTAATCACAACGTAGAGAACCATTATCTATTATTTTTTTATTACAGTGCATTCTTTGTGCATATTATATAACTATTTCTGCTTTTGTTCGTTAAGTAGAAAAATCCAAGCATCGAATATTATACATTTATGAGCAAATGAATTGTGGAGTTATTCTTTGCTTAAGAAAAAAGTCCGAGCCGTTTTCTTCCACTTTCTTTATTTCAGCGTGCGAGAATGAAATCTTACGCCTGTTATCGAGCATTTGATACAGGGAATTCTGATTACGAACCTTATACTCGTAACATGAACTTACTTAGTAACAAATTGCTACGGCGAAAGAGCTTAAAACACGCGTAAGTCCTAATGAAGCGCTGTTAAGAGAATCATCGTTAGTTTAAGTTTAAAAAGTAGGGGCAAATTGTAAGTTATGTTTATGGCGGTAGATAATGAAAGTGTACGCGAGCAATAGAAAGGACCATAATAATTCGTTAAAGCTGAAGACTCGAAAGCTTTTAAATTGAATTAACCAGATTACTTATTTTAACATCTTCCACTTCAATATTATACCGCATCACTTAGCATTACGCAAACGTGTCTACTTGTTTCACGAATTTGTTGTGGTGTAATTACCATATTTAATATAATTGCAGAGAGAAGTAAGTAGTCGGCATAGAAGACTTTATTTTCATTTTAATTATGCGTAAAATATGTCAAAGTTTTTCCACTGTGATATATATTTATTAATTATATTTTCCCAATTTTTTATTAAAAAATAACAACTGAATGAGTTATCGTTACAGACATTTTAAGAATAAACATGAAACTAATATCTAATACCTAACTAAATAGTAATTTTTCTCAATAGTAATTTATCGGGGAGAAAAAGTTTCTCCCCGATACCTACTAACCATTTCATTGAAAAAGCTCTTGACTCGAAGAGAAAGCAATTGATTAATGACGCGAAGCATCGTCTGTCAACGTTCGCGGCGAAGATGAAAGAATTCAAGCTGCTCTGCGTGTAGCATGAGGTACCAAGCCCCATTTTCGCTGTATCTTTTGACGAATAACGTTTCACACTCCGCCTTTCATTTCTGACAGTCCGTGCTCATGCATCAACCTTTGCGAAACAGGACGTTATCCTTTACAGACGTTTTCGCGTTTCAAGGGGCTTGGCAATTCCGTTGAGTGGCTTGGACGTGCTGACTTCCGGTTTAGAAGCTTGTCTCGTACACGCGACTCCCCCTTTGGCACGCTCCTCCTATTCTCCTTCTGCTTAGGACGAATTTATGGATATAGTCGATATTAATGATAATTAAATGCGCATAATTCCCCTCGATGTCCTCCAGTCGTGACCGTGCCTTAATCACACCGCGGTACCAACACCTGCATTTTTTTTCTGGTTCAGTATAATAACAGAGGGGCAAACTTCTTAAAACAATGGTGACTTTTATAAAAACTTTGGGCCATCCACACAATTGGTTACAAATTAAAATCAATACCTGCTAAATGTAATTTGGACGTACAAATTTCAAATTTTCTTCTCACATTGCTCTGCATTTCTGTCGTAGAAAATTGACAAAACATTTGGGAAACTGGAACAAAGTGAAATGATGAGGCAAAGTGAAATATTGTTTTGCACGTGCTACTATTTAGTAGTGTTATGTAGTGGCTATTCTAGTAGTATCTACATATGTATGAAAGGAAGCCATTATCATTTGTGAGACTGCTTGTCAGTGAAGTAAAGTGTTTAGTTAGTGTTTTTACTCCAAATTTTTAAATTTTATGCATGAAATTGTTATTTCTAAAGTCAGGTATGCCTTTTTGGTTTATGATTCAGATTAGGTGAAAGTATGTTAAATTAGCTTTGTTTCAGCATATTAACAAATATTGATAAGGATCTCATCTTATTATTTTATTAAAGATCTTATCAACGTCACTCGTGTGACGTTGAAAAAGAAATTTGTTTTCTTCAAGTTACGTGCAATTTCATAGTGAATATAGAAGAAGAGTTGATAGTTTCTATTTTTATTTTAGACAGGATGATTGATAGTTGCCCGTTGCCATATTCTTACTTTCTCTTCTACTCCTCTTTCCCTATTTCTGTAATGTGCCGCTCCACGGAATGGATTTTTTGTGCAAGAAGAATGTGTCTCGAGACACTCTCCGAAACTGAAGCGTACTTTAGGAACGTGATTTATCGTGTATCTGGGGTAAGATAATTTTATTGAAAAATGACACATTTCCGAATGGGTTTCCGCGAGTACGTGTCCCTTTGAAAGTTACAGCGTGAAAGGGTAGTAATGGCGGCGTAATAAAATCCACCCAGAATCGAGACAAACGTCGCGAAGCACACTCTTTCCCCTCCTCGATTCTCTGCGGATGGTGGGTTTGCGTTTAATTTTTTTTCAACGTTCCCTCAAACCTTATGCATCAAAGCGTCGAACATTATTTAAAAGGAGCATGCAGTTTTTTACGAATATCAGACGAATCATCGGATTACGTACTTTCAATGCTTTTAAACGCAACGCGTACCTATACACAAATTGCGACCTGCTCCCATTCGAATCGCATTCGAGGTCTTCAAACTGGAAATTTATACATTTTCGAGGGGGAGATAAAAAAAAATCGTTTCGCGCAAAATAGAAAATTTCACGCGGAACAAATGGAAACGTGCATCGAACCATTTTTATTTCGATTTCTAGCTTGCCTACCAAGAACGGCGAACGGCTATTGATAGATTTCAGATTTTCGTATGGACATTGGAAAAACATCGTTAAGAGGGTATTCCAATTTGCCGAGCGATTTTTCGAATTTAATACGAAGTAGATAATGAGGCTAAAAAATCTGAAATTTTTCTCATGTAGTTCAGATGAAGCACTTTTATGATAAATGTCACAAATAGTTCTAGTTGCTTCGACAGCTGCTTTTCCTTAGGTTAACAGAAAAAGAATACTCTGTTGATCTCCACTTTCGGAGAAATTAAATGTTTATTTTAATATACAAGAAAAACCTGCACTCACTTATTTACAGTGGCGTGCAAAAGTATTCGGCCACGCTTTAAAACAGAATAATTTGTTTAAAATTGGTCCAAACGACTTGAGTTTTTTTGAGAAGCTAGAAGTTTGCTAAGTGACGTAATTCGTTTTGAAAAAAATTGCAATTGGTCGGAATAGGAAAAAAATAGTATATGTCGAGTTTTTCAACTTTTTGTCTGCGGATTTTCTTGGAATACGTTGTGAACATGTGTTCTTAGGTATACATACCTGTAATTGTACAGTAATTGAATGAATGAGTACTCAACACAAATCCAGGAAAACGACATAATTGTTATACCTAATATGAGTAACGAAAGTTGACGGGGAAACACTTGTTGAATTTACAACCGGTAAATGTTATGTCAACTATCCAAGTGCACATTTTCAGATTAATATTTAGATATTACAAACAATTAGAATAGTATGCCAAAAAAACTTTTTTTATTAACTTTCAATCATATATTTTTTAAAAAATGTGTTCGAATTAAGATTAGTATAATTGGCCGATTTAAAAATCAACAGGAACCGATCAAAAATGGCGGACAAATGAAAAAGTGGCTTTCTCGTGTCCAGACTCTTATTATCGTGAATACTATAATAAGAGTTCGAGTGAAATTTCGTATGTAATAAAAGGAATATAGATAGATGTACCAGTATTGTAGATTGACCTATCAGGGAAAAATGACGGCTGGGCCTTACGTATTTACCTGTCGGGCCGTATTACCCACACTTACCTTATAAAATAAAAAAATTCTGCTTTACTTACATGTAGAGCCTTTAGAACACAACCAAAATTACTTACGCACTGACCTAATATTTCACCAAATTCTAACATGAAACTTTAGACCAGAAATCTATTTTTTAACCGTACGAAATTGCAGTATCTCCATAAAAGACATCGGCAGACCCGTCGAACACGATAACGCGGCACGTGTTTCGGAGACGCTCGGCGGAAGAGAAATTACACACGAGTTTCCGCATAATTTCGTGTAACGAGCAGAGGGGTGCGGCCTTTGATGTTAGCGGAATAGCGCGAGGTAAGTGGCAGCCAGGCCACGAAAGGAATGAAAAGACTGAAGGGCAGACGGGGGTACCCGCAAGACTTAACCCTTATGTTAAGTTTATGAGGGGGCAGGCTCCAGGCACAGGAATAGTTGCGAGGTCGAGGGAAAAACGCACAGACATGGGGACCAGAGCGGAGAGTTAAGCTCGTGTAAGCTGCCCGCGAAATTATGAGGGGGATAATGCCCTGAGATCCCTCCTCGAGAGATAGCCGCGACTGGAATGTGGCACGTGCCACATACTTTTCCCGCTTTGGATAATAACCGCCTGTAGGAATTTATTTTCTAACATTACTTTAACCGACTACCTTCGCGCCTAGCGTAGCTGAATTACAGGAACCAAGGATTTTTTGTTCTGGGGTGATGAATTCGAGGGTTTTTGTTCAGCTCCAGCCAATTGGCGGGTAGCGAACAATGGGGACGTATCGAGAGTGGCGTATTATAGTCGTTCATTAAGGAAAGTGTGGAAATGTCTTCTTTTACTACATCTACGTGTACTTTTACGTGAAAAGTGGTGAAAGGTCATAGATAGTCAATGGGAATTCTACTTTTTATTTTTAATAAAGACTTTGGTTCATTAGAACCGAACGAATATTTGCACTCACATAATATTATCATCTATTTTCTTTTTGCGTAGTGTGGGATTAATAGACTGATGTTTTTGTGTTTGATAAAACTAAATAGTTTTGAGTATTGTATTATGAGTGACGTGTTTAATAATAATATTCTGGTTTGTGGTCTGAGTATTTCATTGCATCTGAAGTGTGAGAAGTATATTTTTTTTCATTTTGGGGGGTTTGTATAGCATAAGGGGCGACAGTGGCCAACACAAAAGTAAGGTGGAGCATAAAAGTTAAAAGAAAAATTAAATATTTTTGTATAAGTCTTACCAGTCTGATTTGTTCTTTTAGTTATACAAACACTATACCTATCAATACTTTGGGCAATACATTCTTATGTTTCGGTATATTATATGTAAGTACATATTCTAATAATTTGCAAATAACAAATTGCAAGATGAAAACGATGTTTCGTATTTTATACAGAAATATTTTTACTAAATATAGAATACGGCTATATAAATATAAATATAATATAGAATATAAATATAGAATATATGTTGTAATATTTTTGTATTCGATTGGTATTATTTCATTGTTGACTGACATATTTAATTGAGAAGATAGTAGAGAAGACAGTATCATTATTTAAATTCTATAATTAAAAATAAATGTTATTTGCCACACTTGATTTTATATACTTTTGCAACGGTCAAAGATATAACGAAATTTCTATTTCAACGGTCTTTTTCATATTTGTCGTATCGTTAAAAATACTAATAAACCCAAAGAAGGTAGATATTGTGCTTTAAAACACGATTTCACTTTTAAATACTCAGCCCAGATTTAAAAAAAATACATTGTTTCGCATTTATACCTAATCCCTTTATAATCCATTAAAATTTCAAACTAAATTACACACATTTTCAAGTAATTGTAGAATTCCTCTGTAAAAATTTTGAAAGATGTGGTCGTCGTACTTTATCTTTCACTGCAATTGGTATTCACCGTGGTTCCATTTGGCCCAGCAATTCCTTGAAAGTTAGGAGTGCATAAAAACGACCGATCATTGAAAATGGGTTACATCTATCCAGTTAGTACCGTCACAGCAGAGCCCCGAAGTAGCTCGTATTTTTCACTTGCCATATCGATGCTACCATCGGAGAGGCCACAGCATCTTGCGACAATAGCGCCGTAAATTGCGTTCATCGTTTCGCGGTAACACGTTGCTGGGATCGCACCAGCGTTTATCTGCGGATGGGAGATACGGGGGGTAGCTAACGTCTGCAGAAAATTATATTCCAGTGGTTTCTGCATTGCAAAATCCCGTTCTGTGGACGTGAACAGACTTCAGGTGGCCTACCTTAACGAGGGATTATGTGGCTAATTGTATGAACGGAACAAAATACGTCTCATTAATAGTTAATCGTAATGGCTACAATGTGTTGTAGCTACACATGCTTTGAGAGTATACAGTACTCATTGAAACAAGGGTAAAGTCTTAATAAATGTGTGTCCAATTGATTAATCCACTGCGATGAGTTGACTGAAAATGTATTTGTAAGAGATATCAGAACCGATCAATTGCTTATGCGTGACGGAATTTTATTAAATACTCTTCGTGTTTCATATTGTCAGGCGAGATTAGAAAAATATTAATTGGTCTGTATAATCTTCAGATTTGAGTCTTCGTTAGTGTGTCAGCATGGATATATTAAAAAAATTGGGTGTTTATCGGGAGACACGAATAGTATTGGGAATTTTCAGAATATTAAGAGTAGAAGTTAAATTGAGTCATATACATACAAACACAGGTCAGCTACAAATTTATTAAAATAGTGGTTAGTAGTGGTGAGTAGCGACAACGTCGCAAATTCTGGCTCCGGTCTCAAGGTGCGTTATTTCGTTAATTCAACTATAAACTGAAACATAGGGTAAACCAACCAGTAATTGACCGCATACCAGTGAATGACCATTAGGCAAAGAAATGTCAATTATAAATTTAAAAATTACTATATGTTTATAAATGGAGTGTAGTTGAACGTTTAATATCCCATATTTTTAGTTATGCGTATTAAACAAACATTAATAAGTACGATTCTTAATAAAAGTATGCGGTCATTTACTGGGCTTCTCATTCAACAATTCGGTCATTCACTGGTTGGTTTACCCTATGAACATTTTAATTATCAGTTTCAGAACAATTTAACCAATAAGCAGCTTTATGAAAGGCAATTATAACACATAATGGAGTAGGAATCCTTTAAAATCATCTGAAAATATTATCAATTTCATATACCGTTAATACAAAAAATTAATACGTTTTTAATGTAGGTATACAATTTAACAAAAAATGATATCATTTGTACGGAAACAATAAAACGAACGAAATCGTTCCTACAGAATTCCAATACGTACGCAGCACACTCATGATTCAATATTAATTTGTGTCAGATATTCCCTGCACATAATCTTCTCTCCATTAATTTATATAAAATTCATTTCACGAAAGTGAAGTTTTCACCCATCCACGTGCTAAACGGGATGCCCTTCGATTGTATCGGGCAGACGTCGACATTTTCAATATTATCGCCGATAGGCCCGTCAATTTTAGGTGGAGGCAGAAGGGATTAAGTGACAGAAGCAATTGGCAATCAATTACAAGCGGCAATCATCGCGCGATTACCTGCGCCGCCAGACGCGAAATCGTTCTCATATAAATCACACGACAACCTCAGCCGAAATGGGGGCCAGGAATTCAGTGGCAGTACTGCCTCGTACCTTCGAACCGCCCTCGCACGGCCCGATTTACGGAGCGCACCCCTCTGTCGCGTTACCCTCCACCACCCTTACCTTCGCTCTGTTGTCACCTGATTCCTTCTCACTTTCCCCAGTGCGACGGAGAAGCCGTGGAACGCGTAGTTCCCGACGCCCATTGACGAGTTGTCAAGTCCAGATGCTACCCCACCTTGTACCATTCCCACCCCTAATTTCAGACGCTCCATCCCAAAGGTCAATCGCTGTCAGATCATTATTCTTAAGTTCGAAATATTTCAGTCCCTCTTTCGTTATACATGACTTCTGCTGGCGGTTCTTGTAACTTGGGTAAAGGAAAGAATTATGGACATTTAATATCTTGGTAAAACACAATAAGTCGATACGTATGGTTTCTCAGAAAATGAAATTTAAAGTTTTTGTCCAACTATAGGAAAAATATTTAAGGACTTATTTTTGCACAAAAATCCTTTATTTCTTATGCTATGACTTGGTATGTGCTACCTGCATATATAGGGGTCATTTTCATTTTATTTTTCACCATAATTATTGTGGTTTATCAGTACAGCCACGATTCATACTTTGGTAATTTGGTAAATGGCACACCTTTTCGCTGCTTGTGTTTCATCTAGATAAGTAGAACGTGAGCGGTGAATAATGCATAAGAGCAAGCAAAATTTTGATGGTCGGGATTATTACATTAACTAACACTGAGTTTAGCAGTGAATGCGTTAATAGCTTTACCTGTCGTGGGAGTTGTGTTTAGATGGTTTTGTAATTCGCATACATTACAATATACGTACGGAAACTTACACAAAAGAATCTTAGATTTACTAAGAGTCAAAGAGATGGTTAGTTTGAGTCGGGACTCCTCAGCTTTATTATCGCGTTTAAAAGATGTATGAATATTTAATTCTGGCTCGATTGAATTAAAAGATTACAATTTAAAGAGACATAATGTGAAATGAGCAAATTATGGTGAGAAATGTTTGCCCAGTCGGTATTAAAAATACTTGTCATATATTAATTTATTTTACAGTAGGTACACGATTAGGCTTCCCAACTCTTATTGTCCATGCCATCTGTAAAAATACAGATGTCCTCCTGCTTTGAGTAATACAGACGATTAATAATAATAATAATAATGATACTAATAAAATAATATTCGATGGGTACATTTCCTTGTTTCTGTTTCATTTTACATTGCGTCCACGATTAACTTTGCAAACTTAAACCGCACAATTGGATATCGTTAAACATTCTTATTCAGAATAAAATTTGTACAATTTATTTTCACAAGAAAATCATCTGGAAGTATTGCCTGTACGCAACGTCAACGCCACACTAAAAAGTAACTTGATTTTCTAAATCTAAACCAGCTGGATAATAAATTTCAATTACTCATTGCTTTACATTCACCTGAAGCTGATAGAAAGATATACTTAATCGATTTCGTCCACAGTTTATCACGTGTTTTCGGTAACTAACTGTTCCCCGTACCGTTTCATTATCTTAATGCACAGGATCCGCAGACGTAATTAGAAATGCTACTCCGCGGGGCAGAAATCTCGTCCCTTTCGAATGTTAGATCACGGGAGATTGTAATTGCACCGTTATTAGGCCTTGCACGGTGCGGCCTGGCACTCGGGGCGAATTTTTTCGAGCGTTAGCAATTAAGCTTCGCAATCAATGGAACAAGTGTACCGCGTGAAACGTGCAAAACGATCTAATTATCATTATACTGAAAATCTGCTATCTCTGTTTCCATAGTTCTATTCAGCGGCACTAATTACTGGCGATTCAGGCACGTTATGCCATCGCTAGGAACTAAAACGCGCGAGGGAAACCTTTTCCCTCGTAATTCGGTGGCGGCAACGCTCCGAGCGGCTGGAAACTAGGCACAGCACGTTTCGACAATGAGGAAAACGGGAATAATGGCCGTACGATGGCTCTTTTTTTATCCGCGCAATCACGACGATCGATTAACACGGACGCGTTCTGGTGTCTCGGTATCCCCCTGCGGAACAGGGACGCGTACCATAAATTTTGTCTGTTCCGCGCTTCGACGGGGAATTCAATTTTCTTCGTGACGAACAACTACATTTCCCTTGCTGGACCTCGTTATTCTTGTTTCCCTTTCTTCCCGCGCTTCCTTGCTGCAGTGCTCGCCCCGCGCAACTTAATGAAACAACCCTTTTATCCAGCATTTCTAAAAGTTCGAATACATGGGAAACGAGCAGCGTCTCGGGGCCAGTGTCGCATTAAGTAGTTAGTTAACAATAAATGGAACGTAATAAAATTCTTCTTCATTAATCGTTCTTTAGTACTGGATATCAGTGGGAAATAATTATTTTTGTTTGCTTTCGATTATTTCGAAGCTTTGTGCAATTTTGGAAAATGGGCTTCGAGAGTTTAAATGATTCTTGTTCTTCAGTGATCTTAGATTTTCGGGAAATCGATATATTGTATATGATATCGTCATATATATATATATATATTGTATGTGATATCGTCAAACATTTTTAAAATAAGAATTATTGTATATTGATATTCATTGGAATAATAATTATTTAATAGTTAGTCAAACGAAAAAAATCAATATACTATGCCCACACTATTTAGGTAATATTAAGTAGCCACTAAATTCCATACAAATGAGGAAATTCTAGTTTTTTATTGCAAATAATATTTCATCGTTATTTAAAAATATCACAATTTTCCTATGTAATTTAAAATCCTATTTATTGGATGACTTTAAAATATTCTTGAAAAAGTAAGAGTAAATTGTTCTTCAATTGGATCATTTCAAAGTTAGCAATGTGTTATTGAAGTATAATTGAACATCTTTGTATTTTACTGCTTCCAATTATTTCCGGATCCATGATAAAATTACAATTTCTCTATCAATATTGATAAAATTATACTTGCCTCCTCAACTCGTAATTTAGAATTTATGTTAAGTTATGTTATCAGTTAATCCTCCTATTTACAATTGTTGTGGTTAAAAACGTTACTTCATCACATTACCATTTCCTTTTTAGGGAACCAGCGAGTCGTTCTGTTATCCAGGACTCGCCATTTCGAAAATATTGCTTTGTTTACTCGTAACTCTTCCAGTACCAGCAAATTTCGCCGAAGTGCTTTCATGCAGCAACGAAGATATTGGTTTTCTGAGTTAATTGTATTAGTATTGATCCACAGAATACTTCTAACTCAGTTTTAATCAGCAACGAAGCAAAGTTTTCCTGAAATACATGCGAGGAAAAATGATTTGCAGTCGTAAAAATAAATATCCAACGAGTTAAGTTAACACAGTTTTTGAAAACCGATGCCAAAATAATTTGTACAAGCTTTCCTCGAAACTCACTACACACTTTTCAGTATTTCTGTTGTTTCATTCAAACGCATTTCGTGGCTTCGCAATTCCGTAGAAAACGCAAAAAAAATTAAAACGTTGAATTTATTTTAGTTTTCACGTACCTATGTATTCCCAAAAGAAACTGTGTAAAATAGAAATCAGTTGAAATCACAAAAAAGTCTACAAAATTGGACAAGCGGTTGTACAACCAGCGCAAATTGTCTGTAGGTAATTGTGGGAGAGATGCCGCACTCGGAGAGACGCCGCACTATCGGTATTTCAAGGATATCGGTAATAAAACACATCATTGCCGATTTTATTTGTTTAAGGCTGTTCATTTGGGTTAGTTTGTCAAGCCAGAGCGTGTTTCCTGTATTATTGTTAAAGATTTTGCTGTTTTTCGAGGTAAAGCTAGCGTACTTTGCTTGAAAAGTTATATGTCGCGTCTATTTTTACTAATATAGTAGCTAAAAATTCATAGTTTTTCTTGATACAACATTTGTAATACGTTAAGGGGACCATGTAGAATATTTCCTTGGCAGAATGGGTTACTTTCGACTTAGCATGTGGAAATACGAAAGTGCGGCGTCTCTCCCAGGCATTTCGGATAGACGCCGCACTTTTATTTGGGATAGATGCCGCACTTTGACACTGTACTGTTTCGGAAACTAAGTCGATTTAAATGATGTTTTTAATGTTTAAAATACCGAAAAAGTTTTTTAAAATAGCTAACGTGGTATCTCAAGGCAAATTATTTATTTTTAAATGAATAATCTTATAATCGAAATATATTTGTGGACTATGTACTCTTTCTTCACATTTTTTTTTATTTTAATCTCAAGATGCCAACTGAATATAAAAAAAAATTCGAAAAGCAGATATAATATCTGTTCCTACTCTACCCATTTAATTTTCCAATTTTATAATTGTATAAAGTAAAAATGTTTCATTTTACTTTGTTTTTATTATTTTTTTATATAAAAAGTTAGAAGTAACAAGTTTAAATCGAAAATTAAACGTGTTTCGAAATGCGGCACCACTCCCGCATGTGCGGCGTCTCTCCTACCAAAGGATGTTTTTAGTTTCAATTTTTTTAAGGGTGACAAATATTAAAATTTTGATTTTCATTAATGCTAGTAGAATCACAAGATGTTGAACTAATAAGATATATCCTTGGAAAACATTTTCATTGCAAAATTTAGACACGGTGACAATTTTGCGTAACGTGTGGCAACTCTCCCACAATTAGCCTAAAATGTCTTAAATGTTGTCACATTGAGTCAACATTAATAATTTAATCAGATAGCCAAATGTATGCCCTATCACATATAGTAATCGGTTTAATGATATTTCGCCCACATAATTTATTAAAAATCAAAAACCGAAAAATTGGCCTACCAGCCCCGGTCTCCCCTACCAGATATTTGCGTCACACATCTAATAAGTTAATCATTTCTTTCGGATATATCTTAATTACGTCTTTTCTCCTTCTTACTCTTTGAAACAATGAGATGTAATGGTCCGATGATATCAAGAGCAATTCGTCAGGTCTTGATTCTGTGCACACAAGGTTTTAAAGCATGGAAAAAATATCATTCTTCACTACTTACTGCCAATTAGCGAGCTATCAGAAGAACCGCAGCAAACGAAAAATAAAGAATACAAATATTGCCGTTACCATAACGGACATAACAGTCCAAAAATTTCTCGAAGTGCATAGAATCAAGACCTAATGTATCTCTTGATATCTTCGGACCGTTATATCTCATCGTTTCAAGGAGTAAGAAGGAAAAAAGATGTAATTAAGATATTTCCGGAAGAAATGTTTAACTTATTAGATGTGTGACGCAAAAATCTGGTATATCCTGAGTCAGGAGACAGCACAGAAAACTCTGATGGGCAGGAAGGGTAGATTTTACTTCAATTATCATTTTCTTGGAAAGTAGTACAAAGTAGCACCTAATTCTTTTTGTTTCTAAGAGGGAAGGGTTGATTCTTTCATATTATATCAATTACACCCATTACAAGTGGTTGCAACTCATTAAAATATTATGAAAAGTTTGTTAACATTTTACCCGAATGTATGGTCTTAATAAAATGCACAGCTATGTAATTAACTTTGAAACTATCTTAAATTGCACCTCTTAAAGAAAAAATTTTCAGAATCGTGAATAAAAACTATGGGAAACATAAAAGTTTGTGATAAGCTCTTAACTTCTGCGATTGTGGCAAAATTTGAGCACCAATCACATGAAAACAATAGCAAATAGTACAAAACAGGGTTTACCACAATATAACACAGTAACTAGTAAGTATGTTAATAAAATGAGAATTGTAATCGGCCAGTAACCCCACTTTTCGAAAACATGGGTCTAAATTCACGGGCCTAGCACGGGCCTCTGCGGGTTAATATCACTTATATTAATTCAACTTAAAGCCCGTAAATTTGCGGTTAAATTGAGCCAAATTTCATTAAAATATCTAGAACAGAACCAAAGTTATAAATTTTTTATCACTGCCGGGTCGTTTTATCCCATTGTGCGACGCTTAAAAGGTGTCTTTAATATCAATATTTGACGAAAATTAGTTCTCGCGATTGCTTCTCTTACTTCGACCTACTTTCCGTGGAGCTTTCTTTAGCTCTCGTGTTAATTACGTGCTCACACAAATGTATAGAGAATGAGTACCTATTCATTTTATGTACAGATGTTAACCCGGGATTGGTATCGCGACATTCTCGAATGTATTGCGAAGCTTGTACAAAGTTTTCCAATAAGAAACTGTATACCACGTAAGTAATTTACGAATATATACTTACTAAGCCATCTGTGTTAAGTTTTACCAGCTTCATTAAAGTACACTCTTGTATGGAGATGCTACATATTTTATAAACGACGGAAATATATTACGTGTAATATTTCTATTTTACCCGTAGCAAAACGTATGCATAGAAACGATTCCAGGAATTGGAAGTCACCTCTGTTTAGATGGCTCGGTCACGAGCCGCGATATATACGTCACTCGGCGTACAATACAGCCCTATATCCCAACATTTCGGAAATACGTACGCGTGTATTACCTCGCGTCTCGCGAGGCCTGCTCGTCTCCCCCCACCAAAGCCAATATTCGCCGAGGTAGAGCGGCGGGCGCGGGGGTCAGTCGTTCCGTGAACATCGTTCTGTTAAGACGTTTCGATAGCTGCGTACTTAAATGGTACGCGTACATTATCTGTCGTCACATAATTACTTCTAACCGGTATTAGTCTTCTTCTTTACTATCTATCGTCACTTGCTGCAACTATTAATACACTTTCGTCCCGAAATTGATTAAATATCGCGAGAAAACCGTTAGATGTTCGTCGCGTATACCCTTCGTTGCTTCATCGATATTTCTGTGCATTTAATGCACACATATCGGGTCTCGGTATTCAGTTACATCCCTTTTCTGGTATATTTCAAGCTTATTTCTTGTTTAATTGCCTTAGGAATGTTTTAATGCTTTTGTTTCAAACTTGTTGCATCGTTCGATTACAGACGTTGAGGCGAGAATCGAAAGCAAAGGGCAGGCGACGCCATGACACTTGACCGTTAATTTGAACGGTGCTTGGATGGCGTCTGGTCATTCCTTGGAAAAAGAAGGTGGCAATACGTGTGGTATAGGTATTTTTCTCGTTATTTTATTGAATCATTGTTGGCTGTGAGGTTGATGGGTAACTTTGCAGTCGGTTAATATCAAGATCAAATGGAAAAAGATTGAATTATGATAAATTGAATAATTTTAATCAGATTTGTTTAAAATTTTTAAAATGGCGTCAGTACATGCTTACGAAATATTGGAATGATCGAATTCTATTGCATTTCGGTCGCGTTTATGTAGAATTCAATGATATTTCAATGATTTTTAACAATATATCTTTATGAAGCTGTTGTAATTGTATTTACGTTCGGTTTTGGATGCAAGTTTTCTTCTTTATGTATAGAAATATCGAGGACATGCCATTTGAGCATGAATAATTAACTAATTTTGATTCTTGCCATGAGTTTTGGATATTTATAAAGATCGTGATTAATAATTTCAAGTATTATTCGAATAACACGAACGTGCTTACAACTTTAATGTCGAAAGCCACTACTATGATTCATTTAAATGTAATAATTATTTCTGAAGCAGTATATTCTGGATAATATCGTGTTACTGAAATGTAAAGCTGCTCCTATCGAGCGAGCATTCTTTATTTTCGCATCACACCTTGTATTCTAAATAACAAGGAGCGAAAGTCCCTTGGCTGGTTCCAAGAAAAACAATATTTCCTCGCGACAAATACTCGATGAAACCGCACCTACCTCCACTCTCCTATCCTACTTATTTTTCAGAGATTGTGACGCGTGAGTGCGAGGCGCGCGCGATTATAAGTGTTTAGAGTAATTGTGGGAGAGATGCCGCACTCGGTGAGACGCCGCACTATCGGTATTTCAAGGATATCGGTAATAAAACACATCATTGCCGATTTTATTTGTTTAAGGCTGTTCATTTGGGTTAGTTTGTCAAGCCAGAGCGTGTTTCCTGTATTATTGTTAAAGATTTTGCTGTTTTTCGAGGTAAGCCTAGCGTACTTTGCCTGAATAGTTATACGTCGCGTCTATTTTTACTAATATAGTAGCTAAAAATTCATAGTTTTTCTTGATACAACATTTGTAATACGTTAAGGGGACCATGTAGAATATTTCCTTGGCAGAATGGGTTACTTTCGACTTAGCATGTGGAAATACGAAAGTGCGGTGCCTCTCCCAGGCATTTCGGATTGACGCCGCACTTTTATTTGGGATAGATGCCGCACTTTGACACTGTACTGTTTCGGAAACTAAGTCGATTTAAATGATGTTTTTAATGTTTAAAATACCGAAAAAGTTTTTTAAAATAGCTAACGTGGTATCTCAAGGCAAATTATTTATTTTTAAATGAATAATCTTATAATCGAAATATATTTGTGGACTATGTACTCTTTCTTCACATTTTTTTTTATTTTAATCTCAAGATGCCAACTGAATATAAAAAAAAATTCGAAAAGCAGATATAATATCTGTTCCTACTGTACCCATTTAATTTTCCAATTTTATAATTGTATAAAGTAAAAATGTTTCATTTTACTTTGTTTTTATTATTTTTTTATATAAAAAGTTAGAAGTAACAAGTTTAAATCGAAAATTAAACGTGTTTCGAAATGCGGCACCACTCCCGCATGTGCGGCGTCTCGCCTACCAAAGGATGTTTTTAGTTTCAATTTTTTTAAGGGTGACAAATATTAAAATTTTGATTTTCATTAATGCTAGTAGAATCACAAGATGTTGAAATAATAAGATATATCCTTGGAAAACATTTTCATTGCAAAATTTAGACACGGTGACAATTTTGCGTAACGTGCGGCAACTCTCCCACAATTACCCTAATTTTTAAATCCCTTAAAATCCACTTGTACAACAAACAACGCTCTCTCGCAGACAAACTGCGCGAAATTTAATGCACCTCTGATTTGTCCACCCCCATTTTCAACAGGATTCCACAGAATTTAAATTTACCATACAGTATCAAAAATATTCCTCTTATAGGTAATGAAAAATAGCGGTATTTCTGAAATTACCCAATTGCATCCCCCACTTTATATTATTCCTCAATTCTCACCCTCCTTAGAATTTCCATCTTTCTACATAATACACAAATCCCCAGCCACTAACGTCAAGCAAAATTGTATTAAAATTTCACTTCCAATCTGTTCAACCCCCACCACAATCTTAACCACCAACTCAACGCGTAATGATGCCCCGCCCTATTGTTCAAAGGCAACTGCACGCGCAATTAATCCCTCGCTGGGATCGCCGTCACGCCATGAAGGTTTGCGCAAAAACACTGGGACCAGGCGATATACTTTAACGCACTGGAGACTGTATTTCAGGAATTACGGAAGGACAATTACTATCGTCTCGCGGCAAAGGGCTAGATCTCGTGGTACACCTTTGTCCCCCGTTTCGCGCAGGGAGTTCCTTTCAAAAAGGTCACAAGCAATTTCCTCTTCGCCCTTCGCGGGAAGGGAGTGAGGGCTGTGCAAAAAAGCGATTTACATCGCATAAAGGGGGCGGCTGATGGAAGGCGCGAATTGGATAAGATAAGGGGAGCCATTAGCGACCGTGGAAACAAGTTTGTCCGTCTAAACTGGGGAGGAAAGGGAGCCAAAAGAGTAGAATTTTCTGGGACAATTACGGTACTCCGTATAAATGGCCCTGCCTTGCCCGCTCGCATTAAGTGGCTGCCTTTCCGTCTGCAATTTTTTATCGAATCCTCCGTGAACTTCCATTGTAAATGATATACTCTTATCGCGCGATAACCTCCCGCGAAGGGTGAGTGATCGATACGTATGCGGGTCATGCGTCGGGGGAATTGTGATTTCGATTCTGGCGCGGCTCTATTTTTTTCAAAGCTCTCCTCGTTCCTGTGTAACCTAGCGTGGGTGTCGTTTCGTCACAAGCTTTTGCTCTGTTGAACCTACAGAAATGCTTTTCGAGAAGTTCTCGTCTTTTCTTAAACACTTGCTATGCATTTTACTGTGCTTTCTGTGTTGTTTTCACTCTAAAAACGATGGAGGCTGTTGTCCAGGATATTTCCTGTAGCTTGATGGTAGTATCGAGGTCAAACTTGAATAACTCATACTGAAATAAAATTCGTTTTCACTATACTATACCTACATGTATTAATTATATTGATTACACTGTCCAACAGCTATTTTGATTTGTAACGTTCAATAGCCGTTTCTTATAGATTTTTGTGCGCTCAAAACGAATCCGCAAACCGTTTGTCGTCATCACCCTCGGTTTTTGAGAAATTCGATTTTGGAAAAAAAATGCAAATTTTCAACTTCGAATATCTTTTGTGTTCAAACAGTAATAAGGTAGATGTCCCCATTATCGACCACGTCCCCATTAGTGACCAATTATTAATTTATTATTGTTTATTGCAACACAGAAAGCGAAATATCAACTAGAAAGTTTAGAAATTATAATTAGAGGTATTTCATTTATTGTTTCATATGTTATTTATATAGCCGCACATTCATATTTAAGTACATTCACATATAAATTAGGACTTGATCATTGACATGAAACTTGACAGATTCTAATAACGTGAGGTTATACTACAGATATCATTAAACACACAAATTTTACAATAGAAATACATGGAATCATGCAGTAACTTACTCAAATTAACTAGAAATATATACTGAATTATAAATAAAATAGAAAATATTCATTTTATTTCATTATTGTAGCAGAAAATCGTGGTCGGAAATAGGTACCTCCAAAGACCGGTCTGTACCAGTTTTCGGACATTTTACAAGTGGTATTGTTAGACCTAACTAAAGTATAATACATATTTTAAACGAAATGAATAAAAATAATATTAGTTTTAGAATCTTCGATCATTAGAACTTACTTCTCCATTTTCTCTATGTTCGAAAAACTTGTCCCAGGAAGCCCAGAAACACATAGAAAACTCATCATCGTATAAATATATATATCATGAGCTCAATTTCCCAAATACAAATTTTTAAAAGAGTCACATAAAGGTGAGTCCAATTTTTAAAACTCATTACGTTCCCCGGATATTGTAATTTCTATCGTACTTCAAAAAGTCCTTTGCGCTTAAGTAATTAATTTCTCTGGGGAAAAAACTTATTGGGCCGCCGTTATTTTTCTTCATTAAGAAATTGAGTGAAACAAGCTGAAAGTAAAGCTCGAGAGAGTGACCCAGTGCATCTCAGTTGATCTCACGTTGCACGTCTCTTTGAATTAAGTTCAAAAAACTTTGCAGCGAATTCCTCGTCCGCTTGTTGTTTTTACTATGAAATTAAACCCCTTTTTTCCTGTTCTAACTTTATATAGAGAAAACGTTATCTTATTAGTATATAGTTCATCTACCTGCAACATGTAAGTCTGTTGCGATATTTTTGGAAAACACATCTTAGAAATGTTTCTTTGTTGAAAATGTTAATTTTGTATTCAACATTTATAAACGTGCTTAAGCTTTCTATTGCTTTGAAACAATGGAAGTCGCCTTCATTGAAATGAACTATATTAAAATCATCAGAAAATCGCCTACCTCTGAATGTACGTCATTAATTTCCACGTTACTTGAAGTTTCATAACACGAGAATATATAAAAAAAATTAAAAAAAAATTAAAGCCGACTTCAAAAAAGTAAAAGTGCACTAAAGAGTAAAAAATTATCTTTTCCCTTGTTTAATCTACGACTCTCATATTTATTAAGTTGGCGCCAGATTTACACAGTACAAATGATGAGGTCCCGACTTAAAAAATATGGGAGTCGTAGATTAAATAAGGAAAAAAATTTTTTTTACTTTTTAGTGCGATTTAATTTTTTTGAAGTCGGCTTTAATTTTTTTTTAAATTTTAGAATAAAAAAAGATTATCAGAATCGGCCCATATGCTGGGGAGTTATGCGAGAACAAACATAAAAAAAATACATACTGGTCGAATCTATAACCCCCTCCTTTTTCAAGTCGCTTAAAAATGTTAAACGATGTATATTATTATGAAGCCATTAACACCACCGTCAATAAATTCGAAGTCATGAAGAGAATATATGAATTCATACGTCAAATTTGACAGTCAATATTGTTAACTTCTAAATTTCAATTTAAATGAAGGAATTGATATGAGTCTTCATGCGAGATCGTGTATTCATCGAAGAATTATATTTGCTAACGGTTTATTGGAAACTCTTTTGCTCCAAGTATCGATTGAGTGGAATTGTTTATGTAACAGTCGATTGAAAATTCTTCCTTTCATCGAAATTCTGCGAGATCGAACTTTATCGAGCGGTCAGTGGCAGCCAGTAGTGTGGAAAAATATTTCGAGCCATAAAGATAGCTGGTATGCTACTATACAGAGAGAGTTTCGCATGCGGTTCATCCTATATACGCTTTTACTACTTGAAAGTCTGGCCAACGCAGTCTGCGACTCCTTAACCATGAAAAACGGCTGGAACTTGCGTGCCGTGTTTTAAGTTCTGCCAAAGCAATTCAGAATTCTTGGTGAAACCCGTGGGACGTGTGCAAATATGTAATTTACAAATTTGAAGACTAAAAATATTTTTTTATAGTTTATTCAGGTGCAAGGGATATTAAAATCAAAACCTTTGGCAGGGTATTAAACTTTACACGATTAAGTTGAATGAATACACATATTATACTGAAATACTTAACTGATAAGCCATAGTATTATATAATAGTAGGTACTTATTCTAAATCAAGTAAACATACCATAATTAATAATTAACACGTTTCTAACGCCAAGAATCGCTTCTAACTCTGATAAAGTTCTTTTTCGTTCCATACGGACCTAAATATTTCCAGTCTAAATTAATGAGTACTCCCTAAGTTCCGAAATTCCAACAACTAAACCCAACTACGAAACTAAGAAAACATTAAGCTGCATCTTCTGAACCCAAATTTCAATCAGCTCAATTCAAACGGAATCTAAAAATCATAGTAAATCGCTTTCCTGGATCTACTTTCTAACCCTTCACTCACGTATGCATCGTAATCGATTCATTAAATCCCATAAAAATTCGTCTATCTGCCATTGACACAATCTTCCTGTGTCAAGCATCGATTCTTCCGCTGCAACACGACGCCCCCCTGCTCCTCTGATAATAAAACGGCCTCTTCAACTTTTTTCCGCTCGACCGGGCAATCGATCCACCCCGTTTTTCGTCGTGCTGAATAAGCTGTAGACGAAGTTAAATAATGTTCCCAGTAACAGGACACTCTCGCTCAGCCGCGCCACCGAATAATATAACGGATCTGCCATTGAACGATGACCCAATAATTTCGGGTCGCTGTTCCGTGCAAGATGACTGTCACCTCCGAAAAGAGGGTCCTCCAATGAACCGTGACGGTCTTCCCTTTAAAAATCTGTCCCCGCAAATTCGGGATCCCTTCTTCTTCGACGGCTTTCCTCGCCTGTGTTCGCTCACCCATTTCAAGCCAACGAGATTCGCCTACCCTTGTTTCACCGTGCCTTGAAAAGGCTCAAACACGACGGAGACGTCTACCAACAGAAACAATGTTGTCGATAATCTTCACCTGTTGAAATTCATTACCTCCGTAGCTCTGATAAGATAAATCACGGCTTAAGGGGAGATTCTCGTGTAACAGCCCCCGAAAGTTATGAATTTTTTTGAAATAGCTATTGTTAAAAAACATTAAACTTTTTGGGGATATAAGAAGGCATCTTCAAATTTGCAGAAAATATTTTTTTATGTCGATCTTTCTAATTATTTAGGCCTTAGGGGATGTCACGGCATGGTGGGTATTTTATTTCTGTATGAAAGTTAGGGAACACAAACGATTTATGCCTAACTGAAATGTAATTCGGTGTATGGCACTTTTAAGGTGACAAAAGGAGATGATGGGAATAGGTGGCAGTTTGTTGGGGCAGTTTATTTATGGAGTATTGAATTATATGAATATAGATTATGTTGATTTGGATGAAACTGAGGTTAGGAATTGTAAATTTTGTACAGTAATGTTAGAGTTAGAGAAATGGCAAATGGAAGTTTGTTAAAGTAGCTCTGTAATGAATTATTTAATGTAAGAGGAGTATGGTAGGAGAGATATTTTTCCATATTTGGAATATCATGCCATGGTCAAATGAAATATTTTCAGTTAACGATAGGCATAAATTTTTTTCATCCACAAAGAAAGGGGGTCTTAATTTTAATATTCTAATAAAAATTACAGTAGATTATCTATTGATTATAAGAGTTGCTCTGAGATTTATTGCTCAGAGGTTATTGAAATGCTATTAAACACACATGTGATGCCATATAGCCTCCCATATTTTTCCAGTAGTTGGCATCTACCCTTCGTGTAACACAGAAAGCTGAAACAAATGGCTTCGACGGATATCATGAGATAAGGGGGACGTTCTTTCAACTGTGTAATACTTTTCCATAACCTTTACTATTAATCATTCAAAAATAAATCTGACTGTATTATGATGGTTGTGTCTCAAACCATGTACAGACTTGCAACAAAGTATGATTCTGCTAGAGTTTATTATAACAATATATGATATTTCCCGATGATTTCGACTTGAGTTTATGACGAAGCATAAATGATTTTGAGTAAAATTCGTGACAACGTTAAGTAAAGTATTAACTACATTCCCTTCACTCGCCATTTGTGCAAATCTTGGAAGGTCCAGTCACAACCAATTATATTTCTCAAGTATTAAAAGTAAACATTATAATTCCAAACAACACTTTCCACATAGTCTTTTTCCTCCTTCCACAGAGTCCCAACATATCCTCAACCACATAAAAAAACTATCGTCTAGCTCCCACAAACATAACAAAAAACAACGAAATATCAGAAAAATACTCAAAGCAGCAAATTACTGTGAACCCTCCTAAAAAATACACCATTGTAACCAAGCAAACCCACAGTTATTACCACGTGTACATCCCAATACCCTCCTAGACACATAATCTTGATTAATAAAGTGAATTCGCGTGTATTATCACAACTAGTAACAAATCTTGCCTAGTAAGTCTATCTAGGTACATCAGTATTTCCCACAGACGTATTCTTTCTACCTCTGCACAGTATCTGTCCCACAGTAATCTCTTCGTTCTTCCTCAGCGCGAAGATGAATTCGTCCGCAAGCAATAGGGGGGAGAGGTCGGCGGCGGTGCGGTGGACAAAGTGCGAAAATCGATTCTCCGCGCTCTCCCATGGATGAAAACTTCCGGCCTTTAAAGAGTCTCATTATTTTCCTGCCAGGAACGATCGTTCCTAGTCGAATTCGACCGTCCCCCCGTCCGCGCCCCTCCCCTCTCCTCTTCTCATCGACGAGGGGTGATCGAGGGACCGAGGACCGAGGGTGGACGAGATTGATAAATTATCGGCTTGAAAAATGCAAAACCGATACTCCTACAGCCACCGCTCCACGAAGCTTATATACGCACACACGTGGATGCGCGCGCGCATATCGGTGTTCGCGCACTGTGCACGCGTGTGCAGCGTGGCGTGCGGGGTAAGCTGCCTATGCGATGAATTCAGGCGGACGCGTGTTCTCCACATAAATTCCGACACGCTGCTGCGTCGGCTGTCATACGGAGGCACGCTGAAAAACTACAGGCTGTATCACGAGTGCATTCTTCATTTTTACGCAGTAACCCGCCATGTTGGTGTAGTTAAATGTCGGCGACTGCGAGCCGACTGACAGTTGTGTCTCTGTCCATCCCCGAATTAAAATGTTATTGTCAAATTTTTGGCGCGACGGCCGCCAACGACCCCGGGGGAATCGGTACGCCATTTCGCCTGCACCGCCCGGTTTAAATTCAATGTTTAAACCCCCGCCTTTGTGCCGGCGACCTGAAAATTTAACACTTCAACCTCGATTTTGTTATAAAAGTCTCGCGCGGGTATCTGTTTTACCAGAGGAATCGCATCGGACGAAATCACTTTGCTCCGCAAATTATCAAACACCGTTCTCTCTTGTCAATATATTTAGCATGGTACTCGGGGCAAATTTTTGTGAGGTCGATTTTTACGATTTCGTTTGATCGCTGTAAAAATATCCACAAAGTCACCCGGGTCCTGGCCTGTACAGGGCCCCAGAAAAAGAAAAAGTGAATAAAAAAGATAACAAATCAAACAAAAATTAAAACCAAAAATTTAAAATTAAAATTAATTTAATTTTACAAACCGATTTGAATTTCACGATTTAAGAATAGAACTGGCAATATTACGGACATACCACAATTGTGGTTGTGTGATGATAATCATACCATTGTATGCGAAGACTATCAAAAAATAAATTAGAATACATAATTTCTAATATAATAATATAATACTCTAATAGTATTAATGATATGATAATAAAAAAGTCATAGGTATATTGAAATATGGTAATGTTCATTTGTTTATTTTTTTATTTTGTTATTCTAATTTCTTCATTAGGTACTGTAATTATTATACTTTTTCTGAAAAGATGTTATCCTTTAGAAACTATTTGAGGCACTAAAATATTTCTTCCATCCGGGCTCCTTTGTAGAAAAGGCCGGTCCTGCTTATACCTCTAGAGTTTAAACAGTTCCATCAGATCTCTTTTATACAAACTATTATTTGCCAAGCGTATCTCCCGTCAAAGAACTTAAACTGGACTTGAATAAAAAGCCTCAAGAGACCCCCTCGGTCAATAACGCACCTAGAGGGAGGCCAAGGTGCCCTCACACCCTCTAAAGAAAGAGCTTTGTAAGAAGAAGAGAAAACTAGATTTTATTCTTTAAATAATTTTTTATAATAACCTAATGAATTTTATTGAATTTGCATTAAAAATATTTTGATCCGTTCAACTCGGCTACCCCCAGGATTAAATCCTGACTACGACACTGCCCTCGTTTCAGGCAGCGCCCCAAGCACATCGCTTCACTTCACTTCACTTCAACTACATCTACTTCTTAACCATTACAACAAATCGTTGGATGCTAACAAAGAAAAGAACAACTTGGACGTCTGAAAATAAAAAGAAGATATACATGTATGCTGCGTCGGAGTTGCTGAACTTTTTCACTGTAGCTCGTCTGTTAATTCGCTGCTCGCGCCCGGTTATTGTTATGAACCGGAACCTGAGCGTTCACGGGGAAATTCAGCAGGAATGGCAGAAGTTCGGTAACGCGCGCGCGAGGCGAAATGAAAAAAAAAGTGAATTGAACGCGGAAACGTGCACGGGCGAGGATGGTGTACGCGCGCAATACAGCGGGGATTGAAAGCTCAAAGGTATACGCTGATTTATAAAATGCTGCAGTGCAATAGACGCCGCCTCTGCCTCGCTATACTGTTAATGGTTCTCTGTAATTTGTATAAATTGCCTGGGAATTTATGTTTTTCCGTCGCTACCCGACTAGCGGACGCTTTATTTAACCGAACGAAAACTCATTTTCTCTCGGCCACGTTTTGTTGCTCATTCCAGCGCGCCTGCATCGCGGCTTATCGTTTATCACAGTTTTTGCCATCGCCCCTTATTAACCAGATGGAGAGGACGAATGAGAGAGGAGCGAGAGTTATCTCCGGCCTCTTCTTTTTCCATAAAAATGATTGTTTCGCTGGCGGTGGGGAAATAAGCGCAGGCGTTGGTGGGATTTCAGTGAAACGGCCTGTCTAATTATCCATGGTTTGCTATCTTTTCGGTTTGCGAAGGGGTTTAAGTGATTTTTAGCGGTGATTGGTTGGTGGCAGACCTGGGCATTTTTGAAATGACATTATTTAAAATACTATTCATATTATATTTATTATGAAATATTGAAATATTATTTCAAATATTATTTATATTATTTATCATTTCAAACAATAGGCTATTTTATTTCATAATTATTTCGTTCTCGAAATACAATTGTGTTATTTTATTTCAAGAAATAATTTTGAAAATCATTATATTATATATAAGAAAATAAAGTAATGAAATACACAATGGGTCCAACTGATATATTTACATGGTTTTGATTTAACATGGTCTAGACTCTAGAAAAAAGTTAAATTCTCCCTTTGCACGATTTGGTTTGTTTTAACATGGCTAAAAAAATTTACCTTTATCAAAATCATCACTTAATTTTAATCCTAAGAAAAAATATTCCTACTTGCTTTTCCAAGAAATTGCTCACAATTAAGTAATTGCTTACAATTTTATTGGAAAAATATAAGAATCTTCTACACGATTATATTTCGAAAAAGATTGATATCGATACTTAAATGCACGTAAATCCTGGGAAAATGATCTGTAACGAAGTTAGTGAACCACCCTGTGAGAAATACGCGATTGGCTGCTTATGAACTTCATGAACCGAAGCAAGGTCGTTTACGGTAGATTAGACGATTTTCTTTAAAGCGGAATACTCGTTGATTCACTTATTATTGAAAAGATGAAGTTGTCGAAAGAAATTGAGGTGATTAATTACTCGAGAATGTCAATAAAAACTTCGGGCTATAAGGTAAATACGCATTTATTAAATTAGAGTATTTTAGAATTTCCAGTTTTGAACATTCACTCTTTTTTCTTTATTTTATTTTACGTACAATGAACGGACTATGTATATGTTTTAATACAAGCGAGAATGATGAAAGAAGTAGATAGGTACTACATGCTTTAAGAACTTCTCGAGTACCTTATTATAATACATACTTATGTAATTAAATGATGCCTAAAAGATGTCGAGTGTTTGTGGAGCACATCGAGTGTTTGACACCTATTCTTAATCTAATCATCATTCCTATTTGAAAATTCGAACCTCGAGTATATACATTTATAAATATTTATACAAAACATTTTCCAACCACGAACCAACTAGAGATGTAATTTATAAAAAAAAAAGAACAACCAAGAGGAGACCCCAATGAAATTCCTTTCCTACTTTAAAACACGCAGAGATCGAACAAGTTTTTATCAATCGTGAAAAACAGATTGCCAGTATTACAACTTCGAGGACATATAATAATTCTTTTGGAGCAGGATAACGTATCGGGTGGAATCACTTCGCAGTGATTGATGGGAACGTAAATCTTCGAACTTTTTGCGCCGTTTAAAAATGTGCTGCCGGAAATATGTCAGCTTTCAGCTCTAAGGTTTTATCGTATAAACTATTGCATCGTATTTACACGTTGTAAGAAAAAGTGACTTGCAGATGAAGTGGAAGAGCACGTGGGGCGAATTTTCCTGAACGTCCGCTGTTTCTTTGTCACGTTCGCCACCGAGGAAAGAAGTGGGGCAGGAAGCATAAATAGAGGAAACCGCGTGTGCATCTCTATGCGGGCGAGGGAAATATGAAGGACGAGTTGGAGCGCCTCGTCGATAACGGTCTTCCATATCGCTGCCACATTATCAACGTATCACTGTCACGTCAAGTTCCGCGACTTTCAATTCTCCTATGCAACTCAGCACAGTAAAAGATACTGCGCTTCCTTGGATCTCATACATCACTGTTTTATATCCTGAAACGGCGATGATTCATGTGCTGATGTGATTCCTATCATTGCCCAATGATCTACAGACGACATTTATTTAATATTCTCAAACCAAATATTACTCTTGCATTTACTCTTTTCAATTTTCATTATTAAATTTCATGTAAACATGTATCTTCCTCGTGAAATAATAGATGAAGTTCTAGTAATGTTGCATAAAGCGCTAAGATTGCTAATTTTAAAGTGCATACAATTGTGTAAAAGAATTCTTTATGTTTCCCCAAAAGCAAAGATGGCCATTATCTAGATAAAAATCGAATGAAATAATTGGCAAATTTAATTATTGGAAATTAATTGGCAGAAAATAATTTAAATCGGACTATTTTTAACGAATAATAAATTTCTCGCGTAATATCCTTAATTATAGCCCGAATTATATCATTTTTGGGGCCATTTTCATCGGGAAAACATGAGGAATCGATTGGTAATACTTTCATCAACACTTATCAAAAACATGAAGATTTTATGTGGCCCGTCAGTTTTATTGCTCTCGGCTGTCAACGGGCGATCTACTGGGGCTCAAAAGTCCTCAAAGTTAAAAATAGTTCGATTTAAATTATTTTCTGTCCAATTAATCGGGAGAACGCCAGGAATCCATTGGTGTCACTTTCATATTGATACGATGAGAACTAAACAAATTCAGATTCTGTAGAATCTAACCGGTAGGGGACCGCACGCGGGTCAGGCCGCAAAGACTCACGCCGGTTATTCGACTATCTAGGATAAAGATAAGATGAAAGTTGAACCGTTATTCGAAATCCAAGATGAAAGGCCTTCGAATGACTCAACTTATCCGATCTTCGAATAACGGATAAACGTAAAGTACTTGTTATCTAGATGTTATCTAGTTGTTATCTTTGCCCATCTCTGCCCAAAAGGTACAATATTCGTTTAATATGGAAACCTTGTGTATTTACATTTTCTTTACAGTATAGTATGAAATGCGAGCTTGATGTTAATTGTAATTGTTACAACTGTTGGTGTTTTAGTCATTGTTTTCGTGCTTTTCAGTGTCACATAGAGAATAGAATATTTAATGAGATATGCTCTCGTTACGAGAAACAGATTCCACCCTCAGAATCACGTGAACACACCCTTAAGACTGCCTCCAAAGCTCGTAATCCCGATACTTCTTGACAAAGGGAACGGTGGATAACTCGTATCTAAGTGGAAGGACTTTGATGAGATACTTCAGGCTTTCTAGTGGTGCGTAAACGATGCCCTTGAAGGTCGATCCCTCAAATGCGTTTTATGTACCATTCGATTACTCTTGACGAGTGCTCCCCGAAGGTGTATAACGTCACGAACCGTTCGATCTTCTTCTATAGATAACTGTGAGCTGAATGGGTATTATCTCTGGGCAAGAATCAGACTGAATCCTTGAGATTTATTCGGTGAGATTTATTCGTTGAGATAGTTTATTATAAGGGGGTGATACACGGTGTATTGGAGTAGAGTAACTAACTCAAGCTAAAGATGAATTATTCTTCTGCAAGATGTTAGATCGATTAGGGAGGCAGTGCGTGGCCGAAAAAGTTTGAGAAACACTCTGGCCTAGAACAAAAATGGCGGCTAATTGAAATCGCGCAGTCATTTCTACCGAAATCGTGTATAATCAAAAGGTAGACGTCGTGAAATGTCGTACGTGCGTTACCCCGTTTTTCCCCAACGTTCAAGTGGCCTCTTCACGAGATTTATATCGTACGCGGAGCACACGGTAGCGGACAAGAGACACGCGTCGATCTGGCGCGCGACTATTCGCGCTCGGTTGTATGTACAGTCAGGAGCTGAATTCGGGGGCGATAAACGAATCGGACTGAACGATTTTGCCAAGCGTAATTCGATTTTCCTCGTGCTCGATGGAACAGTTTTCTCGTCTTTCCATTGGACACTGTTCCCTGCACGTCGATCTGTGTACACACCGATACCGCCGTCCCCGTAACTCATCGTTACGACCTACGGGAGGAGATAATAACTCTAAAACACTCGTTTATGCCTCTGCGATCGATTTGCCTCGGTGAATCATGGGTAATTTTGATAAACACCGGGGAGTGCGTTCCCGTGATAACAGGCTTGATTGGTGTCCTTTTATTACACTGACTGATCGCGTTTATTGAGCGAGACCGAGGGGGATACCTGCTTGTGGAAAATTTAGTGTTCGATTCACTTTAACTGCGTGACTAGAAATATTAATGGCAAGAACGTATTGCTTTTATTCTTTGTGAAACGATTATTCCGTGAAGTTGAAATGGAACTTCCAGAAGTTGCGAGCGAAATCGGTGTGTAATTGGTAAAGGTCTTATGACGCAAGAATAAGCCAAAGATACAAAATGTGGATTCAGAGCGTACTTACATACTATGAGAGTTTTATATCGTTGTTTGGCATTGATAGTGGCATAACTAAAAAAATGTATATTTTCCAAGACAAGCAGTTTAAAATTTGCATTTGAGTAATAGTTGAATACTGATCATATGATTTGTTTAAATTAACATTTTTTGTGTTATGCCACTATCAGTACCAAGCAGCGATATACTCACTGGTAAATGAAGCTAGTAGAAGAACTCTACGATGTTGTCCAGTCAGAATCACACTTGCAGCATCTGTGGGAAAAATTTGCAAATTTATTTATGATTTTTCATCAATAATTTGTAGAATATGTTAGTAAAAGTGGGACAAATTACGTACCAAGGAACATCCTATCTGTGTTTACAGCACAGCAACGTCAAATACTACGCACAGTTTGCCTGTTTAATTCAATGTACCATCTGTATAGTGGCGCAGTTCTATGTACAGCGAAATTGAGTATTCTTGTGAGAGGGGAGGAGTCAGGAGATGTGTGATGTCTAAAACGTCCAAAATGTGAGTATTTCCCAGCTGCAACTATTTCTGGCATGGTTGCTCATTAAAATAGTTAAGCTGTATTACGAGGAACCAGGTTCACGGGGCTCTAAAGTAACAGACTCTATTGTGCATTAACTCTACCTCCAAGGTGGCTGATAGTAATGCTGGATATCAGCCTGGAAGGTTAGCGCGAGTACAGCTGTGAAATATATTGCGTCAGGCCCGTTAATGGATCCTTACTCCAGATTGCACGTCTCGCTCATTAACGTCGGAAAACTTTGGGTACTTAAATTTCTATAAGCAGTTCCGCCACAATATTATCCCCGTATATACGGAGGCAAGTCAATAAGTGATGTTCCCCGGTGTTCATTTCTTAATATCATCAAGTTAAATTGAATTTTATTGCTTATACAATTCATTTAAATTTTAAACGCATATCTAAGTAGTCTATCTTTCAACGAAATCATTTCTTCTGTTGGGGAATTTATCAAATGTGCTGTTTTAAAACATTTGTAGGTAATTTCGAAGAACGAATTATATATTGTAAATACATAGTATTCAATATAATAGCCCCTTTTTGGGGATCAATCTTTTATAATTGTAAGTAATTAAATGGACCAACTGATAACTCAGAACTTGTCCAACGTTGTAACTACATGTACTGTCGTCAAAGTGTTCATGATTTGTGATATTTTTATGATAATACCTACACTGGGGAACTAATCGTAAGGTTAAAGCTACAAATAAGGGCAAAAAGACGTAATAAGGTTCTACTAGCACGTTAAAAAAGAAATGAGGGAAATTTTCCAATAGAAAATTTGGTAGAAAAATGTGAAAGTATTGCAGAAAGTGAGGGGAAATAAAAATATGTGCCATTCTTTCTTGTTTATTATCGTCTCACATACGCACCGAAAAAATTAAATTACTTATGGGATGCAGCTAATACGAAATGCTGCCGAACTCGGGGCTCGAGTAAAATGAACCGCAACAGTTGACACAGTTTTTGCAGGGGGGAGTCGATGTAACAGTTCAGTGAGTAGAAATCAGTTTACGACAAAAAGGCGCGCAGTGGGGTGTTGGTGCTCGCAGTCTGTCAGGCCACAAGAAAACCGATGCCACGAAAACGTTTTCACGTAAAGTGAACGATGAAACGAATACACCCCCTACCCCGTTGATAACGGCCCCCTCTAAAACAAAATACTCGGGACCGCGGGAATACCGCCGACCACTTTCAGCTGTCTCTGGCACCCGAGTCTCGAAAGGACTTCTCTCCAGCGAGACGCTGTCTCGCTTCACAAGCAATCTCTGGATACTGATCCCATTATACAGAATTCGAATCTGTGTCTATGATTTCCAATCAAATAGTTCGGCCCGATAAGATTGTTGCTCTTCGCGGTTTGAGGGTATAGAGGAGATAATCGTGAGCTGAATCGTTCGAAGGTAAAGGGTTGTTGCACTTTGCTGAAGTTTAAGGTGAAAGAGAAAAGTGAATGTGATAAGGCTGTTTCTTAACTAACTTAAGTTAATAAACATGAACTTTAATCTTTATATATAGATATGTATGCAATTCTTTTTCGCTGCCCAAATTTATTCTGAGGTGAAATTGACCCCTGATATAACTCACGAACTGTATGAACTGTAAATTACCAAGTGATAGTCTCATTTAAAAGAAGTGACATTTTCATGGAAACTTTTTTCATACCTCTTACAGCTCGCAAGTAAAAACACATAATCGGAAAATTTTCAGTGGTCAATTTCACCCTTTCAGAGTGAATTGCAGCAAATGGAATTGCGTTGTACACAGGAGGACATTCTGTACATACTCACAATTTCATTATTTTTTTAATTTCTGGGTTCCGCGAACTTGTCTTGTAAAAGGTATAAGGGTTGAAATTTTGTAAGTCTTTATACCCGAAAATGGTTACTTCTACGGAAAAACTCATAAAACCTCTTTTATAGAGAATTTTCTAGGCTACAAATTTCACAATAACAATTTAATAACAGGAAAAATTGTTAACTTTTAACATAGCACGTGAAATTTCCTAAATGTTTACTATTCAGTATTCATTCTCATTTAATTTGCAACTTGTTTTCATTACAATTGTAAATCATTACTTCAAAAAGACCTTAAATCATATAATGAGGTCACAACAAAAATAAAATCTGACTGATGTTTATATGACTCATATAAAAAGAAATGTTACCCTGTAATCACGATATCAGTGTTTATTTTACAATATTTTAACATTCTTCTACTATTGCATTGTGAGTAAACACTGTGTTCCATTATAAAAATTGCAAAAAAACCCAAGTTCATTGCGGTCTTATATTTTGTCGCTATAATATCAATTCGAACACACTTCTGGAAAAATATGTTATTTCATTTGAATTGTTTCCGACCTATAATTAAAGTCGAGCAATGAATTCCGAAAACATTTGTATTTCTCGCAAAACACGCAGTACCTATATAAACGAGAGATGAAATATAAACACTTTCCCGTGCGTTCCGCTAGAAATATGCAAATCTCTCTGGTATGAAATATTGTTTTAAGACCGCGAGTTCACTGAAGTTTTGTTAACTTGTTTGTGGTTCGTAGAATTCGTTTTAAAATATTTTCGTGCTTCTCCACTTCGTCATTCCCCCGCTTCCCTTGAGCAGGTCACTTTTCAGATCTTCTTGGGCCTCCACGATTTAAGGCAGTCCCAGCTTGTCAAGTATGTCTTTGCGATTGTTATTTCGCGACCATCCAAAGCAATCGTATTCGTGTTATTTCAGGACGTTGGGTTCCTACCTTCATCCTTCCAGAAAATCTCGCGATATTCCAACTAGTAAAATCCTTCGTTCCTAGCACGGACATTTTCGTTAAAACTAGTGAAAAGGAAACAAAGGAATCCTTTTAATAGAAACACTTATATTCATAATGCAAAGCACAGAATCTTTTGCTGCAAATATGAATGTAGTCTCTGTTCCTTTCTAATTTGTTAGATTCTTTTTAGGGGTTTCGGCACTGTAGTTTCGTAACACATATTTGAATAAACACCAAGTTGTTTTGCCGAGAGTTCAAGTTCATGTAATTACAACATTATGTAAAATTTTACATTAGCTCTGCACGTTGCAAATACTTGGTTACCTGAAATGGAGCGCGTCGTGATTTTCTTTTGATTTTAAAGTGACTATCAGTGACTATAAAGATTAAAAAATACAGTTCATACATTTTTAGAATTTTTAAACGCGTCACCTCTGAACGAAATATGTAGGACAATAGATTGTGTATAACTTTCGTGCTGCAAACCCGACTTTCTGAACTCAACAAAAATTTACTGAGGAAGATTATGTAGTTCATATTGATTACGATAAAAGAAGAATGAATTTCGTATGGTTACTATTTTTGGAGATAAAAATTATGGACCCTTTTCTCGCGAAAAGTAGCAAAAATTGCAAACTTCGATGGCCCGTGCTTTTGAAAAAAATTGGAAATATCCAAAATAATGACTTAACACTAAACCTACCAGAGTGGTCAAATGACCGCTTTTGAGATTTTAACAAAATTATTAAATTCCAGGTTTTCATTTTTCTTGAACTTACCGCATGACTTTTTCTATATTATATAGCTGTTATATATTATAGGAAAAGTCATGCGATAAGTTCAAGAAAAATGAAAACCTGGAATTTAATAATTTTGTGAAAGTCTCAAAAGCGGTCATTTGACCACTCTGGTAGGTTTAGTGTTAAACTCCCCCTAAGTTTGCATGGACTACTCACTACATCATATTTGCGTATTTGAATTTCCTCCAAATTCCTCGACATCAAGTGCGAAAGGTGACTAATGTAGTACCTACTAGTCTCATAAATAATACACACAGTCTTACATGACATTTGTACTCCTCCTCCGCATTAGACTTCATTCGCCAGTATAGCATTTGCATTTAACAGCAATTACGCGCAACTTTGTTTCAATGTTAACTTGCACAATACATTATGAATTATACCATTAAACAAATATCAAGGAAGCTCTAAAATGCATTCTCATTCAGCCCTGTTCTTCTCCCTGGCAATGCATCGTAGACGGATTCTTGGATCACGTTCTACGCATTTGGTTAATTACTGAAATCCGATTACTACGTGCGTACCGCACGCACGGCCGGACGTGACGCGCCTTAATCCGTCGTAGCACAGCTTCAAGTACATCGGATCATTTAACGGTGTGTATTCGCACGTGCTCGCATCGATCTTACACGGTCACGTACGCCCAGTGTGAATTTGATCAACCTTTCGAGATCCCTTTGTATCAGGTGTCGAACAGTGATCCGTTTCGAGAGACCGCTAAGACGCCTGGAAACTTGCAATTACTATCGGAGGGAACTCAACGATACCAAGTATCCCTTGTTTGACTTGGTATTCACGCGAGAATCGTCGATAGTTGTAGTTTAGGGAATATTATAATGGATGGTTTGTCTGCTATTGCCTAGGTGTAGGAAATTGGGGATTGAGAAAATGTAAAGAATTTTGCTGGTACAGTGAGGTAGCAGGGCGAGTTTATCCAAACACTATATATTTTTGTTTCCCACAATTTTCGGACCATGGGCGCTGTAAATATATTTGTAATTTTGTTATGTATGCAGGATAGAGCTGTAATTATTCGGCTATTCGAATAATTCAAATAATTTCGAATACGAATAATTTCTTCGAATAATTTCGAATACGAATAATTTCTTCGAATAATTCCTTATACGAATAATTTCTTCGAATATTCGAAAACTTAGATTATTCGAATATTCCTTACAGCCCTAATACAGGGTGTCCCAGAACGATTGCCACTTCGGTTTTTTCGTTAAAGTCATCACTAGAGATCAGCTATATATTTACTGTATGCATTGCATCTAATATGCTCGAGTATGCAGCTGATATTACAACGCAAGTGATTACTGTTAGTATCGTTAATTATGGGAAGCGTTAATCAGAATAGTAAACTATAATGAAGGGGTTTCTGCCGTGGTCGAGTTATCGATTATTAAAGATAATAATTATAATTGACGATGTGGTTGTTTATGATGTAGGTCGTGATGGGGAAGAAATGATAATAATTCAACTGGGAGTGCTGTTTCATTGTTTATATCAATACATTATTAAGATTATTAAATCGTATTTATATTAATGATTCTTCATGTTGTTAAATTATTACCACATTCAGATTTCACCAGAGAATAAATTACAACCATTACAGCAACCATTAAAAATTGATAAATTAAAAAATTATAAACACATCGAACTTCTTCCCTGAATTTAGATTATTCCTGTAATTAAATAACCTTCTTAAATTTAACGATTAACATACGTATGATGACCAACAATTCATGCAAACTTTACTTGCATTCGTTCGCCTTATTCTTCAAACCTTCTCTTCTTCTTCTTGACAAACTGAACAGACCTTCCTAGGGAAGTTTCGTGCAAAGTAGCCATTAACATTAGTCTTCTCTTTGTCAAGGACTCCACAAATGAAAGACATTCATAACCCACCTATATCAGGCAGGTGTCCTGTTATGGCAATCCAAACGAACGAGCAGATTCAATCTCTGTCCATTATATTTTAATACATATTAGAGTACACCCATGCCCCTGTACTTATAGATTAAATACTCATTTGTTAACAAATTTCCTTTCATATACAAAGACCCAGAAATATTTGCTGTCCATTGTACACAGAGAATGCAGTGGGTATTTTAATGTACATTTTGATTTTGAATTTGCAATAAACAGATAAAAGTTAGTGGCTTCATCGATTTGTAACAACTAACAGGTAGAAGTTTGCCTGCTTTGCGCGATCCCTGCTTAAAATGAACTATTCAAAGCCTAATTGCTTCTCTCTGCATCTACTAGTTTCAGGGTTCGATGATTACCGATCCATAACTGATTGGTAACTAATTGACTTTTGTTCGATGATATGTCGATCTCCCTCGACATGGCTTCACTAAAGAGCGAGCGAAATGGCACCTGTTCCATACTCACTCGTGGACAGAACTTTGGCAACGGCACAGTTTCCACCAAACTCCGATTCCTTTGTTTTAAGCGCATCTATCTTCAGGAACTGTTAAACTAATTTCCATCTTGCACGTCAGAAAGTCCATGGTGTATGACAGTCATGTCTTCTATTGAGACCGAGAGAAACGTTAAATTCTAAATTCTAAGTGAGGAACCCTATTGCTTTGCAAATGAGTATTAATGGAATAGTCGTGGTGTTATGTATGCGAATAGTTTGGCTTTGCTAGTAGTAGTTGTTACATTCAACGTGAAATACAGCTGATTTTTTAGTATTATGTAGGTGATATCTTATTTTATTTATGAACTGGTAGTTTCGCACTCCAGGTACTTAAAGTTACCTACATATATTATTAATATCCTTAAATCTTGTAAAGATGGAAGAATTCATGATTCGTAGAATTAATTGAATCATTAATTGAAGGTCTTATAGAAAATTGTAAGTGCCAAGAATCAAATTCGTAGGACATCTTCCGACACACACACGTAGGACATCTTCCGACACACACACGTAGGACATCTTCCGATAAATTTTCTTTTTAATCTTGGCACTTACAGTTTTTCTGCAAGGACTCTTCAATCATATAATCAGTATACTATATTTCCTCTTATCCCTAAGTTCTGTATTCAATCTTCGCCGAGCGGATACGGGGTCCATTTTGACTCACCTCATACTACTCACATTTCCCACGTCTTATTATCTAAGAAAATGAAGATGTTATACCATAAAAACTTCCATTTCTACTTTAGAAGCTCAATCTGAAAATCGTGCGAGCAAAACTCTATAATGGGTCAAAATTCACTCATCTCATACTATTTACTGAAAAATCTCTGTCAACAAACACTTCAATATAACAAAAACCCATTGCCAAACCCTTGTAGAATTTCTTTTATTTCTCCTTAGAAATATATACCTACGGTATACAGTTTTGTACAGGTCTCCGTAAAAGATCTCTGGTCCACTACACGATGAATAAATCCGCGTGCCAAATTTTAATTTCCTCCCCAAAACGTTCCCCATTTTCATCCCCAGAAAACGATTACGCGAGAATCTGAAATTACGATGCAGAACCGTCACGGCGAAAATGGAAAAGAGTGGCGGGCTACTCGTCACACGCGTATAAATAAGGCGTAATGGGGAAGGTGGGGCGGCGCAGTGAGTCCAGGGATTAGCATGTACCGTTTCGCGCTTTCTCCCGTGTCCGCGGGCGAAATGCAAAGTACATTCGCACATAAATCGTGCGATAGAAATGGACAATTATTCATTGGCCGCGGCGTAGCGCAACGTAAATCGAGAAGGTTGTGACAATGATTCAGCGCAGGTTTATGGTCCTCCGTGTAATTAAGTCGTACCCCATCGCCCATTACGCATGCAAACGCGGACAGGATCCTCCATTTCGCAACTGGCCGGCGGGGCGCAGCTCGCTGTTCGCCGGCTGCTAATCGGATCGCCTCGCCTCAGATCCTGCGAGACTCTTTCAACCCCTTGTCCACTTTCAACTGTCGCTCATCTCTATCAGCCCTCCTCCCCTTTCCCCTCGTCGTTTCCGCGTGTCGACCATGTTCTCCACACAACGCTCGAGCCGCGGGGAAACGTAATTGTTGCGTGGGGAAGAAACGGATAAACATCGTCGCGGAATAAACTTGTTAACTCGAACGCGAACGTGATGGAAAGCGAATTGCATTTTATGGCATGGAAAAAAGCGCGGCTGACTCACAGAGAGAGAGAGAGAGAGAGAGAGAGAGAGAGAGAGAGAGAGAGAGAGAGAGAAATTGGGGCGCAGCGCGCGATTTTGCTGAATTGGTTTTTGTGCCCCCAACCTTTTGATCGTTAGATTGTTTTACTGCTGTACGTTTTGTGCTCGGCAGCGAGCGCTGCTTCAATACGGTGGGAGTATCAGCCCGAAGGGGATATTCTTTCAATTTTGGAAACATATACGTTTCTGTAGGAAATGTCTGGTTGGGGCATAGGGTTTAGAGTTCGTTCTTAGAGGGGCCATTTCAAGATGCTCGGTCAAGATGCTCATCTGGCAAGATGCTCGAGCACGATACATTCCCACTGACACTAGATGCTGAAAATTTTAGTAATGGAGAATATGCAAAATCGCTCTTTGATAAATACCAGCCTGGTCTATCAGTCACCAGTCAAGTTCCGTGCTAATTAGGTCATTGCAGTAGAGGACCGCTATATCTCATACCGCTATATTTCATAACACTTTATATTATGTGAAATTGTTCCTGTCGCGAATCTAGGTAGGTATGTCCCATCGTCGAATGTTCCCAGTCAATGATCGCGAAGTAATTGCGATATACTGCAATATCATTATTTAAATTATTATTATACTAGCAAAATACCCCCGCGCTTCGCTTCGGGTCTAAGAGATATTGAGGACTTCATGAAAACACATTTCACCACCCCTTTTAAAAATCATTATTTAAAAAAATAAAAACGTTAGAACCTTCCTCTCGTCAAGACGAACAAAGTGATGTAACACACTTGTGGCTACAGTTCATATTTACTGAGAAACCGCATTTCAAAGTATGCAACTTCAATTTTATATAATAGTGTAGATATAGACTACTTATTTGACGTGTTATAACAGGATGTAGGGGGATTTGGGTCACTTTGATACAAGGAGTGCAATGAAACATTAATACCTCATAAAAGGTATTATCTCAGGTATCATCCTATATCATCTATCAAGATCATAGCTTATACTGCTTATAGGATGTCTTGTGATCATGTTTTGAACTCCTAACTGTTTCTAGACATCAAGAGAATATTAATTCATTGTGCACCTTGCACCAAAGTGCCCCAACTCCCCCTACTTACAATATTAAGTGTACCTATATTTCGTACAATGCATGCAGTTATTTGAAGATCGTCAGCATTACATACATGTACCTACAAAGTTCATAATGATGGAAATGATATTTTCAAAACCAAATGATAGGGACATAATACATTCAATTGAAATAATATTAGCCTCTACTTACTGTAACTGTAAACCTTTAATTTCCCACACCGTGTATTGGATTTCGTTTGCTGGATAAAATTTCAGCTTTTGATTCTTGATGAAAAACTGATTATTTTCCACAATAAAAATGCGATTTTCTGTTCTGCATTATAAGCTTGTATAAAAAGATCTAATGATTAATACATCATTTAAAGATGATAGTAGAAAAAGAATGGTCTCATTAACAAAGCAACAAATCGTTTTCCATTGTAACATCAAATTATACACTGTATTTACGATAAAAACTGTTACAATTCAGCTAAATGAGTTTTCTTCAATCTCGATTTTGTAAAATTCACTCAACGACAAAACATTGTATGTTATTACAAATGACGTCGATCATACGTATGTGAGTGCTAAAAATTCAATTGACATAAACGAAAACATTCACAATAAAAACTGAATTAGCCTTTGTTTATACAAATGTAATACATATTACCATTTCTGATTTATGCCACAATCTACTAACCATTTATTTTCATTCAATCCTCTTGATAGTATAAATAATCAATTAATTAAATCTTTCGACAGGCATAGCATTAGTCTTTCCTGCTTTTAAACAAACTTAGGTTCCCTCTGTATTAAACAGAATTGATTTAATGACACTAGTATTTAAGACCTGTTCCTTCTATTTTTACCACTCTCTAATCGATTCTTTTTTTTTCAGGTTACAGTCAATTGGCGACGAACGTACTTTCCAGGAGGACCTATATTATCAGGCCCATGAAATGGTAAGTTCCCACGGTTTTTAATTTCGCGAAGTAACGAGGCGTTAATAAAGGGTTGCCTCCAAATGGCTGGGACTTTAACGAGCACGTTAAAGTGGTTTCGAGCCACGCCGGAACTGGTACATACGTATTACGTACTTCAGGGAGGCTGTCGGCCGTTAAACATTGCAGGAAAGAATTTTTTTTACGTGACGTACGACCTTCTTTAATTTTGTGTAATGAAACATGCGGACTGTCATTCGAAATTACAACCACGTTCGCGCTAATTTATGAAGTGTTAGCGGTTCCCGTCGATTTTTCATTCTGCGATTCACTTTTCCATATGCGCTTGTGATTAATGAAAAATTCGCCGGACTTTATTAAAATTTCCCGTCGTCTACGGGGGGCTTTCTACACGAAATTCGAAAATTTTAAGTAATTTTACATTTTAAGATTTATTTAGCTTGCAGATTTTATACTTATTTGAATGTTACTAATTTTAAGTCTCACCGAAGCTACGAGAAAGGTGTTAGGTTTTCGTACTTGTGTATCTTTTCCTGTATGGGTTGCGCACACTGATTTCTCATGTTTACAGTCAGTACTTTACTGTGGATTAATATTGTTCGGCTTTCTCCCCGATGGATTGTACTGTGCTTAATTTATTCTTGAAAAATTATCATTATTTGATGGAGGAACGTATTAAAAGTGTGATAATTTATTTTTGGCAGGTAAAGACAATACTGCTAATGAAATATTTTCAGAAAATTCTGATTTAAGTCATGGCATCTCATTAATTTCGATATTTTTCGGTGTTATCTAAGGACAAGGTTTATGTAGATAAATTACTAACACTGAAATATCTAGAAGCATACATTATAATTTACGGAGCATAAATACAGCAGGTTTGTCAAAGGAACCGAATTTTTCAAAAATGATTCATACTCCATGTATTGTAGTTTACTATATAATTTTCAAAATTTATTTTTATTTTACGTCGCCACTTCCTTGTTTTGATTTAAAATGAAGGCCTGATTTCTGCGTCAGACTGTAGTAGCTCTAACTAAAACATCTCCGATGAAATTAAATTCCTGTCCCCAATTTTTACTCAGCGCTGGTTGCAAAATGATTACAGGATCGTGGCAAGAAGTTTTATGAAAGTAATCTGTAACTTACAGCAAGTTGGAGGCAACTTGGGAACCGAAACCGTCCAGAAATTAACGTACTTAAAATTATTAACGATGGATCGTAATTCTTGCTTTCTCAAAATAACGCCACCTCTAGTGAATATGAATCTTCATTAATGTGCATCATTCTTCTACATTCATTAATTAATGCAGCCCTACCAAATTATCGCCATCAAAGGAAAAATATTCATTCTTTGATGACATGCAAATTAAAATTCATGTAAAAGCATTAATGGAAATGTAGGTATATATTCCAATATACTAAAATATTTATACCATTTTATGATATTAATGAATTTAAAACATAGCGTGTTATGTAAAACGTAAAGTGAAAAAAGTAACATTTAATATACATTAGATATTTAGTTCTAGTACCGTTTTTATATTGACCCATGCTGTGCGAATATAATAATATATTAAAGCGTTTATGTACTTACTTATATTTCACACTTTTACACGATGTTAATATTTTGCTAATTTATTTTACATATGAATTTCGTAGGGAAACTGAAAGTTAACCGTTATACTTCAACTTGCTTTGAGAACGAAACGAAAATCGTTGGCTGCAATATTCTTACACGGCGATAGTAAGTTTCCGCTTTGAAGGCACTAGTGCTTTTAACTCAAGTGGAACGTCGTGAACAGTATTTCCTTGCTAGTATCTTGTAAGCGTAACAAGACACGATGCTCCTGCAGAGAGCGTTATGTTTATGGTACATTATCGATGCTGCGTGGATGTAGCTTTTGATCTTTCCGCACATTGAGAGGGAATTTTTTATGTGTTTTCAGAAGTTCGAGTGGACGCTTGAAACAGAATATCATTTCGCATATTCCACTTTCAGGAGTATATTATTTATTTCGAGCTATTAAAATCAATTCGGAAATAGAACAGTAAACCCTCTGTGAGGTACAAGAAACCCTGAGTGCGTGGTAGAATATTAGAAAATATTTTCAGTAAAAATAAATCGAGAATAGTACAACTTAAGCACTAGTATTATTCAAAGCTATTCCTTTTACAATACTCCAGATTGTAGTTTACAAGGAACTTCTTTAAATTTTTCGTCAGATACTTCACACTCAAGAGGGTTTTTATTAATTACACATTTGAAGAGTATAGCATATCAAATTTGCTTACATTATGTAGATTGGATATAAAATTTATTAAGCCAGGTATTCACTGGCCCCGTAAAATGCTCATGAACCTTCAGTTCCAGATTACAGAATATGTATAGAATTAATTACCACATTTAACGTTTACATCCTCCACATCTTTAAGTTCCAAGTCGAAAACGTCTATTCATAGGCTGTAGTCGAATTCATTATCCAAGAAGGTGGATTTCTGGAATGTTTTTCTGGCTGCATTTATTTCATCAATTTATTTTTAATTTAGGAGAAATTACATGCCTCTTCTGACGTACTAAAGCAGTGGTCAATATTTCACTGTTTTCTTGCATCTCTCAGTGCAATCTATAATAGTGCATTCGCAATAAACGTCACGGTTTCCTCCCCATTAATTGCTGTTCCATTATGAAACATCAACTTCATTAATTAATTGTGCAGTGTTCTAACCGCATCGCCCTGGGTATTGATAAACTGTGATTTAAATATAGCAATAGTTAGCAGAAGCCGAAACGTTAAATGTATTTATTACGAGTACGCAAAGTAAACTATTAATATTTTCCTAATAACAATACACACGTATACTGACAGATTTATATAAAATATTACGTATAAAATCATTACACTAAATTTATTCACATCCACTGATTCGACATTTCGAAACTTGAGTTCGACGTTCAAGTAGAAACCGGGAGATAATTCTTGTTGCATGTCGTAAGCTAAAATACGCGCCCAGATACGTCTAGGGCTTCCTAATGCGAATCGATGTTTATCAACGATTGTCGTTAACTGTGTCGTAACTTCGTATCCCCAAATGGTAACATTCCCATAAATTACCAATTGCTACGCATTAGTAGCATGAAGTTCTCCCAAGAGTGGAGCGAGGGGCTGCTTCAATGAGCAACAGCGAAGATCAATGAATGCGACAGAATGTTCTTGTCGATCCTCTCCTCCCGCTGCTATTCACATTTTCCTGGAATATACGACGAATGGAACAAAAGAATATAGATTATTTCCGCACGAAGAAGCACAAGATTGCACGTGCATTGTTACAGATTCAAGAAGTGACGAATTTGAATGTGACAAGTTAAGAAACAAATTTGAATATTAAATTACTATACTTAGCATTACCAGTACCTTCATGCCTGATTGGTACCTTTAGTTTTCCCAAAACAAGTAGCTTTACGCAGTACACAATTTACGCAATGTGGGAAAATCATTGTTCCAGAGAATCAGGAAATTGGTGTTTAAAAGTACAGAAATACAAAAATTGTGAGAGAGAAGGTGTGCAATCGTCGCAATATTCGACGAATGCGTCACTCTCAATCCATTTCAATCAACACTTAGGTATATCACGCCCTAGTTTACCGTGAAACATTGCCAGCCTGCACACACACTCGCCTCAGGCACGGCAGTTCAAATTGCACGCAGCCCCGCAATTACAGGGATTAAGACGTTTCCTTTAACGGCGTACCTTCGTCCAGTGGTTCGGTAGGAAGCAACCCTTAAAGGTGATGAACAACGACTTTCTGCCCTTTCGACGTTGACTAGACGGAAACTACTGACTCGGACTTTCTTCCATTCATCCCGAACTGTCTGCATTTCTTTCCACTTTCCTCCCCACCTCCTTCTTACTTTCCCCTTTTTCTACGTTTCCCAGCTGCCCCGCCTCGCCGCTCTTTCTTCTCGCAGTTTCAGTCGCCCTTTACTTCGGTATGCCTCCGCCGGAAGTACGTCTGGGTTGACCCACATTCACCAACAATGGCCACACTCAACTGGCTGCGCTCAGGTCGACGCCATAGCTGCAGCAAAAGTTGCCTCGTTTCGGCCTCGATTTTCCAAACGACTCTCCTTTTCCTCCCTCTTCCCCCGTCGCCGTCTTCTTTTTTTCACTCCCTTCGTCTGGTGGTCGTTTTTTCAATAATTCGAAGCGTGCCCCGCCTAATTCCTATCCTCCCCATTAAGACCGAACTTCCTCCGCTTGTTCGGAAATTGATTTTCATCGTGAATCCTAGAACCGACCGAGCTGGCCGCGTTAAGAAACTTCTACATTTAAACTTATTCACCTTTCTGGTGAGAAGTATCCTTGGCGTGGGGGTTTTAGTTTTGGCAAAATGGTACATATAGCTACTTGGAATTAGAAGAACACGATCCATTGTCGAATTTGATAGATGGCGGTGTCTGAGGGACTGTTTAGGAAATTTATTCTGTGGTAACTGATGTTACCAGTTGGACAGCAAGTTTTGGGTACCTTTTTTTTGTTAAAAAATTCTGTTATTAGTAAGAGGTCAGGAGTTGACTAATTTTTAAGTGTTTTATTTTTAAACATTATGTGGGCGAAATATCATTTTAACAGTTGTATATGATTATATTATATTTGGTCAGGCATATATTTGGCTATCTGAATAAATGATTAAAGTTGACTTAATGTGATAACAATTTAGGTATTTTAATGTCTTTTTAACACCTTGCATGCTGGGTGATTAGCTCCATGATCGAGGTTGGTAATCAGTGACGAAAATGTTATTAGCAACTTAACTCACAAGGGAAGACCACGAACCCAAAAATTAAAAAAATTCTGAAACTTTAATTACAACTCCTGATTACAACGCAATATTTGTTTGCTGCCCAAATTCACTTGAGGGGGGTAAAATTCACCCCTAAACATTTGTCTATTTTCCGATTTTCTGTTAAGTATAACTCGCGAACTGGAAGAAACAGAAAAAATGTTTCGGGACAAAAGTTACTTCTTTTAATTATTAGGTTTATCATTTAGTAAAAAAATTATTTTACAATTCACGAGTTATAACACAAAATCGGAAAATAACTAATTTTCAGGGGTCAATTATACCTCCCTTGAGTGAATTTGGGCAGCAAACAAAAATTGCGTTGTAATCAGGAAAAAATTCCCTACATATTCAGAGTTTCAGAATTTGTTGAATTTCCGGGTTCGGGATCTTCCCTTGTCAGTGGTACTAAAATAACACAATGTCACGAGAGTTGTTTCATTATAAAATATTAATTATCTTTCTCTGATATTTTAATACTCAACTAAAAATTTTTCCAAATTAAACATAAATTATAATGTGTTTATAACATAATCAAATTCCAAAGTGTGCTAATCATTTAAATCCGCAGTCCTACATGTACAGCTTCGACGATAGGTGCAAAAACGGAGAGACCGAATATACTGCTAGCTAATCTACCCGTTCTATTCTCTAAGAATCGCGCGAAATCACGAGCACCTCGCAAATTTCTGTAACAACCCCACGCGTATAAGGGACTGTAAAATATTTTATCACTCATCGTTGAACTCGTATTTCCCAGGAACTCCGCCACGGTTCTTAATGCTCCCCTTGAAACTCTATAAGAATCATTCCGCGCTGCGTAAAATTTTTCGCGCTTATCATGGTGCTAACTTTTACATCTAGTTTAATTTAACACGCCTGGAGATGGTTGTAGCCGTTTAATAAAACAAGGAAATTGGCGATACAGCTTCATACCGTCATTAAACATCCTCAGGGTCTAAACGAAGGAAATCGTAAGAATTTCAAGGTTATACGTCAACACGTCAGGCACTTAACATCTTCGCTGTCTCAATCGCTTCTCTCTCTGTTTCCTCCTTTCTACCCCATTCCTCCTCGGTTTCCCTTCTTCTCATTTTGCTTCGTGCTTCTTCTTTAAACCATCCCCTTTCCTCATTATTTCATCCGGTTTCCTCCGTTTCATCCTTCTACGCGTTTCTTCTTTATTATCCCTGGTTATTTCTTTCCCTTATTTCCTCTCCCCCTCCATGAACCCCTTTTACGACTCTGCAGCTGCGGCCCTCGTGGCGCACAATCTTAGTTTGCTTCCGCACGAAGGTGACGGGATAACATTGAAAGCGAGACGGGGACGTGCTTGAATACAGGTGCTGATAAAGTACGGAGCAGCGTTGATTAAAGAACTCCGCTGTTCCGCAGAAGCAAACTCTGGCTGGGACTCTGGGCAAGTTATTTTAAAACCCCAATGTCCGACGGAGAAACAGTAAATTATCGTGGCCAGAACGTTGGCGTCAGAGGTCTTTCACGCGAGACACTTTTGTGGCTCGCGACTGGTGTTTTATTTATTGCTGGTTCGACAGCTCCCGAACATAAATTCTTTATCGTTTGGACCTAATTTGTGTATACGTGAGTGCAAGGACGTGGATGTCCTACCACTGCATAATCGCTGGGTTCTTGTAAAGTATTTACAACGAGAGTGTAACGTGGGAGTGTTACCTTGGTGATTACTTTTTAATGTTTCTCTTGTCACTGCAGCATGCGTGAAGTGCGGACCTCTCTATATTCAAACGCTATTATTTAAAAAATGGTTGGGAACACGAGAAAATTATATAAACAGTAATTGTAGAAAATTGAATGCCCTTTTAATATTAATGGAACAAAATTTCGATAGGGCTTACCATTTTTGAGAAATTCTTCAAATTCAAATCATTGATGAATTCTAAACTTTAAGACCTGGTAGGCACCCTTTCCTGCTGTCCGATTGCAATAATCTTTTTCGTGGAATACTCTTTTACAAAATGGAACCATATTAGGTGGTGAGAGCAAAAGAAATCGTAGGTTGAAAATAAGGACCACCCTAATGCATTATGTAGGAGCTACGCGTATATTTTAATCATTATAAACATTGTGTTTTCATTTAATTTGAATATTGCTCATAGATTCACATATCACTGACTTGCCTTATTTTGCTAGTGATTTCTTTCTAGAATTTAAGACCCCTTTCCACATGGTTATTGTGAGTTACAATGGCCTTCCTTGATTAACCGGATTTCGATTAGGGTTACGCGGCGGTTAACATCCCTGCATAAAACTTGTCTCACGAACGTCCTGTTCGTGAAACTAATGACAAAATAATTGAATAATTGTTCCATGAGATTAAAGACTCATACGAGACACAACATCACATGGATTTGCACCTTTACCACCACTGTGTTTAAAATCACATTCAACAGCCATCGAACAGCTACCATTTCGAGCACAATCAAATGAATACATCTGAAACCATTCGCAAGCCCCAAAAGTGTCTCGCGCGAAAAGGTCTTTAGCCTTCAGATCCTGGCTTCTTCGTATAGCAGGCGCATTCGATTCCGTCTTCGTTATCAGCTCGATCCACCGGTGACGGTGCGCCCCCCATTCTCGCCGCCCCTCCGCCCACCCTCTCGCCGTCTTATCAGTCGTACTCTTCGCGCCCGTTTTGAGTGTCGTCGAATTAAACTCCAGATAATGCGCCGTAAATTGGCTGGCCTCGCAGCCGCGCGTCCACACGTTCATTCGACGGGAATTTATCGTCGCATTAATTTGACATTTAATTTTCTGCGATAACGTCGCCCGCGCAATTCGGCCTGATCCCGCGGACTGCCGTCGTCCACTCCTGAATTATTCCTACCGAATTTGTCGGTGACAATTCGTTCACCGTGCAATTTCGTTTCAGCCGTATTATCGATGTAATTCCTCTCCTGAGGGGGGTTTCGGCTGACTCGTAGAATTTACCTTAGCCTCCCCCCTTCTCCTCTCGACGACGACAACGCCCGTTTGCAAATCCACGTTTTATGATTACGATCCTCCGCGAGGACCTTACCCCATTGTCGTTAATTATTGCAGTTTGCGTGCTCCCGCGATATACGTATATCCCCCTCGCTGGTCGGAATTATTTTACTTGACGAAATGGGAGCTTTTGCACGGGAACTATCAAAGCAGTCAAAGTAGGTACTGATTTGTAATTTCTTGTAAAAGTTAATTGAATTTATAGTGGCGGATTTTCGATGACTTGGCGATTTTGACATTTATTGCCATCTGTGATTAACCCTCCGTGGTCACACCTTCTTATAATCACAAATTGGTCATACAGGGTTCACTGTACCCCAGCGTCAATTTTGAGCTACCATTTTCGTATTTTGGAATGTTTCAACTTTTGAGTGATAATTGTACATTCGTAATACTCATACAATCATGCTCTAATAGTCTCTTTCTAGAAATGTAAATTTCATTATCGTGAAATTTGTAGTTGGAAAAATAATTGTTTGTGTGGAAAACAGCGATTCTAATTCTTAAAATTCACTAAATTTTTAAATTTTAATATCAAGGTCTAAATGCATTTTGACATCGAAAATTGCCTCGTGTGCGATACACCGCACGTGATCACGAAGGGTTAATTTGATTAATGTATTCTCTCCCCCCCCCCTCACACACATACACACACTCTAACCTTTTTCTTATAGATGGATACGTGATATACCTACGTATTCTGAAACTTGTCGTTTTGATCGCTCTGTAATTAATAGGTATAGTGTAGGATAGTTATAAAGTCAGCCTTTTTCTCGAAAACACGTTTTTAACTTAATTAGGCTGAGGGCTGAAGAATCATAGCCTTTCTATAATAGTTTTGTGTTGATATATAATATATTATAACAGGTTAATACTTTTTGCTGGCGAATATTTCCATTACATTATGGTAGTAGTTCTCTACCTGTATTAGAAAATGCCTATGATTCCTCAGCTTAAATTGAGGTTAAATTTTGTAAAAAGGTGTCGTGAAGGATTAAGTCACTTTAAGGTATTGTAAGGTTTTTAAAGAATATTGTCGCTACATCTGGAAGAAAGTTTCATTATTCCAATATGTGCTCCCGTTGGTAAACGTTGGTTTCTATTTGACAAACATGAAATTCTGTTTAACTCAAAATTGTTGGTGCTTTGCATTAATAACAACATTGGAAAATAATCAGTAGTATTTCATCACGAGTATTTCAGCAATTATCTTCACTTCTCAGGACAAATACATAGGTATATAAAAATAATGTATCGAAGAAAATGTTATCAGAATCAAAATTTGTAATTTAATCTCAGCTCAATAATTAGTACGATTGAAATTTCGCTTTGTTTACAGTGCTCGAGAAGCGAGTGTATGTTCATTATGGGAAATTCACAACGGTATTATTACAGTTTTGTATCTAGCTCTCGAGAGCTTTGAGTGTTAAAATTTCAAACCTCTAACTTTTCGGCGCACAGAGTAGCGCATAGGGAAAGAAGATCGATGGAAATTATTTCAGTATTCGGTCCAAAACAAGCATAATGAAAAAAGTTTCTTATTGTATACACAATAATTCCTAATTATCCAATAATACAGTGATTAAATTAAAACTGCATATGAGTGTCAAATCTAATACTTAAAATTAGCCAACGTTTTCCTTTCGAGAACTTTAAAAAACTATTTTTAAGGCCTCTTGATCTCAATTCCAGCAAACAGAGACTAATAATATTTGAGAATTATGCTACTTCTACACTTCTTGTTCTAAGTGTGCTTCTTGGTCTCGCCATTATATTAATCTAATTATTCTAACTTTCTCTTAATTACTGTATCTTATTCAGAAATAAGAGTCAAACAAAATAACACAGTCTTGCACAATAAAACTATTCAAACATTCCGCAAGAAGTAGCATTCCCTGTATTATCGCCAAAATTTAACATGATTTAAAAATACTTTTCAATTCCCCGTGTCATAAAGAATTTCTTACCCCTAGTTCGCATTACACCTTTAGCCCCCCAAAATAAGCCACAAGCACAATTCATCCTAAATAGCAAACAAGACGAAACGAATTAAAACACATCACACAAACGAGATTGTTGCTAACTGGCGACTGTCAAATAAAGGTTTTACTCCGTGCACCTCTAACGCAGCACCCCAATTACCGGGAAACCACATTGTGCCTGCGAAAGAATTACCCTCAAGGGAACGAATAAGCTGGAATCCACTCGCGGGGGTCCAGGAAATCCTTAATTGCGCGGAATGAAACTCCCCTGCAAGAAGCTCGTTGCCACGTTGATGAAAGGTCTCGCTTAAGCAATAAATTTTTATTCCGGCTATTCGTAAGGACTGTCAACGGGCAAGTGAACGGACGCGAGGAATTTACGGGTGCCGTTTCGCGTCTGAACCCCGTTCACGTGCTGCGCGTTGTTCTTCCTGCCGGCCAGCCTCCCCGACCCCGTCTCATTGTCAATTTAATTAAGTTTTTAAACGTAAACGATCCGGGGCCATCTGTAGAATCGGGGCCGAGCTGAGGCAGCAGCGTGCTCGGCGAAAGTCGCGGCCGGAAGCCTGGGAAAAGAGCTAGCCCCCGAGCTTCTTGCGACTTCGACACGCCGGGACTGTAGCCGAGGGGGGCAAGGACGTTCCGTGTGCGGAATGGTTCGTGCCGCTGCCACGGGATCCCAGCGGCCGGAAGCACGTCTTGGTGAAATGATCACCGCGATTCAAGACGTGATCTGGGAACTAAGGGACGGCGGCGATCGTGGCTGCTCCTTCGGGGTCCCAGAAATTTTCGGTACTTTTCGGCCGTCAATGTTAGGGCGGCTTTATCGCTTCCGGCGTGGCCTGTTTTTGCCAGCGAAGTCCCACCACTGATATGCGACGGCTACGAAATTACTGTGGAATTTGGTGTAAGGGACAGTAGAAATCAGGATCGAAGGCAGGATGCCTGCTATCAAGAGGAAGTTGGCTGTAAACGAGAAGGCTGTAAATAATGACGGCGATGGATGCTTTTTAATGCCGCGTTTACACCAAGGCGAACAGGAACAAGAAGATTGTTCGCGACCGTTTTCGTCTGTTCTTGCCGTGTCGTACACTGAGTTTTGTTCATGTTTGCGGCGGTGTGGACACGACAGGAACAGACGAAAACGTTCGCGAACAATGTTTTTGTTCGTGTTCGCCTTGGTGTAAACGCGGCATTACAGCGTTGGTTATAAGTAGTTCATAGATGGTGGACACTTGAGAAACGCGCGAGAACATGACAACTTTGTACTCGCATTTTGGCGGGAAACAGAGGTACAGGCAACCCTCGTATGACACGGTGGTTATTTAGGTTCTTAAATGGTGCCGTGTTATGCGGAATCGTATTATACAAAACTAATAAGGGGACCTTCAGGTTTGGCAATTTCAGAAAATTTTGATACTTACAATTGGTGTACGTGAAGACGTCTTCATTAATTCCCCAAAGCAGTCAGACGCGCTTTTCAGCCAAATTCGAGGAAATCGACTTTAAAAAATTCTGAGTTCCCTTGTACAGGGTGTTCACAGATTATGCAGGCAAAAATTAGACGAAAATCTAAAGTGGCGAAATTGCGGGAAAGGCTTCGTTTTCGAGAAAATTGAATTTGAATTTCACCTAAATACGCGTGCGTCGTAATCAAAACAAATCAAAATTCGTAAATAATTCAAAGTCAGGGAAGTTGTTTTCTCTCTCCCGAAAAATTTGATTTCTGGCACTTCATCAATTCATCATTGATTTTGGCCCTTGATAAATTCATCAATTCTGACTATATTAAATGAAATTTTTTTAACATAGTAACGTCTCTTTCATTCTTTCACTCCGTTTTCGAGGCAAATTCGTAGACGAATAAGAGCTTTGTGTTCAACATCTAGCTGAAGCATAGAGCTGTCGATCAACAGCCGTTCAATTTTTCTGTCCAAAAGCAGTAAAGTGTCACTGTGACCATTTTACCCAGTCGATCAGCAATCGAAATCTAGTAAGTTGCAAAAGCGGAAAATATTTGTAAAGACGAGGAATTACATCTAGATTAGAAAAAATCAATTCATAATAAGTTATCTATGATTAAAAATATTACAAGCTGCTCGGGTATGTCTAACGACCAAACGGGATATTTAATTTCACGTGAATATCCGGCGTGTCACCAGGAATTCTTTCGTAAGAATAAATATTTCCCCAGGCGCGGCAGTCTTATATCGACAATAAATATTTGAGCATCGCCCGTTGTGGAGAAAATTCGAAAATTTCATAATAATAGGATGCATTGGTGCATGCGCATGCATTGCAGAACCAACGCGAGTTTTATGCGTGAAATTTAAATTTTGATTAAATGTTTACCTATTCCTCGGGCACAAAGACGGAACCGGGCAACACACCATTGGAAACACGGCGTTTTAATTAATATTTATTATGCCATGCGAACGCGTATAATTAATAATTTCAAAGCCGGAACGATGCTGACGCATCGTTTGCTCGCGGCCCGCGGGACGTGATCAATGGATCGACCCTTTTGTAGTGGATAAAAGCTCCAGTGTAACAATACTAATGTATGGTCGACGAGCTGCTTTTGTTCCACGATTTTCTTCAAGCTGCAATCTAATCGTTCTCATCCACCATTATTGATTGCCACGTTTGAGTCACGTTGGTAATAGAAACCGTACTTCTGTGGATGCAACGTAATTGAACGATTTGGACCAGTTACTTTTTAGTTCTAAATAATTTATATCTTATTAGTTTTCTCGAGGAACTGTTTGTTTCCAACGAATAGTATTTTTTAAACTTCCCAGCCTCTTTCCGAATAAGGTGAGTTAAAAGTTTAATGGAATCAGTTTAAATTTTAAGGTCACTGTGAATTCTGAGGCAGTTTTTTTTATGCATTTGATAGCTTGATCTATTTGATTTTCCACGTATAAAGGTGTATTCATTTTTGTGGTATTTTACGAAGGAGGGAAGATGTATCAGATTTTTAATTCCTACAAATTGTATAGTGTGTTTGTATGTAGTCTGCGAAGAAGGGGCTAGTGTACAATAAGGGCATTTTGGAAATATAGTAAAAGCTTGGAAAATACAATTGAGAAATGTTATAATAGAAAATATCAATACTTTTTATTCGTTCTTTTAGATATTGTCATTTTCAGTTCAATTTTTTGGTATTAGTTGTTAGAAATTTTGTTTTTGTCATCATTTTCAAAAAGCATCTGAAAAAGAAAGTTTAAATACCAGATGTGTATCACAAAAATATTTATCAGCAAAGGGTTTTTGAAAGTTTGAGGGAAACATGTAACTTTATTATCCTATTCTTTCGTCCTTAATAACGAATAAATTGTAAATATCAAGGTCATTTTAGTCTCACTATTTGTGTGTGTTATCAATATATCCAAAATGCTTCCACTCAAATGCACTAAAAATAATATGCTTTCTATAACTACCTGATATTTATAACACTCAATTGTAAGAATTTGTCATAATCGAATTTATTATACAGTGCAGGAAATATTTATATCACTCGAGTAAACACGTTATCACTTATACGTCTCTCATTAGTAGTACAAGGAAAATATTATTGTAAAATTTATTTACAGCAAAAATGTATTATGGCCAAAAGAAGTTGGATGCGAATGTAAAATTGTGCGCAATACGTAAATTTGAGCGTGATGCAATAAATATTTCCAGTACTGTATTTACATCCCCTAATGGTGTACACTGTACGAGAACCAGTGCACCAAACTGAGAATCTCCTTTCGTTTGCGAGACCCAAGCTTCGAGTGGAACGAGACGCTATACATATAAAGCATGTGGAAAAACTGCCACACCTAAGGAACACAAAAGACGCAAAATGTAAGCCGTCCTCAAAGCTTTTTTCCAAACTAGGTCATGCTCGTTACACGTTCGATTGATATACAGCTTTGTGGATTCAGTATCGCCCCTTTCCTCTTCCACCGTCCGGGCGTCGTCTTTCTGTATACAGGTCCGTTCTAATTTCTGTTCGCCAGGAAAGGATCCTTGAGAACAGACCCCTCAAAGTCGGATATTTTTATGATAAGCGTCAAGTCTGTTACATTTATCGTGTCTGTTTTTATAAATCGATGAAAATTTTATTAGTGTATGACCTAACACTGAAAAGATAAAAATTTCATTTTAATGCCAGAGTCAGTTCAGATTAACCTTTTTCGACAAGAAAAATTCTGTTCATGTAAGTTGACCCACGTCAAATAAAATCGTAATATTTAAATATCTACTTAAGGAAAGCCGAACCTTATAAAATATTTGAAAGTACAGTACAAAATTTAGAGTCCCATTATTATTTAAATTTTTGATACGGAAATGTAAAAGATGCTTTAAAAAATATATCGAATTGATTAATAAATAAATTGGTATACAATAAAATTGGTTAACGAATAATCGAATCAAAATTCATCAAATAAAATTGGTCAACGAAAAAGGCCAGACAAAGCTGTGATAAATATGAAAAATTGAGCTGCTGTATTCTGTGCAGGTCCCACTATATTTCCCAAAAAGGGGTCGAAGCATAGGATTATTGAGCGAGGGTGTGGTTAAATCGGATGCGAAATATATTTACATCCTACGAGTCTGCTTCGTGTCGCCATATGGTAGTTTTTTCGTTTCACCTTGTCCTTGTCCACTTTTCGTCTTACACGCGCGATCACCTCGCCCCTCCCTTTTTTGCCGGACGAAAAAATTGGCTGGAGGTTCAGTGGGCATCACCGTCGTTATCCAGCGGATGGGATGCCGATACGAAAAAAGTCTAACGCTGCCATGACGCCACGTTTTTCCGTAGAACGGCACATTGGCACCGAATACGTAGATTTCCGCTTTCGCCGATTAATCTGTGCATCCGCGTTGTTCCATGCCGTTGGTCCCTTCCCACTGAATTTAGTATTGGCAATAAAATTTGATTAAAACTGAGAACAATGTCCGCCTTTCGGGATTTCAATCGCAAACACAATCGATTAATGATTAACTGACCTGAAACAAGTGTCACGAACACGTGTAATTGCAATTTCCGTGGGTGCGATATTGGATTGCGTCGCGTGTAAAATTCGATGGAAAATTTAGTAAAAACCAGTTAAATCATGCTTCCTTTGTCTTAAAAATCTACATACATATTTTTTATGTTGTTATTAACCCTTCGCAATCACACCTTCTTATAAGTAATAAGTTGGTCACATGGGGTTCACTGCACTCCAGCGTCATTTTTCAGTTACCATTTTCGTATTCTTGAATCTTTTAACTTTTGAGTGATAATTGTACATTGGTGACACTCATGCAATTATGCTCTAATAGAGTTTTGCTAGAAATTTAAATTTTGATATGAGGAAATTTGTAGTTGAAAAAATGGTTGTGGAAAAAAGGGATTTTTTTATTAATATTCACCAAATTTTTAAATTTTAATATTAAGGTCTAAAAATTTACTCAAATATTGGCACAGAAGACAAAATTGCCTGGAGTGCAAAGGGTTTCCTAAAATTCCGAAAATTCCTTTATTGAAATCTGAGTGTTCTCAAGTTGTACTTAATTTGTGTTAGTGAAGCAACATTATCTTTATTATGAAGGTTCACAAAATCAGAAGAATCGAAAATAATTTTATTTTCTATAAGGAATGCTGGCGAGTTTAAGTAAATTTATGCATTTAATATCGCAGTATAATTTGTTTTCTGTACAAACTCGAATATTATCGCAAAGTTTTGTAAATCTTATACTATAAAGCAGAAAGTGTATTGTATGTTTGTGTATATGTCTGTTGCCTAAAAACTTTCGAACGATAAATTCTGGAGTCACGAAATGTACCTCAGCTTATTATGCCTGGCTAATCCAGACAAATGTGTCCATTTTCACAAAAAAGAAATAAAAGTTTTTTTCTCTTACAAAATCAGAATTTAAATTTCAGGTATAATAGAGCAATAAAGTAGTAAACATCAAGTAGGTATCTATAACGTTAAATAAGTTTCATTGCGAGTGAATACTTGTAGAAAACGGGCGATAACAAATATTTTGGAGAAAGGGTATGTTCGCGATGGCGGGACATTAAGCAGAGGAACATTTCTTTAATAGTTTATTCCCTTTATTCACTTTACTTATTGTACATACATTAGCGGACAAAAAAGTTACCACTTTTTCGATTTATTCTATTTTTGTTATTTTTTTTAGCATACATTTAGGACTGTGGTATATTTAATATGTATATTCTGATGGAGAATTTAAAGATGTATAAAATCCAGTTAAAGTTGAATTGAATTAACTGACAAGCAAAAGTGTTGTATGATATTAAAGGGGGTAACACATTTTTGGGGCCGCCAAGAAGTTACCACGTTTAGCAACTTTTTAGGTTGTCCTAAAAGCAAAATGTCCCCCCACAAAATATTAGATGTTTTTATGTTCAAAAGTGGTAACTTTTTGTTGACTTTAAAAGTGTGTTGTCTTGTTTAATGTTATGTGCGGTTTTTTTATTGTTAGTTAAATAAATTCAACTGTAACTGGATTTTATAGAGCTTTCAATTCTCTTTCAGAATATGTATGTTAGGTATATACTACAATTTTGAATTGATATTGAAAAGTAATAGAATTAAGGTGGGTCGAAAAAGTGGTAACTTTTTTGTCCGTTACTGTAGTTAAGTTTTGTATCTTAGTTTGTAAGGTGTATATAGTGTACATAGGACTTTGTAATTACGCGCGCCAGCGCGACCAATAGGGGATCGGCCCGGCCGATCTCGTCGTTCCCGTGGTTTGGGTGGACCGAGTAGCTTGGGCCGCGGGCGCGGCGGGACGGGGACCGATTCGTTCCGCGATTTTGCAAGGCAGACTTGCTTGGAGTCTTCTTGTTCGCGCGTCGCGAGTGTAAACACGCGTGTTGTGATTCTCCGTGCGAGTACTCTATTTTTCGGCCTCGGGCTTCGAGCCGATCACTTTGTTTGTTCAATTGATTCTTGTTTGTTCAGGGTACTTTAGCGTAATGTTCGAGAAATTGTAAATGAAATCATATGTCATATATTTTTTAATTTTTCGTAATGTACTGATCAAATGTCGACCATTAATTCCAAAACGTACTCTCTATTTTAGCGGAACAGTAATTCAAAACAAAATCCCAACCACGTAAATGAAAATATCCATTTTTGCCATGATACATATTACTTGTTTTCAACATTAAACGAGACCATTAGGCTGGGGGCACACGAGTGTTTTTTTCGGCGTCCGTCCGGGCGTCAATTTTGACGGACGTGTGTATACACCGCACACTAGCGTAAGTATGCATATGTATTGCTGGGACGTCCGTAAAAAAAGCGCTCGTGTGCCCCCAGCCTAAAAATGGAAAAAATCCCAGAGCAACACAATAGACAAAATATACCTTGGAATCTATTTCGCGAATCGAAAGTCAATCGAGCCGTTATAGGTGCATATTTGGAGATCCTCGAACAGCTTATTTAAGTAAATATAGGCATCACGGTTTCTCGATGGAATAAGTAACGTCGCCTGAATACCAAGCGGTTTCGCATCGTTGTTGCCGCGGTTGTCCTTTTTGTTGCAATTTATTTGAGATACTTCGCCGATGGTCCGACTTTCAGCAAAGTTTCGACAAAGCTCGCATGGCCGTAAACCGAATTCCCTTGTAACAAATCCATCGCCATCGACGGTTCCATCGGCACGTATACCGCCGCTGGTAGGTTTCGAAGTTAGTTTCGAGCACGTACCACGTATAACTTTAAAGTAGCCGCTATTAATACGGGGCACAGTCGTTTTTCAAATGGTTTCTCGGCCCCGCCGCGAACGGGCGAGAAGAGCCTGCGATACGTGGAAATACGGCTCTCGGTATGCGCATCGGGTATTGCAAATTATTTGCCATGAGTTTTGACGTGTAATTTCTAGTGTAAACACCGGCTATTGTTTTATAAATGCGCAAGGAATATTTCGAATTTGTTATTCGAGCAGGAGAGAGTTTCGCAAACACGGTTACTCCACTGAATATTTTACACGGCCTGAAGCTTGCCCATATTAGTTTAAATATTTTACGTGATGACAATGGATTTCAGTGGGCATCATGGCGTTATTAACGAAACAATTTTAAAGTACGTTTGGGAATTTTGGGTGAACGCTGCGCTTATTATTGCCATGTCGCGTGAAATTATTTAAACTCGTTACCGACATATGTCTATCGTTATATATGGGAAACTTGATTGAATGATATTTGGATATTTGGTTTTATTACTATTTTCCTTTGATTTAGGAACGTGCAAAATGTCGGTATTTATTTGTAGTACGTTTTGATTAGGAACAAACGGAGGGCAGACTCGATTATGCCCGTCATGTGCTGTTTATCTACTTCGACAGTTATAGTGGTGACCATTCTAATTAATATTCATATGTTTAGGTGCATAAATTTCGTTATATAAATCACCCTACTACAGATCGGCCGTGTAGTTGATATTCATGGCCCTGAGTCGTAATCGTTGTAGCTCAACTGTCATACGCTATCGATTCTTTGTGCCGAAATGCTAATTGCGCATCACGATAATTATAATTTGCTCGTGGTACAAAATACGATTACCAGTTAATGCATCTCTAAATATTTAATCAAATTATAATTACTCGTCCCTAAATTCTAAAGATCTAGCTTAATTACTTTATAGGTCCCACCCCGTATTCTCTTTCGGCATAAAAATTTATTCGTTATTCTTGAATAACTTCGTTTTATTCGCAAATCTTATTCGGATAAACATTTATTCGAATAATGCCCAACTCAGGTCCCACCAGGTACTCAGAGGATCTGATGGCTATTAATTCAGCGTTAATTAAAAAATAGACAGCAGCATTTTAAAATTGAAGTGATAGTTCTTTCTCAATATCTTTTCATATTTATCTTCTGTATTGTGCAGAGGACCATTATTTTGTTTTGATGCCGTTGGGAACCATGTTCTGCATGAAATACGTAATGTCTGGCGATAAACGAGAAGAAACTGTGAAGAATGCCATGGAGATAATGCAGATCCATAAACCGTAAAACCACATCAAGCGAAAACATTGGACAACAAACTGGTATTAAGATCCAACGTTTCACGATCTTTGCTTCGATGTAATAGCTACGTTATTACGTGGATTCCGAATATCCAGCTATCTTCGCCATTATCATTTCATTCTCTCCTCTTCATTTTCTTTTCAGTGTTTAAAAGAGGGCATTATGCTTCATACCTTATCCTATACCAATAATGGAATCATATTTGGTTCATGCACTGCCACTTTCAAATTTTCATGTATAAATATCGTCTGTAGACTTCATTTGAATAATATAGCGTGCATATGCCTCTAACAGTTCCTTGCGAAGTCCCTAAACAGAATCCTATTTCATGGAAAAGGCTTCAAAGAAATTATTTATATTTTCTTGACTTTTAAGAACGCAGCTCTCCAGTGAAACTTTCAAAGTCGTAATATATTTATAATTGTCATGTTCCATTGAAATAATGAAGAAACGAATTCCGAACTCTGCTTTCATCGAAATGTCTTAACCCCACACTGCGCATTTATTTGCGCAAAATAAATATTTTCTAACATAGATGTTGCCTGCGAACCCGGGAATAATAATGAAAAAATTCTGGGTTACGTGTGTATGTTTTTATTGAAGTTAATGTAATTGCTTGATTGACTATGACGTTTTACAAAACAATTATTATTTCTGTACAGACAAAAGTTCCTTAATTTTGATTATTTTTGCAATATAAATGTATATTTTACACTGCTCGTCCGTCCGCGTTGACCAGAAAACTTTACATTGCTTTTACAGCTAACCACAAAATCGGTTGAATGCCAAACTGCACAAAATAACGGTACCTAAAAGTGTCAATACCGAAAAAATATCTCTGGTTCTCTTTTATTTTGAATTTAAAGGTGGTGTATCAGATCGTCTACAGCGCAGTGTAGGACTAATTTCATCAAAATCTCTGACATCGCATGCAATAGGTGATCGATTCGACGTGCAATGACCCTACATTCTTCAATCAACGCCATCAAGCTGTTATCGATGAAAATTTTGTCAAAGTAAAACATTCCCATGCAATCTATAGTGTATTTCTTAGAACGTCGATACGAATCAGTTACAAGGCGATCAATGGAGTTGTAAGCTTCCCGGCGGAGTGTGGAATGAAAACAAGCGTTCGGCTTAATCGCGGGGAAATGTAATCAAAATAGCAGGCAAACCTTTTAGTGGAGCTGAAGGTAGAAATTTTAAAGTGTAGCGTTCCCGATTTACGGAACGACCGTAGTTTCAGGCTGGGACGGTCGTGAAGCGCGTGGATAACATTCTATCACGGTCGTCTCTCCACGATAGTTCGGAAAGTGAACGAGACTTTACAGGTACTTCACTGGATAAGTGGCATTCCGCGCATTTCTTCGGCAACCCCTTCGGGGAATGCCCGAGCGTTGTAAAATGCCTGAAAAGTTTCGACGTCGCCGCGATTTATTTATTCAAACCGGCGAAATCTTTCGGGATCGAAAACAGACGGCGCTCGCACTTTTTCATTTTCCTTTTTGGGAACTTTTTTGCGCGACCCTCGCGACTGCCAACTCGTAAGCTCCAGGATTCGTCTCGCAACGCCTCCCCCACCGTCCCTTCGTTGGCAGAATTGCAACACGATTTCTTGTTATGCCCCTTTCCTCGGCAACTTCCCTAGGAAAACTCGTTTAAACGAGAAAATACGAATCCTGCGAGGGGAAAAAGAAGGTTAGGTGTCGGATTAACGTTGACATCGATACATCATACCTATGTGACGCAGAAAAACTTCGTTTCATATAATTGATCATACAGCGACAGCTTGATCATGCTATTTTATATGCCGATATGCAGAGACTCGCGCATTTGTCATGTTTGGATATTTCCAGCAGTTAGTTGGAGCTTGTTTCCTGATTCTGAAGTAGTACAAGTCAAGCATTTCTGAGCCAATGAAGTTTCACTGAATTCGCAACTATTTTTCCGTGTGAAGGTTTAGAGAATTGCTTTATATTTCTGACAATAGCAAACTTTTAGCAAAAGGGGTAGGGTCTACTTGTTAGTATTATACTAACGATATACCGTAAAATGGGGGAACATTGGCAGCATAGGGTAACATTGGCATACGCCGAAATTACGTTGTTTTACGTCAGATTAGTAAAACTTAACCTGTTAATGCTATTTATATGATGTGGCAATGTTACGAGTTGATTTTAGTTAAGATGCAAAAAATAAAATAAAATATAGAAATTTAAGTTTACTGACCTCAGATTAATAAAACTTATCCCGGTAATGCTATCTACATGATGTGCTAATGTTACCCCGGTACAGTAACGCTTTTAACATTTATTAAAGAAGGAAAGGACACAAATTTTGTGCATTTTGACACTTGTAGAACAATCACAAAAGATGCAATGTTATGATAAGATACTTAAATCAAATGTAAACATGTTAATTTTTACATTATATAACAAAATGTTTCAAAAGCCTGCCAATGTTCCCCCATTTTACGGTATCACACCTTTTAACACAGAAAAGGTTTAGTCGCCGTATTCGAAATTTAGTTTTCTTATGGGGTATAAGTGAATATTGTGACAAGGGCTACTTGCCTTTCATTATCGAGATCTCTGAAACGTTTCGTAATAGGTTCTATAGAAGTGGAATACTTAATTACCTCTTACTCTTCTCTGAATATAACAGGCGACGGAAGCTGAACGTATTGTTTGATGATCTTAGCAAACGCTTTTCCGGTTTCTTAATAAATAAACTGAAGTTCAGGAGTTAATTTTCATGCAAATATCGTCCGTACAGAAATGAATATTCTCCAAGGCTACTTTTATGTTAGTTTAGTCAAATGTTAATTTTGTCCCCGCTTTGTGCCAAGCCGAGTTCTACACCTGCGGTAGGGATGGGCAAAATTGTTATCCAAATAAAAATTTCGAATAACGAATACAAATTTAAAAATTATTCGTCATGTGTTCAATAAAGTTAACTCGGATTATTCGAGTTTCAAATAAGGAATAAAGTTAGAGTAACTTTTATCCGATGCGTTATTTAAATAATTTCTTATTTAGGTAATGTCCAACTCTGACCTGAGGAAACAAGCATTTTAGAATATCTATTTTCAGCATTAGGAAATTATAAAATTATGTGATATTCACAACACTCGAAGTTCATCGCCTTCTCAATTTTTGCTGCATTACACACGTCTACAATAACACAAGTTACAAAATTCAAAGTTCTTAAACCGTTGAAATAATTGCAATGGAGTTATTGAAAATTAAGTATTGCATCATTAATCTTTGGGACGCGAACTCGTGCTATTCGTTTGAAACAACACCGAGGAGGGAAGTCTCGAGTTTCAATGTGTCGACCTCGAGGACCTACCACGGATTCCAACCAAGAGGGACACGAGTGTTCGAAACTTCCTTGAACCAACGGAGATTTCGGCGGTTCAGTAGGATCAGAGTGTGCAAATAAACTCGAAACCGTTCAGAAAAAGGGTCCTTCAGCTTCGAAGTGACTTCGAGTACTTGAGACTTCTCCTCACGACAGTGAAATATCGATTCTACTTCGCCATAATAGCGTTCTGAAGATAAATTTTTATCTTGCACGTTCAAAGAAACAAATTGTCAAGGCAAAGACTCTTTTCATAATTGGCAAGAGATGCTTTTTCTGTATCCACAGTAGTTGACTCATAAAGACATTGATACAAAAGTTGAACAGATAATGCAAAGTCTACAAAGTTTACAATTTCGAATATACGTGATATACTTATGAATTCTTTCGATTTTTATCTTCTCGAGCAAGTGACAATCAAATTATTATATGCTTCGCCTTTGGTCGCACTGTTGAACTTCAACCTCTTAAAATAATCCCTGATTCAGTTCTTTTCCCAGATAACGTTGCCTCGATATTGGAACTCCAGGTTAAGCGGTCCTCGAATAATCAAACTTTAAATTAAATGGTGTTTGTAGAACCCAACACTCGATTAAACGACGTTCGTATAATCGAGGTTCTGCTGCGTTCGCAAATATCAGACAATTTTCGTCCATTTTCAATTCCGAAAGATACAATTCTTTCTTAATGAACACTTTGTGTTTTTCTTTTTCCTGGAGTTCGTAAAATGCAATAATAATAATTTTCATATTTGGAGTAAAAATCGAAAATATTCTCCGCAAACACTTTTCTAAAACAAAGCTGTAATCGTCTTTCCGTAAGCACAAAAATCTACAATTAAGCACAAAATCTAAAATTTCAGTGGAATATCTTAATCATGTATTTAATCTTCCACCTATAAAGCACTGGATTCTCGATTAGTTGATAATACAAATCGTTAATGAAAATCGGTGAAAAATCGTCTAGCAAGCGTAGATATATATAACTAACAATAAGAATCACATCTTTATTTAAATTGATTTTCTCTAAAACAAAGTTTGAAGGAAAACTTGAGGAAAATGTTATTTTACATTTCTATTCTTTCTCTCATAAAAATTAGTTCCATTTTCTCAAAAAGAAAGCTTCTTATGAACAAATTTTATTTCACCTTTCCTACCTTTTTTCATGTATAATCATTTCAAAACACACTGTACAACACTTAATTTTAGAGAAAGCAAAATTTTAAATGTAAAGTGTATTTCCTTGGCTGTTACAACGATTCATGTTCTGTTCCTTTACACTTTTATATTATTTGGGTATTATTTAACAAACATGTTACAAAATATATTATTGCTATTCTTACAAAATAGGAACACTATAATCTCGTATAAAAATAAATTGTCGGCGAAGGAACGCTCTCGAATTTGAATTTCCACGCCGCTGGAAGTTGAACGAATATTATTCGTGTCTTGGGAAGTAAACTCGCTAACTTCTCGTTTGCGTTCGACCAAGTTTCTTATCCACGGTGCTTCGTCGCCGAGTCCTGTACAAGCGCGAAAGAATACGATTGTTCTAGATTATAAAGTCGCCTACCTTCCCACTCTGTGTTTCCCTCTTAATTTTGCATCGATCGCGCAGAATTTCTACCGATAAAGCTTTATTTTCTGTACGATAGAACCTTTAGAAACGAACGTCCCCTGTTGACGAAGCAATTCATTCGAATAAGAGAATAAGATTAATAAATTGTGAACTGAATTCTGATTGAATCCATGAGCAAAATAAAACTCGTTCTCATCGGATAAGGTTGAAATAATGATACTTGATTGTATTTAACTGTAATAATTTAACGCAAAATGCAGGAAGGGTAATGCCAAAAAGCTTTCAAGGAAACCAATGTTTGCCGATCTTTATTATTACCGGTGATTATGAACATGATCTAAGTAAAAAATCTAAACAAATTGAATTTAAATCTAAATATCGCGAAAGGAAAAAATGACTTAGACCACATTTATAATCATTTATAACCATCATATATAACTCTTCAAAACCCAAAACCTTACATTGCATCATACATAATAGTAATATACAAAGTCAATCCTAATGAATATTTCAAAATCGTACTACATTGAAGGTGAATTTTTAAAATACGAATAAAATAGATTGAAATGGTTTCAATTTTTGAAGAAAGCCAATTATCAAATGCATACTGCAAATCTGGGTATTCACTTCTCGAGGATTTCACAGATTTCAGTAGAGGCTTTTGTGTGAGCGAGCAAGTAGTAGAAGCCATCGACTAAATGGGTGTTGCACTTACTTTTGTTTCGTGTTAACCCTCCGGTATTAAGCGAAGGTTATTGTTTCATATCCTGTACCCATGGTACTATATCACGAAAGAGTCAATGTGCAGAAACATGTGCATTATTTCGTGCTTGGTTATTACGAACACTTATCTGCACCAAAATTCTTTCATTCTACAGTAGTACAAGTCAAGCATTTCGCCGAAACTGAAGTTTCGATGGATTTTGAGACATATTTCAGTGTGGAGGGTTGGGAAACACCTTTATATTCCTCAGGGTAATAAATTAATACTAATAAAACTCAAGTAGAAATTTATTAGCAATAGTTATTAACAGTAACAACTTCTATAATCTAATCTAGGACGTATTTAATGTATATTCAAAATTTCATCGAAATCCGTTAAGCCGTTTATACGTGAAAGAAGGATAAACAAACAGACAACGTTTCACTTTTATATATTAGTAAGGATTCCCCAGCACATTTTGATTAAATAATTATGCTTCATGCGATTCCTTGCAACGTACGCGTGAGCACGTGCAAATTCTTCTCCACCCTGGCCTCGAATCAACCAAAAGTGACATTACCCTTTCACAACTTCGATCGAATTCCCGTTTCATCGTCGACGAACAGCATCAAACTTAATAATTAGCCGTCGCGAGCTGCGCGCGTTTTTAGTCGTGCATCCGGTGCTTTTACGAATGCAGGAATTAATGACGACTATCAACGCAATTAGCCGGCCCGCTCTGAGCTGCGTAAATGTTTTTTGATAACAGTTTAATCCGACCGAGCCGTTAATTAACTGATTCCGATGTGCACGCGCGAAATTCGTTTTGTCGCGCACAACGACACCGAGTCGCGCCTGTATTCCCGGCCAGCCAGCCAGCCCCAGAGTTATTAGTATACTTTTCGGGATTTTCATTAGCAGCGCCCGCCAAATTGCCACGTCCCAATTAACAGACACGGCAACGAAATATAAATGAGTGATTACGGCGGATAAGCGATCGTTGTGATGCCGTTTGAACTGAAATTAAACTAATACACTGCATCTATTAGTCTGGCATTGTCGCAGTGTCTACCATGGAAAAGCGTCGACTCATAAACAGTTTAATAACGTAATTAACTCATCCCGAGGTGAACGCGAGAGCAGCGGCCAATCGCGTGAAGCTGGACCAACAATCTTTGATCTTTTTCGTTCGTTGCTCGAAAATTCGATTTATTTTTATTACGTGCTGTACGTTTTACTTGCGAGTGTATAGGAAGTACTAGTGCGAATGTCTTCCATGGGATTTCAGGTGAGATTGTATCATTTAGATAATTTATTCTTCGCGAGGAACGCGATCGTCTCACGCTTAACTTTTGGTTCTATTTGTCTAGAATTTGTTAATAGAGTTAAGTAATAATAGGAGACTCTTGTATATTTTGAAAACTCTTAATTTATATTCCTAGGCGAAATTAGATTAGCAGAGCGTGCTTGAGTATAATAAGAGGCTGAAACCCGGAGGAGTCACTTTGTACTACTAATAGGACATTGTTGATGCTGGCAGACTCATTCAAACCACAACCTCTAACGAACTGCTCTTTGAATTCTAGCGTTCGTGCACTAGCCGCTGGCTTTGAATATTAATTCATTAACTGCAAACGGGGGGTAAACGCATTGTCGTTTCAACGATGCGCTGGTCTTGTCTGAAATTATAATGACCTTTAAATTATTTGCCCCGGCATTAGATTGTAGCTTATTGTAAGCTCTTCACGCTTGACAGAAAATGCTGTCATACAAGAATGCTACTTATTGTTGGACACTACATATTCATCATAAACAAAGCGTAGGGAAGAGCGGGGATAAAAATAACGGCGTCATGAAAGTAACACACTTTCTCCCCCCTTCCGCAAACATTTTCAAAACGTTTGCTTTACTCAGTTACATGTGTACAGTGTCTCTTTTGTTGTATTGAGTGACGCTAAGCAATTAGAGCTGTTCGAGTACTCGAATATTCGAGTAGCTCGAAATTCGAGTCGAGCCGGGACTCGGTTTTCGAGCCGAGCCGAGTGAGAATGAAGCGAGCGGCTGGAAACAATCGGGTGGCTCGAACGATCCACATGTTTCGTTCGTCAATCGCTACCTTCACTATTTCTATAATAAAAAAAATCTATTTCGAGTTGGAAGAAGTGTTTTAGTTCTCCTCAAAATAATTAGTGTCACTTTCGTCCCCAATGTGTGTTACTTTCGTCCTACCCCTACAGGACAAAAGTAACAATGACGGTCACTGCGGAAAACTGCCATAACTCTTTGACTCTTTTACTTATCATGCAAAGTCGAATCTGGGCTCAAATGATAGACCAAGAAACATACTTGCATACCGTTTTATATCTATAAAAGATCATTGTAGGCTAGGCCAAATGTAAAAAATGTTACTTTTGCCCCCGCTCTCCCCTACAGAACGCTACACGTTCACCCCATTTTTGTAACTTCGGCTGTAGAATCTTTCATAACTTTTTATGCACCTTTAAGGGGTAACACCACTCTAGAGGCAGAAAAAAATACCTAAATTTGACAATTTATTTTGGGAGTGTGACAAACGGAATAGAATTTCTTTTCAGAGGGTTTATTTAACACATATTGAAGTATGAAAAATAATTTTTTTAGTGTCATTTTCATACAAAATGGCGACGACAGAGCCCGTCGTCGGAAACAGCTTTTGTGAAAACACTGCCACGGGAGGACGGATTTCCCGGCATGTATGAGTCGTGGAACAAAAAATAAAAAAAATTTATAATCTATATACAATTGGCTTTGGAAGTACGTAGGGGTTTTTTTTTAAATCAATTTTTGTGGAAGTGGTGCAGTTGTTAAGAAATAAATCGATTTTTTGCCCTACAAATGAGCATTAAATTGGTTATAAAAAAGAAAGTTTACATTCAATCAAAAAACGGCTACGTACTTCCAAAGAGAATATTGTTGTAAAGCTACTGTAAACATTTCAAATCGATTCATGCGATAGTTTTCGAGAAATTCGTCCTCCCCGTTTGAAAAAAGTGGTTTCGAGAAAAACGCGTTTAAAGTTTTATGAACATTTTAATCCTTTAAATTTTTGTTTATCTTTAATCTGCGATGCCTGCACCATACATTTGGCCATCTAGGTCGATGTTCGTCTCCTCCTTCCTTTCTAAAGTATGGTTTAAGCAAAAAAAAAACATCGATCCTAGAGTGGTGTTACCCCTTAAACACACCGACTGATCATCAGGTCCAAGGAAATAAAGATACCAAAATAATTGCCTTAGATTCTCCACCAATTCATCTTTTTGTCCCCCCACTTCTGTTTCATTACCAAGCTGGAGGATACAGTTGCCCGTTTGATAAAAGTTCCGCTTGCTATAAATATCCCGGGTCACCGTTGAAAAACGATAAAAATGTTACTGCGCACAATATCCTTGATGCCTCAGCCCAAAGCGTGCTGCACTCGCCGTCACTCCCAGTTTGGAACAACAACGCGGGAAACAGTTTTCCGAAGTGACTGATACAGCGAGCACGAACCTCGGTAAGAGACGTCCTGCAAGTAGAAATGAGACTTTTATAACGCGGCAAGTTGAGCAAACGTAGGACAAGTATTTCGCTCTTCGTGCAGACGCCTCAGACACGAACGCTGCACGGTGACCTACCACCTGCGCCGTCTCTTTTCCAGAGCTTGTACTTTCTCTTCCATGTTGGAAACGAAGCGCGATTCCATGAGACGGAGTCTTTCGCAGAAGGCAACACCTGCGCAAACAACAGGTACAGGGAGGTACGTGAGGGTCACGCACGTGCCTCGAGCAGAGAAGCAATGGATCTTCGAAGCTGGCAGTACACCGTGCCTTGCAGGATTATGTATAGTGACTAACCCGATGACCACTCAAGTGGCGCGTAAAACAATATCCCTATAAAAAAACTTCAAAAAAGTAAAAAAAATACGCCAAGTACCTACATGAAAAAAAAAGTATTAAATAAACCACAAAAAATAGATATCCGTGAAGTTGTAAACCACGAAATGTGATCTTTGTCACTTATTATAAGGCTGTACTTATTTTAAATTGACGACTTTCTAGCAAAAAGTCAGCTTCAAATGTATTGACTTTTGGAAAACTAATGAAAACAGTGTTAACGAAATATTTTCGATATGTTTTCCAAGAATTGTACCCACTTAAAATCTACATATTTACAAAGCATTTGGGACTATTACTAACAAGGGAACATATTATCGATGCGACGATCGCCGATTTTGATGCGCCTTTGGTGGAAAGTAGGTGTTAAAAAAATATTTGACACTTATTTTTCGTATCGGTTGACATTGGTGTTGAAGGGGTGAAAGCAGTCCTCAAAGTTGAGGTGTAAAAACATGTTTGGTCGAATATCTTGGAGACTACTAAAACTAGGAGACCAGTGTAGATGGCAAAATTATGCATTTTCTAATAAGGAATGCAGCCGTGTAAACAGATTCCAAAAAATCCGGTTGTATAATAATAAGAGTTAAGTTAACTCTTTGATTCAACTAAGGCCTTATTTCAGTATGTACATTTGAAATAAGGAGAGTGCATAAATCTTGTATCCCGAATCACCTCCATAGCGTTGCAACCCCTGGCGCTCAACAAATATCACTATATCTCTGTAAGGTACTATACAGTAAGTAACTTATATATTCTCGGTCAGTTTATGCGCAAAGTTTGTTTCTTATATGAAAATTCATGCTACAGATTCTAGTCTTCGAAGAAATGGCATGTTGTATGGCCTTAAGCCATTGTTGTGCTAATTTTCTGATTTCCTGCCTGCACCATTCATTGGGCTTCGAGGATATGAAAATAGAACAGATGCTGTAAACTGCGCAAAAACTTATGTCTCTTCCTCTATGTGCACGCGCGTAGTGTTTTTCTTCTTCGGCTGGGGAATTCCCCGGTAGCTCTACATCGCGAGCATACATTACTGTCGCGATTACACTGGGGGTTGTTTAACGCTCGCGAAATACCAGGCAACCGTCCTCGAGCGATTCTACGACGACGATAACGCAACACCCCGTGTCGAGGCACCGCATTTTCAGGCTTTATCTCGCGTTCCGGCTGTGAGTGGTTTTATTAAATTGATAACTGATGCAGGACGCAATTTTTTCTTTATTTTTGGACGTTTCACAGCGGTTCTTCTGTTGTTTCAAGTTGAATAGGGAGGGGAGGTGGTGGCCATTAACCGTATGTCAATTTGTGTTAATAATAAATTATTCCAGCAATATTAATCTATTTATTACTACTTTTGATTTGTTTAAGCTATCTGTTTTGAATACTATAACTGTAATTTAGTTATAGCTTTGTAATCTCTGGGTTATGTTTGTATCTTTCTTACTGGTATCTATTATATTTTATAACGACACATTTTATAATTTCTGAATTTCATATCGGTTTTTGGAAAAACAGTATAACTACTGCGTACGTATATTCTATTTGCATTTCTCTATTTCTAAATACGTTTTGTTCATTCTTCATTTTTGTTCATTCGCGTATTGAATATTTTTAATTAATTTCGGACCATTTTTAATAAAATGCACAGAATTGGTAGAATATGGCTGTAAATATTGTGCAACTCCAAATAAAATGAATCTTTGCGCAAATATGGGATAGAATCGTAAAGTAATTGTTTTTCGAACCAGGCTTCGTTCATTTTAGCAATATTAATTTCGTCAAAAAGGAACCTCTTTTCGGAAAATAATATTCTGTAATTTCAGCTCATTTTTGCGCAAAAATTTATTGTATTCACAGTTACCCTACATTTACTATTGCACTCTACCAATTCTTGGCAATCGTATGCGTGATAAACAAACAATCAATTATTTTTTGTCATAAACGAAGCCCCATAAGCACCATTACCATATTTTGGCTTGCATTACCTTTTACAGGTCATCCTCCATATACCTAATTCTATCAGAGTTTCTCTATTACCAGAATGATTAAAATTATATATTATAATTTTAAGAATGATTAAAATTATATATTATAATTTTAAGAATGATTAAAATTATATATTATAATTTTAAAAATGATTAAAATTATATATTATAATTTTAAGAATGATTAAAAATATATATTATAATTTTAAGAATGATTAAAATTATATATTATAATTTTAAGAATGATTAAAATTATATATTATAATTTTAATCATTCTTCCCTTTAAATTTAGAATTACTCAGATTAACACCTCACTACCAATTGAATCATCTTTTTTTTTGTCGAAAGTTAAACCATTTCCTTCCATTAATAGGGTTCAAAGGTGGTTCCAAATAGAGAGCTCTTGCGAAAGGTACACGCAGTGGAGGTGAAAGTTTTTGCATAGCCCGATCCGCGATAAATTCCCCGTTTCATTAGAGAAGAAATCACGCGGTGAGTATTACCCGAATACGGTACACCATTAGAAGATTCACTGTGCTTCTTTCCTCGCCGCCCATTCGGCGTTACTCTCGTCGTTAATCTTCTGGAGAAACTCTAGGGGGATTCATTAACTATAGTCGGGCATCCGCCAGTCACTGGAGGTAGTCCAGAAATTCGCCTATATACGCGTTTTTCCACACTACCAGCTACGGGAAACGGAACTCCCAGTCGTTCCTTCTATTTCTTGGTCGACACTGTGCATCTAGCTTTTCCCCCCGTTTCTTACGGGCGCCCAGCCCGTCGTCGGTGGGGCGCTGAAACCGTGGAATAATCGAGTTCTCCTCGCCATTTCTCTTCCATCTTCGCGCGCGTCTACTGTCTTGTCGCGACACTTCCTTCGGGATTTCACTTCGCCGACGGAATCTCCTCTGTTTAGAAATCCGACGGCGACGTTGCTTCAGCATCCCCGCTGGATTTATCAACCTTTCACGCGCATTTCGGAAGTGAAGCTTTTAAGTGGCTCCGTAATTAAAACGTCTTCTCCGCGTTAGCAGACAGTTGAGAATAGATGTGTTAGAACGTTTACTATTGTGGGAAAGAATATGAGGGGAATATTAGTAAACATTTTGTAAACAAGTTCTTGAGGTTTGTCGTTTTCTCAGATTTCAAGTTATTCAAGAGTGTCTGAGCTGTTATCATTATTGGAAATAATAAATTCACGAAGAGATGGAGTTATTGGTGTTTGAGAAAATTAGAATTTTTGTTGGTAACTGCATGGTATGGAGATTCTATGATAGAGGGCAAGTTTTTAACCAATTTGCACGTTTCACACAATCAGCAAACCTGTTCCCCAAGATTTTTAAATTTGTTGTATTTTATTGCACTAATCGGATAATTATCTCTTGAGAACAATATCAAAGTTCTCGTATATTTTTAAATGTAGGCATTAAGATGGCCTTTCACCCCCTAATATGGTTCCATTTCAAAAAACAGGAAAGGATGCCGATCAGGCCTTCAAATTTAGAATTCATCAATGGTTTGAATTTGAAGAATTTCTCAAAAATGGTAAGCCGTATCGAAAGTTTGTCCAAATAATATTAAATGAACATTCAATTTTCTACAATTACTGTGTATATAATTTTTTCGGGCTTCCGTGCTTTCGTGTATTTAAAACTTCAGTTTGGAAACATTGCAAAAAATTATAGTTATAATCCTATACATACCAAAACGCAATTTGACTCAATATCCTCAGAATTAACACTTTTATTCGTAAATTTGAGTATTTTTCATACAACCGTCTTGTTTTCCCACGATGATTTACACGCAACAAGAAACGTAGTGCTCTCATAATAGTTGCAAGAACATATTCCACTCTTCAGTTTCGAACTTTCATGTAAGAAGAAACTTAGAGGGAAAACGTTTTGCAGGGGGAATAAAATAGCGTCCCTTAATGGAAATTTCCATTTGGAGGATGGAAATACTAAGAAACTCTCGACGAGGACCGTAAGGATTTTGCTAATGAGCGAGGCCCTCGAAACTTCAAGACGACTGCTACAAGTTGCTTACAATAACTGAGCAAACATGATCGTTATCGGAATAAATGTTTTACATTGGCCCTCGGCGTTGTCCAATTCGTCGGTGACGTAACGAGCAACGGACTTGGATCGATCCTTCCCTTCCTCCATTTTCGCTTGCAATTTATCTCGAGACCACTTAAAGACATTCGCGAATAATCGTGCGCGAGCTGAATTACTTGAAGTCGATGTGCCTCAATCAACAATGCTGCGAACGCTTTGAATAACACACAATACGTCTATTGCTGTTATTGTGACAGAGTAATTATAATGCTCATTTTTACAAAACTTTAAATCCAGATGGTATGAAATTGAGGTACTCACGAATTTTTTGCAATGATTTAAAACATATAGTATATTCTATATTAGATTGAAACGTAATGGCATCGTTTTCTTTTTAAGTAATTAAAAGTTGAAAAGATAGTTCTTATGCAGGTTATTTAATTTGAAAAGGGAGACGTCGTAGTGAAGCTGAATAATTTTTTCAGGTAGTACTTAGGGTAAAGACACCAGTAGTCGACCACTTTCAGAAAAACATGAAAAATAAGGTTTTTAGAAGTGACGATCTTTTGAACAAAATGCAGTTAGAGAACTGCACTTTGTTCAAAAGATCGTCACTTCTACAAACCTTATTTTTCATGTTTTTCTGAAAGTGTTCGACTACTGATACATGGTCGACTACTGGTGTCTTCACCCTACTTAGTTATAAATTATTTAGAGATAAATCAAGTCAACTCTGTGATTGACGTGTAAACAATTATCTAACTAATTTGTTGAAAATTGATTTTTGGAGAATTCGTTCAAATAGTCGAACCTTTTCTTCTAATTTGACTCGTGTGTTAATTGAATTACTTGAGAGGAAAAAAACAGAAGATATTTAAATAGAATGTTGCAAAAAGTTCGAGGTAATTTGTAATATAAATGACCGTACAATTTTTACATTAATCTTGTATTCTTCATATTCAACGCAATATTCGTGAATACTTTTTATTGTGGAAGTAATTGCTACGAAGGGATCAATAATCTCTTCACTTTGTAAGGAAAAGTAATACATCTGTACTTGTGAATTAATATTATCTATCCGTTTTGCTTAAATAATTTTAAGAGATGTGCTTCCATTTCACTTCAAGAACAACGCCGAGGAAGAAAAGCGATTTTCTTTAGCCGTTGAAAAAGTCGTTAAACATGTTGAAGCACTCTGTGAATAGACCCTCATTTAAACAGGTTTAAATGGTAATTCCAAGTCTTTCCCCAACTGATTCGCCAGTTTGCTTTTTGATTGTAGTCTCGCGCAGTCTGCAACGCCTGAATTTACCAAAAAAGCCGGGACTGGAGCAAATTGAAGATGCACTGGGTGTGCCAGCTGTGCATCGAGCGATTATTTTTCATCATGCAACCAAAAACATTCACATTCCAGCCAGACGTTAGCTTATTCCATGAATATGAAAGCATTGGCGAGGGTGGAAAATAACAAGTATTGTATTTCGTAAAGCTTTGAAGGTACTTTTGAGAGAAGAAACTGAGAATTCTGTGGCAAGGGATAATTAATTAAAATCTCATTCCCAATTTTCCACAAAATAACATTCTGCTTTAGTGGCTTCATTCTGAAGTATAACAAAATTATTTACGCAAATGCAAATGTTCGAGATGCAGAGATCAGCTCAGTGAGTTGAAAAAAATGAGATCGCTTATTTACATTTCAGAATATTTCGTGTAACAGGATAGTAGACACTGTAATTTGCGGAGTATTACAAAATTATTAATCAAATATAGTTCTTTAATCTTCTTGTGGCGGCTTTTAAACACGATATGGATAATTTTGTTCAGATAAATAATTATAAGCATTTCTTATTTTCATTTTCAACTCAATTACACTAAGTTGAATTATTAAAATGCAGTAAAGTATCTACATAATTTTGAAGTTTATTATTACTTGTTTTTAGACTATATGCAGGAATCTTCCTTCACATGGGTAAATAACAAGCATGCTTCGTCACTGGGGGTTTAAAAAGATAGAATAAGTTCTATCGTTTAGAACGACCTAGCTACTGAAATAACTGTGGGATAGAATAACTTGTTTAAGAGAAGTATTTTTGAGGTGTACTTTGTTCTCAAAGGTATCCAGTTTCAAAGTAAGCTTTTCAGCAAAAGCACTTGCCTAGGTGGGGCACCCTTAGAGATAGAATAAGTATTCAGAAGGTCAACACAATAAAGAGTTACAAGCATCAATATTCGCAGTGGTTCTCAGGAAAATCAGTAAACCGTATCCACTCCAGAAGGAAAACGATTTTTCGTTGCTCGAGTAGGCTTAACATATCTTGTCATTTTTCCTGCTGTTCTTTTGATTGAAACTGAATTGTGGAAAAGTAGCTATGAGTAAATAGAAATTACTCTGTTAATTAACACGTGGCAAAGTTGCGAGCGTTAGTGCTGAATAATGTCAAATTATTCCATTTGATACCTATAATATTTCTCTGTTTTCTGTGCATACAAACGTAAATTTTAAGTTATCATCGAGCATACTTCGGTTGTTTTTTTCACCAACCACGTAATGTCACGTTGAGCATTTTCCTGGAGCTTTGCGTTACTTATAATTAGAACTACTCTTGTCAGAGTTTAACTTCAGAGACGATTCTTAATTCAGACGGAAAACTGAGTTCGCGAGGGCCGCGCGATGTGTCCAGAAAGAAGGGCCGAAAGAAACGAAGTAGTTGAAACAGTGGAAAAGGTAGGTGACTGAGGTCGGACCAGGGGACTAATCAGGTCAGGCAAAGATTGTTCTTTCTTCGTTCCTTATTCGTGTAAACGTCTCGCGCTGCGTCCGAATCATTAATTATACTGTTACCAACCATTTCTCTTGTTACTCGATATTCGTCGTCAAGGTGTAGCTAATAGTTAACGTATTAAAACGTGTGGTATATGAGTGATATAATATAGATGACATCTACTCCAACGGGTTTCCTTCCGTCTTGGTTTTCAAAATAAAACACGTATTATGGAATTTATCGTAATATAGGATGGTATAAACTATAAACTATAAGTGATTTGCACAGTTCTTCAATCAGAAGTCTTTTGCACTCAGTATGATAGGAGTCGTATTTCTCTGCAATTTTTTATGCCTTTACTATATCAAGAATCAGACTGATAGTATTTATTTTACACGACATAAATTTAGTAAAAATTTAAGATTCTTAAATTAGATCTTCATTAATCACTGCAAGAGGAACATAAAATGGGTCCTCGTATGTGGTCTCTTTGTACTATAAACTTTAGTGAGAAAAAAATTATTAATAAATCAGTTCGATGGTAGCAAAGTCGGCGAACTTTTCTTATATTAAGTATTTAGGAAAAATTATAAGCAATCTATGAAAGAAAAGTCAGTACAAAATATTAATAAAGTGACAGTCTTAAAAAGTTGGTAGCATGTATTTTAAAAAATTACAAATTAGTAGTATCATATTTGTATAATTATACTGATATATTTAAGTTAATATATTTAAGTTAAAGGGCATAGTCAAAATACATTAATACTCAGCCCGTTTTTCTATCCCAACAATACTCACTCGCAGCGAAGTACGTTCGCACTAGTTTCGCAACAATTCCAAAAAAGAATTACTCCTGAAATTTCGCGCTTCCCTAATTATCCGACTGTCCTGTTCGCAGAAGTTACTCGACATCGAAGCACCAAAGGCAGCACAGTAAATCACCCCGCGGTCGCTTGTATTTTCCAGCGTGTTTTTCGCCAGCGCAATTTGAATGTAACCCGACAACGTTATAATATCTCTAAAAATCCATCCATTCCGGCCAGAAAAAGGGAAAATCGCGACAATGTCATTGGAATTAATGTGGACGAGACAGGCGCCGACCAGAGTTCATTTATTGTCTGTAAAAGCTCTCTATTCGTCATTGTCCCGCGTACGGTCAAAACAATGTACGCGTTCTGCAAGACCACTGGGGGTTAAGGGGGCGGGAAGGGAGGGGGGATGTGACGAGTGGCTGGAATGGCCGAGGTCGATGAAACAGGGATTGCAGGGTGATAAATAAATCAACGAATCGCTGGACGAACTCTTGCGAACCCCCTTGACGGCGGAGCATGCGCGTTTATTAACGGGCCGACATTTTTTGAGCCGCCGCAATCTGCTGGTCCCTTGGAGCCCATGAACTATGACCAAGGAAAAATGAACGGTGAAATGGCCGCATCAGTGTCACTGTACGGTTCGCGATGTGTTTCCTGCAGTCACATTTGCATGCTAATTCTGCTGCGATATTCGGCGGCGCGGTTATGGCTTCCATTGTTCCCTTTGACAATTGAGGACTTTGCTGCAAAAGGGTGGCGGCTTCATAACTGGCAGAAATGGGGTGATAGGTAGCTTTGAATGTAAACAAAATTTGAATAGATTGGTGCAAAAAAGAGGCTGCAGTGCTTTGTTGCAATAAATTAAGGGGGGAACCTGGTGTAATTGGCAGATATCGAGGTTCTTTTGGGGAATTTTTTGAAAAGGAAACTATGCATGCAATCTTTTTAAAACTTTCAGGTTTTGTTATTATGTATTTTAAGAAGTGAACAAACATTTTTTCGTACAAAAATAAGGCGATAATTCCAAGTGGCGCAAGTTCGGAGCGTCGGAGTTATTCAACTGCGTGCAGTTTAGGGCCCTTTGTAGTGGTGTGAAACCAAAAAACTAAATAGTTTTGTGTTTTTAATAAAATTACAATACAGTAAATTTAATAAGTTTTATTGCACAATTAACGTGAATTTTTTAACGGAAAAACGTAACTATTTTTTTTAAGTTCATCCATACCGTAATTTTATGAGAAATGCCGCTTCGAAATACCTGAGCCATTTGGAATTACCGCGTAATTTTTATATGAAACATGTTTGTTCACTTCATGAAATGCATAATAATATAGCCTGACAGTTTTAAAAAGATTGCATATGTATAGTTCCTTTACAAAAAACTCCCAAAAAGAACCTTAACATCTGGTAAATACACCAGGTTCCCCCCTGAAGCAATTACAAAATTGGCGATTCACTTAAATTCAATTTCTCTTTTCTCTCATAGAATCTAAATATTTTTCTAAGCTCCGAAGAAACACTTATTTTGTTTATTGCTAATAAAATCTCCGTTTTTCAGTGAAAATATAAGGAGAAACTATTAGTAAAAAGTGTATTTAAAAGTATCAGGGACAAAAAGTGTATCTTCAACAGCGAAAGAAGTTTGTTTAATCGTGTCGAGATTCTGAAGTAAATGTTTCGAAAGTATGTAAAAAAGAAAGTTCATTCTCCGATGCTAACGGGAATGTACTCTACATAATTGAATTACAAACCACTTAACTCGTACCTGAGCTGGAGATTAATCCGAGATTACTTTGCACCCGAGAAACAGTATTATTCTATTATCCTGCTATTGTTTCCCTTATCTCGTACACGGTCATCTTGGTTTCACGATATACAATAACTGCGCAACATAGGCCACTTTCTACCACCCTCTTCGCGCATTTATTCCCCAGAACGATCTTCTATTGACCTATATTTAACTACAAACCGAAATGAAGAAGGGATTAAATTCACCTAAATAAAAACTATCTATTTAACATTCATTAATACCTTTCACTCGTCAGTAAATAACTTCTCTATCAAAACTTATCCCGCCATTACTTACAACAGTAATTGTAACGAAAAAACCGTCAGAATCGTTGTGCTTCATAGATGCAATTATATAGGAAACGGTGAAACTGAAAAATATTGTCGTTTCAAGCAGATACTCTATATTGTCATTTAATAACCATACACAAACTGTAGTCAGGACTGCATATAATCATACGAATCAGCGAATTCGCGTTCGGCGCTAATTCACTCAAAGAACGATGGAACAATCACAAGTTGGTCGCGTTCCACGACAAATTTCACCTCGTGTTTCATCAAATCTACCCCTGCCCCGTCTGTCGCTCGTTTCCGTGCCCCGATATCTCCACAGTCACGCCACCCCCTACCCCTCCCCGTGCCTCCTTAATTCTGCAGGAGGCGTTGCAGCAGAAACTTTTGCTGGCACAGCCAGACCAGTTCAACGAGCATTTATTTTTGAATCCTTCGGATTCTCCCGTCTTCCGTGCTTCCCTCTACTGTTTACTAAATCCCTAATAACAATGTCCGCCCTTTGAAGCACTTACTCCAAACCTATTCCAAACAGGGATAGCGTTCTCGAGTCTCCGCGGTAGAATGTGTGAAACACGAGTAGATGGGGATAAAGTTTCGAAGAACTTTTCGAGGTAACTTTTTGAGTAACACGTTTATAAACTCTTAGCTGGGTCTGCGCTGAGATGCTGGCTATTATGCTGCATGATGAACGCGGAAATGTTCGTGGTCTGAACTATTTCCCTCCTCCTGCACGCTTCTCACCGGGTCCTATTTCCGACGATACTCTTCTGCCTCTCGTGTTTCTTTATTAACACGTTTCGAGGGAAGCCTTTGAGACTCCGCTCTCACTCTTTTTCATCCGTTTTTCCGCTTGCAGAGATGTTGCTTTGCTTGCACATGCATTGCTTACGAATACCGGAATTGAAGGGTTGAGGAACTTTCTCGTCTTGGTTCTAAGGAAATGGCCCATCGCTGTCGTTCATTTTTTCAAATCGTCATATGCGAGAGTATATTCTGTTTTTTCGTGAATACTATTTTACCGTCGGATATTGATCTTACCGGTTCGTGTATAGTAAGTGTGATGTGAATACTGGAAGATTTGCAGATAGACATAGGGTTTTTTGTGATAAATTTGTAAAGATCGAAAACCAGTTTTCGATACTGCAATTAATATGTAAAAGTATTAAGTATTTATTTAATTAGAAGCGTTAACATTTTGACTTGAGATCGCCTTGGGCAAAAGTAAGTAGTAGTAAAAGTTTACGTTAAAACTAATCATCATGAGTTCATATTTCCTAAAGAAAAATACTAAATTAAATAAAGATTTGTAATTTACTCTTTGTACGGATTTTAGTTATTTTAGTTTTTCTTATTTACTTAGCTTTGTATACAGTACTTTACAGTACTTTATTTTGTTATATTTTTATAATTCTATAAATATTAACTAAACCAACAAATTTTAAAACGAATATAAATAGTTTTTTACTATTTTAATATATTATTCTAACAATTCGAAAACTGGTTCAACCGTTTTCTTTGGAATACTGGAATTCGAGGACCGGTTTTCTCAAAAATTGTTTTTTGTATAAACCCTACTATGTATTGAACAGTGTCTATGGAAAGTAAGATGTAGATTGGTAGAAGTAGTCTTTACTGATGTAGATTGTAGCATATGCTGTAGACGTTGAATGAATTTGCACTCAAACTTGTACACCTTTATGAAGCCCTTTGTTACTCTAGACAACATTTATTTGAATGGATATTGAAAACAATGCACATCTTAAGCGATACAACAGGATATAGAGAAGTATGATTGATCTGTTTCACTGAAATACGAGAGACGAACCAAGTGTATCGTAGCAAGTGAAAGGGGAGTCTTATGCAGACTGGATTGTATCTATTTGTAACTCTTCATACGTGCATTATCTTAAATTTTGTTTTAAGGAAACCTTACTCAGATTAATACAAATTCTTGAAACATGTCTCACTACCTCACTTGGAATGCAATTCGAACACTGTTTTGCATTTCTCTATAAATATTACGAAACATGAAATTAACTAAATGTGCATTTATTAATCTTATTTAAAAGACAAAACTTTGAAACATCAGTTCAGACTTTCAACATAAAGGCCGCCACAAATTTTGGCGAAGCGGAGCGCGGCGATACGAAGAGAAAAGTTTATATAACAATTGACGACCAAAGCGCAGCGACAATCCATTAATTATTATTAATTTCTTCGATTCGCTTCCCCGCGCCGCGCTTCGCCAAAATACGCCACGGCCTTAAAGCGCACACGCATGGCTACACGGAACTCCTTCTGATCCCATCGAATCCGAGCAGACGAATAGTTAAATCCCTGAATGCAACCGTGCTCTATCTTTTGCCTAAAATCTCAGGGAACTTAACGCCGATTTCAGTGGACTTAAAATCGAACTGGCCCGAAATCCTATTCCAATGATACTTGATCTTTGCGGTGCCTTCGTTTCCGCGCAGTTTCACCCAACACCCTCTTCAAGTCTGTTGGAACGTTAACGCCTCAACAAGTGCCAGGAACTCCCCGGTAAGAGACTTAGCACCGCTGAATGTTGCAGCGCGGCGACGACGGACAGAGGGCGAATTCCGCGGCTGATTAAGGGAATTAGGTGCCCGTTCCGGCGAGTCCTGCGGACTACGTTTAACCGAGCTGTAACTGGAACTCACGGCCCCTCTGCAGCCCCGCGCCACTATTCATCGTCTGCCATCGCGGCTCTCCAACTATTCCCGGAGCGACAGGTGCCAGTTGTTGAATAAGCTTCGCCGTTTGAGCAACCGCCGCCGGTCGAATGGATCATAATTCTCGCGAGAGTGGCAGGGGTACTGGAGAGGGATTCATCCCGTGGAACCTTATAGATCCCTGGATCCATCGACGACGGTATTCCTCGGAGTTTATCAGAGACACCGGGCCGCACGACATGCCAGAACTTTATGACGACTACGTGTCGATACCGCCGCGTTCGAGTTGCTTTCACGGAAGTGCTCTTACCAACTACCACAAGAAACGTCCGAGACGTGCCGATATAAAAGTGGAATCGTTGCCGTTTCGCGCACCCCCGCCCTCCCACCTCGCTGATGCTGCGGATGAAAGAGCTCTCGGTGGCTCTCGAGTTGAATCCCTTGACGACTAATAATTTTTCGCCCCTTTTGTCCTTTTCTTGCGAACTGCTGTGCGGGGAATTGATTGGCAGGGGTTTCAATGTGTTGTGGTAAGAAGGAATGGGGTGGCAGTATTGAAATGGCTTCGGTGGACGATGCTAGGCGATGGAATTAAAAGTTTGATTATGGAACTGTATTTAAGCATTTATTCCAATAGCTTTTATTCCACTTTGTCTGTAGACTTTAAGAAAATGATTTAGTTGGGGTTAGAATGGCGGTGTAGGTTCAAAGTCTTTATTTACCAATTCCGAAATTCTTTTATAGTTTAGTGATTTTTTGAATTTATTCCTGACGAGATTTCGTTGATTTTGTGTTATTGAACATTTAACGTACTGTGCAAAGCGTTCAGGGTCGACGTACATATTTGAGATTTCTCTAGAAATTGGACGGTGAGCGCACTTGAAAAAACAGTTGACAATTAACCCTTCGACTACCGACCCCTGAAACGAAAAACTGACCGAACTCGGAACGAAAACCTCCACTATAGGCCCGGGCGGTATAGGAAATACGGCTTTAGGGTCGGTACGAGATACAGAGGCGGGCCACCAGTGGAAAACTTAAGGTCCGTACCAGATACTGAGGTGGTAGTCGAAGGGTTAATTTAGTTTGTGCCAAGCCTTATTCCAGCATTCGTTTCCCTATTGTGACTTTCTTAAGATTATTTTCTTTTTCTTTTCTTTTCTTAAGGTTATGTGTTTGAGAGACTCTGCTACCTGGGTTATATACATTTTCAATACTCCATATTTAACACTTTTAATATTCTACAATTTAATAGGGTAAACCAACCAGTAATTGACCGCATACCAGTAAATGACCATTAGGCAACGAAATGTCAATTATAAATTTAAAAATTACTATATGTTTATAAACGGAGTGTAGTTGCACGTTTAATATCCCATATTTTTAGTTATGCTTAGTAAACAAACATTAATAAGTACGATTCTTAATAAAAGTATGCGGTCATTTACTGGGCTTCTCATTCAACAATTCGGTCATTCACTGGTTGGTTTACCCTACTCTACTTTTAATACTCTACACTTTTAATACTGGAGAATATACATTTTCGATTTTACGTATTCTACACTTTTCAAACTTGAGAATCTACGTTCGGCATGTTATTCTTCGTTAGTTCCAAAAGTAATCCTTAACGCGAGCGAACGTAATTAACGTACCAGTTACAAGCATTGCATCACGCACACAAAGCTTCCGCCGTGATAAAATCAAAAGTTCTGTTTCCGCCCACCGCGAAGTTCTTTCGTTTACAACAGGACTACTCTTCCCTTACTCGTGATAAGTTTTCCTTCCGCTTGCAACAGGAGTTTCTTCCCTTCCACCAATAAGATAACTGAAACGTGTAGGTACTGTATGCCCACTTTTAATCATTTTGTAAAACTGCATCGGTGGCTGCTGTAAAACTTCTCTGAAGCGTAACAATGAACCAATGAAAACAAAAAAAAGTTCTTCGCAACTCCAATCCCTATGCACCCGAACGCAGGGTCTTTTTAAAACCTGCAACAAACTGTAGATCTTTTCACCGCAAAGATATGCAAAATTTATACAGATGAAATTATGTAATATACTCAAATGGCGTTCTATTTGCTATTGCTATATAACAAGGAGGAAATGTTATATTTCACATTGTTGATTCCATTTTGAAAATCACCAATGGCACACTTTGTATTATGTAAACATTTTCTTACCCATTTCATTTTATTTTTTATTACACTTTTAAGCCGTGTCGCAGTTACATTCGAACCAATACTGATATCCAGAACAAGTTGGAAGAAGGTGGAATGTGTTGTGTCGCAATAAATCAACAGAAATACTATACGTTTTTTATTAATATCTCGGAAATTAATAAATACCCGAAGTCACAATTTTGGATTTAGGGTGCACACACTCTCCCCTCAAACCTCGTGTCAATCGACCACTAGAAGCCATTCGGAAGTACAGCTAAAAAAATTAACTTCGTTCGTCGAATAAATTCTCATCGAATAAAAAAATTAACTTTATTCATCGAATAATCTAAAGTTAAAGTAACTTTTATTTGATCCTTATTTCAATAATTTTTTATTTAGTCAATGCCTAACTCTCATTATGATATTCAGCTTTCCCTTCCATCACTTTTTAGTACCTTCGCGCAGAGAAGAGCCACAGCTTCTGTCAGTAGCTATAAACACCCCTATATTCTTCCTCCGCACCCATTCGCCAAGAAAATCCAATAACACACACATACGATCCCTATATTCGCGTATCGTAGCTCAACCATCGTCCCTCGCAACGTGAAGCACAATCTCGGCGTTGTCAGGTGTCGCGGAACTTCCCTGAAGACCCTCGAGGCCCATTACAGTTCACCGTCATCGCCCTCCGCGGATATTCCAACCGCTCGAAATGGATCCGCGTTGTGCCTGCCGCGATCTCAAAACCGCCAGCAGAACTGGCCTTACAATTAGTTGCAACAAAAGCACGCGCTGAAGTGGCGCCAGGCTGTTCCGCAGGCTGGGCCTAGGAGAGCGCCGAGGCTCTCAGGATTTCCGTGTAATTGCGTTTGCGTCATCTCGACGGGCCGTGGAACGAGAACGCCATTATCCCCGTGGAAGTTAGGCGAACCGGCGCGGCGTCCGAATGAATGTGAGGCGAGCGGAGTGGCTAAGGGTCTCGGGTGCGGCGAGAGGGTGGAGGTCGGCGTGCTGCTTGTATCGGCGTCGATCTCATCAGGAACATAACACTGGCACGGAGATTTGATAATGCTGACTGGATTTTCGTACAGGTCGGATGCAATTACTGCGGCCTGCTTTACGACTCCCGCCGCGCGACAATAAATCTAGCATGGACGCCTCTAAATACCTCGCTCAGTCTCGCCTTCAGCTTTCATCCTGCGCTCCTCGATCTCGCTAACTGCTACATTGGAGATTCAAGGGACAGATTCTTCCTCTCAGAGGGCGTAGGGTGTATGTATCAGGTTGCTGCATAATTTCTGCTCGCCACTTTATTTATATTATAAGTAGGTAATATGGTTTCTTCGACGCACACATTAATTGGGAATAAACGAGTTTCTATTAACCGTTTAACTGGCACGGCCCTTTTTATTATTCGGGCCCAAACTGGCAACATCGAAAAATTAAGTGTATCACGCAAAATTTGGTATACAGGGGTTTTTTGAGTCGCTGTACCGATTCCGAGGGTTATTTTTTTCATCTGACACCGCCAATCCCTAAAAATAGAATTTAGGGGTGAGTTTGTCAATTCTTTACTAAATCTTTTTTTAGTTAAAAATTTGTTATTTGTGAAGTTTTCTTGTCTATAATTCGATTGCAGTAGTTATTTTTTCAATGCCACCCCTAACCCGTGAATTTGAATACAATACGAATAATTTATACAAATCCCAACAATTCGCTACTTAGTCATTTTGGTTCGGCCATTTTGAGTCTGCCACTTTGAATTTTACAATTCCAATGTCAAATTTAGATTCAGCGACCCCAAAAACAATTACATACCAAGTTTCATTCAAATCGTTTGAAAATCAAAAAAGTTATTCCATTTGATCATATATGATATATAAGCAGAATTGGCCAAATTTTTTTTGATCATATATGAATATATGATACATTGGCAGTTAACCGGTTAATAATCAATCAACGATATATAAATACTCTATGATCCCTAAGCAGTTGTTAAGATTATAGAATTAACATAATTTGTTTACAAATTCAAAAACTTATATACAGAAGTATGTACTTTTATTTTAATTATTTGAAAAATAATGGAAAGATGGAGAGTTGAGGGGAATTCACAGAACGAAAAATCTTTAATCTACCTTAATTGCAGAAGAAATTAGCTCGAAATAAAGCAGGTCCCTATCGAGTGATCAGGTAATTTCAAGCGTAATTTGTGATAATCCTTTACTGTAGCATCCTCGTGGGAAAATAGTAATACGGTGGCAAGTTTAAACGATGTTAGCAACGTAAATTCCATTGTGTGAGAAGTGAAAAGAACGATGTGAAAACGTTAACAGATTTTCTTGTTTACGTAGATACAATTTTCCGTGTATATCTCACCGTGCACTATATCACCTTACGCCATAATTTCAAATTTCGAAAGACATCTTCACCTTTAAAACCTATATATACTTTACTGACATCTATTTTGCATCTAGAGGCTGATAACGATAATAAATAGCACACAAATATATTTATAGTGGTCTCGAAATATAATTCCCTGTTTTTCAGTCTTGCGACGATTAATCTCACAAAGAAACATCAAAGCCTTCCCTACTCTCCGCGCTCCCATTGAAGGTTCCTTTCGCCCTGAATTGAACTGAAATTGCTGACTAAAATATTACCAGTTGCAGGATGAATCCAAACTAAAACAAATTGGAGTAATACCACCATCAAATAATCAACTTCTGTAAACACGGGAAGAATTACATGATTTATTCGAGAAACGCCCGAACTACGGCTGTATTTATCTTCCCCAACGGTGGCCGGCCACGAAATCCGAGGAGCTAATTTATGAATAAAAGCTGGCCGCAACCTGTATGCAAACGTTCCTCATCAGCTATTTAACGGCTTCGAATTACCATACCGAACAAAAATAACCATCCACGCTCGGGGAAAAGTTTTTCCACGGGAAAGTTTTTCGATCCTAGGAGTGGCCGAACTTTCATCCAGTGAGGGATGCTGTTTCTTTGTAGCGGCAATATCTATCCCACAAGTTGGGTCAAAAGTAAGGAAGTAACTAAAAAAGAATGAACGTTCTTTGGCTATCTGATCTACTTCCTCGCCTTTCTCCATCCCTCTACCACCCCCACTTTTCCTACTTGCAGTGATTAGCGATCGATGGCTCTGAAAAGGGGGCTGGGGGGTGGTAATTACACTTGGGCTGATTGCAACAACGTCGAAACGCCTTGGCACCATAATGTGCCGCGCAATTGCCGCGCCCGGCCCCTCCGTCCGTTCCTCGAGGCGTCCTCGTCGCGACGCTCCTGTGCCCTTTTCGCCTCTATCGCAGCTCAAAGAAACGAAGTAAACACTTGGAACCATGCCTTTTGCCGCCGCGAAACGACGAAGCTGGAGGAAATGATAAAACGCTCTCCGCGTAGCAAAGGAAAAGTCTTTGAGATAATTAGTGCGGGACGGCGCATACGAGCTTGAAGCTGGGCGTTCTTGGTGACTGTGAAGTCTGATTTCTTTGATAATTTTGACGTTACGTGTCAGCTGCGAAATATCGTGGCAAACGACCTTGTGGGTGGTGGTAGAGGCGATAAACTGGATGTACCTACAATGAGTAACGAAAATATTCAGACATTTTTCAAAATCGCATAACTTTTTTTAAACTAATTCAAACGACTTGAGTTTTTTTAAGAAGCTAGAAGGATTAGTTTGCTAAGTGGCATGTTTTGTCGTTTTGTAAAAAATGCAATTGGTCGGAATAGCAAAAACATAGTAAAAGTTATTTTTTTAACTCTTTTTTGTAAGCCTGCAATGAAAATTTAAAAAAAAAACCGTTTGTAGATTTAAGTAAATTGTATACACGCTGAAAGTCTCATCAAAATTTTCGCGATAATCGCTGATTTCGGGAATTTCTGCGATTATCGACCTTATTCTGCGATCTTTAAACATATGTAGTTTAGAGAAACGTTAAACGATTTTGATATTATATCTTGCACTTCATTATTTAACATCGCTCACGTTTGCCTGTAGACTTCTGTTTACTACCTTTCACTCTATCTCGTGTCTTTTATACAATAACTAACTGGTCAAAATTGTTATCAGTAACTATACACGAAGGAGAATTTGTAATTACATAATTACTATCGAAGATATCCCACCAGAAAATCGTCAGGTATAATGTTAGGTTCACGGTTATTAGCTTGTAATGCACGGGTCGCTGGTCATGTTCGAACCATATCGACGATCTTTACACGTTACAAGGTCATTTGGTGTCATTACCATGTTCGTAACTAAGCATTGGCATGGATTAGACATTCGCGAAAGCAGGCATAATTCATTAAAGGGGGGTTAGCCTTGTGGACATCGTCATCGGTATAATCGCGTGCTTTTGATGGTTGCATTCAACCAACCACTTGCCATCAAGCGATTCGATTCAATTTTTGTCTGTTGATGGACTTGGAGTGAGCAACGATGTCGAAACTCATTGTGACAAATTATTGATTGCACCTGGCAAAATGACTAATAAAGATGTCCTGTTGAAGAGCTTGTTACTATTTACGGTCAATTTGGTAACGTTCGCGTTTGTCTAATTTTGCTCGAATTTGATGTCGAAGACAGTGATACCGAAATATTAAAACCAGAAATTTTAATTGAATAAAGTATTCTGAAATTCTTTTGGTATCAATAAATTCTTTAGACTGCAATTATGAAACATATTGCGTCATGGAATTAGGAATGACAATGCGATAATCCTGCATATGGGAGAGATATCTTTGAAGTGCTCGTTACAACGAACCCTATAAAATGCCACGAAACGAAAGACGCAGCGAAGGTAGATTGGAATCGATGGAATATAGGATAGGGGTAGTGCAACGAAATTACATTTCTCGTGAAACGTCGCGGGAATCTGTAACATGATTTCGACCGTGATTACGAATCAGATTGTGAATAAAAAGCTGCCTGCCGCCATCGAAGTCAGGGTAATACGCTTTTCCCTTGAACGCTTTTTTTAGCGTGCTAGACACTCTGCACCTTTCCTGACGATTCTTACGATGCTGATATTCAATTTCACCCTACGGTCCCTCTTTCACTTAAACCTGATTTATTGAACGCCATTTCATTGTATTTCACTACATTAATTTTCTTCTGATTTAGAGCTGGAAGCACTTCCATAAGTTAAATGAACATAAATCAACATGTAACGACTTCAAAATCATGGTAGAAGCACTCAAATCAGAGTTAGGCATTAACTAAATAAAAAATCATTTGAATAATGGATCAAATAAAAGTTACTTCAACTTTAGATTATTCGTCGAATAAAGTTAACCCGGATCAACTTTATTCGAAATTTATTTAAATAAAAAATTTTCTCGTATCTGATTCAAATCCCTAGTGTGAGAGGTAAAAAGCATTTCTCTAAAATTTCTGGCAATGAAACTACTCGTGCCTGTTCTTCATCACAATTTTAGCCTAATTATAAACAAATCCATTCGAACCACTTTTCAGTAGAACCACGCCCCGTCACCGAATTTCTTTCTCGTTTCATGCAGAGAGTGTTTTCGTTTCACGAGTCAGAGGCCTGAGCATTTAATCGAGCTGCGACGAGAGAGCTCGAGGCAGCGGTGAGAAGTATTCGAGTCGGATAACTCGAAAACTCGGAGAAGGGTAAGGTAGAGTGAGGTGAAAGGAGGAAGAGAAGTGGGGGCAAGGAATGCCCAAGTCGAAAGAAAATGCAAGAGGAACGGGGCAAAAGATGAACGGATATCGCGTCGACGATCTTATTAGAGATCCTTCAGCGCGGTCTGCCAAACGAGTTATTTAAGTTGGATGAGAAAAGGAATGGAGCGGGGGAGAGCGAAGACGATGATGAAGATAAAGGAGTACGGGAAGACGGGGGAGCGGAATTAAAGCTCGTCAACGATGGGAGCAAGTGCGGGATCGCGTCATAAAGAGGCCAGACTCTTTTCTGTCTGCGTCTCTTTATCAGCGGCACCGTTTAAGGGATATATTAATTAAGAGGCTGTATGATTTAATAACGTCGCAATTACCGAAGTGGCTTACCCTGGACGGTATAACGTATACCGGTTGAGCCTCGACCCCGAGATTCCTCTGGCCAATCTTCATGCAAATTGCTACCCCTGCGGATCTCTCCCTGTATATACTTGGAAACAACCGTCCTAAGTCCTGGCTGCGGGCGTTGTTGAGGACTTTGACCTGTTCCGTTTTGGCACGACGTGCGTTTGACTCCTTCGTTTCTCAGACGGGTTGTGAGAGCCACTTCTTCACAAACGAAATAATGTGTTTTACTGTTAGTATGATCACCATACGAATCACATCTGTTATCTACAGTCTTCATTCAGGACGTATCGAATTTTCCCGTATTTCTTTGCTATCACTCCCTAGAAAGGATAATTTCATAAAAAAATAATCCCTGAAAAAGTTTATTTGCAATCGGACAACAGGAAAGGGTGTCGACTAGACCTTAAGGTTTAGAATTCATCAATGGTTTGGATTTAAAGAATTCCTCAAAAATAGTAAGCTCTATCGAAATATTGTTCATATAATAAAGCTATTCATGTAATAAAGAAGCCATGTGTAAAAAAATTGGCTGTTTGGAAAAATTGTTTTCAAACAGATTTTGACGCAACCAAATATGATAAAAACAGCACACTTGATATTTTAAAATTCTTGTAATTAAAATGCACAATTATCAACTAAACTATACTAATTTGTAGATTAACATTAACTGCTACTATACTGGCAGTTGTATTTTAATCACAACGAGTATTGCTACATGCGAGTTGTATTATATATATACAGCACCAGCATTCTGTAGCGGTTTCCATAGCCATAAAAATGCCACGTTTGATTTATGTACGTGGAAACATACAGTGAATACTTTAGCAGCACGCCAGTAATTTCTGTAGCATTCGTATACCTAGCACCAACATATCAACACTTCTGTCAGGTCGTGCCATTTGAATCAGTTAATCAAAAGGAGGAAGCCCTTCCTCTGGCTTGAGAAAAAAATCGCTTATTTTTAAAAACTAAATTTTATTGAGTTTATAATAAAGGAATTAAAATTTTTAAATTTTTAATTAAATTGACATTTTGTAAAATGGGGCAAACAAGCAACCACTCGTCGCCTGTCAACCGTTTCGCGAAACTGCCCTCCCCCTCTGGAAAAAAGTCTATGGACCAGAGTACGCTAACAAATACACTTAAAATGCTATAAAAAAATCTCTTCTAAACTATTCGATCTTAACTGAACAAATGTGATAAACAAATTTCTAGTTACCGTTGGGTCTCAATGGTCTCAGCAATAGAATCATAAATTAAATAGATCGAGCCCTCGATCAAAACTTCCCGAATTCTGCAATCCTTCTTAATAACAGCTGGAAACAGCATAATAATCAGTAAAACCCTTTGCATTACAGTACCTGTAAAATAGTGTTCTTAAATGTAGTTATTTTCTGGAAACAGTTGAATCCACTACACCCATATAACAAGTTTGGATATATAAATAGTTTCTGAAAACCATTCAATTACATATTAAAATATCATCATTCATGTAGATATTCGCAATTAATTCGCGTGTTAAATTAAATTCAATAAAAGCTAAATGAAAGCTGAATTCTTTCCTCGAAGCTACTAATTTTCCAATACGATAACAGTCTTCCAGTATAACAGTATCGAAACGTCACAGTGGGGATTCAGCGAGGTGAGAAAGGTACGGGCGAAGCTGCGGATATCAAATGGGTCCGTGGATGTAGTACATCGAATGCGGGGTCCGTATGTTACAAGCATGAACGCCTTCCCTGAGAGAGCGAAGTAAATCATCCGGGTCTTAAACGGATCGCGGTCGAGGAGGTTCTGAATGAGGTTAGCCAAGAAAAGACAAACCATCGTCGTCTCGGCCAGCAGTCTCGAGAAATCCACGGATTAACCTGGCCCAACTTTTCCCCACGTTTGAAGAGTCTACCTCCCGCCCCGATACAGCCATGCTCCCTTATCCGCCCTACTAATATTGGCGCAGCAAACTGTTTTGGCCCAGAAGAGGAGACGCTGGATACCGTCTGCTACATCCTGTTCCTCCCGCAGGACTCGCACCCCTCAATGTGGCTTCCGGGCAACCACTTCTCTGCTTCGCCCCCTTCATGTCTTCTGCTGGAGAACTTGGCCTGGCTGACTCGTCCACTACCATTGTTTCGCCGTTCCTCCTCCTGCGCGTTTAAGTTTCGTAAAGTGAAATTTTCCGCGTGCCCGATGGCTTGTTTCACTCGCGCGCACCTCATCCAGAATGGAGGGGGCTGGAATCTTGCTTAGTATTCCACGGATTCCCCATCAGTCACTTTGCTCTCGCGTATGTGTCACGAGTTGAAGGTCCTAGAGGGAAGGATCTTCTGAGGAAAGAATGGAGATTTGGGAGATCGTTACATCTATTTAGGTTTCTCCATGGGTTATTTGTGTGGGTGTGTAGTTCCACTTTTTATTGGGGAGTTTACTTTGGGTAGCAAAATTGGGAAATTTTTAATTATATGTAAATGGTAAATGGGGTCAGTTGGGAAGATTTGGGAAGATGGTGGAAAGTTGAAGAATTTTATAGTTCTGAAAGATTTTGAAACAGTAAATATGGGGATTCATCATTAATGGACTCAAATTTGAAATGACTATCCCCCCTTTCGAGCCCGGATAAAACTTTGATTGTCACCGACTGTCAAAGGGATGAAATTAGGGGGAAGTGGTGTGATGACCAGGGTTCATGGTAGCCAATATTTTCCGCTGGGTTCTATAAAGTAATTATGCAAAATTTGATTTAGATCGGCTGAAAAAATCGGGGTAATAAGTATCCTATATGTTATTTCTGGTCCTAGACTACGCGTATACAAAACTTTACAAAGATCCGTTGCGTAGTTGCGACGTGATTGAGTAAGGCCGCTCGTCCACGAATATGTTCGAAGACTTCAATTTTTATATTCCATAAATCCCTTGCGCAACTGAAGGTTTTCGAGGACAGAATATTATCAGAAATTCTATTGAATAAAAAAGAAACACATGGTATAAACATTTTATAATGACGAACTTAAAATAGCTGGCAGGCCAGTGCATTGAATATTTTATTCACAGCCACTATTGCTTCTTTCTCAACTTGAACTCGACAATTAGCTCATAATCGACCGGAACTGTGGTTTACTTTCGCTAATAACCGTCGAGCCGATATCTCCGCGACCTCTTTTTAGCCCGGCCTTGCAGATAAACGCTGAACAATTGGCAGCTGAAGTGAATCAATGGAAATGAAGGAAGGAAGAAAGGAAACGAAGGAGATCCGTGGGACATTAAGCCATAGAAAACACTCTTATTTCTTGACACGTTTGTATCAGTAGATCCTGAAACCTCACCCCTTTCCTCGACGTTCGGGATCCATCGGGGTGGGTATAAATAAAACTGTTGTAGCGGTACAATTTCCTGGGGGATTTGGAGGAAGTAGTTGCTGGTATCTAGATAATAGAACGGCGATATAACAAAAGCAATTTTATTAAGACGTCGGACCGTACGATTCGATTTATGACGCAATTCAAACTCCTTTCGTGGCGGTTTATACAGTGACCTCGGAAGTTGATTTAAGGAGATTTTTAATAGCCCGAGTAACGGACAGTCGCATTGAATTTATGTGGGGGCTTCGGTTTGAAATTGCTGGGGAACGTTAAAAATTTATACGCTCGAAAAGTGCCGAATCTCGATGGACGAGTTCCGAACAAAACTGGTGTCTTCTATAAATCCTGGACTCGAGAATAATTCTTTGTAGTTTATGGCGAGAGTATTTGATTCTCTGTGTACATGTTTGAACCTGGCAGGTGAATTTTCATGGGTCAGTGACGATGGTTCTAACGTAACTGCTTTGTTACTAATATTATATTGCAAGGGTAACGTAATTAAATCATTGACTACGTGAGTTTCTCTCAACCTATTTGAATCACGCCCCCCTTGCATAATATTCAAATAATTTGGCACCCCCAAAGAAGGGGCTTTATAAAAAGAAAAGATAATTGGGTTTTACTCTTTAAATAAATTTTTATAGTCACCCGATGAATTTCCTTGAATTTGTAATAAAAATATTTTTATACGTTCAACTCGACTCTCCCTAAAATTAAATCCTGATTGCGCCATGGGCTCAGGTGGTATACGTACCAGGTACGTAAATAAGGGTAAACAAACTGCAGAATACGAGACGTACCTATCTTTCGTACTAGGTGTACAGCTTCCGTGTTCAAGTGACACGAACGTGTGCGAAAGGAATAGGAATTCCTCCGTCAGCGCGGGGTCCACGGCACGAATAATCCCGAAATAATTAACGGCTTGGAATTCGATGAGGGGGCTTTGATCGAGCGAGCTTACGTGCGTGGAGTATGCGCTCGGTACAAGGTCGGTAAAAAGAGGCCCGATAAAGGCGTATAAAAGGAGAGGAGCTTTGGCTCGTTCAATCTCCTCGTATGGAAACTGATATTCTATAAAGCGTCGAGCGGCGGTATACTCTTTCAGCCTTTTGGAATACGCATCTGTAACACATGATGACAAAGAAAGAGGATTACGTTGAACGTGAAAAAGGATAAAATGAAACGAATAACGATAGCAGGGCGGGAAGATAGTACGCGTATCCCTTCCCCTCTCTGTTCACATCGCCCCTTTTACTCTTATTTTCCCGTTGTTATGTGAACACCATCTCCCCACCTATTTGCGTGTCTTGCAGGACAGATTTATTTGTACTTTGCCGCCCCTACAAATCGACGTAACTGTCCACGTTGTTAGGAAACTCACCACCACCTAGAAACGGGATCCTCACTTGGGTTAACAAGGATATACCATCTTCACTGGTGTCATCCCAAAAAGGGATGAAAACCCACAACTGTTTCCGCTTTGAATAATTTTTTAAGCTTGTCGGTTGGGCAACGTAAGAGAATTAGGACAATATTAAGAATAAAGGATTCTAGATCCGACAGGTTTGTTGAAGCTTTCTGTACACAGGGGACCATTACTTTTAGAAATTCCTAGTTCACATGGAACCACCATTTGGGCGTCAAAATATCACACCGATTAATCCAACAGGACCCTTCAAAGGGAACCACATGAGGTGTTACGCGATGGTTTTGAGAAAACTTCCTAGAAAAGTAGAAAATTGGAAAATATTTGACCCCCGTAAGTGTAGACACCTAATGGTTTACGAGATCTCCCAGTTTCAATTTATTTCTTTGTACCCAATTAATTGAAAAAGAAATTCTTCATTTTCGACAAACACGACTGCCTAGTTACTTCAAGTGCCTGAAACATCAATATATTGACATTTTGCATTGATGAAAGAAATCCTTTGATTTTTGGAACCGAAGACTCCTGAATTCCTTTGGGATTTCAGATTTTAGTCTCATTTTATTAAGAATTTATTATTAAAACAAAGTTAGTTTCTTAGTATGAGTTGCTATATGTACATTAGAGATTCCAACATAATTTGTTTATTTTTATATATCGAATGGAGAAGAGGTGGGATTTTTTAAACAAAGTAAATTGAAAGTTTTTTTTTATTTGAAAGTATCTAGATTGTTATCAGGGAGCTTTATTAAACTTTAGAGGACCGGATTTTTTTTTAAAAAAAAATAGTGGTTACAGTTGGAAACTGAAAACCACTCTTTTTTTATTATTTATATATATTTTGTGCAGAATTGGAGGACTTGCACAAAGCTCCAAAAGGGCTTTGCTGGTCCGGAACGGTAATAAAATTTTTAACATTTTTTAATTTCAAAAACACGGTATGTCGGGGAGGTTTTGATGCCGTTGATTACGAACCTGTAGTCGTATTGTAAAAATGTTTAATCTACATGGCAGTTTTACTGACCTAATCGAATGAACATATAACAAAACATTCATAAAACCTTTTTTTAGCGATATCCAGAGCTAACGGCATAGACATAGAAAGTTTTTGTATCATCTTTTCTTCTTTTTTCCATGTTTTTATTATTATTTTTGGTATTTTTGTGTTGATGCAGGAATTATTTTATTTTGTTATATTTTTTGTGTTCTTTTCAATAGAACGAATTTATAATCGAACATACCTATACAAAAACACAGTCGAACACTAACACACACCTACGTATTTATACTTTATATCATTATTAAGTAGTGTGTTCACTCAAAACCCCAAAAAGAGCTTTCCCGGTCTACTAAAGGTAAAACATCAAACAAGGATGCAACGAAATAAAAATATGAATTGTAATTCATTAAGCTGTAAATTTTCCAATAAATTATAATGGCGAATGGCAGAAATATTCTACTTGAAATAGTTAAGACGTGCTTTCAGAAATTGAATGAAAAGTAATTTCTCTGTGATTTACGAGCCACCACTTTCGAGACATCCGAAGAATTTTGTAGAGCTTCGATTGAATTCGAAGTGGAAGCTGGTAGACACAGTTACTTCCACTTCAAATACGTGCATCGTACTTAATATTCCAACGCCGAGTGCAGCTGCAGAGGGAAATGTATTTTTGTAAAATTATTACGCCTCGTCATTTGAATGGAGATCGATTTCTAATCAATTGCTGATCGTGTTTCCATAGCATGCGCGGCGTCGCTGAAAGGGCGAATCTTCACACCTTTCAATGTTTTCAAAAGGGTAATCCGAGTCCTTTCACGATCGATGCCAATGGCCGATGTAATTACCTGGGAGCTTGCAGCACGTGCAAGGTGTACGAACAGTACTTGATTAGCTCTTACTCGCGACCATTCATCGCTACTTACCCTAGCACGTGCTTTGGTAGGTATATTTTTTGCACAGCGACTAAAGACTAAATTATTACTTCGAAAATATCTCGAACCCATTTCGCAATTAGAAAACAAGTTTTTCGTCATCATTTCGCTTTCTTGTTATTCCTATCTCACATTCTATTTAAACCTTTGGACCAAGACCAACTACATAATCAAAATTTATTATCTGCTCACTCAGAATCAATAACAGTTTAGTGACGAGTTTAGCGAGCTAGTAATTAATTAAACACCAACTTTCGAGTGTTTTTTTATGGTTCTACTTTCATTAAAGTAGATCATTTACTTTAAAGTAGAGAATTTCAATCTAGAAATCTAGAAAGAGCATCATATACTGCAAAAATGGTTATAATGTGTAACTAAAATAATTGTGATTAAATAATTGTAACTAAATAAATATTAAAAATTGGCACTATGACAGGCAAAAAAAATCAAAGTCGTGGAAACCAACCCTAAGCAGGTCAGGAGGGTAGGGAGCTGCATCGTCTTGCCTGAATTTCTCTTCTAGCGATCTAGCGATCGCAAGGGGGGTGGACTGTTTTATAAACCGAGAATCTCAAATGGGGTTAAAAATAAAATCGATATGCCGCATCCTCGGGGTGGCCTGTCCGCGAACAAGCAGAAGACCTCCCTTGCCACACCCTCGGTAGTCCTTCCATCCACTGCCGCGTTCCTTAAGTCTTTCCAACGTACCAGCATCCTTCGGCATCCACTGGAATGTACAGAGATAGCTGGAGGATTACGCCAAGTTTTTTTTTCTGCACTTTTTTCCCCGCTGGGAGGGCCAACGTGACGGGAATAAATGACAGTCATCCGTTTCGAAGCACTGCACTCAGTGCTCCCCCTTGCTGTCGCGCCCCTCATACCACGGCAAAGTGTTTCTCAAAGTATGACCCGTGACCCACTAGTGGGACGTAAAGATCCTGCTGGTTCACGAAACTTTCCACTGGGGGCCATGCCCCCGATTTATTTAAGAAGTCAACGTTATAATATTTAGGAGTGAGCACTCCCCGTTTCCAGATTGATGATATTATACATTTTAATCGCACGAGACGCATTAAATATTGCAGCACAATGTCGTGGATTTGCACTGGATCGACCATTTAGCATGATGTAGCGTGTTGGTTTGAAATAATGTAATATTCTGAGGGTGGTTCTAGGGGGATATGAATAATGGGATAATGCAAAGATATCTTTTGCTAAAGAACAACAAGGAATAAGTGTGTGTTAAATGCGATTTGATGATTATTAGAATTAGTCCTCGTTGGTATTTAAATGTCTCACACATTCCATAACAAAGTGTTCAGTTTTGACAATTGATGGCAGGGATTTTGATGAAATTGAAATATGATCTAGACAACGTAAAATTAGGGGGCGGGGTGTTTAAGTTAGCATTTTATTGATGTCGAATTTATTTAAAAATTACAGTCCTTCAAAATTTGCTATTTTTGCCCATTTTAACAAAAACAAACTTTATGAATTAATTCTTCTCTCTAACACTTAAATAACTTTTAACGTTAATATCAAACATTTTTATTAGTCACATTCGTTTTGTGGAGGTAGGTATGCTACAGAGTGATTGGTTCATACACGATTTAAAGAGTGAGATAGTGCGAGTAGGATGTCTGATCGAAAGAAAATGAGAGATTCTGGGATATCAGGCTTCAAGGATTTTGGAAACATTCATACTTAAAGTCAGAGTCAGGTAGATCATGGCTCTCTAAAATGTTTGATTATTGTACTTATATATTGCTGCGAATTAATTGGTTTTTTATGTGTTAAATAATATTAAAAATATAGATAGTTCCTTTTCTTTTGGTTTCAATGTAAAATATTAATTACTTACATATTATTGGTCTGAGAATCATATTTTTCCATATCACAGAGACAGAAATTCTGGATTATGTACATTGAAAATATTTTTGTATTTTAATTCTCTGTGTAGTAGGTAATACCTCTTTAACAAAACAAGGAGTTTAAATAACTCAAAGAATTTCTCTTTTGATAAATTGTCTGTAGGCAAAAGAACCTGAAAGGTAGTGGCACATGATATGTGACTACATCTAAACGAACGCCATTTACCTCACTTTTTGTAACCTACACCATGTTTCTCCCAGAATCAAACAGAATACCTCCTTGGAGGAAATCTTTCCGTGGAGGGAGGATAAAAGTTCAAGGTTTTTTATCTACACCCTATTGTGACAGATATTAATTGGTCTTTTCATGAAACCAACGATTACTCATCGTCAGATCGTCAAATCTACAGAAACAGCAATACCAATAATGAATTTAATGACAGATTTCACTTAAATGTTTCCTTCAATGATTTTACAATAATATGAAAAAGCATCTAATAATATCGAACAACATAGTATAACAATGTTGCACATATTGTATACAAATAAACCAGATTCCAATGAATGTGTTTATAGAGAGGTTTCTTATTCAAAATTCTTTCTCATTTCTTGCATTATATTTGTAATAAAAAAAATATGAATCTCTCTAAAAAGAAGACAAAAAACTGTAATAGTTGAACTGGCATATTCTAAGAAATATTTCTCATTTAATATTTTCTTGACCAACCAACTATTTACAGACAAAGGTAACTAATTACCCGAAATTGCGTGCAGGGCGATTGGAAGTCGAGGGATTTCTTGACTTGTTAGCTCCGAAGTATCCTAATTCTATACACGAAACCAGTATATACGAACAGTAACTAAGTCTTTATAGAGTTGCCAACCCTCGTCAGTTTTCTCCTGTTTCGCTCAATCTTTCTCTCGCAACGATCATCCCTTAGCTTCTATTCGCGTGATTCCGTTACTGCACGTCGTGGTAACGCGGATTTACCCGATTCGCAAGCCTGATTTCTCCATCCAGATGGATAGAAACGGCTAGGAGTTTTTATGATGAAAGATCTCTTCTGGATGTTAAAAACGAAGCGCTTCTTGGTGGTTTGCTCATTTATCTTCACTTGCACTTTCATTTCTACAGGCTTCTGACTCGCATACGCGTTTCTTCACATTGTAATGCTGAAGAGTGCTGGCAGAGGCTCGTTTGTTAGGAGGAGTATAAGAATAGTGTGTTCGAATAGAATTTACATATGTTTAATATGTATGAATACAAAAAGGGGAACAATAACCTCGCGAAGAGAAGAAAATGAAGACAAGAGTGGGACTCGATACATTTGTGTGATAATTATAAGATAAATATAATTCTAACACTGGTTCAATTTTCATATACGACATATTGCAATCGAAATTAGAACGTGTGAGTATAAGCAATAAATAATTTTGTACTTCTAGCTCCTACACAGTTATCAAAGTATGCAAAAGGATTCTTATTCATTACATAGAGTATGAAGATAGATTTTTATTTCCAGTAGTTAGCTATTAGAAAAATTAGACGTCGAACGAAGTATTTAATATATTATAAAAATATGGATCGTTTAAATTGTATGGGCATAGGAAAAAAGCTTTGTAAACAGAGAAAAATATTTCTTCCATTTGTTGAATTTATTTTGTGCCCTAAATCGATTATTATCACACGCTCATGTAATTAGCAAAAAAGCATCAAAGCCTTTCAAAGGCACTTTGATATTATAATTCTGCTTCATGTTACGAACACTTCGTTACTTACAACGTGTGCATTTTTCACGAAGCCATTACCGTCAAAATGGAAAAGAGACCTTGAATATATCAGGGTGAATATATTCATTACTTTTCCGTGGTGTGTCTGTATATATTCCACAGGTAGGGCACTAGCTACAAACGTGGTTTAATGATGTAGCAGGGGCCTACTTGTCCGCGTGTCCCCAAGCAAGAAACTAAGTTAAACCTGAAAGCTCTCGAAAACATAACCATAGATGTTTCTGCATGGCATGACTACAAGTCACGTTTTCGAACACGCACAGGACAAAATTTATTTCACTTGACATAATATACTGTTCGCTTACAGAGTTCATTTCCAAGTATTCCCTTGCACATTGCTTCCAAGATTTATGTATGTGTAGGCTAAGTAGGCTGTAGCTCAGGACAGCAAAATTTTGGGGGCGTTAAATCGTTGGAGGAAAACAATTGAAAAGTGTTTAAGCACAAAGGCTTGATAGAACTTTAAAAACACTTCGCTTTCTATTCATGTAGCAAATTATCAATAATTCACATCTGAGTTGTCATATTGAATTAATTCCAAAATTATCTCAGCTCTTGTTAGGCTAAGGTTTGGCTTCTGGTTTGCGGACCAAACAGCTTCCGCGAGAATGACTGTTATTCGTTCATTTTCTAATGTTTTTCTATAACAAAATTACTGAGAGTTGCTACATACATTTACTTTCAAAATAAGCTGTAAAAAGTTTAAGTTGTAAAAAAATATACAGTAGATATTTCACAAAAAATCCTGAAAATCTCGTTCTCTTTCGCCAGCTGACTAAGCATAACCTCTTAATACACTACAAGACTTCAAAGCATCCATTTCGTTAATCTCCTATCGCAAGTAGCCGCGAATCTCTTACACAATAGCCAACGAACAAGAACGCCAATCCCGGGATAGACGGAATTAAATTGATGTAAATATCCGGGATATCAGAGATTGCTTCCGAGTGAGTGAATGCATAAAGTCGACGGTGCAAACGCCAGCAGCCCCCGCGCTCTCGATCCCCTAATGAACAGCCCTATAAAATCGGCGAGCTGAAATCATCCCTAAACGGTGAGCGGCATTCGCGGAGCATTCCTGGTCCGAGGGTGGAGCCCAGTCATCGGTATTCATCCTTCAGCACGTATTCGTCAGGGTGGATTGCCCTCCCGAGAAAAATCACGGCCCTTGTCCGTGACTATATTCCGTCTAGTCCCTCTGCGCCGTGCTTCACCTCCCCATCGAAGACCGCGATCCGCCGTGACTCCTTCGGCGATTCAATTTTCTTAGGATGGCGCGCGGACGTGCCGCCTAGAATAGCCTGAATAATATATACTCGTCGAATCGAGAACACGGAAGTTGAAATGGAAGGGTTGGATGGGCCCTTGGCTAGTATCGTTTCGAGTAGTTATTCATCCAGGGACAGCTCGCGAGGCACGAAGCCTAAGAATTTACCGCTTACTCGACCGTTTTAAGCCTCCAGCGGACAAGCACCAGCCATTTGCCTTTTTCCATCCACCCTCGTTTCTCAGCCACCCCGCTGACTCTCTCTTTCTCCTCTCTATTCGCCCCACCCCCTCCCGAGATTCTTCTTGACTTCCGGCGGCTCGCGGCACTCGAAAGGCCCCCAGACGAATTGCAGCGACCGCTTCCGCGCTGTCCCCGCTCGATTAATATTCCCGTGAAGCGCAAAAGCCTGGAACACGGGGGCTCCTTTTTGCTCACCGGGAGCCCCGGGGAGACCGGATGAAATCCTAGGGGGTCGTTACTAATCGGCGCTGTGAAAGTCGGTAATGGATTCAGGGGGTCGCGGCAAGACGCGGCACTGGTATGAATATTAAGTCTGAGATTTCGGCTGGGCGTTCCTGACCGGGGCGGGGAGGGTGAAGGGGTTGAGGTTCATTCCGGATGATCGTGAGAGTTGAATAATTTCGCGGTTGGCATCATTTGTGCGGGGAAATTTATTACGAGGGGGTCGCGGGTTCAAGTGTTCGGATCTGTGCGTTTAATCGGCTTGTATGTAACGGACGCTGAGGGTTTCTTTTAGAATTTCTAATTGCATTTGCGCTGATGTGCTTTTAATGTCTGCACGCTAGTTTTGCAAGCTAGTAAACAGAGTTCAGTGTAATTGTAGACTTTGCAGTAAGAAGGGGGAAACTTAACTTTTGGAAAATTAATAAACATAGCGTTAACGAAATATTTTGAGATAGATTTAAAGTATTTCATCCATTTAAAATCTACAGATTAACATAACATTGTATAAAAATTTACTTATCTCGCATAAATACTTACATTACACTGCATTGTTATGTTATTAAACTATGTGTTTATAGTTCATTAACCATAATATTGTGCAAACTGAAAAACACGTAAGTACTTATTGTTAATTAGATTCCACTCATTTTTATATATGTACTTACATTACTAAGCTAATTTCTTTTGCAACTGGCCATTAAAATTATTGTTATCACTAGAGTCAGTTTGTATCTTCTTCTAACGTAGCACTGCACTGTACCACTTTCTAAAACCTCACTCGAATCAATTAACTGAAGCAATTGCAGATGGTAAACGTTCTCTTCAACACTTCCGTGCGCATGAAATGTACTAATTAATAAGGAACTCAAAGCAGTGCGTTCAACATCGTCAATCATTCAAGTAGGCATACCTGCCTTCATAGCTCGATGAACAAACATTCGTGTCGTGAATGTAACGTGTATTTGATTACTCCTTGTTTGTTAATAACAGAAATTGGTCCAGAGACGTTGACGTATACGTGTAGCAGAATTCTCATTTCAAGTGAACCGCAGTCTCAGAGGCAAAGGCTTCAACTGGGCAACACCTTGTGCAATCGATCCGTACCTAAATTTCTGATTAAATGCCACTGAATAATTCAAACAGCGGGCGCAAACGAAAATACAGTTTCCATGCGAAATGAATCAGCGAGCTAACGAACGAGAGAGGACGAGAAATCTACTTAATTCTTAATTTACAGAGAATCGGTTCACGAATTTTGTATGGTTTTTTGTGTGCTCATCAAAACTTTCATCGTATAAATATGCTTTTCTGCCAAAAGCGCTGTATAACATCTTCACTGCGATAAAGTACCAGAACTTCTGTAGATTTTTCATCAGGCAATCAACATCTGTTCCATTACGATTTATTTGCAGGAGATTGAGCAATTTTAGTAAAATCATTTTAGGATGCAAATTGAGGAACTTGAAATGATTAATTTTTCAGATACAGAGTATACATCAAAGCTTTGCTCTGTCTTATTTACTAGTTCCCTCCAGTTGGAATATCCTAATTTTTTTAATGTTGCGCAAAATTTAGCTAGACTTATATTTTAATGCAGAGGGTTAACTTATGAGAGGTACACATTAATTATTTAATTACCTTCATTTAACAATGTAATTTAATTTGGAAACCTGCAATTTAAAATGTATTATTTTAAGCACTCCATCAATTCCATTCCATTTAACCTTTAGAGGGCCGGGCTGGCCACTATAGTGGCCACCTAAGAATTTGGATACTTTGCCGATCATTTTGGTGGTATATATGCATAAATTTTAAGAAAATAAAATTTACAATTTTAATGAAAAAATCCCGGCCCTCTAGAGGTTAAAAAGAAGGCGCAATTGCACCGACACGAAAGTATATAAAAGTAATACAGAAATATGCAGTGCTGATTACCTAGAATTTAATTTTGATTGTGATATTTCATTCTATCTGCAACTGTTTTAAAATTCAGGTAATTCCAAGAATACGACTTGTGGAATGCGAAAAATCTCTGTCGCTTTATGTAAAAAGAAATTAGTGTGATACATTTTCAGTGAATAAGACACATTTTTTTTCATTGCCCGTTTAATAAATAGAAAAAGACACGTTTGCTTATATTATCGAAAAGTAGGAAATTATTTAGACGCGTCATAGTTCAGTGAACGATTATCTGAATAATAACACTTTGATAAACGGCGACAAGCGAGACCCCAATACGGGTTACAAAGTGCATTAAACCAGCGCAAATTTATGCTCAACTATACCGATTGATAAAGCGCCCGAAGCAATCGTAAATCAGCGTTAGAATTCTGCTAACCGATATCCCGAAATTAAGCGATTTTCTTCTGAATGGATATTTAATGAACTCGTCTATTTCTGATAAATTGAAACGTCGTTCTCTATTGATTTTTCTTGACACTTCTATCGGGTTGTCAATACCAAATTCAAAGGGACTGTGTTAAATTTTATAACGAATCTGATTAAACGATCAATCACGCTGTGTAACGAGGACAATTTTATTTTCGAGTCTTTAATATCACGTTTCGAATTTCACTTTACTGTTCCTGCAGGGTTTATTTTAAATTATGGTGAGCATTTTAGACGTCGATGCGAAACATATCACGCGTCTGTCGAATTTTTTAAATTAACGCGAAGTGGGGCGCTGGAAAGGATTCAAAGATAGGATTTAAAAAATTAACAACTCGGCTGCAACGCACCCTCGTAAAGCGGGCTGCCACGTGCCAAATTAACCTTCTGTGACTAATTCCGTGAAAGAGAAGACAACTGGGGATTTCAAGCTTCCGTATTTGCGTCACGTCATCTTACGAACGGAGTGAAGCATTTAAATGAGAGCATCTAAAACATTCCTGGTTTCGTAAACTATATTCACCGTGTAACGATAAAATAATACCTCGGGTAGTTATAGTTTCGTTTGAAGTACGAAATCAAATAGAATTTTCGCTATGTACATCTTAATAGTGTGAGCAATAATTTTTAATTATATGTTATTACATACATTATTTCTTCGATATACTTGATCTTTTTTTAATATTATAATACACACGTGAAAAAAAGTTCCTCACGAGATAACTGATTTCCAAAGAGTGACAAAAATATTAGTGGCCGTTTTAAATTTATAGTTACATATTTTGTGAGTCGCGATGTATTCGAAGCGTGCACTGTAGAGATTCGAATATCGTGCTGTCACGTTGAACGAAACAGAGTTGCTCAGAAGTATCATACTTTTTCTCGTGCAGCTAGAGAGAATTTATTAAACGTAGCAACGTTTGGAGAAGAAAATTTACAATATAAAGGGTGGAAACGGATTCGTGAAAGTGGAGCACCATAGATCTCTCCTTTTTATCTGAACTTGTGACAAAGCATCGCGTACGTCCCCAGGATGGCTTAAGGATTTCAATGGAAAACGATAAGACTTATCTGCAAACGGATTTTTACAATGTTCCGAGTCGTGGAAAGTTTCTGGACGCTGATCTCCTTTAAGAATATACCGTCACAAGAGCGGTATCCCATATTATAGTAGGTACTTGCGTCAACAGAAACGACAACCTACGAAACGACGCCTACTAAAAAAATAATGATTATTTTACGTATATATGAGTTTTCAAAGTCATTTTCACATGTCCCTTTATTATTTCTTGCTCTATAAACATTTTTCTACGAATCTTTGATTTTATTTTTATTCCATAAATATAGAAATAGGATTTTTAAATTATTTTATTCAATTTGAAAATCGCGTAGCGATTTTTGGGACATGGGTGATATTAGGTACGGTTACCCTAATACATCATTAACCTAACTACATAAAAAATATGAACCACATGAGCGATTTGATGCTCGTACGCGCGCGCCTCGTGACACGAAAAGATAGCAAAGCAAAGCGGACAAGTGAGATCCAGCTTGAAATTGATATTACGCAAAAATACAAACACATAAACTGTTCTATATAATACGTCCCCCACATCGGGGTCTAGAGAAAAGGAGATTCGGGAATGACTGGAGGATGAGGATGTTTGTGCTTGATACGCTAGTGGTAACGGTGTTGTTGTATAGGGGCAGAAAGCGTGGAAATGCAAGGAAGGGATGGAAGTGGAAAGAGTACGAGAGAGATTCATTAGATGGACGTTAGGGCTGGAGCGGTACATCCCGGACTATGTGGCGATGGATGAAACCAAGAGAGAGAGAGGATGAGAACGACAACAGGAAGAAGAATGTTAGGAATGGAGGGGAGAGAAAGTCGGAGCAATAGCGAGAAGGTGTTTAGAGAAGGTAAGAGGGAAGGGTAGGTAGTGGGATATAGTGGGTGGAGGAAAGGAGGCGGCTCTTCTTCTCGAAGAGAGGGAATTTGCAGCGGAGAAAGTATTGAGGAGGGAAACAGAAGTGGAGGATTTGAGGGCTGAATTGGAGCAAAAGAACCAGGAAAATTCAGGAGCAGGGAAAATAGAGTAAGGGGAGGGATGTATAACAGGTGGTACAGGGAGGTGAGAACGGGAGGGGTGGCAAAACAAGAGAAGGGGGAGAAGATGATTAGGGCTGCAAGATTCAGGATGGGAAATGAGATGAGAGGGGGAAGGTACTGGTTGCAGAAGGAGAAAAACTTGTGCAGGATATGTGGATGGGAGCAAGAGATATGGCGGCATGTGTTGGAGAGATGTGTAGATGGGTAAGGGAAGGGGTAGAAGAAAGGGTTAGAGCAATATTGGGAGAGAAGTGGATGGGCCAAATGCGGAAAGAAGGGGAAAGGGATGTATAAGAGAGAGAGAGAGAGAGTGAGATGAGGGGGTGGCAGAGAGAGGAGGAATGTACAAGTGGGTGCGAAAAGGAAAGGAGAAAAAGAAAGAGGGAGAATAAGGAAAGGAAAGAGAAACGGTAAAATCGAAGAGGCGAGAAATAAAATATTGAGCCAACGTTGCAATGGCGGCGAGGTTATGTTAAGGCTAAATATAAGTTAAATATAAATTAGGTTAAGATAGGTTAAATTGATGGAAGTTAGAGTAAGAATTTTTCAAGTATCAGATAAAATCAAGTATCTTTTGCGAATTAATTACAAAGAGATGATATCGAGCACAGACATTTTCTTTCACACAATTTTTATTGCAATCACGTAATTTTTTCCAAGACGATCTAAACCTCCATTCGTTCGCAATCAGGAAAAGATGAAGAGGAAAAACTATTCGAAAAAAACGCGTTTAAAGTTTTTGAGCAAAAGCGACACTATAAGTTGCCGCTTGACGTTTTTAGCTGCCAAATCTACAATTTTGCGAATTTTACTATAAATCAAACGGCATTTTATTAAAAAAAGATAGTACTTTCGGAAAAAGCAATAAAAAATCGATTTTTCGACTGCCTAGTCCCCATAAAGGGAGGGCGAGTTGCAAGGGAAGCGGACCCCTATCCCCTCCATGGCAGGGTAACGTTTAAATAAATCCAATCTAATCCACATCCCACACATCCAGTAACGCGTACACACAAAAATCATCCCGATGTGAACGCCCATTGCGAGCAGGCGGCGCATAACGGTCCCTTTCCTTCGATTAAAAATCCATTAAGGGTATTCGATAGGCGCCGAGCACGCGTCGTCGAACATAATTCGAAGGTTTTTCGGCGTGACATACCCGGGCGTGCAATATCCGACCGCCAAGAGAATTCGTTGGTCGGTGAAAGCGGCAAGCGGCACAGTACGTCGCGCAATAAACGTCACTACGGACACAGTTTAAGGCTGCCCGTCCTGGGACATTTGCCAAACGAACTTCTCCGTTCAGTTTTGCCGGCCGTTTCGCTCGTTTATCAGAGTCCAGTCGGTTCTCTTGGCATCCGTGTGGCTCCACACCACCCACACCCCCACCCTCTCCCCATCCATCCCCGTTCGAGGAAGCGTTAGCATCGTCGCATCGACGGCACGTTCGTCTCACACCCTTAGGCTTACTTCTCGAAGCTCGAGGCTGTCACCCCGACAACACGAACCCCGCAAACAACCACTGGCCAAGATACAGCCATCCGATTCTCTGTTTCCTGGCCGACTGGCGCACCCTCGCCTTCTCGTCGCGCGTCAACTTCAACGCGGAGGGTCACCGGTCCGCGAGAGAACTCGCCAAACTGTCCACTGTCGTGCCAGACGCGTCAATGGTGACCTAAACGAAACCGTCTTTTTCGTTTCCTGGCTGAGGATCGCTCTCTTCGAAACACGCGCTTAACACAGCCGCGGAAGTTTGTTTTAATTTAGTTTTCCGACTCCACGTTCGCTTTTGCCCCCTTCGTCTTTTTTTTTCCGGCCGAGATTTCAGGGCGAGCAAGGAACGTGGCGAGCTCTGATTTCCAGCGCGCACTGTGGAATTCCACCGTTGGAAATACTTCTTGACGTTACTTGTTTCGAACGGTCCGTCTGTACGGCTTCGGTTTTTCTCGGAAGGGGTGCGCTTGACGGACATTGATTGCGCACGGGGATTCTGGGTTGGCTATCGGTTTAAGTATGGGTTAATGTTTGTGGAGGGTTGAAAGGAACGTATGTAAGTGTGTGGTTTCTTCTCTGGTGCGAAGATTTACTTCATTTTTTGCATCACGATAATTGTAGGGGAGAGTTCATTAAATCGTGCTACTTGAGATATTTTATGCTATATGTTTTCTATTTGGTATTAATTTTTGCACAAGTTAATATTGGAAATTGGGGATTGTGCAGCAAGAGGGGCGAAACTCTATTTTTTACAGTTTTTGAGTTATGACGTGTAATATGTTTAAAAAAATTCCACATCGTTTGGTGCGAGTTTCATGCAAATTCCATGACAAATGAACGATTTATTGCAATTTTTCCATCTGCACTCATTACTGTTTGCCACAATACGAATGCTCCAAATTTGAAAAATTCGCCAAAAATAGGAATGAAAACTTATCAACTCAATACTTAGGTACTACTTATCGTGCGAAAATATATATTTATCAATTAGTGTTCTCTTTTTAATGTTTAGTCGAAGCATTAATTTTATAAACATTTTTTCCGAAATTACTCGAAGTTGGTAAAGATGTTTAATTTTTTGTAAAGAACAGATTACTAATTTCTTATGAGTCTTTTTATGTCGTAGTGCAAAATGTACGATTTAAGCAACTGGTCTCCCAAACCTATCAGTTTTCATTGTTGTGCATTTTAATTACTACAATTGTAACTAATTCTCATGCAATAAGTATGAATTTCATTAATAACTTGTCTTACTTGATAACGAAAAGAGAACGAATTTGCTGCATCGTTAAAGTTTAATATTCTTGAAAATCAAAAGGTGATGTCTTTTCAATTTTAAATAGGAGACACGCTGATATTCTGGCATGTAATTGAAACTTGATCATGTACGTCATTAAACGGTCAACAATGGAGGATACGTGGAACTGTAGAGCCTTTTGTCTGATAATTTGTATTGAAGACGTATCGATGATAGAGCCACACACAAAGGTAAGCACCAGGAGGAAAATGCTCACGGGAAATTTCAAGTACTGAACATGCTTGTTTAAAGTACCTCCTTTCAAGCATCTCGGTACGTGCTCTGACATATTATGTCTCTGGAGAGGTTCCGAGGATCCCAGTGCTTGTGGGCCTCTGGAAGCAGCTATGTACTTCGATTTATTGAACGTAAAATTGTCCCGCATTGTCTCATCTCTGAGGACACTATTTTTATTTATAATGTAACCGAAATAGAAATATTTCATTTTATAAATTTACTGTCTCAGGAAGAGGTATTCAATTGAAATTCTCAGGAATTTAAATTCAGTAGGTAAACTAACCGTTCCCAATCTCTTCCAATAAATTTAAGAATATTAATTTGATAAAATGTTAAGCTCGTAGCTCCAACGATTTTCAAGATTTTAAACGAAAAGTTTTGAAAAATTGAGTGAAATAACGTTTAATAACGTCAATTGTGTACCTAATAATAATCGATTTTAAACGAACTTGGATTTCATCAAAATGAATAATTCATTTAAGGGGGTACTCCAGTGTAACTAGCCACTTTTCAACGCCATCTTTGAGAAATTATTTAAGAAAAACTATTGTAGTATCTGACGTTTGGCCTGTATATTAAGGTATGTTTGATGTAACACTCGAAATTTATTTGGTTCCGGGAGCGTGGCTGCTATTCCTTCATTTTTAACATTTTTCTATAACAAAATCACCGAGAGTTGCTGAACATATATACTTTTAAAATAATCTCATAGTTGCAAAAAATATACATTAGATTTTCCACCAAAAATTCCCGAAGATCTCGTTCTTTTTCGCCTGCCAACTAGGCATGACTCCTTACTTCTACGAATCACGAATTCTTCCACTTTTACAATTTTTAATAACATCAATTTACACTTTCGTGTGCCCGAGAGGCATACAGGAAGTGCGACGGATCGATCTCCTTTAACTTATCTAACTAAACAAGCTTGTCACATCAATTAAACACGATCCCTAGCATACGTTTGAAATTCAAGAACGTTAAAACTGTCTTGTGAATAAATTACGACTTCCTTGTCTCCAACCATGTTAGATTCATCAGACGATCCCTCCGTTCGACCCTCCAGCCAGAAAATAGTACCTCCCAAGCTTCAGCTGAACTTCAAAGAGTGTGACCAAATTTCTCCAAGGTTTTCATTGTCGCGGAAGTTCGTGGGATTCGTCGAAACGAATCACAGTGGCGAACAACGGGGGTTGGAACTTTAAGAAGGCGTCTCCACCAGCGATCTCGAAGTCGAGATGGCGAGTCGGGTCCTCCCGCTTCACCCTCAACCCCCTTCCTGTTCGTTCGTTTCCATGGCTTGTTCCCGCCGACGACTTGTTTGTCGCGAGATGTCGACCAGATCCGTAAACCACCCTGTTCGGATCGGCCGACTTATTCCCCGAACTGCGAGATAATTAAGGAAGTTTCATCGGGGGGACAATCAGTTTCGGTTGCCTGCCTCTGTGGACGGCCCCCCGGGATCGTCCGCGGCGATCCACGATCAACACCCTTCCCGTGGAATACCACGTTCGATACGTCTTCCGATCCAGCCACGATCCACGAAGGGGCTGCATCCGCGTCAGGAACTTCTTGAGGGTCTGCCTTGAACAATAGCGCCTCGGTCGTGCGCCTTGCAGGTTCGCCTTGTAACTCCCCTCGGAGGAGGAGGTCCAGGGGGAGGCGAAGTCCGCGAAACGTGGAATTGGAGGATTGCAGCGGCAGGTTTCATCAGACGCTCGTTAGGCTCGTCTGAGGTATTGGATAAACTATAACAGGGAAGAACGAACGAAGTTGCTTCGAAACGTGTGTTTAGAGGGGTGAAGAGATTTATGGTGGGTACCGTTAACTTTTTTTTTGTTTTTTGATGGAAGGATTCATTGGATACGGGATTAGGGTAATTTATTTTTTAATGAAAAATAATAATAACGACCTTAGTATATCAACAATTGTTATCATTAATTAAGAAGAGGTGCCAACGTGGACACACGGAAATCATAAGTTTATTTAGCAATTTGTTTCTTTCAAATAATGAACTCATCTCTGGAAGGTTAAAAAGAATTTTGTTCATTTCTTTCAACAGAATTTGCGTGGATCACCGATCTGGTGTTTCCTCGAATAAAAACAAAACAAAATTTTCATTTTCTAGATGGCGGGAATTAAAGAATTACCTGTGGATATTTTAAAATAATTATTTTTATGGAAATGGTGAGTATTTGAAGAAATATTATGATATTTAACAGGAAAATCTCGTCACAGTTTGACTGGCGAATTTAAACAAAAGTTGTGAAAGTTACATACAATTCAATTTTTTTTCTCACACTTTTACGGAAGAAAATCGTCTTTAATCGTTTATAAAAATGTTTATGCGAAAATTCCATGTTATAGTGAAAGGAATTCCACACCTCCAGTTAATCTTTCAAGTGAAAAACTAAAAACTAAAAAATAATTTTTTCCCGTGTTTAATCTACGACTCTCATATTTTTTAAGTCTGCTCCCTAATAAGTCTGTTAGGTATATGGTTTGCTGTGTATTCTTAAACTAACAATTCAGTAATTAATAATTTCGCAATAATGCCGTTTTAGTAATCTGATTGCTTCTGCCTAGGGACGAAATACAATATCAATAGTATTACTGTAATTAGAGACACTTGCATTTCGCCACAACCATTAAGTACCATGAGCAGAACATTTTGAATGTGACATTAAAACGCGTATTTACGAAAGAAGATTAATCGCCTTATTATACATTCGGAAGGATTGCTGAAACGATGCGGTAGTTTAGGCAATACGTTATCGTAAGTTGAATAATGCAGCACTTCCGCTCGCTGTTACGTGCATTTAATATAACCATTCAGAAAATATTGTTCCATTATCAGCAACAGAGCCTCGGAATTTACCGGCCAATATATTTGAGTGGGGAACGTACGATTCACAAATCTTTCTTGCACGCGTGCTTGTTGACTTAATTCACAGAATTAAATCAACACTCGGCGATATATTATACCACCGCGCAGCTTTGTAAATCTACTTTAATATTTCATATTTATCTCTCACCGTTTATACTTTGCTTGGTAATTTATATCAGCTGATCTCTTCTAATTGCCGCACAATTTACGTATGTACATACAAACGTGGTTTCTGAAAAAACACGGTGAAACGTTCTATTGATATTTCATACAAAATATAAAGTACCTACTCCCTTGATGCTACTTTGAACAATCGAAAATTAAAATTGGTGCTTTCCATCTTGCGTATTGTTTTGCTTTTCCAAACGACTTGTGTAGAAAGAAATTGTGTTAATAAAAGTGGTGCAATTGTGTACCTAATTATGTAATCTTTTAGCAACTATTATTTATTTTTTAATCACAGGAATTAGGAATTGTTTGTTATCACTCGGGAATTCGAGGTCTGAGTTTAATAGTTGAATCTTTTCGCTCACTCTATGATGTAGTTGTAGAATAAAATGAACCTTTCGAAGTAAAACTGTTACATCTGGAAAAGTATTGGATCATTATAGATAAAAATAAGAAAATGTATATGCGTGAACAGAAACAGAATTGTTTCATATTATGAAAGTGTCCCAGTGCATACATAATTAAGAAGAGATTGTGGACTGTAATCAATCTTTACCTTTTTTAATTCAGAATTTAAAATTACGTTTTCCACGTGAAATTGGGAAGAGGGGTTTAAGTCGTCATCTTGTCGGTTCCTAATTTGTGTAAAATACAAACATCATCAACGTTTGCAATTTGCTCCTATTTTCGCGACAATTGGCATCACAAATGAATTTCTATCTCCGAAACTATCATCATCAATTACATATATGTACATCGTTCTTCTATTTTCATCAAGGAGGATTGTTGTTCCTCAATAAATCATCCCGGGAATAAAGAACCATTTACGTAAAGGTAGATGTTTAATAACGCAGAAACTGAAACTCCTCCAATGCCTATTTCCACTGATTGGAACGATAGGACTACAATATCTACACTAAAATCCAATAATGTTTCTCCATTGCTCTCCAGGCAGAGTTTTCTTAAAATTTCTCTGGCAGCACTAACTGAAGCATTCCAGAAGAAACCATACAGAATTTTCATTAAATCCACCTCTCGATCATTGAACGGAGAAGCAGAGAGGAGAGTGCATTGGTATTCATTGTTCTCTGTAAAGGGGCAGACCGAGTATCATCGTTTCAGTGTGCGGGGGCGTAAAAAGCAAGGGGTTAGGCAGCTCATAGTAGCATCAAAGTGACCGAAGTGGCTTCATCCGCGCTCTCGTTTATAATCGTGCATCTCGGAACGACCAAGTGCACGAGGTAAGTGGTGACGCAAAAGGGAAATCTCATTTCATATTCTGCCGTTTTCTTTCCACGTCTCGCCGTTCCCTTTTTTTTTGTCGAAATTATCCGTGAACCATGTTACACGTGACGCTCCCTGTTTGTTAAAGTGGAACGCCAAGAACGCTCCACTACAGTTATCCGGGGTGAGTTATCTAAGAGTGGATCTGTAAATATCTTCGTTCTCGTTTCTAGTGATAGGAAAAGGTTTCAGCAGAAAGTATCTGACTCCTAGCATTTAGTTGATGCAGTAGCTTTTCCCTACGTGCAGGTTATAGAAGCTTGAAAATTATATTCCACAGCTTTGAAATAATTTTTATATATTTTCACTGCAGAACTTCGTCCAGCGATTCTTTAAGCAGAGAATGCATTCCATAAAAGCGGGTCGCAGTCAGAAAGGTATAGTCAAAATGTTTCGGAGTAAAACTCAGTTGAGCGCTTCTTCACGTACTACTAAAATTCAATGATCAGACACCCTGTCCTCTGTGCTGAAACATAGGCAGCTCTAAAATTTAACAACCTGCTATAGCGGAACTGAAGCTACGGTGACCAACTTTTTGAGCGAATCTAGTAACATATCGATATTCATTCAGCACCTTATAAACATAGGATAATATTGCAAATACCTATAAAAGTTCGTGTTGAACTTGATACCTGAAAAATTTGAAAATAGAATTTTTAAGGCACGGTATATGTAGATATAACAAGACTAAAACAATAAGTTTCTGTTTTTTTAGAGAGAGAGAGTTTTGTAGCTTTCGTGACAGATTTATTTTTGCTTCAGTGGAAAAGTAATGTAAATTCAGATAACGTAATACAAATAAATAATTCTTATTTTATCAGTTCTGTGGATCCATACACTAATACATTGGTATCAATATACATACATACATATACGAAATATGTTTATCAGTATCATTTTAATTGGAACTACACTTCAAATTTATGTGACATCTAAATTTTTTATAACTTTAACAGAAACTAATAGTAATAGTGTATTTTATCGATCAACACCTCTTACGAATGTATGCTGAAGAATTAATAAAAGGATATTGCTTTGGAATTAAAGCATTGGATTACAAAGTTGTTTGGATGTCAAAGTATAATTACTGTTATTTAAAAATAAAGGGATTAAAAACTGTATTACAGATTGTATTCGTAAAGTATTTAATATAAAAAGTGAAGGCTTTATAATAATAGGTTGAAAACTCGTTCAGTTAAAGAAACTATGTGACACAGTACAGTTTAGTTTTAAAATATATCGCCAGATCGACTTTAAGGCTATCTGAACACGGGTCAGTCGCATTCTGGACAAGGGATTGCAGAAAAACAGATATTGTGCATGTAACGCGACAGAAAACGAATATCGTATCACCTAGGTTATCGTATTTCCCATCAATTGTCCTTTTTATGTGAATGTTCTTGCTTTCGGCCACTAACGGTCTAATACTTTTACTGATGCACATCCATCACTCGATCATAGTATCCTCTTGGTAAAAATAATACTGAATGCCTCATATTGCAGTCTTCGCTTGAACTGTGAACCCTGCATAAATGTTAAAAATAATGTATACCAATCCGAAGTAAAAAGGCGTAGTAAGGAAGAGAACATGAAATAGGATAAAATTAATTTATTAATTAATGTATATAGTAAATATACTTGTATTAAAATTGCAGAGTGCACTAAAATTCAATTTAAAAAATTCAATTTAAGAAATTCGCCTCTTTTCTCAAGCAATTTTTGAAAAATTAAAAACGTAAAAAAATACAAGTACCTATGTAAACTAGTCTATGTTCTTTCTGCAACTAGACAACGTAAGGCACTGAAAAGTTCGATTTTTTAACAGAGATTGTTTTTATAAAAAAAGGACACTTCGTCTGTTTTAACCTGATAAATAATTGAGTAAGACTAGTTAATTACTCATTGAACAAAGCGGATTAATTAAACGGGAAAACTTAATAATTGCTCTCGTAAAAGTAAAGTATGTATGATATTCGGTGATATATAGAATTTACTCTAGAAAAAGTGAATTGATTTACCTTTAATAGTTGTCAAATGCACATTTCGAAATGTACAATGAAAATTGCACCTTTAACAGCTAAAATATGATTTCCATGATGTTGAAGGGAAAAAGTTCCATATCAACTTTAATCGATCACTTAGAACAATTGCTGTCCATCGCTCGAATGAAAAAATAGAGATTGCGTTTCGCACTTTATCACTGAAGCCTTCATCCCGTCGAGCTTCCGCGTTTCATATTCCTTCCCCTGCCCATCACCCATTCGTCGCTTTTATTTCTTTTTTCAAATATCATAAAGCTTCACGCTCCGCGGCTCCTGTTGCACGTTTTACGCCCTTTCACCTTGCGCTGTCCTATTTTCCTCCACCCCGTTTCCCACTGTCTCCACGTTAGACGCTTTCACAGGCACGCGCCGCACGGGCTAACGTTCGCCAGGCGTGCTGCATTTCCGTCGCTGACTATAATTTCCATCATGATAGTATGCGCTGAAAAATCACGCGTACCTACGTAAGGAAATGTCGACACTTCACCACAATGAAAATAAAATGGCAGCAAAGTGATGTCACTCTACTCCAAATTACCCTGTACCTTCATGCCTGTCCCTGGAATGCTTCGAGCCTGGACCACCTGGCAACAAACAAATTACTCAATTTATATCACGTTTAACTGGATCCCATGTACTACAGAAATCATGTCCTGTATAGTACTATAATATTGGGTTTTCCAAAGAGATTTTTCTTTTTTTTACAAGCTTTTATTTAGCTTCACTTGTGAGTTGGTTAGTTTGTCAGGGTGAAATTTTGTAAACGAATTTTCACCCACTTCCAAATATCCGATTGACTTGAAACTTTGTATACTTACGTAGTTCCGATGACAATACAATATTTTCACTAAACAGCATAAAATAATTTATAGTAAAAAAGAGCATAAAATAATTTATAGTAAATTTGTTTTGCAAAAACTAGCCTTTAATGAAATGTACTAAAAAGGAAAAAATAATTTAGATACCGGTATAAATGACTGCCCTAAAAGAATTCCCTCATACGACTTAAAATAAAAGCGTGGGGCGTAAATATTGAAATGTCGTTTTTGTATAAAAATTTAAAAAAGATATTACATATACAGCAATTACATTTCCTTTAAGAATTTTCTTAACAATGAAAATGAATATATTGCGTATCCGAGAATGCTAGAATATAGATTATGAGGATCATTACTAAACCATGGTTTCGTTTCACCAGAATAACAGCATTCGAGGTATAGAATATTATAAAATTTGAAAAAACTTTGAAAGCAAATAATACGAAAAATGACGTCAGCAGTGAAGCGAAATATTTTATTTCCCCTACTGTACTAAAAAAAAAATCCTGAAATAAAATGGAGCCAGCGGAATTCTCTTCATGTCGACTGCATATTAAATATCGAGCGCACTGAATCCATACAATTGGTACTATTTGTCAATGTCTTCATTATGACACGCATTTGTGGTATTAACTCGATATCAAACTGTAATTCAGACATCTTGAAATAATTGAATATGTACAGATTTCTTGTCGTAGTTTTAAGTCAACGACAAATAATAAATTAAAGCAATAAAATCCTCGATAGTAGCTAAAAAAAAAATAAATCTCTTGAATATCGGCTATGTCCTTAAAAAAGGTCCATTTGTCAAATAATGACAAAAATAATTTTGCTTAGCTAGAATCGCATTTTGAGCCACTCTGCAGTGCGCACTGATACGTTTCAAGCCAATACACTTCCGTCGGTGGGCGAATCTTATACATTTACCAAAACACTGCTTTTAATCCGAATTTATAGCCGTTCCCACGTTACTACCCCGATACCACTCAATCATAACGATTATCATGACTGTCACAGTATTTCATCCTGTACCTTCTTACACCCCCTCCTCTCACTCCAGTAATGCGAATCGACCTTAAAGCATCCCCTCTCGCCCTCCCGGCTCCGCGGAGCCCCTTCTTTTGAACCGACGCAGCAGCAGAGCCGAGTTATTGGCTGCGATTTTATTGCGCGAGTTATTGCATGTTGCGAAGGCCCGGCTGTAAGACAACAAATTCTCTTTCGTATCATTCCAGACGGCCTGGCAAGGAGCGGGTGGCGGCGCTTTTGAAAAATAACTCGAGGCATTGCGGTGCATCAGGAATCCCGTGACTCAACTATTCCATTGTCCCAGGAAAGCCAACAACAGCCAAAGGAGACGCAGGTATTTTTCAAGATTTTCCACGTTGTTTCGCGGGCGTTTCCTCGATTCTCCATTTGTCCCTTCCCCAACGTTATCCCGGCTACGGCATCAGCCATGCCTGTTTAATAACGTGGCGAAGGATTCGATTACGCCAGGGCATGTCCCCGCGGCGGACGAGGGAGCTCGTAGATTGCGGGCTGCCGTTTTCTTGACAGTTCGCGCACAGAGCGGAGGAAGCTCTTCGCGAAACCGATGAAATTTTATTAGACCGTGCTCGGCAGATTGATCACAGGTCACGTGACCGTTTATTGTCCATCGAAACAAAGTGATTCAGCCGCGACGAAAGTAGAGCGAGGCGTGGATGACACGCTTCGCAGAGTGGAATAAATTCGAACCTTTTGATCGGCGGCGCTTCTTTTATTCAGCCGTTCAATCGTTAAGGCGGTCGATTCTCCAGTGGAACGTTGGACAGTTGCCCCCTTTACGTAGGTACCTTTCCACTTCTCGCGCCGAATATCGCGGTCGATTTTTAAAATCGCCGCCGTGGACAGTAGAGAACGGCGTTTATACTTGTTCTAGCATATTCGTCGCTCCAATTCTATAGACTTTCCCCTGCGAGTGATGGTCCATTGAATGTTTCAAACGTGGTTTAAGGGGACTAGACAGTCAGATTTAGTAAAAATGTGACATTTCGGGGGAATTAATTAGAAGGAAAGGAATACAAATTGTGACTAGTACTTTGGGGTAATGTTTATTAATAATATAAAATGTAAATCATTTTTTTTTTATAATATGTGTAGGATACATGTATATATGGCGACGTTACAGTCGCGTCTGATGTGTGGGCATTTTTTCTGTGGTTTTGCAGTGATTGTAACAAAAAAAAACTTTTGATCCACTTTAAATTTTTACAGCATGTTCAAAATATATTCCTCTGGGCACTGAACCTCGGTATTAAAATGTAAAAATTCTAGTTTTCGAGATAAAAAAATATCTGTGCGCCCGGAAAATCGACATTTTATATTGTAAAAATCACCTTCCCCTAGTCGCTATTTTAATAATTTTGGTTAAATTCCTTTTTCCAAGGTTCAGACCGAAATTGCAGATTCTAGGAGAAACATATTCCAAGGAAACTGTGATATCTTTATTTTTAATCTTAGTATCAAGGCAAAACCAAAGACGCTTTTTCTAAATCACTATAATCTACCTCGTGCAGAATTTGGCCGCGAATTTCTCCGTAACTACTGAACCGATTTTCGTGAAACTTATTGCATTTAATTTAGCTTCAATCAACTTAAGTCGTGCAGAATTAATTATCAAATTCGGTTCAGTAGTTTTGAAGTTACCCCAAAAATAAGAAATCTGTTTCATTAACTGACTTCACTATTTATTAAATAAATGTAGTTATATAACTTAAATGACTAAAAAGTAAATATTTACACAGTGCAAATGACGAGGCGCCAATATAAAAAAGTTGTGAGTCGTAGATTAAACAAGGAACAAAATTAATTTTTTACTTTTTAGTGCATTTTTATTTTTTTGAAATCGGTTTTAGTTGTTTTTTAAAAATTTTATATACGGATATTGAAGGAAATTATAAACTGTCCAAGTTTCGTTCCGAAGTATGGATTAAAATGCTTCTAAAGCTTCTGAAAATATCTTACGGGTAATCTTAAATAGATTACAAGAATAATTAAAAAGTGTACCAATAATCTTTCAATCTCGACAAGATTACCTTAAAATTCAGTTTTACCTCATCGCATTGAAGCTTTGCAAAGTGCAATTTTACCCGAAGAATCTGTTACATCCATAAATTAAATCCTCCCTTTGCGTTGTACACTTGGAAGGGTGTTAATTGCTGTCGAAGGTTCACTCGGAGCAGAAAGCTACTGCAAAGACTTCACCGAGCGAAGAATTCATTTCACACGTACGAATTTCGTGGAGCTCCCCCAAAATACTGGATCCGTAGGTAGGAGAAATGTTTCCTACTACTGAACGCCCGCATAGCCTCACCCCCAGCAGACAGTTGCAGCCAGGAATACACTGTTCCATTGACAAAATCGAATGCATAGATGGCAACACGTGCAGAACGTATCAACGCATATCTTGGACACTTTTCTATTTGTATTCATGGCCGATATGTTTCTTTTCCTTCCATTCGCGTTCAATAAACTCCGGTCAGGGGAATAGGACCGCGTGAAACTCAACCGACGTTCCGAGGCATTGTACCTGAACGAGCACGACGCAAACTGAATACCACTCTAATGCCTACTCGAAACCTTGATACTGGTATTTACATGGATCCTGCGAGAGCCTCGAGTCGATCCGATAGACATTCATGGCCGTGGCAATCGAACGTGTAACTATTCACAGCGACTACCGATTCGGTATTATCTTGACTGCTCGCTCCCTTCCTATCGCGCGAATGATCCGAATATTCGATAGCTTTAGAATGCAGTTGTTACAAAATTTCCATTTTATTCATTGTAGCGCTTCTGCCCTAAATCTTGGAGATTAAATGATGCGCGGGAGTCACTTGTGATATTATAGTAGATAGGTACATACTTTGTTTATTTTATTTATATATGTAATGTCACATTAGCTTAGGGCTATTACCGACCACTATTAATTTACATTAAATCATTGGACGGTGTTGCAACGTGTATTGACTTGTTGTGCCTAATATTGTGCGTCTTAAAACATAATTTGTAATATTGGATAGAACGCACTAATACTATAATTATAAATCACGTTTGTAAAAGGAGTGTTTTGAGGAAGATCACTTATTTAGTGTTTATCTTAATCTATTATGGTATCTAGTTCATATTTCCTTAATTATTTCGAGTTGTTCTAGGAAGGATATTGTATTCCCAATATATATTTTATTATTTAGTTTTATTACTTGGCTTCGCCCGAAATTTAGATTTTAATTTTATAAAAAGAATTTATTTTTTTTGTGAGGATTGTGAGGACACATTTCGTGATGAAAGTTTTTAGGCGACATACAAACACACAAACACTTTCTGCTTTATATATTAAGATTATTGAAGCATTCTTTCCCAAACATACCCAGGCCCTTAGAGTGGATAAATTTAAACTTTAGTCTTTCAAATCGATTAGGACTTTTGACATACTGTTTGAAACGGCGAAATAAAGGCCCATAGAAAAATTAGCTTACAATTAGTGCGAATTTTTCCGCAGACAGATCCTAATTTCACTGGACTATAAGATGATATCTGTATCCGGAACATATTCGTGAAGTGTGCAGAAAACCCACGTGCTTCTTGCGACCAATCTCCTACGTTACATGCTTATAATGAATCTGAACAAATACGAAAATCGCTATACAAGCATAGTGCCATCATGAAATTTGAAGCACGTAGAACTGAAAAGCATACAGCTGAAATTACAGCACCGCTATCAAATAAAGTTGCTTAACAGTACAGCGGCATAGACGAAAATTTAATCCCCAAAATCTGACTACTGTTCCCTGTTGCAAGAACTATCTTTCCATTACATCGCACTGCTAACTGTGTTCCATTTAAAACAGTGGCTGCAGGTAACTTCGTAATGAGATATAATACAGAGCTAAATTTTAACGTGAAATTAAGGAACATGGGTTGGTGAAATCTGAAATTATGAATTTCACCAAATGCATAGATAATTCCAGGGATTTAACAATAATTTAAATAAAAACAATTCGAAGCTCCCTAACGAAACGTCACCAGTTGCACAACCCACAATCCAAACTATTTTAATTAAAGAAAATGCTGCATGAGTGAAAGTCACTGATAACAGACTAAATGCATAACGCGTCCACCGAATTGAGCCGAGGGTTACGCACAAACCGCGATCAAACTCTTGATCAAAACCGCAGTAGTCGGTAGTTTTCGCTGCTCTCCCGTCTAATTGTCAGCGGTGGTTAAACGAATAAAGTTCCTAATTAGTTGCTCAACATTTTTGCCCGCCCAGTCGACGGCGCGCTAGATCTCGTAATTATTCGCGCCTCGAGCTCCATAAACTGCTTCGCTTCGCGTGTTGTTAATATTCCCTGGGGCGCAAGTGTCGCCGGAGCTCGGCTAATTTAGCGAAATTATGCGGGCCAAGTTCCCGAAAGGAACGGGAATATTATATATTATATTCGCCGACCGTATCGACGCGGCTGACAGTATTTTATCGTAATTCCTTTGGAGGTTCGTCAACCAACCGGGCGAACATCGCGGCCCGAGGAGCAGCTCGTAAAAAAATGTTTTATGCCCTGCACACGCGAGCGGAAACTGGATCCTCGCTTGTGCTTTTTTTGCCCGTGCATCCGCGCTGACTTTTTACGAGGCTCGCGAAGAATGGTTTCCGCCCGCGATAAAATTCACGCGTCTAGTTGTCCGTCTTTGTTTCCTAGGACGTGCTGGCGCGTGTTTTTGCGTACGCAATTCTGCACACGTGGCGCGGTCGCCCTTTTAATTCGCCGCTCCCCTTGTTACGTAAGAAACCGCGTTACTTTGATTTATGCCATCAGTCTCGGGGAGAAATTGGAATTTTCCGTGGATTTCATAAAACTGTTACGTTCCGGGGGCAACGTTGCGAATGATTTATAAATCGCGCTTTATCTTCTGCTATTACGCAATCTATAAGTTATTATTATTAATCGTCTTTGTTGGCCATTTTTCAAATGTACAGGGAAATCTGTAATACTTTGCGGACGATTAATGTAGGTGTAGGTATAGCTCATAGAGTAAATGGCGAGACTGCGCGGTAACCAGTGTTAACAAGCCTAACCGTGAAATGGAAACTAAAACTAAACGAATTAGAAATAGAAACTAAATCAAACGCGACTGTGACACGTTTAAGGCGTCATGTACGTTTCTCAGCGCTGAAACGTAGTCAATGTTTGCGAGTGATTCAGGGATAAACTAAATATTAATCCGATTGGTTTAATTTTTTTCGTGTTTTATAGGCATATGTTTATATACCTATAGTTATATACCTACCTCAGGTATAAGAATTGAAATTTTTCTAAAAACGTAGGTTTTTCTCGAAACATCATTGTCCAAGACAATGTCATTGTTAAAAGAATCGGAGATTTTTTATTCAGACAGCTCGTACGAGCTGAATCATGCACATCGTTTGGGGCGACGCCAGATATGGGTTTTGAGAAAAAATCTCTAGACGAGGATAACCTCTTAAATGACGAATAGAAATTTGAATTTGACTTGTAGGGATGTGCAGAAATATAGGAAAAAGGTGCTGCAAATTGCTTAAATGAATCAAATGTGAAGTTATTTATTTTTAATTTTATATACGTAACTTCAGATTTTGTAAATTTTATGATTAGATAAATTATGCCTGTCGGTTGTTGTTGATTAATATTTTGCAAAAATATTAAAGGTATCATATTGTATGTTTAGGTACCTACCTATACAAAATATCCTGATCGGAGTTAATGCATGTTTAAACTGAAAATTATAAGTAAACTAATTTCAAAGAAGTGTAAATGTATGTGCATGGTCAACAGAATCAACGACTGAATTTTAGATAGATATTTGGATTTTGAATGAAGCACAGGAAATTTCGTTACATAGTCACGAACGTGTGTACAGGCCGTTACACACGTTGTAATATCAAGGAAAGGTGTGCTGTTAATCACACATTCTCTTTTTGTCCAGAAGTTTACCCAAACCTGTTGCTCGTGTAGGTTCATCATATGTTAGTTGCTGAGTAAAATAGAAATTTTGCAAAACTCCACACGTCATAAGCATTTCAATTACGATTTAATGTTTTTCAAGTATGAATAAATAACATTAGACCTCTATTTAATTAATTCAATTTATTACAGTAGTTTAACTGCGTCAGGTCTAAAAATGTCCATAAAAATAGTTTATATAGAAAAATGACAGCACTCGCGTGCACATCATCAATCAAAACCTGGTTTTAATAATACTTTCTGCAAAGTAGAAACCGAAAAGGATAGTGTAAAAGAAAAGTTTAACAGTACACTTATATCTCCTTCAGGCCCACATGTTCATATATCCATTTTTTAAACATGATAGCATAAAGAATTCGCAAAAAAAATCGAAAAATTCGCAAATAGTATAATAGAAGAATTAGGCTTCTATAGTGGCCTTCATCCTATTTATTATTATCATTTTTATTATTACATCGCCATACAAAAATCCAGCAATCATGTCAACTCAAATTCGCTCGCTCAGCATCCGCGCAAACCTATTAAAAATTAAATAAAATTACAATAAACAATGTTACACGTCGTCTACAGCAGTGTGAATTTGAATAAATTAGACTTGGCTGGGATATGTGGGCGGCTCAGGAGATTATTCTGTGGTATTAATAGCAGGATTTGCTGGCCACCGCCACTTCGAGGGTAGGAACTGTGTAACAACCATAATAAAATGGCCGACTAACCACCGTAAGAGGGCCGTCCTGCAGGACTCCCGAATGTACCTACGGTTAATCTAGGAAATGGCTCCTCGGAACTTAGACAACGTTGCGAACCCTTCGGTTTTCAACATATTTAAGGGGAACGTGCTATAAAGTCATCTGAGAGATGCATTTAGCTGTCAGCTATGTCTATTCAGATCAATGTGTGACTGACACGAATTTCTTCTGAGGAGGATCCTCAACGATTCGAGAGAATTCGTCATGGGACATTTTCTGTGAAAAATGCGTGAAAAGCTGCGTAGTGAGATAATAACATGAAACTGAACAAACTACATTTCTTACGAGTCGTTGTAAAATAACAGGTACCTGTTACAAATGAATACTGTGAAGCTTCTACTCAGTTTGTATTCTTCATACACTTGACTAATGAAAATGAGTTCGATTTTATAGGGTGACATTTTAATTTACATCTTTCAACTTACAAACTTTCATGGTGATACAGAAAATACTTGTAGATCTAAATTCTAAAGAATCTATGTATTTCATTTTTTTTTTTAATAAAATAATGTAAATTTTTTTTATCGCAAATTGAGACACAATAGGTGTATCAAATGGATAATTATTAATAGTACGCTAAATATTTGACGCATCCAACTCATTTTAAATAAAGTTTACTATCGTAACTAACGTAAAAAATACAACGAATTATATTACCAATGGAACTGCGTGATTTTATGCTTGTAAGTTATTACAACTCGTCGTGGTTAGAAATTCAAATATTGTAATGATTTCTCTTATACACAGAATGGGAGTAAAGTTAACGGTTTAATAATGATGTTTAATTAGCTTCATTCACAGTGTTCGACATCAAACATTACACGTAATTACGCGTTTCTTCGACAAACGCGTATGTTAGCAGGCGCGGGCAGAACTTCACGAATGAATTATGTTAATTACGCGACTTGTCTAAGCTAAATTATGCATCCCAGGTTCCCGTAAATTCGTTAATTAAAGGGCAACCGTAAACGCAAACACGTAGTATACATTGTGTACCCTGGGGTGGAACTGCTACGGTAAATCTTAAGTTTAGATAAGTGAAACTTCTACGCGCCTTTAAAGCTAATAAGATAACTCTTTAGTTGAACAATTACCATTGAAATAGACATTCCCCAACTATGCAGACTAAGGTAGTTGAAACTACTGACTGGATTTCGTGGTCGAAAGGAGGAAAGGGATAGGTATATACTACGATTAAGGAATATTTCAAGAGTATTTCTATTGTGAATAAGTACATTAATTGAGTATTATTACTACTGTACCAGTGGAAATTACGGGATAATTTTAATTTTTAATATTGCCTGAAAGCATTAATAGGTTCGATCTGTAAATGCATTCGTAGGTATGCGATTGATTTTATTATATTCATGTTTCTGTGAATGTAATTGGCACAGAAGAATAATTCACCTGTCAGTTCTGAATCCTTTTTATAGAGCTATTGTAATTCTACATATGTCGCCTCGAGTTGCAAACCTATTAAACAAATGAAGTACCTAGAAGCATGTCCCCTAATGCTCTAATTAACCTTAACAAAACATTTTAAAAACATAATCAAAATAACTGAAAAAGTCCCCCATTCTCTTACAGTTCAATATTACATCCCTAGTTCTGAATATATGTATTGCAGATTTTATTGTAATTTTTCTTAAGAAAAATAATGAAACGCTTCGCTTCCATTTTATTTCACATACTACATTAATTAAAAGGCGATTTATCAAGTTATTAATTACATAAACTGCGTATATACACATTTATAAGTCTTGGTATATCTATACACTATTTAAAAGTTTAAAAATATAAAATACAAGTAAATGTGTAATCAAATATTTACATATTCCGAAAGGTTGTATTAAGTTCGACATTTTTTATTATTTTTATTATGAGATATGGTTTCAGCGATATTAGTTTGTGAACGGAGGCTGGCCATAGGAACACCTCTTCCACTTATTCTCTTATACTACTTACAATGGCTTTCTCTAGGGCTCATATGGATCAATTGTGCTTTCTTTTGTCTTCCAGAAATCATTCAAGTTTATCTACACAAAAATTACACTATAAACTAAAGTGACCTATGCGTTAACAATTGCAAAAACGGCGACCGAAAAAGTGTAACAATTTTCATGTAACAAAATGCCGCAACCTGCGATAACTCATAATACACACTACTATCATTTAAAGAAATACAGACATACAAGTACCTGTCACCATTGCAGCGACTTAGTAAATAAAATTCATATAACCTCACGTACGTTTCGGTGCTTTCGCGACACCGTGTACATCCATCACCGGGATACCGTCGGCCATTCATGAATTTTTCGCGATACTTGCCTGATTTCAGTCCAACATTTTCCGCAAACTTTCCCGCGCAGCGTGCATCCCCGTGGCACCGATATATAACCGAGCATCTTTTCGGGGCCATAAATTCCGCCAGAGATTTCGAAATCTTTGACAAAGTTTCCAGCACTGCTTTCCGCGAGTTCTGGCCGCAAAATAAAAAGGCACCGTGGGCAACGTATAAGGGTTGCGAGCGAGGAGGTAAGAGAGGGTGCATTCCCTCATTACTCTTCGTTTGGTCCGCAGGAAAATATTTGGATACGGTCGGCTTATCGTCGAATTTCACCCCCCACCCCCAATCCCACCACCCCCCTGATATTGCCACCGGTGGGGGAGGGGGGAGGAAGAAGAAATCGCGGGGGAAAGCGGACGGGGCAAGCAGACAGATTTACGACGACCGATTTATCCGGGAAAAGTTGTTCGTCTCTTGGCACCGACCCTCGTGCGCGTTCACCTCAGCCACCTTAATGGACGCTTTTTGAAATAACGAGCAAACAAAAGCGGAAACGCATTTGCTTTTATGACTAACCATCTGTCGGCCCGTGCTAACGACGAATTTTTATTAAAAGTCTCTTGTCGCGCCAAGGGGGGCTACTGGCATCGTAACGTAATAAAAGTTGTCAGAAGTTCGGCTTCCACTTAAACGGTCGTCTACTGTCCGTACTAAGAAGTCCTCGATTCATGCGAGATAAAATACATACCTACATGATTAAACATTACTGAATTATTTTATCGAATTCCAATGGTGTGTAAGTATCAGGCTTTTATTATTTATTCGTCCCACTGATTTCTGAGAGATGAAATGTTAACTTATAATTAGTTGAGTGATTCGTTTGTGTGTAGGTGGTACATTCTCCTCTGACATAAAGTACAATATAACTCGATATTTGTTCAAAGATGTTAAAAGAAGATAAATTATATAAATATAGTAAGAACACCAAAAATAATTATAAGAATCATTGTTATAATACAAATATAAGAATAATTATTATACAGATTATTATAAGAGTAATTATTATTAGTTCATTAATTATAATGTTTAAAGATTGGTTATTAGTTATTCTGCTGAAGTACAGGAATATAATTATTATTCCTCCTAATTTTTTTATATTTACCTATGTTTTTTTCATTATTTCTTTGCGATCACGATATAATTTGCCAAATATGACCAAAACGTATAAATCACAATCTTATTTTTGTGACGATGAACAAAAATGACGATGAACTGTCTCATGCCCGATGTTTCGAACGAGGTAACCTGCTTATTGTTCTGAATTAATTTGAACATCGTTTCCTTGATAAAATTCGAAATTCCTTATCTGAGCATGACGTCTAGCCGTCTGGCTAACGTAATACGCGGGTAAACAGGGGTTAGGTTAACCAGGAAATTGCCTCTCGAGCTGCAGACAGGTGTTTCCTGCCAGTCAGTAATGTCCCTGATGATTTCTAATCGTGCCTGCGACATTTCCGATTAAGTTTACAGAGTGCCGGCTACCGATATTGATTTTGCAGTCAATATTGTAGCGCGTAACCAGTTGCCAGTGCAACTTATGCAATTTCTTCTCGACATAAGTTGTCTTCCGTAAAATTTCACGGCATCACTGTGTTTCCGAAAGTTCTATAGACAAATTAAAATTATCTTATACAGCAACATTGTTGTTCAGTATTTTCCAAAGAAATGTTAAGAATTTATTTAAGTCGATATTGAATTTGTATTAAAAGTTTGTTTGCCCTGTGCTGTTAGTAAAAATCGTACTATATTTCGATTTTCTTCTTTGCAATCTCAATTTACTTTTAAGGGGAATTATGAAATTCTTCACTCTTATTTTTCTTTTGTTCTGTTATGTATTATCTTTCTGAACTTTGCAATAAGTGCGTGTCTTAATTTATCCAAAGGGTATAAGAAGTATCATACATTCGGAGTATATCCAGAACAAAAGCTGAATGAAATCAAAATTTTGGCTAACAAAGTAGTTCAAAGATTAATTGAATATTAGAGCACTGACCAGTATTCTAAGGATAATAAATCTTCTACTAAATACTTTTGAAACTTGATTCTATTGTATGATACTGAAATTGATTGTTAATTGAATAAATTAGGTATTTCTTCGTACATCATACTTAGATAATATTCCACATGAATTTCTACGTGAAAGAAAAAAGTATTATTAATGAATGCAAGATCTCCAATAATATTTATAGTACAGGAGGACCTTATACTCCTTAATCTTTTGATTTTCTCGCTACTTAGGTGTAATAATTAAATTCTGTTTTTACATTTACCTTCTTCTTTTCATCGCGCAAACCTGCACTATTATTATTTTCACATTTTTTAACATATGTAGACAATGGTTTTGTTACTATGAAAAAATAACAGGTACACATTTTGACAGTATTTATTTATGTTAAATTACAGTATAATGTGTGGTAGATTAGTAAATCGTCCTTTAGAGATATAATTGTGTTTGTGTGTATGCAGAAGCATTGACCGCATAATAAGATTATTGAAATGCTTACTAAAGCACTACAGATAGGGTATAATAGCTCGGTGAATAATATTCACTAATTTAAACCGAATCGTATTATGATTTGTAGACTATAAATTCATATTAACAGTATATATTCATTACAACAACTTAGGCGAAATTATGAGTAGACCAGAATTTATTAAGACACTAATTAATGAAGGAGAACCAGCGAAAAATGATTTTACTACTATTAGATTTATAACTTAAACCTCTACATTTTTCCTAGAAGCGATTTTATAGAATTATTTTAATAGAAATAATGGCGGGTTGGAGAAATTTATTTTGAATAGAAATAGAAATACGGTTCTGTATCTCAAGTTATTTATGCGAAACTGCCACTTCCGCTGTTCTGACATTAAACGTGCTCGTAATTCTGTCTCTCAGCGACATACGCAAAATTTTCAAAGTAACAGTAGTCAAGGATACCTGTACACCAGATTATTTAAACGATGTACTTAATTAAACTTCCATTAGTCAAGGGAATGAAGGTCCAATGAATTATGTCAAGTCCAACTGTGAGAAACCGAGGGAAATTGACTTTCTGGTGCAGCGACGATCAGAATGCACGCCAGGCGTAATTACGATTTACTGTCACTGCTAACGAACCTTGTAAATAAATTCGGAGATGGAAATTCTGCGAATTTAACGAAGTGTCCATTTATAAAGGACGATTAATTTAGCGAGCAGGTTGTTAGATACTGTCGACAGCATACAGTTACTTGCTTTGAGATGGTAGCATCAAATTACATGCTCCCGTCAAACGACATAACTAGGAAAACATTTTGAGTCGTGCACATGCCAGACAGTTTGCAAATATACCGAACATTAATCATCGGAAGCAGCAAAATTCATTTCTTGAAAGAAGCTTTTAAAAGCTGGGAAGTTGTAGGATGAAATCTGTTAGAAGCATTGAACAGGGAGTAGAATGATAATAAATTAGAATATATATTTATTAATATCAATTTATTGGTGTTGAAAGGAAATCTAATTTTACTCCAATGGGCAGATATACTTAGCGCAGAGAAAATAATTGATCTAGCTCTTTGAAATTCTTTGCACATCACAAAGCTTTTGTTTTATTTCTTCGACCAATATTTATTGTAGTCTTTAGACAAGTATACTCGAAAAAAACACTTATTGTATGTTGATATATGAAATGTTATCTCGTTATGCTAATTTTAGTTCTGGCCTAGGGTAAAGGTTGACCATGTGTCAGTAGTTGACACTTTTCAGAAAAACCTTATTTTTTTATGTTTTTCTGAAAAGTGTCAACTACTACAGAAGAACATGAAAAATAAGGTATTTCTGAAAAGTGTCGACTACTACAGAAAAACATGAAAAATAAGGGTTTTCTGAAAAGTGTCAACTACTGATACATGGTCAACTACTGGTGCCTTCACCCTATGTGTCTCAGAAGAATATTATAAGAGTAATTCCCAAAGGATTATTTTGTTTCTTAACTTTTGTCAATATGAACAGTCCGCATCTATACATAGAAGTAGCGAGAAGTTAGCAATATCGTGTAACGAACAACTTCGTCAGATAGAAGGACTGAACCAGAGAGCTCTTATGAACTATGCACTATGGACGTGACGAATGGCTGTTAATACTGTTCTATTTGTACGCGTCGAGGCGTCGCTAATCGACTCTAATCAAGTGCGACCGAGCATACGTTGTACACAGTGTGCTACACGACGCAAATTAAACGGTCCCTGAGAGTACGGTGTTTTCAGAATAAGATAAACGAGAAATGAAGACGCAATTAGAACGCTTCGGTAGTTAAAGGGATCCGAACGTATAGGATGCTCTGAACTTCGAATCTTACTTGCAGGAATCTCTATGTAGGAACTCAGCGTTGCATTACATTTTATTGAAAATAGAAACTTCTAGTTAAAGGGCGTACCATAAAAGCATGATATTCTTCGATAATTCATATTTCACAAGATTCAACCCGATTGCAATTAAGATCAATCAGGACTCATTGCATTCTTCTGAAAACTGTACTTATTTAAAAACTGTGAAGATCTCTAAGTTAACTTTATTTACACGTTTATACTTTTTGTAAGCTACACTTTTGGTTATTTTTCAAAGTCGCTCTCACCCGTAGTGGGTGGACAGTCTAACCCCGACCTGCGGGTGAGACGAACCAATTGCAGTGCCAATGTTTTTGGTTGAAAATGAAAATAGATATTAGAAATTATCGCACACTATAATTTATATATACCCTAAATTGCTTGGGTTTTGCTTTAATTTCCAAAAAACGACAAAAATGTGAAAAACAACGATGCTGCAATTTCTTTTCCAAAAAGTGGTCGAACTCTCCCGGAGTTACAATATAGTATTATTATAGTATTACCGTATCGTTAATTTCAACCTTGTATCATATCGGAGATCCGCAATGTCCATAACCATTGTTATCAAGTTTGGCCCTCCAGGTAAGCCAAGGATAAAAGAGGAGGTTGAGCAGTGACTTGTTGGGCTTGACCAGATCGCCATACCTCAAGTAATTCCAGTAAGTCACTCAAAGCCGTTGGCCTTTGTGAGCCTAAGTAACCGTAACTCAGACTATGGACTATATCACTTGGTAATATCCAGGTAATAAATTAAATCATCGAAGATAAACCAGATAGACTTGGTCCGAGGCCCGTAGGGTTAGCTAGGAGCCGATATCAAAATGGAGGGTGTAGCGTTTATACGATGCCCTCCTCTGACCTTCTGCTTTTACCCGATGGGAATTGATCACTTGGCCATCTTTAAACCATCTATACAATTTAACTAGTTGCCTTAAATAGCTTTAATCTTTAAGCAATTGCTGTTACTAATGTTCCACAAATGACACTTAAAGATTGGATCTACATTCGATCAAAAGTGTGTTCTTCAGCTACAGGACTCTATGTTTACAGTAATTCACTGGAAACTTAATTAATTCCGGCAGATAAATACATACAGTTTAAAAACTAAGTGATTGAAATCAAGGTCACGTCATTTCGAGCCGAAGTACGAGGAAAAACCAAATGCAAAAAAGATACCGAGGGAGTACGGACCTTCCATTTGTGATTCGATTAAGTTCTACTTGATTTTTAGTCACATTTAGTTTAAATTCTATTTGCTACTTGGGATTTGAGATTTATACCTGCTAACTAGTCTTATTCGGTATCTAGTGTTAAACATTAGTGAGCCATAATTTGAGAAAAAGCATCTAAGGCACTTACTACTTAACTACAGTGTAACAGAAAAGTTCATGGAAGTATTAATCTAATTCAGCGCTGTCCAGCGTAGGGGCCCCTCACGCGCCAGCTTCCCCTTCCAATCTTTCTCTCGCACAGCGTGCCTTCCGTTGTCAAGGAGACCGCGCAACGCTACGAAGGCTTCCACGACGGGCTAGCCAGGCAAGCGTCTTCGTGGTCAGCGTTGCGCGGTATCCCTGACAACGCGGACGATAGTGAGAGAACCCCAATCTCCCGCGGGAGTCACCTTGGACAGCGCTGATCTAATTTCTCGAGATTTTACTACTACTATAGGGTGGATGCACCATTTGTGGTCACTTTAAAGTATTGTACCAGTTTTGGCTACTTCTTAAAAAATATAATATTTTTCCGTGTAAGCAATAAATGTAACTTTATATTTCCAGCGGTATACTACACAAAATAGTTATCACGTGAAATTCTCCACATAATAATGATCTGCAAGCAATTTAAAATTAAAATAATTATTGCACCTGGCTAAAAACAGTGCTATGGCCACAAACGGTACATCTGCCCTATACAATTCTTCTTATGCCACTACAAGTTTATTCGAACTCTGAAAGAAGAGTTCAATTACTTTTATATAACACCTTTGGCATACAATATTATAATACATAAACCCACAACAGGTGTGCACAATATTCAGACAACTTCACAATATTCGAGAATTCTGATTTTGCATAAAGTCCTTCCTAGCAGATTGCTGAAGTCTTTCTCAGAGTATTAAGGATTATTTCTGTCCTTTTCAATGTCTCTAGACACTGCTGTTCCCCTGGACAGTGAACAATCGAGAACAATGCAATCTCACAATGGTAACACGGAGTTATCTTAGCTTTTCAAGATTTTCAGATTTATCTATGCATTTCTGCGCTGCACTTGCGATTGTAGAACACAACGTCCGTTTACGTAGATGCAAGTGCACGTATGTAGACACATACACACATACATCTGTAGAACGATACAGCTGTTCAGTGTGGGGGTGTATATTGCTGATATGTGCATACACAAAGCTGATGGCTTGTATACTGTGCGTACGCTTAACAATGCGTACATAATAGAGACGCGCGTGTCTTGGGGCACATAAATCTTACGCATACATGCACCAAAGCAATGGCACGAACATAGATAGGGCTATTCCGTACAAGCCTTTAGATCGTTCTACCATATAAATTTACAGCTCATTTTATTATACCTCTTCCACATTGCTTATTTATTGCATCACATTATTGCATCATATATTTTAAAGATCTATTGGATTTCTATGTATTTAAAAGAATAATGTCTAAATTATTATAAAGATTAGTAATTTATCCATTAAGTATCAATATGTGTAAATCACTGTCTAATAGAGATCCATTATTTACTATTCAATCAATGAAATGGAATCATTGTACAATTATATAGCAACAAATTTTAATTGTACAACTACGTGTCTGAAAAAGTAGGGTGACCGTACATAATATCGCCCATGTTCTTAATATCGCCACTCGATTTTCAAAAATAAAATATTTTAAAAATCCTATTTCACTTAAGTTTCACTTTAAGGGCTTGTAGTAATTACTACGTAACTACTTACGTAGTAACTACTACAAGTCCCCTGATGACCCTGCCATTTTATTACAAAAAGAATGGTATAAGATAACAGCACGAAAAATTCAGGAATTATGCACATTATTAAAGACAGATGGGTAAAGAATTTAAATTTGAACATTATTCTTATATAAATTTACAAGCTCTATTAACTACACTATATACCCAGCGAATTTCAAATATGTATTCCCTAAAAAAACGATGCTTCAGACGAAAAAATCTTATTCTCCCTTTTTCGCCCATTCTTATCTGTGTTTATATTCTAATGCGAAGCAAGCAACATTAAATTTTACACACGCCGTGATATGTAATGTCTATTTTACTAAGGCCAGTTTCGACCTATGCACGGGAAATTTATTCTGTGACAACAAAACGTGCACCAGATATAGTAAACACTAGAAAAAAAAATTAAACTTGACATTGATATTTACACACCGTAAATTATTAACCTCCACTGACCTAAATGATCACAGGTTAGATATGGCGCGTTACACTCGCTCCCACACGCGAAACACATGATTACACGCAGGCGAGTGTATTTCCCTGTAAGAAACAATAACCGCAGTACATCTCGCGCGAGGGCAAGCTACGTGAAACAGAGGAGAAAGAAGAAGCGTGTGTGTATTCAAAGCATCGTGGATCGATCGCCGCGCCAATGTGCTGTCTTTTATCGCGGGGTAAGGATGCACAAGGTGCCGTCGATGGGGAGGAGAGATGAGAGATCGGAGAATTCGCCAGGCTACACGGAAATTATTCAGAAAGGCGGCGGAAGGAGAAGGTGGAGTACGCGACGATGCAGAATGAGCGCCGCGGAAATGGGGAGAATCTTAACAAAAAGAGTCCGGATGTACATGTCGAAAATAAAGAGCGCATGAATTATTGTCCCGATCCTTTCGTTCGAGGATTTAGCGTACCAATGCTTTCAGTATCATAGAAGGCATTCAGGTCTGCAGCGAACCGCGATATTTTAACGATGACATTGTAATGTCGTCCCCGTTTCTCTTGGTTCAGCAGCGTAACGTGTTCGCCAGTGGTCAAGATCGCGCATTGCTGCGGCTTGTGATGCGTGCTCAAAGGATCGAATAATAGGCTGGTTACTTTCCTTGAGAGAGTGCACGTGCCACGGATGTGATCGAGTTCTTTGAAATCTTCAGGTCTAGAATGCAGATTTTTTGTTCGCGAGTTTTAACGTCGCATCAATTACGGGGTTATTAGCAATGAAATGGTACAGCTTAAGGGGGGATCTGGTGTAACTAGTTAAAAATCGAGGCATTCCTCGGGAATTTTTTTTAAAGAAAGTATTTAATCGATTTTTCTGAAACTTTCAGGATACTGTATTATCAGATTAAGGTAGATAAAAAAAATTATTAAAAAAGAGCAGCTGGATTGGTTGGATTGAATTTGGAATATTCGGTGTGAATATCGTATGTTGAAAGACGCATACCAATTACTTAAATGCTGTTTAAAAACGCGTAAGGGCTGCTTCTTCTTTGCAGTCGAATACGGAGCGTGGAATATCCTAAAAAACGGTTGAAACTTCTTTGGTTCTGCCAATTTTCATTCCGCAGAATGCAGATTTATTTAGTTGGTCCTTGCGATATATGTACATTGCATTTCGTGACATAAGAAAACGAAAATTCCAGCTATGGATGGATGTCATTAAAATAGTACAATTAGGTATATTAATTTTACAAATTCATATTATGTAAATTTTCTAAAAGTCTCAAATATCTTTGATAAGATTACCATCAACGGGGAAGAACACATTTATAGTAACCTAGCTATGAACAATAATGTTCCCAAAAGAGTATGGAAAGAGTAATGAAATAAACTTTAATATTGTTTCCTTTTCCAATTAAATAACCACACACACTACAAACAGGAGAGCAAATATGCCAATTGAAAGCTCAAGTCTGCACACATACATACTTAAAATTTTAATGGAAACCCCTCCACAGGTTCTCCGTTCCGCCACTAGCACCGTAATCATAGAAATCGCGTCATGTGCACAAACACTAGCCACCCGTCGAGGTGTACAAATAATAGCCCCGGCAGAAATGCGCCCCATTGAATTGATATCAAAGCGATTCTAGAGGCCGTTAAACGGCAGCAATTTCCGTCAAATTTTTACGCAGCCTCGCTTCTACGGATTTATCAGGCCGGGCTTCTGAGATTTCCGTACTTCACTGAAAGCTCACTCGAAATAAACCGGAAGTCGATGTTCCGTGTTACGAAGTTAGGGTAACCCTGGTAAGGTAGCGTGTACCGGAGATAACTACCGCAGTATCTCGCGCGTACGTCCAATAAAAACTTTCTCTCGAAGCCCCCCTTCATCCGGCGTATATAGATCTCGTTTCATTTCGCGTAAAAAGGATCCCACCTTCCGCCCATTTCCGTCCCCTGCCGCGCCCCCGTGCACGAACTTTTTAATTCGTCCTCGCACGAGGAACCCCCGCACCTCGCAGTCCGCGCCTCGTATTTCCTCTTTGACGTCGTTTCCGGTTACTGAAAGGCGAACGCTTCACTACATTCCGATCCCCGGCTCTTTGACTCTTCTTGGGTGAAATTGTTACCGGGACAGGTAATTGCTATTTCCCTTGACAATATTTCATTTTTAAAGGGATTGCGGATGGGAGTGAAAGCTATCACTGCCCTGTCACTGATGCGACCCGTGAACGTTCTTTTACTGCAATCTCTCCCGGAACGTATCGCGGTGCTGTGAATTCGATTATAAAAAGCCGCTTCCGAAGTATCTGCAATCGATTTTGTTCCCGAAATGTGTTACTGAGCAGCGTTATTTAAGAAACACAAGGGCATAGAGTCAACAAATCTGTGGCGAATACAATGCAGTAAACTCGTGTTTATTTACTTATTTAGTTAGTTAAACGGAACCCCTTTGAGGGATACAAGAAACAGTGAAGCTGTGCATACTGTGTGAATACCTACTGTGCAGTGAAGCGCAGATTAGGGAAAGAGTTATGCGTAGGTAGTACGTAAATAAAGTAGAAGTAAAAAACACATAAAGGTAAAAACGCAAAACCAAATTAAAGAAAATAGTAGCTAGGTAGTTACAAATATGATTGATGACTGTAGATCTAAATTATTCTAAAATAGCAAAATATCCCTGCGCTTCGCTTCGGGCCTAAGAGATATTAAGGAATCCGTGAAAACACATTTTACTCCGTTTCACCCCCTTAGGGGTTGTTTAGAACAAAATGCTGAATCTGGTTTTTAAGTAAAAGCCAAGTTGACATATAATTGGGCCCAAGAAATAATAAGGAGTCGAAGAAAACATATTTCACCCCTTTTTACCCTCTTGGGGTTGGAATTTCCAAAAATCCATTTTTCTCGAGCACCTACGTCGCAAAATGAATATACCTACCCCTCGAATCGGCGGTTTGGGATGGGCGGTGATGAATGAGTGACACAACGCTTATACAAGTATAGATGTATGTGTAAAACTAAATATGGGTTAACTTCTAAGGTATTATTTGTTGGGTTCTGCAATAGGGAAAAAATGACCAAATGGTACGTGCGTAGATAGAAATTTTACTCGTAATAGCTTTGGGCTACTAAAACTGATGAAGTTGTAAGAAAACAAGAACTGCTTTCTTGTTGACTGGCAAAAAGTTGGTGGTCGTATTGAGTGGCGAAGAAGGAGGCGGACTGACAATGTCATTTTAGTGGTGCGGGCTGACCCTTGAAATGGTGAAGCGGAGATGTTTCATAACCCTCGAAGCTGGAGGATTTGTGATGCTCAACCTTGTTTTCTTTTGGTCAACACATGCCTTGCGATATTCTTTTTCCTAAGAGAAAGTTCTGGGAAGACAATGACTGTCTGTGGGACAACTGTTTAGTCTGTCTCCGATATATTTCTTCAAAATACATGTTTCATGTAAGCACTTCCAAGGAAAAATTTTCAGGTGTTCGCCTCAGATTGCTTTGGTTTTTTGAACGTGTCTTTTTATTTTGGTTCGTTTGCATGTTTAGGGCTACAACCACCCCTTACAGTTCATAAGATGAGAGAAATTTTCTTAAAATTTAGTTTCCAATTTTATAAAAAAAAAAATTTATTTTTTTTTGGGGTGAAAATAGTCACATTCATCTGGATTAGTCAAACATAATGAGCGGAGGCACATTTCGTGATCCCAGAGTTTATCGTTCGAAAGTTTTTAAGGGGCAGACAAACACACAAACATATTAAAAGTTTTCTGCTTTTTATATTAAGATAGTTTTTGGAGTAGCAACAAGTAAAATACTAATTATGTTCCAAAAACTATTTATATACTATTTATATACTCTATCTGTGTCGTAAGAAATATACATAAATAGAAACCGCTGTCTGGAATTAATAATTTTCCAATTTGCCCATTGTAATAGATTCATTTATGTAGAATTTGTTATAAGTTAATTGTCCGTGTATTCCAACGCTCTTGCATGAAGTGATTTGAATAAGATTTTATTTTCTTAATTGGAATTCGAGATCCTTCGGCTGCCAGCTCCCTTCCGCGTTTTATTAAAACTCAGATTAGCGTTCATCAGCGACCGACATCCATTGCCGAGGATACATTAGGATCTTCAATTAGTAAGTTTTAATGGCCAATTAAGCATGAGGATGCTAATGTCGATTCAAAGTAATTTCGATATCTTACAATTGGATTCATCCTTCTAATAGTTCAAGCCAGTGAAATGAATGTGGTTGGGGAATCTTGATTAAAAAGTTGTTAAAAATTTGTTCTCCATATGAATTTAATTTTTCTTTGGGCTCCAATAAAAATAATAATGCATTATAAATACATGCCCGAAATGTCAGGAATATTACATATATGTATAATCAATGTAGCATGTAATTTTTTATCTCGTTTCATTGTTTTATCGTAAGAGCATTCCACCAAATTATCCAGTAATTTGTCATTGTATTAGGATACCGCCTATGAAATGTGTTTTCATATATTGTAACGGAAATAATCGATGGACTTCTCGTTTCATGCACTGCATTTTTGAAGTAAAAGTTTTCAATTTTATTTGTGTATCTACATACAGTTTTAAAGTTCTGAACTTCACAAATGTGAAAAAAACGAGAGTGATGTATGTGGCTGTTGAATCAAGGAAAGTAACCTCTTTCAAAAAAATATTTTGATAACGGATATAAATGGTACAGGATATGTATCCGCGATTGTATCAGAATTTTATGTTTGTGTTCGTTCTGTGTTTGTAAAGGTAAAGACTGATGGCCATATATTGTCAAAAAGAAGGATAAAGCTCTTGCTATTATCTGATATCTTTTATTTTTGTGTTAGTAGAAAGATATACACATATTGATTTTTAGATTGTTACAGAGAGAAACACGGTAGACAGATAAACCTCTGTATTGTACGGCTGTACACGTAAACCTTAGTGAACTAAATTTAAATTGACGTTTCATATGTAACAGCTGAATATTTACCCCGAAACAGAATGGAATCGGGTGAAACTTATTTTAATTAAATACATATTTTTAAATGTCAATCTAATGAGGGTCCTGGACGTTCCTGTTTCAATTATTCCAGAAATTATTTATTTATGCCAGACGAGCGTATGCGTTTACTGCATCTTACGGGAACAATTAATATTACATGTAGGTATTAAAATAGCGACATTAGTGAATTGTGCATGAAGACCATTAATAATAACGATACGATTTAGAAGAGACCAAAGATATTGCGCAGAAGAGATGAGAAATAACAAAATCGTTAACCTGAATTGCTCGATGTAAAGCCATTACTAAAACAAGGCAACTTTTACCATTGGCATTACTCTCGCATTAAGGTTCCACGTCGAGGAATCACTGTAATTCACCGCCATCTGTACACCACAAATCATAAATGTCATTTAACCGAGCCATTGAGTAAAACCTTGTAGTTTGTTATTTTCACAATTGCGCGCCATTTATAAACCACCCCAGTAAATATCTTTTGCCAAGTCTTATCGTCAGTTCCTTTTATTTTATACTGTTTAACGTTAAAATATTATCTTTTTACAATTAGAAGTACGTATAAAAAATTGTCACTTTGAAGCTGACGATACAAATATTAATTTGACACGTGGAGAAGGTGAGTTTCAACTTTTGTAACATTTCCTCTAATACTACTTCGAAAGAAATGAATAATGATGGGGAAAAGAGATGGCAATTTAGGGAGACAGATGCACTGGAAAGATAAGTACTTACAAAAGATATACCACGATCAATCATCTGAATAGTTTATCGAATTTGATCACTACTTTGGCTAGTTTCCTAATTAATTTCTAAACCTCCCCATAAATCCAGCGAAATTTTTCTGCTCTTAACGAACACCTCTGGATTGCAAATCTACTATATATCCCCGGTAAAAGACGCAATCCTTAAAGCCAGTTTTAAATAACCAACCATTTGTTAGCTCTGAATTACATTCTTCAAAATATCGATTTCTTGCTTCTTTGTGCTCGCTACATTCGTGTAGATACACATATAGCACGTTGACCATTAGGATAATAAGCGTTCCATTACCCAAAAATTCTCTTATATGGGAATTTGTATATTAAAAAATCTATTAAACTTAATATTAAAAATTTTATATTATTATCTATACAATGACTTATCTTCACTAACTCGAAATCCAGAGGTTCTACTGTACACAAGATTCAAGGTTCAATCAGTTTTAACAAATCATAAACGAAAGCTTCAGAAACTGATTTTTCCATGTGTATGCCACAACTTGTCGCCCATATTTAAGATCACAGCTAAGGCTGCATTAAGCAGCGACAGAAAATTGTCCAGCCACGATATGGTTCTAGAGAATGTTCCTTATCACACCATGCAATGAGCACACAGCATCGAGAATTCCATCAAAATTAGTGTTCCTCAGCAAAGTTGGATATTCATTTTCCAGAGTCTTTCTTGCACGTCTATTTGCGTGTGGTCTACAGATGGATTTTCATCCTCTCGCCTGTGATACCTTGCCAAGTACGCACAAAGGTTCTCCGGGTGCATCGTTTGACCAATTACAGTGAAACGGAAACAGAACTTCCTGCCGGTAATGTAATTCCCCCGTCGTTTGACGTTTGAGTTTCCCTGTAAGCCGCCGAGTAATTATCGCCGTGGAAACGTGTTACGTTTTCGCCGTCGAAACCTGTCCGTAACTATCGCGTGGCCGCGACGGCCGGCTATCGACAACGGTTTGATTAATAATCAATTAATGGGAAATCGATTTCTTACTGCTATGCTGCCTGACGTAATGGGCCGATCAAATTAATATGAGTTTTATTAGTATTACTGTTACGACATTTTGCAGCAAAACTTTAAAGTATGGAAAGGGTAAGAGAGTGGAAATTGGTGGGATCGTGCTGGAATTCAATTTTAGGACCATTTGTACCAACTGTGCTCCTGGGGCAATCATTTTTTTGAGACGCAAACAAGAAAGGGCGTGGAATTATCGAAGTGAAGCAAGTTCAGATGGATTTATGTTAATTCGATTTTCGAAACAATCTACTTCGTACGAATCCATACTTCGATCACTTACTTCAATATTTCGATATTATATAAATAATCTTTTACAAAAATATGTAATGTACCTACGTAGATTTGGTATATGCTTTATACCAAAATGTGAAACATCTAATTTCATGTAAGAATACAATTTATAAAAATGCATGCCTCTATAAGAATCCAAATACTATTTATGTTTCACACAAAAGTGTTGTGCGATTCAATTTATGTTCGTAATGTAAACTCTTGCCTCTAAAATTTGTGTATCTGATCGAATGATTAAATTAAGTGTGTACCCAAATCTGCTTGCGCTAATATCATTAATATTAATAGTAGTTGTGCAATAAATAACGACTGCTGTATTTTACTCCAATGAAATTGGGGAACGTTACTTGCAATATCAGACTGCATACGTAAGACTTACGGTACGCCGTGACACTTTCAGCCACCAAAATTCTTATGCTTAGCATAACATAGGACGACAGCAGCATAACGTCGGAAATTTAAAAGTATGCTTATTAAGGGACAACAATATTACGATATTTTAATATTTTAAAAGAAAAAGCAAAAACATAGAGGTGCTTAAAATTCTTTTAACTACTATCGACATGCAATTCTTTTCACAAATTCTTGTTTTTGAACGAGAATTTCTAAATTATTGCAAACTCTGATGATATATCCTACTCGAAAGTGTGTACGTAAAAACTTAATTTAAGATACTTGAAAAGTAATCTTTTACAAAAACCAGTACCTCTGTAAAATAGATTCGAATCTTATGAAGACATAAAAATTGTGTTTAAAGCAAAATTGCTTCATTTGAAGGATTCAATAAGTCAGAATCCTAAATAAGTCACAGAAGAAAATGCTGTATTGATACTTGCAATCACTGGAGGATACTTGCAAATCACTTCCAAAAACTGAAGGAGAAATTTCCAAGTTTCTCGCATGATTAGTAAAATTACCAATTTTGCTCATGCATAGACAACGTTTCTCACAGAATATTAGTGCTTCCAGATTAAATCTTACTGATACAAATACATGTCTACCACATTTATTGGTTTCATAGTTATGAAGTATTATATTCTCAGGTCGCAGAAAAACCCCTGTTTCCAATTACAATACCTATTCAAAATAGAAATTGCCAATTATCACTGATATCAATACTAAAACTGAAATATTTTTAATTAGGTATAAGGCACCACAATTTCAGAGACTGAATGGATGTTAAAATACTGAAACCGAAAATTCCAACAAAGATTCATAAGATTGATTGCGAGCATCGCCCAACAGCGTCCATTGAAATTCATATTAGAATAACAGACCAGGTTGGCTCATCGAGGATCAGGTCCCATAATGGTACCCAAGAATCAGATTCTCTGCCTGCAAGCGTGGTATAAAGGGATTATTCAGTTTCAGCCCCGCGCTAGATTCAATTACATTACAGAGAGGGATCGGTGTTTTTTGATATCGCGATTTCTCGAATTTCAAAGTTCTCTTTGTCCTTCGATATTTTCTTCATATCCTATTTTCCTTTGAAGGATATCAAACTTTTCGAGCATTAATTTTCAGTCTAAAGTAACACGAATACTATCGTCGTCATTACAATACCACAGTTCTAAATACGTCGAACGTTCTCGAATTTGTACCGTAACGTGAGATGCATGTAAAGTTGCGGTCGTAACCGTTGCCCTGGAATTCCCTCCCCTCCCTTTATATACGCGGGTTTGCTGGTATGTGCGCCCTTCTTTCGCTGCTCCGTAATTTCAGACTCTGCTGAGCGATCTCGTGTTGGTTGACAGAGCCAGAGCTGGGTGGAAGGTCGAAAATGTACGGAGCAGTTCGAAAGAGGATTAAATGACGAAATCCAAGCGGATTTGCGACCAACTCTTTCTACCAGACGATTTCCACGTGTGCGTGGGTCATTTGAGAATGCACCGTCCGAATTGGTCTCGATATCGTTTTTTCAACGTGTCGCTGCAGTACATGCGAAGCCTAATGCACAAAGTAGATTATCAAAAACAGGGAATCCGAGTGTCCCTTTTGAATTCGGAGATAAAAACAAATATGTAAAATACAATTTAAATGATTTTAAAGGGTAGGTACAATTTTCTTTCATCATCATTCGTTATTTTGAAGTCACATATTATACTGGCGTTTATTGCAAATAAGCTTAAACACGGTTTTAAAGCTGAAAATTTCCTATCAATTATATAATCTGAAAAGGGAAGCAATTTACTCAAACTGAATAGCTGTAATTTTTTCATTTCAAGTGGATATTACATTTCTAGGAATTTGACTAAATAAAATTCTCATTTCTTATCCATAAAACTTTATTTTGTTGCAGCGATTAAATATAATAAAATGAAGACTTCGTAGAAAAGATTGCATTAAGCATCGATATTTGATTTGTAGATTATTTACATATTACAAAAACGAATGCTTCGCTTTATAGCTTCCAGAGCAACTACATATTTATCGCCTCTTAATCTAACAAATTGAAAGAGTAAGGAAACCAGAATGCCCTGAATTCTCTGAAATACTACTTGTTGGTTGAAATTTCACCAAATATCTTTACTCGCATTTTCCTTAAACGCGGACCATTTTCCACGGATAGAAATAATGGCGTAATTGAAATGGCTTCTCTGGATACGTGCCAGTTCCAAATCTGAGGAATTTCTTTCCGCGGCGTTTTGAACGTGGCGTGCAGCGAACACACGTCTACAAAATGCTCTCATACTTGTTTTGAAAGTAAACGAACAGAATCACATTAAGTAATTACTAATTACAATGGCCATTTCGATACCGAATGTTTCGATTCTCTGATATGGGAAACTTAATCTCACGACCTATTTAAAGTATAACTACTTTCCCCCATATTTTCCTTTATATCAAAGGTCAAAAGCTTTTACCATAACTTCTCTTGAATTCGCCTTGTTTCTTTTTCTAAGTTACAATAACGAGGTTAATAATTGTAACATATCGGGACTGATAAATCTATCACTGCTAATGAAGTAGAATGGAACCCACGGGGGTAAATGGCGCAGTTTAATAAATCTGCCGCGGACCTTTTATTTATCTGTATTCCTTATCCGCGCGGCTAGCCCGATTTTCGGGATAACGAGGTCGTAAGCCAGTGTCAGTAACAAGATCCGTCGAAGTAGCGTTGTGTATCAAGAAGGATGCCTTCGTTATTCCGCCGTTATGGTTTTTGTTCTTCTAACGAAGAAGAAGTTGTCTGTCTTCCGTATCCCTTACCCCCTCGCAGTTCTTAAGTCCTTCTTAGATGTGGCCTTCTGCTTTGTCGAGGCACAGGAGGAGAACTTTCATGGACTCTAACAAGGACCATATTCAATCGAGTGCGCATGACAGCCCCTCTGTGGAATAAAATGGAATACTCGTGCAAGACGGGAGGAAGAGAGAGGATGTATATGTTGTACATGCGTTTTAGGGATGAACGAGAAAAATGGTGTCGGCAAATCAATAATTGAAAAAGGGGTTTGGTCCCAATGTGGATTTACAACGGTGGCGTCACTGAATTTTAGGAGGAAGTTTTCATCCGATCCATTTGATGGATATTTCTCATATTTTCGATGGTGGTTAACTGGTTACGAAATGCCATTTGCGAATTGTTTTACACTGGCGAACGGATTTATTGTTAAAGAGGATTGAAAGCGTGGCGCCACCAATTCACCTGTAATAGAAATATAATCTTGGATAAAGTTAAATATCAATTTTCTGCATGCACAATATATTTATAAGATAAGTCACTTTTTACGTTACGATTCTAGTTTGGATGCTTAAGATTTTAATTAACTATCGTACTGGGTTTTGTGTGAGGCCAAAATGACAACGAATCTCTACTATAAGTTACATCAAGTACAATAAACATTTCAATAAAACATTTCCTTACAGTTAGTATTCGAGTTGTCATAAGCGAAAACCACTCTTCTTTACAGATTCGAATTCTAACCCTTCGCTCGTGATTCGGAACACTTGCATTTAGACTATTGCGGTAATTGAGAATTACGTCTTTATTGATGAAGTCATGGTGTCATAACTGTCACACTACAATCATAAAAACCGTGTTTTCTGGCTAAACTATCGACCCCAGAGCAGCGATTCATAAAACTTCTTTGTTCCCTCCATTAATCCCTACAGTCCAAAAGAAAAACGAAGTCGATCCGACTTATATAATGGTGAATGAACTCCTCCCCTCTCAGTGAATGAACGCTGCTCATATCATAGAAAAAATTAACACCTCTCATACTCCTTTCTCGGTAAAAATTACACACTACTTCTTTATTCATCTAAGTTCTTTTTAAGTTTTTCATTAAGTTCAAGGTAAGTTTTGTTGATTTTGTTAGGTGTTCACTGTTTACTTCTACATAAATATTAATATTCCCAGAAAACAACGTGACCCGCATGATTTACAGTGAAACTCCTGCGCGCCCCCATGTAATTGCTCCGTCTTAAAGGAGACCGTTGAGTCGAATCGCGTCACCTAGACATTGTTCGCTCGCCCCAACCGCTTTGGACGAGCGTGCCTGTTTGAAATATGAAGAGGTTGTTCCAAAGTTATAAGGACGCGCCAGGTGCGGCACCTTTTCACCCACCAGTCCGCTACATTCCACAAGCTGGAAGGTTATATTCACTGTTAGAAATGGTCTTATCTTCGCCCGTTTTGGAGACGCGGCATTCGACTACACACGGTGTGTCGTGAAGAATGGACGTAATTTGGGCGTATGGCTTCGAACATCGTTTGGAATAGGAGTTATTACGTCGCCGTGAGTCTGTTTGTAAACAGCTTTGAAAATGTAGCCAGTCGAGGTGCTGGTGTGCGATAGTAGGCGCTGAGGTTACGGTTCATAAACGTCTATTAAGTGGGCAGCCGCGATTTGTGAGGCGTTTTGCTAATTTCCAAGTGCTTCTTCTAATGAATTGATAAATTAAAATTAAACGTTCCACTTAGATTTATTATATCGGGGATATTGTGGTTGCCTGAGAATAAATTGGGAATAACAAAGTGGATAAATAATTAATGTTTCGGTGTTTTTGTGTTTCAAGGTAAATTGCTGTAAGGGTAAATGTGGAATTTGAATTTCTTATCCCTTCCCGTTTTATTGTCGATTTAATTTATGATTTTTATTCATTTATGTGTCTCATTTCATTTGTGTTTGTGTTGTTATTCAATAGTCGTAAAACGTCAAATAGCCCCATTTCTACTTGATCAAACAAAGAAAAACACCTGAATCTCAAATTTAATATTTACCCTAGCGGTGTTTCTGAACCTTTTCTAAATAATTCATTAGTAATCGCATACTTCAAAATGTTTCTATCACTGCCACCTAATTTTTCTGTTCTCTACTCTACTCTAGTCTACACTCATTTATCTACACTTTCGTGATGTCGTCCTTCGACTTTCGCTAGAATTTCTTAAAAACATCAGTACCTAATTGATAATAGTCTCGTATATTATTTCACCTTCTTGCGTGTAATCAGGCTTTTCAAACCATTTCCTAGAAACTCCACTGCTATATTTACATAAACACTTGCTATCTACGATGCTAGCAAGTTTCTGTATGCCTAACATGGAAATACAATTCGAAGAGTTTACGACCTCTTCTAAGTTAGCTAGAAATATCCAAGATAAAGAGGCGGTAATAATCAGAAGGGGAGGACGTTGGGTTTAGGTATTATTGCTCTAACTGAATTTCATGGACGGCGTGGTGATACAGGGTACGCTGGGGTACGTGATGCGTAATAAAGATGAAGTATATTCGCCACTTCTGCTAACGTAGTTTCGCTTTTATGACATGGTCGTTTCGAAAGTTATACTGGCTTTACAATTATAAATTTAGCTTGCCATTCAAAAATTTAGAATTTCAGAAGGCAGGTCTGCGTGCCTTGGGGCTTTTCTGCTGAAAATCATAAATGTTTCCCCAAAATGTCAGTCATTAACTGAAAATTCTTTGCCCGCATCCATACATTTCTTTATAATTTAGATTAGTTTATTTACACCGTATTTACGATTACAATTTACATCTCACCTGACTAACGATAAAACTGCATACAGCAAATAGAAAATGGAAGCTCCTCGTTTATGTATTCTAGGTTCACGTACAGTTTACATCGAAGGAAGTTGAAAACTCTCTCAAGTTTCATAAATTTCTTAAGTTCAAAAGCTTCTAACAAAGAGTTCTGGTCTCATAAAATTCGAACAAGTTCACTAAGCTATAGTCCTCCTGTTAATCTTATCTTACAGCGTAAGCTTTAGATTGTTCCCCCAAGATGTTCTTCAAGACGTTGAAAGCCTGCAGTTTCCTACTAACAACATATTACCTAATGTCCTAATACATAAACTGTTGATGCATCATATTGTAATTGAAAGGATAAAAATTGTATTAATTATGAAACTTTTAAAACAATTGAATTGCCTCATGAACGATACTTTATCATCAGGTGAATAAATGTTAGTTTCTGATTTACAGAACTTATAACTGCAATTTATTCATCACAAATTTATCTCTGAATTTTATTGTTTTAATGAGAATATTAATGAAAAGGTAATTCATATGACAATCGAGTAAACATTGGTGCCATTTGCTGTGCCGAAATTGAACTTATTTCTCAGCTTCTCCTTTTCTGTCGTTCAAACCTTTTCTGCGTTGAAACTTATGCCTACGGAAAATCGTGATATTTCCAGAAGCGAGTGACGTTGTGTTCTCGAGAGAGGATGGAAAAAGTTTGCCTTCGGTGGTTCGTCGAGTGAAGATCCAGTTTCGTGTAACACGTTTAAGGAATTTTTCAGGCGGGTCGTACATGTTTTACTACGTTCGGAACTTTTCCACACAAAATGTGTAGTGTGTAACTCCCGTTTAATTGCGTCGTAAATACTTGATTACCGAATCGATACGCTTGTCGATATAATTGATCAAAACGTATGTTCAAAAATTTATACAGTAGTGGGCTGTAGAAATGAACCAGTCTGTCGGTTTATTAGTATTATGAAAATGTATTAATGGTAATAATTTAATTAATTATGAAACAAATTAATATTTCACAATTCCCTAAAGACTAAATGAAGCCAATATGGAAATTAAATTATTCGTCAATAATAATTCAACGTAATAATTATACAAATAATCCCGGAACACTAAAATAATATTAATAAAAGTGGAAACTATGATTTTCGAAATAATGTGTACTTTTGATACCAACATATTCTGATTTTACTAATACTGGTTACTAAATAATTAGAGCAAATGTGGTTGGAAAATATATATTCGAATACAAAATTATAGTTTCTAATTTCAATATTAGTCCTACGTGTGGTTACTGAATAAATACACTTCTTTTCAAGTATCAGCTGCCAATGAATCGTATTTGCAAAATAGCTGATGAAAGTTCGTGGATACCTAGAAGTTCTGCTGTAATTTCGAGCGGTGTGAAGTTCCTTCAGTATGCAAAATCTTGAATCGAGCTTAACCAGAACATCGTTGCCGCGGCTGAATGAAATTCCGTGGCCGAGTCGATTCTCTTTGAAAAATTCAAACGATAACGAGCCAGGCGTCGTTCACATTTTAACTGAATTTAAATTTTAAATTCCACTCCCCTCCAAGATTCCGTTTCGCTGCTTTGAATCAATTTACCTAACATCCGCTTTAGTTCTTCCCATACGTAGAGCATCTCGTGTATCTGCACGTCCCAGCGTGCCCATTTCAGACTCGCCTTCCCAACTTTCATAAAATTTCTTCCCTCCACCGTCCAATAACCATTAACGTAACTCTTTCCATAGTACTTCCATTTCTAATCCTTAAATTTTAAAACAGAATGCAGTCTAAATATCCGTGACTCGGCGAAATTATTCGTTTTCTTCAGCTGGCTGTGAAATGGTTTTGCGAGCTTCAGATTTTGAATTATTTTTCAATATTTCGTCTGCAATGCCCTGCTCTTTTGTGTTGGAAAACAAACACTGTTATTTATGAGCATGTAATAAAATACCCCCCTTTTTGTCAACAGCCACATTGAAAAGGGTTACGAATTAGCATTCTTGATTTCCTTATTTTTTTATTTCTCAGCGAGAACCACTTACATTGTGCCCTTAGTGGACGTTATGCAAATTATCTGAATATCTTGTTTTATGTAACTGTTGATGCTTGCGTTTTCTCCTCGCGGTTTACTTGTACACTCTACTATTTCTGTTCACGTCGTTGTTTTCATTTTCGACGGTATAATGTTTACTTAGCATGTTAATTTTGAAAACCAGAACATTGCCGCTATTCTAACTCTCAATATTAACGATGTTGTTAAATAAGTTTATTTGGAAAACAGAAGATACATAATTTCATGTTAGTATTGTTTAATACGCATAAACATCACACTTTTCATTCAGTTTGTACAATATCATTTTACCAATTACCTACATTCGGTAAAGAAAAATATTTTTAGCTAGCTGGCTCAGCTAGCTGATAGGCAAAGAAGAATAAATTTATACACAAAAAATTTTAAGGTGAAAATCCTACAAAATCGTGTCATCTATCACAAGAAATATATTGATCGGTTCACTAACAACGAAAATAATAGAGGTGGTCATATGAAGCGATTTACCCTGTGTATTCCCTGCTCACGCAAGGGAAACGGAGCGTATATGGTCAGCCGCAAGTTTCGACCAGTAAGTAGTATACTCTGTAACTTGTCGTCAGTAGTTGACCTTAAAAATATGTACTTTAGAATAGAAATTTCGCCGGTTAGTGAGATTTTTTAAAACGTGCGCAGTCTAGTAGCCGTTTTATTTGGAACGTTGAAAAATGAACATAATGCCCTTTTTCTTTATACTATAAAAAACATCAACATTTCACAAAATTTCATTGAAACAGTCTAGCTATATTATTAATAAATTCTCGTCGAAGTAAAGCAGCTTGTACCAATTACAAATATATTTCGATACATGTAACACGTTCTTACAGAGACCATTGCAAAATATGTGGTGCAGAAAACAGCTGATCACGTCTATGAGAAAAATAAATAAAATGTCGAACAAAATTTGTTTGAACAAGCCATCGTTGTCGGAACAATTGACTTTGAAAGTAGACGCACGTGCAGGTTACTATTGTTCAATAAAATATATGTTTATTAACAACTTACGGTACCTCAGTATTTTTTTTTAATTACATTATACTTTCATAGTTTTATTAGAAAAAGCATTCTCTTCTAAATGTCCGTTTGTATTATAAAGTGCAAATACATGATAATCACTTTTACTGATTGTGAGAACCACGCAACTAACTTTAGTATGAACAGAAAACTGGAATTCCAGATATATCCAGAATTTCAGTTTTTATAATTTTTAAAACTTCTATTAAGAAATTAAATTCTTGTTCTCGTTAATATTTTCATCACTTTACATATGCGACTGTACAGAGATTCTGATATACATAGAATATCTCGAAATATGCGTTAGAACCCGAGGTTCGTAAATTTTTTCCAAAAATAAAATCAAAATTGTAGACTAAAGCTCTTCCCTTATGTATATTAAAATACTCAACGTTAAAAATGGATAATTTTTGCTTAAATATCTGAACCACTGTGCTGCCATAATTAAATTAACATTCTTCAGATCGATTAATAGATTTTAAAATGTTTCAGTGTCATCCACAACATCATACAAAACCAATAATTATTATACAATGAAACACGATGAAATTAGACTTTATCGGAGAATTAACTAGAACTCATACGAGAGTGTGTTAACAATCTCCTTATCCTGCCTCCTAATCTAAATTTCATCTTCATTTTGAAAGTACACATTCCCTTTACATAGTCTCGCGTGCACGCGCGAATCAATGTACACTCTTCTTTATAATTGTAAATCCATTCTCCGGGTATCAGTGTTGAGGGATTTTTTATCTCTCGTTGATACAGTAAAACTTCTCCTGTTTCCGGAGGCGCTTCGCCATCATTACGTGAAAAAAAGGAAATAGAGAAGCGTCCGTAAGATCCTAGCCTTTTGTTCCGTCTGCAACGGAGATAAAACGTGGCGTTTAAAACTGCGAAAAGACAGCCCTAGCGTGAAATAATTTCGCGGCTAACTCTGACAACAGATCTGTAGATACGCGCACAGCCCTGGCATTTAACCTCCCGGGCTCTCGAAACTTTTATTACAAAGTGCAGAAAGTAAATAAGTGGGCGAGTGTTATTCGGGGCAAGTGCGTTTTTGTGATGCATGCGGTTCGGGCGACATTTAACGATCATGATAATTTATTGGGGCATAAATAAAAGCGCGGGAGGAAAGTTTAGCGCGACGTTAAAACGAGTTCTCACTTGTTACGCAAGTATTATTTATTCGAAAATAAAGCAGACTCGTAATGTCTATGCATTCCCGCAATTTCTTTGCTACCACACGAGGCTTTTATTCTGCTTCTATTAAAAATAACGAGTTACTCTGTTATGCAGTGAATTGAGTGAATTAAATTATGGTTGAAAATAGATTTGTTGCACACTATGATTTTAGAATTTTCTATATTTTTATATGGCATGTTAATACGACCTAATATGTAATAAATCAGAATGCAACAAAAGCAATTTCTGTATTTTCTTTAGGTATGAAGAAGATTATTAAAATCATTTTTCATTATATTCCAAGATGAAAAGGAAATACAGAATTTTCAAACAAATCACTGTGAAAGTTAATTCTATTTTTATATGGAAAGGACGGGAGGAATCTTTAACATTTATGTATGTGCATGGGAATGTTGGTAAAATTCTTAGTGCCCTTAAACGTAAAGATGGCGGTGAGAGGTTTAGAGGTGAAAGTTGGATAAAGTGATTATGACTTTTGATAGTCGACGAAAGCTCGCACAACAACAATAATTTCAACTTTCCGCGAAGTGGCGAAAGTTTGCGTGTTTCCTCAAACATGAGATTACATTGACTTCGCCGCTTGATAGTATTCGAATCCCCTGAATTTCCATCGAAAAGTGATACCGTTCTCGTTTACTTGCAAAGTGCCGTTCTAAGATAACGCGAGGCAAAGAAATGCACGGCGTTTCTTATTTCTCATTCCCATTAAAACGAGAAATAATTTGAGGCCAGTTGTTAATTCATCCTACGATCGAATAACTTATTTTTTCGCATTCCTCTTACTTTTTATCGAGCAATTTCTGTTGCGTAAGGTTTTACAACAGTTTCTAGGATTCTCGCCGATCCAGTTAGTAAGGAACATTTCTCTGGTGAGGGATTCGAAGTACTTGAAAACTTTAGTGGCCAGTTTTGATTTATCTGTCGCTGTGGTTGAGCTCTCCCGCTTTCCAGAAAAGTTCTCTCGAAAATAAAGAAACACAATTTCATCCCCTCGCTACGACTTACGAGCGTCTATAGAGTGGACGGCCAATAGTTCTTACAGGAATGCGTACAGCGTACAAATGAATGTTGTCGCAGGTGATATTCATTTTGTACTACTCGGAATGTTTTTAAAATGTTTGGGAACCAGTGTATCGTAATTAATGAACGTGCATTTTTCAGACACAAATAAGTGGTACTTAACCCATTGACAATTTACCCCGTGTGAAACACGGGCAGAAAAATAAGAAAAAATAAAAATGCTTTTTGCACTTTTTAGCATAAACGGAAATATTTTAGAATATAACAAAAATATAAATTTTTTTAACCGGAATTTGAAATTTTATTAAACTGTCAAAGGGTTAACTTGTATAAGTACCTATTTAAGAAGAGAAAATTGTGAAATGGACTACTTAATTATGAAGATAATCAATCAGTAATATTGTTTCATTAATTGTCGAAGAAATTAACAAGTTCTTGCCATATATTACAGCATCTGTAAATTCCCTAATATATATTTATAAGTTAAATGAAGGACTCACGTGATTGGAATCCAAAACAGCACTGGTTATAGAAACGATGTGATTTTGTTGTGTCCCCATTTACTTGCTAATTGTCATTCCAGTGCTTGAACATCGGTGTTCCATAGTGTCAATGTTTTACGAAGACTAGCTGTCGGAAATGTTGTTACTGTTATTTTTTATTTTCCACCTATGATGGCTGCGCTGCGGTATTTGCCTACCGTTTATAGAGAAAGTGAAATCAAATTCAACGACATTTATGAACTGTTTATTTAAAGAGAGTACGAGATATATTCATATTTTTTTTTAGAATTTTTGTGTTAGAATTGTGTTTTAGAATTTTTGTGTTAGAATTGTGTTTTAGAATTTTTGTGTTAGAATGTTTTAGCTACTCAACGCCACGCCTATACCGGCTTCCGTTAATGTCATTTTTGGGAACGATGTGCCGTTACTGTGGTTTTTATAAGCAGGTGGCGAAAAATCTCTCCGTACAAGGAACCGTCAACCCTGTCGTGACTAAAATTTTTGAAATTGAGACGGGTACGAGATCTGTTGACATTATTTTCAAACCTCATTACAGTGATCTGGGGTGCGAGTGGTAGACCGATCATAAAAGCGGAGCGCGCGGCTCGATTACCTGGGTCGGGAAATTCCCAATACCTAGCTCTTTGCGACGCTAAAATTTTCGAAGCCCGGGCATCACTCTTGTCCAACGGTCGCAGGCAGCTCTGCGCTGGGCCGGTGCATGGTTGTAGTGGAATGCGTCCGTGAGGCGGTATTGCCATTTTCGTCTGTTCGCGCGCGCGCGGGTTGCAGGATTAAACGATGACCCTGTATATATATATAGATAGTATATAGTATAGATTGTAACACTGTAAAAGTCTTCATTCAAATAAATTGGGAAAAACTTGAAACAGACAGTATTATTATTGAGAAATACCTTTCATACATACTTCTATCCAAATTCCAAACCTGCAATCTAAGGCGGAGAAGTATTCGACGTAGAGGCGCAGAGTTTTCGAAAGGCTTCGACGCAGAAATTCAGCATACCTCCTTTCGCATCATGTTTTCCTGATACATCGCTCCAAAATCTGGCCAAAATTTTCTGAACGCTCTAAAATGAGCTTCGTAACAGGATAACATGATGTCGAAAGAGGTGGCACTAAGTTAGCGCCTTCGGAGAGCGAATCTAAAGCGGAGAACTATTCAACGTAGAGGCGCAGAGTTTTCGAAAGGCCTTCGACGCAGAAATTCAGCATACCTCCTTTCAATTCATGTTCTCCTGATACATCGCTCCAAAATCTGGCCAAAATTTTCTGAATGCTCTAAAATGAGCTTCGTAACAGGATAACATGATATCGAAAGAGGTGGCACTAAGTTAGCGCCTTCGGAGAGCGAATCTAAGGCGGAGAACTATTCAACGCAGGGGCGCAGAGTTTTCGAAAGGCTTTCGACGCAGAAATTCAGCATACCTCCTTTCGCATCATGTTCTCCTGATACATCGCTCCAAAATCTGGCCAAAATTTTCAGAACGCTGCAAAATGAGCTTCGTAACAGGATAACATGATGTCGAAAGAGGTGGCACTAAGTTAGCGCCTTCGGAGAGAGAATCTAAGGCGGAGAAGTATTCAACGCAGAGGCGCAGAGTTTTCGAAAGGCTTTCGACGCAGAAATTCAGCATACCTCCTTTCGCATCATGTTTTCCTGATACATCGCTCCAAAATCTGGCCAAAATTTTCAGAACGCTGCAAAATGAGCTTCGTAACAGGATAACATGATATCGAAAGAGGTGGCACTAAGTTAGCGCCTTCGGAGAGCGAATCTAAGGCGGAGAACTATTCAACGCAGAGGCGCAGAGTTTTCGAAAGGCCTTCGACGCAGAAATTCAGCATACCTCCTTTCGCATCATGTTTTCCTGATGCATCGCTCCAAAATCTGGCCAAAATTTTCTGAACGCTCTAAAATGAGCTTCGTAACAGGATAACATGATATCGAAAGAGGTGGCACTAAGTTAGCGCCTTCGGAGAGCGAATCTAAGGCGGAGAACTATTCAACGCAGGGGCGCAGAGTTTTCGAAAGGCTTTCGACGCAGAAATTCAGCATACCTCCTTTCGCATCATGTTTTCCTGATACATCGCTCCAAAATCTGGCCAAAATTTTCAGAACGCTGCAAAATGAGCTTCGTAACAGGATAACATGATATCGATAGAGGTGGAACTAAGTTAGCGCCTTCGGATAGAGAATCTATGGCGGAGAACTATTCGACGTAGAGGCGCAGAGTTTTCGAAAGGCCTTCGACGCAGAAATTCAGCATACCTCCTTTCGCATCATGTTCTCCTGATACATCGCTCCAAAATCTGGCCAAAATTTTCAGAACGCTGCAAAATGAGCTTCGTAACAGGATAACATGATGTCGAAAGAGGTGGCACTAAGTTAGCGCCTTCGGAGAGCGAATCTAAAGCAGAGAACTATTCAACGTAGAGGCGCAGAGTTTTCGAAAGGCCTTCGACGCAGAAATTCAGCATACCTCCTTTCAATTCATGTTCTCCTGATACATCGCTCCAAAATCTGGCCAAAATTTTCTGAACGCTCTAATATGAGCTTCGTAACAGGATAACATGATGTCGAAAGAGGTGGCACTAAGTTAGCGCCTTCGGAGAGAGAATCTAAGGCGGACAAGTATTCGACGTAGAGGCGCAGAGTTTTCGAAAGGCCTTCGACGCAGAAATTCAGCATTCCTCCTTTCGCATCATGTTTTCCTGATACATCGCTCCAAAATCTGGACAAAATTTTCTGAACGCTCTAAAATGAGCTTCGTAACAGGATAACATGATGTCGAAAGAGGTGGCACTAAGTTAGCGCCTTCGGATAGAGAATCTATGGCGGAGAACTATTCGACGTAGAGGCGCAGAGTTTTCGAAAGGCCTTCGACGCAGAAATTCAGCATACCTCCTTTCGCATCATGTTCTCCTGATACATCGCTCCAAAATCTGGCCAAAATTTTCAGAACGCTGCAAAATGAGCTTCGTAACAGGATAACATGATGTCGAAAGAGGTGGCACTAAGTTAGCGCCTTCGGAGAGAGAATCTAAGGCGGAGAAGTATTCAACGCAGAGGCGCAGAGTTTTCGAAAGGCTTTCGACGCAGAAATTCAGCATACCTCCTTTCGCATCATGTTTTCCTGATACATCGCTCCAAAATCTGGCCAAAATTTTCAGAACGCTGCAAAATGAGCTTCGTAACAGGATAACATGATATCGAAAGAGGTGGCACTAAGTTAGCGCCTTCGGAGAGCGAATCTAAGGCGGAGAACTATTCAACGCAGAGGCGCAGAGTTTTCGAAAGGCCTTCGACGCAGAAATTCAGCATACCTCCTTTCGCATCATGTTTTCCTGATGCATCGCTCCAAAATCTGGCCAAAATTTTCTGAACGCTCTAAAATGAGCTTCGTAACAGGATAACATGATATCGAAAGAGGTGGCACTAAGTTAGCGCCTTCGGAGAGCGAATCTAAGGCGGAGAACTATTCAACGCAGGGGCGCAGAGTTTTCGAAAGGCTTTCGACGCAGAAATTCAGCATACCTCCTTTCGCATCATGTTTTCCTGATACATCGCTCCAAAATCTGGCCAAAATTTTCTGAACGCTCTAAAATGAGCTTCGTAACAGGATAACATGATGTCGAAAGAGGTGGCACTAAGTTAGCGCCTTCGGAGAGCGAATCTAAAGCGGAGAACTATTCAACGTAGAGGCGCAGAGTTTTCGAAAGGCCTTCGACGCAGAAATTCAGCATACCTCCTTTCAATTCATGTTCTCCTGATACATCGCTCCAAAATCTGGCCAAAATTTTCTGAATGCTCTAAAATGAGCTTCGTAACAGGATAACATGATATCGAAAGAGGTGGCACTAAGTTAGCGCCTTCGGAGAGCGAATCTAAGGCGGAGAACTATTCAACGCAGGGGCGCAGAGTTTTCGAAAGGCTTTCGACGCAGAAATTCAGCATACCTCCTTTCGCATCATGTTCTCCTGATACATCGCTCCAAAATCTGGCCAAAATTTTCAGAACGCTGCAAAATGAGCTTCGTAACAGGATAACATGATGTCGAAAGAGGTGGCACTAAGTTAGCGCCTTCGGAGAGAGAATCTAAGGCGGAGAAGTATTCAACGCAGAGGCGCAGAGTTTTCGAAAGGCTTTCGACGCAGAAATTCAGCATACCTCCTTTCGCATCATGTTTTCCTGATACATCGCTCCAAAATCTGGCCAAAATTTTCAGAACGCTGCAAAATGAGCTTCGTAACAGGATAACATGATATCGAAAGAGGTGGCACTAAGTTAGCGCCTTCGGAGAGCGAATCTAAGGCGGAGAACTATTCAACGCAGAGGCGCAGAGTTTTCGAAAGGCCTTCGACGCAGAAATTCAGCATACCTCCTTTCGCATCATGTTTTCCTGATGCATCGCTCCAAAATCTGGCCAAAATTTTCTGAACGCTCTAAAATGAGCTTCGTAACAGGATAACATGATATCGAAAGAGGTGGCACTAAGTTAGCGCCTTCGGAGAGCGAATCTAAGGCGGAGAACTATTCAACGCAGGGGCGCAGAGTTTTCGAAAGGCTTTCGACGCAGAAATTCAGCATACCTCCTTTCGCATCATGTTTTCCTGATACATCGCTCCAAAATCTGGCCAAAATTTTCAGAACGCTGCAAAATGAGCTTCGTAACAGGATAACATGATATCGATAGAGGTGGAACTAAGTTAGCGCCTTCGGATAGAGAATCTATGGCGGAGAACTATTCGACGTAGAGGCGCAGAGTTTTCGAAAGGCCTTCGACGCAGAAATTCAGCATACCTCCTTTCGCATCATGTTCTCCTGATACATCGCTCCAAAATCTGGCCAAAATTTTCAGAACGCTGCAAAATGAGCTTCGTAACAGGATAACATGATGTCGAAAGAGGTGGCACTAAGTTAGCGCCTTCGGAGAGCGAATCTAAAGCGGAGAACTATTCAACGTAGAGGCGCAGAGTTTTCGAAAGGCCTTCGACGCAGATATTCAGCATACCTCCTTTCAATTCATGTTCTCCTGATACATCGCTCCAAAATCTGGCCAAAATTTTCTGAACGCTCTAATATGAGCTTCGTAACAGGATAACATGATGTCGAAAGAGGTGGCACTAAGTTAGCGCCTTCGGAGAGAGAATCTAAGGCGGACAAGTATTCGACGTAGAGGCGCAGAGTTTTCGAAAGGCCTTCGACGCAGAAATTCAGCATTCCTCCTTTCGCATCATGTTTTCCTGATACATCGCTCCAAAATCTGGACAAAATTTTCTGAACGCTCTAAAATGAGCTTCGTAACAGGATAACATGATGTCGAAAGAGGTGGCACTAAGTTAGCGCCTTCGGATAGAGAATCTATGGCGGAGAACTATTCGACGTAGAGGCGCAGAGTTTTCGAAAGGCCTTCGACGCAGAAATTCAGCATACCTCCTTTCGCATCATGTTCTCCTGATACATCGCTCCAAAATCTGGCCAAAATTTTCAGAACGCTGCAAAATGAGCTTCGTAACAGGATAACATGATGTCGAAAGAGGTGGCACTAAGTTAGCGCCTTCGGAGAGCGAATCTAAAGCGGAGAACTATTCAACGTAGAGGCGCAGAGTTTTCGAAAGGCCTTCGACGCAGAAATTCAGCATACCTCCTTTCAATTCATGTTCTCCTGATACATCGCTCCAAAATCTGGCCAAAATTTTCAGAACGCTGCAAAATGAGCTTCGTAACAGGATAACATGATGTCGAAAGAGGTGGCACTAAGTTAGCGCCTTCGGAGAGCGAATCTAAAGCGGAGAACTATTCAACGTAGAGGCGCAGAGTTTTCGAAAGGCCTTCGACGCAGAAATTCAGCATACCTCCTTTCAATTCATGTTCTCCTGATACATCGCTCCAAAATCTGGCCAAAATTTTCAGAACGCTGCAAAATGACCTTCGTAACAGGATAACATGATGTCGAAAGAGGTGGCACTAAGTTAGCGCCTTCGGAGAGAGAATCTAAGGCGGAGAAGTATTCAACGCAGAGGCGCAGAGTTTTCGAAAGGCTTTCGACGCAGAAATTCAGCATACCTCCTTTCGCATCATGTTTTCCTGATACATCGCTCCAAAATCTGGCCAAAATTTTCAGAACGCTGCAAAATGAGCTTCGTAACAGGATAACATGATATCGAAAGAGGTGGCACTAAGTTAGCGCCTTCGGAGAGCGAATCTAAGGCGGAGAACTATTCAACGCAGAGGCGCAGAGTTTTCGAAAGGCCTTCGACGCAGAAATTCAGCATACCTCCTTTCGCATCATGTTTTCCTGATGCATCGCTCCAAAATCTGGCCAAAATTTTCTGAACGCTCTAAAATGAGCTTCGTAACAGGATAACATGATATCGAAAGAGGTGGCACTAAGTTAGCGCCTTCGGAGAGCGAATCTAAGGCGGAGAACTATTCAACGCAGGGGCGCAGAGTTTTCGAAAGGCCTTCGACGCAGAAATTCAGCATACCTCCTTTCGCATCATGTTTTCCTGATGCATCGCTCCAAAATCTGGCCAAAATTTTCTGAACGCTCTAAAATGAGCTTCGTAACAGGATAACATGATATCGAAAGAGGTGGCACTAAGTTAGCGCCTTCGGAGAGCGAATCTAAGGCGGAGAACTATTCAACGCAGGGGCGCAGAGTTTTCGAAAGGCTTTCGACGCAGAAATTCAGCATACCTCCTTTCGCATCATGTTTTCCTGATACATCGCTCCAAAATCTGGCCAAAATTTTCAGAACGCTGCAAAATGAGCTTCGTAACAGGATAACATGATATCGATAGAGGTGGAACTAAGTTAGCGCCTTCGGATAGAGAATCTATGGCGGAGAACTATTCGACGTAGAGGCGCAGAGTTTTCGAAAGGCCTTCGACGCAGAAATTCAGCATACCTCCTTTCGCATCATGTTTTCCTGATGCATCGCTCCAAAATCTGGCCAAAATTTTCTGAACGCTCTAAAATGAGCTTCGTAACAGGATAACATGATATCGAAAGAGGTGGCACTAAGTTAGCGCCTTCGGAGAGCGAATCTAAGGCGGAGAACTATTCAACGCAGGGGCGCAGAGTTTTCGAAAGGCTTTCGACGCAGAAATTCAGCATACCTCCTTTCGCATCATGTTCTCCTGATACATCGCTCCAAAATCTGGCCAAAATTTTCAGAACGCTGCAAAATGAGCTTCGTAACAGGATAACATGATGTCGAAAGAGGTGGCACTAAGTTAGCGCCTTCGGAGAGCGAATCTAAAGCGGAGAACTATTCAACGTAGAGGCGCAGAGTTTTCGAAAGGCCTTCGACGCAGAAATTCAGCATACCTCCTTTCAATTCATGTTCTCCTGATACATCGCTCCAAAATCTGGCCAAAATTTTCTGAACGCTCTAATATGAGCTTCGTAACAGGATAACATGATGTCGAAAGAGGTGGCACTAAGTTAGCGCCTTCGGAGAGAGAATCTAAGGCGGACAAGTATTCGACGTAGAGGCGCAGAGTTTTCGAAAGGCCTTCGACGCAGAAATTCAGCATTCCTCCTTTCGCATCATGTTTTCCTGATACATCGCTCCAAAATCTGGACAAAATTTTCTGAACGCTCTAAAATGAGCTTCGTAACAGGATAACATGATGTCGAAAGAGGTGGCACTAAGTTAGCGCCTTCGGATAGAGAATCTATGGCGGAGAACTATTCGACGTAGAGGCGCAGAGTTTTCGAAAGGCCTTCGACGCAGAAATTCAGCATACCTCCTTTCGCATCATGTTCTCCTGATACATCGCTCCAAAATCTGGCCAAAATTTTCAGAACGCTGCAAAATAACCTTCGTAACAGGATAACATGATGTCGAAAGAGGTGGCACTAAGTTAGCGCCTTCGGAGAGAGAATCTAAGGCGGAGAAGTATTCGACGTAGAGGCGCAGAGTTTTCGAAAGGCTTTCGACGCAGAAATTCAGCATACCTCCTTTCGCATCATGTTTTCCTGATACATCGCTCCAAAATCTGGCCAAAATTTTCAGAACGCTGCAAAATGAGCTTCGTAACAGGATAACATGATGTCGAAAGAGGTGGCACTAAGTTAGCGCCTTCGGAGAGCGAATCTAAAGCGGAGAACTATTCAACGTAGAGGCGCAGTGTTTTCGAAAGGCCTTCGACGCAGAAATTCAGCATACCTCCTTTCAATTCATGTTCTCCTGATACATCGCTCCAAAATCTGGCCAAAATTTTCTGAACGCTCTAATATGAGCTTCGTAACAGGATAACATGATGTCGAGAGAGGTGGCACTAAGTTAGCGCCTTCGGAGAGAGAATCTAAGTTGGACAAGTATTCGACGTAGAGGCGCAGAGTTTTCGAAAGGCCTTCGACGCAGAAATTCAGCATTCCTCCTTTCGCATCATGTTTTCCTGATACATCGCTCCAAAATCTGGCCAAAATTTTCTGAACGCTCTAAAATGAGCTTCGTAACAGGATAACATGATGTCGAAAGAGGTGGCACTAAGTTAGCGCCTTCGGATAGAGAATCTATGGCGGAGAACTATTCAACGCAGAGGCACAGAGTTTTCGAAAGGCTTTCGACGCAGAAATTCAGCATACCTCCTTTCGCATCATGTTTTCCTGATACATCGCTCCAAAATCTGGCCAAAAATTTCAGAACGCTCTAAAATGAGCTTCGTAACAGGATAACATGATGTCGAAAGAGGTGGCACTTAGTTAGCGCCTTCGGAGAGCAAATCTAAGGCGGAGAACTATTCAACGCAGAGGCGCAGAGTTTTCGAAAGGCTTTCGACGCAGAAATTCAGCATACCTCCTTTCAATTCATGTTTTCCTGATACATCGCTCCAAAATCTGGCCAAAATTTTCTGAACGCTCTAAAATGAGCTTCGTAACAGGATAACATGATGTCGAAAGAGGTGGCACTAAGTTAGCGCCTTCGGAGAGAGAATGGAAGACGAAGAACTAACTAATCAATGGGGAAGTCGACTTTACTTGTGATTGTGGAATTTGTGATTTAATTAGGAGAGGGAAGTTATAGGTTACAGTTCTAAATTAAAAGATGCGTTTTTTCTCTATATGTGGTTTATTAAAATACTTTGTATAATGTACAGTGATATATAATAATTACATTGTCTAGTTACTCATGTTTAACTTCCACTTAAAAACCACATATTTGCAAATGCTGTACTCGTCCAGTGCGTTTTCGTTCCACCAATTGACACGAACCGACGCTTGCAAAGGAAAGGATTGCTTACCTATAACAGACGAATTCATTTTGCATAAAAATAATGTTTGCGAGAATGATTTTTGGCGACTCGAAAAAAATTTACGCTACTGAAAATGCGCAGGCTGGATGCGCGTGATTGTTATGTGTTTCCCTCCTTGAAGTAATAGAAAGTATAACCTACTTTCATGTGTTCGGGGCATGAAAGCATGCCCCGTGTCGACTTCGCCCAAATTAGTAATCCCCCGTGTCTGCTTTACTTCAACTGCGAGAAGCGCCCGGCCCGATCGCTTCCTGGCGGTCGCGTCTCGTACTATCCATAGCAGACGGCCGCGTCATGACTTCTTTTATATACATAAAATTACACAGATTAATTATATTTTACGTGATTACACATAGCCTATGTTCATTCTTGTTGTTCAAGGATGTTGTAGTTAAAATTTCGTAGTGATTGGTTCAGTACTTTTTGAGATTTTCTTGTGCATACAAATAAACGCTGTAGCTTTATTATAATATATAGTATAGATAGTATAGATAATGAAAGCTCAAATAAACTATAATTCTTATTCTGACGCGATATCTAATTGAGTTCACTCCTTATTACCCTATTCAAATACTATAAAATAATTTGTATATTTTACAGTTTATTTCAAAGAGTGAAAGTTCAAACATTTTGAAAGCACGTTTATTTAAGTTTCTGACAACTTGACCAGACTTCTATAAAACTAATAATGCGCATGAATTGAGTCACAAATATTATATTAGGAATTTGTGGAAAATAACGCTTATTTTATTCTAATACTCTGCAAAAGTACCAATTAATGCTTTACAAAATCACGTTGTTTAAGTTTTTGTAACTGGTTTCTAAAGGACAAGTATCACGATATGGATGAAGCCAGTAATAATTTACATTCTTTTATCAAACTAATTGCATATTTTTTGTACTATTAATGAAAACAAATTAAGATTATAAATACTAACTTCACTTCCCCATATGCACCAATAACTACCAAAAATTATGAAACTTACTTTCACCACAGATGCATTATAAATACAAAATATGATTTTCAACTGGATATAATGCTTGTCCATCAATTTTCAACGATCTAATTAAACCACCCCTAGATTTATTTTTGTACACACATGGTTAACGATTATTTAATAAATCATTTTCAAATACAAATTTCCAGTAACTTTTAAAACTTTTATCTTCTATATGCCACGTTGAATACAAGTCATTGCTACTCTCTGCCTCCAGCTCGATATTCACTATTTCGACACGGCTCACTGGTAAAACAAATCAATTCGTAACGTCAGAATTATTCACACGCGAGCAACCTGGGAAATAATAAAACTTCACCAAGCTAAACCGTTATAGAATCCCCTGTACACAAACGCGAGGAACCTATCCAACCGAAGAATCTGAGATGTCTGGTGTCCACTCGACCACCAGCGAACTTTCCACGGTTTCTATTTTTCTCGAAACTTTTCCACCTTCCCCCCACCCACCCTTCCGGCTTACTTGAAACTTTCCCCGGAAGACGAGACCACCGGGGGTTGGTATCCAGAAGCGGGGCAAACGTAAGCAGAAAATGCGGAAGGGAAGTCGGTCTTGCCGCACCGAATCGCGGAAAGTTCATTCTGGACCAATAAGAAAGGATTCTTGAGACTCGACACGGGGTTATATCGGATGGGGTTGCATAACCAATGAGGTGCCTGATTGTGGAAGGAAGTGAAGTAAAGTCGAAGACACGATTACGAAAGGGACACGGATAAACACGAAGATTGAAATTAACTTGGAGATTGGGATTGGGATTCGAAGAAGTCTTCGTCGGGTGGCACAGGTTGGTTTTCGTTTTTGTATGCAAGCAATGGGAAAACATTATTTATGGAGAATTATATAAATACAGGTTAATGGTAACGACTTTTTGGATGTTGAGGTATGGTTGAAGGTACTTTCATGTTTCCATATTATTCGCTGGCAGGGCTGAAATAGATATATCTTCCAGTGGTACAAGATTTGAGAAATAAACTTTTTTTTTAAATTGTGTTTACCTAAAAATATAGTATTTTAATACTAATTCGTACAAATACTATTGCGAAATGAGTGTTTCATTGAAATACTATAAGAAAATAGTATTTTAAATAATAATATTTTAAGCAATACCTACATAGTATTTCAAATAATGGTATTTTATTTAATGACTGACTGACAACACAAAAAATGTGTAAAAATACATACCTGCGTTCAGAAATGCTTGTAAGAAATATTTACCCGAATATTTTTCAATTTTAAGAAGGTAACGAGCGATAGTTAGGAGATCTGTTGGGTTTTGAAATTTTATCTCCTATTTTCAGTTAACAGTAAATAGTATTTACTCATGATTTAAGCATTTAAGGAAATAGTATTTTCAAATAGTATTTTATTTAAGGATTAAATGAAATAATTTTTTGTTAATTGAAATCAATTTATATAGGGCATTCTCGTTTAGTTACAACGCCCGTTACTGTTTGTAGAAGCTTTCCTAACGTGTTAGAGTTAAAAAAATATTTGCTTATGGAAATATTTCAGTTTTTAGTATTTTGTTACAGACTATGTATTTCAAATTTTCCTCAGCCCTGGTACCGGGGTATATTTATATCTACAGAGTTCGTTTATAATGTGGTGTACATGAGTAAATGTATTATCATTAACACTGATAATTCCTCTAGGTGAATTGTTTACGACCTGCAGGTGACTGCGATGTATTTAATAGATTGGGGTGTGTTTTGGAAAATGTAATGATGTATTCTATCGTTGGAAGGCAGAAGATCCCCATTCATTTCTTCTGAATATTTTCTACAAATGGTTGGCGTATAGCTATTTAAATGATATAAGTTACGTGGGACAATTAACATTAAATTATTCTCCAAGATCTTTTCGAAAATTAATGGAGGAGCGATACCTCGTTAAAAACAATCAGTATTACATGTTCAAAACGCTCCTTGTTAGAATTTAATTTTCTATTAGATCCCAATTAAATAGTGACCTCAGGTTTCAAAACGCTCCACAATCTATATATTATTGCCTACAGTTCCACGACATTATTTTCATCAGAGCCCAGTTATTAGTAAATCAGAACTGTACTTGATCAAAACTAATTAAATACACGACATAGTTTATTATAATAAATTCCTAAATCGACGTCACAAAGATACACAACTTTTAAATAAAAATCATGTAAGTACATCCACATTGACCTTGGCAACCAACACTACCAGAGGCACAGGAAATTCGTCCAAGCCAATTACTTGGTCCGCAAAAACGAATGGAACGAGAAGGATACAAAGATCAGCGCCATTTCGATAACGCGGCTTCGCTTAGCCGAATGAGGACAAAAAAAAACGTCACTGAAGGTGGAAAAAAGATTAAAGGTATGAGAATGCAAAGTGGGTGACAGCGGAGAGCAGAGGGTAAAGTTAAGTAAGGAGCTTGCTGAAAGAAGAAGGAATTTTATTAAAATATTTAAGTAGCGAATCGCATTAGGGAAATGGCGACACTATTGTTCGGCTGAAATCTCATTATGGCCGAAACCCTCGGCACGGGTGAAACCTCGGCATACGAACTTTTCCATAGAAGTGGAAAAGAACTAGCTGGGGCCCTTCGCGAACGAGTACCAGAGGGGTGAGAGAAAATGGAAGTGAGGGGGGTGGATAGGTCACTCCGTCAAAATTCCCGTGGAATTGCCCGTCTCTTATGGGTTGCCAGCTAGGGACTTTAAGGTGCTTTCCGTGTACTCGCGAGAAACTTGCTAATCTCCAACTTCCAGGACGTCATCAGGTCCAGGATTAATTTATCGTTTCATCGAGACACGAAGAAGTACGATAACACTCAGCGTGGCTTAACGAAGTTCTTAGCAGGGAGAGCTTCGAGTTCTAATAATTAAATGTCTGTTTGGCGGGTTTACGCGACAGTGACGCTTTTCGAAACCCGTGCTATGGTTCCAGGAGCATGTAACGATGAAATATTTCGTGCATTCCGTTCGTCGGTAAAAGTAGAAAGAAATTTTCATTAATTGAAATCAATTTATGTAGAGCATTCTCGTTTAGTTACAACACCGGCTACTGTTTGTAGAAGCTTTCGTGTTAGAGATAAAAAAATAAACAGAAAGGAGAGGAGAGAAGCTTTGTTCGTGTCATTCAGTAATTGGGATATTGGTAACATGGGATGGTTTTCGGAACGGTAGTAGTAGCTTTTTTTTTAGTGGACACGGACGAAATTGGAAATCGTGCAAGCTTTTTTATTACCTGTACAATACTGTGAGCTGTATAAAATGCGAAATGCCATTGAAAATTTTCGGTAAATGTCTGGGAATGCTGCGAAAGAAATAGTTATAGGAATATAAATCTTCTCAATTTAGGTTTTGCTTCTGGATTTTCTGTATCACTCATTTTGCTAATTCTTATCACTATGGATTTTGGAATTTATTTACTCCTCACTCATTAATTACGATTACTGATAGTTTCGTTGCATTGAACATCCATTTATTTTGAAACTTACATTGGCACAGTAAACACAATCATTATAGATAGTGAAACTAACTTTTTTAAGCGTTTTTTTATATTGTATTTACTCTTTCGGACATCGAAGTATCCTCCTTTCTGCGCCTTTCAGAAAAGTATGAAATCTTTAACACACTTTAGTTCTTCGAAAACATTTCCCTTATGCTCAATAATTTATCACTTTACTACGATTTGCCTTTTATACATTTTGAATTTTTACGAGAAAACAAGGTAAATAAGGGGAAACTTCCTTTTAATAAAAGTAAAGAGGTACATTAGGTGAACCGATCAATGGTAGACCAAGCTAAATTAGAGGCTTCAATTTATAAGGAAATGAAATTGAACGTGTGAAGTAAAATCTTAATATCTGAGCAAATAAATTGTAACGCACGAGCTCAGAAATTCCAACTTTCCAGGAACTGCAGAGAAATTTAATAAAATATTTTACATACCAACGCAGGAGCTTCCTTTTGCTCGAAAAATTCTATTTGAATTCCTTCTATTGCAATTTCATGCATCTATCATCGTGGCATTTTGCTATTAATTCTATCATCGATCGGTTCGATGAAAGACTCGTCAGCTAAATTTCGACTTGCATTTTTTGTTAATAATCCTTACAGGATTTCCAATTCCATTATTTTGTCTGGATAATTCACGCTTTTATTATTGCACATAGTATATTTTTTCAAAATCTATTATCCCAGGATCAGTGATTATGGTAAAATTAAATATAAGTGTCTGACTTTAGACGTTATCTGAAGAAATATTTGGTCAATTTAATTGAAGCTTTCAGAAACTATTCTGCAAAACTACCTGCAGTTAACTCTGACTGAATTTTTTCCATTAATAGTTTCATTCTGTTTCCCTAATCGAAAAGTTAAAAAGAAATACGTAAAACTGATATTTTCAATTTCAACGTCAATAACACTACTTTAACAACAAAATTTTCATTTTTAACTGTGTAGTTAAACAACAGAAGCACACTGGGACCATGTATTCGTCAAAATATACTACAGATGAAAACATCTCCAGCAGAAATAGCTACATCTCCGACATCGTAAACAAATTTTCTATTATTTTTCTATCAAATACTTTTAGATGAAACTAAGCTTGATCAACCGAAATTAGTAATTTATTCCAGAAAAGATTCCAAAATTGTCCCTCTGTTTTAGTCATACATAGGTACATTTAAATGACACATTCAAAATCATATATGTAACACCTACTTCAAAATGTTGTTTCAAAATTATGACAACACACGACAATTATAACACTTGGGGTGGCATCAGTGTGTTTACACGCCGAGGAATTTCCACCCTGTTCCCGACTTTAGTAAGTCTCCACGTCGATATTTTCTGGAAAACATCGAGAGCATTATCCGGGAGCCTTTGAATGTTTACTTTGAAAACAAACCTCAGCGACCATTCGCCCACACTGCAGTCAAGCTTGCATTTAATAATGAAACTGTTAATTGCTCTACTTTCACACATGTGTGAAGATTTAATAAAATCTTCACACATGTGTTTCGAACAAATTAGCGAGATTCTCCAAGGAGAAATGAATCTAACCTCAACCTCACTCGAATTTCTTTTAATCATACAGGATGTACAATTAATTTACAGAATTCAAAAGTGATTCGAATTAAGCGCGATTAAACACAGCCTGAATGATGTCATGTGTTGGTTCATTTATATCAAACGAGTCTCGCTCATCCATTTGTAGTACCGTCATGAAGATGTAAAATAAAAAATTAAAATGTTTATTAGTGTCAGCCAGAGTTGGACATTAACCAAATAAATAATTATTTAAATAACGCATAGAATAAAAGTTACTTTAACTTCAGATTATTCGACGAATAAAGCTAATTTTTTTATTCAGCGAGAATTTAGTCGACGAATAAAGCTAATTTTTTTATTCGGCGAGAATTGATTCGACGAATAAAGTTAATTTTTTATTCATCGAGCGCTTCAACTTCGGCGTCGAATAAATTTTTCAATTTCGACTTCAACTTTAACTTTAACTCTATCCGAGTTAACTTTATTCGACACATGACGAATAACTTTCTTAACATTTATTAGTTACATTCGAAATTTTTACTTAAATAAAAATCTCTGGTATCGGCATGTGCTCCGAGACGAGTTGCACAAAGCTTTTCCAGTAGAAGCGATCGCTGCAACAAAAGTACAAACACGTTATTTCTGCAAAGTCCAAACCGTGCGGCACTAAAAGTATTAAACCGAGCAATGCTCGATCGAAGGATCAGCGCATGTGTTATTCGATGCGTGGATGATCGTACCCCTGGGTCATCTGTATGAACATAATCAAGAAGCCACCTACGCATTCCCCCGCTACACAGAGCACACACCAAGTTACCCTGAACAAAGCATAAATCACAAAGCGCCGAACATTCGTTATGCGGCATGCGGACCATGAAATACGTGGATTCACAGTTTCTCTACGCATTTACATGCACACGCACGTGGTCATGCCTGGTATCCATGTACACAGAATACGTTACGCTCGACGAAGCAAATTCATCCGATTGGATTCAGTTATTCGTAGTGGCGAAGGAAGGGGCGGAGGGTGGAGAGGGTGCGTGCACGCTCCGAGAAACGTACTGTCTATTTTTCACAATTCCCGGAGAACGTTGCAAAATGTATTACCAGCGTTTCTGGTCGGTAGTATATTGGTGGATGCAATTGGTAATGTATTGTTAGTGCAATTGAGGATCGGTTGGCCAACGGTCCATGATGGTAGCTATTCGGAGTGGGTTCAAAGTTAGGGATAAAGTTACGATATTTAGCTAGTCGCTGCTGCACGTTTTTCTTAGCTCATTGCGATAGTTTATGTAGCTCCCTGGTGAACAGAGTCAGAATGAAATGAGAGAAGGAATTTTCAGACAGTCACATTTATAAAACAGAAAAGTTTACTTAAAATTAGCATTCCTAATGTACATGCTACAAAACAGAATAAATGTTCGTGTTTAACTAGAACCTTGTTATACTTTTAAGCAAAAGTAAAGTTTCTTATTTACACAAAAATGTTTGGAATAAAAGTTGTAGTTAATACACTGCATTTTATAACAGTTTTCTCGCAACAGAAAAGATAATGGTCATAAAATTACAGGTATTTCTCGCAGTGTACTTCGTACAGACAATTTAATATCAGATAAATACAAAGTATTCGAACGCCCTTTAAAATCGTATAGCTTGTTTAAAAATGGTTCAAACGACTTGAGCTTTTTTTTAGAAGCTAGAAGGATTAGTTTACTAGGTGACGTGTTGCGACGTTTTGGAAAAAATTGCAATTTACCTTTTTCAAATTGTTATTATAGCACACATACATTTTACGATGAAATTGTTTTGTTATTGTGATATAAGAATTGTAAGAACTATTCTTTCCTACATTTCAACGGAGCAACAGATATTTGGAAAAGTTTGAGTTTCAGACAATGACAGGACATTGCAGTATCGTAGGATGCTTGCAAATACCTTCCGCGTTTATGAAGTTGCTCGAAGTTTATGAGAATTGTTTGCATAGAACGTGTCGAGATAACTGGGAAAGTTCGTGCGATTCTAAGCGCCCTTAAAATGTCGATTACTGTTCCTTTAATGGTAATTTCAATTGCTCCTCCTCTTCCAACTGTAACAGAACTATAATATAATAGGGGAGACGTAATTTCGAAGTTATAGGTACAAGTAATTTTCACGCTCTATGATTTCAGAGTGATTTATTTTCCCTAATTTGGAATCTGCTGCAGGGCTACAGGAAATGGATACAAAAGAGACTTTAAATGTCACTCACTGAGGAACATTTCATTTTAATTATGTATCCATATTTACAACAATTTTATAAATTTTTTTAATTAATTATTTTAAGTCGTATCAACCTCTAAGTTAGGTTATTAGCGACACAGACCACAGAAACAATATTTACAACTCTTGAAGAAGATTGGTATCTTGGAGGAATCTCAGCAGCTGTTTTATCTTCTTGTGATCGGTATGATTTTTCTGTAAACAAGTGTTAATCTCGCAGAAAAATTGTATAAATTTGTATTCAAAATAATCGTCGAATCTGTCGAAAAAGTAACTTCAGTTTCTTTTTATTTTAGCCAAAATAACTATTTATTGTTACCAGAATCGTGGTACGAATCAGACTAGTAGATCGTTCAACGAAGAAATAGGATTGTCGGTTGCAGTTCTGAAATTGAATTAGTAGATTTCGTGGCTGTTATTAAATCAGCAATTCGTGGGGAAAATTTGGCCCGACCGTACGGTGCACACAGATCAAAGCAGTGACTCGCAATAAACAGAAATTAATGCGTTCGAGTAGAAATCCTGCGCTGACTTCGCTGGTCGCCTTGGACCAATTATACATTTCTAAGAGAATCGCGAAAGTGCATGCCTTCTACAAGCGGACCCTTTGTGCTCGGAAACAATAACAACTCGCCATAGTTACCCAATTCTCTGTTGGATGGGTGAATAATCAAATTACGATGTTATTTGGATTTCCTTGTTTCGTACCGCAAGACGAATCTCTTGGTTATTCGGTTAACCATTAATTAATATCCAATTCCACATTCCCCTTTCGTGGCGGAATTTTGAAACTGACACCACTGAGCTTGCTCGAAATGCGAGGACGTGACGCGTAGTTTCCTAGTTCCCCGTAGTTCTTCAATGTAATCGGTTATTTCAAAAATTTTATATGTGACGTGTTGCAGCTTTTGAATATAACAATAACAATTTTGTGAATTGCCCCAATAGTCAGTGCAAAAAGGAATGTTACAAATAGGAGGTTTCTACATTGTTCTAGCATAATAGGTAACCAACTTTACAGTAGAGAATTAAAAAGAAATTTTTTAATAAATGGTCACATGTATTGTTTCTGCAGTAAACCAGCTTTCCCATCATTATTGGTGTTTTTTTTTTATATTGAAATAGGTACGCCAGCTTAAAGGAAAAACACAACATTTTATTTGTTTGAATGCACGTGTTATTAAAACAATAAAGAAGATTATCTGGAAAATGGAAAAACGCCTGTTTCCTAGCTAGAAATATGTTTGTCGATGCTTTGTTTTATAAAACTTCAGAGTTCTAGGAGTTATTAACTGCAGAACAACATTGTCACGGTCCTTTCGCAGAGAACTTTCTGCTACGTAAAAGCTGATGGGGATACATAAATAAACGAAAATCAGAGGGAAAAAGATTCCGAGGGTACAATGGATGGAGGAAATATCTCAACTTTAAGCTCTAAAAATTCATACCGTTAAAAGTTATAAGTGGTCGAACATTATCATGCAGGAAAATTCGTTCTCTGTCGATTAGAAAGGATTACTTTTCGACTAACTTCTGCCTGCCTATCTGAAGTTGTGGAAACTACTTCCCTGCGTTCATAGATTTTTTTATTCAATGAAACTTTAATATTCCACCTACAGTAGAGCTTCAAATATATCTAGTAATTAATTTGGACTATTAATTAAGATTTATTGAGAGCATACTGGCCACTTCAATCATATCTCCAAAAAAATTTATTTTGTGAATGCATGCGATTTTTAGGTGGCAGCAACATAAAACTGGAAAAAATCGTATAAAATAAAAATTGATCAATAAATTTTATCTCCGTGAAACGAACTCGCATTTTTTTATAAATCGGGCAGAAACCATGCATGAAATTGGCCGCTGTTAAATTCGCGACAGCGTACGTTTTCGATATTAATTTTACCATATTCTTTTGATTGGCAGTGTTAGTCTTGATTTTTGATACGACAAGTCTTGAAAGGAAAATTTGCTTCAGCATGTGTTTGCAACAATCTACTAAAGTTTCTTATTGTATAAAAATATATTTATTATATTATTTAAAGTTTTCACACGAATGATTAGAATGTTAATAAACTGCAATGGACTTTGAACAGTATTAATAAGAATGAATAGTCAATTTTTATCACAAGGACAGGTTATACGTGCAGAGCAATATACTTTGCAGCGCGAAGCTTCTTTCATGAATTATTTTTTATGACAGTTTTACTTCTACACTTCAGTGGAACTTCATACTAAAACTAACCCTGAAGAACTTTTCATTAGATGAAACTTAAATTAAATTCTGTCATAGAACTTGCCTGAACAAAGTTTTTACTGCCCACCCTATCGGTGTCCTAAGATTCTTTTCTCAAACAGAACAGTCGCGTATATAATCTTATACCTTATTCTCAATTATCCTTTTATCTGGAAATATCAACATGCATCACAGTTACGTGTTTAAATGAAAAAGTCATCGATATTATAAAATTTTACATACTACTATCTTTGTACAAAGTGATTATCTGCTGGCGTTAGCTGTATTTTATTCAAAAACAGTAAAAGGTACAAAATAAGGGTGAAGCATCAAAATTGAAGATAAAGGGGTCAACTCTGTGCTGACCTTGGATGATTTTAAAATTAATCTATTGTCAAGTTATTGGTTATAACGTTGATTATTTAAATGGAAATACATATAACAATGTAACATGTAATATATAATATTGTAAGATATTAAAAGTCGAACAGACTTAAAATTTAAACTTCCTGCAACTAAAACCAAACTTCTTTGTCTTCTTCGCTGCTGGTAAATTATTTATAATGTATAGAAATCACTAACCTGGTGCGTTTCACCACAACGACGTATAACATTGAATATCGTATAACAATAATTTTCAATCGGAGAGACGGAAATTAAAAGGAGTACGTCTCGAATCCACGGAACTTCGCGACTATCCGGGACAACTTTTTTCACTGTCGAGAGGCTGCGACGTTTCAATACAACGTCGTCGACGACGTTTAAATCCCATTTATTTGATTGCCTCTCCTTTAATCGAGGTATTTCTCGCAAAATAGGATTTCACTGAATCGATTCTCGCGTTGGAACTTCCAAGAGGGCGTTTATATGCGAGAAGCTCGGTTGAAGAAATCGGTTACAAATCACTGTTTTATTTCCATCAATATAAAACAAAAATGAAACCCTTTTCTTCGCCTTACATGCATTATCAATACATTATTCTGACACCCTTGAATAAATTTATAAGAAACAATATATACATATCTATATGTAAAATATTTTTACTGCTCTGTTAAATAAATAGTCGTCGATTTGCTACCGCATATTGGTCTTTATTTTTCCATCGGGTTTTAATTCAGCATTTAATATCGCGTTAAATACACAGATTAATCCCGACGATATCTACTTTCTATTTAATATAACATACCTATTGTTAATTAGAATGTGTGTAAATCCTGCTTGAATTACATAATCGGTCCCATCGGACATTGTCGAATGTATTTGATCCACACAATTTAAATTCAAAGCCACAGATAATATTGACACAATAGTATTATTCATCTTGCAGTGAAAATAGGTATTACAACTAAATAGCAAAATAACTATGTCCTACACCGGTTTAAATAATATATTTTGCTTTAAAAGACGATAAAATTACAGAAACCAGCGATGAAGAGTTAGGTGCGAAACGCCTGTCAGAGAGTTTCTTAAAATTCGTAAATATGCCCGTAGGATTTTCGAGGAGAGCTCGAAAATACGTAGAATAGTGGCGTTACGGTAAATAAATTATCGCGAGAGGGGGTATTCTTCATTAAAAGTACAACGGGGCGGTCTTTTGAAATTACGGTATCTCGTTTGAAGCATTTTTCATGCTTTGTCCACGAATCGAGATAATGGACTTCCGGTTCACGTGAAACGAGGGAAAGCAGCATCCCTTCTTTTGCCATGCTTTCTCTCTCATTAGCATTCCTAACGCAATATTTCTGCCGCTGGTCTTACTCGTTTCTCTTGCTCTTCACTCCGTTTCCTCCTTTTCCCCTTGTTCAGCCGAACGTCCTCGCCATCAGGGGGCCTCCGCGTCAATTAAGAAGAAATTCGAAGCTATACAGCCGTGTTCATCTCGGGCGCTATTGTGCTGACTTCAAACGGGGCGGGGAATTATTTAAAATTTTCTTCTTTTTTTTCAACTTCCATTGTCGGCGAGACTAAATGTAGATATTCATCTTCGATTGATGGAATAACGCGTTCGCGCGGAAACGCCCCGTGAAAATCGTGTAATTGTACATTGAGATCGTGGGAATATTAAACCGTTTCTTTAATTTCGTTCTTTAATAATGAGCAAATTATAGTGAAACCAAATTAATCTCTAATGCTGCTGTTGAAGCTCTTTGTGGTGCAAACAAACGGCGATTGTAATCCTATGAATGAGGTGCTGCAAAAGTTTTTTGATAGGCTGTCATAAATAGAAACAGACCGCTAAGTAGTGTTTTGGAATATTAGAGGAATTATTTTTATACAGACAAATTAAAGTTTAACTGTTTCTGATTAGCACGTGCTGAGTCTCTGCTTCAGAAAGTTCAGAAAATATTTTGTTTCTATTGTACCAAGGAATGGAACGCTGTTCTTCAAATCGCTTGTCGTGATATCTCAAGACCGAATTAATCGATGGACTTCCAAATTTTATATACGTATAAAGTAGGTACTTATATATCACAGCTACAAAAATTACGTCGGCATTTGAAATAATTTTTTTTCTACGACCTGTAGAAGGCGAAAAATTTATTGAAAATTATTGATATTTTCTTTCTAAGACTGTCATTTGGTTTAAATGTGTTTGCTATGTTTTATTCCGGTAAGGGAATAAGGTACCCAATCTTATATAAATTGAGATTTTCTTGCATTTTTTGGTCTTGCGATTGAATGAATGATACCAATTGTGACAACCATGAACTTTACAAATGCATCAGACATTTACGTAAAAATTTCAAATTTCTCTGTCTTATATTGTTTTGTACTTATATTAAATCTTGAAGACCATCCAAGAAACGATAAGATAAATGAGACTATCCTCTTAACGAAAATAATGGAATGGACTACAATAAAAGGAAATTTATAATATAACACAAATAATGACTAAAGGCATTCCAAAAATATGAATTTAAGTTAAAAAGTGTATATGATTCCATATAATTTCATAACCCGAAATTAATTTTTATTAACCGAAATATTGTCTAAAACAACTTTTCACGAATGCCATTTTTTGAGTAACAACGTGTAGATTAACTATCAATATCCTTCGATGAATAATAAGTTATTATTGACTTTGCAAGTAGTGCACATACATCACACAGTATTCTCAGATACATAAAAAAATGACCAAAGGTAAAATGAAAATGTCCATAAATATTTGTATGCACAGCACGAAAAAAGGCAGCGTGAAAAGGGGATTTCAATAACCTAAAAATACATACATAGATTTACTATACACGGCACGTATTCAACTTGAACGATAAACAACTCGTGAAAAACGTAAACGTATGTCGTGCGAAAATCTCATAAATCGACTGACCTCAAACGTGGCTGCAACATCAACTGGGGACGTTATACCTACCTTTGGAAACAAGTCCGCATTCGTGTAAGTGCAAAAATATTACATGTCACATACGAGCGCATGCATTTCTGGAAAACAAGCCTGTGTGAATGCTTCGCAGAAATATGGGACACGTATTTAAATGATACATTATCACCTCAGCGTATAATATTTCTGGAAACCGAAGCCTTTAAAAAGTGTCCTTATACATATATGAATAGTAATGTTCATTTCTTTTTTGAACAATTTAATTCATATTTAATTAAAACTCCCTTAAATTATCTTATTTGGAATGAAAATCCTCTTTCAATGCCTTGTACACTTAAATTCTTATATGTCTACTTATCAAAAAATAAAAAGCTTCTAATCAACCTTTAACTCTATTAGATGGGGAATTACATTTGTAATGCAAATTCAATCAAATTAATTAGGATATTATAAAAATTTATTTAAAATATAAAATGCAGTTTTCTTTTCTTTTTACGAAGCTCCTTCTTTAGGGGCTGCCAGGGACCTTTGCCACCCCCACCCTTTCTGGGTGCACCGCTACTCATCTAACATAAGTACACCAGAAAACCCGCGTTACTCATTGGATAAGCTAAGGCTGAAGCTACGCTAACTACTCTCTAGTAGAGGTGGCTAAAAATACGGGGGTCCCTTTGAGCTCGCGTTAGCAAGGGAAATCTTTATTTCGCTGGAGGGATTAAATCCTCGTCGAGAGACGGATTACAGCCGTAGGGACGGCAGTTCGCGAGCGACGCCCGTCATCAGAGATGGCCGCTTAGCGATATTTTATAACCACTATGTCGAACGAACCCTGCGCAAGCTGCCAGCGTTACACGAGCACGGTGAAACTCATCGGGGAGCTTTGCATGCTGTGGCGAAAGTTTTGTCGATGTTAAGGAACTTTCGATGCAGTTGCGGCGCGACAGTGACGCAACCCTGTTCCTCTGGATCGTCGAACCGTCTAATAGACTTACGTTTACACACGTGCCTCTATAGAAACTGAGAGGGCATGCGTGGGGCGGCGGAATATGTATGGGCATCAATGACAGTTTGATACTGTGTCGCCCTCGAACTGACGCAAATGCAAAATTGCACGCGTGACGGAGAGGAATACGCGCGGACAGCTGTTGCCTGTCGTTGTCTGATGGGTAACAGGTAACAGGAAGCTCTTCTTCCCTCGCTGTTGGCACTACAGGTGTTTCGACTTGTTATCGATATGGCAAAATTGCGGGTAGATATTTTTTTATTAACAGTTTCACTGGCGCAAGGGTTGAAATACAGTTTCAAGTTGCTCAGGACATTCCGAGTGATGGCTTTTGACGGGAAAGATTTGCCCAGAACGTTTCGCGCTTTCAATACAACCGATGGCTTATTACACAAATTTTGTATATCCACTTTTAGCGAAACCCTTTAATAAATACCGTTTTCATTGCCCAATTTGTGTTATTATTTAAACTGTTATGGACCTAGAACCTTAAGTATACGGTTTTGGACACGTTTCCCCTAAATCAGATTTTAATTACCCCAACCTGCAACAACATCCACGGCCCACCAACCACCCCTACCCATATTAATTCCCTGCAAGAACATTGTCACTTATCCGTTATGGAGAATTACAGCCCCCCAATCGCGACGCTGTGCCACACTGCCCTCCTTAGTTAAACTGTCCTATCTAACATTTTTTCATTTTTTGAGATATGTTGAAATATTTGAAGTTCCACACGTTTTTTACCTTTTAAGTAAAGTTAGAAACTTCTACGTGCTTCGTAAAGATTTATAAACAGTCTAATGTATTTAACCTAAGTTCTTTCAAAATGGTTAAAATATCTTATCTGAAACAATTAATTAATTGGTACGTTAATAATACATTCCCTACCGGTACACCTATTACAAAAAATGATATTAGGCTATTACGAAATAATGACAACATGTTTTAATTTGAATGAAGGAAAATAAGTTAAATGATAAAACTTCAGTTTTCTCGGTTGTTTCAAAATGCTAGATAGGACATTTTAACTAAAGAGGGCAGCACAGCAATCGCTACCCCGGCGAAGATCGCCAGCAGCTACCCAGAATTCCATGATTCATCCAGCTGCTTCCAGGACGCAGCATACAAAATTGCAAGCACACGCTCCTCCCTGGTGGCAGAGCAGGCTTCAGCTAGAATTTTCGATGGCTGCCGCGCAAGTATCGCAGCCAGGGTTCCGCGTGTGAATCCCGTTACGGTCCCATGCGGTCGGTGTTAATGCAGTCCGCAACAAATGACAAACAACAAGCTGCGTCAACGCGGCGTAGCAGCCGCAGCACCGAAATTCGCCGCGACGCACGGGGCGCAGGTCAGGGTGCGACGAGAGAAAGGGAGAGACGGTGGGGGCGAGGACGCCGAGGGTTACCCATGCAACGTGTAAACGCGAGCACCCTGGAAATTTGCAAGTAAATGGCAATTAATCAGTGTCCGTATGAATGGGCCGGCGCCGTTAATTTGTCATTTCGCGCCGCGACAATTTGCATGCGACTGTCACCGTCGTCGAATTCGCCCTCGTGCCGCGCGGGCGTAATAATCTGCGCCGGTATACAATACATGTATATGCACGGATGTACGTGGGTGCCTATATGCAAAACGCGAACGAAGCGCGCGATTTCGCGTGGTTGTCGCGAGGCAGGGTGCTCGCGACTTTCCGATCATCGATGAAACGTCCGAATTATTGGCGCGGAACTGATCCCCTGATGTGAATGAAGCAACCGGTACTATCGATGTCGGGCGAAACATCTCATTAGGGGATTCATTAAGGGTCTGCTGAAAAATGATTGATTGAGCCGAGCTTATTGTGGCGAGGCTCTGCAAATTGGGTGAAATTTTCTGTCATTGCAGGGCAATGAGGACGCTGTGCGCGGAACAAATACGGAATGGTTACCTCTGTTCCTTTTTTCATGGTGGGCGTTCGGTTTTCAACCTTCAATTTGACGAACGTGATAATTAATTGGAATTCGTGAAATTATGCGCAGTTACACTTAGGAAAGTTTACAAATATTCTATAAGTACGAAATATTATAAAAAATAAGATGGAAACTTTCGATGAAAATGGGTGCAAAGGTTTTTCCATCTTGGTGGAAGCTGTATTAAGGTCCAATTAATAATTGTGTTCCGTGGAAGTAAAGATGAGGCAGGAAAGTAGGCTTAAGTGCAAGTACTGGGAATTTGCTTAACAACTTAGACTAAATTTGGCTTTGGCGTTGTTAGAGCAGAGACAACATAGAACATGAGCTGTACAAGTATTTGCTTATGTGGATTAGAATCCGCGAAACTGAATAAGCACTATGTGAACACATTCATTCATGTTTCTTGAATACTTGTTACTAAACACTGAGATAAAACTGATCGTTGAACTCGTGTCCAAAAGCGTTCTGTGGCAAAACAGTCGCTTAGATAAGTCGAATACCATACAGTGCGTTATAGGATTATTTGGTTAGAACGTGTCAATGTGTTCTACGAGTAAAAATAAAAGAAAAATGTCATAAATATTGACCCACAAATCGTTTATTAAAACGTCATAACAAAAATGCGAAATGTAAAGAAAATGACAATAAGTTTTCAATATGAATACGAAAAATTATTTTCCACGCTGATTACCAGGAAGAAAAGAGAACTTCCCTGAAAATATTCTCTTGCCAAGAGGGTGGGTTAAAGAACATCGATTCTCTTACCCCATTTCTAGGTTGCAGTTTCATATTTTACATCCTGTCGGTGGCAAGGTCCTGGCTTCATCCTTGCCGACACGCTTCACGTGGTAATGCAATAAATATTTTTACAACTTGGAACACGCCGTGCCCTTTCAAAGTGCAATAACTATGAAGGTAACTCGCGATACGTGCAGAAAGTTGAAAACGAAGTTCCACCGGCACCGAGGAATGCGCATTTCTATATATTTTTCGTCGGGATATCTCTAAGTATACATTTTCCTCGGCCACTTCCGGGAAACTTCATCGCTTCACCTGAATTCTTGATCGAACACTTTTCCCTCGAATGCTGGGAACCCCATGAAATCGATCTTCCAAATGGGATCACGGTCGAATGCCGTGAATTATATGAAGAAATTCGCGTCAGCGGTTCGATAAATTGGCTCTAGTCGAAGGAAACCTATGATATTTACGTACCCGCCCTGTTTTACCTTCTGTCTTATAAATGACGTAGACTGTAACCATTAATTTAATCCAATAACAATCCTGCGATCCTCAAGTGAAACGTGTTCTTCGCGGAAGAAAAGTTTGGTGACTACACAAGCATCGGATATTACCGTACTTACAAGAGCGACACGTTAGAAATTAATTCGTCATTTGTTGTCGATAATTCACATAGTCCCTGTGAATTACCCTGAGGAATCAATATTTCAAATGCTTTAACTCGTATTCCTTCCATCTACTCAACTGCCATATCCTTTAGATTAACAATCAAATAAACCTTATGAGTCTGTGGGCTGTTTTATTTTAATTTAGTACCACAAGATTACCATCATAGTCTAAAAATTTTCAAGTAGATATTGTCTTAAAACGTCCTTTATATTTAGTACAGCAAAATTAAATTCTTTTGAACGGGAATTTATTTTGCCAAACGAACATATGAAAGCATATTTTTAACTGTATTTAATATCTATAAATGGTTAACTTCCATCCATGAAGATCGTATTTAATAAAACGGGGAATAAAATTACAGAAACCTCTCATTACTTTATTCCAGTAGAAGTGTCATTTTATTAAGGAAAATGAACTGTAGTTTATCGCTTTTGATCACAACGAGTCCATTAACATGAAATTACAAAGATGCAGGACCACTGAAAAGTTAATAATGAGATTCCTTTCTTCAACTTCATTTCGTCGATCGAAATATTGGATAACATTATTCTCTTACTAAATAAGTAGTAAGACATGGTAGTCTTGTAGTATTAATCCTGTGACACTGGAATAGCGATTGAATGTATAAAAAATGAACATTTGGAAAACAAAATGGTAAGAAAACAAAAACGTGTTATTCTTGGGAAAGCAACATTCCATTCAATTCGTAAATGCAAACAGATTATTTCATTCAGATCCGTAGGCGGCTGTTGATAATTAATCTTAATAGCGACAATTCACTATTCACTAGTAATTTCTATCCTACTCCCCCCAATATCTCCTCGAACTTCCCTCTCACATTCTCCGCCTTCTTTTTCCTTCCTCAAGTTTTTTTTCCATTTTTGCGGCACTTTCTGTCGGTGAAACGACAAAATGAAAGTTTCGCAGCGGGTGAAATCGCTCAAGTGTCTCGTATAACGCTTTTCGCACGTCGGACGAACAGAAAAGCTTCTATAAAGTTTCGAGATATTTCGAAATCGTTCCCACCTATCGCTCAGACATCGAAAGTGAAGTAGCAAAGAAAATCGGAGATCGTGCTTTCCGCTTTAGAAGAAAAAAAAGTTCACCATTATCGGCGGTTTGGAATATTGCATTTTTAATGAAATAAGTGGAGCATACCATTTCCCTAATTCATTTTCTAACTACGTCAAATTACAGGTATTACAAAAATGTAACTGGCGCCAATGGAACATCTGAATTTTCTTTTCAGATTTTTCCACTGTGAGAAATATTCTTGAGATATATTCAGTTACATTGCACTTTGCGTTCAACGGATCAAGTTATGGCTAACTAGATCTTAATTCTTTAATTAGTCCGCCCCGTATGGAAGATCGTAAATCGCCACGACAAATTATTCCCATTCTCTTACGAAAGATTTCGATCATCACAGTTCACTAACTAATGTTTGCATAAGAAGAGATGTTCAAGATTTGTGAGTGATTTAATTATGATGTACAGCACTTACTAACTTAAGACTTAGAACTGTACTTATACTATTTAATGAAATAAATTTGAAAGTAAAATGAATTTCTATTTGCTGTGACACATTGTGGCGACTTATAATATTAAGTTGATCCTTTCTTTGATATGCTTCTGCTTGATGGTAAATTAATTTATTTAACTTTAAACTGTGAGTCAGGTGATATATTTTACGAATTGTAATATTTCTTCACATTAGTTTTGTGGGACTTGCTCATACAGAATGTAAAGTTACGGTCTAATATCCCAAGAACTACTTAAATGATTTATGAAATTCTAATGTTTTGAGGACTCTTTGACCTCCAAAGAGACATCTTTCAGCCTTCGAACTGCTGTTTTACTGTTTCAAATTTAATATTAACTAAATAATAAACAGTTCATTAGAATATTCAACATGTTTATTACTGCCATTCGAACCGCGCCTGGGATGAATGTTAACAATACAAAGGTCCGTAAACCGGGAGTTGATTTTCTCGCGTTTACCATTGCCGTTTCCCGACGCTTCTGTTATCTCGAACAATTTTCCATCATACATATAGGCGTATCTAATTAATTTTCGTTTTGTAGTGGCAAATTAACGAATTTTCCCTGCGGCGCTCCGATCGAACCGGTCGCCCTGGCCTACGCAATCCGGGACGCGTAATTCGGCTTACTTCCGCTAATGAAGGAGGCTCGCGTCCATACATGTATAGAGGCTGGTGTACGCGGGTTAATTTCGACGGTGCATCTAGAATAATGTGAGCAACGTGGACCCTCGTAGGGGCTCGGGATCGATCGATGCGCCGTGCAATTCGAATTCATTCGGTTAATTCCGCCGGCTGATTCGACAGGTTTGGAACGGCCAGGCCTCTGCAAACGAGAGCAAATTATTGTCATACCGGCGATAATTGAGCATAGGCGACTAATAAACTGAATCGAATCGCCGACTCTTCGTGAGCGCCCGGGATTCGACCAATTGCGGCCGCCAGCTCCCCCCGGTCAAATAACGTTGTCGCCCCCGTTTATAGTAACGCGGCGTTACGTTTACATCAGAAATTACCGTCTGATTGGCTATTCCATAAACGAGAAATACCACTTAAGGGGAAAAATCGAGAACGGATACCTACGCTCCGCCGTTTCTGCTATCGTTGGTTGTTCACGAATGAAACCGATTATTTGAATGGCTTTCGATACCGGTTACCGTTCCTCGCGGCGCAAGTTATAGGAAACGACTTTCAGCAGTCTTAATATTTGCCTCGATTATGTTACAGATTTGGCGTTACTGTAAAAAGTAAGCGGACAATAATTGTCATAAGTAAAACTTTGGACGAAATGTTTCCGCAACGATTTCGCGAGTTTCGGAATACCTAGGGATTTTAATTATTTTTATTATTAACGTCTTAATTGCACTACGAAAGTAGTTTAAATATAAGGTTAACAGAGATGAAGAGGGGTGTAGTATGTGCAAAGGGCTATATCCAGCGCTGTAATTGACTACGTAGTTATTAGAGCTGTAAATATTCGAATACCAGAGTGTTCAAATGCTTAGAATATTCGAGTATTAGAACTTCAAATTCGAATTCTCTGGTATTCGAACCTCAAATTCCAATTCAATGGTATTCGAACCTCAAAGTCGAATTTTCTGGTATTCGAACGTTAAATTCAAATTGTCTGGTATTCAAACCTCAAAGTCGAATTCTCTGGTATTCGAACCTCAAATTCAAATTTTCTGGTATTCGTACCACAAATTCGAATTCTCTGGTATTCGAGTACGAAGAATATTCAAATATTCGAATTCTCTGGTATTTGAATATTCAAATATTCTTAAAACCCCTACTTCATACTTAACCTTAGTAATGCCGTTAGCGATTTCCCACTGAACAAATAAATATATTTGAACACATATAGAAGCATAAAAACTGTCTGCTTTTAATTCGCATAGCAGCATTCAACCTTTTCAAAGTTAAATTCCAAATGAGCCCTTAAATATGCGTTCAATTCGCCGTACGTTTCAGTAGCCTTTTCACAGTCACGATATTATCGAATCAGCGACGTGCTAAGTGGTTTTGTCTGCAGTGGGGCCGATACTCAAATAATCCGCTGAAACGTTTATCAACAAAATTCAATTATCGGTCGTATCGATGGAAATGGAGGTAATGTTCACGATAAACCGACGCGGTAGGCGACTCTTTGTAATAGAACTAATAGCGACGGCCTGTATCGCTTGACAAGATCCTGCTCGCGTTAACGTCACATCGACGGCCGGACGGGGCCAATAATATAACGTTTACACCCCAGCAAGGTAACACCCGCGTGTAATGTACCGCGTCGATGGTAAATAGTATAACATTTATACCGGCAATTAACTTCTAATTAGCCTGATGCTGCACGTGTACCAGCCTGTAGTAACAGTTGCATCGTTGCTACCCGGAATCGACATCTTGCTTATTAGCATTCAACGTTGTACGGGGGTTGTGTTTGTTCCTATTATAGATCACTAGTAATTTAATGTTTGCGGGCTTTTACATTGTTAGATTACTCTATGAATTCCACGATAATGAACAAGCACTTTCGAAGGGCACAGAATGTAAAGGCTGAGTTCAAGAAGAGGTCTGAGGTCCTTGTGGCTTTCTGTAATTTGCAGTTCTGAATGCTTCATAGTGCATGTACGAGAAAATGCTTCCAATACGGAAAATGTGTATTAAACAAGTGTTAGATGAATTAGAAATGGGGACATATGCATTAATTAACAGAGCTTTAATGAGCTTGACAGCATTGATGTGCTTCATATGCACCATCTTTCACATTCAGCTGCTTTCGCTTTTGCTTATTGCTTGTCATTTGAAAGATATTTAAATAGATATTTGTAAATTCTGTACATTATAGAGCAAGCATGAATATATTGAAAATGCAACATTCCAAAGCTTTTTTGTAAGTCAGAAAAGGAAAACAGCTGGCTTAAGCAGTTATGGTACCTAATAGGTATATATATAAAATGTAATGGTCATTTCCGAAGATGAATCTGCATACCCGAAACAATGATAATTGGTTAAAAAACAATCAGTTCAACAAATATTTTTAATAATCATTGAAATGTGTGGAAAAAAATAGTAGAATATTACGAATAAAAGACAAACCGTAACGAATAATAAAATAATAATAAAATGTTCTTTTTTTTTTATCTCGCAACGAACGAGATTCTTTCTGTCCAAAAAAAATCCATGCTATTTCTATGTTTCAAAATCTATTTCACTTTGATATATTTTGCCGTTTAATTCAATTCGTCCTCCACTGATACCTTTTCCTATTTCCACCTCAAAATGTCCATGAAATTTTCCAGAAGGTCCCAATGGTAAATTCACACCGCCAAGAGCATCATGCGTATGTACACGCTTGTGTGCGCTTAGCAAAGGAGTTGACGAAAATCTTGACCGCAAAGGTGATGGCGAAAAACGTGTAGCGAGTTCTCGAGACGAAACGCGGCTTCTTTACATAGCTAATTCAGGAAAATACAGGCGTACACTCGAGGCTGGAGCCACTGTGTAACCGCATTCCCTAACTAGCTGAATCGCGAAAGGATTCTCCCGAACGGATACGGACGTTCTCACGAAAACCGTTGCTGTATAGAGGGGAATTTCATCTCGGGGCACAAATTCCATCCTCGTTCTATTTTCCAGCGCTACATATCGGCCTGTTGTACACATTCGCCAGTATGTGTACAGTGCAGTGCAAGGGACGGCGACCTGAAAGGATGTCGTAAGTCGCAGACTATTTTTTCTCGCTTTGCAACCACTATCCTGTATCTCGTATCGTTATCTCCCGTTCCTCCATTTTCCTCCTGTTTATCCGCCTTTGTTTGCACCGCTTGCCTTTATTCTATATCTCCCCTGTTTCCTAAAAAAAATTTCATTTTCCGTTGTCCGACAAAAATTTCGAAACCTTTATTTGTCGCTATGTCTTTGTTTATTGCCCCTCTTGTTCTCTTTGCTCTTTTTCGTAATCTGTGGATTTATATAAATTTGTGATAACCAGTCGAGTGAAAGGAATAGATGGCAAGCGTCGACAGAAATAAAGTTCGAGGAGGTATGTAATTGCTAAAATGTTTCAAGTCTGATACGTTGCAATACCTTTGAACAGTAGTGCAATTAGTGCTACTTGCATCAATAAATATATTTTATGGCATGGTCCCGCATAGCATAAAGTTCAAAATTGACTGCATCGCCCGATCTTCTTTCGGCCGGGCAATAGTACTCTGTCGGGTTTAGAGTCGATTTTCAGTGTTATTAATTCCAATGGAGTGAAAATAAATAACTCTCTCACCACCTTCGAATTTTGATGTTTATAAAATATATTCTACTTGGCACTTCTGTTCAAACACACAACTGTCAACAAATTATCGAACTCTTTCAAAACTTCCTGGTCTACCCTCGACAGTAATTTTCTACTTACCGAAGAAAAACCCACAGTATAATACCTTATAATATAAAAAACAATATAATATAATACAACAGTCATTGTGAATTTTGATATGAATGAAATACAATTGTTAATGTGGTTCCCTTACTTTCACTACGTACGCAATAAATACACTAAGTAGAAACAGACGAATCAACTGATTCATGCAACTGCATTACCAACGCCGAAAAGCCCTTTTAATTCTGACAGGGGTTCCTCAACTCATGCTAATTAATCCCACTTTACTCATCCTAACAAATACTCCACCCTGCAAGTCCCAAACGGTTTTTTAAAATCACCCTGCACCAAGCACCGCGCCGTCAGCGGCCTTCAGTATTCCCCAAATAATCTACCTACGTTTTCATTTCTTTCCCCCCGTTTCCCATTTGTTTTGTTCACTCTGAGACGCGATAAGGGACGCGGTCAGAATGGGGCGGTGGAAAATTGTCTGCAACTTACGACACCATTCCAGGACACCGCACCTGCTTAACTTAAGGCTACAGCTACGCGGAGGCTGTTGTACACGTGTAACTTCGCACAGCACGGATGCAGGCTGGCCCTGTACGTGCAGAAGCATCGATGCACGTGTGCAGAGAGAAATGATGGTGATAAAGTTCGGCGAACAGCTGCGGGGAATGTATCGTCGTTATTTGTCCGCGCGCGGTTCCTTTTTGCAACGGCTTCCAAACCGCCGACCAACGGCGTTTCATCACGTTCGGTTCTTGCGGGAATGGTTGTAAGGCTAACCGAATGGACTTTTGTAAAAAAAAAGGAACGTTACAAATTCGAGTGCTCGGGGTAACAAGGCACTTCCGCCCGGGCTGCTTAGGGAGCGACTGTAGTTGGACGCTCGAACTTCCTCGGCGATGCTTAATCGACTCTGCATCCGCTTTTTGCGCGACGATTTTTGCGCGATCCGTCCATTACTCTGTTTCCGCCGCTACTGTTCGTCGGACGTGAGAATTCTTTGTGCTGTATGAGTGTGGAAATTGCAACACGGGGATGGGCATTCGTTTTTATTCAGCACCTAAGCAATTTGGGCCGATTGGAGGGAAGTGCAAATGAGTACCATTTATTAAAACAAATTTCTATTAGTCGGTGTGAATTTGGTTTGCATTATGAAGACTTTATTTTGTAAATTGGTGTTAGGTACGTGTAACTGGCGGGCAGAGTTTCGTTGTTGGGTGCCATTTTTTATTGGGAATTTACAGTGAGCTGAATTCTACTGAGTAATGTGTCAGTGGTTAAGGGATTTTTGGTATAGGGGATGGAGTAAAACAGTTGGGTTTGAAGCATTTTCTCACGGAACGAAGCAGGATTGAAAAAGTACAGAATATGCATTATAAGATAATAGGTATATCGACTAAATGAAGGGGTTATATGCATCTAGAATTCTAATAAAAAATTCGCAACAGCTACAACATCAAAGGAAGGTGAATTCTATGGACACGGTATCGGAGATTTTCTGTAAATTCAAAAAACTATTATCTCACTTTAACCTGAACCTTAAATTTTAAACGCTGTTTGCTCTAAACTACGTTTTTCAAATCGGTGCCAATGATATTTCAAAAGCTACTGAGCTGATTTTAATGAAACTTGGCACGATTATTTCTCACATCAATACCTACTTAGTCTTTCACATATGCATTTTGTTGTAATAGGGACATTTTTCTTTCGGATGACACCCAGAGGAGATTTTTTTGGTACAATAATTATCTAATTAAGGATTGATGATGAGGGTAACTTGAAAAGTATGTATTTCCCGATAATTATATATCCGAAGTTTCGTAGATACATAAAAAATAATTCAGCTTCTTTTCAATATCACTCACTGTTCTCAAGATATTCCACGAAAAAGAAAATTCTGCATTTTTTTCAATGTATAATTTCACTTTCTCTTAAACCGCACTATGGTACCACCAAAAATAGGTTTGTCTTGCGGATGAACTACTCTAATTGCCCACAAAGTTGCATAAATCTCCGAATTTTCGGTTTTCCTAACTTCCCCTATCAGAAACACCTCTTTAAAATGATAGTCTAAACAATAAGCCCTCGATATCTCCCTTAAACAAGTTTGCAGACCGAACCATCTGATCCTAAGTGGTTAACATTGATATCATTCGTTTTCCGACGCAATTACTGTAAACTTACAGGAGGAAATATTATCCCAGCCAATATCAAATCAGTACAGTCAGCAGACAGGGGCTTAAAGCTTCGTATCCACCCCCGTCATAAACCAAAACCGTTTCAACACTTATCTGACTGTGCTCTATTTGCCGGAAAATTTGCTCCACTTTGCTTAGCAAGAAATTTTTGCGGTCTCTCTCTAGCTCGCCGCCACTTCCACCCCCTCGGTGGACTCTCCACTCCCGGGGCCCCGACATCCGCCTGGCATCTCGACCTCATCCAATTCCCATTGCCTGTAGTGGTGCCGACGGGGCTGTTCGAGCAAAAGCGACCGAGTAAATATCTTGCAGTGACGGTAAACGGAATTGAATAAACATTTTTCAGCAAATAGAATCGACAATGGTACGAATTTAAAAGTCGCTGAGACGAGCACAGGTGGTTCTGCCCCGCCGGCGGGGGAAAGCGCCGAACGGAAAAATTGCATTTCACACTACCCTCCATCGTCCCGCCCGCCCCTCCGCCCTCAACATCCCCCTCACCCGCTCGCTGTCCCATGCACCGCACATTTCGCTCGTCCCCTCGCGTCGTTCCCTTATACGAGCGGTGGCCTTCTTCGTACCCCTCCTTAACCGTGAACACTAACGTCAACCCCCTATAAACCGTGCACGTCCACGATCGCCTACGACGAAGTCGTGGTCGGTGCCCCCGGCTCTCCCAGACCAGTTATCTCCCAATTCTTGCTGAGAATTGGTTATAAATGCTAATGTACGAGCCAGCTGCGATGCAATCTCCGAGGAGGAACGTTTTTAGAGAGGTGAAACGCGTCCGACGTGCAATTTTAAGGTCGACCACATCGTAGGTGCTCTGGGTTCCGAAGATGAATGCCAGTTCCCGCGATGGGGTGTGCGAGGATGCACTTCAATTTGGGGAGTTTAAGGAAATGTGCTCAGATGATCCTGTTCGGGGGGAATCGCGATGCAGGGGTGAGATAAGCTCGAATCTCAAACGCAGAGCTTGTTACAAATAAAAGGGTATCACTGTTATATACCTACTTATTTAGGTATTTAACGGTAGTTTTAATAGCTACTATGGGGCCCTTATTTATACGTGTCAAAATGTTTTCTTTGTATTACCTTGCTCTCACCCCCTAGAACGGTGCCATTTGCCAAAAGAAATAGTCCCTGAAACAATTTATTGCACTCGGATATCAGGAAACGGTGCCGACCAGGCCTTAAAGTTTTGAATTCATCGATAGATTGAATTTAAAAAATTTCTCAAAAATAGTAAGTCGTATCGCAATTTTGTTCCACTAATATTTGAAGAGCATTTCATTTTCTACAAAAATTATAGTATATATCATTTTTTCGTGCTTCCAACCATTTTTTGAATAATAGCGTTTGAATTTTTGAATCGTTTAACTTTTGAATGAAAAAGTTACTTTTGTAGTTGGAAAAGAGCAATTTACCACGATTGTGGAAAAAGCGATTTTCTTTTCGCGATAAATCCCCTTTGGAAGGCGTAAAGGCGCGACGTTTGAACTCGAAAATTGCTCTCGGGGTGCGATACACCCCGCGTGACCACGAGGGGTTAATGGCGCAGCTGTTAAAGAATCTGGAAAAGTTTAAAGGGACTTTGATCGCATTATTGCAGATAAAAAAAAATACGTGTCAAATATTTTTCAATATTCTGCAAAGCTGCATAGTCTCATCAAAATCGACGTGCGCGAGTTCGATATGTTCCCTTCTTTAGTGTCAGAACTAATTACTCCATCGTCTACGATCGCACAGAATTTTATACTTCTAGTTAAAAAATTTTAGAAGAAAACAGTTCGTTCCCTTCTAAGTTCCATGTACATTTCTCATTAAGTGTCCACTTGTAATATCTTTACTTTCAACCCTAATTACTACTTTTCAACGCGAGCTAATTCGTTTCAAATAGAATTACTACGCAACTGCCTGAGTAACAACAATGCATTTTCACACTTCACATTTACAACACAATCACCAATTTAATAACACGATATTCATCAAAATGACAATGCGTCTCACCGCGCGGTCATCAAGAATCATTTGTCAACACACAAACCGAAGTAGCCGGTATCGCGAACCGATAACGATCATCTACCTACCAGGTCTCGTCTGCAAAACGACTTCCAGGCGGTCTAAGGTTCTCCGAAATGAGCCATAAACTTCAACCGGATCGTTCTTCGATTGTTTACAATAAAAAAAAGCAACGGAAGATAAAGAGGGACAGAAACTATCAGTCGTTTACGAGGATTCAGGCGAGCTCGTAACCGGGCAGTAAAGGTGGTAGGAAAAAGGTAGACAAGGGGGAAAGAAGAGTGGGAATCGGAACGGAAGTGAAAGAGGTCAGATCCATGCCCGGCGCCATCGCCGGGACCGATTTACGATCGCGAGCGCGCTTCGGCAGTTCGTTCTAAAGGGAAATCGTTTCTTCACCAGTGAAAAGGAGGATCGAGAGCAACGATCGATCAGGACAGACGATAAATTAGCATCGAGTTAGTATCCGACGTGCTCAAATTCATTGGCCCCCCTCCCCTATTATATTCGCGGCGTGTGCGCGCGCGCGCTCGTATGTGCATCCCTGTCCAAAGCAGCTCGACGGCTGGATGCGGCCAATTTTGCTGTTCAAATACGTCCCCGCGTGTTTGTGAGCTCTCGGCTTGAACTTGCTCAGATTCCACTGAATGGGAAAGAAACCCAGCGAACGCTAAATCCTCGGAAACGTTATTCTTCGGGTATCCGGCTGACAGAGGCGACGAAGGAAGGCGGTGGAACGGGTCTTATCGTTAGGATCGAATTCTGAACAGCTCAGGCGCCTTCCGCTTCTGCCCGGAAACTGAGGAATAAACCGATCGAACGTAATTGTTGCTACCATTGCCTCCACTAATTTCTATTGCCCACGATCGTGGCATTATAGGTATTCGGAGAACGAAACCCTCTTTCTTTGTGTTAATCCTTGGCGGCTGTTCTGTATTCTCCTTTAAGTGGAATAAGTATAGTCATTTAGAATTTCCTGATGCTAACGGATTTCACCCATTGGCATGGGTCTGATTAGCTTACACTGATTAGCTTTTTGAAAATGGGGGACACTTATTTTGGTTTCCAATTTTTGATCTAGAACAAAAAATAAAAAATTGTTTGGTTCTATATAAGATTATCTCGGGAAGTACACGAAGAAATTGAAAAATACTGTTTTTTGTAAGAATGGTACGCAATTGAACAAAACGTCTGAATAATTTCGAGGTTCGTGTCTTGTTCAATTACGCACCATTCTTATAAAAATCAGTATTTTATCATTTCTTCGTGTACTTCCCGAGATAATCTTATATAGAACCAAACAATTTTTTATTTTTTGTTCCAGGTCAAAAATTGAGAGAGAAATCTTTCCGGCCGCGGAACAGCGTTTTTCAGAAGTAAGCTTCGTTTATTGAGCTGTGACGCCGCTATTTCGTAATAAAAAAATTAAAGAAAAAAATGGGATCATACTTCAAGGTGTTTACATAAAGGCCTTCAAATAGATTTTGTATTCCATTCACTATACTCGCATAAAAAAATTCTCAAAATCAGGCTGTCTTTCCGGGCTCTACTATGGCATTACCCCTTAATAATAATCGATGAGATTGGAAAGCTACTAGAAGTACGTTTTCGATTTCACGTATTACTATTAATACCCCGATCAGATCCGTCCCTTTATAAGGAACGTGGATCCCCTGTCGATGCTTGTAGGAGACTTTCAATAGCTCCGTGTTACAACGATATTGAAAATACCATGGAGACGTTTCCAGTTTTCAACTGTGACGCCTGGGCTTTCCCTATATATCCCCGTATAAGGTACAAAATCTCCCTTGGAATCTTCGAATTTAAATATCACTGAACATCCAGCCAGCCACGGATCCTGAATCACGCTCGGATATGAAGAACTCAGGGGCTTTAAACCAGTTGATCTTGCTATGCATTTATGGATGTCGAAGGCCCGAAGGACGTGCTATATCGCGCGCTTTCCGCTTACGACGAATCGACTTTTCGTTCCCGATCCAGAGCAGGACGAACGTCCTCTTCCTTTCCATTTCGGTCCGGCGGGCTTTCCTGCGCTTCCTTTTGTCCGACTCCGTGGACTCTGTATTAGTGGATTTGAGGATGATCGGCGATTATGGTCTCTCCGCTAGAAGGGCTACCATGACCCGAAGGCAGCGCGGCAAGGAAACAGAAACATCACGGGGAACTTCTCCACGATTTCCCAAAGGGCCCCCCTCGCCCTCCCGCGATAATTCAACGTCTACCCGGAATTCAGCTGTCTTCTCTGGGACATCGAAGCCATCGCGGCTGGGCGTCAGATCTCTGATTCTTTTCGAAATTTGATACGGCGAGTAAGAGGATAAGGAACGTTCGAGCGCGCTACGTACCCGCTAGACCAGTGTCCGGCGCTCTACTTTTACCCACGATCCTTATTCTTGGACGTCAACCGCTACGCTGTTCCCGTTTATATCGGAGAAATAATCTCAAAGAACATTTAAGATTTCCACTTGACGTTTCAGTCAAATACGCTTTCCTGGCGAAGGTACGTAAACAGGGTATTCTTGAAAGAAGCTTGGGGAGTAACAGAGTGGATAGTGGTCGCTAAGTTGAGTGACAGATGCTTATTTAAAATAGGTTGAGAAAATCTATTCTACTGAGGTAGAAGCGATTTTTGGTTTTGTTTATTTTGTGGGCATCTTTTTTATATAAAATTCTACTGAATGACGGAAGGATTTTTTTTCAATGTTTAGTTTCCATTATATCAACGAAAAATGGCTTCATGGTTATCACTAATAGCCGTTTTTTGTTGATAAAATCGAAACTATACAGTGGAGAAAAAAATCCCCCCGTCATTCAGTAGATTTTTATATTTAAAAAATAAGCCCACAAAATTTCTGAAAGATTGGTGCAGTAGTTTTTTAGATATCTCGCTCACCGTTTTTAAAAAGGCTTCTCAGGTGTCGTTGTATTTTTATTATAAACGTAAATATTTTTCTACCAAAAAATACCAAATTTGTTTTAAATGTTGCTCTTTTAAGTGCAAAAGTTCTGTAAAAATATATGCTTCTGCTTGTTAAAAAAAATCGCTTCTTTTCGACCTCCCGACTAGGTATAACCCATTAACACTAAGTGTACTAATTTAATTAATATAAATAAATGTAACATATGCAATGATTGGTACATAAAGCATAAGAATATCTTATACCTAATTATAAGTCCGCCTTTGTTTATCGCGGATAAATAAACACAACAACCACTTTTAATTTTAATGCGTTGAATTCTTGAAAATTCTCTCTAGCATTTCAAAAACTGCTGAGTATTATCCCATTAATGTAACAATTCCTTACTTTTCTTAATATGCAAATAAAGTCCCCACAACACAAAATACTATTCTTCTATGTATTCTTAATCGCACCCTGACGTCATAGGACACCTAATAAATATAACGCGAATAAGGTGTCATCGATGAATCCGCGGTACGCAAATTCCACGCTTCTCTGCCTTGGAGCGGCGAGATCGCCCCGGTGCCGAGGCACGTCGGATCGGAGGGACGGGAAATGGTCAGTTCCATTTCCGTTCGAAAGGTTTCCTCCTCTCGCGGCGTGTTGAAATATTACCGCAATACCGCGCGGCAGAGGGTAAAGAAAAGTAAGCGTGAAATCCAATCGACCAATCCTATTTTCTCGCTTCTGTTTGCAGATTACCTCGATCGAGCGGAAAGGAAACGACGCTCGGTTCGCGCGTCACGGAGCCGCTGATTTATTCGCCAGAGGATGGGGAGCAACGGAATGAAAACACCGCGGCACAGAGCGTAGGAGGCATAAGCAAATTACTGGATCGAGCCTGACCGCGTTAATCGGCTTTTCGCAGTGAGCTTTCACCTGAAGGTAAAAAACGGTCCTGCATTAAATCGGCGTCGCGAGCCAACGGATAGAAAAAAGACAAGAAAAGAAGGAGCAGGAGGGGATAGAAAAAGAAGAAGGAAGAAATGAGAGGAACGAGCCAGCGTAGAACATTCGAGCGAAGAAGGGAAACTACGCAGCCGCGGCGTGCATCGGGAATACTTATTCCGGAAATCCGGTTTGTCGGAATGAAGCCTTGAAATTGCCATCCACTTCTTTGCCGGTTGCGTTTCCGACTGCATACCGCGGCTCCACTCGCGGCGACGTTCCCTTCTACCTTACGGCCGAAGAAAAAGATGGGGTAGCGACGAACCTCGCGGTCGGTGGCTTTGCATTCAGCCGGCACCGGGGAAAGTTTAAGCGACTCATGGAGACACTCTTGAAATTCACCCCCGCGCGGCTCCTTAAGTTTCTAGCTCCCCGCTAACAGAAAAAGGGGAGGCCTTCGGTGTAACGCAAGTGTTCCCGTGGATGCCGCAGTGGCGGTGGTTCTCTCCGGTGACACCGCTCCGGGGTTTTAATTGATCGCCGCGCTCGTCGCTGCGAGGGGTATTCGAGCATCGCTGTTCCTGACCATTCACAGTTTCAAATGACTGTGGTAAACGTTTCTCGTATCGTTGAAGGTGAAATAAGTGATAAATCGAGGACTTTGTTACGTACCACTGTCGCAAATGATTTCCCCGCAAGAATCGAGAGACTCAGTGATGGTAAAATCGAAGCGTTCCCGCGGAACTTACGATGCAGAATTATGCCCCCCGCATAATAGCGATAAATCCTTTAATAAGAGCCGACGTTATTGCACCGCCATCTATAAATATTTCTTAAACTTATGCGTCCCTTAAGGGGGCAATATCCCGAAAACGAGGTCCGGGCCTTTCGATTTCGATCTTCCGTGGAGGAGCTCGCCTCGTCCGCGGCAGGAACTAATATCCCGGAAAATATCTCAAGCATCGATTTTACCCATAGAATTCTGGGCCGCGTTCCAGTCGGATCAGCCGTCGTCTAGAAAAATCACGGGAGCACGCGATCGAACGGGATATCCTCCGTGATCTGGCCCCCGTCGAGCGACCGTTTTCTAAGAGGATAATAAAAATCGACAGTGACTGCAATCGGGGTGTCGACTCCGTGACAACGGTCCTTTTTCACTCTCGGCTGCGACAGGAACATTCGCAAATGTGCCGGAGCGTTCTCCCGACAGGCATTCCGATGTGAAGCATTCGCAGCGTGTCGTGCCGGTGCGTCAAATGGAGTGTTTCGAGCCGAGGCTGGCTCGCGACGGTGGACTCGGCATTTCGGGAGCCCGTATTTACGCGACGCAGCTGGCGCGAATCGATTCACGGCGCTCGCGAAGATGGTCGAGAAGGAAGTTATTGGAGAAACTGTTCGCCATCAGCGTTACAAAGTGACCGTGTCGGAATGGCTTTCTCCCGCTTATGAACACGGAACGGGTGGTAATCGCGTAACCCAGAGCGGGGGCTCAGCGGAAGAATGATCCAGTAGCTAACGGGGCAGAGGACAGGAAAAGGGTCTGACCACTCTGCTCCCGGCCATAGAAGCTGAGGATACGAATGGTGCGAGATTAGCTATCGGGAGAGCTCGTGGGAGATTAGAGGGTCCGCTCTTATCTTCCTATTTTTCTTCGGAGAGGGGCCGGCAAATGTGAACGACAGGCAACGCTGAGATACCGTTCGACAAATGCTAGTCAACGGATAGAACTGGGTGAATCCGGTAGAAAGGGAAACGCGAGGATGGAGAAGGACAACGTGAGACATTACAGAGCTTACGAGGGCTTCAAGCCCGCGAACAATGGCAATACATCGTCCTTGAAGAGGTCTACGGCGGACCGCTCGAAAATGCATCCATCGAGACAAGTGAGGTGTCTCTGCTTCGGCGGAGTGCCGGACAAGGCCAGCCAGCACTCCTTTCTCAAGGGTTTTATTATAAACCTCGGGATATGCGCCCTCCTCGTGGGTTACACTTTACTCGGTAGTTTCATCTTCCTCGCCATCGAGGGCGGCACCGACGTCGGGATACAACAAAGGACACTCGCCACGACAATAGCGGGGAATCAGCCTATCAGACGGAACACCACCGCTTGGCTCAAGCAGGTGAGTGTAGGAATATTGATTTCCGCCCGCTAATTTTCTTCCTGGCTTGCAATCGAAGACTTTGCCGCAAAAAGGGACGCGGTTACGTGATTTGCTGAAATTCAGTTATAGGCGGCGTTGAATGTGGAGGAAAATTCTGAATGGATTAGTGCAGGGAAGAGGTAGATCCGATAATTCAGTCACAAGTTATAAGGATAGTAGTACTTTCACTCTATCTGAGTTTGGTGAAAGAACGGAGCAGCTCCCTTATATTAAGTAGATTTTTATACAATTTAGTGCAAGAGAATTCGCCCCGCCATTGAGGAAAGATATTTTTGCATAGTAAGAGTGCTAAATGTTGTGTTAATATGTAAATTTTAAGTGGGTAAAAAACACTTTGAATGTACAGGTAGGGTGCAACTTATTTTTCCAGTTTTGATTTTGAAAGGTGATCCCACCTAATTTTGTTCCTTTGGATCTAAAATTGTAATAATCTGCTTATTTCAAATGTCTCAACTATCTTCCAAATCCTACATACTTATATTCTAATTTATCGAATTAAAAAATTAATTACAATTCCGTAACATATCAAAGTCAAGTATACAGTTTTGCTATTTTATTATGTTGCCTTTCTAACTGATTTGATACACGGGGATTTACATAACCATTATAGACAACGACAATTCTACGAGACAATGAAAGTAAAATGCAATAGCGGAGGTTGCTATTGCATTCCTTAATTTTCGTTTTTTTGCAAGATTTCTTTATCATTTTTTACAGTTGAAATTCAAATCGCCACGGTTTAGTGTTATTCGATTAAGTTGGACCTTTACACATCACTATACTAGATCAAATGAAACAAAATTAGGGGATCCCACGGAAAGTATGATTTTTTTATGTAGTAAATAAGTGACACCCTGATGCATATGTCTAAAAATATTTGTATTAGTTTCCGAAAAATTAGTACATTTGGAGCCGCCCCCTTCTTGCTGCAAAGTCTTCAATTGTCTCACACTTTCGGTGCACGTGGTTTGAATATTAGTATATTTTAGCACTACCTATTACTCGTCAAAAACAAAGGACAGTATTTAAATATACACATTCTATAACAAACACTAAGAAATTGCATATTGGAGATCCGAATTTAAATATTTGAATATAATTTCCTGGTATGTTGCATAAATATGAAAGAATGGAGAATTCCCATCGCTGACATCGAAATACCTAACTTTCATCATCGCAGGTAGCCCATTGTTAATATCTCAATAACGTCTACTAACAATTTCCATAAAAACATGAACAGGAGAAATCACGCACCCATTGATATTTAGTTTACTTTTAATGACGTACAGTTTCAAACAGAGATACGCCATCTCCATAATTTTATTTCCACCCTCAATGAGAAGTAAATTGAAAATGCAGCAAATAACTCGATATCAGAATGAACTAATTGCAATTACTTGTTGAAGATTCAAATTTCGTGCTCGTATTGTCAGACTCTGGAATGAAATGCATAATTCTATCGAAATGTGAATTTTAATAAATACAATGGGAAAAAGTGAACCACTATAATCCCATACAAAATCTCTATTTCGGTACCAGCTAAAATGATATCGTAGTTGTGTATTATTATCGTCATTCATCCTCTATAGATCCAAAAATATTTCATCTTCCCCACTACCTACGAATCGTTCTTCAGGTATAGATAAAAGTAAATCCCGATTTATCGTCACATCTCCTGTTCGGTCCCGTTTTCCTACCTGAAATGTCTTCGCTGTACCCGAAGTCAATCGAATTATCTGTGCATTCTAGCGTTGGCGTTCGTTTCTACCAAGTTTTATCGATCGAACGTCCCATCCAGTTTCTGCTTTCTTTAAAAATGATACCCATTCCGCAAGGTTTCCTGCGCAGAAAGGATATTTACGGTTTCACGATCTTATTCGTAGTTACTCTTCATGCGCCATGTCCTCTAAGTTTCGCAGTACTTCACCACGCGAACTTTCTCTCCAAACAGTTATTTCTTTCTTCGATTCATCGTGATAAACAGAATTGGAATAACAGAAAAACACAACGTATGATGCAAGAACTGTGGCCCAAGTTACTTTACAAGTTCTCGAAAAATAGTGAAGTGTCGTGGATTAATTATACGTAGCTGTATAAATTGTTGTGTTAAGAAAAATGGAGGCTCCAGTGACAAAGTCAGAACTGCAGAGATGGTTGGATAAAAAATATCATGTTTCGCCCTAAAACACGACACTGAATAAACGCCAAATGTGCAGAAAATCGCACTTTAAAAATCACGAGTACGTGAAATTAACTATTAAAGCAGGTTATTCAATACTTAAGGGGGAGGCCTATTTAGGACGCTAGGAATAAGGTGATTTTTGGGAATTTTTTTCTAAGAGAGTGTTAAGCGGATCTTTTCCAAATTTTCAGACTATTTTAGTTCACATTCAAACAATAAAAATCAATTTCTTTGTTACACAATGTTCGGTAGAAATGGAGATATATGAACACAAATTTGCGATTATCCTGGGAGCCTCAATTCTTTCCTGAAATAAAAAACCAAGGATTTTCTTATTTCTCATATAATTATATTGTCAATGTACCTAACAAACGCAAAATAAAAGTTAAAAGTTGGCAAATTGGTGGAACTTCAAAGAAAAAGTTACAATTCTGCTTCAAGGTATTTCGTACTATTTATGGAAAAAGAGTTGTTCAATTTAATTTATTTATAAAAGTTTTAGGTCCATCGGCCATGTAATTATACGAGAAATAAGAAAACCCTTGGTTTTTTGTTTCAAGGAAGAATTGGGGTCGCATATATCTCCATTTCTATCCATCACTTTGTAACGAAGAAATTAATTTTTATTGTTTGAATGAGAGCTAAAATCCTCTGAAAGTTGGGAAAAGATCCGCTTACCAGTTTCTTAGAAAAAAATTCCCAAATATCACCTTATTCTTAGCGTCCTAAATAGGACTGCCCTCTTAAGAATAAACTGAAATTCCTATCATTAAATGATTTCTGCACTCGACATTTCTCCCCATTAACATTTAATTTCACTTCCACGTAGCTAGCGATCGTACCCTGCGTTCTAAATATTTTCTCAAACGTGCGCGCGCAATTGCATTCCTGTTTGTTTAACGCAAGCATTCCCTATGTTAAGGTTAATTACGAAGCTCGGGCGAAGACCGTTGAGAACATATGGATAATCACAGAGAGTTTGAACATTCTCTACCGTGAGAACTGGACAAGACTGGCTGCCCAGGAGATCGCACGTTTTCAGGATCAACTGGTGAAGAGGATCACCGAGGACATGATGGTGACCCAGAACGCAGGAACGTACATCGGAAGTTCCGCCAGCGATCCTGTGACTGAACGGCGTGTGCCTGAATACGAGTGGAACTTCGCCAAAGCGTTCTTGTACTCCCTCACGGTGTTGACTACGATCGGTAAGTAGTACCTATTACACAAGTACTTAGGGGAATTAACGGAGCCTTCGATATCACTTTAGACTTCCCATTCACGAAATTCGGCGTTACTCCTCCGGACTTGATTATGACTCTGAACCTAAACGGCAGATCGGAACATCGATATTATAAGTTCCTCGAACGACGTCGAACTTTGATTAAATAAATAATAGTTTACTTGTGGCGGGACTTGTTTATACAGGATTATTTAAGGGGGTAGGTAACCCTCAACAGCCCCAAATTTTTTAAACGCATATTCTGAAGTATTAATTTAATATAGAGTTAATTTGTGTCTCAATTTTTAATCGCCATTTCGTTGACTTTAATGCACAACAAGATAATTTGAAATATAGATACAGGAAAAAATGTTATAAATATAAATGTGAGAGTGTGTGCGCGATGCACTGTCTGATGGTGAACACGATTCAGGACAGGTGAATTACGTAAACCACAAAGTAAAGGCATTTTTATAATCTGTAAGACAGTCTCCATCTTGTGTCGCAAGCAAAATTTTGATAAAGTGATTAATACAATTTTTATGTTGATGTATATGATTATTACTCATTTTTGTGGGAAAAATATTTTTTATCCTTTTTTTTTAAGAATTTATATTGATAATGTGCTCCCGACAGATTGTGGGGAATAGTTTTCTGTACCTCCCTGTGAATGTTCATTCAAATCGTTGGAGCGGTTTTCGTGATTTTATGTTCACCGTTTTGGAGAACGTAGTTTCTGGGAAATCACGTTTAAAGTTGGACATGCAGTTTTGCCGTTATGCGATCTCGTGTGCAGGCTCGTCCATTTTTGGCTGTAATTCCTTCAATTTTTTGAATTTCGGGACCTGTTTGCGCTTAAAATACGTGAAAAAGTTATAAAAGTGGAATATGCAAAAATCCAAAAATCGAATTTTCGAAAAATTTTAGGGTTACGTACCCCGTTAAAAGAAGAGTTCAGGAGTTATTGGGTAGATAACACTCCCTAAGCTGACAAAAGAAGTTCGGAAATTTAAAAACATCTGAAACTTTGCAGAAATGTAGCTCAAGTGATGTTGATAACGTAACTATTTTTGGATTCGGTAATAAAACGGCCCTAAGGGTGAAAAAACCCTCTCGCAAAAACGGTGAGTTTTCAGATTCTCGTGAATATCTACTAAACTGTAAAAGATATAAAAAATAAGTTAAATTCAAACTTCGACGGTTCTTAATGTTCTATAATGCGACGATAAAGAATTTGCGAGAAACATTATTTCTTCAAAAATTTATCCCTGCCACCCTTTTTGGCGACAATGCTTTATCACCATATTGTAGGATATCGAAAGCCACAAAAGTTTGAATCGAACCTTTTGTCGATTCAACAATTTCTTTGAGGAGGTGTCTTTACCCTTAGGACCGTTTTATTACCGAATCAAAATATATTTACATCATCAGCATCACTTGAGCTACATTTCTGCAGTTTGATTTCTTTGAACTTGCGAGTTGCCGAACTTCTCTCGCGAGTCAAAAATGTTATTTGCACGGTCCACTTTTCTCGAGCTATGGAGAAAATAAATGCTTTTGGTCAGAAGCGAATCTTCAGCTCCGCTTCTGAGATTTCAACACACAGTAAAGTTCGAATAAGTAACCACTGCCAACTGTCCCTTCTAACCACGATTAATTCACTCTTCGACGCGTGTCTAAGCCTCCGAGAAAACGTATCGAACAGGCCATCAAACAAGTGCCTCTAAACGGGAGCATATTCCATTGCAAAAGTGTGCGAGCAAACACTCCAATGAAACGGAAGACTGAACCGACCCGCGCCGTCCAAACAGGCTGGGCATTAATCGAAACGCCAAACATTGAAATTCTGACGTCGTAGCGGGGACACGCCACCTTGGTGGATACAAAATGAAACGACGAAGACTTTTACGTCAGAATGATTCTCGATAAAACGTGTGTCGCTTTCGTTGGCGCATAGCTGGGCCCAGGGAACTGAAACGTGTTGAGGAAAAAATGGCACGGGGGCAACAAGAGTCAGTGGTTACGAGTTGGAGAGAGCGAAACAGGGAAGGGGCCAGTATGGCGAGCATTAATTTTTAAGGCAAACAGAGTCCAACATTAACGTGTAATGGCCGTGGCTCGGGATGATTTTCTTTTGTCCGTTTTACATATCGGCTGGCAGGGTGCGCGCGTTCCTCTGCGGACAATTTCAAAGCGTCCAGCTTAGCGCCGTTCGAACCGAGTGACGTCACGTCCGATCGTTTACTCTCGTTATTACTGAAGCAGATTGGAAGTCTATGAGTTTTGTGGATATTACGAAAAAAAATGGGGAACAGGAAAACACATAGGAGAGACGGGAAATAGGGAGAATATCTCTATAGATATTCGGGAACAAGCGGGGATACGAAACAGCTTATCGAATTATCGTTGCAATATATGTTTTTCTTTCTCTTTTTCTACCTCTCTTGCATCGACAATTTCTCCCGTGAAAATTCAGCTAGCCAACGCAGTTGCTTCTAGTGAGAAGCTCTTCACTTGCACTTGCATATAGCGCGGCAGGAATTTATGCGATTTCCTGTTTAATTCTTTACGTGATATGTAATAAGATCGCGTTAACGTTTGGATAATTACGGATTGAGGTTTAGTTGATCCTTGTGAAGAGATATACACATAGGACTAGAAAAATCTGATCAACTTTTAAATATTTTAGTTCGAAATCTTTAAATGCATCTTAAAGTACATACTTTAGTATAACAATTATTGTGTAAATTGAATTCGAAAACTAAGGAGTTTGAATTATGTAATAGCGTTCTTCTTGAAATGATATTTTAATAAACGGTGACTAATATTGAAATGAAAACCGATGGACTGATTCAGTTGAAATTTGGTACAGAGGTTTTTGACAGAATTGTTTAGTTGTTGTAGACTTTTTTTAATGTCATAGCTCATTTTTTTTCAATTAAAACAGGGTGATTTTTACTACGGAGTCAAATATTTGTATTCAAATGGCCGCCCTTTTGAGAGAATATATATTTTTAAAGTCGGCCTTCTTCTTTTTTGTTTCGGATAAAAACTGTTGGAGATAAAAGCTGTTCTGTTCAGTCTTCTTAATGTTAGAAAACAACCGTCGGTAATTAAGAAAAATGTTACGGAAGCATGTAATAAAAACATGAGCATTAAAACTTCATGGATGAAATATTAATATCAATATATATTCCGAACAGAATACAGTAGGTAAAACTCGACATAAAGCATTATATGGTTTTATATTACTATTTAATTAAATACCCATGTTTTATTGTTAACCTTTCAATATTAATTAATTATTCTCATATTGTCGTCGTCTCTCTGCTCCATTTCGTTTCGCTTCTCTATTGTAACTAGGCTTCCAGCCTCCCTATCTCTTTCAATTACATCTTCCTCCCTTTTCTTCGATCCACCCTGTAACTCCTTTTTTAACTTTCTGTCGAACCTTTCTTTTGTTTTAATCCTTTCTCTAACTGCTCCGTCAGTTCACTTTACTTTCTCTTGGAGATTGAAAATGACCGGTCACGAGACGGAACAAATTTACACTCCGATTTAAACTTTAAGGAAGGCTACACTGTTTTGTAAAAGTTAAAGAAAAGAAATTTAACTTGCTAGCTATTGACATTAAATACGAGTTCTTTAAATGTAAAAGATGCATTTAATTTCTCCACCTTAATTTCAAATACTCCTCCGTACACTTGGATTTAATACGCTTCGAAGGTCCTTTATTCACTTTCGTTGTCACAGTTGTAAAGCAGCAGAGCAAGGGACTGTTGAAACAATATGATCTAAAAAAGATAACGGGGGAAACTAGTTCTTTTCTGCAATTCTTGAGCTCACCCATCTGATTTTCTTTCGCCGATCTATACCTTTCCTCGTGAAAAGATACTCAGCAACTTCTTGCCAGCACTAGAGAATGCATCTGATAATTGAATTACGAAAAACACCGTGGTCCTTTTCATCGAAATGTTTGAATACAAAAACATTGCTAGAAAATTCTTCGTTTCTTTATTTACCTAAACTAAATAATCCAGTTCAGATCAGCAACGATGATTAAGGGCAATAACAAAATAATAATATACATAAGACTGCATAGTTTCAAAAGGGTAAGATTAATTCTTTACTGTGGAAATTTTATTTCAAGATCATCCATATTCCGCGAATTAGGATTTATTCGGAACTATAAAGGTACGTAAATATATCGTGGAATAAATTCTGAAGAGAATATCGAGTATATGTATTTCTTATTCAACGATAACTTTTCTGCAATTTTTCTTATCCCCTGCCTAGAGAAAATGCGAAAGCTGGAAGAAGCGGATAAACGCATGAAAGGAAGAAGGAAAATTCTCCTTTTACTGCTGGAACATCTCGATACGCGGGCTTAAATAAAGAGTTGTTGTAACCAACGAGCGTTATTTTTCTGGGGTTGGGGTGTCTCGAGGATTTCTAAGGGATAATGAACGCCCGCTCGTGGAAACTCCCGAGTGTTGGCCAAGGAAGTTTAGTAAGGGCGAGGCACTAAATGTCGCCTTGCTCATTCACCAATACAAAAGTTGCTTTAAATGGCAAGAAGATAAAAGAAAAACTAAACACGCACATACAGTGCGCGCTATTTAAATCAATCAAAATCAGCGAACTTTTAAGTAACATTTCTGATCTGAAAAAAAATCTAAATTTTGCTTACGGTTAATACTTTCCACACTCTGCATTCTTGAATAAAAAATATGTAATTGCGTGCATCTTCTTTCACCCATGATTATAATCTACTGAAAGTACCTATCACGTGAGTCTGCTTCTCTGAACTTCAATGAACTAATTCTTATGACCTTTACGAGTAATACTAATGACGTGTTACATTAAAATGGAAATTAAATCATTGAGTAAACGAATAACGTAAAATTAAGACTACAAAACAATTTGCATTTACATGTAGCAATTAATTATATTCTGGGAAGTGGTTGAATTTGAGGGTCGTAGAGTTTCGTCCCTTACAATTAGCCTGCAGCGCCTGTTAAATTAACTCCCAGTATTCCACCTAAAACTTCGCGTTGACGAGGCTGAACTTGATATCTTCTTCGTTTCGAGTAAGGAACTTTCTAATTGCTCGCTACTCTCGCGTTCCAAAAATTTCGTCGTTTCGTGCGTTCCAACGACGTGACGTTCTTCGGAACGATACAAAACATAGCGTCTAATGGTTTGCTCACCCGATACTTCCGCTGGTAATATTAAATAGCCTTTTTCAGAGTAATGTAATAGTAGTCGCAAAAATGAAGGACCGTCGGAAGCTCGTATCACGATCATTAAACACGCCGACAAAATGTAATCGAATTTTTCGTCCCTCTGTTTCTTGTGACGAATTTCATTCAGACCCCTTATCGATCCGCGGTACGCAAAACGAGCCGCACCCAGGATGCGTCCAGGCAAAACGTTTCGTTTCTTGCTTCTCCCTGAAGTTTCCGTAATTATTCGAGATGCGGAGGGGAGCACTTTTCGACTCACAAAAAATATCGATGGCAAGACGGTGACATTCTATTAAAGGTACACCGGCTGACAAACAATCTCCGAGCATGTAGCCAGTTGTCAAGATGGGTTTCTCCTTTCAACTAATGCTATTGATTTAAACCCGGGTACTCGAGTACGCTGTACTGTATTGCGAAGTTTGGAATTAAGTAGATCAGGTAAAGTAGAATACAAATGTCAGCAGTGGAACGAAGGATATTAATGATGAGAGTAAACAAGATCCAAGTCACCGATATGGCTTAAATTTTTTAAATACTTAGTGCACATCGTTTACAGCAATGCATTAAACATGTAAGGTGCTTTACTTAAAATTCTGTAAGAAAATTGAGTTCGAATTTTTGTCTTTGCCGTAATCTTGATCAGAAACTAGTTAAGCTTCAGTCTGCTAAACGTTTTTACATTTTTTCTTAATTTTTACTGGTCTACGATTTATACATAACATTCGGGCCAATATGCAAGAATGAGAAAAGAAATTGAAAAATATTAAAAATGTATACAAATGTCTGGAATTACTATAATATACATACATAGGTTACAATTGAGCTGATACTGAAATTCGTATACTACTCTTATACAAACAAAGAAATATGTACTTATAAGCGGTAGTGTAGATTGCAAAATAAGAAATAATAACAACAGTCAACCTATAACGTTTATATAAATGTTATTATAGTCCCATCATATTTAATATTTCTTACATTAAAATCCACCCATATTCTACTCAACTAACAGCGTCAGGTTAACCCGCTACAGTTTCGTGCATCCCAAGGGATGCCATCCGCATTCAGAAGCATAGAAGAATCCGAAAAGAAACAAAGCTTGAAGAAATTTCATTACCAGACATTCCTAAATGCACAGGAGCCCACTGTACCTTAGCAAACGTTCTCGCAAGATCCGTGGCTATTCAGATGCCATCCCTGTTCGCAAATACCGCATGACACTTACGACAAATCTGGCATAGCTCTTGGGAGCATAATCCAGTTTAGGTATCGCCTGAGACGGATCGTCCGTTTGTATTTCGCGATATGAGGTCGCATGAATATTTGGCCGATTGCCTCTCCGCGGGCAGGAGTTACGTATTCAGAAAATGATCCGAGCGCCGCTGGACGAGGACCAAGAGCCAGCGAATACGGATCCCGAGGATCAAACTCGATTTTTATCCCCTCCGAGGGTATTCTTTGCATTTCACCTGCCCCTATGTGTTCTTAGCTCACTTTATCGGCGAACAGCTCCGGATATGGAATTCCCTGAATCAAATCTTTTATCCTTCTCGTCGATGCCACGCGCACGGCAGAGTCCCCAAGTGTCGTGTTTATTTGCAAGATTGATACGTTCATGGGAGAGGAAGCTGTTGTCGATGGATTCCGCGATCTGTAAAATCGCAGATTCCTCCCGGACCTCGTGAGGCAGTACTTTTTTGTGCTGCTTCTTTTGCTGCGACGCAACGTTTCGTTAGTCGCGGATCAGACTCGAGGATCTTCGCTGTAACGTGAGAAAGAATATTCTGGCCGGAGGGGGTGGGTTTAGAAAATGACAGATTGCTTGCTCTGATCGAAAACCGGAAGATACTGATTAATTGTAGGAAATTGAAGTATTCTTCAAGTACTCCATTCATTTCGTAGTAAATTCAAAAGCTTGTAGGAAATTTTAGAAGCGTGGAAATTGATTTGGTGTTGAAGAAAGGGAAAGTTTTTTGCAAACAATTGTAAGTTGCGTAATTATGTTGATAAGCGAGTTAAATTATTAAAAAATTGGGAACATCTTTTAAGTATGAGTTAAGGGGGGACAACAGAGTATTGCCCGAAAATTAAAGGTATCTTATTAAAAGCAAACTACTTAATGAATTTTTTTTAAACTTTCGGGACTTTCTATTGCATATTTAAGTTATACGAATTGTTTTTTCTTTCAAATTTATTTAAAGCAGATTTGCAAGCTGTATAGAGTCAGTAACTTTGCGCTTCAAACAATCTGGATGAAAGTTTTGTGACCAAACGATGGTTCTAAAATCAAAAAACCAAAATGTTTTAGAAACTATTTGAGGATGGCACACCAGGAGATTTTTTTTGGTGGGTCGTTTCCTTCTACTTTTTTTTACCGAAAGAGGTTAATTTACTAAAACCGAATTTCACAATTTTTTTCAGAGGTTCGCCACTTTGTAATTTTTCAAAATTTTCAAAATCGAACCTGTCGTGCCATAGCCATCCGCATATAGTTTCTAAAACTTTTTAGTTTCTTTGAGACGAACCGTTTCGTCGGAAAACTGTCAACCATTTCAGCGGAAATTTTTTGCAGCGCTGAGTTACTGGTCCCGTACAGTTTATAAATCTGTTCAAAATAAATTTCAAAAAGATGTTTATGTAGCTTAAATACCCAATAAAAAGTACTGAAAGTTTCGAAAAGTTTTATTAAGTAGTTTGCTTTTAATAAATTTCCAAATATACCTTTCCTTTTCTGGCCATTATCCTGTTGTTATGAAGTAACAATTAGAAATTTTTTAGATATCGCTGCAAAATGTTAGCAAGTTGTAAGAAAACCCATAGTCAGAAATATATCAAATGTGTTGTAAATGTCGTTATTTATACTACTTGCATTCCTACTAAGAAAAATGAAACGTGTTTATAACTTTCCTTCCTTGCCTTTTCGATTTGCAGTAAATTATTAGTAACTGGTTAAAAATAGGTCGAGCTCGGGGACCGCTCGGGGAAATCAAAGCACGAAGTACCAAAGCTTTCGAGGATCAACCAGGATTGTATCCTCTCTAAGCTCTTGCAGCATGTTTTCGTGTACTTATTTCACCGTCTACTAAATCTACACATATAAAATTAACCATTTTAAACGCCTTCTGAAATAAATAGCTCCAAAACACAAGCATCCTTAAGCTTTATACAATTCTTTTCTTCCCATAAACACGTCTTTTCGTTCATTCAATAAATGTATCATCCTATTTAAAAAAAATTCTATGACCTTGAAATCTCAAGAAATGTGACCTCGAAAGAAATTATTACTTCACAGCAATATTTGCCCCTTCAAACAGAATAACTAGCTCCACCAATGATTTTTTTATATCGCTGAAAGGAATGGAAATGTTTTAAGTTCTAATCCAATTGACTCGCCCCTACTATTCTAAATTCTTCTTTAACTACATTTCCATCGAATAGATCCAAAAGTATAATACCTATTAAAAACATTTATTTCTCTCATTTTACAATTGGCGTTAAAATTCCATCCCCTCTGACGCCCAGCGCATCCCTCAGTGATAGTTCCTCCCTAATCAAGCAACCTAATCCTAGCCGTGCCAGTACAATCCTTCAGTCCACAGAGCAACGCATAAATCACCATTAAATTGCCTCGCATTTGGTTGCCATGCGTCGCGAGCAGCCACGGGATCCCCCCAGCGTTCGTAATAGATACAAGCAGCGCGTTTTCAGGTTTTGTCGGTTCCTGTTCGACCTTCGAACGGCGATATCCAAGGGAAGGATCCATTAATCACCTCGCGTGGTTACTTTCCTGTTGTGATCTCCATCCTTTCGTTCCTCTATTTGCCATCAGGGGTAGTTGCGTATTCCCACCAACTTTTTTCGAGACGCATATTTGCAGCTTCTTCAGCAAGGCGCGGCTCCACTTTTCTCTCTCTCTCTCTCTCCCTCTCTCTCTCTCTCTCTCTCTCTCTCTCTCTTCCTATCCCCGTGCCGGTGTTTTTGTCAGAGACAGTACCCCATTTTATACGGGCACTATAATTTCTCTTCCGCCATTTTCCGTCGGTCCACGCGCACTTCGAGGGGCTCGGGAATGGAGAATGAAGAAGGTGCTACGACGGCCATCGACAACTGGCCGCCTTGACGAGGCCAAAGGCACCTCACACCCCTCTCGTTCCCGCCAGTTTCGTGAATTTTAATCAGAGGACTCGAGGGCGTCCTAAGACGGCCTGGGGGCATTCGACTTTTCCGCGACTCGCTAATGGATTGCTAGGTGAGAAGAGGTCGCGGACTAATCGCAATTTTGTTCCCGTCCCGAGCCGTGTTATCCCGCCGAGCTCTCCCATCCTTGTTTCTTTCGTAACCCCTCCTTTCTTCCCGCACGGCTGATTGCACTTCGATATTGCAAATCGGCGCTTGAAACGCGCAGACCTGTTCAACGGATGGAAAATTGAATGGGCCTGAAAGATTGGAGAATTTTTACCCTCCCTTTTGGACTAAAAAAATACTGCAAATTAAGGGAATAAAAAAGGGGAATCGTGAAACACTGAATACTTATCTTTGAAGAGAATGTGAGCTCCGGGAAACAAAGAGCGTCGAAATTTGGAAAGTAAAATATGGTGCATAATTTGAAGAGGAAAAGATCCGAGGGATGTAAGGGAGTTTTAGAGAATGGATGCTGTGATTAGAAAGTTTTCATTGTAAAGAAAAGTGAGTATACTAAAATAGAAAAAAAAATGTTAAAATGAGGTTACAAAATTGGAATAATGTATCTCGAACTTCGAGATTACCCCTCGTCAAAACCAATACCCTTTTTCTTGGAAAAAGGAGGGGAATGCAGATGAAGAATCAAAGAAGAAGAAAAAAAGGGCGAAAAATGTTGATAAAGAAATTATATATATCTGTATTTATTGTAATGAAATGTATACACACCCACCCACTGAAGACTGGATAATGTGTTACAAATGTAACTTATGGGCACACGAAAGATGCAGCGGTAGCAGTGAAAGCACATCTAGAGGCTTTCTCTGCGACTTCTGCGATATGTAACTCTGTCCGTGATTACCCCATGCACTGTTCGGAATTACCCCACCAGCAGTCGGGTAATTCCGAACAGCAGGGGTTCCGTTTTTTCATTATAAAATTAATTTTTATTAAAATTTTTGCAAAATTCGTTAGAGCAGTTTATAGATGACTAGTTTAAGTATGTTTATAAATAAAAAACAAATTCGTATCTCACATAGTTTTCGTTCTGTTTGCTTTCTCGCTTAGGTGTTCGCCATTACCCCACTCTCCCCTATGTTTCTTTTTAAAAATGGAACGAAACATGTCTCCATTGTTTAAAACGATTCTTAGGAGTGATTAGTTCGTTCTTCCGCGCTGTGGATGTATATCAATCAAATTCGATAGCACAGAAACGAAGGAGAAAAAGAATAGAAAGGCGTTTCAAGAGGTCGTGGGGAAGTCTAGAAGTGGCGAAGAGGTTGGTTCCTTCTCTTCGTGTTTCCTTGGATTCGAATCACGCCTATCTCCTCGTCTTCCCCTGCTTCTTTTCTTTCGCGCTCCCCAGCTCACTTCTCATCTTTCAGGCGTTGCAGCGCGTCAAGCTCCTCAGACACCCTCCTCCACCTTCGTGTTTCCCCTCTCGTCTCGTTGCCCGTAAAATTGCTATTTTCGTTTTCTGTTTCGTTCAGCCCACTCGACCAAGCAATGCGGCCGTGAATTTTAACCGATCTCCGATCTTCCCTGCACTGATAGAAATTCCACGTCATTTCAATTGCGCTCCGTTCGCATAGAAAACCGAACGGAAATTGTAATTCCTTCCATTTCCCTGCCTTTCTCTGTAGAGAACGTACATACATATGTAACGGAACAATTCCAATTGTCAGAGATCGAATAATTCAAAATATTATCCACGATTGTACTATGAATTATTATTTCGGTTCTGTGGATAAAGTGGGATTGTGTATTAAAATTATTGTCGTCGTCGGTTTAAATGTGCTGAAGAGGAAAAATGAGAAAGAGTACTGCGTAAATATATTGTCAGTAGCGCACCTAGGGGTTGGGGTGGGTGGTGGTGATGGGGAGGCAAGGGTGCCCTGGCACCCCCAAAGGAAACAGAAAAAGGAGATTAATGTAACCACGAGGGAAGTAAATCAAGAGCTTTGTAAAAACAAAAGAAAAGTGGAGTTCCTTCTGTAAATAAATTTTTATAATCATCTATTGAATTTGAATTAGAAATATTTTTATCCGTTCAACTCGCCCCAAAATTTTAAAGCAAATATCATGTGATTTAATTAATGTACCGAATACTTTCATATATAGGTACAACAGTTTTTCTAAAAACGTTACGAAAATGGGAAATGAAAATTATGGATACCCAGATCAGTGTTAATCGCCTTTCTAAACTCATACTCAAATTCCTCTATCCTATTCCATCGTTCATATTGTCCGGAGGCAAGATATATTTATAATAATAATACAAAATATATTTGCGAACTTTGCTATAGAATGTTTTAATAATCCATCGTACTACTTCGCAAGAATAATTCTTTGTGCCATTGTGAAAGGTTAGCGCCCAACTTTTCTTTACGCTTCCTTAACACAATTATTATTCAATCGAATACTGATCTATTTAGCATCCCGAGCCTGGTTTCCTAAAGCAATCAAACTGTCCCGAGATCAAAGGAGGAACAGTATCGATAATTGACGTCAAATTCATTAAGCTTGAAAGGCATCGTTTCTCATCTTCGATTTCCTCTTCCTTCTGGCCTCTAGATTTTTACCGTCTGTTAGCGAAACTTCGTGGAATCGATGATTACATCATCGATGGTCGTCGAACAGAAATTATACTCCTTTGACAAGCCGGTATCAGGCTGGACAATAGGGGTGTTCGAGAAACACGGATAAAAGTAACGAAATGATAAAAAGCCCAATACTTGGGTCGATACGAAAAACTCGACACTTTTATTTATATATATTTCAAGATCTTTCTTCTCCATCGAGACGGTAGTATACTGTAGGCACATAATACCTATTATATCTGTCGACGTCGCCGTCAAACGCCACGAGAAGATGGATTTCACCTTTCTCTTTTAAGAATGATAATATATACGAATGATCGATCGTTACTCGAGTGGAATTGTGCACCTCGCAAGATATATTTTTTAATCTCGTCCCCATCCCTCCCGTCACTTTAACGTTTCCCTCGCCTCGTCGTCGCGACGTTTCGGACCATAGATAACTTTCCGATTACGTTTCCTCTTCAGAGTGCCGTGCCTCATAAATTGTAGATTGAATAGGCGAAACGAACGTCTGAAAATATATTTCTTCTAATCTTTCCTCTCCAATGGAACGTACGTGTTTCGTGGCGTTTCGGCCGACTTGCACGATTTTTCTATTTTCAAGAGTCCACACTAGGGGAGGTTATTTCCCTCGATTGCACTGCCCTCCCGATTCTCTTACTGTCTCTACTTCCGTCCTTTCTTCGAAACTCTTATTTAGTGCCTGCACTACTCGAGGCAACGTCAAGGTGGCGAAGTTGCCCGTAGCATTTGGTTAGCGATATTTTAAGCATGGTACAAATAATATTAAAATTGTAATAATAAATCATGATTGCACTATTAGACATTAGGAAAATGTCGAGAAGATAGAAAAAACAAATACATGTAAGGAAATAAGAAACAAAAAGATAGTAGAGTTAGAAATTATTTAGTATATGTAAAAGCAGAAGTGGAGTGCAAAACGCGAGGACCAGCTGTCAGCTGTTTTGAATTAGTAATAGTGCATTCAAAGGATCGGAAGCAACGCTGGATTAAAATCAAGGCAACTTTCATGTTTTTTAATTCACTGGTAAAAATATTAGGGTGAAAAATAATGCGCCTTTCCGCCTTTATGTATTCATACATTATCCATAACAAAATCCTGCATAACGAAAAAATGGATAATAAGATTTATTCTCATTTCACAATTTTACATAATCTAATTAATTTGATACCCTGCAATTATGTCTGCAGCAGTAATGTATTCGTGGCGGCATAGAAAATTATATAAATGTTGCAGCACGCTATCAAATATACGGACTAACTCACCATTTTTAATAACACCCCGACATCATATATTTTTCTAATCTTAATTACTTAGATAACAATGTGTTAACAATGTGTTCACACGAAGTGAACACGATGTGAACACGAAGTGAACACGAAGTGAACACGAAGTGAACACGAAGTGAGAATACGAAGTGAACACGAAGTGAACACGAAGTGAGAATACGAAGTGAACACGAAGTGAGAATACGAAGTGAACACGAAGTGAACACGAAGTGAACACGAAGTGAGAATACGAAGTGAGAATACGAAGTGAACACGAAGTGAACACTAAAATCATTCATTTATTATCAATAATGCAAACACTTTATTGTTACGATTAAACCTGTCAATTAGGTACTGACACTTGGTATCATGAAATATAAACTCAAAATGAATTATTAAAAAACAGCTGTCAGCTTTGCGTTTGTCACGTTCTCCTTTAAAGAGATATAATCGTAGAATTCAGATTGGTAACCAATAGACGGTATCGGGACGAAACAATTTGCAATAGTAATGTTTCCGAAGAAACAAGGGCTTTAAACAGATGGCGTTGGCGGGAAGGGGCGAGCATTGCACTGCAGAAAAATTGCAAGGGGGTTGGAAGGTTGGAACGATGTCGACAAGACAGAAGAAGGCGAGAATAGTTGCCTTTGATTAATGCGATACGCTTCAGCGTGAGAAAACGTAGTTCACGCTCCACGTGGAAGCACTTTCAGTCCAGAATACAATGAATTTCGTATCATAAAACAGCCCGAAAACATTTCTGCTGCATCAGATTCTTGTTCGCGTTCGTGCAAGGCACTGAGCATTAGTTTTCATTTATTATAAAAGCTTACTGGCGCAGCTTCATTATCCTGCAGCATGTTCCATTATGTCACCCTAACCAAACACCTACTGTTTTTCTGAAATTAAAAATGAAAATCTTTTGTTTTCACGAATTCAGTTTTGATTTTCATTTTTAATTCTTTAATTTTATGACACATATAAAGGTATAAACATTACATCTGGTAACGTTATTATAATTGACATTACGAATAACTATATTTATATTTGATTGCCAATAAATATATATCACATCCTAGATGACACATCACATCTAATCAGATAAATAAAATATTAGTTTTTTTATAATGACTTCTGCTAATTATTACTAAGTAGTGTGTATTTGTCATTTACAGCACTGTATATGCATAAAAGGAACAGAATACGTATAATAGCTAAACGATAATTCAAACAATACTAGCGCAAAATACATATTACGCTGAGCCTGCACAAAGAAGTTTTCTAATATCGGCATAAATATCGTGTCTTAGCGTGCAAGCCCATATTATTCCGTAAAAATTATTACACCTAAATCCGCGTAATACCGGGCTGGTATATTCCAACGAAGATGGTCGGACTTGCAGATGCACCACCGTTCCAACGAACGCATTAACCATCCATCTGCTTGCTTTATTTGTTCTTGTAACCTTCTCCATAAAAACTTAGCCGTGTAATCCACCATGTTTCTTTTAACGTTTCACACAGACTCCGCGTTCCCTATCCTTTTTAAACGTATTTACGGAAGGACAATCCCATAAATTCATAAACAAGCCAATGCGCTCTGAGTAACATAAAACAAGGAAGATTAATCAAGAGAAGAAATATCTTTACAAAAAAAATCGGACTGTTGTACATTATATTGCACATAAAATGCGTAATTACGCTTTTAGGAAGAAATGATCGACATGCAAATCGAAAATTAAGGAACACCGCGGCAATAACAAAAAAAATATAACCAATCAAGCTTAATCACACTCAGGAATTTAGTAACGAAGTATGTTTTATTCATGGACAGAATATTTTATTGGTCTATGTAAATGGATGTTACACGAACTCTTTTTATTTTTATTTTGCAGAGATCCTTATTTTTACTTAGATCTCTGAGTACTTGATTATTTTTAAATTTTCTATCTTTCTTTCATGTAGGTTATAGTACTTTTTAATCTTCAAGTTTTATGTAATACACCCTACGTTCAGATTAACTTGACAATTAAAACACTCGACCCTCTTTTCGTTCATCTGAGCGTGCTTTAAGAAATCAGCTTATTGTTACAGGGGCTCACCTTTAATGACCATGGCGAAAGCTGGGCAAGAAATGAACTTCGTGGCAAGCAAAATCATAAAGCTCGCATTACGACCGCGTGAACTTCATTAGAATTACTTGCGAGATAGTACGGCTGACCATAATTGAAGCGTAATACGGAGATATTAATTTCAACTTTCGTAGGAAAAGTGGTTTGCTTTCGTAGGATGTAAATCGATGAAGCTATTCTATAATTTTCATGAAACGAAACGAGAGAAAAGACTCGGTTTTAGGAAGGAATTTATTTGATTATGAAATTCATTTTATAAAATGATTAAGGAGTCTGGATTAAATATGTTAGTATTAGGTTTCCAGTTTATAGTAAATATATAGCAAACGTTTAATAAGAAATATTATAATATTTACATATATCCTGACTTATAAAAAATATAAATCCTCAGTATAAAAATAAAAATTGAACGAATACTAGAGTAATAATACAAGCAGAAAAATTTACTACCGCAACAGTTGCACAGTGTGTCTGACCATATACGGTTCGCTTTCCCTTGCTCTGCTTCAGTTATACTTGTCTATCCTTTCTACATTTTATTGCATCGTTTCAGATGCATATTATAGAAATTACTTCGTGTAAAATTCTTATAATATATCAGTTTCTCATTACTCAGAAGAGTTTAAAATTTTCTTCTTCATATAAGACACAAAAGGGCTTTTAAAGTACTTCCTGCATCACATATATGAATATATATGTTCCAATCAAACAAGCTTATACGCTGAACAGATCGTAACAAGAAACACGGTGAAAGGCAAAACGAAAAGAAGAATCACAAGTTGACATAATGGTAGGGGAATCAATAGGAAATAAATTGCCAGGAAATGAATAGAGTTTATAGTTAAGGCAAAAGAGTCTTAGTCGAGAGTTAGGGCGTAGAATTATTTACTTTATATGACACGCATCAACAGTGGCGCCCCCAGAGGGCTGGTCAAGGGGCCCTGGCCCCCCCCCCCAAAGAAAAAAGGAGATTAATCTAACCACAACTGAATTAATTCAAGAGCTTTGTAAAAAGAAAAGAAGAATTTTATTCTTTAAATAAATTTTATAATCACCTACTGAACTCTATTGAATTTGCATACAGAATATTTCTATCCGTTCAACTCGTCTCCCCTCAAGATTAAATCCTGATTGACACACTCCACACCATAAATCAATACCTTAAGGCTCTCCACAGCCAATAGGTATCGTGGCTACATTTTGTCTTTGCAGAACATTTTCTGGAACCGTCGAATATTCAAACTAACCAAAAGGAATACCTCTGTAAACCTTCACATAAATGTATAACTCTTCCCAAACATATTTCTTTGGCCAATCACATGCAAACCGTGTCGAATACGTCATTACCATATTTCGATACATCGTGCTTACTCCCACGTTTACAATAGTGTGCAAGAAAATTAATTGCACGCACCGAGTCAAGTGTCTTCAACCCTTGATTGCAGGCGATATTCATTCCGAAGCAATCCGAGTAACATTAAGTTAACGTCCAAACAATTGAGCGAGCGACGCTCGACAATACCAAGTTATTATAATTATTATGAAGTGTATTTTACACCGGCTACTCGACGCTCCTCCGCAGAATGGTAAAACCGATCGAAGCCAGTAAGGAAACGCGGACACGTTACGGCGTCGAAAGCCGACCGAGCCGAGTAGTAATTAAAGCTGATAATGCAAACGCACGTGAAACTGCGAGAAGAAGGAAGTAGCGGGGTGAGACTTCGTAGGCAACAGTGCTACCGGAAGTCCCGTAGATACGGCACCGCCGGAAATATCGTCGAAATATGCTAAGAGCCGACCAAGTCACCCTCGTGGTCTTAGCATAACAACGGCCTGGCATTCGGCGCAAAACTTCTGAATATGCACGAGGTGCCCAGGACTTGGAATTAAAACGAGATCCACCTTCGTTCGCGTTCTCGTTCGTTCTGCTACACCCCTTGTTCACCCTTCCCCCGTTCGAGAATCCCGTGCCGCGAAACGTCGAAACATATCGACGGTATGCCTCTCAGCGCTACTCGACAGCTCGCGACTAGACGGCAATCTTGAAGGCGCGGCCAAGTGTCCCGAGAACCTGCAGTTGTTCCGAATCCGTTCACCTTGCCTGGATAAACAACGGGCCTCAAGTACGAATAATTTCGTCGCGTCGAGCATCGGATATTGGCTGGAAAAGAGGGTTCGGTTTGAATGCAAGTAAACGCTCGTTAATCGTGCACTAAGAATCGCGGCTCTAGATTGGAGAAGTCATTTCGTGAGGAGCAAATTGATTAAGCTAATACAAAAATTAAGTGGAAACACGCCAATGATATTCCTGTATTCGTGAAATTCATTTGCAAATATTTATTCTATGTTTTCAAAATTGCCATCGTCGGCAAAGTTTTATTCGATATATGAAATTTTATTTAAATAAAAATTTTGCCCATCCCTGATAGGGTTAGGTTTTAGAACAATAGGAATACAGAACGTTGCCCATTCATCACTTAAATATTTATAATTGGTGATATAATAAAGTCGTTATATTATTATTTTTTTTAATCCCTTATTATTATTTCTTTTTTAATCCCTACACAGTTTGAAAAAATACGTCAATGCATTTCTTTCACAGATTCATCGGAAACGTACATACATAATCAAAATATTAAAAGAAAAATGACTTTCTTCTTTATCATTAGAATCAATATTCCATCCAGTACCTACCTATTGTGTTGCGAATGAAAATTATTCTCCGTAAATTCCGTGCCGCTAGCACGATTGAAATTCCCGCCGCGGCCACTAGACAAAAATCCCAGGTCAGTTCCTAAAGTGCCATCTTTCTTCGTCGAATTTGCATTGAAACTAGCTCGACTCCAACTGCGTCCCCTTGGCCGTCCAAAAGAAGCGCGGATAAGGTGGCGAAGTTGTACGCGGCCAACGAAGAAGAAGCCGAACAAGGGAATGTGGAACCGGCCCGCTAGCTTGCAGCCATTAACATGGCAATAGCGATTGTTACGGTGCACCAGCCCGCTGCCATGGTCGAACGACAACTTTGTCCCCGACGACGGCTGCGGCTGCGAGGGCGAAGAACTTGTACACCCCGGGGAATACATTAAGCGTAATCTCCACCTTCGTCCTGGAAAATACCGCCCCACCCATGCTGCTAGATCTCCACGGTTGAACGTCTCAAATACAGCTGGCTTTCGGAAGCCAGCCTTTATTGCGCGATAAAGACGTCGTAATTTCGAATTAGTTAGACGCGGCGATTGTTAGGAAGGTATTTTATCATTTCCGCCCGACCAGTAATGAAGAATTTATGTGTCAGTTTTTATGTATTGACATTTGTTCGAAGTATCTTTTATAGGTGCGCAGGACGAAGCATAAATACTTGACCTCGCTTTGTAGAACTTTTCGTTGTTGACGTTGAAGAATTTAATTGTTTGCGAACACACCTTACGATTAGTATTTTTATGTATAGAATGGTGAGGGTGGGCAATTTGTGTAGAGAGAATCAGTGGTTCTATTTCAAAGAAAGATGCAAGTTGCATCAATTATGAAATTAAAAATTTATAATAATAATTTTTTATCGCACCAGTAGACATAAAAAATAAAAAAAAATACATATAAGAAATTGGAACGAGGAAAATAGTAGTTAGAAATTATGTAGTAGGTATATGTAAATGTTGAAGTAGAGTGTAGAATTTAAAGTTCGTCCCGTATTCGAAGGAGTGCTGGGGATATTAAGGGGGAACACCACTGTGAAAGTTGAAAAAATTTCGATTTTTTTTTTCTTCACTTTCTTAATGTTTAACTCTTCAAAAATACTCTCTGAAAATTTCAAGTTGATATTCGAAGAATTGACGAAGATACAGTGCATTTTGTGAGACGCGTCACGATGCCGTTCCGAGCGCGCTATGTTAGCGGCAAATAGCGCGCCGACATTTTTCTTACCCACTGTTCCCCCACATTGTTAAAGGTTATAAATTTTGGGTTTTTCCCGTTTTTACGCACGGTACGCTGTTCGTTCGAGAATCGAAGAAATGCAACCGTTGATCGGGCATTCGAGTGACAGTGAACGTCACGAACGGAAGTGTGATTTTCCCGTGCAAACTTTAAACGCGATTTTCTCGAAACGACATTTTTCTAACTGATCGAATCAATAGCTCTGTCAATTTTTATCCGATCGACTTGAAATTTTGATAGGATCTTTAAAACAAGAGTATCTTCAGTTGTACGTACCGATTTTTTGATCGAAAACATATTTTTTTAAATACGCTCGAAAAACTATCCATTTTTTTGCGAATTTTCGAAACTTTTTCTTCCCAAGCGCACCATTTTTACAAAAATAATTTTTTTTAAAAATCGGTACGTACAACGGAAACTACACTCATACCGATTATATTAAAAAAAAAAATTGATTTCAGAGTTGCCGTTCCAAAGATATCGTTTCGATAAGCGACCTATGTTTTCTTGTGTGGGATGTAGGAGATTAACTGTATATGGAAATCTATGCATGTTTTTCTATTACTTTTTTTTTTATAGTCTCTTAAGACATTGTACTAAAGATAGGTAATAACAATTTTATAATAAAACTGTAAGTTGTCCCTTAAAAAAATCTTAAAAATGGGCTCATTTTTCCGGCCGTCACAGTGGTGTTCCCCCTTAAGGTTGAGGAAGTTCTGAAAACTTCAAGAATTTTAATATTACAGCTATGTGCTACAATAAATGAAATATGCTTCCTTCTTCCGAAGTATTGTCATAGATCTGCGCACATGCATCGTGGAAGTTTCAAGTGCAAGTGTGAAGAGATTAAAAAAGTTCTTCTACTGAAATATTTAGCATTATGAATACCTATTAATATATTAACAAGAGAAGTATGCTTTCGACCCTGTGCGCCATGTTTGTTACCACGCTATTATTGTTGAAAATTATTCTATACAAGCAATAAAATGATTGATCCTGTATCAATACAGGGTAGTAAAGGATACTAAATGATACTGCTGCAAATCTGCTATGAAACATAAAAAGCTTCATAGCCTTTGGTAATTTTGTGGGTCCAAAATATTTGGTACCAAAGTAGTGATAATTTTGCATTTGTAAATTGAATACTTGTTGATATTAAAACACCAAACACCAGAGGCTTCACCCGTGGTAAATTATTTCCAACATAAATTGACCAAACATTGTAGAAAACACTGCTTTGTAGATGTCCCAATTACTGCCACTGTCCCCATTACTTAATAAAAAGGTGACGTATAAAGAATAGTCTTCAAAAAATATATTATCCAATTGAGACAGGTCCTATTATTATTATTATTATTATTATTATGATTATGATTATTATTATAATATATATAAAATTGGGTTTGGTGTATATATACCAAACCCAATTTTCTGAAAAATTTTAACCGTAGGGTCTCATTAAACGGAACTTTCAAAACACAAAGAATGCATGTGTAATGGTATATATACAAATATATATATTTTCTGAAAAATTTGAACCGTTGGGTCTCGTTAAACGAAGCTTTCAAAACACAAAGAATGCACGTGTAATGCGACATTGGTCTGTCAAGTCCCAAGAACTAAGAACAATAATTTAAAGAAAATACAATTTTCCAAAACAAGTATTCAGTATACGAAATACTAGAAGACTTGATCAGAAAACCTTCGAATTAGTTTTCACAGAACGAAACGTGTCGATTTTACAATTCCCTTTTCGAGCGGCTCGTGCATTCTCAGTAGTATAGTCTATCATAAAGGAGACACTCGATTTACATTCGACTGTGTCTTCTCTTCGTTCCATCGCCCACCTTTTGCACTTGGACGAAAAATGATCCGTCCTGCGGACGATTTATATACGTGCAATAAAACCGTGTGTTGCTGTAATTGGAAGACTGGGAAATAAAAATGAATAGGTCTTTGTTGAAAACTAGTGGCGAGATATGTGTGTGTACGAGGAAACATGTCGAATAGAAATCAGGATTTAGAATCGCGATCCAAATCAACCAATCTGCCAATGACGCGATCCCGTGGCGAAGCTGAGGTACTACCATGTTGAAAACGTATTCTTCCCGCGACCTCGTTTCGACGATTAAAAATTCTTTATCACCGACCGACGAATTTATGCGCGCGCTCATAGAACGCACCTGACGGGAAGTGCATTAAGCTGAAAACCGAATGTCAGGGATCGAAGTAATTGTGCTCCCCTTTTTTACCTTTTCCTTTTTTGACAATTTTTGACGAGAATCAAGGTACACTCAGGAGGCAGAGTTTTTTTAAATCACGGTTACCGCATGTGGATGTGACATGAAATACTGATCAATGAGAAGGATCAATAGTCAATGTGTTTGAAAAGGTATATAAAGTGCATGAATAACTACACGTAGTTAATTAATTCCGAAAAGGAAACTTTACTCCCCAAAATGACCATGTCCCATTGTATTTTTATAAATATTTTTACATTTTGCTTTCAATTACTTTTGAAGGGTATACTGATATGATTGTTCAATTGAGTTAACTTGGATATTTTTAATAAAATCTAAGATTATTTTCTAATTCGATTATAAAGTGAATTCAACGTATCTATGTACAATAGAAACGAAATTATATAAAGATTAAGTAATTCATTTAGCACCAGACTCCTTCCAAAATTTACTGTTGAAAATTTACTGAAGTTAATTTCTTCTAATTCTAAAAGTGCTCTGAAGGAATTCCCCTTTTGTTATTATTAAATTATTATCTTAAATCACTTTATCCAACGTCTGAGATAAATAAAGGAGGGACGTTCACATTCGTGGTTTTCCCTTTCTACGGGGGTTTATTCAGCAGACAATAGCGTATTTTTCCGACGGAAACGTTAACCTCAATTCCGACAGTGTCCTCGGACAAACTTTTGTCGCCGTCGACACGAATCGAGAGTAAGTTCGAGGGGGAGAAACTAAGCAGAAGAAATACAGCATCCGCTTCTTATTCCGTTCACGGGCCGCTTGGAACCTAGAACAGCGCCGGACCTGCATGGTTGAAGGGGCCGAAAAATCGAAGCCACAACCAGATAAACTTCCACGGCGAATGCTTCCTTAATGCCCGACACACACCGTCAGTCTCGAAGCTATATCGCGGCTTTGCGAAAATAAACTCCCCCCTTCGCACAGTTCCGCAGATACCGCAGCACTGATGGCGCCTCACCCCTCACCCATCCACACTCGAGCAGTTACCCAATCCTTTCATGAATCGAACGAGTGTCTATTATTTTTGCCCACGAGAACATCCCGAGTTTTGTAAAAAATTCGCTCAGACTTTAGTGACGCGTAGAAAATCTTATCATTCATGTAACTTTGAGATAAAGTGGATGTAAACAGTGCTACCTGCGTGGTCTTCGCATGAACCGATTCCCCATGTCGACACACCAAAAATCAATGCTACTTTTAGCAACCGCGATGCGCCCTAAGTTTTCGTACCTTTTAAGTATAATACATTTTTACCGTTTTATTTTATTTAAATCATACACTTATAAATACTCTTCATTATCATTGAGGTGGTAGAAGAATCTTTTTTCCTTCGAGCTGAAAATAACAGGCTAGGGAGCCTTATTCCTTGTTCCACTTATTCCTGGGACACCCAGTATAGAAATAACATCGTTCAACCTACCATTTCCTGATCCAAATGAACTTATTATGGAAGCCAATAACTCGGGGAAGTGATGTGGCAGAAACAAGAGGAATCGACCCGTGCAAACGGTCTCTCCCTTCGAGGCAGGCTCGCATGCCTTTCAAAAACTGGCCGGAGAAATGGCACGAGGAAGGGTAAAATGGACAGAAAAACGGAAGCAGACCGAGGAGAGCCGGGAATAATTCGGGGCACGTCCCGTCGATGGATTCGCATAGATAACTCGAAACCTGTAATTACCTGTCTGATACAAAATCGATGTCAAAGCGAAAAGACTGGCAACGGGGAGCGGACGTGATCGAAAACAAGCGGTGGACGAGGGTCCAAGAGGGCCGGAAGCGCGATTTTGTTATTCCGACAGTTGAGCCTCGGCATGCTTTCACGACCCTTCAGATTTTTCGTTCGGGGATTATTGAAGCACTTTCGATGGGTAGGTGTGGAACGAAAGGGGTTGATGGCGTTACGTCTTGCCTCTTTCAGGAGAATGCGCTACACGCTGGCCGCTGTAAAAATTGAGAGAAAAGTGACGTTACAAGGGAATCCGGGTTACTTATGAGAGATGTACATTACCGTTCAAAAGTATTTCCTCATTTATTGCTTGTACATTTGATTAAAGAGAAAATTGAATAAAACAGAACGTGGTTATTGCTTGTCTTTATCAAACTACCCCACTTTAATTAAAAATGATTATTATTGTTGCTTTTTATGCAATCGAACTGTTTACATCCGAATAACTGAGGAGTTGAAATGGTAAACGATGTAAGTGACAAGTAAATGAAAAATATTTTTTTAGTGGAAAATGATGAAGGATGTGAATTCCATGCGGAATACGGTGGCAAAAGTTATAAGGGCTTGAATAATTTATTTTAACTATTAGGGCAGTCGCAAGATAGAGCTAAAATCGTAAGTGCCAGCTTCGCTGTGGTGAAAAACGATGAAAGTACCAGCAATCTTTACGGCCATAATATTTTTATTTCCCTGTAAATCTGAAAAGGTGGTTTACGCTGAAAGTCCATAGCAATAAACGATCAAGTTGAGATAAACGAGTGATAAACGATGTAAGTGACAGAATGAAGAGACATGCGTTTTTTGTTTCTACTGAAAAATTTTAACTACTGACCCCTTACATCGTTTACCATTATCTAATCTCGAATCTCAACTTAGATTCAATTTTTCACATCAAAATTGTTTAATAACATTTTAATGCTGCTAATGTTAGACTTTACGATTGGCTATAACGTTGGTAATTACACTTACAATAATAAACACTTTGACTTGATGAACATTGATTTCTCGATTTTGATTTACTACTTTTCGCGAGCTTATGAAATCAATTGTATATCCTACTTATAATATGCTGTTTTGCTCGTTTTCGGGGACCAATGAATAATTAAAAAAATTTTAAAAAATATCGACAGTGCTTTGCCCCAAATGTGCGGCAGTGAAAATGTTAACTTAACAATAATTAGTTGAGTGTCCAACAAAGGTGTATAGATATTAATCGAATATCAAACATTGCGATGGCATTGTCACTCAGCATTGAAAGGAATATCAGAAATGGAACGCGATAGAAAAATCAGTCACTGTAATCCGTGTCGGACGTTAACGGATGAAGATATTCTTCGACATCTTTTTCTCCGACTTCAGGTTCCCACTATCTTTCCTATGGATCTTAGGTTTCCCTTTCCTTTTTTCGTTTCACCGCGCGAAAAAGAAACTTCAATTCGTACTATCGATTACAGTACCATCACCAACGAGACGAAGCCTTTCTATCCTTACGCGAACACTTTTTCATGTAGTTTTCGTCACCTTCGGTTTGCGAAATAAATTCGATTATTTTTGTCAACTGCTAGGAAATCCTTCAATGCCAAGGTTTTTTCACATTATTTCGATCGATTAGCACAATTGCGCATGATATACTACATATTAACACGATACTGCTTCAATCAATCTCATTTGATAGAAAACTTATTACAAAGAATTATGGAATCACTGTTTCTCGACTTCATCTAACAATACTTTATTTTGAGAAAAGTTGAACATTATGGTATGCCCTGGACCAGAGATGGGCAAATTTTTTATTTAAATAAAAATGTTGAATAGCGAATAAAAGTGAAAAAAATTATTCGTCATGTGTCGAATAAAGTTAAACTGGGTTAACTGTATTCGACGAATAATTTGAAATTAAAGTTACTTTTATTCGATCCGTTAAGTAATTGAGGAATAATTTATTCTCCCATTAATTTCACTAACAATATGCTACATTCAATAGATAAGTGAAAATAATTAAAAATAATACAGATATGAAATTAAAATAATTAAAATATCTGGGATTATGCATTCATACGTATATTAAAGTGTATACGTATATTACATACTAAATCTATCTTCTACTCGTATTCATTTCGCAACTTGGAAAAATGAAGAGTCATGTGAAATTGATGGCTCGTATCTCTTGTCTTTCATTTTTATTTTTTTTGCCATTAAAAGCTGACCCAATTCACTCCTTTACAATGCGAATGAAATGCATATATTATCGAGCACTTGAATGAATTTCATTATATGGAACGGTTTGAACCTACCGAAACACTGCCATAATCCCTTGACGGTTACTGTTTGCCAATAAATTTCATAGGTTATCTTCTGGTCTGACAGATACATTGTTTTATACTAAGTTGCGGATAGCAGCATAGCGTCAGCGTGATAATAATTAATGAGCGAGTGACGCTTTTGAGCTGTGTTAATTATGTTATAATTGCATTAATTGTTCCGTAGAAATTCATAATAGGATTTGCTTGCTGGACTGGTTACTAAGCTTTGATTGATTTCCATTGGTCCATTCAGAATCATTGAACTATTCAAATCTCATTATTGCACAAGCGTATCAATTGTGTCATAAATCAAACTGCAAGTTTTATGCAAAGGTGAATTATTATTGCGATAAAATAGAAAATATGATAGAAGTACAGTTATGTATTAATCAAGGATTTTCTTATTTTGATTTCAAAACAATCAATATGTAAACATAGTGACTAATTACTTAGCGAATCATCTAACTGACAGGATTAGAAACAAAATTTAGCATGTATCGAAGTGCTCATACTTATTTAATTATTATTCAAAATATCCTATTTTAAACTTCATTAAATAAGGATAATTATTTTTTCTAATTTCATATTTATCTTACAGTAGTGAATATGGTAATAAACACAAAACTACCCAAGTTTACCTAAAAGACTTTATAAAATTACTGACAAAGTATTTATCACTTATAGATATCAGATATTTCTTCGATAAGGAGAAATGTAATTAAAAATTTTATTCGATGTGCATTATCTGCATTTTAGTGAGATAGGATATAGTACTATCTTATTCATTTATAATTGTAGCCGTATTTTCACGAATGATAATAGAAGAATTTTCTCTGAGACGTGCCCGATAACGATGCTGTTCCAGAAGAAAATACAGAAGAAAGGAACCCTTTATTTTGAAACCCGCACCCCTTTGTCCTGCGCAAACCTACTTATAATTGAACGGAACTTTTAAGTTAAAAAATAACTTTATCACTATTGAAGACCTTTCTTATTTCTCTATATTTTAAAATAATCTAAAAATCGATTATTTTATATTACATTGCATATGTATATTATTATTATTATTATTATTATTAAATGATTTTGTATGGCGAGTAGGCGAGGTTTAGCAATAACTTGCTGTTCGACAACCTACCCTAAAGAGACGTTAGGAGATAAGAAAAAGAAAGGAAATAAAGATTAAAGATTAAAGTATGTACATATATTTAAGTAGAAGGAAATCCATTCAGACTAAATTTTGCAATAATTAGGGTGATGATGACTGGCTAGATTAAGTTATATGACGAAATATAATAACTACATAATGATTTTGAAATACTAATTAGTTTTTACGAAGGGGAGAGTAGGGGAGACCGGGGCTAGTAGACTAATTTTTTACATATCTATTTTTTATAAATCAACCATTGGTATTTTGTTGACTTACCGCATACCAAAAGTTCACAAATTTACTTGGGTATACAGGCTTAATTTTGAAATTCGATTTAATTGAGCCTAAGTTATAGTTTTTATTATATTTACAAGAGTGAGTCCAGTAAGTCAACAAACCCCGGTTGCGGGGCTAGTTGACATATATCGTGGGGCTAGTTGACTTGACATTTATTTTTAAGTTTGTAAGAAAACATAGCGGTATTAACAGAAATTAAACATTTATTTGCTCAAAATTAGGTCAAATTAGGCCTACAAATCATCATCCGAGTCACAGTTAATGCACACATAATAGTCTATATTAGAGCTGCTGCATTTTTCGTGAGCCCATCTGCTGCAACGTGTGCACTGCAACCAGTTCTCACCACGAACGCTATCAGTATAAGGTTCATTGTATACTAAGCATTTGGCATCATCTTCTGACTCTGAGGACGATAAATTTTTCTTGAATGACGTGGATGGTGCAGGGCATTCTTCTCGGAAAAGAAATTTTCGACCGTTTTTGGCTTTATTCTTTTTCGTATTTTTCTTCTCAATCATTTTGGTCTTACGTGAACGTTTCTTATTTTGAATGCTTTCTGTTTCTTGCTGTAATGCTTCTTTTATAGGTGTGTCTGTTATTAACGCTCCTGCCTTCATTTATGACTGTTTGGACTGCCCGTAAAATAGTATCAGCAGATGCTTTGCCATTCTCAGTTTTTCGTTTGTAATTTCTCCTCTTGATTCCTGCAACAAATGTATATTAATAAGAGCAAAACTGGATAAAAAAGGCAAAAAAATAATTTCCGGGGTTACTTGACTAATAGTCAAATAATCCCACATATGCTTAGTCAAGTAACCCCATCCGACATTGCTAACATATTAGGTGTCGTACGTGCAAACTTCCAAGCACCGGATAAAATAAAATACCGTAAATCATAGTCAATGCATCACACTTACACAATATATTCATGAAAAAAATATCAAGCTGTACTTACTGGACAAAAATACATAAATAGTCAAAACTGAAATATTTACTTACCGTCGATGTTTTTAAATTTTTTATTCCCACTGATACAACACGCGAGTTTCTACCACGGCGACACATGGAATGACTGGCTAGTCATTCATATGTTTTAAAATCGTTAATCAAAGCACCATCTATTCTATAATATAATAGTTATGGGGAATTAGTCAACTAACCTCATTAGCCAACTAGCCCCGGTCTCCCCTACATTGTACAACCGTTGTAAATCTTTTCATGGCCTCAAAACTTCTTCTATTTCAAGACTTCTTCGAATCTAATGAAAACATTGTCTTGAAATGTCGAGAGTATGTATACAGTAATTCGTCGTAATAGTCCCGACGAACGGGGCTGGCGGCGGGACAATAACGCGATGCGGACACTATTCCCTTAGAGTAGTATATGCTCTAACACTATTCCGCGAGTGAGAAAACCCAAGAGCCGAGCGAGAGGGAACAAAACAGTTGACCCGAAGTTGCTGTCGTCTCCTTCGTTCTCTCACTCTCGACTGAAGGATTCCAAGAAATGATGGGGATAGTGAGCGGGACTATTACGCATGGTAAAAACGAGACAATAACGACGAATTACTGTATTCTGTAAAAGTGAAAATTCCATTTTGAACATGACATTAATTAGGTTCTTTATTATAAAATAAGAAAAGTTTGACAACCGCAAAACAATCTTTTTCTTACAAATCAGCATCGAGGAGAAGTAATTTGTCGTAGGGTTAATATCTTCCAACGATTTTTTATTGATTCCACTCTTCGCCGAATGAATTTTAGTACATTACCCAAAGTACGTATAATAAAGAGACATTTCACTCAACTACAAATTGTAAAGTTGACGATACACCCTGGTTAACCCTTTTTATACACTGTTTGCTGAAGAAAACAGGATGTACCTATGTCGAGTTACAGCGTGAAAACGAATGAATTCGAAATAGACATCTCTCCGAATTTACAATTCGACGAGTCCCAATGGACAGAGAATATTACCGTCCATAGAAGTAAGGGGTGCTCTTGCCTCGTTTCGGTCAGGTGGCTTCTTTGCACTCGTGAGTCTCCACGGGATTCCTAGAAGCGATGATACGTCAGGAACTTGCTGAATATTTGCTCGCGGCAAACACGCCCCGGTGAGTGTAACTACGACGATTTTCGTGTCCGTGTCTGGCGAGGGAAGCTTTACGGCGAGAAGTCATTACTAAACCTCGAAGGACGAGTGAAGCAATTGTCGCGATGACCTGGGGAGCTCCTTTGCAGAATTTCACTTCCCTTTGTGCAACACAGGGTGGTTGCGTGGACTGCAGCGCGCCGGGGTGCCGTTCCCGTGTCGTTCGTGCAGGAAGCCTTTGTCGAAGCCACCAGGGTAAAATTGCCCCTTGAAGTTATCGGGGAGAAACGTAGGAATTGGTTAACCAAACATTCACTACGGCAGCCTATCTCGAATGGCTGCTGCGAACAACTTGACGATGACTTAATATGTACTTCCAAAGGAATTCCTTTAGTCCTTTGCTTTCTGTAGACACTGCTCCCTGTTCCATAGTATCGGTTAGAAGATACTAATTCAACCTACAGAAATCCACTTTTAGTGAACAGGAATTGGATGGCACAGCTGGTCATTACATTAACATTAAATCTTTTTTGAAAAATTTTTACGTTTCATTTCACAGTTTTTGACACTATTTTCACTATTTCTGCTTAAGTTCAATCCACCTTACATCAATTTTTGTATGCCACAGTCAGAACGTAACACATCTTCAGCTTTTCTCTCAAAAGTTAAAATTAAAAATGCGTAGCGAACAGAATTATATTAGCTGAATTTTGTAAGGTAGTTCGGTGTTAAGTTTTCTTTCGGTAAACTTTTTGTATTGCTTTCCGGTACCTTCCATCGGAATTGCCTTTTCTCCGGTGTCTTCTCCAATAATAAGAGTTTCCATTACGAATCGGATAACCGACTGTTCATTCAACTAAAGCCAAACATGTCAGATGTACTTGGGACGCTATAAAACTTCCGTTCCCGTACTATCGGTGGCATGAACTGCTATTCCGCGACAACAAGCAGACCGATGGTCTATTGCTTCTTTCACAGGCTGCTTCCGACAACTAGCTCCGCGTTTGAAATATAAAACTCGCGTCCCAATTCGTACATTCAACTTCAAGTTCGCTGATGTGACAAACACCTAACTTTTGTGGCATATTTGTAATTAACCCCGTTTTATTCATTAAGAAGAAAGCTTCTGGCGAAGTATCGCGCGAAAAATAACGGGAAAGCTGAACGAAATATGCATTGTGAAACGTCATAAAGAAAATGAGTTTGGTTATAATATCGTTGCGGTCAAAGGGAATCGTAAAATAAATTATGAGAGGTAATAAACAGCAGAAAAAACTCAGAGGCAGTCACTCTGTTCAAATCTGATTCTGCTGTTTCAACGGGTTATTTAACCTGAGTGAATATTGTTTGAAATTAAAGTAATAAACAAGGATTTGAAGTATCGCGCGTCACTAATATTCCAATCTTTCGATTGCAGAAATATTTTTTGCGATTGATTGAAATACAGATTTAGTTAAAGTAACAATAATTAGAATGAAGTCAGTTTCTTTTATCCACTGGCGTTAAAAATGCATAAAAATATGCTGGACACAGATGGAATGATTTTAATGAGATGGTAAATCACACAGAAAAATAATTGCCTTCACAAATGTGAAACATTTATTTTATATGTGACATTCATCAAGCATTGTTTCAATTTTACAAAATCCTTCATGCTAAGTAAACCATGCTTAGTACCAATTGATTTTTATGTTCACTTAGAGAGCACGCGATTATAGCCATTCAGTTCCCAATAAATAATCATTTATACCGTCTAATCTCTGCAACTAACAAAATAACCTTATTTCGAAACTTCAAAGCCTAAAAGCAATTCTTAATCGTACCACAGACGAGATACACAACACACTCGTTATAAGTCCGTTTCTACCATGCGTTGTACGTCCCTCGATTATCTCCACCATTTCTTGAAATCCTTCAGACGAGAGTGAGAGAACCGGAGAACAAGCGAGAGGCTCTTTCGTTTCCTCTCGTTCGCTCTTAGTCTCTTTCGGGCTTATAACGAGTGCATACGGTGTATTGCTGATTCTCCTTACAATCCTGTCAGAAAAACATTTCTAGCGTAATACTCACCAAGATGAAGTTTTCATAACACTGTTGGAATTTTCATTATGCAATAACTTCTAGTGCCAATGAATTTCTATATCTATTTCTGTGATCGTAACTATTAAAATGGCTGTCTTTGATCTATTTATATTTAGCTCAAATTTAATATTCGTCCGGTTCTTCTGAGCCAGCCTGTATACCGTCGTACGTTGAATGTTTCATTGACTCGACGTAATGAACGCGCGTACACAGAAACTGGTTCTGCCCAACTAACATTGTCCTATCGCTGAATCTATGTTGCAACCGTAACAAGCATAATCAACCGCCGAGCAGGTTCAACAAGCGATACTCAGCACATATTAATTATTGGTCCATCTCGCCCTTCCACGTCGTCTAAATTCGATTGCCCACATAAACTCTGCCCCGCAATGATATCTCCTTAGGTCTCCAAATTCGACTGTTCGACTGATTAGTCGTCGTAACTATGCATAAAGCCTTTGGATTCTATTTTAGGAGTAATAACACATAATTTTAACGTAGTGCTGCAAATATTGCGAACACTGTGTCTGTAATAACTACTGAAATTATCGATTAAGCGAAAACTAAATATGTAGCTTGAATGAAATTTAAATTTGGACACAAAACATATCAATTTCTATTACATAGTCAATTTTTAATTGATTCAGTTGGTTATTGCAATTACAATGCTTGTGTTTGTTAAATATTATTGAGAAATTGTAAAAACACCATGCGAGAAGGAAGCATCTCAATGCATAACAATAATAAATGTTGATTTGCGAAGAATTCAAATACAGTTGATTATTATAATAAAACAAAAATTATTTCAACTGCTCGTTGGCAGCTAGAAGACACTATTTTGTAATCAGATAGCAGCATTCAGAATGTTTGTACGGAAACAAAGATTCCTTTTCTTCTTCCATAGTTTCTTAATTCTTTCATGTGGTATACCCTTTTATTTTAAATTTAATTTTTGCTTCAATATTATGAATAATGAAACTACCCACTTCTTTCCATTTCTTATTATTAATGTACGTAATTACGTTAAACATCAAGTAAATATTTCTACACTTCGTTTTTGTGCAGAAAATTTTTCGCTTCTGAATTTAAATGAATTTGCAGGTTCTCTCAAGTGCTTTTTTCATACAAGTTTCAGGCTGATTAAAATATCTTCTTACTCTCAGTACATACATAATATTCTCTTTATAGAAATATTAATACTATCACATTCTTAATAAATGAATAAGTAACATTCAAACTTAGTAACATAAAATGTCTGATTAATGTATAATACATTCTTAGACGAATTATATTAAAACAATTCCTTTTACCGTAACCAATTAAAAACGGGAAAAATACATCGCTTGAAATGTCTATGACAATTTTAAGAATTTGCTTTGGCGTCGCTAAGATGCGGAAAAGAACATGGTCGAAGGTGTACGTTTTACAGAGGAAAAAAGAATGCCTCCCTCTCTGAAACGCCATTGCCGAGAGAAATATTTTTCACCTTAACAGCTATCAAAGGCAGGCGCCTCCTTTTCGATTCTAAGGCTTCGGCTATGCGATGGACGTGGACCGTGCATCCTTAGAATCGGTAAAGCTCGCCAGATTCAATGGAAAGGCAAAAAGTAACCGAAATCGTTAACTTTGATGTGAATTTTCAAAGGGTTGCTTTGCAGTAAAAAGAGGTGAACGACATAACTTATTCCGGGGAACTTTCTCATAGATGCCTCAGACATCTTCCAAATCAATAAATTCCCGTCGTTTGTAGAGAACGTCACTTATTTTCCTTTCTCGCCTATCGTGTCCTCCCCGGTCAACTGTTTCGTCAGATTCTTATTTTTCGAAAATCGTCTTGCACCTTCTTAACATGCAAAGCGGTAGCAAGTCGGATTCCATGTTCCACAATCTTCTCAGTAAATAGAGATGGAGTTGATTGAATATTTACTTTACTGTTAGAAAGTGTGGACGTATTAGTTAATTAACATTACAAACGGAGATGGCTGTGCGAAACGCAACAATACGTTTTTTTAATTTCGGAATCCAGTTTGGTTTCTCATTGAAGATCCATTATGTAACTATTATGGCAATGGTATTTATCACCTAATTCTCAGTGTAAAGTTAAATGAGTCCACAGGTTGAATTGTTGATGTAGGTCTGATCGCACACTGAGCATTTCTACTTGCTCCGTTTAGCTGATAACTGTCTTTAGAACAATCTGTACTGTTCTAACCGTACTGTTTGCTAAACTTTTACTCACACATAGTGAATCGTAATTATAATTACTATTACTGTCCAAGGTAACGTTTATATTATTATTAACTTCTACTTACATTTCTTACGGATGCAAATGTGTGGACATTTGACTGACGAGAGATTAAAATTCTTTCTACAAAACCCTTAAGAATATAAGTCTATAAGTTATAGGTCAAAGTGAATGAAAATTTTCCTTAGTTAAGTAATAAACCTCATTCTTCGTTACACTTTAACATGTAATTATTAGGAATTTCAAGTGCTGGTATTTGTGTTGATTAACTAAACGAGTGGTGACCGTTCTGATACCATTAAACAAAAAGGAAACATCCTCATGGCGATGAAGCCAAGCCTACGCTACTTTCGGTCTAATGTGACCTAAATAAATGCATGAAATGTTGAAGCGACCAGGAGATCGTTGGCTGACCGTCAATACACAAAGTGAACGCGAAAACTCGTGCAACACTCATATAATATTTCCGTGCCGTTGGACAGAACGAGACGCGTATCCATATGTACACATGTGCGTCGCACAAAATCAATGGCTGACATCGTGATCGGATTATAAACCGATGTCGACGCAACGGCCACCTTTCACGGTAGCCTCGAGTGCCGATTGGCTCGAAGAAAATGGATCGCGAATTGGCTGGGCACCGGCTGCGATATTATTTATTATTTGTTGAATCGATTGCACCGCCAGCCGCTTCATCTGCTGGTTGATGGTTTCCGACCGCGAGCGTTGTATCACTTGTATCTGCAGCTCTAGACGCAGCTGCACGCTGCGAATGTTCTACTGACACGGTAACGCGTCTCTGACATGCGTTGCATCCGTGTAAAATTAAATTTGTTGCCCGAATAAAGTCCACGGCGCCTGGGCAAATGTCGACAGTAACATACATGCGTGAAAATAACATTGCTATTTCAATTGTATATAAAATGGTTTAGAATTTAACGAACCGTGTGCCTTTCGGCGTGAATAATGGGATAAATAAGTTAATTACTTTGTTATTCTCTGTTACATTGTAATTCTCATGGATGTGTTTTCTTTCATTTTGATTTGTTGGAAATAGGAATTCAGCGGGAGTTATAGTCATAAATGGAAACCTTGACAAGACAGTTTTGTCTGGTAGGGATAAACCAATTCTTTTTGGTATACAATATTGAGAGGAAAGCATGACTTCTTCCAGAGGCACACTAGGGTGGTCCTTATATGTATGGTAAAAAATCAAAGTTTTTAAAAATTTCCTCTGACCCTCTCAGAAGCTTCCAAATAGTTTAAAAGAATTTCGTGTAATTCGCACAAACTTCCAGGAGCGAGTGGCGACTCTGTGGTCACCTCCATTTCTTCTTGATTTTTACACATTGTACTGCGAAACTGCGAATACATTGTTTAGGAATAGAGAGTTTGAATTCGGGACTTTTAGCCCCACCCTACCCTACATCAAAATGAACATGCAAATTACAAAGAAAACTTAATGTAAAATATCTTGCTCCAAAATTGTCTCCTTCGCAGAACGTGATTCCTTTTCACCGAAATTCCACAGAAATAATTACAACCATAATTTAACATTAATTTTACCAGAAATATTTTCCTGAACCGTTCTATAAATTAAACATATTTGTCACCTCGGTATAACATACCATCGATCCGACCCAAAAATTTTTCCAAGTAAATCTGCCACGATATCATACATTCGGAATATCTAACGGAGCCCCTGTCGTAACGTAACATTTGTCAAAGAAATAAGCTCACCGCGAACGGTGCAGCTGTAACTTAAGGAAACGACAGCATTTCTCACGGCAATAATTGCAACGATTCACGCTGCCAAAGAACGGAAATGGACGTTGCATGGACACCGAGAATTCCTTGAAAGATCCCCGAAGCAATTCCAGATCTGACAGCTTCGATTCTCCTTCCGTCAATCGGCGCGAGGTACCGGACGAAGGCGAACGAACTGTGAACACATCGTATCACTTTTCGCCGTGTGGGTTTTAGGTAAAGGTTAGAATCTCGACGCCCTGCACCGAAGCCTGGAAGAGAAAGGGCGATGTGTAACAAGACAATCCAATATCCCAGCACCAGGAACGCCTCCGGAACTGACAGCTCCTACACGCTGTGCGGAGGTTTTACCCTACCACTCTGTTAACACCGACGGTGTCCTTTGTCCTTTGTAAGCTTCGGTGAATCCTGATTAACAAACCAAACTCTCTGGCGAAATATCAAATCTACATCGATAATCGGGATTTAGATTTTCCTCTGAAATCAAGTAAAATTATAAGGATTATCTTTTAATAATTTAAATTTCATCAGCTTTATTTTATAGAAACGTATCGTATGAGTTTTTCTCAAATAATATGACTGTGAAATTCAAGTTTATGGGGAAAGACGAAGTAATCAGAGATTCAAAAGAAATTATATTGAAAATTCTTTGGAAAAACGTCATTAAGTACAAACTAATTTTTATTTAAATGGAAGCAAGTTGCCATTATATTTCAAAGAAATTTCTCAAAAAATAGTAACCATTATCAAGCAAAAAAACGGTATGAAAATACACTGTGTAACACAATAAAAGACAAAAAAATCCGCGGCCTGGAAGTCAAATACAAAACAAAGAATTACAGTTTCTCTTTTGCTTAGTAAAATATATCCATAAAAAAATTCAAAAAAGTAAAAAAATTACGTCAAGTACATGATAAATAAAATCGAGGACGGAAAAGTGTAAATCACAAAAAAACAGAAGAAAATATACATTGTAAAAAAGATCGCTTACATCCGTAACCAGAATAAAATTTGGGTCATTAGTACTGGTTACTGCAATCCCCCAAAAATGTTGATTATTCATACTAATAACTATTCGTAACTAAAATCTAAAATCATTTAATTAAATATATTAATTAAATATTAACTCTTATACCATAACTTTTAAAATTTCTCTTATAACAGTTATGATGTCTGGAAATAATCGTTTAATATGCAATTGCAGTAGCTTATTGCGTTGTAACGTACCAATATACATATAGGATCTAGCAAGTATTTGCGTTTTGACTTATGTATATATTTAAAAACTCAAGTTTGGCGAACCTCACTGTAAACGTATAAAAGAAATCAAAAACAACGTTTAGGCATTCGAGACATTAGAAAACGTCACGCGTTCTTTATTTCTATATTTTCAACAATTCTTCAATTTATTTAAAAACTGAGAATTAAGTTATACTTTCTAAAATAACATTATAACTCTCTACTATGGGTAACGAATTTTATTCTAGAAAGCTGTAATGAGATTCGTGGAATTAAATTTCATGCAAGCTCACACGTATCCCTCGTATATTCAAAATCAATTTTCTCGAGAACGAAGAGCCACGTAGGAAAGATATTATTCTACAGCTTCGATTTATTTTTTCAGCAAGAATCATCCCCTTTCAAGTTGTATCACGTATTTCGGAAGATGCTGTGTATACATATATATTACATTTCGCCTGGCATAGAAACCTTCGAGCCGTGTTTCCTCATTCGGCCACCATTTTCTTGAGAATTCTATTCGTAACTTCGTGCACTGCATCACCGCGAGTTTATTGAACTAACCGACTCGATGACAAAAAATAAGAACCGAGCACACCAAAAAATATATAAAGCATATTACCCATATTGATCCTTTTATCAACCATCGTCTAAATTGCCACTGTTTCTCTGTGTACTACTTTAAAAGAACAAGCACGATACAGCTAAATCAATTTACCGAATGTCCTTACAGGACAAATTGTAAAGTTTCTCGGAGATTTAAAAAAAAAACTTTAAAAGAACAGAATTTAAAACAGAAGCTTTCATAGATCTATGTTCATAATACATATTCTTTTATCGATATGAATAATATAGTACGCAATACCCTGTATACATATGTATTTGATGAGATACCTTTCAGTTACTGTATGCGTCAGTTTTAAACTAATTGTGCATAATTTAATAGTAAGGATTTTATAAAGAGGGATACAAACGATAAAGCACGAGGCACCATATGTATTATCAATTTGATGTATTTGCTGAGATCAGATTTTTCAAACGACTTGCTTGCTTGAATTTTTTGTAAGACATTCTGGTTGGCAACAGAAGATTAGCTTAACTTTCAAAAAATAGTAGACACAGATTGGATGTGGGCGTGGCTATCATGTCTGCAAGTATCTTGCACACTACTGTTAAAAGGGCGATTCTAGGTATATAATGTAATAGTAGAAGTATTTGAAGAAGTAGGGTGTTTTCAAAAAGAAGACATACAGGAAAAATCTTTAAGTATGTCGGCCTGGTTCGAGCCTTTTTTGACCCATGATTTTTTTCATAACGATTAGATTCTTTAGATGAGAATGGCAGTCGTTCAAAAATGGTTCTGGGTGTGAGCCCCCCAGGTATGTCAAAGTTGGTCGAAAAAAGAGTAATGTCAACGAAGGGTTAAAACTTTATTTAAAAAAATGCCAACCCTGAAAATACCATTTTGTGCCCCTTATCAACTTTACGCTCAAATTTTTCTTACAGAGACGAGACGGGCCTACAAATATGTACATACATGTAATTATAGAAATTCCAGTTGTAAAAGTTATAAACTTATAGAGTCTAAACCAGGCGTGACAGGAACGTAGAATTTATAAAGAGACGCGTGCGTTTGACTATATTATTATAATAATAAATTAAATAATAGCATTCCACACGACAAGAATTTGAGTCTTCAAATGAAAATGCGAAACACAATAGTTTTTCGCAGCAAAACCTAACGTACGGGATGTTCAACACCATTTTAGATAACGACAATCCCCAAATCTTTCACCACTAATTGCGTCAGTTGAGAATGACCGAGGTAAATTTTAACTCGCAGCGTACTCTGTTACTGATGCAAATGGGTGAGCCATCTCCACACGACCGTGGGTACTGTTTAAAAGGGCTGCCGTTAACACACGCGATCAGTAGGAGATACGTGACGCAGAAGCGACGTATGCATAAGCGACGCTTCCACTTTCCCTGCTTCGTCACGTCCCGGCAGCCAGCTAACCGAGGGTCGCGCGTGAATTTCCATAAAAATTAATGTCAATCCGCAGGGCTCGTCGCGGGGAATACACGACAGCCTCCGCGGCATCTTTCCATTCACGGCAGCAGCCCCATCTCGTAATCGCATAGAACGAGCCCCCGTTGAGCAACATGCCCTAACGTTATTGCCATCTCATCCTCCTCCTCCTACTTTATCGTGCAAAAATTTCGGAGCATACATGATCGATGAATTATACCTACGAATCACGAAATTGATCGAAAATATTGTTCAAGCGGGTACAACCACTTGAACGGATAAAACAGAAAGTCGAATTTGGAATCCTTTTCGAAGAAGGTAAGGCACCCAAGAAACGTAGTATGAAATTTTCAGCATGTATAGAACATACTTAAATCTACAAACGGGATTTTTAAATTTTCATTACAGGCTCAAATAAAAAAATTGAGGAAACGACCTTCACTAATCACAGAAAGTCTTTCTTGGTATTATATTTAGTTATAAATGAAAGGAGATGAAAGTCACTTGGGCAGGATCTAGCGAAAAGAATGAAAAGAGGTGGCGCGCTAACAGAAATGTGGAGAAATTAGTTTATCACGCTCTGACAAACTCTACCATCAAATATCTCGATATAAAAATTATATAGGTACAGCGGAATGGTGGCTAGAGAGGAAATTACTCGAGTAAATCGAAGTGAGAGTCAAAGAGCCGCAGCCGTGACAGAAGTGGGTAAAGGTGGAGGCCTGGAGATGGTCGAAGGTGAAGCACGGAAAGACAAAGGGTGAAGCAGGTTCAGTAGAAGGGGTTATTGATATTATACGTCTCTTTGATTCTCCATTACTCCGACAAAAGGTTATAAAACTTATTGGGCGATGAAACGAGGGCATGCCTACTGCTCGTTGAACGTGCATTCTGAATAGATCGATTGAATAGTTCACGAAATAAATAGTTGCGAAATATTTTACGTATATATGTATATCGCGTATTATGTATGGTAATAGTAACCACCACATCACAAACAAGAAATTGAATATCAATAATTGAAGAGTCCTTACAGAAAACATGTGCCAAAATTAAAAAAAATTCTCATCACAAAATGTTCTACTTGACAATGGTAATATTATATGTAGTATAGAATTTGATTTTTGTCTCTCCTCTCTTCAATTATTGGTGGAAGTGGCAGATAGTGTCGGTTTTGATAAGGTCCAACTGACGCGCTGCGCCTCAGAGTCTCCTCTATAGCAGCATTTAAACCAGGCAAGATGGAGTGAGCTTCAATACTTTTCTAGCGAACCACCGTGCAGGCCACAGGGAGGACGGAAAGAAGAGTGAGTTCCGAGAGACCACGTCTTGACTCGATGGGGTCACCGTAAGGAATTTTTCTATAGGGTAGGCCGTCAAGTCACGAATTATATACGTTCGCAACCGTAGGGACCTACCCATGGGTGGAAGTGGCAGTAGTAATGTGCGCACATATGCCGCCTCGTTTGACAAAACGCTGACCTGTTCCACTTAAAACGTGGTCTGCGGCTAATTGAAAGCGCGACGTTTCCCGAGTTAAATATTATGCGATACTTTTATGCACGTATTTTATTGTATACATAAGAGGATGCGTTACTGCTGGATGCATTACACGCGCTGTATAATACGTATAAAACTTACTATGCAGACAACTTGTCGACAAATGGCAGTATACATAGTACATATTACAAAACATTTCCTATATTTTCAAACTCTAAACTACTCTATCCTTGTATATTATATACATTTTATTGAAACGCAGAAATGATATCACCATTAATAACATTATATTATCAATGATTTATCAAACTCTTACATTGATTAACGCTAACAATTCAAACACTTTGTTACAAGTCATCAGAAAAATTTCGCGACTCAATGCCGTTAACCTGAATCCACTATTGAAAGAATGTTGAAAATCTGCCTCTTACAATGTTTCCCGTCGCATATTTCCAAAAGAAGCAAGGTGGCAGGTACATGGTACACAAACAACCAGATGCAGAATAAAGAGGGGCCGGTGGTGTAGCGTTATAGCTACGTGTTCTACATTATTTGGACAGTAGGACATGGACTAGCTGCACCAGTTTCATGCTAAAAGAAAAACCTTTCCATAAGGTCCGCGCAGAGTGCAGCAGCATTTAATTTTTCCAGTTTGCCACTTCTTCCTTTTTATTACACAAACGACAACCGGGGAACCTCCGTGCGTCAGAAGTACTTTCCGTTGGAAAAAATACCTTGCGAAACAAACATTTTTAGACAAAGTATTGAAACCTTAAAGGATATTTGACATTTACTACAATATATCTTGCATTTTGTTCACGAACTCTTTTGCGCTGAATTTTTTTTTCTTTCGCTTCCAATTGGACACGAGAAGATACAGGTACAGATTCCTTTTTGACTTAATATTTCTCGACCTGGATTCAAGAAACTCGCTTAGTACCTTCAGCATGACTTATGATTAGTTTTAACTTGTGAAGAAGGTAGAGATGGTTCGAAAGACTATTCATTTTTGCAGATCATGTTCCATGTACATTTAAGTAACTTTTAATTCGAAGTTCTAAAGAAGCAAGAGTATATGCCACGGCTGTATTAAGAGGTCAGCCAAGATTTGGCATTCGAGTTCAATATACTCATTATTAAAATGTTGTATGCAACCGTTCTTGGGATCAATGTCACTCTGTCGTAATAGATTTATTTTTCAGCCACAGTGTTGCAGCATCGTATAAAAATTGCATTTTTCTTATAATATAGCCCCTTTCATGCTAAAATCCCCTTATATAACCGCTATTCTTACAACAGCTAATAAAATTCCGTAGGCAAAATGTTAAGTCAGCGCATAAGTAATTTCGATTATGTTAAGTGTAAAATAGATTTTTTTGTTTATATTTACTATATTATTTCGATATTGTTTATTTTCAAGCGATAAGAATGGTGCAAATAAGGAAATGTGGTTTCTCCTTAATTACTGAAATAAACATCTAATGTGTCCGAAAATGAAGATGGAAAATTCTTTTCTCATCCCACTGAGGAAAATCGGCTGCAGAAGCAACTACAATTATTTTCCAAACTTATGAAGGAGTTTTCTGGGAAAAGTATGTAAAAATTGGTTTACGGGGTAACATACACCTAGGACTAAAAAAAACACGGAGAACTTTGGCAATTTTTTTTCATTGAAAATATCTTTTGATTTAAAAATCTTCATATGCATCTTAAAATACATATTTTAATGCAACAATTGTGTAATTCGAAAAGTAAGAAGATTGAATATGTAATAGCAACCTCCGTTGGGCAGTTTCCTCAAAACAACGATAGTTTTCATCCGAAACAAATAAAAAAATTTCCAATTTAAAATTGTCAATTTTACGCATAATAGCCATTTGAATACAGATGTGTGATTTTTCAGTAAAAAATCATCCTCTGTTAATTGTAAAAATGAACTATGACGTTTAAAGATTTTTTTCTTCCTTTCTCTTCACACTTAGGTTCTTTAGTCCTAGATGTATGTTGCACCTTAAGAGATTCGAGAGTAGTGCTGTTGACATTCGTGACAAGAAACGTTCTATGCGGCCTCAGGAAATGGAAACAGACCATCCGCAGGTATTAATGGACCAAACCCTGCACAGTCATCTTATGAGCTTGCAAGACAGTTAGAGGTTGATTATTCAGCAGTAACTCGAGATTTACATGCAAGGGTAAAAAGGTGCAAAAAGAAGACTAATCTTTAATCACGAAAAATGAAATTGCTTATGCACCGGCATAATGCACCAACCCTCTGTTAGATATTCTATTAAGAAAAAAGGCTTTATTAAATAATTATAACGTATAGTTAACATATGTGTGTAAGGCAAAAGCTCCAAACGCTCGGTCCCTCTAAGCCACAATACACAACGTTGTGTAATAGCACTGGAGAGGGAAAACCGACTCAAGTCTTACCAACAATCTCCATACAATCGCAATTGGGCCAAGTTATGCAGAAACCCACCAACCCTCAAAATAACAAGAAATTAATTAAACCCAGTACGGATCCTATAACTTTGTGATCTTTATTATAAAAAACATTCCAACCCATAGAACATCTTCTACATTATAAAATCAGAGTTCCATCTGGGGCTTAAAAAAGAAATAATATTAATTATACTACTTGCTATTAAATAACCCATTAAAAGAACATTGTAAGACAATAACAAGGAATAAAATATACCCAACAGAGATAAAGCTACTTTTCTTTAACAATTGAAACCTTCAAACTAAATCTACTCACTTTCAGATCATTGAGAGTTTGTAGCTTCCTCAATAACATGTCCCAATTGTGATGCATGCCATCCTCGATGAAAGGTGAAGAAGGATTTCAACTTCGAACTGGCAGCATTCAATATAACCCAAAGTAACCAATATCCTTATTGTCTGATCAACTCTATATAAACATTCTAAACCATTCCACCCTTTGTCACGATTCATCCGCGAAACAGAAAACACTGTCGCCCAAACAGGTTCAATATCGCACGCAACTGTCTTGTTCCGATACAAACGCGTCGTAAGTCCAACGAATGATCCCCGACCCACGTCGCCATCGTTCCCAGCATTTCAAAAATACCCCCGTTCCCCGAATGCAATCCTGAGAACAGTCGAAACGCCAATAAATCAGGAAGGAAAGAGAACGGAAGCGATACGATCGAGGCGTCGACGAACGCCTCATTCCTTTCTCTGATATTCGGACACAGCGACAGAGAGATAGAGCGTGGGGGTGGGAAGGGTGAGACTTGCCGGCTTTTACATCCAGCTCGCGAGGTTAAAACCTTTTTCCCTGGAATACACGGGGTTTATTGACTGTCGCAAATCGCGTAGCTACTTGGCTCCCCGAGGTTATTGAGTTCGACCTATTCTCACGCGCGCGAGTCACGCAACCAACACCGACCAAAATCGTGTATCCGTAAGTACACGCACGTACGGGCCTGGGACATGGTGATGCAAACAGTACAGGCATACACGCAGCCACAGACATGCATTAAGGTCACGTAGCAATATTCAAATAAACCGCGGCAGAAAGCAGCCTGGCATAATAAGTTCCTGATCCGCTCCCCCACTCTTCTCTCGCTCGTCCAATGCACCCCACCCGGGCGTTCTCGCCAGCGGGAGGAAGAATAATCGGACGGGGGGTTGCTTTCGGTCCGGTGAAGCTTCCGACGGAAAACGGAGAAATATTGCGATCTTCGACGTGTACAGGCGGCGGCCGTGGATGCCCGAGAAATTTCAAAGGGAATTACTCGTGGATGGTGATTTATTATATCGCAGACATTCGCACATGGGAGAATCGTATTATTTTACTGTGGAAATAATTTCAGCGGCGCGTTGTTCGGGGAGAGAGGAATTGGAGCACCGTTTTGCGAGCAACCTGAGAAGCTTTTAGCGAATTCGGGAGACCCGCACTGGCACTGCACTAGTGCAGCTCCAGCACCATGCCAGTGCAGCACCAGAACAATGCCAGTGCAAATTCCCCTAGCATCGATTACATTTGATTGGATTACACACGACCTAACCCTGTATCGTATTCGACGACCATGAACTGCCCTGGTGTAGTGCAAAATTCGCATTCGGATCAACGGAATGAACTGCACGAGCGCAACTTTTATGGCACTGATGTTTTGTGGCAGTGCAGTTTTGCGATCCTCGCCCTAGCGGCGATTAGCGCAAGCTCTTAAAGCGCGAAGTTTGAACAGAAAAGAGTAAAGAATGAACTTTACAACATTACATATTTATCTTCGCCTCCTTCCTTAGCGCTCGAAAAGTTTATAATAAATATTTGATACATAATTGAACATCAAGGCATCAAGCAAGATTTTACGGATGACCATCAAAATGGCCGAAAATTTATTATTAGCTATAGAATTGTGCGAATCAAGTAGCAGTGATGACGATATTGAAAATGCACTATTATTACACTATATAAACGAGGCAAGGCCGAAAATTCAAAATTATATTCAAATAATAAATGAATATTCTGACAAGGAAGTATGTAATTTTATAAGATATATTGATTTCTTTATATTATGAATATAATAATTAGTTATAAGAGATATATATTAGTTTCAGAGAAACTTTCGAATCCACCGTGATACATATAGAAAATTAAAAAATTTATATGAGAATTCAGAATTTTTTTGTCATCACAAATATGCAATTTCGAGTGATCAGGCGCTATTAGGATTCTTATGGTAAGAAATAATTCACCAATATATTTGTTACGCAAATATATGCAATTGCAAAACTTGTTGCCCTTCACGGTCGTCGTCCAAAAGGACGGAGATGTTCGGTTGAAAACCGAAGGTAGGGAATCGTTTCTTTTCATAAATATTTCTGTGTTAAAGGTTTGCAGGTAACAAAACCTGCATTAGAGATGTGGCCAGTAGATTTGATATGGCGGAATCTACATTCCACAGATATAGTGATAATGTTATGGATTTCTTAAATCACATTGCAAAATCTGTAATAAAATTTCCGGAAACATTAGATGAAAAAATAAAAATCTCCACGGAGTTTACAAATGTAAGAAAAAAAATGGATTTTGTGTGTGTGCATGCGGTATTTCATTCTTATTTACTGGAATTTATAGATTAATGGTTTCCCTGGAATACTAGGATGTATAGATGGGACATATATACCGATTCGCACACCTGCCCATAAAATCAAATCTACCTACGTGAATCGACACGATTTTCCGTCATTGACACTACAAGCAATATGTGACTCCAACAAGATGTTCCTCGACGTTTTCACAGGAGCACCGAGTAAAGTGCACGACGCGCGTATTTTTAAATTATCATTTATAAGCACTCTATTGCCAAACGCGTGTGGGGATCAATGGCACATATTAGGTGATGCTGCTTATCCCCTAAAAAAATACCTTATTACTCCTTACCGCAACTACGGTGACTTAACGGAATCACAAAAAAAATTTAATTACAAGCTCTCAAGTTGCAGAGTGAAAATAGAAAATGCCTTTGAATTATTAAAAGTGAGATTTAGGCAATTAATTAGATTAGACTATTGTACAGTTCAACGTAGTTCTAAATTTATAATAGCGTGTTGTACACTGCATAATTTGTGTCTTCAATATGGTGATAATTTAGATGATTTCATGATAGAAGAACTAGATATTGGAAACATAGATATTGAACATGGTGAACCAATTAATGAAAATGAAAATAGAATTTTCTCCTCGTGTCTTTTCTGTCGCGTATTTTCTTTTTCCAAATGTATTTCTAAGAGAATATCACTTTTTTTTTTCTTTTTTTTGGTTGAAATTTAGAACTTTGGGGTGCGTCTTTTTTATTAATTATTATTTGCTGTGCACTTTGCAATACTTCGGGCTGAAAACTGTCATCTACAGCCGCAATTTTGTCCAGTTCGGCTTCATATTCCACCTTCATCCGTTTTGAGTCGGACGTGGCATTATTTTTCTTCGACACACGTTTTCGTTTCATAATAGTTTTATATCTATTTTCACATTGTAAATATGATTTTTTATCCCCCCTTGTGGCTTCCAAATCTTTTGCAATTCGTTGCCACATTGCTTTCTTTGTAGGAAATACCTTCATTGGGCCTACCAATTTTAAATATTTCGCATATTTCTCCAATACGAATGAGGTATTTCCTTCGGACCACTCATTTTCAGCGGTTTCTGGATTTTCTACTAATAGGTTGCCCGAGGCCAATTCATATCCTGCTTCTATCAATTTCTGCTTCGGTACCATAATGATATCCGACTCGCCTGTAACATTAATTATATTTACACTTTACCAAAGAAATGGTAAATTTAATACACTAAAAATATGAATTTTTTTTTAATAACAAGAATGTGCAGAATTTTTGTTCATGTCAAAATATTAAAAAAAAATTGCGGACGTCGCGACTGTAACTTCAATTACAAATCAACTCGTACAAAAATATGTATAATATGTATTACCTACCTGCTTGGTTTATCACCTCGCACAACACTTCATTTCTATTTTCTACAACACTGTTATTTTCGTCGTAAACGAAATTTTTTATTGCTGACTCCATATTTATGCTTGTTTTATTTAAATAGGTATTCATTACGACGGTCATTCGTTTTTGAAATGGAAAGTCACTGCAGCCAACTGCAGCCTCTATCCCTAGGTCCATGCTGAAGTGATATTGTGTTGAGGTCCGTTGGGTTAGCACCAGGTGGCACCAGAATAGAACGGAGTCAGTGCGTGCCTACCGAATGCGCTAGTGATCTTGGCACCGAAAAAGTTCGCACTCAGTGCGCCCAGTGTGCGTCTCCCGAATTCGCTATTTGTTTTACGGGTAGTTTCTTTGCTACTTTCGCGTAGATTGCAGTCGGTAACCTTCACCGAATCTGGTTTGTTATACCGGGGGTAATTATTTTCTGCAAAATGTTCGAAATGATGTGACTGATCTTGTATACCTACGTGTTGTGGAAGAAATTATTACGCGGGGATCGAAAAAGTTCTGGAACTCTTATTTTTAAGAAAATTCTGTTAGTACTTATATGTTTCGTTTTAGAAAATATCTGTTCCGGCGGAATTTTTATTGAAAGAAATGGTACCCTTAGAAACTTTCATAGAAAGTGTTCTCATGGAAGAGATATTTTAGAATCTATATAATAAAAGTTCTATGGAAATAGTTATATTAGAACATTTATTTAAAAAAAGGTTCCATAAGATAGAGAAAAGTAGATACTAAACTATTAGGTACTTGTTTTATTTCACAATATATGTAATATCATATTCTTCTTGTCTATTTAATAAAAGGTACGAAAATCATAACATAATTAATAGTCTCATAAAATGTATTGAACAGAAAAGAAATCTTGTCAAGAATAATACCTAAATAACATTTTTTTATAACTTACATGAACCAAAATACAGAAGAACTCTATAATATCTGCGCAGAAATTATCTACGTAGGTAAATATTACAAATAAATAATACATTCAGAAAATCTTTACACATTCGCAGTGTTGAACTACAGGGTTCACTACAATTTCTCTTTACAACCCTTGCAATAAACGAACCTTTGGATACACTTACATAGTTTCAAGTGATATTGCTATTATTAGAAATGATGCAAAATATTTCATCATTAACCTACAGATTTCGTTAAATTATATGGCATAAAGCATTCTTATTTCCGATAATACACTCTTGAATCAACGCGAACGAACGGAAAGCGTAAGGCAATCACGCAGCAGCCGACGTGTTAACGAAATCACGGCAATCCTGCAACGCTAATTTAAACCTCGATGTGCCTGCGAGGCATAGGGTAATTGTGGGAGAGATGCCGCACTCGGAGAGACGCCGCACTCGGAGAGACGCCGCACTATCGGTATTTCAAGGATATCGGTAATAAAACACATCATTGCCGATTTTATTTGTTTAAGGCTGTTCATTTGAGTTAGTTTGTCAAGCCAGAGCGTGTTTCCTGTATTATTGTTAAAGATTTTGCTGTTTTTCGAGGTAAGCCTAGCGTACTTTGCCTGAATAATTATACGTCGCGTCTATTTTCACTAATATAGCAGCTAAAAATTCATAGTTTTTCTTGATACAACATTTGTAATACGTTAAGGGGACCATGTAGAATATTTCCTTGGCAGAATGGGTTACTTTCGACTTAGCATGTGGAAATACGAAAGTGCGGCGCCTCTCCCAGGCATTTCGGAGAGACGCCGCACTTTTATTTGGGATAGATGCCGCACTTTGATACTGTACTGTTTCGGAAACTAAGTCGATTTAAATGATGTTTTTAATGTTTAAAATACCGAAAAAGTTTTTTCAAATAGCTAACGTGGTATCTCAAGGCAAATTATTTATTTTTAAATGAATAATCTTATAATCGAAATATATTTGTGGACTATGTACTCTTTTTCACATTTTTTTTTATTTTAATCTCAAGATGCCAACTGAATATAAAAAAAAATTCGAAAAGCAGATATAATATCTGTTCCTACTGTACCCATTTAATTTTCCAATTTTATAATTGTATAAAGTAAAAATGTTTCATTTTACTTTGTTTTTATTATTTTTTTATATAAAAAGTTAGAAGTTTAAATCGAAAATTAAACGTGTTTCGAAATGCGGCACCACTCCCGCATGTGCGGCGTCTCTCCTACCAAAGGATGTTTTTAGTTTCAATTTTTTTAAGGGTGACAAATATTAAAATTTTGATTTTCTTTAATGCTAGTAGAATCACAAGATGTTGAACTAATAAGATATATCCTTGGAAAACATTTTAATTGCAAAATTTAGACACGGTGACAATTTTGCGTAACGTGCGGCAACTCTCCCACAATTACCCTACTTGAAGTGCAGAGGGTTAATAGGACTATGCAAACGACTTGCGCCATTCGCTCCGAAGGGGAACAAGTCGTGGCTCGCCTCGGTGGATCGTTCGTTGCTGTACAAACGCTGCGGTCACTAGTAATTCCGCGCGACATGAAAAAAGAATGCAATCGCGCTTTGCCCGATGCAACGAATTAAATGGCCGCCCGGTTGTTCCGGCGCAGATTGGAAAATTCAAAACGCGTTGCGCACATTTCTCAGTCAATGTCAAATACACTGTCGGCATACGCGAGGGCAAACAAAAAAATATCGATTCGAATCAAATCGAATTTCCGGTCCAGTCGAAATGATTTGAACGAACGGTTTCGTTCTCGCCGTAACTCTACCGTGCACTTCCGACGTAGCCTGTGTTTCACTTCCACCTTTTGTTTCTCCCTGGCTTCCTTGGAAAACGCAGTTACCTCAGATAATTTATTCACTGAACGCAATCGAGACTGGTAAAATATCGTATGGATGGGTCCGTTAACTGATCTATATCGATCGTAGAAGCTGATTTCGCGCGGCCCATGACCTCTTTGAAATTTCGTTACAGGTATACGTGCATGCATATCGTTGGCTTGCTGGTAAAACTGCTCATATTTCTTAATTTTCGGTAAATGCGAATTTAATCCTCCGTGATCATACTTTGTTATAATCACAAATTGATCACGTGGGATTCGCTGCACCCCAGCGTCATTTTAGAGTTACCATTTTCGTATTTTTAATCTTTTAACTTTTGAGTGATAATTGTTCTCTCGTAATACTCGTACGATTATGCTCTAATAGTATTTTTCTAGAAATGTAAATTTTAATACCATAAAATATGTAGTTGCAAAAATAGTTGTGGAAAAAGGTTATTTTTTGGTTAAAATTCACCAAATTTTTATATTTTGATATTAAGGTCTAAAAATTTACAGAAATGTTGGCAACGAACCAAAGATTTCCTTGGGTTGCGATACACCCTGTGTAACCAAGAAGAGTTAAAGTTCGAACTATTAGAATAAATCAAGTAATGATTGGAAGCTATTGCAAAACACGTACGTTTTTCCTGATATGGATTTTTATTAATTTATTATTGCAGAAAACATAGAAAGTAATTGTGTTCAACGATATCTACAATATATCTGTACATATGGCGTACTATTGTGTTTATAGATAGGGAATTATTCAGAGGGAAATGTAGCATATAAAATTAACGTTATGGGGGTAAAGCGTAGCGGTTGCAGTGTCTAAATCACAAATTTTGGCGGATTATAATGTTCTGCTAATAAGATATTAAATAATTTGCATGTTCTCCAGGGATTAATTCATACCGTCAACTGTTATTTATGTGTGCTATTTATAACTTCAGACATGAATTTGACACATATATTTTTTGTGTTTCGGTAATGCCCTTTTCTGAATTTTCTAAAAAAGTGCAAAATTTTGGTAACTGATAGTATTAAAAATATTATGTATCTTCTAACCACATTATCCGATTCATCACAATTATACAATTTGAATAAAATAAATTTTATTAAAAAAAGTTATCTAATAAAATTTATTATTTATTAATGTATTACACATACTTCGACAGTACGTTATTACGAATGAACAAATAAGCAGCTTCCTTTACCCCTGACGTATTTTATATAGTAGACATGAACTCTCTTACAGATAGCTCAGCTGTTAGGTGCACGGAAATTGAACATCCGAGATTGAAAATGAAACTCGGAGACTGATGATGAGACGTGAACCGCAATGGCCGTGTAGTAAATTTATAGCTGTTTCGTTTATTTTCGCGGTCAGAAAATTGCCCTTGCAACATACCACGAATTTACCAGCAGCATCGTGGATGCTTTATTTGCAATTTTGTTCCGAATTTTTTCATCAAAATACGCAAACGGTTTTTCAAAACCCAATCTCTGTTCTCCTCAACCAATTTGTAAATACCAGGACGATAATTGAACGGACAACTATGCGTGTCTCATTTTTCCTTTCATCAATCTGCCGCTATGCGTCTCTGAACAACGTTTTTAAATATGTACGTCCCAGCGATGTTTTGAAAGCATGACTGGTATGGTCCAATTTTCGCTAACGCCTTCCGTTACGAGAACGAGGTATTTCGAAAGTATTTACCAATTCTGGAAAATGTTTTTCAATTTCACACGAATGATTTTTTCAGCCTCTGCGTCATTTGATGCCACAAGAATGTGTGACGAATTAAAAATTTGAAAATGATACTTTAGGTTAATGCATGTAAAATTTTGTAATTAATGAGTACGGCAAAGAATAATTAAAAATATGAAAGTCTTGTCTAAAGCGATGACTTCGTGACGTACCTATATTGTCATTAACAACAGAAATGTATTTGACTAAATTGAAATGGAACGGAAAGTAATGATGAAATCTGATAAATGGAAAGAAGTTTTTATACTTTACATCTTCTATACGATTTAGTTTATTGCTGGCTTGCAAAATTAGTTTCACGATGGTATTCGGTTAATACATTAAGATTCCAAAATAAAAGATCATAAAAGCAGAGTTTATCTGAAGAAGCAACCAAATTTAAAATTCATTTGTTTTGAATAAAATTAAGTGCATATGTAAAAATCAATTGACATTAATTTATTTTACCCTTATGTCATATATAAAATTATCTGGTAAAATTATGTAACTCAAGTTACTAAGTAGTCTTCGTTTCCGAAGCTTTCAATTTTTCTCTAGTTGGAAAAATAGCACCAGGATATTTAAGTTGGTAATTATTTAGCCCCACTGCAAGTGGTATGCAGGAACATCCCCTAAAAAATTGGTTTTCATCTACGATATAGATTATTAATGGCACCCGCGTGGACGTGATAAAATATTCTTTTAATCTCTTGACTCAGTAATTTTTTGCCCCGCGTGAAATTGGCGATGGACAAGGTTTTCCTTGCGACGTGTTCGCGTAATGCAACTCGCGGCAGAAAAAAATGCAAAGAAAATGTCTCATAGCTTGCATTTACTAGAAAACTCAACGAAAAGAAACAAAAATATTTTTACTCTTAAAAGGGAGAACGCATTCCAACGTAATAAATTGAATAATCCAGTCAGTACAATTTAATCCAGTTACTTAATCCACCCGGTACATTTCAGTAGAAAAGCCTTTTTTTTTAAGAAGCAACCAGCCTGAATATTTACAGTGGTATATTAAATTTTTATATATTCACAGCCCGTGCTCAGTAAATTATCTCTCCCAGAGTAATAAGAAGACAGATGCAATCATATTACCATTCTATTTCTTAATATAACGTTACTTCGGATAAATACTCTAGAAATAAATTGCAACTGGCTGTACGTTATTTTAATAACATCAATGCAAGTTCGTTACTTTAATGTACTACCTAGGTCATGCGGAAAGTTTATACTACTTAAATCTAACATGTATATTAATAGATACGGCACAGCCTCATTTCTAAATTCTACAATTATACGAACATGTATTTTTTCAATCTTAATGTCTTTTATAACACATATGTGACTTTTAAAAAAAACACAGCTAGAGTAGATGATATCCCCATAAAAAAAACAAGCAAGAAATGTGGAATCAATTTTTAAGAGTTCATATTTTCTTAGTTTTTGAAAAAAATAAAGAAACGAAAGAACGCTTTATATCTCCTTCAGCATGTATAAGGCATTCCTTATCTGCGATTTTTGTATTCATTTTTGTGTGAATTTTCACTTATGAGTTTATATTAACGCAGTCCTTTATACCCGAGAGATAATAAATCCTGGACAACTGAGAAGATGCAAGAATTTTATTCGAAAGATGCTAAAATTCATAAGATACTAATACGAAGAGTTGTAGCTTCGCTTACAACAACATAAAGAACAATGTCCAAAGATTTATAAAAAGTAATTTTTCAAATTTGTCATACCATTACCAACTGTGCATTATTAATTGTATCATAGTATTATTATTTTGTAAAGATTCACGAGTGCCGCTGAATATAGATGATGCTGAAACTTAAATAAAACCATAACATTACAGTTGCATGTTCAAAATCACTTCTTTCAAAAGCTAGGCGATGAATCAAAGAAACTTATCCCATCATTTTTACCTTGTAAGTATAAACTAAGAGTACATTGCAAATACTGTAAGTTGTTCCCGCATTTATTACACATCTTATTAAGCGTATCTGCAGATCTTTTATAAAAAGAGTTTGAGTTCACCTGAAGTGAGCTACATCTTGTTGGCCCTCCATAGTTTCTTTGTGGATCGAGGTTCGATCTGTTCCCAGGAAAGGAAGGATAAGCAAACTTTTGGTAAAGGAAAACGGGGCAGCTCCTGCCACGTGGTTAGACAACATGGCTGAATAGAACAAAAGTTGTTTCGAAGAAAACCGGAGGAGATCCTCTCTGCATATTCGTATTATCTCAAGCTCGACGACACTATAACCAAGTTCCAGATATCCATCAGTGCCACGTCGTTTACATAGAAAACCATCCTGCGCCAGCTTTTATGGCTTTCCATTAAAATCGTCCACAAGCCTGCAGCTCAAAAATCGAAGCTCCTACGAGCTTATAATTAATACCGTAAATATTTCAACTGTATCGAACGGAGAACATTAAGCAACAAACACCAATAAACGCTGCACCCCTTGTGGTGGCAAAAGTAGATTATCAATAACAGCGTCACAAATAAATACTTATATTACGTTTTCTCGAGGAAATAATTTTTGGAAAACAGAAAAGGCTACATCTCAGAAACAGGGTCACATTAAACATACATTTATATTACCTTCTTTAATTACTTTTTACGTACCTACTAAATCCTCCGCTGCAGTATTTCTAACAAATTAGAAAACACTCTGCATACTGAGATTACCAGCCTCCCAGCACACAGCAGTGGTTCATAAATATAGAATGTACCCTCTCGCGAGGCGATAAATTCGAATTCCAAACAAGGCAAGGGTAAAGAATTTTTTCCTAAAGAAATATGTGTCTCCCCCTCCCTTAAACCAACCGCTGGCTAAACAAAGGGAATGCATCAGAAGCGACAACGTGCAACATTAGATGCCTAAAATATTACAAGCTCGCAATTTATTCCGCGGAGGCGTTAGCTTCTCGAAAGGGATGGCCCAATCACGAAATAATTAGGCACTAAAGCGGCTTGCCTATTATACGGTGGGGGGTGGGGGGTAATATAATTAATGCCGATATTATACCTCGCACCCGTTCACTCGCGCCGACAAGTCCCTCCCCATATTCCCGGGGGGGATCCTGAAAATAAAATCCCGGGGATCATCCGACCAGCCACGTACGTACACAGAGGGCGCCTGGGTCAGCGGCAGGCTTTCCCTGGATTTACGAGTGGATATTATGCAGATGGTACTCGCATTAAACGTACTGACAGCGCAATACTGCACGGATGAAAAAACAGAGCCCCCGCGTGAGAAGTAATTGGTAAATGGCTCGCCTTATACGGACGCCCCTCAAACTGGCCTCTTTTCCGCGTCGAAAATCTGCGAGATAGATGGGGCGCCTATAAATATTTCGTTCGGGAGCAGAACGGAAACAGGGAGAATCGCTTGCATGCCGGAACGAAGCGATCGGTACAGCAGCTAGACGAGGCGGAGCCATTAGATTTCTACTTCTTTTTTTGTTGTCATTTCTGTATTTTCGAATCCGGCGTTGATTCGTGAATCGGGTAAGGTAGGTTCAGATTTTTTAAAATAAGCTAACAAGGGATATTCGGTCACCCGAAAAGTGATATTTTTTAATCTGTGCAGGTTTGTAGAGGACCTCGATAAAAATGGCAATTTTTCGGTTTTGCTTGTGTTCGGTTCTTCAGGGTGAAAACACCCTTTATAAGTTAATTAGGGATTTCCTTCTTTCCTGTATATCTTGAAAACTATGGTGGATAGAAAAAAGTGTTATAAAGAAAATTTAATGGTTTTTTATGCTGTATAATACTATGTAATCTAATTGTTTATATTATAAATTTTAAACAATTTGATTACACAGTTTGATAGAACATAAAAAGCCGTTTAGTTTTCATTGTAATCATTTTTTTATATCTACTACAATTTTCGAGATATACAGGGAAGTAAAAAATCACACATTAACTTTTAAGGGATATTTTCATCCTGAATAACCGAAAACTGACACAAACGAGAAATTGCCTGATAATTCTGTCGAGGTACTCTGCATACCTGCACAGTTTCAAAACAATCGGAATGTTCGGGTAACCGAACTTCTCCAAGCCTGACAAAAGTTTAAATTATAAAACTATAAGAAATTTCATACATACTTCGCTTTGATGTTCGTTAAAATTTTTTACCGTCGATTATCAATATGTATTTCTTTTTATCGGCCATCATCCATCTTGAAGGGGTGAAATCATATTTTCTTAAATATCTCGAATACTGTTTACATAGCTGAATTCATCCTTTAAAAATACCCAAATTTGCAATTTAACCTTTTTACCTATACCGAACAGTTTTCGGGATATTCAAGGAAATATTTTATCGACACCCAAGTTTGAGCGCTGCTTTCAACCCTTCAACATTGACGATGGCCGATAAAAAAAATGACGTGTCAAATATTTTCACGGGGACTATATCATACTAAAGTTTTATCACAACCGGGGCTTGACACTCCGGGACTGTCCCGTGTGAGTAGAAAGGGGAAGATGTGTCAAAATATTCACCATCTTTATAATCTCAAGAAAGAAAAACCTATATATATTCGTCCAAAGTTAGTGACTTGATAAATTTACAAGGATATTAGAAAATATGATTTAAATCACGAATTTCAAGAAATTTTAATCTCAAATCTGTATTAGAATAAAAGAAAGACATTTGTTGTGAAGAACTAGCATATAAATTTGAATTGGAATAAATGCTCGCCTATATCTATGTTATAATTGATTTCAACACGCATACAAAGTGCTTCATTGACTCTTTAAAAAGAGGTTTTTGCTATTGCGTTTATATTATCGATATCACATTCTTCTTTGAACTTCATTGTGTTCACGATTCTTGTTTTTCATATAAACAGAAAGATTTTAAATCTTGTATAACAGCGTAAATGATATTGTAACTTGAGAATCTTCAAGGAACGATTGATTCGTATAACTAAAACGTGAGAGGGAAGTATACTTATAATCTATAAGAGGGCAAGTGGAAATGGAGTGTCTATGGTCAGAAGCTCTTGATAAATCAATACTACGTACATAGTGGGCCTATATCTCTCTACAATTTCACGCACGTGTATTATTTTCATAAATTTACGAGAACTTTAAAAACGTTTAATATTCTTCATTATATAATATTATTTAAGATTTTTCACTTACATCCTTGTCAGTCTTGTTAGAGAAAGCACGAAGCCTTTGGTGTACAAAAGAATTGCTCGTATCACAAAAGTTAAGAAGAAATATTTACTTTGAAAATTATATGGAATAAAAATGATTTAATTAACAAGAATTTGGTAAATATATACTTTAGCAACACGTCCATTATTGATTCTTAAATTATATCACTATTTATACTGTCAAAAGTAGTTCAAAATTCTCTCCTTCTTATGACAAACAGAAGAACTCTACAGATGATAAATTTGTAACTAAAAAGATTATTTCACTGTCACAAATATACTACAGGGAATATTTATTGCATCACTCAAATAATTAACACGCCATCACTAATATAACATTTAATATTAGTATTAGGAACGCATTATTATTGACTGTGAATTCAATGTCCGATGACTTACAATTAATCAAAACAGGTTACAGTCACTGTCATCAATCACTTTATCAGTCATTTGGTTATGAATCAGTAGTGCACCATCATTAGAAATCCCTGTAACAGTCTTAAATAGTGAAATAGTCTGCATATTTCTTTTCTGAACTCATTCTGAATTTGACTCGCATAAATACGCGATCATACGTACGGTGACAAATTCTAAATAAAATACATGATTGTACGTTATCCTGCTCAGAATTATCGAGCCATGCTTTAATTTCCCAAAACATACATTCTGAATGTAAATTGGATGAGATTTATGCCTGTCATCGGGCAAACTCTGAACAACTACAATCTTTCTCCATGTATCCATCGTATAATGTGTCATTCTGCTTCAGCGTAGGTAATAAATGCGTAAATTTTAATTAGGAACGTAATCTACATACTGCGGAAGGATTTAATTGCTGTTTGGCATGAAAAACCGGTTAGCGAGATCCGTTCTGTTTAGCTTTTGCTGTATTTTGTTACGCCAACGTCGTTGTGCTGTCATAAATCTAATTTTCGCGGATAATTCTGCTCCCAGGTGTAATATTTGGGAGCGAACGCGTGAGCTTGTCTAATTACACCGTGTTTAACAAAAAGAAAACTGTATGATCGAAATTAAATTTGTTCAAGCTGAATCTGTACATCGTGATACTAAATTTTGGATCGCTTCACTTGCTGAGCGTGCTGAACTACAAATATGAAAAGGATTGGACCACGTTTCGCTCAAATCAGTCCAGCAACGAGTAAAATTCACTATCATCCATATTGTCTCAGAGTTTTCCTGAAATTAAGTATACTGTTCGAATTTCAAATTTACTTAAACGAGCACAGTTCAAGTAGTGTCATTTGGATTAATGCCCTTGTTGATCTCAAATGCGCTAGTTTATTTATTGCAAGTGCTGTATTGGGACATATATTTTAAATAAAATCACATTCCTACGACGTCAAGTATTAATCTGCTGGTAATTAGAGTGTAGAATCGGTGGTGTTTTTGATTAAAAATTTATTATATTTACTTAAATAGAGAAATTAAGGAAAAATTTCCTGGAAATATTTCTAATAGTTCTTTTGACACTACCCCCTGTGAATGAAGTATCAGAAATAAAAATTAAAAGCCACATCTTTATTAAGACTTATTTCAATGATATTTTCGTCTTTGAAATTAATAACAAGCAAAGCAATTATTGACCACTCATAGCCAATAATTCAGTTATCACTGGCACGTATTTAGAGCAACCTTAATTCGCGAACTTAATCCAATGGATACATTTGATAATACCGATAATGGCGCGCTTCGATCCGTGATTACCTATTAGGGATTATCGATTATACTTGTATCAGCTGTATGCCTCTTACACGCTCACACATAAGAGAGAAACTGTACGGAAAGCTAATTTGCGAGCGTATAATACCCTAACACGCGTGTCGTAGCAAATATAGGTGAAAAGCTTTCACGAAACACGTTTACGGCCATTCTCAAGCAATCCAGACCGGTATCACATACGCGACAGTTTCCGATGCGAGGCGATTTCCGCGTTTTCTGCACGGATGCTTTCTGCTGTTGCAATTTTGCAACGCCACGTTCTGCGGCACAGATTATAAATGTATTTTCAGGAACGGGTCGGTGACTCTTTCTTTGTGCCCGTGTCATTGTTTTTGTCGCACACTTTTAACCCCCCACATCTCCTTTCTCTGCACCCTTTTTTCTCCACGATTTTTATTGAAAGAGACGTTTATTTTGCACTTTTCACGCGAAAATATTCTACACACGCAAATGTGAAATACTCGTTTACTTATTAAATGAAATGCTTTCGCAGAATTTCCTTATTCTACTCTCTGGCGTTTTAAATGAATATTAAAAGTGCTTTTACTTGGGACATATGAACTTGATCTAATAAATAGGGTTGTTGTTGTGGTAAGTTTGTAATTTTTAAGAGAATAATTAATTGAGGTACGGAGGTTTGAAACTGACGAATGCTAAATAATTATATTTCTTCCGTTTAGCACGTTCGTTAAATCGTAGGGGAGACCGGGGCTAGTAGACTAATTTTTTACACATCTATTTTTTTATAAATCAACCATTGGTATTTTGTTGACTTACCGCATACCAAAAGTTCACAAATTTACTTGGGTATACAGGCTTAATTTTGAAATTCGATTTAATTGAGCCTAAGTTATAGTTTTTATTATATTTATAAGAGTGAGTCCAGTAAGTTAACAAACCCCGGTTGCGGGGCTAGTTGACATATATGGTGGGGCTAGTTGACTTGACATTTATTTTTAAGTTTGTAAGAAAACATAGCGGTATTAACAGAAATTCAACATTTATTTGCTCAAAATTACGTCAAATTAGGCCTATAAATCATCATCCCAGTCACAGTTAATGCACACATAATAGTCTATATTAGAACTGCTGCATTTTTCGTGAGCCCATCTGCTGCAACGTGTGCACTGCACCCAGTTCTCACCACGAACGCTATCAGTATAAGGTTCATTGCATACTAAGCATTTGGCATCATCTTTTGACACTGAGGACGATCAATTTTTCTTGAATGACGTGGATGGTGCAGGACATTCTTCTCGGAAAAGAAATTTTCGACCGTTTTTGGCTTTATTCTTTTTCGTATTTTTCTTCTCAATCATTTTGGTCTTACGTGGACGTTTCTTATTTTGAATGCTTTCTTTTTCTTGCTGTAATGCTTCTTTAATAGGTGTGTCTGTTATAAACGCTCGTGCCTTCATTTATGACTGTTTGGACTGCCCGTAAAGTAATATCAGCAGATGCTTTGCCATTCTCAGTTTTTCGTTTGTAATTTCTCATCTTGATTCCTGCAACAAATGTATATTAATAAGAGCAAAACTGGATAAAAAAGGCAAAAAAATAATTTCCGAGGTTACTAGACTAATAGTCAAATAACCCCACATATGCTTAGTCAAGTAACCCCATCCGACATTGCTAACATATTAGGTGTCGTAAGTGCAAACTTCCAAGCACCGGATAAAATAAAATACCGTAAATCATAGTCAATGCATCACACTTACACAATATATTCATGAAAAAAATATCAAGCTGTACTTACTGGACAAAAATACATAAATAGTCAAAACTGAAATATTTACTTACCGTCGATGTTTTTAAATTTTTTATTCCCACTGATACAACACGCGAGTTTCTACCACGGCGACACATGGAATGACTAGCTAGTCATTCATATGTTTTAAAATCGTTAATCAAAGCACCATCTATTCTATAATATAATAGTTATGGGGAATTAGTCAACTAACCTCATTAGCCAACTAGCCCCGGTCTCCCCTACTTTTATACTTTATATTGATGTTGTGGATGGATGTACGTAGCGACGAAAAATATCAGGGATTTCAATAGAATACATTAATATAACAGGGTGATGATGGTATCGATACAAATGTGTATTTTTACACCTGTTATAGTATAATTGTGACAACTTTGATTATACTATTTCTTTTACAAAACTTGCTTAATTATTATTTCCATTATTTTATTACTACTCTATTTTTACACACTCAAACTATGTCATTAAACATTTAGGCCACAGTTAATGGGGATTGCCACTCCTCCTTATTGCATCAGGAGTGATATTCGCCATTAACACCGAAGAAATTTTCAAATTAACTTATTATTTTATGATTTTCATTCCATCGATACTCTACATTCTGCTGAAGAACGTAGATTTTCGAGTTTTCACGTTGCAATGCTCATGCGAAATGGTGTACGTATAATTTATTACAATATCGACGTTATAAACGAGAAATTTTCCGAATCACATTACGTCGAACAGGATAACTGATCCGTTACTTCATTTATCACGGGATTAACTTTGCTTCGCATTAAATCGAATTTCCTTGTTTTCTGAGCCAGTGCTTCAATTTTCCAATTGAAATGCAATGAAAATACATGGACACATTCGAAACATAAAGAATCGAATTTTTTAATGCAGAGAAAGATCCATTATTGTCCAGTATAAATGGAGTACCGTAGTTAAACAATTACTGTTAGTCGATACTAACAAGTAAACATTCACTTATAAGGAATGGAGTTTCTCGTTTTGGAATATATATTTTTAAAGTACTCATAGTAAATAAGAAATCCTGAAAATTATATCTGCAATGGACCTATTTTACTCATGTTATCAATAACATGAGTAGGCTCGCGATAAAATATGAGCATAAGTACAACGCGTTGCAAAAATACGCAAAAATGCAATTTCTTTCCACATAGTGCGACCATATTCCTAAAGCAGCGCGTCTAAAAGGATTTTAATATTTGTAAAAGTCTTCAACATAATTATAATAATTTATGAACTGCAATATCCAATCCCCAACCTCAAAACTAATAAAGAGGTAGCAACTGTAATAATAACTATATTAAAAGATTTTGCTACCATTGCTAGTATTTATTATTTTTCGTTGTAGGTACCGTAAATTAGAATTATAATCTAGAAAATGACTAAATAGTAACTGTTGCCTTCTGAAACAATTTATTCCGCATATTTGGGAATAAAACAGATATAAATATAGCAGCCACATTGAACCCCAATAGTGCATTTAATAAAAGATGACAATTCCATAATTCGACCAATCGGCATATAACGGAGTGTGAATCGTTAAATTCGATATAGTTTACCCGCAGTAAATACACTTGGAGGGGCAGTAACGCTCGTTTGTCGGTTGCGGCGATTTCTAAGCCCATAAATACTGGGCCTGAACGTTCCCACGTCAGTAATCGTTGATCCGGATCGTCCCAAACCCCGGCGATTCGTTCTTTAACGGCCATCGTTGAAAAGTTATCGCAGAAACCAATTTACCATTAGCTTCCTATTCAGGCGTATTCATTAGTGAGTCTGAAAGGAAGCAGATTTCCAGAAATATCCTCGCTTGAGCAGAACATTATTTTTTAATTACTTGCAGCTTGAAGTTGCGTCGCATATTTAACCACCTCGACGCCAAATTACTGTATTAATATTAGAATTCAATTAATTAGTAGAATTAACACAGACACGTAACATAAACTCAGGCGTGTGCAAACTTTTTTAGTAATACCAAATTATCGAGTAACCACAGGCACATACAGTTTACTGATTAATTTAGTGTAGATATAACTTTGGTGATTAGTTGAAAAGTTATTATCAAAAGTTATTAATAAAACTGAATAAGATATCACGAAACGACACTCTGGAAACGATAAAACGATGAATAATTAATGAAGAAAATAATCCAATTAATAAAAACATATTAATAAGGAATCGTTAATAAATAGGACCAAAAATGAATGTAAATAATCGAAATTGCTGCATGTTGCACGGTATTTCATTTTTGCTTATAATCCTGTTTCTTTCAATAAACTCACCTGTCGTAAACGGCGAAAGAATTTACGCTTCACTCTAAGCCCGCTTTCGCTCCGTCAGACGTAACAGTACACACACTCCTGATAACGAGGAACTCTCATACACACACTGTTGAATCAAAAGTAAATATTAAGTCTCTCTAAACTATTGATTTACGTTAACTGAAGCTCCGAAGGAAACCGCCGATCACAGTTGATGGAGGAAGCCGAGCAGAATCGAGAAGTATGCGATAAATGGAAACAAACGGTGAGGAAAGAAGGAAGAAGATAGGCTTAAAGATAGACTGGAGGGAGAAGAACAGCGAGAGTGGAAAAGCAGAAAACTTGTTGACAGAAAGGTGGTAGTAATAATGGAAGGGCGTCGTCAGGGTTTCCGAGGAAGGGCGACAAGAGTCAGGAAGCTCGGGAGAGAAGAAAGGACACAAAACAAATCAATATCACATCATTGGAAAATGGTAACTTCATTTAGATTCCCCAGGAACTGTGTACAGTATATATTGAAGGGGAAGAAGAAAATACTTTTGTGGAAACTTTCGGTGAATTCGAATGAATCAGTTCAGTTGGTCATTCGCTTTCTACGGAAAATGTTGAGTTAATTAGTACATACAACTTTCAGCTGCAATAATATACCTAACGCCTTGCTTGCAATGCGATGTCAAATATTATCCCGAGTTGATCGAGTGAAACTAACTAACGAGTAATCTAATTGGCTCATTACAGCACCAAAACTTTCAGGAGTTGTATACAGATACATTTTGAAAAAATTGATTTCTAGTGGTTTGCATTCTGTTGAAATACAAAGTGCTGAGAACGCGGCCGAAAAGATTACGAAGAAAGTTACTTTTAACGAAGCTAGGTATGGAATTTTGAGCAAACCAAGTTCCGAGCACACACTTCGTTCTGCTGATCAATAATCAATAGATCTGGCAGAATTTGAAAATTCCTTATGTTCTCTGAATAGTCCCGTTTCCTTCGTTAATATATACAATATTTCTTGGAATATAATTCCAATTTTATTTCTTGGTTTTTGAAATCCATGAACCGCATCTCAAGAAACAACACGACATTTCAGGAACTTATAGCAATTCTTGGTCAAAAAGCAAGGTTCATTTTTTTATTTCATTTTGTAAATAAGTGCAATCGCTGAGAGAATTATGTTTTACATTGCTTGAAAGAAAAAAATGCTTACAATTAGTAGTGAAAGGCATATGTAATGCCAGAAGCTAAAAATGTTTAGTGAATAAAAAATTTATTTGCCCAATTTTGCTGCGGGAACAAATATGTACACCTCCGAAAAATGGAAAAGGACAACTACGTTGAAATGGAATTTGTAACAATTCCATCGTAGGTATAGATCAATAATTAATATTCTAAGAATTTTATGTATGGCAATGCTTTAGAAAGGTATTTAAAAATAAATATAATTAAATAGTAAATATTTTCATATGTCATAAACATCTGAATAATAGATCAATATATTTCTGAATATTAATATTAATTCAGATAGAATAATTATGCAAATTATTCTAATACACGAAAGTACTTTTCTTTAAAATATTTATTAAATCCACAAATACTCCAATTTAATTCCAGCATTTCTTTAGCAACTTCCTACACTTATTTTATCATAAACCTATAAACATAATTTACCCTATAAATCACCTAAATGGTGCATAAACAATTTAATTATCCCGAAGCAGCGAAACAGAATGTTTAAAACATGAGTGATGCATAATTCTGTACTTCTTTCTCGTAGTAAAATATTGTATCGACGTTACTATTAATAATATCGACACATGACCGCCACAGCTGCATTTACAGCAGCTTCTGACGGAGACTAATGAATTCCAAGGGAAGAAGATGAACTGAGAGAGTTCTGAGGGCATCGATTTACTCTTATTACGGCGAAAACTTGTTTCGGTCTGGTGGAGTACCGGTTGGTACGACATTCAGATGTCGATCAAAATGGATAGAAAGAGAAGAACCTGTGAGGATCTACGAATACGCGAAGCTCAGCAACCTGGCTATAGAATCTTGTTAATGGATAACATTTTATTTAAAAAAAATGGAAGACATTTTGCGTTGAAAATTAAATTTTATTTTACCCGATCCTTTCAAATTAATTTTCTTAATTTTATAGCTTTAGAAAAAACTGAAAAAAGAAATAACTGAAAATTTGACAAAAAATATTCGGTGAAATAACAGTATGGTTTTTCTCTATGTTATTGAGTTTTAATACAATATTGCTTCCAAATTATGTTTCAAAATAGAACATTTTTTAGTCCTCATTCTGGTCCACGGATTTTTGAAATAAAAAATATACCACAAATTTGAAATGCATTACTTTTTTAAATTTAAAAGGATTTCCAAGAGCATCGAACAGCCTTAATTTTTAGTTACTTTTTTCTGACGTTCTAAAAAATGATGGAACTTAGAAACAGATTACAGAAAAATAAATCCTTTTTCAAGCACCTTAAATATCTTGCGAATTAACACGGAAAAACACAAAATGCAACATTTGTTTAGGTTGCGAAGAATGTGAGCACGCATGTTGAAATAAAAATATTGCGACTTTTATAATTGAGCGTTTCCATCAAACGAATCAGATTCATATTTTTGCGATACATTCTTCTATTAAAACTACATTGCTAACAAATCTAAACACAATAAACGATCTCTTTCAGTAGTAATAGGGTTCAAGAACTAAACTACGTTAAACAAGTTAGTAAATTAAAAAGGATTGCATTACCAGTATATATTTTTTCAAAATAACATAGAAAGACTAAAATTCTCGGAGACCCTGCCTTGTGGAAAAGGTGAAACTCATTAAAAATTTTCAGATAACTTGGTTTAATTTAAATTTATAGCCCTACGTACGAAAACTCGTATCGTTCTATTCTCCTGGCAACTGTTCAACCATTTTCACGTATAACAAGACATTCCGTTGGCGCGCTGGCTTCTTTAATAGTTATAAATGTTAACGAAGCTCATTTTGCTCCGTATACACAACGAAGAATGCATATAATTTCTAAGCAGGAGATATGAGTTTCTTAGAAACGTATCCTACACAAAAGATACTTCTCTTGCCTCGGTCTAAAGAAAGTTTTGCTGAATCTGGTTTAAATACTTTTGTAAAAATGCATAATTTTAGAAACAGATATTGAAGTTATACGTAGCAACAACTATTTCTCATCATACATAGTCACTTTGTAATTTAGAAATTAAAGAAATCCTTGTTTCCTAAGTAGTTTACTTCCAATGTTTAAAATACTATATGTGTCGTAAATATACAGAGTGAACTAAATAATTTATTATTATTTTTGTTGTTAATTATCTGATTAAAATTTAATTATCAAGAACGCCATTATTTGGAAGAATCCTTAAAAACACATTTTTAAAATCTTTATACATCTTCCTTTTCTAATTTTAAAATCCATAGTGGTAAAAGTATTCTTTAAGGAGGAAATGTTTTCTGATCAAGCCTTTCACTCAAGTACTTAGTAAAAACGTGTCCAACTGAAAAGTCCGATGAGAAAAATATTTCTTTAACACAGCATGTAGATACTCCTAATCCTTATAAAAAAAAAAATAAAAAAAAGTATCAGAATAATTTTACACCAGAATCTCTGCAATTGCATTTCACCTCCTTCCTAACTCCTCGTCTAACGCGTCCAAGATCACGAAACGCCAGACCTTGAAACCACCGCCCCGCATCGCGTGCCAACATCCCAGAGACACCATTTAATCACAATGAAACGAAATCAGGCTCGTCTCACTCCGTCGCCCGAATATATTGCGCAGCGAGTGATAATTCTCTCTCGCCGTTTAATACCAGCTTAGCTGGGATGAAGGCCGTCCGTATGAGAAAGTTTCGCGCAAGAAGGTGTAGCAAACCTGCTGGAGGATGGTTTACATCCTCTAAGGGTGGCGGCGCGTGAGAGAATACCGTCTCGGCTAGGTGAAAGATGAAAGGGTGCAAGGGAGAAGTATTAGGCAGAGACTTATTCTTCTAGTAATTACTGCTAATAGCCACCCTTGAATGCCGGAGGAGCGAGACGTAGTGGGACTACATTATTCTATCTCTGTCCGGGGGAACCTGAGAGAATTCCGCGTCGGTAAACATCCAGACCATAAATTTTTCCAGGATTCCGTGGAATTTTCGCGCACTCCCCGAGATCCTTGTAGATGCTCGGTGACGCTTCTTATTACGTAGAGGGAACCGTTCTTCCCACCCCCAGTCGCCGAATTGTCGGTGCTCATCGTCCAAGTTATAAAGATAAAATTCATGAACGTCATTCAAGTGGTGGGTAATACTCGCGTGATGAAATGAGAACGAATTCGTATAAGGACAATGTCGGTTATTAGCTAGCTTGAACAATGCGCGCGAAGTCTCCTTGAGAAATAGGTTTGGAGAGAGTATTCGTTGGTACGGTTTCAGTGTTCGTCGTAAATTTAAATAAATTAATTTTGGTGGGACGGCAAGAAATATTTGAAGCAATGTAGGTATGTTACACAACATGTTCAGATCGGTCAAGGATTTTTCGTACGAGATTCTTTTTGTAGCTCACGAGTAGAAATTCAGATAAGTATAATCAATTTTAAAAATTCAAAGTGTTCCAAAGGATTTATAATACTTTTGTGATGTTGAATATCAGCAATAACGCTGATCAGCCCCTAGAAGATGACGCTCAATACGCCCGTGCTTATTTAACTAGATGCTAACTAATGTTGGATAGGGTCCAAGTTTCAATCTGATAAGCGATTCGTCTCGTTGCAAGTTTCAATATAGGATAGAATATAATGGGATATCTTTCGCGAAACTTTCTTGGTCGCCTTCCAAATTTCCGCGACATACTTACGATGTCCCCCAGAATTATTAACCTATTCGTATTTCGGGGATACGGACCCACCCCACCACAGCTCGGCCCGCGGATTACATAAATTCCGCTGGCTCCTTTCTGCCGTTTATGTTCCTCCGCGTTTTACCAACTCGCAGGATGTTGCAGACCCCGTTCCTCGCCAGTCTATCTTCGATCTCGCCCGTATTTCGCAAAAAGTCGGCAATTTGCTTTGGCCCGTTCACTCGTAAAATGCTGGCTGCCGGTGTGAAAATCGCCACAATAACGGCAACCCCATAGACGGCTCGCAATGTACGTAGCCCCCGAATGGCTTTCCCCCGTGATTTATGTCTCAACACTACCACGTCCTTATTCCCTCAGCTCGTCGACCCGAGGCTACCACTGATTCGCATTTCCACGTGAAGTAAACGTCTTGCTTTGCAAAATAGAAACAATTGAGTGCATTTCTTTTGTTTTCACTTCGTACGCCCGTGCATTCTTGATAATATCTCCAAAAAATGGGGAGCTATCATCGTTATAGTTTAATTCTGTGTTTATCATTCTCTTTTTCAATTCTCTTCTGCTTACAAAATGAACATTGAGATTTCAGTTTTTACATTGCACTTTGAGGTGCCAGTGTTCATGTTTCTAAATTGAATTAACGAGGGCAATAAACAGTAATGGAAACAATGAAATACAGAAAAGACAACCTACTTATTACTCTGTCCCGTGCATTTTCACTTGTTTTCATACTGCACATTTCATTTTTAATCTTACTATCCCCATTACTTCTTATTCGATAAATAATCTTAAAATTTGTAATAGACAATACTTTAAACGACGATATATTATTGTTTAAAAAATACCTACCACAGAAACATTTGTAACAAAGTCGTGTAAATTCCCAGGCTAAATTGGAACCCATAATTCCATATTTGACTTATATTATTAAACATATCGTGGGCTCGTTGATAAAACTGACCAAGTCCGTCATTCCATCCTGAAATTCAATAAAGATTAATGCGAGCAATTACTTTCTAACTGTTTTCCAACAATAGATTAATAAAAATTCATATAGGAAGAAGCTTACATATTTTGCAATATCTTTCAATTATTAGTTGATTTATTGTACTTGAAATTTGCCGACAACAAGCCAACGACATACGTAATTGTCAAATTATTCAATAATGCCCCGCATTATCTCTAAGACATGGCCCAAAGAATACAGTTCGAATGAGAATCCAGGTTCGTTTCGCAAGCTGTCCAATCCCCTACCGCGCAAGAGTAACGCCACATAAATTACACCGAACAAAAGGCGCAATTGCACGTCTGACGTCAAGATTCCGTCAATAACCCCCCGATAGAGGTGATGCCGAGCACAAAAGCGACGCGACGCAGTGGAGGCATCGAACAAGCCCCGAGTGGTTTGCTCTTGAACCCTATCGCGAACCTTATCTCGCGTCGTGTCGCCTTCAACATGCTCAGACGGCGGACGTGCGTTTCCATAAAGTAGAAACATCTTGCCTGGCTGGGAGCAGCGCGAGCCAGTAGGTGAGATATATTTTATTGGGCAACATTTCCCTGACAGTGTCGGCGTGTAGAAACAGCCGCAGAGAAGTATCCCATACGTCAGATGTATACATCCCCTCTGCGAAGTCCCAAACCCTCTCGGTATTCCACCCACATACTTTCTATTTCATTTTATTCCTCGGTCCCTACATCCTTTCACGTGTTCTTCATATTCCTTCTTCTTGCTTCCCCTTTCGCTGGTCCCCTTCCTTCCCACCAATCATTCTTTCTTTCCTTATCCAGCTTGTTAGCCTGTCCCCTATTTTTCCTAGTCCATGTTCCTTTTGCTCTTCCTTCTCCTCTGCTCTTTCCCTCGTTTCATCCGTTCATTTCTCTCTCACTGCTCACCATTTATTCCAAACACCCTGGTAACTGGCAGTATCACGGCCACAAGGTACAACATTCCCCTGGCCCACATTCATCACGCACGTTCCTGGGGCCAGCTCTTTATGTCGAGTTACTACTTCATAAAGGTAATGCCACTTTGTCGCAGAAAGAATCTTCCCCTTCATACTTCAGAGGCCAGCCAGTTTATCCTCTGATTGCCTTGAATGGTAATGCAGCTGAGCCTCCAGTGAAAAGGGACTTGATCCTCAAAGGCGAAAATTTTAATCCGTTTCACATTCCCCTTGCAAATAGTTAGTACTTGCTAAAGTATGAGTGGATACTAATCAAACTTCTGAGTACTTCTACCGGACAGCATCTGGACAAATATAGCCTCGGTTTAATCTCAAGGGAATATCTGAGATGGTAAATAGCAAGATCTCCCTCTGTGGGATTATATTGTCCGCGGCGTTTATACGTGTCTGATCCGCGCACTCGCAAGGAAACGTTACCAACTAGAAAATTCTGATTTTAATGAAACTTCGTATGAATGTGGAGCATATTAGAGTATGCAAGAGGCAATTTTTCTTTTCTATGGAAATTCACTTTGGAGAGGTGAAATCAGCCCTTACAGTTGTCGCGATTTTTCGTTTGTTTAATATAACTTTATTTTTAGTTTGGTGGTGTGATAGGGCATACAATACTGAACAATTCTTATATTTAAAGTTTTGTTCTACATCGCACCGGTACTAAAGTTAACTCACGCAATAAACGCGTTAATGATACTGACGTAACTTTTTCTCTAAACTAGATGGCATTAACAAGCTTTTATACTATGTACAAAGGAAAAGTTTATGTCTCTCCTTCAAGGAGCGATCAGAGTTTGTAATTCGAAGATCTGTTGCAATTATTACGAATAATTAAAAAATTGAAATGTGGTTAAATAAATTTGTACGTGTTTTTAAAGCTTCTGGTAATTTAAATTATTCTTATACCAAACGATTTTTATTTGATTTGAAAGGTGTAGGGAGAGATATATTCATTAGGGTGGCCCTTATTCATACGTGCCAATTTTTTTTTCGTATTTCTTTGCTCTAACCCCCTAATATGGTTCCATTTTCAGTATAGACTTGTCTGAAACTCCTTTTTATTTAACATTCTTCGTGCTTTATAAATGAAGACAACTGTATGTAATATTCACACCAAAGTTAAAGAAAGAAACTGAGTGGGCTCTAACTGATCCTTATTAATTCATGCTCTTCCCTACGATTTTTTCATAAAATGTACAATCCGCTTTCGTTAATCTTCCTTTTACTGGCTTTTTGTATTTCAAATTGGAAAGCTTTTACCATGATAGTACCTTCACACTGAAATAACCGCATCTCACAATACCGTACAAACACACAGCATTTCATATTTTTAAATGAAAATCCTTGTTACCCTTGCCACTATGTCTACGCATATAACAATGGCTGGAAAAAAATTGCACGACATTGAATTATGACACACGAATTATTTAAAGAGTAATCTCCCAAATCCTAGAACTAGGAAAAAATATATTTGATTATAGCGATTATACGAAAATTTTGCTCGCACGTCAATGATTTACAGGTGCTATCATTAACATCTGTAGGTATATTAATTTAAAATAATTATTATATGGTTAGATACACCTGCGAAAATATTTTTGGCCAGCTTTTACTATACGATAATGTGTATGTCAAGTTATGAGTTAATTCCAGGGATGGGCAAAAAATTATTCGTCGTGTGTCGAATAAAATTGCTCCGGGTTAAATTTATTAGTCGAATAAAGAAAATAACCGTATTCGTCAAATAATCTAAAGTTGAAGTAACTTTTATGTGATCCGTTATTTAAATAATTTTTTATTTAGTTAACGCTCAACTCTGGTTAATTCTTAATTAAAACTCTATGTTAATTTTTAAACTTGTCTCAATAAAATTCTGCAATCCTTAATTTTCTACTAATTTTTCCCTATTAAAAACTCCCCGGCACGTCATCAATTCGCGAAATATTATTTATAAATATTTGGAAGCGCAAATGAAAAGCTTCGCCTCCCCTGGATTAGGGTATAAGCGTAAAAAATACATGCAGTACATTTCTTAAAATAATAATCGTACACACAGCAACATTTCTTGTCCATAAAAAATACACAAACACGTATTATACATATTCTACATCTGTGATACAAACGAGTGGTACAACCTGTGTGGCACATAATTCCTTGGGCAAAAATAAATCGGACATGCAGAACAAATTCTTTTTGTATTATCCTTGCTTTTCGAGAAAATCGATTCTGCAAATTCGTAAGGTATGCACGCGCCTGACTAAAAATCAGCAGAATTGATCAGCAAATATGTTACCATCGTGGGTAAAATGACTCCTCAACTGAAATTATACAGGGTGCCCCAAATAAAGTATTACAAGTTGTATTGTTTCGAAACGTATAAGGGATGATCAAGGCAATAAAACAGCTTACACATTCTCCCCTATCCATCTTTAAAAAAAAATAAATACTTAAATTCTCCCTCATTCACCTTACTCCTCAGACCCGAGTTTCACAAATGGCTGTGTTTGCAAGGACCCCTCCTCAAGTAAAAAGCTTATCTCTAACTTCAATAAATTTCAGAAGCCTCTCAATTTCTTCTTGAAGCCTATTACTTTCAATTAACAATCTTCATCCAGTAATACCACCCCAATAAAATTCTCAAAAAATATCCAGCTCGTCACAAACTGTTCCCCGTCGAGCCACTTCCCCCAACCGTTCCCCTCCGTCAATCGAAACGTTGGCAATCGGTACAACTCGGCCCGCTCGTCAAACAGCTTCATCCAAGTTGCACGGATCGAAGCGCGTGCACAGGGCGGTCCCGTGCACCAGCGGCGGGCAGCTAAATAACATCCAGCCAGCCGGCTGCTAGACGATACAGCCGCTGTCCCAGATCGTAATATCGCTTTAATTATGTGCGCCGTATTTGCGCCAGGTCGCGTTATTAATTTCGTGTCCTCGCGAGTAGAGACTTACCATTACGACCTCGGGGGTTACGTCGGGGATCCCGACAACCCCTGGTGCCATGGCACGACGTCGACAAACCGGCTGGCAGCGGGATGGCGAGGGGGTGGGAACGGAGGATGCCGGGGATGGCGAAACAGGGTTGTTCGCTCTTCTCCCGGGATACTAGTCAGAGTAGGGGAACGGAAGGGAGGGTACGCGCGCGTGGTGCAATACATTCGCCTGACGCGGCGCACGACTCATCTTCGAGATGTTATTGCGCGACGAAAGCGCTCCGTCCTGCCGTATGCAAATTATTTCGGGCGGTAAATTAAACAGCTGAAACGGGGACGTAAATGCTACCCGCAAGATAAGTCGCCCCCTCCCACCACCCCAAACGTCGACGACGCCTGTTCCGCGGGTGTTACTTCCCGTCCCGACTGCACCCGTAAATCATCGCGTGCGAGTGGATTTTGATTGCGAGGAACGCCGCGCCGCGGCACGCTGATTCGCGAATGTATCGCCGGAAATGAGTTTTTCGGCGCCCCTGTCCGTTGTTTTGCCGGCGAACAATGGTGCCGAGGGGCACGCGGTTCACGGGGACACCCGGGGCATCCCTCTGCCCCCGATAACCGAGTAGCTTTATGGTCGGGCGGGGTGAATCTCTTCGTTCGTCGTCCGGGTATTTACGTATTCGAATGAAAGTATAATGTAATCACGTGTATTCGCATGATAAAAGCAACCCCGCTAGATACGATCGCGCGAGATTATGCACGGACCTGCGTTGGTAGAGAGCCGTGGAATGTTGCGGAACGTCTTCACTTTGTTTGCGCGAGCTTAGAAGGGAAACGGGGGAATTATAGGGGGAGGGGGAAGTTTGATTAAAAGTGGAACTGATAATAAAGAAGTCACGAAATGTTAACGCGTCAAAGGGTAAAACTTGAGCTTTCTTGGTTCTAGTCCCACTTTGGAAAACTAATTTCGAGCAAATTATGTTTGAGAAGGAGCAGTGTGTGTATGCATCACATTTATGTGAGGCATCGGGTGATAATGATTATATTGGCAGCTGTGACGGGACAATATTCTGTTTGTGAAGTGTGTTGGATGAAAGCAACAATTAGGGGAAAGCTCCTTACACTTTACATCTGTTTCAATTATATCAATAAAAATGGCTTCATGTTTATCATTAATAGCCGTTTTTCGTTAATATAATCGAAACTATACAATAGAAAAAAAATCCTTCCGTCATTCAGTAGATTTTTATATAAAAAGAAGCCCACAAAATTTCAAAAAGATTGGTGCAGTACTTTTTGACATATCTTGCTCACCGTTTTTAAAAAGGCTTCTAGGATGTCGTTTTATTTTTATTATAAACGTAAATATTTTTCTACAAAAATTACCAACTGTTCTTTAAATGTTGTTCTTTTAAGTGCAAAAACTTCTGTAAAAATATTGCTTCCACTTTTTAAAAAATAAAATCCAAACATTCGACTCTGGTAGCCACGATTTATATACACGTTACTGTTTATAATCACATAAAAATGTACAAAATATATACACTATCCTTTTCCAGCGCGATAAATTATATCAGTTTTACTCTGTCACTTATTATCAATGACAGTGGATTTGAAAGTTCTATGAAAGGTCTTAAACATATCAATAACAAACTTTTCCCCATTTCGAATAAATCCATACAAGTTTTGCAGTTTTCTAAGCGCCGTCTGGAACAAAATTTCACCAATTAAAACATTATCTTTCTAACTAAACTTTTCCATTCTAGCGTAGCATCGCTTGTGTTAAACACGGGATAACTTGTAGCTGTTCACTCCATAGCACTTCCTCTTTCCACGTAAATGTAATTCCCATACAACGGGCTTTCATCCTAACTTATTCGCCACGTTGGCTACGAAGCTTCCTGAAAATGAAAAAGCAGCGATTAGAAAAAGTAGTATAGACTCGAGAAAGAGATAGAAACATGGACTTCACTGTGTTCCGCCATTTCTAGTATGGGCACATTGCGTTGATCACAGGAGTATTCTCGACCTCGTGCTCTACTTTGGAAGCTGACCCTGGAACCATTTTCACGTTTACTAACATTTTGCACATTTCGAAATCAAAGATGTGGGAGCAAAAGGTACCTGCTGTGTTATTAGAATATATGACTGAACTCTCAGTATTATTACTTTGTATATTATAATCAGATACCTACTTGTGGTAGAGTTGAGCGTTATTCGAGTACGTTTTTATTTAAATTAAATTTCGAATAATAATCGAATAAAAGTGAAGTTATTCAAAAATATCGAATAGTTCTTTATTCGATTTATAATGTATTCAAATACATCGACGAATAAAATTAGGACGCTAACTGAGCAATGAATTCTGATGCATGATGTTAAGGGGCGATTTTTTAGTGGTTATCACGGGGATCGATATGCGGGAAGATGGTGAGAGATGGATGGTTAGTTCTCTGACTTTTACATTATTGATCTTTATCATATCTAACAAAAAATGTAGATGTAAAGGAAACCAAATTTAAAAATTTATCGGCTACGCGCATGCTCATCTGTTTGTTGATTTAATTTTTAACCAGTAGGTAAGTATACAGATTTTATAAAGTTGCACGGATAAGTAAATTTCGGTCAAATTGACCCAATATCATGTATTTCCGAGAAACTAGTACACAAAACTAAAACTCAGCTCATTTAATTATTAGGATTTAATATTTTAAGAACGTATTAAATTTCTACAATAAAAAAATCATAAAATGGAAAATTAAAAAAATAAAATTATAAAATTAGATATAAAGGTAGTTTTGTCAAAATAAAAGAGGAATGAGCATTTTTATCTCGAAGTTGGCTGAAAAGGACATATAGTTACAAAATAACACATACAACAACATTTGAGGATGCGACATTCATTTACTGATAAGGCATTTCACCTATTTTACTATCCAATTTACTGTCCGATTTTATTATCCAAGCTGCTAGCATATTAAACAAAAAGCTATTGGAAATATGTCGTCCTAGTTGTCGAATAAAAATTGTTGCTGCATTATGATAAAAAAAACGTAACTACTTTTTACACCAATCGTGTAATATATTAAGCTGGGGGTAGTAAAAGATCACAAATACACCATGTAGAAACAAAACATTTCTATTCAAACCAAATTACTTTCTCACCCATCAAATACAGCAGTCTAAATACAATTTACACAAATACGATAATTTAAAACTTCACATCTTGCAAATGTATATTACAAGATACATTCCACCGTGCATTAATAAAATAAATACTGACCACATATCATTTGTAACAATATATTCAAAAACAAAAGAGAAAGAAAAGCAGGAATGAAGATAATTCTCCATCAAGAAGGGAGGTTTACCAATCGATATCAATCGATATGTCTGAAAATTATGTGCCATCGACTTTTTTCGCCACGGACATGATGGCACGTAATACGTATCAAAGGTATCGGAAAGTTGGCTTCTCCGTCGTTATGTGCTACAGGCGTGCCTTTATCGTTACGCTGCTCATCGTGCAGGTGTAAATTGGTTACGGGGCCCAGCCAATAGTGGTCAGTGTCTATTATTTTTACAGATGTAATTTCTCCTTGTTTTCCAGACAGTTTGGTCGGCCATCTCGTAGAAAATGCGCCCGTGGATTGCGGTTACCGTGAAAAATAAATAATCCCCGGAGTCTCTTCCGTTTCTCGTTTCGTTCCGCTTCGCGTGTCTCGTGTCTGTTACATTTTTTTTTATCGCGATACCACCGTCATCTCGTTACACCTTTCCGGCTTTTCCTCTTCCTCCGCGAGCTTGCCCCTCCCCTCTCGCGACTCTGCATCCCCCCTGCCTGGACGTAATCTGTTGTTTTTGAGCAGCAACGGGTGAGGAATTGTTTGCTCGTTTATTGAGGCCCGGATGAGAAAGATACTTTAAGGTAGGAGAACAATTATGCACACACGATCACTCGTAGATTTTTTCACGGGAGACTGTTACGTTCTGATGGTCACATTATGCGTGTAGTGTTATTTGATGTACAGTTGAACTTCGATAACTCGAATCTCAAGGGAAGGGAAAAAGTCCTCGAATTATAGAGGTTTTGGCTTATCGAGTTTTCGAGTAAGAGATGTTTAGATGCCTTAGTGTACAAATATTCTATGCCCACTTTTAGCGTTTTCGAGAAAAACAGGTTCAGATATACGATGAAGAAAAATATTATTTTTGACAGGTGTATGAAGTAGATATAAATGTGAAGTATGTAGATATAAAAATAAAAAACTCAAATTTCCCCAAAAGTGGAGATACAATATTTATTTTGCGCGCTAAGTCATAGATATTTTCATTCAACATATTATATGTAGGTATAATATGCTTCTTTGAAGTAATTCTTATCGTCTTGTTGAAGTGTACACTCGAGCTGATATAATATCTCGCAGTTGATATCATTACAAGTGCACTTGAACAGTTCTGTTAATCGCATTAAAAAACACCGACGCATTATCCCTCAAAGAGTGAAATAAACTCCTTCAGCGAAACATGTTATAAGAGAGAAACTTTTAATCATAATAAATTCGTTGCAATGCATATTTATAAATATATTTCGTTATTCGTTACATTTCGTTAGACGAATTCAACAAATAAAGGTTTTTTTCTATCATAAAATCTTTTCCTCGTAAAATTTGCTAAATCAGAACGAAATTTTTTAAAAAATATTTAAAGAATGCATGAAGCACGAAATCGATGCATTCTCTTAGGCTCGGGTTAAAACGAAATATCTACACCACTGTCGCTACTATAATATCATCACACAGTTTAAAAGGGGTACTTCGAGTTCTTGATCAGACCAATTAACGAATAAGAATTTGCCACCACGACACTTCCGAAAAGTGACCAAACTTCCAAAACAGTTTAGCGCCTGTTATAGTGGCCCAACAACATCACGAACAGTTGTTTCAAACTTTACTTCACAACACCATGTGCTTCTATACCGTGGACGATGCTCCAGAAGTTTAAGCATCGATACGCTATGTACAGTGTGGCATAAAGACGTTTAATTGATTTCTCGTCGTACATTGTTATTATCGACCAGATTTTACCGCTGTAGTTGGAGCTATGAAACTCTAAAGTGAAACTGAATTGAAACTTGTTTATTAACATGGTGTTCACACATGCTGTCGTATGCAGGCACTACCCTATAGCTACCTACAAGAATATGTGATTACACAAATAATATGGGCCATTTTATGCAAAAGCCTTTTAATTAATAACACACTAATTTTTATCTTTAATAGTGAGGCACTAGATTATTGTTTATCGTGACTGTACTTATAAGAATAAATTCTCACCTGTAGTAGATATAGGACTATATTGTTTTAAACTTCATTTAATTCTTCATGGTCATATCGTCAAATATGCTCATCAATATACAGTTAATTATATTGTACTTGGGGAGGGTGATAAATTTCGTAATTATACCAACACATCTGAGATAGGGGCCTTATCTGACTGTATATATATACATGACCTGCTTGGATCATATTCGATATCACGGAACACCATCGAACACTGAAGTACATGGATACCGCATGCCCATGTAATTTCCGACCTGCTGAGTGTCTCACGGCTACCTGAATATACACGAGCGCCTTGGGTATCGCTAGTCGTCCTTTGAAATAAGGGTTTGCTAAGGACCTTGCCAAGGAACGAGGGAGTCGATGATGCCTTTTAATAAAGGGACTGTGACGTACACCCCTGCACTTAACACTCAATCCATGGATCGAAAACGGTTTATACAGGGTGGGCCACATAAAATGTTCAAAATGTTTCCAAAAAGAGAACTGCTTATCTATGCCTGTACAGGGTGTTTATAAAAATATGGGACATTTTTTCAGGATTTTTAACTGTATTTTTAGCAGAGTTTCAACGAACGTTTGCATCTGCTACTAATTCTGGGATCATTGAAACAAAACAATTGTGAAACGAAGACTTTCTGTTAACGCGGGCATAAACATTTTGTGTTTTTAAAAAAACAATTACAACCAAAAATGAATTAAGTGAAATTATTGTAGCAGATTAACTTTCAGAATGAAGTGAAGAATATTTTTAAAAACCTGTCAAGGAAAAAAGGAAAATGTTTACAATTTCTTTGTTATTCTAATGGAATTTTGGTTGTAATTAATTGATGCCCCTAACTAATTGTGAATGTTAATTCTGGTATATCAAATATATGCAGTAAAAAATGCTGTCGATTTAATATAATAATACTTTAATAAAAAAAATGTACTGTTTAACATATATAACATATCTAAAATTATTGAATAGTGAGCGTTGAAGTCATTTGGTTACACGATTCTAGAATCATTTTAAACTATATATACAGCCCATTGTCATAAATGTAAAGAAATATTTTAAATTGAAACAACCGTTTTTTCTCAATACGTGATACGTAACATTGTAATTGTAATATAATAAAATCGTTGCAAGATTTAATTAATTCTACGCGTAATAATGTACCGGGTGCCTTTTGGTACTGTTTAGCTGACATCTAATTGCGGCAATGAAATTGATATATGAGCAATGCTCTGAAATGGAACTCAACACAGAGTTTCGTACTTATTGCACAGAAAATCTTCATTATCTCGAACCGAGAGAGAGTTCAGGTCGCAAGTACATATAACGAGCTCATTGTGAACAAGTTTCTTGGTCTAAGACACCTTGTCAAACTTGAGCTTGTTCTCAATGAGTTTTCCAAGTTTCACTCCACCGTGTTCCAGCGAATTCGAATCCTCAAGACTCATAACTGATCCAACTTATTACAACCCATCTTAACGGAATAGCTTGAAACATAAAATAGAAATATTATGAGGATATTAACACGGGGAATGATGTCATCTGTTACCTGGATGATTTTTTTACTAGAAACAACTTTAATTTAATTAGTTTATCCATAGCAAATGAGGCACATGACCTAAGTAGCATATTATTAGGGCGAAGCCCTAATAGGATGTAATACGGAAATCTCGCTGGTAGGAAGAATAACCATTTCATAATTACCTGCAAATTGACTCAAGAAGAGTTCAACATGCCATTCACGCGATTGCAATCAATGAGCGAGCCGCCGTTAACAGTTCACTAGACACAAGTGCTAATTTCGTCTTTAAACCACGTCATTAATCAGCTTGGTCTAGTTACGCAACTTGAATCGGAAGTTCATCATGCGCTACTGTGCATCTCACAACACTCGTGAAATCATTATGCCAATACCATATGTGCGAAAGGAAAACGCAAAGCTCTAGAAGCTGCGAAAGTAAAATGATTGCAAATATGACAAATAATTTTTTATATCGGTGCCTATGCTTACTATTTATTATATAATTATTTGCACTGACTTCTTTCATTAATTATTTTCAAACTGAAAAGCGAATGATTAACTTCCTTAGGCTTCCAAATAAATAGAAATATAATGGGGTTGTCACTTTTATTTCTAAAAGGCTTGTACCTATGTACCTAAGTGTTTTATATAAATTTCAGTAGCTACAGGTACCTAGTGTCTTCTCGCAAAGTATTATTTATTTACAAGTTACCCCACTGAATCAATAACATGTCTGGAATTCCTGAACCCTTTCCAAGTCTCCAACTCCAGTACACACATCAAGTCTTTTGCGTCAACTTTAATCAGAAATTCGTCATAAATATGCAGAGCATCTCGTGTTGCATATTTATTTCGATGCATTACGAAAGTCGGATATGAATATGCGTCACTCAACAAACCTGAAATACCTTTGGTATTTCTGTTTAACCTACAATCGCTGTAGATTCGATAGTAATAGTAGCTATTAATATTTATATGGGAGAGAAGGATGAGAGCGCTATAACACCAACAAATTTTAAGAAAATAGATGATGTACTTTCAACAAACAGAATGATTTTCGTGAAAGAAGAAACACCCTACAGATTAAGTCATAAAATTGTGGAAATGGTCAAGGGCCATGAACAACAGCGGTGGTGACAATCAGCAGAGTTCTATATTACACAATGATCGATTTCTCCAAACGGTCAATTTGAAAAACAGACGTAAGTATTAACCTTTCAACGTCAATGTTGATCTTTTATAGTTAATAATAATCGACTAAAGGTGGCCATCGTTTTAGGCGAGTACCCTACATGGCAAAATAAGACGAAAATCAAGAATGACAAAATTTCGGTTGAAGCTTCGTTTCAGGGTTATTAATTGTTGAAGATAAGCGCAAAAGGCGTCTGACACGAGGGACTTATACTACTGCCGGCGCGCAGTAGTAGTTACCCAGGTCACGCACGGCGAGGACAGTAGTCTAAAGTTAAGTCTGGCGTCAGACGCTTCTTACGCGTATTTTAACAATTAATAACTCGGAAAGGAATCCTCAAACGCAATTTCGCCATTCTTGATTTTCGCCTTGATTTTGCCCCCCAAAGGGATTCCCATTTGTAGTCGAGCATTCTGTATAATTAATACACACCAACACAACTATATTTTTAAGATATCACCACAGAAAATCTTCTTAATAACTGTAAGTTTTCGGTGTTTGAGAACGACTTATAGTTCAATATTGCTTTTGCACCTGGGCGGCCAGCAACACAAGAACCTTCCTGAAAAAGAGTCTCCCAAGAGTCATTGGGTCCGAGTCCCATCGCTCGAAGTTCTCTTTTTCACCTACATTATTATCTTTAATATCCAACAAAAGTAGAATGCTAAAGGGCATAGCATAAATAATATAAAAAAAGAATTGCAAAAGTTCGAATAACAAACTATAGCAAGCATGAGAAGTATCGTGTTCTTGAGCGTCCAAGAACCCCAATGCGCGATACAGACGATCAACAGATCGGTTGCAGTCTGCACTTCCACTCCATATATTGTTGTTCTCCGACCAATAAAACTCAGGCTGACAATCTGCCGGAGCCGCTAACAAATGGTAACAGATAACGGATACGAGAAGGGTCACACCATCGCGAACGATAAGGCGGAACGACAGTGACGAATAGGCTCCCGCGAAGTTCCGCGAGGCTTCCGGGAGCGCAATTCCATCGACGATGCACTTGAGGCCGCTATCATGCATGGCCCAGAGCAATTCCAATAGGCGATCCATTATCTTAAGCGGCGTCGGCTTGATCGATTCGCCCCTCCGCCCTTTTTACAACACGGTTCTTCGTCTACCGAAAATACCCCGCCACCGTTCCCCTCCAACCCTCTATGCCCACGAAACGCTGGACTTTTTGGCGCAGATCAGCAGATTACCAAAGCACCAACATCCATTTACGAATATTGTACTTTCTATGTAAATTCCAGCCCTCGTCGCAATGCGGAATTGCCGATATTAGGATTAATCGCCGCCAGGGATGGCCATGAGTATGCGGCTATCGGGATTTCATGCGCCATTCGACGACGCTCTTTTTCTTCTACTTTTTATCTACGGGGGAAAATAGCTGTTTTAGGTTGGGATGATGCACTGCCGGCGAAAAGGCCGTGAAATACGGATGCAGCGAAACATACGATGACCAATACACATTTTCTGCGGTTACTATATTGGAATTTTGAGATGAAAAATTTGCAGCGGGGGCTGCTGGAGAACTTGTAATTGCGAGCCTGGGGTTCTACGTATTGCCAAACAGAGCTGGTACAAGTGACTCTGGGTATTTTATGAACGGCGTAGAAGGGGGCATGCACCTAAAGAGGCCTGAAAACTGTCGTTCTTTTAGAATTTCTTTTTCACCCGGCGTTGGTAAGGTGGGGAAATGTAACAAGAGTAGTAAGCTGGGGTCCCACAGACCCCAACAAATAATTGTAGTGTATTATACAATTCCATATCTTGTAATTGATATGAGATTACGTAGTGGCGTGATATTTTACAGAATAAAATCGCAGATCTACCAAATTAAATTTTTATTACCAAGAAATACTTAACTAATTAAACATCTTTAATTTTCAACAGAAATTGTAGTTTATGGCGTCGAGTAGCTGGTTAGGGAAGGTGAAGCTACACTGAGGCACGATTCACTGCAACGCGTTGTTAGAAAATAGTCAATTTAAAATTTTTGGGGTCTGATAGACCCCATCTTACCAACGCCGGGTTAAGAAAGTATTAACATTATTGCACCCACAATTTTTTTTAAAAAATATCCTAATTTATTACACACATTTGAAATCATTTAATTACCTTAGTTTCGTAAAAAATACAAGGATCCCTTTCAAAATTTCACAGAATTAAGTTAGCCATGGACAAAAGGCGCTGGAAACGTTGTATACTTTACGAGAGTACCCCACTCAGATGTCAAATATTCTGGTTGCAGGTTGCGGCAGCATAGCACCAAAATCTACATGGGGTAAGATCGCAACCATGGGTTACGCCAGCCTCGGGATCCCTTTAACCCTGGTCTACTTGTCGAGCGCTGGAGGTCTGTTATCTAGGTGCGCCAGAGGTGTTTTTACTCGAGCTCTTTGTTGCTGCCTTTGCTCAAACTGCGGCTATTGTTGCTACGATGAAAGACGAATGGAGGTGAGTAGATAAATACTAGGTACTATAAAACTACGCTGCGACAAGCGTTAATAAATGTAAGCTGAATGATTGATATGGATGACTGTCGACTACACTGCATCCATACTTTGCATTTTATACTTGTAATATAATTCGATGACGGGATTAAGAGGACTTATTATTATTAACTTATTACGAAATTACCAATCGCTATCTAAGAAAAGTGATTTTCCCAGAATGTGGGGTTAATGTGTACGAATACATATATATATAGTAAACAATTCTTAAAAAGTGCACAATTGAAATTCTATAAGTATGGTCCAGTTTTTTAAGTTGCAAATTTGATAGGTTAAAAACGTAGAGAAAGGGATGCTTACAAATGTACGTATACATGTCCAGTTTTATCATTATAATGAGTAGACCATATATTTGTTAAGCTTGGCCCTTTATGTTATAAATAACACTTGAAAGGTTTCTGGCAAATGGGAATTCAATCTGACTACAAATGAAATAAAAAATGGCTCTTCTTTCCCACGCACCAATTCATCACAGCAACATTCTTACCCAGTGGCGGACTGGCCAGGGTACGAATTTGTCCGATGTTGAAAAATATGTTGAAAACATTAATGACCTTTTAATAGCTTGAACATATAATAGAAGTTGAATTACTATTTTAATAAAAGAAAATAATAAAATCATTTTTCGAGGATACTTTATATTTAAGAATATAATAGATGACTCTGAGAAAATAATTCTGATTCGAGTTACGCACAATATAGATTTATTTTACAGAAATTTTAATTGTACCTTTTTGCTACTTATTCATCTTCTGAACATTTTATTTTGTTCTTATAAAAATTAGATAATAGTATTATAGTTATAGCCGAGCCCCCTTTGTCTCTTGGCAAGCAATATTTTTGGACCCACTTCGCTACTGTTCTTACCACATAATTAAACTTGACTGTCTGTACATTTAATATGTCTAAAACGTCTATTTATATATTTCAACAATACACGGTTATTTCTTGCTTCAAAACCTTTTAAATTCCCGTCTCTTGTCCCCTTTTCGATCAAGTAATTAGACGATTGCTCCCGATACTCGTTCCCCTGAAAAGGAGTGTAGTCAGCCGCGCCACATCAATCTTGTCGGGGCACATTTTTGAAAACGACCCCCCAAGTAACGCGCGAGAGTAGTGGAAAATGATTCTGTTCGTAAATCGATCTTAAAAATTGCTTTTAAATTGGCATGGATACAGGAGAAAGAGAGACGAATGAGGAAGAAAAGGCAACAGGAGGAGCTGGTGCAGCAGCAGCAGCAATTGCAGCTGCAGGAGCCCTTTTACGTCCGCGCGAACGCGTCAACGTTCACGAGCACAGTGGAAATTAAGGCCAGCCCGAAGGACGAAGTGTCGAGTCTTGGCTCCGGTGACAGGCCCAACGTTACTATACTCGCACCGATCAGCATTTGTCTGGGAGCAATGCTGTGCTACATTGTGGCAGGTGCTTTCACTCTGCACAAGTTAGACGGCTGGTCCTTTGTAGGTACGTGTAACAGAGAGCGGCAATTCCCGCAGAACAATTTCACCCTCTCAAAAGTGTATCGCATGTGACTTATTAACCGCCAAATGATACGCATAAAAAAAATAACAAATTATCAGAATAGGTAAATGCAACCTCCGCTGATGCTTGTGATACGCTTTTAACAGTTGAGGATGTTTTCGAGATATTAATTTGGAAAGCCTCTTCAACTTTTTTGAAAATATTGCAGATAACTTATTCAGGCTTTAAGAGAGGGTTTTGGTCTCTGGAGTTGAAAAAATTGAAAGCCTTTTTTCATTATTTAGAGTGCATATGTTGATAGGCGATTTTCGTGAGACCGTGCTTTTCAAATTGCCGAAATAAATATCTCGCGACAAAATAAACATACCAACTTGGTCTTTCCATTTTTTAAAAAATTGGATGATGAACCTAAATCCCGTTAGAAATTTACAAATCCAATATATTTCCTACAAACAATACCTCTGACTTTAATTAAAGTGCAGCGGTTTTATTTATCTTTGACGCATTGTGCTGCACTGAAGTTCATCCTTCAATAAAAATGATTTCTATTTGAAAAATGAAATGTTCAACTAGGTCGGTTTAATTATTCGAGACATACCTACCCCATCAATTTGGAATTATTTAGAATCTACCAGGGTGGCAGAAATTAAATCTTTTTCCATAAATGAAACTATTGCTAATTAAACTTATTTTCCATAAACAAAACTCTTCACAAACAAAACACACATCTTTCAACAACCTAACCAGAACCCGCCCTTAAGTAATTCATAAAGAATACAAGCTAGATTTTATGTGTACGATAAGAAGATATTACATGTATCGCTCAGCTAAGTTTCCTGTTTCGTCCCCAACTACAGATGCAAGCTACTTCTGCTTCATGAGCCTGAGCACGATCGGGTTCGGCGATATGGTTCCCGGTTCCTATCCCCGCCAAAGCCTTTACGAGTCACGGAACGTGACCATTTGGTTCTGCTCCTGCTACATAATGTCCGGAATGGCCCTGACGGCAATGTGCTTCAACATCCTCCACGACGAGATCGTCCACAGGCTGAGCCATCAGGTGGAGAAGTCGGAGCCGGTGAAAGCCAGCCCGAGCGTGGACGAGCTGTCGACGGACCCCTTTGCGCTGACCTCGTGACAATTTCCGTCTGGCAACCTGTGCCACAGGAACGGCACCGATGAGAATGACATATGTGGAACAGAACCGCCCACCAGCCTGTTCGCCCACGAGAACGAAATCAATATCCTAAAGGACTCTTTCAATCAGGTGGACGTCACTAGGGACTGCAAGCCGATCCTCAAGCTCGAAGATCACGTACCGTCGATTCCTGGTGTTTACATGTTGCCGAAGGTCGACGAGGAGGCTGAGGAGAACACCGAAATGTAAAACTCTCTCTCTCTCTCCTCGCGCGCGATTGATTTTAAGGTAACGAAGTGAAGGGCAACCTGGTGAACAGACACGTTCGAGGACGCACCCGCGGAACAGTAAAACGTTCTCGATCGATAGGCACAGGCAAACGCATCGTGTATGTTAAGAATAGAGAAGTAATCGTTCTATCACAGTGGCATAGTGTGCGCTACGGCGAATGACGAGGGAATACTCGGAGGCCATTTCGTTGGTTTCGTCGTCGATGGTAGTAAGCGACAATTTTTAGTGTGTCCTTTCATAAATTGTCCTCTTTTTCGAAACGGAACTATTCGTTTTTAAGCATTCGACGACCTGTTTCGTTTGGAGAGATTCGTCTAACGAATTGGTGTGTGTGTGTCAGCGGTCGATGGACTGTTTTCGTGTAGAGTCTTCGAGGTTCAATCCTAAACCGCACAAATTAAAATCTAGAAGGGAGCATTCTCATTGGACACGAGAGATGCAGGATTTTCAAAGAAAGTACGCATTCGAGCAACGACTGATAATAGGTGGAATGTCGTTTCCGAGGTTAATGAAGCGGAACTTTTCAATTTCGGGCGCAATTTTTGCCGCGAACGACGATCGAATATTTAAATTGCAACTTCTCTGCGAGCAAACTGTGAACACTGAATTTTTAGAAAACTATTTTCCAACCGATCCTCTATTACTTTTGCGGCCCGTCGGGGATGGTTTGCCAGGGAGAATTTTCGGATTAATTATTATCGAATTATTTCTTAACTTTCAATCTAAAAAAACAATCAATCGTTTGTAGTAGAACATTGTTCGTATATATTTCTCTTCTAAGAGGAGTATACCTGGCAATGCAAAATATAAAACACTTTATTATTTAGAATAATACACATCATTAATAGCAACTATCAACATTTAGTTTGTTTAGTAAAGGAACCAAAGAAGTTATGCAAAAGGAACACAGCCTAATTTCGCGATAGTGCACTCATTATTGTCACACTTGACAAAGTCAGTAATGGTACTACGCAAGTTCTCAGTAAGACATCTTCAAAATACACAAAGTGTCTCCTAAATGTTCTAGGAATTTCCTGAACTTCCTGCAGACGTTCCTATGTTAATCCAAAACTACTCTTAATGAACGTTCTCTCTGTATTGCTCGAATATTAGGTCTGTGCTTTCATCTAGACTGTTGTCGAATGTGAGCACAAGTAATAACAAGGAGAATTACTCTGCAGATGATGTGTATAAAATAATAGTGTTCGCACACGACATTAAATAAAAGGAAACATATTTACGAATACGTTCCACATTTTCTAATAACAAGAAGAAAAAATTACGAACATTTTCTACTTCCCCTTTTATACGTTTGAATATTTTTTTCAAACAGAAAGAAAGAACAGAAATAAAGGAAATTCGATAAATTGTTTGGTTTCAATCGGAGATGACATTCTAACTTACGATGAGACCGGCTCAATGTTTCTACACGCCTACTAACAATTAGATAGAGACTTGTAACAGTATGTATACTTCCACATTTAAGCACTCACAAGGTAAACACATTCTTGTCTATAACACAACAAAAACGATTTTTGCGTCTAGTTTGTAAGATGGAACGTCTACAAAGCATGTGTATACACCGTTCTTTTTCGTATTAACCGCTTCGTTCCCTCGGACGTGTTATGCGCGACGCTGATACGGTTCATGCGATCTCACAGACGACATATCTCGCATATCATTATTAGATTAAAAGCTTTAATTCGAAAAAGTGTAAATTCCGGAAACGGTATGGGAAAAGTAAAAGCATATTGTTTTCAGGACAACTGGAATTGATTATTCTTTTGTGTGATATAATTCATAACATGGAGTTACACATAATGGTCGATCGCAATTTTTATAGTAATATTTTTTTTTCTTTTGCATCATGCACAATTGCTTCTCATTGATTCTCATAACATAAAAGCAAGCTAAGTGACCGCGGAGCAAAAACAATCACGTCACGTGATAACTCGTCTGTGATCTTATACCAACAGTATCGGCATCGCGATATAACACGTCCGTGAGAACGAAGCGGTTAAGCTCGTCGATAAATTATCCACATGCCAACAATTTCTCGAAGTGCTCGACGCTGCTTGATAAAAGCGTCAGCTGCGAAAATTAGTATGCCGTCGAATAAAAAACAATACATTTTTAATACATGAATATCGATAAGTACGTTTTATAAGAAGTGAACGTTTCTGAAGGGAGGAAATTATGTAAGTGTTTTATACTTGTAATCGATTGGTGAATTTACAATCTTTTAACGTGACGTTAACTTTTATACACGCCCACTTTTATTCTCGATTTTTCTACCTGGAACGTTTTTGTATTTCACCAAGCTTCTGACGATTGTTTATGCAGGCTTTGCAGACCACATAATACTTTCGACGATAAACAATTGTCAGTCGTGATAATGCGAGCGATTATTCTCTGTGTGTACATCAGGCAACGCCCATCGACTAGACGCCGAAATCAATGAAACAAAAATCACATTCAAATTCTGTGCTCAAGAACAATAACTAAAGTACTGTTACGGATAAGCACTAATCTTTAAGAGTGTTGCATATAAAAATATCCACACTGTTTAATATCGGTATTCGTGATAGAATATGAGATTATGGGGTGCGAAGTGTATAGCTGTGAGTTAATTGTAAAAATATCACTTTCGTCGATGCAGAGCAGGCTTTAAAAGCAATGCGAAATTATCAACTCACCCTCTTTGTAATAAAAAAATTCTTTCATGTACACATTCCTTTACATTCCTTTAATTATTCATTTTATACGTCTTATTGCTACAGTTCATTGAAATCCATACAGATAATCAACAGCACGTACTATTATTTATTTAAACATACATATGACCATTTCCAAAATCGTAAATTATTTAAAATCAAACAAACAACGTACTCTTATATTTATGTTGCACACGTCTGCTCCACAATAGAAGACCTGCAGCAAGAGGGTCGCAGCACCATTTTTGACATTTTGTGAGTTATGACGTGAAATATACGTAAAAGAAAATACTACATCGTTTGGTGCACGTTTCATGCAAATCCAATAACAAATGAGCGATTTATTGCGAGTTTTAAAAAATTGCTCCAGATTTGAAAAATTAGTCAAAAATAAAAATAAAAACTTACCGACTCAATAACTACTACTTGTTGTTTACAAATATATATTTTTCAATTAGTGTTGTCTTTTTAAAGTTAAGTCAAAGAAATAATATTATAAGCAGTTTTGTCTAATTTACATGAAGCTGATAAAGATGGAGTTACACCCCTCTTACTGCAAGGTCCTCATTTGCCTACTCTTTAATTATATTTTTCAGCAATGAAATTATTTCATTTTACACAGGATCTATTGATCCACTACACAGCTATCTTTAAAAAAACTCGCCCAAAATTGATTTTCCACGTTCAAGAGTGGACAGCTTGCAGCACAAAACCCTAACGAAAATCAAATTCGTGTACCGCCTGCTCTGTGCAACCGACAAAAAAGCCGCGTGCAGTAGCGACCTAAAGAAGTGTCCCTTTTTCTGTTTCTTGTAACATATCATAAGATATAAGCGAATCAAATGCTAAGATCCTTTCACGTGAAAAAAAAGAAGAGGAAATGTATGCCGTTCCAATTTCGGGGACAAGCGTCGCCGAACCGCAGGTTTCGGTTACGTAGCAAACAGGCGTGTGAGTTTCGCGTGGTGTCTAATGACAATCGATATTAGCTTGAGTAGTCGCTGGAGTTATCGTTATCACTCGATTGGTGATTCGATGAAGGGTCGTGGCCGTTAACCAAGAACAAACTTTACGCTCGCACCAGACCATCCAACCATCGATCCAACCTAGCTGACCGAGCAAACTTCCTCACACTCGTTCCATTCATATCGAGAGAGCATACGCGCACCTCCAACGCCCACGCTTGGGCAATTTACCGAGGAAAACCACTTGCCATTTTTCTTTGATTCTTATAACGTTTCGACGCTTCGACTGCAGATGGTCAGACGCATCGAGGATTATATTGTGTTCAATGATTCAGCGGAGGAAAGTGATCGTAAAGCGACGTCAGATAAAATGGATATCGATTACGGCCTTTTTTTACCCAACATTTCGTCAAATTTGATGAGTGAAGGAAAATTTCTCGGAGGAATCTGTTTCAAGTCTTACAATCAATAAAATCGCGAAACTGCGGATGGTTCGATGGGTAAGAGATAAAAATTTATACGACGTGCATAATTTAATACCAAAGAGTAAAGAATATGTGAGATTTCTGCACACAGAAATTCATATGGGCTGACCAAAAATGGCCAATTTCAGTGGTGGACCTGTTTCGCGGATACTGTGTATAGTGATGGGACTCCGGAGTCGATTCCAAGCTCTTCGAATCCGTCTGAGCATCAGGCGACTACTTCGAAGCGCTTCGAACATGATGAAACTAGCACCAAGAACGACGTAATTCCTATCAGACTATTTTTAACGAAGTCAGCTTCAAACGATATAATTCAATTTTTCATGGAATTTCCTTCATTATGGTCGGAATTACGTCGTTCTTGGTGCTAGTTTCATCTGCAAAACATAAGGAATCGATTGGCGTCGTTTTCGCAAAGATCTGATGAGAAATTCTAAAATCCTTAATGGTATTCAAACCCCTTCGAGGGTCGAAAGCCATAAAATTTGATGTTTAAAATTTCTGTAAATACGGGTCCGAAAGAAATTCGAGACTTCGGAGCCGATCAAGACTTCGAAGCCGACCAAGGCTTCGACTCATGTTCGAAGCGCTTCGAAGTAGTCGCCGGATACTCAGACGGATTCGAAGAGCTTGGAACCGACTCCGGAGTCCCATCACTATACACAGTATCCGCGAAACAGGTCCACCACTGAAATTGGCCATTTTTGGTCAGCCCATATGAATTTCTGTGTGCAGAAATCTCACATATTCTTTACTCTTTGGTATTAAATTATGCACGTCGTATAAATTTCTCAGCGTCGGTGCAGATTTGTAAAAAAGGTTGCTGCGAAATTCTTTGTAACATCGAAAATTAATGGTAATTCTTTTGCATCAACATATTCTGCTCGCTGAAGGACAAAAGGTCTAAAAGGAATGATATGTCGCAAACGTTGATACAGTTGATAAAATTTTGATAGGGATGCCATTAGGGAAACCATTATTCACGTTTTTCAGAAAACGGTGCGTTTGCGGCGTATGGTTCCTTTTAGACTCTTTCTCCTTTCGACGAACAGAATATATAGATGTAAAAGAAAGTTAACATTAATTTTCAATGTTATAAACAATTTCGCAGCCAATTTTTTTTACAAATCTCCACCGATCCAGAAGCGTAGATTCACCCCAGAAGACAGTGACTGTCACATTTTTAACACCCTGTACATACAATTACATTTTTTCTTTCCTTGTCGTCGAAATTTGAAAATGTTTTTTCAAATGTTTTTCCTCTATTTCTCATCCTGGCATTGCGGAAATTTGTAGAAAGTAATTTTCCATTTGACAAATCCGTGTACAAGACATAATAACTGATGAAGAAAACCCGTTTCTGTGCGGAATGGGCGTATAATGTTATCCTTGGTTCCAATGCGAATTCCCATCACAGAAACTCCTATCACGATGTTTCTTATTTTATAAGATTTTCTTTCCGCGAGTCTTCTGATCTCGCCTCCTTGCGTTCTGGTCTTGTCTCTTATCCCCCAGGGAAATATGTATAACCGTGTTCAAAGCGTTCGTCAGCGGCCGCGAAAGTTTAGCGCAACAATTTCAGAAGAATAACGTCCACTGGGATTCTGATTAGTAGATTCTTGTTCCACGTACAGGAGAAAAAATCCTTCCTCTATCTATCAATTTTATCAAATTCTATTTAAATTCTATTCATCATTCTATTTTGCTGGTGAAAAAAGTCAATTATATTATCACAAAATAGTGTTCGACCATAACGAAAGGCTTACGGCGGTATTGGGCATTAACTGAATAAAACATTATTTAAATAACGGATCGAATAAATATTACTTTAACTTTAGATTATTCGACGAATAAAGTTAATTGTTTTATTCGTCGGGTGTTTCAACTTCAGCATTGAGTATACTTTCCCATTTTAACTTTAACTTTAACTTTAACTTTAACTTTAACTTTAACTGTAACTTTAACTTTTCTTGTAACTTTAACTTTAAGTTTAATTTCAATTTTAACGTCGAATAAAGTTAAAGTTAATGTTAAAGTTAAAGTTGAAAAATTTATTTGACGCTCAAGTTGAAACGCTCGACGAATAAAAAAACAACACATGACGAAGAATTTTTTGAATTTTTATCCGTTATTCGAAATTTTTATTTAATTAAAAAATTTTATTTAATTAAAAATTTCGTAAGCCACATCTGGGCGATATTCTCATTTACTTAAATATTTCGAACATCTCTGACTTACGGTTATTTTTCGTGCCTGTATGAATCAAAGAAGCGACTAAAGTTATAATCCCGAGAGCCGACAAGCCGTATAAAAATATCGATTTCGTTGCGTCAAAGAAAATGGCCACGGCTACCCGAGTTTCAGGAAATACGAAGCACAATCGAAGAAATAGAAGAGAACGTTTGTCGATTGCTCAAGCAAAAGATTGAGTGGAGCATTAGACGGAAAGGAAGTTCTGGAAAGGGTAGAAATAGTTTTACGCTGATTCAATTTCCACAATTGTCGAATCGGCGGGATTTGCTTTCTGCCGTCCTTCCGTTGCAGCGAATCCTATATGAAATTGCAGCGTAATGTAAACCGAGCGTAATCCAACACTTCTGATCGTGTGTAATTATGTCTTCGAGGACAACGGGGGTGGAAAGGGGGAGGGGGAATGTTAACCGATATTTCATCACCGAACGGTAATCGTTATTAACGGGTCGTGAATTTAGACACTGATGTCTGTAAGGGCAACGACGTTGCTGAACTTTTCTATAATTACCCCTGTATATAGCATTGAACGTTGTATGATAATAACGATAGTTAATATTTAATGTTAGAGAAGTGCTGTCGAAACTTTAGGGCTGAATTTCTATTTTCACTCTCAATCACATTTGTCGGGACAAGAGTTCTAAGGACTTGACACGCGGATCGCGACACAACAGGCTAGGCGAAAGAAGCTGCGAGGTGGCAACACGTCGAACGATCTATCGCTGAAAGTTTTTCTTTAACCGATCGCCGCCGATCAACGCTCCGAAAGAACACTGACGTGCACTTTATAGAACTCTCTATATTATCTGTTCTATCGAATGTAAATCTTTGTACAGAGATATCGATGTCTTGCGTTAAGGGATGCTATTACGACTTGAACGTTTCTTTACGGTTTATTATCAACCCTTTTGTATCGCGCATGTAAATTGTAGGACATTCACTTATAACGACAACAGTAAACCTGTATCATCGAAACACGACTGATCATATGTAATTTATCAAGTCATTCATAATTTCTCTTTCTTTCATTTTTTTAAAAAAAAATCAATTTGCGGGATATTCCCCTACGAGGATAAATCGCTGCCCGCGGATTATTCCGCGTTTAGTGATACAGAGCAGACACTTTTCGCGGAATATTTCGCTCTGTGATGCAAATGGGTTGAAAACGATCTTGCGAGAGATTTGTTAATTTCGTGTACGCGCTTGTTTAACTGAAGACGGTGTACATGTGCGTGCGCGCGTGTGTGATAAGTGTGTCAGATTAGCGATTTCCATTCTGTTCAGATTTGCAGAAACTAAGTAGGTGCAACCGTTAGGGATTTGTAAAAACTTGCTGGTGAATAAAAATATCGAAATTCTGGGGAAAATGGGAGATATCAGTAACTTTTAAAATTATTTTCATTGGAAAATTGTGTTGTATAAAGTTAAATAAATTTTTTCAAGATCTTGTCAAAGTGGATGACATGTATTGTGAAACGTGTATATGTATGTGGATGTTACGGTTAAAGTCTGAATTTGGCTAATGTCGATATTAATCAACAAAAGTGGGTAAAAGACCTGACCTTTTATTAATAATTTTTTCTCGTCCCATACCAATTTATCACTTCTGTTCAGAATATCATAACAGCAAAATGATCAAAATGAGAATCTAACTTCAGGTTTTTTACCACTAAAATCATGTTTAATATTAGTCAAAAGTCAATGGATAATGTTAAGTCATCCTATTTTCCATTGATTTCGAACCTAACCCACTTCTATTGCCTAATGTCAAGTTTAACAATTCGGCCTTTCCGACAAGGGAAAGTACTTGAAAGAGCTTCTATAAACATCAAAGTAAAAATATACCAGAGTTGAGCATTAACTCAGTAAAAAATTATTTAAACAACGGATTAAATGAAATTTACTTTTACTTTAGATTATTTGACGAATAAAGTAAATCTTTTTATTCGTAAAATAAAATTTTTGCTCATCTCCGAACTATAGTAAACTAATCATTTATTTAGACACTGCATTCAATGGCCGGAGGAAAGGTTTATTACCTTTGCAAGGATTGATTCGGAAACCTATGTTGACTAATTGCAAAGATTTTCCAACTCTTCCCTTACAATTAGTGAAAACCACGACTTGACAAACATTTGACCAGCATTTTTTAACACTGTTGTAAATTTTGTTACGTTATACTAAGCAAAGAAAATTTCAATCGAGGAATAAAGCGATCAACAATATTCGTGATCTATAATCTCTTCGCTCCGAGTTATGAATCGCATTGAGTACTCACACTAACCCAGGGAGTCTAAGAAAATCGCAAAAGCGTCTGCAAACAAACGGAAAGACGGTAATAAATATTTCCTGGAAACTTTGCGCGACGTCGTCTATCAGACGCAATATTCCACGCTGGTTTGCGGCGAATTGTCATGCTTCGGGAATTAATCATGCTCAAAGTTTTGCGGTTCCGTTCACGAAGATCCCTTCTTTCGTTCGTTAGCCCCTGCGTACACTCGGAATTTTATTTCCCGTCGAAGGTTACCGCTCGTAGCAAACCTGCAGAACCGCTTTTCGCATATTTTATTCGACTGCTTGTATCAGCGCCCGACTTTTGCACAGGCGGTACACCTGAAGAAAAATTGCGAGAAAGGAAGCGTCTGTATAAAAGAAAAAGAGAGAGAGAGAGAATGTGTGAGTGCGAGAGCAATTGAATACCACGGATCCATGACTCGAATCTGTGTCATGGGACAAATATCAATTAATACTTTGTAAATAACTAAGAAAGTGAAGGATGTGGGAGTAAGTACATTCGACGTCACTGTAAAATACACGGAAATCGAATTGCTGGGTATTGTACGTCTGTATAATCGTTTGTCGAACAATGTATCTTATATTACAGAATAATAAAACAAGAAAGAATTATCAGAATTTGCATGTTCCCTTGTAGTTTGATGTTTTATTCGTAGAGCTACCGCTTCCTTTCGTTTGATATTGTTAAACAGAAAAAAAGTAGATAATTTACATTTTGTTAATATAAAGCTGTCGCTGGATCAAGCGATTACATTCTAGCGTTGAAGGTGTTAGATTGTAGTGGCAATAAGTTCGCGCCAAAAACGGATAAAACAAATACTTTACATTTTTTAAATATTAATTTTACATTTCCTGAATATTTATTTCACATTTCCCGAATATTCACTTTACATTTTACAAATATTTCTTTTACATTCTTGTATATATAATATTTGGATTCAAATATCAGAAATATATAGAAAAGGTCCCTGGTTTATTTCTCAGGCCTACACCCCCCTCAAGAAAATCTTGGATTCGCCGCTGCGCCCCCTCCTGAAAATCCCAAATCCGCCCCTGAAGCGTACATGGTTGTACGAAAATATGGAAGGACCGAGTCCCGTTATGGGAAGACAATGTATAGAAGAAGACTTATTTCTAATTCGAGAATAATACTACTATAAACGACTTAAAGCTACAGCCTCGTTCACATTAGTCAAGTTTACTGGCTTCAAGTCGCTTCGTGCCTTTAAGTTTACACTTGTACGCACGTTCACACTATTCAAGTTGTATTATTTCCAGGCAAGAAAAGTTGAAACATTCTCTACTTCGCTTGAAACATCAAAGAATATTTCAAGTGATATGAAATATTTCGACTTGAAGACAATAAACTTGACTAATGTGAACGAGGCTTTAGATCCTAATTCTAGCTACGCCATTAGCGCGACGCCCGCGTGTCACTGTCATATTACTTTATTATTTTATTGTAAGGGTGCGGAACATGTATGCTTTTTTCGTTCTCGCATCTTTCTGTTTTGTCGTTCTTATTTTATGTGCCCAGCGTCATTTGTGTTAATGTTCTTATTGTTTTTATATATACCTCCTTACTCCTGTACACTAAAAGGGATCCCTTCCCGTTTAGAAACAATAAATAAAATAATTCAAATTGACAAATGTCAATGAATGCTTTGGGTTGTTATGATCGATACAGGTCATGTAATCGGCATTTTTTTATCACGCTTTGAATTTCTCCTTGAGCTACGATACCTTGCTCAGTTGAAAGTTTTCTTAATTGTTTTGCGACGTGCTTCCCGAAGACATCGAATTCGTCTTCTTCTTCTACTGTGCATATTGTATCATCTTGGGGCAATTTCACACTACTAACTGTTGAAGACAGCTGGGACAGTTTAATCTTTTTTGGTTTCGGTATAAATGGTTCTATTTCAGAACATATAGCAGGAACTGCAGTGACATTATTTTGTAATTCAGGCCGGGTACTGCCATTGTTCTGAAAATAAAATTACAATTTTTACTCACAGGTAAACGGGGCCCTAGGCTTCAGCCTTGTTAGCCTAAGGGTAAATCCAGCACTGGTTATTGCGAGGGTAGACGTGGTGTTTCTTTTACTGGAGAAAGTTACATTTCTATGTTTCAGGCGATTTCGGTTGGATGAAGGGCCTTGAGGCCCACGGCCTAATCCGCTGGATTTACGGCTAAGGCACGCACGCCTGAAAAGGTCTAAGGGTCCAAGTGGGTGACGCTGACCCGACACGGTATAAAAGTCTGCGCACACTTCTCAATTCCATGTCAGTACCGTTCCGGCACACCAGTGGTAAGAAGAAGAAATCCTATACGCCTCTCTTCTTCTTCTTACCACTGGCACGCGTAAAATGGCAACAGCGCCTCACGGACGCTTTCCGCTACGACGACCATGCACCGGCCCAGCGGAGAGCTACCAGCGACCGCTGGACAGCAGTGATGCCCGAGCTTCGAAAATTTTAGGATGGTCTCTTTCAAATTAACGTCGCAAAGAGCTATTGGGAATTTCCCGGCCCAGGTAATCGAGCCGCGCGCTCCGCTTTTATGATCGGTTTACCACTCGCAATTTCACAAGTTCGGGCGAGCGCGAATTGCAGGGTAAAACGCAGACCCTTGTACACGTTGCGAAGGCTCAGGGTATCTAACAGTATCTACCACGTAGGGTTGCCACCCGTTACGTGAAACGTAATGCAATATTATTTGGAAGAAATAACAACTAATAAGATTGAAATGTACTTTTAATTTGTTGGGCGTACTTTTTTGTATACCCCATGATAGTAAATAATAAATGTGATTCAGAATTGATTTACCTGCGTTTTTCTTTTGACCATCACATCTTTTATAAAGGAATCCAACTCCGCAAACCACTTAATTTTAGATTGATATACCTTGCCACTAGCACTAGGTCTAGTTGATTTTTCAATCTTATCCAATTCTAAGTAATAGGTAGATCGAATAGCCTTTATTTTTTTTTTAACATCTTGCACGCCAAAATCTTCAATTTCCATATATTCGGAAATCTTTTTCAATGCGGATACGCGCACAGACTTTTTTTTATAATTTTCAGACGTGATGTCCCATAAGCACCGATGCTCCCTGTACAGAGTAACGAACTTAAAAGTTTGCTCTTCGTTCAATTTCTTCGCCATTTTTCATTAAAATCGCAAACACGTGTACACTGCACTACGCTTCTGGCGGCACTGGACTGAGCCGTCTAGACTAGTCCAGCAACGCTGGAATGTTGTGCTCTCGTTGGGGGGGGGGGGGGGCTGAAGTAGACTTTCGATCCAATCGTTCGACTAAATTACTTGCTGGACGGTAAGGTAGGGTGGGGTTAAAAGTTCGGCGGGTAAAAAGTCCCGAATTCAAAATCTCCATTCCTAAACAATTGATTAAGTTTCGCAGTATAATGTGTAAAAGGCGAGAAGAAATGGAGGTGACCACAGAATCGCCAGTCGGTCCTGGACGTTTGTACGAATTATAGGACGCCTTCGTTATTTTATGTATCGAAAACTAAAAGACATACTTCCTCTTTATTGTTTTATACAAAGTAAACCACACTTTAAAAGCATATCAGCCAAGTACGTTGAGATTGTATGTTCTTTAGTAATGTGTGCATGATATTGTTCATTGCTGAATAATAATATTTTCTAACATACACATCGCAGAAAGTATAGAGCAGCGCTGCACAAGGAGCTGTTTGACAAATAAGGTCCACCGTAATGTACAGGGTCACAAATTAAACTTAATTCAAATTAAAGGGTATAATAAATTTAAAATTGTAACTACTGTTACACTAATGTCTTAGGGCGTAGAGATAAATTTTGTAAATGAAGATGTTATTACAGTTAAATTTAATGTTTAAATAAAGTTCTGGGATCAGACTGGCGAAGACGCGACGTATTTCAATGTTTTGAATTTGACAAAGGTAGTTGCCGCGCTCGGCCGACTCCCAGCTAACATGAAATCCGTCGCGGCCAGAAATAATATTATACCAATTCACTTTTCGCCACTACAGTCGTAGTTGTGAATAGTGAAAAATTTTCATGAGTGCAAGTGGAATGAGTTTTCCCAAAAGTCTTCTACTGTTTAAAGGCCTCTCACATAGTCCAGTAACCGATGGAATTAATGCACGAAGCGAGATATCGCGAGTTAAGATTCACCATGGCTCTGTAAACTACCTAGTTCATCGATAATTGTTATTCGTAACCGAAAACAACTACTCCGTCGTCTACAACAGTTATTAGTGACCAAAAAATATTTCCGTCGTCAATAATGATTATTAGTGATCAAAAAATATTTCGGTTGACAATAATGGTTATTCGTAACCAAAATCAATATCCGGCATCGATAATGGTAATTCGTAACCAAAATCATTTAAACAAAAATATTAATTCTTATGTCATAACTTTTAAAATTTGGGTTATAACAGTTAGGGTCCCTGGTGAAAACTAAGCACTCGTGCAAGTTCTTCCGCGATGTATAAAATATTAGGTTTAGTAGCTTAAAATTATTTTAATGGAAGGAAGAAAGAAATTTACGTTTATATAACAGCCACTTTGGCAGCTGTCATTTATTATTATACGGTAAATGTGTCATTTTTTATTTCTCGTAATATTGCCACTAGTGTTTCCTTAGATTTAGCAGATGCAACGGTCAAGCAAAAATAGCGAGTGTAGTGAGCAGTAGTACCAACAATGATTGTCATTGTTAGTTATTATACCAAATTAATGCCTTCTATAAGCGCCTTATTAAGAGAATCTAATGACTCGAATGTAATTGTTGTTACTAAAAGAGAAGATTTGAAAGATCTCACACGAAAGAGTTTAACTTCAGAAATGTAACTCGCATTCGATACATTAAGCATCCCGAATGATTGTGAAATTAAAGAAAAGTAGTTTAGAATGTTTGAAACAAAATAAATTAAGACTTCTATCGCGAATTTAAAATTTATTTAATAGCACACGCATTAACGTTACTATTCGCGAGTACTAACTATGTATTCGTGGTCACTATGCTCGCTACAATAATCATTTCGTTCGATAGCATGCAGAAAGATTGAAAAAATGATAAAGTATCACTCACCGTTCGTTGAAAACAGTCTCACTGCTATCCATGCAGACAAGCATCTTCCTTCAGCAGTAGCTATTCGATCTGCAGGCCAATGTCCCACAGCTGCAGCGTCAGTACCGAATAGAACGTGTCAAATATGTCGCATTAATTTCGCGATAAAGAAGCAATAAGAGCTATAGTGCTCGGAAATAGTTCTAGATGCGTTAAAAACACTGACTCTACGTTCGTGTTAACATTACTAACACGCAGGTCGATCATTGTCCAGTATGAAATACTTTATCGCGAAATAAGCATTGACTCTACAATCGCATTGCACGCGATTACAAAAGCTTTTCACGCTTTTAAACATCTCTCGATAGTGGGGAGATGTGTTCGGACTCGAGTAAAGTCTTTTGAAAATAGTCCTCTAGATACTGATTGTGAGTGTAATGCAGTAGTCCAGTAATCAATGGAATTGATGCAGGAATCGTGAAATCACGAAATAATATCCACTGTGACTGCACAGATATTCAGTGAACCGATCACCGCCGTGGATACAGTCGAACTGCTAGGGCACACCGTTCGGCAATGTATAGTGACTTTGGTAGAGGTTGTTGATGTTTTGTCGCGCTCGACCGACAGACTGGCGAAGACGCGACGTATTTCAATGTTTTGAATTTGACAAAGGCCGACTCCCAGCTAACATGAAATTCATCAAGGCCAGAAATAATATTATATAGCAATGTCCATTGCAAAATGTTCACTTTTCACAACTACAGTCGTGCACTCCGTACATTCTACACGTATTTTTATCACTGCGATATATGATCAAACACTATATAGGCAACGCTTCGTCAAAAAGTCTTCTAGATGATAGATATATTCCAGTGAAATGTTGATAAACGGTTTTCTATTTAGTCCAGTAGTCAAACTAATTGGTGTAGGAATCGAGAAATCAGGAAATAACACCGTAACATTCACAGATATTCACCGATCCGATCACTATCGCGGATAAAGTCGAACTAATAGCTCACATCTTTCGTCAATTTATCACATTGGTAGAGGTTGCCATTGACCTTAACTGTTTCCCATGCAAGTTGAAATATCTCAATTTCTAATGACTCGAATGTAATAATTACTGTTAAGAGAGAAGATTTGAAAGAACTCACACGAGAGAGTTCAACTTCAGAAATGTAACTTGTATTCGACACATTATGCATCCCGTATGATTGTGAAATTAAAGAATGCTCGATTTGCAGTTGCATCCATGCACCCTACGACACTCATGCATCATGCAACTTTCTGCGAGGCTTATAAAAATTAGATTTTACTAGAAATAGATATGTTAAACTCTATGTTAAACTCTCACTCTAAACAAGTCACACGTATACAACCACGCACGCACCTTTCAGCATCTCAACACATTTCAGAGTAGTTACTGAGTTGGACGCTGTTCATGAGCAGATGCCACTACATTAAGTTCTCAAATTATGGGTCGGTAACACAGTTTGGGTGGCGACACAAACATCCATAAGATGATAGGTCTATCCTATACCTCGTCAGTGGTTCCTCCCATGGCCGCTCGCAAATAACAGAGGATTACTTATCGATGGCAAAAAAAAGCGTTTGTTGATCTGCAATATTTGCAAAATCTCCAGCAGATAGCGCAGGTGTTTGATCAAGCCGGCGTACAGGAGAGACGGAAGAACATATGTTTAAGTAGTGGCGCATGCGCAATCACTGCTTCCGCGACGTACCTAGCCATCTTTCCAGTCAAGCAAAAGTGATTGTTTTCAGGTTTAGTCTTATTTAACGGAACTTTTATTAATGTCAGAGCCACAGTCCGCGCTTTTACTACGGAAACAATTAGCAGGTATCCAGTAAAAAGAGTATAAGTGCTAAGTGTGAACCGTGTCGTGTATTCGGGCCCGACGAAAAGCCGGAGCCGTTTTCGTGCTCGAAACTCGTGCGACTCATCATCGCCGTGTCTCGACCTTCGAAATTCGCCTTTGTGAACGCTCTTTCCCCCGTGATAACAGTTGTCGGGCTCTCCTGTAACCTTATCTCAGCGCCGGTTCAGCCTTTCGTTATCTCGCGGTAGTCCTGCGCCCGATTAGGGCGTGAAAATCAATACGGCTACGGAACCGTAGTGTGCCTCCCATGAATAACTTTAACCTAGCATTCAGTATCGCATTCACCCGTACCAATACCCAGGCCCGGTGCAGGCCGTCTCGCGGATCATTCTCACGCACGGCGTACGCCGTTTTCCCCTGTTACCGAAAATAATTACAGGCAAACGTTATTTATAGCACCTCGCGCGTCACACCGTGTACGACGCGTTTCGACTTGGAAAAAAAAAATATATATATATAAGACAGAGAAAACCATGCCGTGCAACGACCATCGAAGGTCAGCCTCCTCGAGCTCCATGCTCCTCTATAGCTTTTGACGCGAGATCGACACCGACACCGCTGATTCCTCAGAATTACTGTGATTTCCATCCTCCGCGAAACGTCATTGTTCGGCGACCAACGCTGTCGCGGCCTTTGCATCTGAATTTTACGTGGAATACCATGCCAAGGCTGACTCACTGTCGTTAACTCGTGGGTGATGACGGTTATTTAGTACGGTTGAATTTCACATAACCTATACACATCGACGTAGCGCGAGTGTACCCCCGCTTTTTTTCAAACGAAGCGCACAGAGTCCTGTGTTAACGGTCGTATATTAATGTCTTCGTTACAAGTAGATTAAAATATAACGACTGTGTATGTGTTTAAACAGTTTCTGTGTTCTGTCACTGCATGGTGTACAGCGGCAAACACCTGAAATATCTCGAGTACTCTTTCATGTATCGAACAGTGTTATGTACAAAGGTGAACTGTATCGGAAAGAACATTGTCTGGATTCTCTGTGGATCCGGATGTAGATATTTCAAGGTCGCCATAGTTTTCGTTAAATGGAAGTATGATAGTTGGTACTAATATTATTTCATAGAGAATAACTGAAAAGGGTTGTAATCTATCGTCACGGATATTCAGATTTCATTACACTCGTGTGTCGCTCTTTCGTGTATTACGACCACTGATACGTACACCTTCAGGCAGGATTAAACACGTGTAATGCGTTTTGCAGAACACCCTTGAAAGGATCGATTCAACAAGGGACCTTGCGCTGTATGAAATTTGTTGCACGTGTTTAACTTTGCCTTAACATAGCAGCGCGTACAATCTATCCCATAAGAATCATTATTTTATTGTCTTTTTTTTGTTCGGCTATCAGATTAACAACCGAAGAGTGAAACTCTTTATTAAAGATAATTAAGATGACTTGAAAGTCATTGGGTACTTTGCCCGTGGAAACATTATTTCTGTCTTGATATGGCGATTTTAATATCAACTCTATGTAGTTTCGAAGAGAAAATATTGTTAGCCACATTTGCAGAATTTGACGTTTATTCAGATTTACTTGTAACGAAGGTCGTTCTATTGTATAAGAGAATGCTGCTTTATTCATGCTTTTTTCTTTTCTGCAGAACTAAATAAAAACCCAGTAGAAGGGTTTTCGGCAGGCCTTATAGATGACAATGACATATATCAGTGGGAAGTACTCATTATTGGACCTCCAGACACGTTATAGTAAGAAGGCGTTATAGTATAATGGAATTAGATCGTAAATCTCTGCACTAGCAATTATCTCTGTACGTTACAAGCGATTTTACATGTATCGTTTATGTTTTAGTGAAGGTGGGTTCTTCAAAGCACACTTAGAATTTCCAAAAGAATATCCACTTAGGCCACCAAGAATGAAATTTATAACAGAAATATGGCATCCAAACAGTAAGTATTTTTCGAGAATTTTGGTGCACGCGCGACGGAGCAAAATTAAAGATAATGTTATTTTTTTAGTCGAGAAGAACGGTAATGTATGCATATCGATACTACATGAACCTGGAGATGATAAGTGGGGCTATGAAAAAGCATCAGAACGGTGGTTGCCAGTTCACACAGTTGAAACTATTCTGATAAGTGTTATTAGTATGCTTGCAGATCCTAACGATGAAAGTCCTGCTAATGTGGATGCTGCCGTAAGTAAAATTGCGCTCGCTAATGCATAGATGTGTGTTGTTTAATTAATGTTTTGAGGTATCGTTACTAACAGCGTTATTATTAATGTACCGCAGAAAGAGTGGAGGGAAAGTTATTCGGAATTCAAGAGAAAGGTGGCGAGGTGCGTCAGAAAAAGCCAAGAAGAATGTTTGTAGGAGATGAATAAATATTCAACTGGAAAGACTTATTTAATTCTGGTAAGCTTTGTGGAATTTGCGCGATACGATACTCGGTGTATTCTCATTATGTAACGTCCCGCGATTATTGTGCAGAGAAGCCGTAAGCACTGTAAGAAAGAAACTGATGCTCAGCGTAAAGCTAATGAATAACAGTGCCACTAAAAACGGATAAAGCCTGACCCATCCTTATGCAAAGAGAGGGAGACGTAGTGTGTGTGAAAATAAAAGATAAGTTCACACATCTCTATCAAGTTTGTACCACCGCCACTGACGTACCATCCATTAATATGAAGAACATACGGGAAATACATGCAGCTCACCTTTTACATAATAAACAGCTAAAAAACTAATTTACACGTATACATAAAACAAAAAAAATCATCTGTACGATTATTACCTTAATATCGATAGTTATGGACTTAACTTCCCTGTCCCTCCTGCTCAAAAGCTAGCCCCCCCACACTTTACACCCAGGATCCTGTAATTTAAAAATGTTTACGTTTATCGTTGATCAATAATTCCTTAGTGTCGTTTCGTATTTTCTTACTTTCGTAAATATATATATATATATATAAATAAAATTTTGTAAAGTCAAATACACGGTACGTATATACGCTACAATCGTTGAATGTAACGCCAGTAAAAAGAAAACGAAAATTAAATATATGTGAATCAACTGTGACACTGCAAGCAAACATAACGTCGATTAAGCTGTACAATCACGGCTATGTAAAGATATGTGAAATTTCCGCTGAACCGTAAGTTGCCAAAATAACGAATTCTAATTGAAGTGATAATAATACTAATAACAATATTATTACTAGAGATACAGGATTAATTACAGCTAGTAAACTTAACATAAGATTAGGTACACGCCATAAAGACTTTGTACACATTTTTGACCTGTGCCAGTTTGTGAAGTGATTGTTCAAACCCTATTTTTCTCTTATATCGAAACTTGCGGTTCTGAGTCATCGATATGTTGAAATTTTAAATGATTTTTTGTCCATCTACGTATAATTTCATATTGTCAATTAAATTCTACAATGCGAAAAAATGTTTATTACATCAAACCCGCTTTCGTATATTCAGAAGATATTTAACAAATACCACGCGATATGACGGAATATTTTCTAACGTCCATTATTGAATCAAACAAATCACTTTTTATACTGTGATTTAATTATTTCTAGTTGTATTCTATTTAATAACGCTTTACTTTGAATGGACTAAACATAGTTAAATAAAATTTGTTTTACATCATAGATAAGATTTATTTTCATTCCGGTATCACGAGGACCAGAAATGTTGTTCTCTGTAAGCATCTTCATTACACAATTCTTCGTATAGATAAGAATACTCTGTTCTGTTTAATGTTCAAACCACGCATATAAATATCCACCGAAGAAAATGCCTCTTCTTACAATTGTGAAAAGTGCTCTTCTTTAATCTAATCCTGCAGGGGTTACGAACCTCTCTCCGTATCTCTCCCCCTCTGTGTTTAAAATGCGCCTAGGAAGGGGCACCTCTTTCGCCAGGCAAATACATGCAAAACATCACAAACGAGGTATAGAATAGACCCGTCACTCAATGCTATTTTCTGTCACACGGTTTTGGGGCTCATAAGTCCATTACCATTTCCGTGTCACGTCCTACGTTAGCGGCTAAACATGAAATAAGAGCGCAGCACTATTAGCGGTAGGAAATAAAATTTTAAAATTTAAATATACACAAGAGATACAATATCGACAAATTATAGGGTAGACCTAGCATCACAGACGAGGTATAGAATATTAACGGCCCCTTTACCATTTTAGTGTCACAGACAACGTTACCGGGAAGGTCTCGAAACAGATTGCAGCGCTATGAGTGGTAGGAATTAGAATTCGCCACAGATAAAATTAGGTTCCTCGAAGCCCGCGAATTACAAATGCTTATATTATGTCATAATTTATAATCGTTTTCTAATCGTAATCCGTCCAACGGAAGAGAAGGAAAGATCACAACGAAACGAAAGGACATTCGTCCTTTACCCTTGCTGTTTTATTCAACTTCATTTAACACAAAATAAATATCATTCCCTCGCAACAACGTTACTTGTGAAATGGGGGCTATGTTTTTAAAAGCACCTGTTGCTGACCCTCACTCATTTATCTTATGTGTATGCGCATATATTTTCAATTAACACTACGATTAAGGAAAGGCTAAGAAAAATCTCTGTAAATAAGAAATACACAAAATAGTTACCTACAAAAACCGCGATCACTTGTGTGGAATAAATCTCCGTATCATTGCAAAATGTAAACAAAAAAAATTACAAATCTGAATTCCATAAGAGACATTCATTCTATACCTATATATACTGCCCTCTTTAATTAAAATGTCCTATCTAGCATTTTGAAACAACCGAGAAAACTGAAGTTTTATTATTTACTTTGTACCATCCTTATTTTCCGTCATTCAAATTAAAACATGTTGTCATTATTTCGTAATAACCTAATATAATTTTCTGTAACAGGTGTACCGGTAGGGAATGTATTCTTAACGTACCAATTAATTAATTGTTTTACATAAGATATTTTTACCACTTTGAAAGAAGTTAGGTTAAATACATTAGACTGTTTATAAATCTTTACGAAGCACGTAGAGTTTTCTAACTTTACTTAAAAGGCAAAAGACGTGTGGAACTTCAAATATTTCAACATACTTATCTTAAAAAAAGAAAAAATGCTAGATAGAACAGTTTAACTATGTAAGGAGGGCAGTATAGACACTTATTGACATTGAACCCCCCAAATATCAATCATCCTTTTGCACGTGCACGCATAATACATAAAGACATATAAGAGATCTATTATTTCTCAAAAGCGATTAGTTTATGAAACTACGTTTTTAAAATTTTTTTCTAACTTTTTATTAGTTCCATTGACCAGTAAGTTTATACCTACTTTGAACCACGTCGTATACCTACCATTTCCTTCATTTCCTCCAAACAAGTTTGATGCCGCTATTTCGGAAGTTTGTGTACATCGTGAATTACGTTATTGTCTAAAGTCGTGTCAGATTGATTCGATTTTCTATATGCCTGCCGTAATTCGTTAAACAGATTTAAAAGACATTTCGTAAACAAGAATCTGCGTACATTGTTCGATAAAGTTTCACACAAAAGTTAAAAACCCATAGAACTGTATTGATATGGGTTAGTACCATTTATACTGGATCTCATTATAATTATATATATTCTTGACATCGAAAATTTCGATACGGACGGGAAATACTTTTGGTTTACATCGAACCAATTAATTTCCAAATATGAACGATGAACAAATTGTTTTAACATTACCTGACACACAAAATGCGGATTCAGTATATTTAACTCAATCTCAGGAACTATCACAAGAGAGAACTATGGTAGTATGGGGTAGGTTGTGCCCTATTAAGTTACCATTCAAAACAATGGGTAAGATTGCTTCATTTCTAAACTTTCTCAACCCATTTGGCTGAAACCAAGTAATCCAAGTAATTATTAATTAGAGATATTAATAGTTTCAATTAGTACTTTAACAGTTTGCGTTTGAATAGGGATTATTTTTGAGATTGTTAATGTCCTTTCGATGCAAATGCTAAATCGATTCGAAATATTCTATGTGATCCTAAGATTCTATTATGATCATTTGTGCTTAACCATTCCTTGATAATAGGATTCTAACAGATACCTTATTTACAGCTATAAAATGTTTTCCACTACTCTCTTCTTTGTTCTTGTAACTTTATACACTCACAGAGTAAGTCTGAAAACTTAGAAATGTATGAAACAAATCTTGCGTCAAATGGGTTGATTATAATTTGAAAGTGATATTTGTTCTTTTGTACTTGATAAATTTTAAATATAACTAAATATTTATACAGAATTGAGAAATGATGTTTACACACTTGGTCGCTTAGAAAGCTGTGATATTTGTGTGACTAGAAACGAATTAAAACCAAAGTGGCTTAGTGTAATGAGTAAGACACATTTTAGAATAACCAGAGAATATATCGGTGGCAATACTAATGACGCTGTAGTATACTTAGAAGACTTAAGCCAGAACGGAACTTTTGTTAATAAAGAGAAAGTAGGTAAAGGAAAGAAGGTTGTGCTTGAAAGCAACGATGTTATATCTTTAGCACAACCCGTCGTGACAAGTAAGTTGAATACTTTTAATTTTCAAATAAAAGTCTCTCGCACTTTCTTCCAAGTGTAATATTGTTGTGACACAACTTCTATGTATTCCTTTATGTTTGCGACAGTATACGTATTTATGAGCACCTCTGCATTCGAGAGCAATGATTTACCTCCAGAACTAAGAAGCAAATACGCAGTATCACGTATATTAGGGTCTGGTGCTTGCGGTGAGGTGAAAATGGTGTTTTCTAAAGTTGGCTGTAAACGATTTGCCATGAAAACCATTGTTAAAATGGGTGGTGCGACGGGTGGATATAAACATCCACTAAATGATCCCGATAAGATTATGAATGAAGTTAAAATATTAAAAGCTTTGAAGCACGTAAGTTACTATGCATTGCGAACAGCGAAGATTATTTAATCTGTTAACATGTATTCTATTTCTAGCCTTGTATAATTCGGATGGAAGAAATTGTAGACACTCCGAGAGCTGTGTATATAGTTCTAGAATTAATGGAGGGTGGTGAACTCTTTGAAAGAATAAAAAGTCGAGGGAGGTTGTCAGAAAAGTCTGCAAAATTAATCTTTTATCAAGTTGTACTTGCTGTTAGTTATCTTCATGACTCTGGCATAACTCATAGAGACTTGAAGGTACAGTTCTTTTTCTAAATAAATTTTGTGCGTTATTTTATATTCATTGTATATCTACAATATATAAATTTTGTTCGTTTATAGCCAGAAAATATACTACTAGCTAGTAATGCAGAAGTTACGTTAGCTAAAGTATCAGACTTCGGTTTGTCAAAGTTAGTTGACGCACAAACCATGATGAAAACTTTTTGTGGAACTCCTATGTACGTCGCGCCAGAAATATTATCTTCAATTGGACATAGCACTTACACGAATCAAGTATGTGTGTATGTAAATACAGTATTTATTCGCTAAGAGCTCGGGACCGACGGTGAGCATTTAACGTATAGCGGACACGATTCCGAGCGGTCGGTTCTCTCTTCTTTCATGCCGAAGGCGAACTCGCTCTCGTAATAAGTGTAAGAGTGAGTCAGAAGTGGTGAGGATAGCGCCGAGCTCCTAACGTGTAGGTCAAATTGAGCTCTTAGCGAAGAAATACTGCAGTTAGGAATGAAGTAGCGTTGTTTTTAATATCCTTGATTTTACTAGGTAGATGTGTGGAGTCTAGGTGTAATATTATACGCTTGTCTAAGTGGTTCAGTACCCTTTAATTGCCAGAACAAAAGCATTAGCCTACAAGACCAGATTAAGAAAGGTCATTATAGTTTTCCTCTTTCAAAATTTGGACATGTTACAGACAGAGCAATAGATCTGGTAAATATGCAACACTATTAAGCAGGACTATATAGAGAAAAATATCTTGAATTTCTAACGGTATCATTCCACAGATTAAACGTATGATGACAGTCAACCCAAAGAGACGGATTACAATAAAGCAGGTTTTACTACATTCTTGGTTACAAGATCGTGAACTCCTGGAGGCAGTTGACACATTACTGTCAAAAGAAAACAATGAAAATGAGGCACCTCCAAATATCCGTAACAATAATCAATACAAAAACGAGCAATACCACGGTTCAATAAAACGAGCACGGTTAGAAATATAAGTACAAATACTTGGAATTAAGTAGCATATAATTGAAAAACTATAGTTTTCAATTTACTTTAGAATCATATTCCTTTTCGTTTAAATAATACTTTTTCGAAAATCTATTGTATACGTAGTTACATATTTATAAAAATCCTTAATCCTTAATAATAAAAGTTACTAATTTCTACGTGAACGGTAAAATAATTTCAAAAATATATTGGAAAACAGTAATATAATATAATATTAAGTTGATAGCAAGTGAGATTAAAGGTAATGAAACTGTTTAACTGACCAGTACAATTTAGAGTATTCATAGAATTAATTTACAGTAATTATGAAGATAAGCAACAACGAAACTAGCTACTATAGTAACTGAAATGATATCAAAATGTTATTTAAAATAAGAATTGTAAGAAACTATTTTTTATTCTGTACTCTTATACGCTTGTGATTATTAAAAGGCTGTTAATTATATGTCGTTACCTTTTTCCCCCATTCAACTTTTCGAACGTATTAGTATAAATAAAATAATTGATAAAAGTGTATGCAACAGAGAAATCTTTATCTTGATAATTTTTCACTTTAAAAGCAAACAAGACCTTCTATATAATAAGAAAAGCAGGTTTATATACAATTACAAGTCATCGCAAGAATAATGTTTTATTAATCACGCTTTTTCATCCTCTGGCACCTATTCTTCCCTGCATTGATATATATCCTTTTCGCCTCGGCAAGGATTTGTAATTGGAGTATCCATTTCCGGTCTTTCTTTCTTAGTAAGTCCCGCTAGTAACCGTTTTATTTGAGCTATTGCTCTTCCAGGATTCAAACCCTTGAAAGAATTAATATAATACTTCAACACAAATTACTGGAAATGCTTTTCTTTTTCAAATATAGTATTATTCGCTAAGTGCTCAGTTTGGCCAACAAGTTTTAGCAGTTAGGAGGTCGGCGCTATCCCCACCACTTCTGGCTCACTCTTATCCTGCGAAGGCGAGAGCGAATCAGAGAGACTGAAAGCTAGCTAGGAACGGTACGAAGGAGACGACGCGTTGATACTTCGTCTCGCTGCGTCTTTCGGGTGCCCGATACTCCGTCCTTTGCGTGCGCGTGTAGAAGTGTGTAGCTCGCTCTCGCCTTCGGCAATAAAGACGCGTGTGCCGCCCTCTACATTAATCCTAGCGATTAAATACTGTAACCTTTCGTACCTTTGGGCACGTTTTTGTGCAATTGAAAATAGTGTGACACCGATACACCGAATAAAAATCTCGCAATTTGCTGAGTCTCTCTCTATGTTCCATATCACGCGAATCTATTATCCATCTGTAAGCCTACGCGATAAAGCAGTTATTTTGTGTTAGACACACTGAGAAATACAAATGTTAAGTTTAATAGTTGGGTTAGTCTGTACTGTTACCCGTTTGAATTGAGAATATGTATACTTTTAAAATTCCCCGGCATATATGTACCTGCAAAAGAGCTGCGGGACCGAGAAATTTATCGCCAAGCCACCAATACGGGGGACAGGCAAAAGTACAGCATCCACAGAGGATGCATTCGTACAAGCCATTCAATTTATCTCTGTCTTTCGGGCTCTGTAGGATTTGTCGTAAACCGAGAAAATTCTCTTCGCCGGGACGCTTCAAAAACGGCTCAATGTCCTGATATTGCTTCAAAAATTGAGTCATGTCCGTTATCAAGTCCCTAATTACATAGGAATGTGGTAGAGGATAGACGACTATAGGCTTCGGGGATTGTTTCACTTTTCTAAGGATGGAGAAAACGAATACCAAACAGTTTTACGATAAAAGAATTAAATACGATAGTATCAGTGACGGATTTAACGGGCGGCCCATCGTAAAAAAAAAATTATGATTTTATCCAATCATTATATTTTTTCTCTGTGCTGTACTACACTTAACGAGTTTTTAGTAAACTACTGCTTCATTTTTCCGAAAAATGGGCCCCTCAGAAGGTTCGCCACCAGGGCCTATTTCCTTAAATCCACCACTGGATAGTATCATCTGTTTTGAAATATTTTAGCAATTTTTTAAGCGATTTATATCAGCGGGATAATTGTAAATAATTATTTGGTAGATTAGATTTACACATTTCGTTATTTCGTATCACTGAAAGGAAAGAAATATTTCTAAGCTTTTCACATTACGTTACGCAAGCCAAAGTATTGACACCATCTATATTCATCGAACAGCATCCGCAAATTCCCTCACGGCATGATCTTCGATAAGACAACGTGGGATCGTGTTGCGCTTTTATTAATGCCAACACATCCAGCACCATTGTAGCACATTTATTTAAATCGACAGAGAATTGTTGCATATACGGTTTCACAGTTGGTTTCTCGGGGTTCCAACGGTACACCCGAACTGTCTGGAGTCTTGGCTTCTCTGGAACTTTCCGTTCCTAAATATTAACAGATCTTTTGCATTAAGTTTCTGAACTTTACGAAACGTCCAACATTTTACGTTATATATAAATTTATTGGAGAGATGTAAATGTTTGGCAGGGTAAGAGAATATTTAAAAATGGCAGCAAATATAGTTTCTGATAAGGGACATGAATTTTATCGAATAAGAAAAACTGGAGTAAAACATTTATGGTCACTAACTTCGGGAGTTAATTTGCAATCCTTCACTGTGGCAATTTCGGCATCAATCGCGGTGTCTTTTTCGGGTCTTTCCTTGTCCTTCTTTTGACTGGAAAAAAGTCTACAGCTTCGATGACGGCTGCTTTGACACGTGCTTCGACGAAGAGACACAATCGTGGAGGGCCGAAAATGGCTCACGCGATTGATAATGTTGAAGTTAAACATGTTTGTAAAAATAGTATTTTATATGAAGTTCCGCGTAAGTGTCGCAACAGATTACAGGGGTATATTTTGCTTTTTAAACGATTTTTTTAATCTTATGATCATTTCGTTCTGTAATGTGTAACTCTTTGCTGAGATGGAAACAAAATATCATCATTTGCAAGAACTTCATGGTTATTCGTGACAATTTGAAGTTGCTTTAAGAATGAGACTGCAAATATATATGTATTTCGTGAGTATTCCTACCACGCGTAGCGTTACAATCTGTTTCGAAACTTCACCGATAACGTTGCATGCGACACTAAAATGGTAAGGGGGTTCTAGGACCACCCAAACCGGTGACAGAAAAGTACCTAGACCTATCACGCAATGTAATTTTGTGTCACACGCTCGGGGGGGGGGGGGGGGGGGGCTCGCAAGCCCCCTTACTATTTTCATGTCACACCCAACGTTAAAAAATTTATATAAACAACACCATTATTTGTGGAAGACATGCTTTCATGGCGTAACGTGGAAAGCCTCATGAAGGAATTGTAACTTGGTATATTTCAAAAAGGTGCTGAAAAGCTGAAACAATCAACTACGTTATGTTAGTAATAGTGAGACCAGCATGGAAGGAAATTAAATAAACATAATAAAATACAGGACATGAAATAAAATGAATCAAGCAAATCCATAGACGAAATACATAAAATTGAAATAGAACAAATTACAAAAAACTATCGACAACATACCTATCTGAAACAGAATAGAATTCTGATTAGCTGCCGAGACCGAACCAAACTCACTGAAGGTAAGTTTGCCTCGATCTGGGCCCTTAATCTAGATCGTAGGCTTTAGCTTGATTCCGTTTCGCAAGTCGCAATACTTGAGAAACGTTACCAAGGAGCCGAGCACACCAACGCGGAGGTACCTACGAAAGTGACCCATTTCTACGAAATATTTCTGGTCCATGTTCGACCAATGCTTTGTGCATTTTAAAAAATTTGGAAAGAGTCTTACAACTAAAGCAATTCTTATATTTAATTAGGATATTTGACAATCACAGCTATCGGCTCGGTGGTCCTCACCGATTTCCAGGTCTCACCGCGAGGAGGTTGCTGCGTTTCGAGACCCGTAGAGAGATGGATGGAATCAAAGTTCCATCCATCTCCCTGTACATGGAAACCTTAGCCAACTAAACCAAAGAGATGGATGGAAACAAAGTTCCATCGATCTTTTCGGTTTACAAAGCGCTCGGCGTCTCCGAGACGATTCCTCTTGCTCGGATGCAATTCGAGCCGTCTAGCACGGAAACTGGGAAATCGGACCGGGTGACTTACGCGGGCAGTGTACCAAAAGATACACCCCCTACGCCCGAAACGTTTCCCTTTCGACAAGTACACCAGGGGGTGAAACTGGTCCACCCATACCCATTCCATGCTCAGTCGCTTGCTCCCGGAAACAGAAGCAGCTGCTACTTCCTCATCGGAAATGAAGAGCCAATGAAAGAGCAACAAAGCTAATAAAATTCTGTGACTACTTGGCAATTTTACATGGGGCCTTAAATACTTGATGCAATAATAAATTAACCTAAGGCTTCCTTAGATGTCTTCTTTCACTACCACTGTTCACTATCACTTTTCACTATTTTCTTTCAAATATGTTATCTTATTAACTTCATGTAAAATAAATCATGTAATCCCATTAAAGAAATGCATCAAATAAAATATATCATGTAAACCCATCGAACAAATGCATCATTTAAAATAAATAATGTAAACCCATCGGAGAAATACATGAAATAAAATAAATGATGTAAACTCATCGAAGAAATACACGAAATAAAACGACACGTGCAAAAATCCACGAAGGAATGTATGAAATAGGACAGATGATGAAAATGAATCGAAGAAATCAGTTAAAAAGGAAGAGAAATCGGTTTTGGCCTTGGCAGAATAATAACATTTTAAATGGCTTTTAACGAACCCGAAAATTTCATCGGCACCAACCGAATAAGTTAACCTAAGTAGGTCAGGGGGCCGAGGGAGTGCACGAAGGATCAGGACTTCGAACCCTGACCAGGTCCCCAGGAAGTCCAGTAGGTCCCAATCTTAGCAACTTGTATAACGCTACAATTCAGAGGTACACCTACGTATTTGGGATTTCAAATTTTTAATAACGTAAATAATTTGTCAGAAACTTTGAAAATAAGCTTCGGCCCGAGACACATTCCACGGTCTCCTGAGTCGGTCGGACCGAGACTTATTTTTAAAGTTTCTGACCAATTATTTAATTAAAATTTTGAAATTACAAATACGTTAAGTACTTCTGGATGGCAATCAAGTTGCCATGAATTTTCACTAATAACAAACTCATAAAAATCTTCAAATAGTAAAAAAATTACGTCAAGCACGTGAAAAAGTCGAGCGTGGAAAAGAATACCTATTATCAAATAAGTCACAAAAGAATAGAAGATAATAACAATTTCAGTATAAAAGCACATGTGATATCAAAATGACAAAAATACATATACACAGACATTTTAATAATGTGAAGATAAAATGTAACAGAAATACAAGGTACTCGTGTCTACTACATATCGCAAAGAAAAAATGAAAAAGTATAACACACTCACCGACCGTTGCAAACAGTCTCACTGCTATCCATGCGGCAAGCATCCCCCATCGATACTGCTATTCGATCAACAGGCCAATGTGCCGCAGCTGCAGCGTCAGTGCCGAAAGATGATTCGCCGGTCAGCGAATACGGTCCTCCATCCTGTGGACCTAGACCCTCTCTAGGGCCTATGCTGCGGGCCCTCTCTAAGGTCCATCATGCTTTGGGCCATCTCTAGGGCCCACGCACTAGGCCCTTTATAGGGCCTAGAATCTGAAAATTGAAGCTAAGCGAAAATTGGACTCTACTTCCGCGATAAAAAAGCAATTAGAGCACCGGTGCTCTGGATGAACTTTATATGCGCAAAAAATTGGCTCTAGTTTCGCGAAGAAAATTGAACTGGAGCTTCGGTGCTCTGAACGAGTCTTAGATACGCAAAAATTTCACTCTAGATTCGCGGTAAAATTACTCTAAGTAAGAGCCGCGGTGCTCTGCAAAATATGTAGATGGATGCGAAAAAAGCGGGGACTCTACGATCGCGTTACGCACGATCAAAAAGGATCTTGCTAGAATGCAAGATTGCTAGGGAGACTGAGGTTCCACTTCAGGAACCTTTTCAAATTTTTCGCAGCGACTCTATTTGACTTGATCGATTCGCGTTATTTTACGAATTATTAATCGGAATTGTAAAAATCGCGAGCAACTGTTGTATTGATTTAATTTTCTGGCCCTGTTCTCTAGGGCGTAGGCCGTAGAATTTCATTGGCAAGTCCAAGCTGAAAATTGAAGCTAAGCGAAAATTTGACTCTACTTTCGCGGTAAAAAAGCAATTAGAGCACCGGTGCTCTGGACGAACTTTATATACGCAAAAAATTGGCTCTAATTTCGCGAAGAAATTTCAACTGGAGCTTCGGTGCTCTGAACGACTCTTAGATACGCAAAAATTTGACTCCAAATTCGTGGTAATACTACTCTAAATAAGAGCCGCGATGCTCTGCAAAATATGTAGATGGTTGCAACGAAGATTGGTTGCACTTCAGGAACCTTTTCAAATTTTTCGCGGTGACTCTACTCGATTCGAATTATTAACCGGAATTATTAAAATCGCGAGCAAATGTTGTATCAATTTAATTTTCTGATTTAGACAGACACATGCATGTCACTATCTACGAGTACCTTGTATGGTCAGCTCATTGGATTCTGCTCCCTTTCCAACACATATGCGCGACGGTTAGTGGCCCGTTTCATATAATTGGCATTAGTTTCAGGAACATTTATGCGATATTTCGTGAATATGGTTTAAAAAAGAGCCACATCACGAGGCTACTTCGCGAAATATTGCACAAGTGTTCCCGCGTGTCGCACATTTGTGTTGGAACGGTCAGTATCGAAGGAGCTGGTTACGCAACGTTTTCTACAGAAACCATTTTGTTCTATTGCATGCATCCACGTTCCAAAAGTTATAAAGTGACGAACGTTTCGCGGTCATCAAGAGTACTGCATCTCTGCACACTTGTTACCTCTGGGACTAGCACCCCTTTAGTCATCCGCCCAGCAGCTCCAATTTGATTCGTGCATGATTCTACTTTCGCTGTGAGAAGGCTATCAGACCACCGGAGCTCTCGACTAGTTTTACAAAAACACTGTTATTGGACTACAGACAATTTCTATTTAAAGAAGCAAATATGAGCTATTCCACGTCAAAACGGATAGAGGGAAAATTTAGTTTCACTGATTCTCTCCGAAATTACAGCATTTGTCGATAACCATGCACAAAATAAATGCGTTTTTCAAAAAAGTGGAGAGATTTTGACAACAGTCAATAAAAAAATAAAACTTAGGATAGTGCACACTGCTTGGAACTGCGCGGATCCCATGGTCAGTCCGCAGGCACGCGTTTTCAGAACAATTGCCTAGCGTAGCAATGTGCACTATCGTAAGTTTTATTTTTTTATTGACTCTTCCCAAGATCTCTCCACTTTTTTTTAAAAACGCATTTATTAGCTGAAGGCTCAACGAATCGAATTGTATTTTTTCAAGCCGGACCGAGGGTGGGAACGACGTCAAATCGCGATTTGAAACTTTGATATCGATTACTGTCAAGTTTATAAACAATAAACAAATTATTCTATGTACGGGCTGAGAGAGCATTCCTTCAGCTTCAAAATGAGTCCAAGACGGAGGCATTATCTTTAAAATTGACCGAGATATTGCAGTTTAAGTGATGACGCGTCAGCCGATTTTGTTTCAATTTTTAATACTTTAACATTAAATATTGCGAAAACTATTTGACATAGGCCTATAAAATTCATTATACTTTGTTTTTGCAAGGTTATCGACAAATGCTGTAATTTCGATGAGAATCGGTGAAACTAAATTTTCCCTCTATCCGTTTTGACGTGGAATAGCTCATATGCACTTGCCTAACTTTCGAGGGATATGCGAAAGCTAAGAATCTCCCGATTGGGATGGCAAAGGCTCTAAACGACTAAAGGACCAAAAGACGCGAACATTCACTCTCGATGCACCGAAGTTTCGTTTCTACATGGCGTGCTCTATATCACGACTTTACACAGCCATCTGAGACCACAGAGCGGGCCGAGGTGGACCGAACCCCGGTATCGACGCGATAACTCGAAAATCAAGATGGTCATCAAACTGGTCCTCTGTGTAAAACCGTAATGAAGGGCGAGCACACCATGCGCGAAATCGAAATCAGTCATCGAAGGCGAATTGTATTTCTAGAAGAGTGGGTTTGGCACTCTTATCGTTAAAAAGAAGGAGACGGAATAGAAGCTTATCGCTCAAAGTACGCAAGTGCATTTTTTAATAGATGTTTAGACCGAACCAAACTCACCGAATGTAAGTTTGGCTCGATCTGGACCCTTAACCTAGATCGTAGGCTTTAGCTTTGATTCCGTTTCGCAAGTCGCAATGCTTAGGAAACGTTACCAAGTCCAGGCACACCAGCGGGAAGGTACCTACGAAAGTGACCCATTTCTACGAAATATTTCTGGTCCATGTTCGACCAATGCTTTGCGCATTTTTGAAAATTTGTAAAAAGTCTTACAACTAAAGTTCTTAAACTAAGACTTATTGCGAGGCTGATTTTAATATTGTAGCGAGCATAGTGACCATATAGTTAAAAATCCTTAAGAAATTCATTAAAGATATTAAAAGATAGGGATTCAATAATGAATTTATTATACAATAAATAATTTGTCTGTGTGTGTGTGTGTGGTAAATGAACAATTTGGTAAATGAACATGTTATTAGAGGTAAATTTATTGTTTAAATAAAATTCTGCGTGGTCTGGTAGAAATATATATAATGTTAATATAGATAGTGTAATAACAAATAGATAGATAATTGCTTACAATCTTCATTTACCAAATTTATTTCTATCCCCTAACACATTAGTAAACTGTAGTTACAATTTTAAATTTATTATACCGTTTCTTCAAAATACAAATATAAATTTAAATTTATCTTTTCGATAAAAAAGATTCTTTATTTAATAATTTAATAACATCACTAAAAGGGTGTAATAACCCTACCGCTCAAACACATCTCTTAAGATTCATTTATTTTAATTTTTGATGGGTAGTTGTTAATTATTCTGGTAAAATACAAAAATATAATTATTATCCCCCCAACAATTGAAATAAAGATAAGTTAAGAGAGAAGATTTGGAACAACTCACGCGAAAGGGTTCAACTTCAGAAATGTAAATCGTATTTAATACGTCAAGTATCTCGAATGAATGTGAAATTAAAAACAGAATAGTTTAGAATCTTAAAGGCGCGATATGAAAACTTTTGTTCCGATTTTAAAATTTATTTATTCACGCATTAATGACACCGTTCGCAACTACTAACGATAAATATTCGTGGTCACTATGCTCGGTACAACACTCATTTTACTCCGTAGAAGGCAGAATGATTGAAAGAACTAAAAGAGTGTCACTCACCGTTCGTTGAGAACAGTCTCACTGCTATCCACGCAATCAAGTGGTATGAGTTTTCCCAAAAGTCTTCTAGATTAAGGGTATATCACAGTGATATCATGTTTAAAGGCCTCCCGCACAGTCCAGTAACCGATGGAATTAATACACGAAGCGAGATATCACGAGTTAAGATTCACCATGGCACGTTAAACTAATTCACGTCCGACCACGATCGCGCTTGGGAACAGACTGGCGAAGACGCGACGTATTTCAATGTTTGAATTTGACAAAGGTTGTTGTCGCGCTCGGCCGGCTGGCGGCCGACTCCCGGCCGAGCGCGGGAATATGAACATGAAATTTGTCGAGGCCAGAAATAATATTATATATCAATTCACTTTTCACCACTACAGTCGTAGTTGTGAATAGTGAAAATTTTTTATGTAGAGTTTATAGAAATGAAGGAGACGCACAGGCTTGGATAGAAATTAAGCATCTTCTTTCGCACAAATTTCTGCAAATTTGTCAAATAATGTAAATCGTCGAAATTTGTGAAAATACATAGCACTAAGAATTAGGAAAATTATGGTCGACTGCTTGCAGTGTAAAGCTAGTCACATTAGTGACTTGCAATCTTTTGTGAAAGATATTCGTAATACATTATACTCCACGATAGCTCCCACACTCTTCGTTAATTTTATTAGCAATATTACCCATTAACAATATTTCGATTCACCCATAAACATACTCGATTAATTTTATTCCAACGCCGATAAATTGTGCGTTAAAAATATTGCATCTCTTCGTTCATTTTCCCTAAACTACAATTAACATTTAAATTTCCTGCAGCAAGACTTTCCGCCATACGCTCTTACCTCCTTCGAACACGTTATGTAGTCTCTACGCTTACTATCGCAAAAGGCCACTCTATTTCTACGAGTCCTACGTTAACATGTAACTAAAATGTGGCGAACAAATTATTATCACCCAAATAGAGAAGGTATAAGGATGCAACTGAGTTTATTACCTCTCTCTGTGATAATGAAAAGAATGCGGTACAACACGAAATAACAACGGTATTAAGATGTGTAAATTGAAATTACACAAGTACTAATATCGGTACAAATTGTGTGGTTCATCTTGTACTGACAGAGATTAAAAAAAAATCATTTGCATTTCAAGGTACAATAAAACACAATTTCACAGGATAGAAAAATCTGAAAGATCCTTGCAATAATTGTTATACCTAAATAGTTCAAATCCAAACACAATGAAGAAAGTCGATATAACTGCTTCCAAACAAATTCTAATTGCCAAATTACTTTTGTTCGATCACAATAGTAAGTAATGGAACAACGAAAGTGGAAAATTTCTACACCCAAACAACGTATAGCGACTAAGAAAACTGGAGAGATTGTAAACGAATCGCGACACTCAAAATTACAAAGATTTTAAACGATCGCGACTCTCGAAATTACAGAGATTTTAAACGATTCGCGATCATTGAAATTAATTGATTAATTAATCTGAAGTAGACACTTTTCTGAGTAACATTTCGAATGTTGCTGGAATTTGAACATGTTGTAGTCTTTAGTGATATTTAAACGTACCTCAAGGGATTTTTCAAAATTTTGAAAAATGTCGATTTTACAGCTGTTTGAAGGTACGAGCTAACTTTTTTCAGTAAATTATAGTTATGGAAGTAGTAAATGGATGGAGATGAGCTTTACGGTGCTTATAGAGAAGACATTGAAGTTTTAAGAAAAAATTATTTCAGTTTAAAATATAAAAATTTGAACCATTTTTGTGCAATAATACATAAAATGAATACTCATTCTCTATACATTTGTGTGAGCACGTAATTAACACGAGAGCTAATGAAAGGTCCACGGAAAGTAGGTCGAAGTAAGAGAATGAGTATTCATTTTATGTACAGATGTTAACACGGGATTGGTATTGCGACATTCTCGAATGTATTGCGAAGCTTGTACAAAGTTTTCCAATAAGAAACTGTATACCACGTAATTAATTTACGAATATATACTTACTAAGCCATCTGTGTTAAGTTTTACCAGCTTCATTAAAGTACACTCTTGTATGGAGATGCTACATATTTTATAAACGACGGAAATATATTACGTGTAATATTTCTATTTTACCCGTAGCAGAACGTATGCATAGAAACGATTCCAGCTTTGGAAGTCACCTCTGTTTAGATGGCTTGATCACGAGCCGCGATATATATGTCTCTCGGCGTATAATAACAGACCGATATCCCAACACTTCGGAAATACGTACGTGTGTATTACCTCGCGTCGCGCGAGGCCTGCTCGTCTCCCCCCACCAAAACCAATATTCGCCGTGGTACAGCGGCGGGCGCGGGGGTCATTCCTTCCGTGAACGTCGTTCGGTTAAGACGTTTCGATAGCTGCGTACTTAAATGGTACGCGTACATTATCTGTCGTCACATAATTACTTCTAACCGGTATTAGTCTTCTTCTTTACTATCTATCGTCACTTGCTGCAACTATTAATACACTTTCGTCCCGAAATTGATTAAATATCGCGAGAAAACAGTTAGATATTCGTCGCGTATTCCCTTCGTTGCTTCACCGATATTTCTGTGCATTTAGTGCACACATATCGCGTCTCGGTATTCAGTTACATCCCTCTTCAGGCATATATCAAGCTTATTGTTTAATTGACGACACTTTCGTCCCGAAATTGATTAAACATCGCGAGAAAACCGTTAGATTTTCGTCGCGTATACCCTTCGTTGCTTCACCGATATTTCTGTGCATTTAATGCACACATATCGCGTCTCGGTATTCAGTTACATCCCTTTTCAGGTATATTTCAAGCTTATTTCTTGTTTAATTGCCTTACGAATGTTTTAATGCTTTTGTTTCAAACTTGTTGCATCGTTCGATTACAGACGTTGAGGCGAGAATCGAAAGCAAAGGGCAGGCGACGCCATGACACTTGACCGTTAATTTGAACGGTGCTTGGATGGCGTCTGGTCATTCCTTGGAAAAAGAAGGTGGCAATACGTGTGGTATGCGTATTTTTCTCGTTATTTTATTGAATCATTGTTGGCTGTGAGGTTGATGGGTAACTTTGCAGTCGGTTAATATAAAGATCAAATGGGAAAAGATTGAATTATGATAAATTGAATAATTTTAATCAGATTTGTTTAAAATTTTTAAAATGGCGTCAGTACATGCTTACGAAATATTGGAATGATCGAATTCTATTGCATTTCGGTCGCGTTTACGTAGAATTCAATGATATTTCAATGATTTTTAAGAATATATCTTTATGAAGCTGTTGTAATTGCATTTACGTTCGGTTTTGGATGCAAGTTTTCTTCTTTATGTATACAAATATCGAGGACATGCCATTTGAGCATGAATAATTAACGAATTTTGATTCTTGCCATGAGTTTTGGATATTTATAAAGATCGTGATTAATAATTTCAAGTATTATTCGAATAACACGAACGTGCTTACAACTTTAATGTCGAAAGCCACTACTATGATTCCTTTAAATGTAATAATTATTTCTGAAGCAGTATATTCTGGATAATATCGTGTTACTGAAATGTAAAGCTGCTCCTATCGAGCGAGCATTCTGTATTTTCGCATCACACCTTGTATTCTAAATAACAAGGAGCGAAGGTCCCTTGGCTTGTTCCAAGAAAAACAATATTTCCTCGCGACAAATACTCGATGAAACCACACCTACCTCCACTCTCCTATCCTACTTATTTTTCAGAGATTGTGACCGCGCGCAATGCGGCCAAATAGAGTCAGTGTTTATGACGTACAAAGTTTTTCATTTTGAAGAGCACAGTTGCTCATAGTAGATTGTCGTTAACAATTTGGGGATACGCGAGGGTAGAGTCAGTGTTTTCTACGCAATTAATATTCTTTCTCGAGCGTCGCGGCTCTGACTTTCCAATCGCGAGAATAGATTCAGGACTTTGTTCGCCAATTATGATCTTTGGGGCGCGTTGGTAGTCTATTATTTCTTTATTTTTTTTACTTTTGAAAGCGAAACTCCTTATCGGAAATTAGAGTCAGGCATCAGCTGAAGAGGAGATTTGTGCGCAGAATTTTAATAGAAAGATGTAAGTATCTATGTATTTCATTTAATTCCTTTAAAGTAGAGTTCATTCTTCCAAATTTGAGAAAGAAAAAAATTTTAAAAAATTAATTTTTTAGAATAGAATCACCAAGAAATGAAAAACTAACGAAACTTTTTATCACTTAGACATTTTAAGAAAAAATTTTTTTTAATTTTAATTTTTTTAATTTGTTTCTTAAAATGCCTAAATGTTAAAAAATTTCGTTAGTTTTGAATTGTTTCGAGGTTCTTTATTAGAGTTCAAACAATCGTAACTTTAGAAAAAAATTATAATCGTGTTTTGTTCCTTCGTTACAGTTTGGGCGCAGTTGAGCAGCTTGATGACTTCTTAGCAGTTTGATGACTTCCTCTGAGCAGTAGCAGGGGTGTTGGCGCCTTCGTCACCGGAGCACAGCGAAATGTGAGTGCGCATGCATTATGGTTCCTCTGGTCACTCAATCATGTCGTAGGACGTTTGGTCCGAATCGACACGAGTGACTGGTTGTATACGTGCTTTGGCGAGCATAATGACCGCGGGCATGGTAACCATGCCTGTGAATTGTAACATTTTGTCTGTGTATGTATTTATTAGACGAGGGCTAGGGTCTTCTTGTACGCCGCGTCTTTTCAATAGAATCAAATTATAATTATAATTTCCAAGATAAACGGTTCCTAACACGAATGTTTATCATTGATCATACATTGATGTAGATATTTATTAAATAATGCACGTAAAGGTGCATAGCAATTCAGAAGGTATTGGTATGAATATCAATACAGATGAATGCTAATTTTTATGTAGCGAAGAAGTCTGATAATTTCAGACTCCACAGCTACAATCATTTTTATTTAATACGTAGTGGAAAAATCGGATGCCCTCCGATTTCGTCATTGCGACGATTCTAATGACTTGAATTTCTTTTATTTTTCTGATATTACTTGTTCAAAAGTAACTTGATGTCTAAATGATGATAATAGACATAAAAGGGTAATTCCTTTCTTATAAAGGTCACTCGTTTGCGCACACAATTGAATAATTAATTTCCATGTGCAAGAAGACAATTGAGGGTGGGCAAATTTCAGATTCAAAGTAATTAGCATGAGAGCATACTTTCTTGTTTTATGAAATTTACTTTGACGATGAAATAGCCCGTTGTAAATTCTTCATGATTTAGAATCTTTTTCTTAAATAATTCAATTTTAGAGTCCTTTTTCTCGCTAATTAAATGTCGAGTAGAGTCCTTTTTCTTGATCTAAAGTAAAGTCCTTTCTTATTTATCGAACTTTAAAGTATTCACAAGTTGAAAGTCGAGTCATTTTGCTTAATAATGTAATATGAAAGAATAATATCCTGCTAGACACTATAGAAACTAATCATATTTTCTAGTTGAGGATTTTCAGGATATCTTTCCGTACCCATTGCCTTTTAATTCATCCACGTGCCCATGCGCTACTTGGGTGAGTGAAGGCAATGGGGCACGATGACTTTCTTTACTAAATAATTACATGTCGGCGGCTGGCATTGCGTTAGTGTATCGTGCACGTCGCATTTTCCACCTGTGTGTTTGTGTGGTTAGGCGGTGGAATTAGCGGCGGTGAAAGATTTTCATCAGAGACCATGTTAACGAAACTATAACATTTTATTATTATTCATTACAATAACGATACCAATGTATCATATTCCTTGTTGCACACGATGATCATTCTAGTAAATAATCTTGGAATATGAAACTTAATCAATCTCATATAATCAAATGAGAAAGTAATAAGGATTGATGTATGTACATAATACGTACAAAGCACATTATCAAGTAATCCATTGTTTGAAATTGAAAATAATTAATTGCTATTTAAATCATACTTATACGCAATGGTCACTGCCTTTGTCAGCCGATTTCAGTGAAAACAGGTACGTAAAGTTAGAGTGTGATTGTAGCCAAGCTCGGGTGACGGAGCCGTCCCGGGACGGTCTCTCTAGTGTAGGCTTTTGCACCCAGGCGGCGATGCTTGAGAATCGTGGAGTGGGTTGGCTGATGATTGTGTTTGAGAGAGTGTTTTGCCATTTTTAAATATAGGTGTTAGGTAGAATAGGTAACTTACCTTCTGGTACGAATGTGTGACTTAAATATAAGTAGGTAGGGCCGGGGCAGGTCATCGTATTCTCTGATCGCATGTTCCCCGCACGATGACCTGCTTTCAGGAAATTTGTGAGAAAAGTCGACGGCCAGACTAGCGCGAGTGGGGTATGCCCTCGCTTCTAGCCTCGCTATGTCGACTTTTTGACGCCAGTGGGACATTGCACATTGTCGCTGGTCGCGGTCGCGAAGGACGGGCTTGGGCACGCTATTAACTTTCAGAAGGGCGGACTGCCCGAAGCAAAAAAGTGGCCAAAGAGCCGAAGATAGCCCGGCCAAAGAGGCCACATCATGTGGGCTACGAAGAATGGTCCTGCATCCTCGGGTGCAGGGTCATTCTTCATAGGTATTACTTTGCCATTATGCTCGTCGGTAGTTGTAGTAGTAGTAGTTTGGTTGGCGATAGGCTGACCCATCGATACCCCCCCCCCCCCTGAAATTGAGCACCCCGCGTTTTCAATTAGGGTTGCGAAAAAGATTACGGGGCTAGTTAGCGTTGCGACTAAATGTTGATGACGGTTTGAATTAGCGTTGCGATTAAATGTTGATGACGGTTTGAATTAGCGTTGCAAATCAAGTATTCCCCGCGTTTGGTTCCAGCATAGTGTTGCGAAAAAATATCAATCGTGGTTGCTTGTAGTGTTGCGAAAAAAGAGTCGCGATTGTTTTTGAGATTGTTCTAGTATTTTGAAATTTGAATTGGAGTTACTAGAGTTTGATTCATTGTATTACTTTTGATTCATGGTATTCTTTTTATTAGAGGGACATTCCACGCGAAATCGGACACTTTTCGGAGAAACATTTCGAATGTTGCTGGAATTCGAACATGTTGTAGTCTTTAATGATATTTAAACGTACCTCAAAGGATTTTTCAATATTTTGAAAAATGTCGATTTTGCAGCTGTTTGAAGGTACGTGCTAACTTTTTTCAGTAAATTATAGTTATGGAAGTAGTAAATGGATGGAGATGAGCTTTACGGTGCTTATAGAGAAGACATTGAAGTTTTAAGAAAAAATTATTTCAGTTTAAAATATAAAAATTTGAACCATTTTTGTGCAATTATTTTAAACAAATGCAGTTTTTTTAACACCGGGCGCGATTTTAAAAATCCCCCCAAAAAGGATAATATAGTTCTATCCTTCCCCTTGATGGATAAATTTGAAAAAATATGGACATTTTAAAATTGGCCCCGTAAAAATTGTCGAAAGTTGGCGCTGCGTTTAATTGTACCGGCTCGACTGCTATAGGTATCTGTTATTCTTATACGGTGTTCTCGAATATGGTAAGTATTTGTAAAAAATTGAAGAAGGAAAACTTTTACTGCTTTTTATACACAACATAATACGGTAACTCAATTTTGGGTGCTCGCAATATTTTCCTTGAAACGAAGGTGACGCTCAGTTTTTTAAATGGAATGCTATTAAATATTTAGCATTCCATTTAAAAAACTAAGGGTCTCCATTGTTTCAAGGAAAATATTGCGAACACCCAAAATTGAGTTACCGTATTATGTTGTGTATAAAAAGCAGTAAAAGTTTTCCTTCTTCAATTTTTTACAAATACTTACCATATTCGAGAACACCGTATAAGAATAGCAGATATAGCCGCTTGGCCGCTGCGAATATCGCACGGCCCAGCCAGTCGAGCCGGAGCGATTTGATTTTTACGGGGCCAATTTTAAAATGTTCATATTTTTGAAAATTTGTCCATCAGAGGAAGGATAGAACTATATTATCCTTTTTGGGGGGATTTTTAAAATCACGCCCGATGTTAAAAAACTGCATTTGATTAAAATAATTGCACAAAAATGGTACAAATTTTTATTTTTTTAAACTGAAATAATTTTCTCTTAAAACTTTAATGTCTTCTCTGTAAGCACTGTAAATCTCATCTCCATCCATTTACTACTTACATAGCTATAATTTATTGAGGAAAAGGTAGCCCTTACCTTACAGCTGTAAAATCGACATTTTTCAAAATTTTGAAAAATCCCTTGAGGTACGTTTAAATATCACTAAAGACTACAACATGTTCAAATTCCAGCAACATTCGAAATGTTACTCTGAAAAGTGTCCGATTTCGCGTGGAATGTCCATAGAGTTGCGATGCGACTGATCGCGTTTTTTTAATTACTCGTCCTAGTTTGATTCTTGATATTTTTTTTAGGTATTGTTGCGATGGTGACTGATCGCGTTTGTAATTAGAGTTGCGACCCCCAGACCCCAATGCCCCGAAACTGTCCTGGGACATGTCTGGAGACATGTTCCTGGGAAAAAAGAGTCCCGAGCTGCTGGATTTGCAGCACAGGGGACTCTACACAGCCTTCAGGAAGGTTGCAACGAATTAAAGTTAGAGTTGCGTATTACAAGACACAGGTGCACTAAATTTTTATTAGTTTTGCGAAAAATGAAGCCACCCATCTGGTGGTTCTCGATAGATTTTTATATTTGTTAGAGTAGTATAGTTTTTCGTTTGCTATTCGGGATTTGTATTGAGTATAGTAGAATTTTCAGTAATGAAGCACCATCCGGGAATTTTGAAGTTGTTTGAGAAATTAGTGCTGCGAGTAGTCCAAAGTCCTAGTGACTGTGCTCGGGAGTTGATTTTAGTCTGTAATAAGTTAGCGTTGCGAAAGATAGAAACGGTCCACTCACGGGTTTCTTGCATTAATGAGTGGCCAATGATCAGCTGCCCTTCTGGCTACTGATCATTTTTTTCAGCAGCCCTAAGTGGCTGCACCATGCTCCTTCTCCTATCACCGCCTACCCACCCTTGAATCGAGTGTTTGTCACTGGAAATATTGTTTTAAAAGTATATTCATATCTTGCAGACAAATGTTTTTTATTTTGTTTTAGAATATTTTTAAATTTCAAGTTCCAATTTTCATGGAATGGCATTTGAAAAATTTTATTTTGTGACTGAAAGAATGGCGATGAAAGGTGTAATTCATTATTTGTATTAGAAATCGCAGACTTCTGACACACCTCCATTCAATTGAAGTTCTAATTAGAGTCTTTGAAAAGTAGTAGTAGCTATTCCTCATTAGCGTTGCCGATTTTTGCATAGTAACTTCGTCAATCCTTGTATTTATTTTCAGATTGATAAGAAATGTAGTTTTATATTTTTATAAATTTTCAACATTCCTTTGCATTGATCAAAATTCACCCGCGATTGTTGCTTAATTTGATGATATTGAAACGAAATTTGCACTGAAAAAGTAGGTAACTGCAATTCGGCACTTTATATTGATAGTAAATTTTCAATATTAACACGTGCTCGTTGTTGCTATTTTCTGTATGACAGTAACTTCAAATACTGTGCAGTAAAGTGCAATTATTCCAATTTTCAACATTTGCATAAATGTTTTTGATTAACTATAGTATATTATGATTGATTGTCGATACATCAACTTTGAAGATGCCAATTAATGAGGAATTAGAAGGAAATTATTGAGTTGATGTAACAAAGCACCCAATGTGCTTAATATTATGAATATTAATTGTTTCGGAATGAAATGTAATATCATTAGTAGCTTCTTTTTCACGAATTGCTAAAGTTTTGATTGCCTACTTTGTCTGCTGACAATGAAGCAGTATTTTTTAATCTCTTCCTTCTTTCATCTTAATACCAACTCGATATTCCATATTGAGTTTTGGCTTGTAGCTTCAAATATGATATTTCAATATTTGGGCAATAGTGATTCAATGAAAAGACTAGGGTAGATGCATCATTTGTGACCATTTTAAGGTATTGTACCAGTTTTGGCCACTTCTTAAAAAATTTAATATTTTTCCGTTTAAGCAATACATATAACCTTATATTTCGGGCGGTATACTAAATAAAATATTTATGATGTGAAATTCTCCACAGAATAATGATCTGCAAGCAATTTAAAAATAAGATAATAATGCACATGGCCAAAAACAGTGCAATAGCCAAAAACGTTACATCTACCCTATATCTGTTGAAATTACATTACTTAATCGAGATAGATTGTAGGTACTAATTCACTGAGAAAGTTTCTGTTACAGATATATTATGTGTGAAGATTATTTCAGAAATATGATTCCAGATTCATCATCCTTGAGAAACGAAATCTCAAGGAATTTTTATTAATAGATACTTTTGAGAATGTTTCAGGTAACATCGTGGGTCCATCGAGGGAAGTAAGAAACACATGACAATTTCAGATTTTTATTAGGCAGGTCATTATTTAAATTTAAGTAGATATGTATATGATGAGGTAATGTGTTTAGTGGCCACATAGAATTAAGTAGTTTTTAAGGAAATAATTAAACACTGCAGTGTTTATAACTAAATATAACTAAACATAAGTAGCATATAACTAAATATAAGTAGCAATTATTAAATACGAGCGCTCGTATAGGTAGAAATTATTAGTATTATAAGTAAGCATAGCAAATATACACTGGCATATTTCCTAGTAATGAATAGGAAATAATAATTATTCACTAATTAGGAATGAAATGAAGAAAAAAGGGGAAAACTTTTTGCTAAATAATGATATATCATATAACATATCCTATAATGATGTATCATTATCACTGATTTCCCTAATAATTTCCCTCAAATTTGCCCCCCTTTTCTTTATTTTATTCGCAATTAGTGAATAATTATCATGGTAGAAATATACCAGAAAGTTTTTAAAATTTGAAATGAAAGAAACAAAGAAATATTTTAAATTCAGCTTAGCTTTATCGCGGTAGCTTTTTACAGAAGGACTCCCTCTGATGCCCGCTTGTCGAGCGATCGAGGATCGTTTTGCAACCGTGCATCAGGGGGATCTATGGAAATGAAAATAAAATTTTGCATAAAAGGAGGGCGGATGGGCCGCGGTTAGGGCGGGTCTCCACTCGCAGCACCTCCTCGTGGTGAGACCTGGGCAATCTGTATTATTTGAACTATAATTACTAATCGTATGACAAGTAACATTGTAATACAATTATTAATTACGTGACAAGTAATACGAGCCGATTGGCTGCGATCATCTATCTTCGTTAATCTATATTCCATCCGTCCAGATTCGATTCCAAATATTTCTTCTACAATTACATTTTATTTCTCCAATAATATTAAAGAAAAAAGACTCCAATAACAATCTTGGTGCCATATTTCCCAAACGGTTGCTCCTTTCTCAGTTACTACTTAGGCAACGCTTCGTCAAAAAAATTTCTAGATGAAAGGTATATTCCAGTGAAATGTTGTTAAACGGTTTTCTATTTAGTCCAGTAGTCGAACTAATTGGTGTAGGAATCGACAAATCAGGAAATAATACTGTAACATTCACAGATATTCACCGATCCGATCACTATCGCGGATAAAGTCGAACTGATCGCTCACACCTTTCGTCAATGTTGTCACATTGGTAGAGGTTGCCGTCAACCACAACTGTTTCCCATGCAAGTTGAAATTTCTCAATTTCTAATGACTCGAATGTAATAATTATTGTTAAGAGACAAGATTTGAAAGAACTCACACGAGAGAGTTTAACTTCAGAAATGTAACTTGTATTCGACACATTATGCATCCCATATGATTGTGAAATTAAAGAATGCACGATTTGCAGTTGCATCCATGCACCCTACGACACTCATGCATCATGCAACTTTCTGCGAGGCTTATAAGAAGTAGATTTTGAGCGCTATAGTGTCTTGATCCTCGAAATGGATTATCGAAGAGACATCCGCACGAGTCGTTGACAAACCGAGTTAAAGCGTAGCATAGCGAAAACCTATGTCAAACTCACACATTAAAGAAGTCACACGTGAACAAGCACGTAACGCACCTTTCAGCATTTCAACACATTTCAGAGTATTTGCTGAGTTGGACGCTGTTCATGAGCAGAGGCCGCTACATTCAGTCCTCGAGTTATGGGTCGGTAACACAGTTCGGGTGGTGACACACAGTTCCATTAGGTGATAGGTCTATTCTATACCTCGTCTGTGCTATAGAATACTGTAGAATACGTCGATTATGTCGAGAACTACGTATAATCGCCGCGTTCATAACCCCAAAATAGTATTCCAAAGCGTGGTCTTGGTCTTAATACTCTTAATTATTGTTTAGTAATTGTTTAGATAAAACTAGTAAAAAATGAATCGTGAAAGGTAAAGTAATTAGAAATAAATGTACGATAATAAATAAAATTTATTTGAATTGAAAATTATAAATTGTTATCAAATTTCTTTTTTTGGTGCAATATCCCTTTCAGTGTGGTGGAATTAAGCCACTTTAAAGCTTTTGTGCATGCACTAAATAAGGACTATCTAGTTTCATCGAGAAAAACATTAAATACAACACATTTAAATGTACAATATGAACAATTATACAATTCCATTGGACAAAATGAACAGTAAGGTGCTGTAGTTTTAATTGATAGCCTCTTTTCCTAAAATAAAAATAGTCTTTTTATTATCATAATTTTTAATTTAAACAAATTATATTTATTATTTTATATTGACAAACTTAGTGGAGACGTGGCTTAGATTTCAGCCCTCTGATGGTAAGTTGGCAAACTATTGAAACTAGATCCTGCTCCACCAAACATTCCGAATAAGTAAGATTTATTAATCGAATAAGTAAAAATTGAGTGTTCAAAGAAATTTAAAAACACTCGTTTTTCACAACATGTCTATTTAAACACTAATAATCATATGGACTACGATGGATTTCGACCTACTCTGAGTAGTTCAATTTTCTGTCACTGGTTGGCGTATCGAAATTCTTTGTTTCCCAATGCATTTCTCTTTTACTAACCTATCAATATCCATTTTTCGTCAGTGTAACTTAATTTAATTTAACTTTTTTAATCACAATTATAATTATTAATAAATTGGCACTTCTTCATAACCTATACAAAAAATGTTTTATAGGTTAGTTATTTTCATTCTAGATAAACGACATTTATGACACATTTACGACATTTACGACACGTGACGTGTATAAAATCGAAAATTCGTGTCTTTACCCACCACTGCTTTTAACACTTAAACTCGGTTGTAAGTGCGCCACTGGTAGACCGTACCAAGATGGCTGAAAGATATTTAGCCGTCGATTCCCCTTCCGTCTATCGCTTCAAACCCACCCGGCGCCAATGCACCGTCCTTCAGATTCCCGGTTTTTCTTAACGTATCTCGGCAGGCAAGAGTGGGGTGGCCAAGTATTTTGTTGAACGGCGTACAGGTGGCGTTACAGCTCGGCTCTTACCACGCATGTGTCATGGCGCTGGTGCGTCCGAGAGCAGCAAGAGTCAAGACTGTTGCAGATGCAGCGAACGCTTCGTCTAGTGTAGGTAGTGGAGTTCACGTAGTGCTTTGGTCGCGCATGTTGCAAGAGTTCGTGTCAGTAATGGACGGCTTAGTACCTGTTGCACGACCCGGCGCGGACCGGTTCGAGTCGTTCGGCTATCGACATTTGTCGTAATAGAAATAGTGATTTGCATTCCGGCGAGGATGAACCGTTCCGATTATCATTGTTGACGTTTCTTGTGGTGTGACAGTGCTGGCCGCCACCGCTGCCTTGCGCCACGATTTTCGTGTGCAGACACAGCCCAAGATACGTAGTAGCTACGAGTGAAACAATGGGGATCGTGCAGAGCCGTGCCGGCGAGAGCGATGGCGGTGTGCGTGAGGTATTCATCGGTGGTGTCAAGGGCGGCGCGGCTCATCAATCCTGTCATCCTAGTCTCGGCATGGGAAGTTTGGGTGGACCGCACGCACGGAGCGGCAGCGTCCGTGGCGCGCCAAGGCAGCCGATGCCCGACGCTGTCGAGCTCGAGAGGCGCTTCACCAAAGTTCTGGTGAGTTTCTCAGACTTTTTGCTCCTTTCCTCCCGTCGGATTCGTGTAGCTCCTAACGCGCACATCCGGCACGTCTCGCGGATTAGATGCACACACCATTTCGCTCGAGTCGAACCTTTCTTTGATCCACGCCGAAGCCAGATCCAGGAACTGTCAGTGCTGACGCAAATAGGCTTGGATTCTTAGAATTCAACAAAAACGTTGTTGCCATTGCCGGCGACCTAGTACGCAGGTGCGTACTGGTTTGTTCGTTTCAATACGAGCTCCTTTAAGCAACAGCATCGGCATTTTTTATTTCGTTTCTCACGACATATACACGCAGATACAGTTTCAAAGTTTCCTAATTGAAATTCACTGTGAGATTATGAGAAAGAATTTCTAACAGGTATATGTACGCGTCTGTGCGGTGATTTTTAGAAAGCATCTACGTTTATTTTTTTTTTATTATAATGTGCCAGTTCTGAAATCCACGATATTTCAGAAAAAAGTAATCGATGTGCACGCATGCGATGCTTACAAAGCAATCCTTTGAAAGGCTAGATAGAATCCGTTTACGCCGACATGCGTGAACGCCGAGAGTAATAGGATATTAATTGAATTGCTTTGATCGGCGGTAAATCACGTGGCGCATCGACAGTCGGATAATCCAGTTTACATTAACTGGAATCTGAAGTCGCTAGCAAATACGATCGTAGCAGAAATGATAGGAAGCAACAATTCCTAGTAAATCGCGGCCTATGTATACTGCAACGGTGTGCTTCACCTACCTTGCACTTTCATGCACATAACGTTGACGTAAGGGCACGATCATATTTATCTTTACTACCCCCAAGGTGTAATGTAAGTAACAAGCTGATCGGTATCGACACGTGTGGCCCGTAACTTATAGCCGCTAATATCTGAACTCGAGTGCACTCAGGACAGTGGTTCTCTGGAATATCGATATTCATCAGTATTCTATACAATTAATATTGATTACGAACGGAAATGATCGTTATATACTTATTTTCACTCCCTGTAACCACATAAAAGCAACTTTCGTTTCGATTTTTATTTCACAAAACATCTTAGCAAATAGGAAAAGGAACTTTAAAAAAGATAAGAAGAGAGGATTATTGAATTTTTGTGAAATAATAATTTTTTTATAATTTACGAAGGCATTTTGTGAACTTTCGTACCAAGTATCAGCCGCTGCTCGTGGGTCACTTATTTTATTGTCGAGATGAAATGTCGAGAGGTCGGGAGCGAGAATTCATGCGGCGCGGAAGGGAGACAGCTCAGGCAGCACAGGGTTGAGAAAGAGTAACAAGATGTGTATGTGTATACGCCTACGTAGAGGCTGCTCTCACCAAATAAGATTCGATTGTGCATCGAGACGACCATAGTAGCAACTACGAACATATCGTAAACAAAGAGACCCCTTTACGGCTCGCATTAACTCGCAGCCATTCGATTCACTATCTCTTTTGTTCTCACTCTGCCTTTCTGACACCATGTCCGGCCCTGCTTGGCTTCCAACCTCCGTGTCTTGCTTTTAACATCGACAATTTCGACGATTTCGGTATCATGAATGCGAGCCATTGTACCCACTCTAGCTACCGTCAGCCAACCATTTACATTATGTGTAATGCTATATGCAGTCACGGTATAATATATATTTTTTCTTATTGAAATTATTATCGATCTCTAGAGACGAACCTTCTTCGATATTTATTGCAGTGACCATTATATTATATTATAGTGACTAATAATATATAAATTGAGAAAACCGATGCACATTTAAAATGCGAACACATAGTGTGCCCCACAATGAGTGGTATAATCGAAAAGAAGATGATTCTACGTTCAAACGCCAATCGAAAATGTAGAGTATTTATTGCTACGGGTCTTCATTTTTTAGAAAATTGAGTTTGAAAATTGTTCAGGTATTTGTAGACCTGATTAAAAGTTCACAGAGTGAAGCAGTAAATATTCTAAGAGCTCCTTCTTTAGTGACGTTTTCAAAAAAATTCGCCAGGCTAAGAATCAATTTTCTCAGAAATTTACAGTACTCAGTAGTTACTCTACAATATTCTACTTATTTCTGCATATGTGTTCATTTCATCCAGAGTTGTACAATATTTCGCGCTGCAATCTGCTAATTTCTTACAATTACTTACAATTAGTCAGGTGCACAGGTATTTACACGACGGAATTTTATACTGAGCTTCTTTTCGAAAACGGAAGCAGGGGCGGATTTACATATAAACTAAGTAGACTGCAGCCTAGAGCGGCAAATTTTGGGGGCGACGACCTATATGCATATTTGCTTAATATACGAATAAAATATTATACATAATTTAATAGAAAGGACCAGTTTTTTATTTTGGTTGTTTTGACCGGGTGATTTTCAAACACGTAGGCTTGAGACACTTTTAAAAACAACTCACTGTTTTTTTCATATAGCGAATTAGCAATAACTCATATGTGAGTTGTCATATTGAATTAATTTTAAAATTGTCACAACTCTTTTAGATGCTTATCAGCCAGAGGGCGCCAAATTTCCAAATTCGCTCCTAAACGGAGGATTATATAAAAATATTTTACTCTATATTTTCTATTTGTTTCCGGAGGTGGAATAACCTCCTTGATTATACCACTCATTGTATACGTTATGTAGTGCTATATACGTTAAGTATTGCTTATGTAGTATTCAGTGAGACATAACGATATAGGTACAACAAAAATGAAGGTATGTAAATTTTTTTTCACTTCATTTTCGCACAGAACAGCAAATAATTTGACAACAGTTACTTGAACTTGTATTTTTCTATACGGTCGACCTAAAGGTGCGGCTAACTGTTGTTTTGTTACACCTGACGCCCGATAGCAAAGTATGGTGCAGGTCGTTATAACAGCTTCTTCGTAAATCACATTTGCCGGGATTTATGAACTAAACATTGATATTGTCTGCTGGCAACTATATAAACGGGAGTTTAGATTAACATTCTTCTCTAGCATGCATTTATTATATGTGTTTATCACGTAATTCATTCGTTTTCAATATGTAATGGCAATTTTAAATCGTTACCCAATTCGTGATTTTAATAATAAAAGGCAGTGATTCTAGTGCAACTAACATATACTTGTTGTTAGCATTAAAACTGATTAAGCTTCACGTATTTGTTTTGGAAATAAAATGCCACTAATGTTTATCAGGATCAGAATGCATTTTCATCATTTGTTCATTTTTCTAAAGTTTCTTTTTATTTATTAAGTAACGAGCAACGACCCAATTTTATTCACAAAAGAACAATTAATGCGCAATTTAATGATATGGAATTACTTTGCGAGCAACCTGTTTAAAACTGTCAAGTGATCCAGAAAAGAGATCTATGCTGTCATTAATGGAATATTAGTCCTTTTCTCAGTTCCAAGAATTAGTATGGCACAAAGAGACCGAGAATACGTTGAAATTTATTAGTTCTTAAATTTATCTTACATTTAATTACTTGCAAAAGCAAGCCAGGAAATTTCCCTAAAAACCCAAGTCAAGAAGCTTTTGGGATAGGAGGCTGTGATTCACCGAGTCAAAAGCCGTTTCTAAATCAGTAAAAATGACATCAACTTGATCTCCGTTAGCTTGTGTAACGTAGTAACTGAATATTGATAGATTAGTCACTGCGGATCTATCAGGTACGAATCCACGCTGATCATATGATATATGGTTTTCCAAAATTGTTTTAAGTTTTTCAGATGACATTTTCAAAAACGCTTAGCGAACGTGTTTAAAACAGTTACCGGTCTGTAATTGTTCGAAAGCGACTCATTGCCTAACTTAAAAATCGCTGTAATTATGCTGGGTTTCCAGTGTGACGGAAATTTACCTGTACCCAGTGATTTATTATATATTATCCAGAGAGGACGGGCAATAATAATGTTGCTATTAATATACAGGTTCTAAATAAATAGCAAAAGAGTTAGCTATTGACTGGTCATCGTGAACCAAAAGAAATTGAGTGACAAGAGCAAGAATTTCTCTATCGAGCGTTCTTTCCAAAATGTAGAATATATCCATGGTTTCATAATTGTAGAAACATTATAACTAGAACTACAGCTTTCGTAACTAAGAAATACTAATTTTCGTAACTAGGAAGATTTTCTTTGAATTTATTAATACATTAGCAGTTGAACACCGAGAATGATAAAATTTTTATCAAGCATCATTTCTCTGTTGAGGAGAGTAGAAGGTTCCACGAATAACGCGTTGTCGCGGTTATTTTAGAAACCTACCCAGCCAACCGGAAAAACGTTGATTGTCGTGGGGAGCGCGTCATTAAAGTTACTAATTAAAGTTAAACGCTTATCGTTTAGTGAACCCTTCGTAAGATAGTACAGACTGCTTTTTTTCCAGTCGGACTCATTGTCCATTCGTTCGTGTGGAAAAAGAATACTATTAAAAATGTAACGTACAGATTCTAAATTTAAAAAATTATTACAATTAGTACTGTAATAAAACTAAACACAAATGCTTATTAATTGTATACTAAAGTAAAATGATTGTTACCGATTAAATAGACAAAAAGGTGTACATGAAAGTTAATTACACTTATTCCTTATAATTCTCTGCATTCAAGTTTTTCATTGGACTCTTGGTAAAGTGATATACTTCGTCTTCTTCATAATAGTAATTTACTATTAAAAGTACGAAATTTTACTTTAACAGCAAGAAGCTCAGGGAATTTTTTATGATTTGCAAGTAAAAGAGGGAGTTAATAATAGTAAGAATATACTCGTTTACACGTATTGCATTTGCTACACTTGCATCGCTAATGTCAGTGACTCAACGTCATATCTACATGCGTTACTAAAAGTACCACGTTTCAATTTTCTTACGAAAAACAGCATGTTTGTCTTCGTTATTACGAAAACTATCATGTTTTGTCTTTCGCTGCGAATTCTAGCATGTTTGAACGGTTTGCCACGAAAAATAGCACGTTCCGACTGTAGCTACGAAAAGCAGCGTGTTTAGATGGTTGACTACGAAAAATAGCATGTTTCGTCTTTCGCTGAGAAAACTAGCACGTTTCAGCAGTTTGCCACGAAAAGTAGCATGTTCCGTTTATAGCGACGAAAAGCAGCACATTTGGATGGTTGGCTACGAAACATCGAGTGCGTCAACTTAAATACCTTCCGACGCGATTTTTATTTAGTACTAGGTCGGTAATTTATTAAACATTAAAATACCGTACTTAAATTCTGTAGATTACAAATTTCATACGTGTTTTCTTCTGGACATTAGGTGGAGTTATTATTTATTAAACAATATTTGCAGAAGTTGAATTCTTCGATGCAAAATGCACTTCAACAATTTAAACTAAGCATGCGCCGAAACGTGATTGTTTCTGCAGTTTAATCCAAAACGTGTTATTCTTCGCGGCTAAGCAGTCAAATGTGTTAGTCTTCGCGACGGAAGACCCAACGTGCTAATATTCGTCAGAAACTATGGAATGTGCTTCTTTACGTGGCAAACTCAAAGGTGCTATTTTTCGTAAGAAAATGAAGCTTGCTACTTTTCGTAACGCACGTCGATATAATTGAATAAAATTAGAAATAACATTATTGTGCGCATGTAACGTTATACAAAAGAATTTTAAACTAAGTTCCTTACTTCTTTCTTCTCTAATGCATTGCGTATTTCACCAGATCGACACCTCCATTTTTTTTATGGTAACAGTCTTTTAGAACTCGCCAATTAATGTGACTCTAATAATCTGGCGTTGCTGTAAGATAATTGGTTCTGCCATACATATATTGCAGAATAATAATCTTATCGCTGATATTATCTGACTTTCTCGTAATTCTGAATGACCGTACGTTCACTTGAAGTATATCAGAGTACACAAAAACGGGCATGTAAACACAAGATTGCATCGAGTATAATTGTACTGTGATTAGTGTGTGTGTTACATCAGTAATATGTTGATATGAAGTGGGAAATATGTTTTCAAATGTCACATAGTTGATGTCGAATTAAATTAGAATTACGGACGACATGAAGGATGAATGAAAATTTCCTTCATTCATGCAGTAATAAGTAAATGTAGTCTATAGATAATAAATATAAATGGAATAGCATTGATGTAAGATAACTATACAAATTATGACCAAATGTCTCCATTAAATGTTATTTTTTTTAACCATTTAGTAAGGATGCAAACATTTATATAAATTTTATTTGAAATAACAAGGGTGGGATACCGTTTGATGGCGATTACAGTAGTTACCCTAATTGTTAGTGAAACGCTGAACCCGTAAAAAGCATTTTGTCAAACTTTAACAGTGTCAATAAATAGACTATCACTAATAGATTATCACATTCAACTTCAGACAACATTAATTTCTTCAAAGGTGTACATTTAAATTAAAGTAAGGATGTAACTTCTACATTTCACAATTATATTTATACTGATCTAACTAGGTTACATATTATATTATACTCTTCTAATAAACCCTACAGAAAATTGTTGAAATGGTGAAAGCGTATGATGCTTTAATGATCTTTTAATAATTCGGCAACGTGTTAGAAATGATCACGAGATCGCGTTTCATTATAAACTCTTGTCGATGAGTCATCGGTAGATAGTCGTGCATTGTGTAGAAACTGCGGTTTGACTCACGAGAATCACTCCAGAGCCATGCAAAAATTTTTCTCGTGTCCCGCTCTCGTAGCGGAAACCTAATATACCTTGGTATTCTCTTCTTCTCTTCCTCGCAATAAGTATTAGGAATTTCATCCGCTCTACTGTTTACAAATTGCATTTCATGATATAAATTATAAATGTTCATGAAGTTTTCATTGAATGCACAGTAATGACGATCAAAATTAAAATGTTTGCCGTAATTTTCGATCAAAGTATATTGTTTAAAAGAAACATCAACAAATATATTTTGTAAGTAGTATAGGAAACCGAATATGAATATTAAAATAATAAAGTAATAATGTCTGGTTAAAGTAAAAATGACTGAACCACCCACACAATGTTGTAAATGTTAAAAAGACACGTGTACATATTTTGTTGTTGTAGAATATTTAAACTCGTTTTGGTAATATGGATCTGTCGAGTGGCTAGGTACGAACTGGTAAAGTGAAAGGAAAGTTAAGTATCGTAGCGTAAAAATCGCTGCACCTAAGATTTATTTCTGCTTTTTACAGTGCCCTGACCTAAACCCATGAAGCAGTTTTTTTTCTAGGATACAAACAAATATCTTGAATTAATCTTACAATAACTTCATTTTGTAGTATAGTAGTAGGTGTAAGTGCCAGTCTCAATTAAGCTAAGAGTGATATTGAAGTGTTATTATTTAAATTCTATAATTTGACATTAACAAAAAATTACTAAATTCTAGCGAAATATAACATTTCTGATATTTTCGATACTTTTATAAATCTTACTATACTTCAGTGCTACAAGCTTACGCTAATATAGAAAATTAACAAGTGAGGTACTTTTTTCTATAGCTATGTATTCTTAAATACATTACACAAGAATAATATAAAGTTGAAAATTATTAACACTTCAAATAACATATTCTGGACTTCCGTCGTAAATACTGCGTCTTCAATTAAAAAAAAAATAAGAAAATGTTTTATTAGTGTAATATTCTGTTAGTGTAATGCAAGATACTTTCCCAGTTGTATCGAGCAGACTTCTTCTGACATTTCGCAGTCGCTCTCGGACAAATATATCTTTATAAGTTGGCGATATTTATGGCGAGAACTAAATTGAAATTGAATATTCACGGTGAATCGCGAATGCAGAGGATCTTTCGATTGCCTTCTAGGGGTCACTATCTTACATCCAGACCTGCACTCGATCCTGCCGCATTCTTGAAGGACTGCCTGGACGAGCATAGACTTGCCAGCTTATAGGAGAGATACGTGCCTGCTTGTTTGCTCGCTTGATAGCAGAAGCACGATCCTCCTCGAGGGTTCCCACTGAACACGAAAATCTTCAACATTCTCACAACCGAAGCGAAACTGACCGACGCCCACTCCTTCTCTCCTCTTCTCTTTCCCACCATCAGGCATCTTTGTCTTCTCCCTTCTATGTTTCTTTTTGACAATACGCCTGGAATGCTGCCAAACGAAATCGTCAACTGTTCAAACCCAGAATTTTATTCCTTTAAGAGAGACATTGCGTTATCAGGTCTCTTTCATTCATTACTATTTACTCCATTTAATTTATCTCTGTGGGGGAATTCCACTTACGCCCAAATCGCCACCAACGCCAGTAACTTTCATTAGGTTTCCCTACATGCCACTGGACGCAACTTCAAGAATTTCAAAGTCAATTTTCTCGAAAATGAAGCCAGGTATAAAAAAAGGTTACTGTTTCTTTTCGACATATAACAATTAAATAAATCGAGAAAAAGGAATGAAATTTTTTGATATTGCGCTTCATTTGCCAGAAAATCGACTTTGAAATTACTTCCAGCCGCGACGAAATTAAATGATTTTAGGAATTTAAGTGTTTTATTAAAAAAAATAAAACAAAATACTTATTACACATGATTTATTAGTCCATAAAGTGTAAGAAAAAATTGATTTACAATAATATTTGTGTTAAAGTATTTATGATTTTTTAGATACTTTAGACCACTACAGAAAAAATACCGCTACAAGGTCTGCCTGATATCTTCTTTTGAGCATCGACGGATCTGAAAAGTAAAATGAGTTTCTTGTAAAATAATGTTGCCATTATAGTCTCTCCAGCCATTTCACACGTGCCTGTGTCAGTGACTGACACTGGCTGCATTGAATCGTCACGGAACTGACACGTGCGAATCCGCCTTAAAAACGTCCTCGTTCCTCTGAATAACCGTAGGCTGCCATCGATAGCCACCAGCGATTGACATAATCGCGTAATGTATGGCCAACCGTGCTCGGATACGATTGCACTGGGTATTATATGGTTGCTAAGAAATCTAATGGAGAATGTGGAAAAAGTCGATTCCGATAATGCGACTCCTCGGAGCTAAACAATACCGTTCAAGGGCCGAAGCTGGTCTGAAAATATCCACAGGAAAAGATAAAACCAGCGTTTCTATATATAGAGGGGTGGTCGTCGGTTGAGCAGTGCTTCTCATGTCGGTCCATCGTCGTTGATAAATTAGGAGCGTGCACAGTCATCGTTAACGACGATCGTAATGAATACAGTAGAAAACCCGTTACGCATTCAAGGGGAATAAAAAGGACTTTGTCTAATTTTCGCAGAATTTTTTTACTTTACGTATGACTATACGCGTTGGTATGCATCTGTTGAAGAAACTATTTTTCTTGTTTCTTAAACGTTTCAGAAATTTGCAAAAATTTCAATGGAAAGCAATATAGATGAAGCAATTGTCAACTGGGACAGATATTGTTGTTAATTATGGTTTTAAACAAATCTTACACGTATTTCGATCGTGTCTGCAACCGTGACCAAACAACTATAGATGATTTTTTACTGTGACAGCTGTAATGTTCAGCTCCACGTTTTCTCATAATACCAGTGTTACGTAACCATTGTTTTCGCAGCAAAAAATTATACATTCATGAAATCAAGGCTTTGATCGAATTTCAGTAATACGAGACGCATGCCGCGTTATTGAGCAAAAAAATATGTAATCTGTGTTACAAAACTTCTTGCCGTTATCGTGACTATTTCTTTTCAATTGCGTTTTCCTTTATTTATTTCGAAAGTGCATTACTGCACCAGAGTATGCAATCCTTGGACGCTCCTTTATTACGCAAGCATGCCAGAATATGTAGGTACATGAAAAGGGATGTGGAACGCTTTCACTATCAGCTAAGGGTACAGAGTGTCAGCAAGTACCGTAAAATGGGGTGAATAGAAACAACGGGATGACTAGAAGTAAAACTTTAAAGAGAAAGAAATAATTCATTACAAATTTTTGTTTCATAAATATCATCTATCTTCACGTTTTTAAACTTCTTTAAGGTTAGTGGAAAAGGAAGAAGTTGGCAAGTAACAGCAGTTCTTCAGTATCAGAATTTTGACGGCTTCTAGTGCAAAAAATTTATTTCGTACTGTCGACTTATTTTGTCGAGGTATCGCTTTTTTCCCCACTCGTACTATAATTTTTTTTATAAAGAATCCACTTGAAACATCTTTCGGGTCGATAATTTATCACCCATTTAGCAAGGCTTTTCATTTACTCATTTTCTTTGTATTATTTTCTTTTGTAAATAAGAAAAAATATATATACGAAGATCGTATAATTTTTTTTAATAAGGTGGTCGATCACTACCTTGATTACTCGTGGGTGGACGGTCTAACCCCGACATGCGGGCGAAACCGACTATATAGTTGCAGTGCCAATGTTTTTGATTCAAAATGAAAATAAATATTTGAAATTGTCGCACACTATAATTTAATGTGAAAAACAACGATGCTACAATTTCTTTTCCAAAAAGTGGTCGAACTCTTTCGGACTTACAATACATGGGAATATCCCCGTTAAAAACAATTACTTTTTCTATTGATAAAATTCAAAATTATCGGCCTCCTTATTTTCCAAGTTAAATATTTTGTGTAGATAACCAAAATGTTTTCAATATTTTGCTCTACGTGCTCAGTGCACTAGCCAAAGGGGAGCCCTCATTGGTGGTATTTCCTCTGTTAACCAAGCGCGATCATTATATACGGTCTAACTATATGTAGCTCCATTAAACATAATAACCCGAAACGAAGTCATTACAGCTTTTCTATCGTAGTGGCTCTTGCGCGACGACAAAGTATGAGAAATCACATCATTTGTGGTGCAGACGTCGAATGGGGCAGAGGCCATAAAGATATATATATTTTTTTCGCATGAAAGGAAATGTAGGACATTCTCTTGCATATCAAAAGTGGCGTAACATTCAAGAATTGCGGATTTTACGAGGCAGTGCAACGATACGCGTCCACGTAAATTCGCAATTTCTGTTGAGTGGTGAAGGTGAAAGCAAACGGTTTTAAAATATAAGCCGGAAAATCTACGTTTCTACGAATGATGTGACATTTCAATATTACTTTGGTAATAGTCATAAAGTTCTAGAAAAGTTAATCGTAGTCGCTGTCATGTATGCGTGGTTTCTCGATTTTCATTTAATACTTTCCGCGAGTTTAAGAAATCAACTGTATTTCGGTTATCATTTATCGGCGACAAAACTATACTATTCAAAGATCTTAATATATAAAGCTTCTGCTTTATATATTAATTGATATGTTTATCTGTCGCCTAAAAATCTTCGAACGGCAAACTGTTGGATCACAAAGTGTGCCTCGGCTCATTATGCCTGGCTAATCCAGATGAATGTGACTATTTTCACAAGAAAAGAGAAACCAAAATTTCTTTATTTATAAAATCGGAATCTAAATTCTGGGCGAAACCGAATCTCCGGTGGACGTGCAAACGAGTATAAGTCAAATTTTGGTAAAAATGGGAAAAGTACGCTAACATTGTTTACATTGCTGTCCTTTGCTTATGGTTCCAGTAGTTCATATCACTTTTCCCCCCGTTTTTTTTCGCCGGAGATAGTACTAGTATCGTATGTAAAAAATTGATGGGAAAACCAGTGTAACCTGAGTTATGTATTTATGTCGATGATTAGGCTGAAGAAAATATCTCTCCTCAACCTAAACAGTTACTTTTTTATTCTATAGCCTAAATGCAATAAATAAATAAATACATACATACATACATACTTTTTTGTTCTATTTCGTGGCTCGAAGTTAGAAATAAAATTTCCCTTGCCCATTTGTAATTTAATTTAATTAAATCTCGTATCTTTTTTCAAATATGAAATATATTTGAAGGTCCAATGGGACAAGACATATCAATATTCACGTCCAAAATTTAACACCAGATTTTACATAGCAGTCCAAATATTCTAACAATAAGTGTCTTCCTGCAAAACTAAGAATTCTGACTTACACTCAGTTGCCCGCCCACCAGAGATATATCCAACCTATCATATGCTGTTTCAATGGTTTCCAAAAACCAAAGAATGGTTGGGTTAGGTAAAAAAATATCGACAGTGAATGTAAGTTTGCCCCAAAAAGGTGCGGACATCATTAAAAGATTTACCTCGTGGTATATATGTATCAATAAGCTGCGCGACGTATTAAGGCTGATTCTCAATATCCGTCTACTAGGCGGCAGCGGTAGGCGATCGTCAGTCGGAACCTTTTCTGCAATCGATTTCTTTGATGGTGATAGAAAACGACGCCACTATGCTTGACAAATGCATATTGAGAATGAATATTTTAGGTGATCGTAACCTACAAAGTAAATCGGTGAAAAGAAATGCGATTTAACGATTACGTAACCGCGCGTCGGAAGATACGAAGGCAATGCGCTGAAATGCTTTCACTATCGACAGACTGGAAAGCGTGTCTCAGTAGCGACGTATTTTTAACGCGGATCGCCGGCAGACAGCTTTATGCAATTTATACGGCTGAATTAAGCTGGGATTTCGTGAGCATGCAGGCGTGTGCGGCGCAGGATACTCTACGCACGTGTGCGTGTGCGATGTGCGCTCACACCGACACCTCCCGACCCGACAATGGAAACGTTTGCGTCTGTTTTGTCGGTTCTCCTCGCCGCTGCGTCTCGCATAGCGGACCAAATGTCCTTCGAATTGTGATTCCGACGATGCAAACAGGATGTCCAAACGATACCGCTAACATTGCAATTTTCACGTTTCGCGAGCCTCCTGGCTGTCTACTGTGGGAATCTTTTGAGAAATGCTTTGTTCGCGCACTTTAATAACATGTGATTTATATCCATATTTACATCGTCGAGCGTGCGTTGGTCACTTGATTTAAAAGATTGCATAGGATCCCTGAGATAAAGTAGGAAAACGTTAGATTTATTTATTTTGTTAGTTAAACGGAAGCCCTTTGATAATTTAAAAAAAGGCAATCTTAATATATGTATAAAGCAAAAAGTGTGTGTTTGTCTGTCGCCTAAAAACTTTTGAACGGTAAACTCTGGGATCACAAAATGTGTCCCATCTCATTATGCCTAACTAATCCAGATGAATGTGACTATTTTCACAAAAGGAAATAATTTCTTTTTCATAAAATCGGAATCTAAATTTCGGGCGAAGCCGAGTAGTAAAGCTAGTATATACACTAAATAAATTAAATTGAAAAATGAGTGAAGTTACTATAGCATATGCTACGTAAAAGAACCTGATGTTACGTGTACAAAGAGAAACATGAAAATTTTGAAATTATCAACTGTTACAGACATGTTTTATTTGTAAAGAACTTTTTTTTAAATCATTATTCCTATTTATTCGGAACCGTTCTTGGCGGGGGTGCAGAAGGGTGGCCGCAAGTCATTTATTATATGTAAAATTTGGACTAATAAGCATAATAATCGAAAGTTTTATGATTAGTGATATCATTCCTTTTCTCATTTAATTTTTTTTCAAATTATCCAACGCTGGTTTTCGAGATAAAAATTCATAAGTATGTAAAACCAATTTTCACGAAAATTAGCAAAAATCCTCAAATTAGGGACCCGGTATTTTTTAAACAAATTCGAAATCGGCAAAATGATTTAACCCCCCCCCCCCATAATTTCATGATTACTATATCATATTCCATTTTTGACAAAATCAGTTTCTTCAATCTATTGCTATTGTATGATAACTTTTTAAAACTACGTATATATAGATACAAAAGTAATTCTTAATTAATGAATATTGCATTAATAAGGGCGGTAATATTGTTTTTGCACCTGGGCGGCCAACAACCCAGGAATAACCCTGTGTCGCTCTGTTTTCATTCTCGTTTACGTCAATAAGACACTTCAATAACATTTTTCAAATCACAATCTCATTTGTTATTAAAAGTATCGATTTAACTTCAGGCTTTATTATAGCAAATGTGGTTGAGTTGTGCGGATTGGAATATATACATACATGCATATATGTATCAATGGCGTAGTACATGTTATTAATATCTTCCATTAAATCCATTTCATAAGAAGATACGAGTAACACATCGTCGTGTTGCTGCAGAAAAAAGATGTTGGGGAACAGGACTCGAGAAAATTATGGAAACATCGTAATCCTGTTCGTTTACCCTTTTCACTTTCATATACATAATAAGAGAACACGCGCGGCTACATGTGGCTAAGGGATATCTCGTTTTATAAAAGTGAAGAAGAACTCGTCTGACTGGCACGCTTATCGCATAATTACCAGTTTGTAGCCTAGTGATAATGTTTATTACAGGAGTTCCTGTTTCAATTATAAAAGATGTACCCCTCACTCAATGTAAAATAGAGTATGCAGTTTTTTTTACGATGCTACAACCTTTTTTATTTCCAAAGTCTAGTTATTACACTGACGTTGCTGAATTTCAAAACGCAACACGACAGAACCAAATCCTGTAAAATCGTCAGGCTCATAGCAGCGAGTAATAATATACCTAGAAACGTGTACGGCATTTTGAAACTAACTGTATATTATGTAATGTCCATATTTCTTTATTTAGTCAAGGTTAATACAGCTTGATTGATAATACGTGCAGGCGTTACTTAATTATGTTTTATTACTTATATGACGATTGAAAACTTAACATGTAGACGTTGAAATGATTCTAATGTTAGCCTCAGAAATAGAAAGTGTGCTAGATTTTTGCTATCGTGTTGTAAGAAGGTATTGTGAAATTTTTATAAATCAGTTAGTCTATCGTGATTAATTCTAAGCTTCATGTAACATTGGAAACTGTAGGTATATAAGAACATACAGAGTGAGTCACAAAATTATTGCCACAGATTGTGTATTTTATAAAAACAAATGAACTTACAATTAGAAACCTTGCGATTCATGTACTCGTTATTTTTATAAGCAGGGATCCGAACCGCCTAAGTAGTAACCGTAACCCTTACTCGGTTAATCAAGGAAGGTTTCTGTAACCCATAGTAACCGCGAGAGAACGGTTCTTAAATTCTAGAAGAAACCGAAGTAACCTGGTTAACCCGCTACGAGCCGGTTACTAGCGAAATAAGACAGTCTTGTCTAGACTAGACAATCATTTAAGGCAAGAAGCTACGCCCGACAATGGATGCAGTCTGGTACCCCGTAGCGAGGACAAGCCCCCGTAGTGCCTCACCGAATTTTATGGCTTTCGACCTCAGAGATAGGCAAAAAATTATTTGAAATAAAAATTTGTGTACGAAATTTTTATTTCAAATAATTTTTTGCCCATCACTGTTCGACCCTCGAAGGGGTTTAAATACCATTAAAACTTGAGAAATGTTCAGGATTTTCGCATTTCAAATCAGATCTTTGGGAAAACGACACCGATCGATTCCTTATGTTTCGCCAATGAAACTAACACCAAGAACGACGTAATTCGGATCATAATGAAAGAAATTCCATGGAAAATCGATTTACATGATTTCAAGCTGACTTCGTTAAAAATAGTCCGATTTACATGAAATTTGGTATGACTTTCATCGGAAAAACATAAGGAATCCTTCAGCATAGTATTAACAACAATTTGTGTTTGGTATAGGTGCGTGGCTCATTCAGTGTTTCGATAATCGGTCCTTCGGATAACTCATATTCCGATAATCGGCGTTTCCGTTAAGTGACGTTCTACTGTGATGGAAAGCACACTACGAAATGGTCTATGGCCAAATGGCGTGCACGTGCGAATAGAGAGCTATTTCTGCAGCATGAATAAAGGTTCCTTTACATTCTACATGCATCAGACGCCACGCACAGCTGTCGGTGGCGCCTAAACGCTCTTGCTTGACCATGAACTAGCAACCGTCTACCGAATCAGGAAAAGGGTCACGTTCGCTGGTTGCTTAATACCTATTTTTATTTTAAATCGCAAATAGAATACCTATATTCGTTTGTAAACGATTTTATTTAGCTTCACTCCTCTGTCTGTTTGTTTTGTTTAAATTTTGTAACTCATTTTTAACACACTTTCACCAATCCAATAGACGTGAAACTTTGCAGGCCCACGTAGTTATGATGACAATCAAATTTTTTTGAAAAAGAGTGGTGAAGAAATTGCATCCTCTAGAATTTTAACCTATAGCCACAAATCCAATCGGCTTGACATGAGCCTCTCGCGTTTTTCTCGACAAAAAGTCGAGAAATGGTCGTCACGTACAAATAGTTCTAATATTTCAATTTTTTTTTAGTTGCAAAGTTGAAACAGTAAAAAGTAAATAACAAAAAATTATTTAGAAAAAAAATTAAGTTAAATGAATTTATTTAATTTGATCAAAAATGCATTAAAAACTGTAAAATGATTATTTTCTTGTATTACAATTACGATGGTGATATGTCATAGATATATCGCAGGATATTTCGCAACAGGATATGAATCAAGTTAATACAGAATCAAGCATCGAAATGAGCGGTGAAAAACGATGAAATATCCTGCCTCACGATTTTATTTATACACAGTGAGATATCACCACCGTAATACTAGTACAAGAAAATAATTATTTTATAATTTTTAGTGCACTTTTGATGAAATTAAATAAATTCATTTAACTTAATTGTCATTCATTGTCATTATTATTTGATGTTAACCTTTTCCCTTAATAGTTCAAGTGCTGAAAATTAAATTCTGTTAATGAATCTGCATAAAAGTACTCGGAATAATATTCTATTGAACAGACAACCAAGGGAAACAGAAAAACCGAAAAAGGGGAGTGTACTTCTTTGTATTTCTCAACAGAATTAAATAGAAAACATACGAGACAGAAGAATTGCAGAGGGGTAAATAATGTGAATAATGAATCGAACACGGGACTTGCATACAAAAAAGCATCGCAAGATTTAGGTAACGTGAACGTTCTACGAAACGGAAACGAAACACGTAATTGTACGTGAGTGGTAATTAGAGAGTGCTCTATGAAAGGAGTACTTTCACGTGAGTAATTATTTTAACACCAGAAGCATTAACATCATAAGATGTTTGGTTTTCGTTGAGTGACTCGACGATAATCCAGAGATATTTATTTTGAAAAAAGGTGTATTGAAAATAGGTAGACTGTTTTCTACACATGTAAGTAGGTGTTGTTGCATGTGCGTATGATGAAGTATCATAAAGAACGCAGCAGGGCGGCAGATGTGCATTGTAATCCCTGGAAGACGATCGTTGTTAGAAGGGTTCCTTGCATTCGCAATGTTAATGAAAAACAATTGGTCTTTGGACTTTTTCCAAGCCTTCAAATTTCTCCAGATTTTTATGTAGCTCTTAATATTAACCCGCGCACACCGAATGCCGGGTTATTTTGACCCGGCTCGTAGCTCGCCTGCGGCAACAGTCGACGACCCTGAAAATTCGGTTATTTTCTGCTTTTGTGTTATAATTCAAAATAATTTTTTGAATTTTCGGGTCCGGGATTTTCTCTTGTGAGTTTGGTTTCGAACAGCTATAATAGAACATCGATTCTTTGTAGCATTTAAGATCGAATACCATGTCCTGTCTTACCTCGTGACTTTTTCGTGGATCTTTCCACATTCAACTGGTCAATTGTTTCGTCATGAAATCCTCTGACTCATTGCGAATGATTATGGCGATGATGCCATGGGTAAATGAAACCGAAGAGCGCGAATGATATTATACTTGCCTTAAACTGTTTGATAACTTTTTACGTATACTTTCATACGCGAGAATCTTTACCTTCTTAAAAGACGACTATATTTATTTTTCGACATCCTTGTAGATTATGAAAAAAACAAATTCAGCGATGTTAACCCTTAGCTGGTATACTGTTTTTGGCAAACGTGACTGGTATACTGGGGTCGTGGCAGACCTCAAATAAAAAAGGGCACAAAAATTTGTAAAGTCGACACTAGATCAACCTCTACGAATATTCTGTTCTTAGGTAATGTATAAAATAATAGAAACTTAGAAAGTTAAACTATTATTATGAAATGAATTAGAAATTCAGTTTACAAAGTTGGACAACCAAAAATTTTGCAGCGAATTTAGCGTGCTTGGGGTCACGAGCGACCCCAGGATAACAGTTAAGGGTTAATAATCATACCGTTCCTATCATTTAATTTAAACGTCGTTAAATTTGTTTTTCACACTCTACAAGGATGCCGAAAAATAAATGAAGTATTCCATTGAAAAAAGAATATCCATGACCATTAAATCTCGTAAAAAAATGACCATGAAAAAAAATTATTTCTAGTGAAGCTTTGAACAGAAATAGTGAAACTTTGTCCTGAGATGTTTTTTCATACAACAATAAATAAGTCAGATATTTAGGTGATCCCATTTATCTACTACACCCTGTATACACTTATACAATACATATGCCTTGCTTTAAAAGCTCCCCTCTTATTCCTGTCTCTTTCACCCGTTCACGGTCCTACTTCCTCTCGCGTTCCTTTCCATCGCCCTCGTTTTCCTCCCTCCGCCCTTCATTCTCCTAATTTTTTCTTTTCTCATGTGTCACGGGTAATCTCTATCCCTCATCCACCCCTTCATTTTTCTTGTTCCATCTCCGCTTGTTACGTAGTCGATCCATTTCCCTTAATTTTACTTCGCCCATCGTAATCGTTTCCTTTAAACCCGAGTTTCCCTTAATTTTTCTTAGCCACCGTTTCATCCACCTCTATCTTTCACCCGAGATTTGCCCTCCCCTTCTATCCCACTCTCTGGCGCGACAGCCAGCGCTCTGTTCACAAAAATACAGGGCAGAGATCTCTCCTCGCTTCCTTTTTTCCCTCTTCGCCCATCGTGCTCGTCACTCCCAGTCCCCTTTCGCCTCCGCCCCTCCTCCTCCTTTCCTTTTGTCAATTTCTATCTCCCTCCAGCCTCACCGCGAGTTATATACGGAGGTTTATTCAACCGTGACGTGGGTGAGGGTGTCGGCCCGGTAGTTCGACGACTGCCACAACAGAGAATCCTAGGTGTGTCACTAACCGGTGTGCACTTGGGTGCAATCCTACTACCACAGTTATTCCACCTTTTTTTTATCGTACACCGACTCTTTTGTATTCTACCGTTATAAAGGTGCACAACGTAGCACGCGACGGACTTGGTGATGCCTCGACCGAGAGCCAAGAAAACAGTCGATTTGCTAGCCCGCAGTCGCGCGTCGGTGGTTGATAGTAGTTTCACGATCATTTTACAGCTCTGTCTTTCTATCGATTGTCTGGATGATCCGGATTCTTCAGACTGGTTTCGAGCCTGTAAAGAAAATATATATACGCTTCGAAGCCCGAAGGTATACACGCATCACGTAATTTGCTCGTCGTATTATATTGCTCGCAGTTTCGTTTCTATATCGAGTTCATCGTTCCCTTTGGGCATATAAGGGTTTGTTCTAGGGGAGCACAAGCAGAGTGACAAAATTTAAATCAATAACATTCAATGAAAAAGTTAAACCTTTTGAAAAGCGATAAAAAGTAGATAATACGTGTTTGAATTTAGTATTAAACTTCTGAAACGTTTTTAAAACATATATCAATTATATTGTTATTCAACAAATACCTACAAAACATTTCACTCACTGGCAAGAATTGTAGTTGAAAATAATCATTTATAATTAAATATAAAGGACGGCAAAAATCATTTTTGCCCAGAGTGTATTTCTTTCTCTTCAGAGTCGAACTTTATGAGTTAAGTTATGAGTTAAGCTGCTGTATATATGTTGGTAAAAGGAGGACATAGTTATATAGAATGGAATGCGATTTAAAGTTTATTTGCGTAGGTAATTCCTTAATTTTGTTTAAGGAATGTAATAAAATCATAAATAAATTTGAAGAATGAAAAATCTCGTGTTTGAAGTAGAAACTTAAAATTGATTGTTACATATTTTAGCAGTAGAAGGGTTTAATCAGTTTCACGGTTCGTGGACCAGCTCGAAAGCAGTGTTTTGTGTCCAGGGCTGCATCCATGGTAACGAGCTTGGCTCCACGCAGTCTGTGCACCCTTGCTTTACCCTGGTTTCGTCCTCGTCTCACCCCCGTTCCGTCCTCGTCTGGCTGTACACGGCTTGGTGTGTGCGTTTTCGCATCCCCTCGTACCTATCGGGCTACGTCGTCAGGGGCCATAACCTCCCCTAACCTTCGATTCTCCTTGAAACGATTCCAAGCGGAAACGTTCGGAAACCACTCCGTAATCATCCACTTTGTACTCGCAAAGCTACCAGTTTTCTCGAACCTCCCACTCGCGTGTGTAAGCCTTTGTCTTCACGAGAATTTCGGGACAAGGCCTTCGGAGATTCGGATTTAATAATTGCGGTGTAAAGCTGGTTAATTAAAGCCGGAGGCTTCTGAAAATCAGAATCACTCATTCAATGTTCGGCGAGCAATTGACTATGCATAAAAGCAGCTTCAATAAACAATAAATACCTCTCGTACGAATGCATTAAATCTGAAATGCTTTATCGTTCAGTGCCTCACCGCACTTATGAGGCATAGTGTACAAAATATAAAACATAAATTAATACAGTACTAATTTTTTACGTTCTTTTGTGATAATATTACTCTAAGCAGTTTCTTTTGTAGAACGAAGATCTTCGAAACCTTTCGTGTTATGCTTTTACTCGTATTTCTCCGCTTAATTCACGGAGTCCCTACTAAATTTAGGTCAACTGGTTACGGTGGCCGTGACAGCAGGGCAATATATTTTTTCTTTAAATTTTTTATTACCTTGGCAATGTGTTTGGAGCCGTTACCTTGTTTAAAAATGAGATTCTCCATAATACGCTTGCGTGTACAAGGCAGCTTCGTATCGTTCAGTGTAGATATACAGGGTGTATGGTACAACCAGCTAGGAGACGAGTTTTCATCAAATCATATAAAGGTCAAAGAATATATGTTTTTAATTAGTCCCATAGTTTCCTAGAAAAATAAGCACGACACAATGACGCTATGGAATTAGTTAAATAATTTTACCATGATTCATAACGGTGACTTTGATATGCATTTACTTTACAAACTAACAGTACTGTAATACAGTAGCATACAGTTCGTAATAATTTTACAAGTTATAAGAATTATTTTAGGTATATAGAAACTATACATGTGGAAAGTGTTAATTATCCACGTTGTAAACAAAGCTGTATTCTTCGTATTAAATTCTTACGAATTAATAGCTTCTTTTAATTGTTCAAAATTTGTTATCTGCTTGACATAAACACTTGCTGCACTATAGCCTCATAAATAAAAATTGACAGATAAAAATCCACCAAACTACTAGAAAAGGAATATCCTCCACACATTTAAGTGTACATAAAATAGTTTTATATTCAGAGCCACTTGTCCCCAAAAGCCGAGCTACAAAAACCGAAGAAAACCACGTTTTTCTTTTGTTCTTTCACTGTAGGTGACTGGTGGTACTACGATTTATCAGACACCCTGTATACTTAAAACGGCCATAAGACCATCAATACGACGTATCGGTGTTGGCCTGTTACGAGAGGAGCATGCCCAATGGGCATTGCCCATACGATTACGCTTCCGTCGCCGTGTTTTATGGTCGTGAAAGTGCATTGAGGTTTTAGATCTTCGCCAATAAGACGCCCGATATATCGCATTTAATCAGAGGAGACGCGATTAAATTTTGATTACTTAATTAGATTACATTGAATAGGCGTTTATATGTTTGAGGGCAAGTAATTTACATACATCGATATATTGAAACTGAATGCTGAATTCTTATGTGGCATTTGTTCTCCCACGAGGTAGATTGTCCAATTGCTCTACGCAAACATTGTTTCTCATTTTAAAATATGTTGTTAAGAACATCATTTGTTTACGTATAAAGTAAGTAAAACAGGTAGGCAATATGTGCAGGTGATTATAAAAGGGTGTAAGTGAAAAGATAAAAAAATTGGGACTTCTCTTATTTCAGAATTGTTACAAAATAGCCTTCAAGTAAGCAATGACACGATAGCAATACAGCTGCAACGAAGTGTGCTGTATGGGAAGCTTACTAGGGTAGCCCTTATTTTTCAACATCCGATTTCTGCCCATTTCTGTTTCTCTTTCACAAGAGAATAATCCCTGAAAGAGTCAATTGCAATTGGATAACAGGAAAGGGTTCCGACCAGGCTTTAAAGTTTAGAATTCATTAATGTTTTTCAAACGCTATTATTTAAGGAATGCTGATTATTTAAAAGCACGAAAGAATTATATCCAAAGACATTAATGAATTTTAATAAACCTTTTAAGGAATTATTTTCTAATGAAATGGAACTCCCTATTTTAGAGGGTGAAATCAAAGAAATAAAAGAAAAATTCGAGAGGTATAGGTAAAGAAAGGCCACCGTAGTGCTTACGGACACTGTAATATCTTTTGTAAAATATTGTCTTGCATTTCTAGGATTGTAAGTTCTTTATTCCTTTAAGGCAAAATATAGCCAATTTTCGCGGACCAGTTGACAGTACATACATATATACATTATACTGCACAATAATATAATAATAAACATAAACTTGTTTGCGCCGATATTTAATCTCTCAATCTTTAAAAACTCTAGACGCCTAAAACACGAACTTGCTTGTTCCGTGATTCAAGAAGTCTGTTTGATACTCCTGACACCTGTATGTATTCATTAACAACACTTCTTAGGCGTAGTTCGATCACCGTCAAACGTATCCTCGTGTTGCAAAGTAATTCCGCACCGCAGGCGGCGCAGAAATGTGAAACGCATCAACAGGGGCTGCGGGTTCGTTATATCCGTGCTGCGCGCCGAGTAAAACGACTGGAATTACCGCAGCCGCGCACAGGTTTTGCACGCATTTGCGCGAAGAAAACACGAGAGAACAGGGGAACGGCGTGAACATTGACGAGATGGAAACGCAAGAACCGAAAGAACAAGATTAAACGGAACGCGGAACAGACGTAAAAACGGCGAAGGAAATGAGACAGAGGATGGGATCAAAGAGAGAGGAAAAAAGTACAGCAAAAGAGGGGCGTGGCGATGAGTAAGAGAGAAAGAGACGCGTACCCGTGCGTCGTGCGTGAGCTCGCAAGATGATGTCACTATGCGCAGTCGGCACGAGTGCACGTGACGTTGTCACTTAATTTTAGACGACGCTCTTTCATTTAGCTTTACGATATTCCTCAAGCCAGTCAAGAACACCATTCACGTATTAACGCCAAATCATTATAATCTCATTGACAGAAGGAAAATGTAAATATTTTTTTTAACTGACTAATTTAAATTTAATTTTAAGTCTGCCACGTGATTTACTTAAAAACATTACCCCGCGTTACACGTACTGCAGTTTTTTTTTTAATTTAAAAATATTACTCTCGCATGCCGATTCAAAATGTCAATTTTGTAAATTCAGTTGTAATTGTAATTCAAATGTAAATTCATATGATTCATAGCGTTTCGAAGCATATATATAACTTTCCACGAGGAACATCTGTGCATACAAATGTACATCCACAGACACCTCAACGCTTTTGAATGACAAAACTGTTTCACAGCTACTGCGCAATCCTTCAGTTTTATAAACGAACGTCGTATGTCTCTTTAAAATTTAACTAATACTAGGGTAGATGTTCCAATTACTGGTAGTGCCCTTATTACTACCATTTTATTTATTTTACTTAACCTTTAGAGGGCCGGGATTTTTTCATTGAAATCGTAAATTTTATTTACTAAAAATTTATGCATATATACCATCAAAATGGCCCGCAAAGCATCCAAATTCTTAGGTGGCCACTATAGTGGCCAGCCCGGCCCTCTAAAGGTTAACAAAAACGTCACGTACCTATAAAGAATAGTGCCTAAAATAATTTATTATTAAATTGGGACTGTTCTTCTCCTTATTATTATTGTACACTAGTCTTTATACGTTATGTTTTTATTAAGTAAAATAAATAAAGTGGTAGTAATAGGAACACTGGCAGTAATTAGGACATTTACCCTACCATGTTTTAATCGTGACTGAAAGATGGAAGTCCCTATTAAAGCCTTTCCACACGAAGCACTTGCTTGGCTGCATTTTGCTTCCATCACATATATTTTCTCATCTTTTTTCTAGCTTCTTTATATTAGCACTGTGTCTTCCAAGTGGATATATCCGAGATATCAGCTGCAGGTGTATTTAAAATATTTGTATGAAGAAGCCCTTGGCAACCATGTCGACGTCGCCTTCATCGACTACAGTAATTTCCGCTTGTATGCGTGCTACGTCCCTCCGTTCTCTACGCGCGCGGCCATCCCCGGGGATTCCCCACCACTGGCTGGCTTGCTTACTCCGCACACGTGACTCTTCGTCCACGAGAAGCTGGTGCTCCGTCAGCCGACAGCAATACAGTCGGCGTGGGGCACAACCTGGCAAACTGCACTTTTTGTGTCAAAATCGTGGAACTTTAGATAGAAATAAGATTAGACGGATGAATCTTTTTCGAGGTTATAGCTAAGATGTTGCAGAATAAGGGAAAAATATTGAGAAACCATGACTAACAAGTTCTGACCTTGAAAATATGTGTCAAAGTTTACATTTTCGAAGAAAATTGCAGTTTTTTCGTTAAAATTATGGTCACTAGATTCACAGAGTAAAGTAAACCATCACCTACCGACTTTGTTCATGTTTTATTTATTTAGCACTTAAACGTCTCGTATCAATGCTTGGCAATTATGGCAACCCTAGTTGTAATGTGTGGTTACAGTTTTTTCTTGACTTGTTATTCATCATTTCGTATAGATTTTAACGTGCCGAATTCAAATCTATGCACAGAATTTACCTTGCCATTCAGGATTTTTTGATATAGATTTTCACAGTCAAATAATAAGACATCAATAATAAGATTTCGTGAAACAGTAGCGTAGCTGGTCGAAATTTTCATTGACATTTGGGTAAAGAAAATTGAATAACATGTTCCTTTTATTTGCGAGTAGGTATTCATCAGCGAGTTATAATTCTGTGTTTATTCACAGGCGTATCGTTAAGAGCATGTGTTGTAATGGTCTTAAACGGCTGCTGCATCAGATCTCAAATGACTCGTCGACGACAATTCGTCGAAGCTTAAGTGCTTGATATTAACTAATTCTTTCAAATTTGAAGGGTGTCTGCGGTTTTTTAGCCTGCTCGGTTGTATCCGATTTATTTGTAACTTTAAAATTGAATTCTTTTCCAGACAACTTTTCTTACTTACTTTTCACGTATACCCATCTTATACATTTCTATGTTTATCCGTTAAAAGAAACAAAAATAAATACCTTATGCATTTGTACGTCGTTTCTGTAGTAAACAGTATTTCAATTCTTAATTATTAGACATTATTACATATAAATGTTTAAAGTGTACACTTTACCCTGCTAAAGAGTGTTATAATTTCGCATTAAGTTATTTGTATTCAAACTTATTTAAAACGAAAAATCTGACGAACTCTAACCAAAGATTTGAATACACACTGTGAATAAATTTTAAATTTTCAGAGTAAGGTCTTCCACTTCTAAAAATTTCTAAGAAAGTGTGACATCTATTAAAAAACAAGTGTCCAAGTCTCGCTTCAATTTATTTATTTCTGTAATCCCACGACGGCACTAAAAAAATTCTGTTCTTTGTTTTGAGAATATTACCCTTTATCGGATGGAAGATGCAGAAACATATTTCATTTGAAACTCGGCGTATCAGGCTTACTATGATCGTTACTAAACTTTCCTATGACCTAGCATTTCACCCAAACTTTACTAATTACCATCCTTGGTTACCCAACAGTAGAACTTGCGTTTCGCTATTATTATCGTAAATCTATATCAGCATACGATATTTATCCTAATGTTTGTTGTTTCTGGCTCTCCGCTTTAATCTTCCAACCACCCGCTTTCTCTAATCTCTCTGGCTCATGGGAATTTTAAGTGATCCGTAGAATCAGATATTAGCTCATGCCAGCTTTTCTTCTAAGCGAATCTAGAAATTACACTGGCAGAATGAGCTTGCATCTTCTTTGTTGCTGGCTAATGATTTTTATCCAACTAGAGAGGTTTCCATAGATGGATTAGAAAGTTGATGTAAGTGAAACTATTCTACCATCACGTAAAACTAGAATACTAAACCAGTATCATATGAGGCCAGAATTAATGATTCGTCAGCCTTATTTGTTCATATTAATCTTTTTTTGTATTTGAATTTGTTAAATCGATCTTCCACAGTTTAAGCGGAGAATTGACGCCGATCGCAATGTGTTTCTTTTCTCTTTTCCGTTTAGATTAGTTTCGAATATATATTGTGGCTTTGCTAATTTTTATTATTCAAACTGATCGAACTTTTTATTACGATTTGAAAAGGGGCCTCGGTGACCACAAAACAATTGATTATGCTGAGTAATAGAAGTTGAACTGTGCAAATTCTATTTCAGACAGATGATACTATTGATCTTTGAGATTGCTGTTACTTCTGTCAGTTACAGCAGGCACGATTCACACTTTTGCACAGTGTAACATTTATGTGAAAAAAATATATGATGAATCAACGATTTTGAACCAGTACCTAATATATTTTGTTTAAATGGAAAGTTAATTACCTGATACATTTAAGGGGAAAAAGTTTTAGACTGATCTGCATAAAGCGATCTTGATATAGTAAAATTAAAATAATCCAATTTCTGTAATTTTAATTAAGAGGCACCTTAATTTCATTTACAATTATTTGACTAGCGTAAAATATGCAGACTTATTTACCTCTAACAATAAATTAACAGCTAAAAATTTTATTTTTAGCAACAGAAGTCACTATTAGGTATTTCTTTTATTAGAAAATGTATCACCATAGAAAAAATTCTGTTATTTCTTGCAAGATATACACTGCTTAAAAAGGGATTATTTCCTTTTTGACGGTTCATGTATAAAACAATATTACAGTGGCCCGATATGTAGGTTGAAAATAATATTTACAATATAACGCAGCAATGAACGTTGCAAAGCACTGGTATTTTATTTTTGTAAAATATAAAATATTCTGTACTAATATCTCACATTTAAAGATACTAATCAGAACGTTATGCAGCAAGGAAATTATTGAAGTTGCTGGTTATAAACTACGGAAGTTGTGCGCTTTCTGTCACTGATCTGAAAACGTAGCGCCAGGAGTTGGATAGAAGGGCGACAGAAAAGGAAGATGTTGTACTGCAGTTGGTGGTAAGTTCTTTCTCGTTAGCTGATCCGCCGAAGGTCAGTGCCCGTGTAACGAGCACAAGCCTATAACCCCTACGAAATCGCCCATAAAGATTGTTTTTCTTTCCAACCTCATTAGAATATTATTTTATCGGCGTTGGGAGGTTGATATCGGAATATACAGGGTTCGGCGGAAAGGATGCCACAAGCTGGCAAGTGTAGAATGAAACGCGTTGGTGCATCAGCAAAAATTTATTTAAATAAAAATTTTCAGTTCCAATGAAATATACAAATTCTATTCCTTAACTGATAAAGATAAAGTATCTTTTATTTGATACGTTATTTAAATATTTTTTTATTTAGATAATGCCCAACTCTGATTCGAGGCATAGTTTTCCAGAAAATTGGGTTTCGAGATGTAAAAATCGCTTTCGCCTTCGAATCGATATTTTCGAGATCAAATTCCATTTGAAGAAAGTTGTTCTGCATTTTTGGGTAATTGTGCCATATTTACTGCTAAATTTTGCTCTTTTCTAGTCGGATGCATGCGCACATAGCAATTTTTCCATATCGATTTTCTCGGAATCTCAACCTTAGAGGTAAAATTTTTATTCTAGACGTACAAAAATGGCTATAATCCGGGATCAATTTAAGTTCATACATGGCTTGGCTTAAGTATGCATCTATTGTGTCCTAGTGGCGTACACACCCTTTCACAACATTTTGAACGATGACGCAGCATTGAAATGTCAGTGATGTCTTTATGCTTCATAATGTCGTTACATGCATATACGCAATTACGAGTTTCGCATTCAGTCCTAGGGACGATTGCATTGTCAAATATTCAAACGCCATTCTTATGCTCGCGTTGGAATGCGGCAGCTTAAAGTCAAAATCAAAATTGGCCATCATCGAGGTTTTGTGATTTTACATCTTCACATAACTGATTTAGAATTTAGATTAGATTTCCTTTTTCACTATTTTAGAATTACTTGATTATTTCGAATATAGCATACCAAGTTCTCATATTCGAAGTAATAAATCAGGTACTACATAGAAAGTTTGGAGCTACTTGAACTATTGCTTGAATGACCAAGTGTATATTTCGTTCGATAAATTGATTCTTCTTTAATTCGAATTTCGTTCTGCTTGAATGCTTCGAGTGCTTTCGTAACTTATGTAAATTGATTTAAGGTTTGTGTACAACTTAAAAGTATTTTTACGTGTGCTAATGGTAAATTTGATGATTTTTAAAGTTATCAATACGCGTACTTAAAAATGATATAAATTGCATTCTGAGATCTTATTAGATCAGCCTTGGTACTTATGTAGAGAATGTTTTGTTTGATTCTATTTAGGCGTTCATTAATTAGCGCGGTTAACTGCAAAAGTAGGCTGCGAAAATATGAGAAGCTGTGTTAAGTCTCACGGCCCTTCTCTTCCTCTCGATAACTTCGTTAAATAAATTGGAGAAATTGCGTGCCAAATACACATATTTTTTTTAATTGACCGAAAACCCATGAAACGATTGTTATAATTCTATCATACTCTACACAGAAAACGCAACTACAGTTACTCACAAAAGAATCCGCCCATTCGATGTGTATAACATATTTTAGTTACTCAAGTACGTAACGTTAAATTCAGAATTATGCATTATAATTTATATTGGTGTAAACCTTGATTAAAATATTCTAGTTAGTACCATCTATCAAAGAAATTTTGCTGCAAGAATGGAGCAAGATAAGCCCGAATTTTACCGGAAATTAAATTAGGTACAGCTTCCAATAAAATCGCAGGAATATTAAAAGAATATTAACTTATTCTAATTACGTTGTACAAATTAAATATTGAATTTGACCGAATATTTTTTTGCACGATCTTTACTACTTTCACGGCTAAAAATAGTTTTCTAAATAAACCGTGTACAATTTTTCAATTAAAAGAGTATATTAATCAAGGTTTATATTAATGTGAATTCAAATTACAAATTCTTACTTTGGAGTCGATTTAATGTGTAAAATATGTTACATATAGGGTGAACGGATAATTTTGTGAGTAACTGTATATGTTTTATACTCTCTTATTTGTGTATCTAATTTATAGTAATAACAACTGCCAATTCAGAAACTATGAAAGTTAAAATGAAAAACTAAATGTTTAATCGTATCGAATATTTGTATCACTGAAATTTTTGCTCCGGAAGGACCAAAGCCCGAAGGTCGAAAGGAACATTCTATTCTTGTTGAAAACGTGCATCCGGACCGTGCGGAAGCAGCATTTCCTTAATTGTGACCCAACTTCCAGGAATAATTTGCCGTGGAACTATTTCATTCTTAGTTTCCCGTTTACTATGTACTTGCAACGCAGCTCACGTCCATCATAGTCAGTAATGAATTCCACTCATGCAATTTCGTTGTACCAAATATGGTTCATAGTTCCAGAATTGAATCTAGAATCTAAAAATAATTTACCATTCGTCTTTCATGTGAATCTTTTATATCTAATGAAGTGTTTAATAATAATTGACTTCGAAAATATCGCAAAATTTGCTTATCGTATATTAATATATTCTATATAAATATATTCTATTGTTAAAGAATAAATTAAGGAAGCTCATTTTACCCCGAGGTTCACTTTGCCCCGGTCTCCCCTACATATTCTTTAGTGTGCAAAGTGTACAACCTCTAAATATAACTCAATCTTCCTAAAATTTGTCAGATTTTTTTTATATTAATCGGAATCAGGGTATGCGCAAAGTAAAATAAAAATATAATATTTTAATTTAAAATAAAAATATAATATTTTAATTTTACCCCTATAATATGAAACACCCTAGTGTAGGTACTACATTTGTTCCCATCATTTAAAAGAGATACATAAGTTTGGAGTGATCATAAGCTAATTGTAAGTTTAACCCACCCTGCATGCGCAGCTTTCATACTGTCTTTAATAAATAATTATGAAATGATTAAAAGATTTCTTTACATTTAACATCTTCACTTTTTTATTACAATCTATATAATACTAAACTATTAAAAAAAATTGCATTGTTTACAACAATTACATCTGGATATTTCTGTTGATTTCTATTAGTTTTCTATGCTTCGTCTAACTGAAACAAACATTGCCACTATTCTTATAGAAGCACTTGAAACGTAGTAGTTTAAACAAAATTCTAATACATTCCACATGGTACCAAGTAGGTAACCATTTAAAAATTAGTGGTCCCTTTAATTCCTTTGAGTTATCTACGGAGAGAGCGGTCTACTTTAAAAAAGTATATATATACAGCAGCTTCACCCATCTATTTTTGTCCCTCTCCCTACGCATTATTTATAGAAGGCAATAATACGGAGAGGGGAGAACAGAACTGTGCACGTATGCACTCGATTTAGTTAGGAGGTTTGTTGAACTTGCCTTTTAGTGCGTAATTGCATCCAGGTATATACTGTATTGCCACAAATGGGATCCTACGTAGCCAGTGACCACGTTGCGGTCGATGATGGTGACCAGTCGTCTATTATTTGTTAGAAACAAATAAATTTCATTTAAGAAAAACGAGGTCTGGTAGATGTTTCTATAACATTAAACTCCTTCTTCTGCACTCTACACTTTTATTCCTTTCTTCAAATAAACAGGAGTTAGGCAAACCATTTCAGTTGCGCGCCGCACCCTGTTTAATACGAAATTATATTACTTCCATAAGTTTTGATTCGCTCTGGGCTATGCTGTACGTCTGAATTCAATTAAACTCGTGCCCCGGGATTATTCCGCCAGTATTTATTAACCCTTGCACATCTGTAATGTTCGGCGGAACAGTGTGGAAAGCATTCTCTCTTCAAATACATCGCTTTATTTCATATCACTTAGTTCTCATACTGAAGCTCTCTGGAAATGAAAAAATAATCATTGATTGTGTGTAAAGTACTTATTAAAGCAACATTTTTCTGGTGGGCCGGCAAACTAGTATAAATCAGAATTATAAATTTTGCAGAAAGGTACTTAGAATATTTAAAGTGCTATCCAAGATCAGGTGTTAAATTTTGGACGTAAAAGTTGATAATTAAAATGTTAAAAGAAACTTGTATTTTTAACTTGGATTCACAAGAAAGAAACTTTTAAGCCCGACGTAAAAGTTTGTTATGTGCCACGAAATGAGGGTTGTGATAAATTAAGACAGAATTATGGTTGACTTTTGTATCCCGTACAAAAAGAAGAATACCAGATCTTCATTTATCAGCATTAGGTAATACTAATTGGAACAGCACCGCGAAGTAAAAATTCTTAATAATTAAGTAGTCAGATATATAAACGATGCTTGGCAGATGTTAAATTACATTTTAAATTAGATTTCGCAGACTTATAATTATAACGTAAATAAGTTCGTTTAATATCAGACCTTTCATAGTGTTTCAAAAATACTTCAGATTCAGTTGGCAATTCACAGGAAACAGAAATCTGAATAAACTTCTTGTTTCTGATGATCCAAAAATATTTACCTACCGTTGTTTTTTTTTTAATTATTTTTATAATTTCAAAAGGAAATTACTCTAGGTAAGGGAGTTTGAAGTTTGAACAGACCTTTAACTGAAAAATGTTTCTTCATCTTTTGAAAATCAGTAAAATCATAAAGACAGTGTCTTTCAAATCGTTTATCCTGCACAATAGTGATACCACCTCATACTGCAGTTATTTATAATATTTAATAATATTTACTCAGTACCTTCACATTTACATACATAATAGGTACATTAAGAAAATCATATTCAAACTTGCACCTACTTTAATTTCACCGTTTGTATCAAAATGTTAATACGAGTAACGTTAAGGTTAGTTTTAAAAATAGAGGATTCCTAGGTCGCCGAACCTTGCACTTTACACACTGCTATCTCTTCCTACACCACTCTGTGTTGTTATATTATCGTGCACTACACCTATAGTAACAATTTATTACAGCTAATATACTTACAACGTTACAACTTTATTTGATTGCATTTTCAATCATTCTTTATGTGATCAATCATAATTTCAGTATTTTTTATTTCATTTTAATAAATAATCAAAGGTAGAATTTTCTGTATCTATGTCTATAATATGTGTAGATCGATACTCTTTATAATTTTCAAGTGTTTAAATCTCCAAGCACACGAGGATTTCCAAAATCTGTGCATTTCATTTAAATATCCATCTCAGATTTATATACATACATAAATGTCCCGATGGACATTTATGGCATTTTTCTCGTTCCACGATGCAGTCGCGACGAACAAGAATTCGTAATCAATTGAACCCGATTAATCTCACGACCTTTTAAGAATATTTATGGCGTGTCATCCACCCATAATAAAGGGGGACGGAAAGAGTTGAAGTAAAGAGGAGGAAGGGCCGTGTGGGCGTGCGTTACGAAAGCCCAGAGGGTTTTCTATCGTTGCTTCAAGTACTCCAACTGATTCTCAATTGTGTTCCCGGTGGTAGATCTGTCCATGTAATGGCGCATCCACGCCATCGTCTGCGCTAGTATATACGTCAGAATGAACGACACGCGCGCGTGTTGGTTGGCCACAAAAGAAAGACTCGGCCCTCGCCCCTGACATTGATTGCTGGATGGGAAACAACTGGGCAGAGAAACATGGAACCGACTAACCGTATGATCCTTCTGAAGAGGACTTTCCGCGATTGATCGCCCCGCGGATCCTTTTCGTGGCGTCGACCCTACCGGCGCCGCTATGGTGTATCTCCATTGTGCTTTTATGGAGTATTAACGTGGAAAGAGTCGTCCATTTCCGATGGTTCTTGTGTACCTACATACACGAAGACATTCGCATCTTTCTTCCCGCGTAACGAAAGCGTATTTAGTTGGCTGCTTCAGTGTCATTTTTTCTCACAAGGGACGCGAATTTCTTAGAAAGTTCGGGTCACTGATTTGGTTAAACTTTGGCGTAAAATTGAGATTTTGCAGTGTGATCAGATGTAAGAATTTTGTAGCGTCCTTCGAAAACATCTGCTTGCCTGATTTTCAAAAAGGCAATCGAAACCGTGCCGCCTTGAAGGATTTAGGATTTAGACATTCTTCGCTCTGAGTTAATCCGTTTATTGCTCCGTCTGTGGTTGGTACACGTGGTGACTTCGTACTCACAGACGCGCGGGACAATACAGCCATAAACCGCGACCCTGGCGAGACGCTCTGGCGGATCAACCTGGCTATTTAGTTTTTCGGAAGCAGATGTTGAATTTCTCTCTGCTTCGTCAAGGAGGAGAGGGTTCCTCGAAGAGGAGGTCCCTCCTCCTCGAGGAAGATGCAACCAACAGGTCTTGCTGCCACCTACCAAAATTCTAAAGCACGTCCACTTTCCAAACACCAGGAAAGCTGAACATACATTCTCGTCGCAGAGCTCTCATCTTGACATTCAACTAGTGAGTTTCTGTTTTGGTCAACGTCCGGACTAAATCGTTTCGTCTATTATCACGAAGTTTTATTTTATACAAATTCGGCACCCACTAGCTTCGCTGTTTGAAACTAGTTTTTTAAAATTAATTTGGCGAGTGACAAGTCACTCCTATACGCGCACCACGATAGTTAATTGGGATTTACAACCCCAAGAGAATTGAAAGGCTTTCACAGATGACATCATTAATATCTGTAGGTCAATCTAAAATAATTATTATATCTTTAGATATACTAAAATATTCTTGGTCAGCTGTTACTGTACCTATGATAATGTGCATGTCATGTTATGAGTTCATTTTTATGAAATTTGATGTTAATTTTTAAACTTGTCTCAGTAAAATTCTGCAATGATTAAATTTAATAATTGCCCGGCACGTCAGCAATTCGATAAATATTATACATAAGTTTCCGACACGCGCAAAAGATTCGCCGCCACTGGTCTAGCTGATGTTTTCAGTTGACTCCTCATCCTCTTCGGATGAAAGTGTGTTGGTAGAATAATGATTCAAGGAATTATTTAGGTATAGTAGGTTGATATCCGGGAAAACGAAAATATTCTGAAGCTATAGCTACATGGGAACAATCGATATACAGAGTTCATCGGCATCGTTCATGCTTCCGCAACAGTGGAAAATGATCAATACATAGCCGGATACCTTCTCGTCATTCGCATGATGTTAAATATTACATTGTTCGGCTGTTAACAGAGCCTAATCTAGCTCTTCCGCCGCTTTGGGCAAAAATGATTTTTGCCGCCCTTTATATTTAATTATAAATCATTATTTTAAGATATAAGAAATAGTTTTAAGAAAACATAGCATGCAATACTGAAGACAAGAAACGTAAAGATTAGTTCACTGCAAGAGGTTGTTATACACAAACTTCTTCAAAGCATATAATTTTCGACCGACATCTCTTCCCAAAATTTCCAAAAAATAGTATTTCAGTGAGTTTCACTAGTGGATTCACTTACACGTTATTTAGTTTGCAATGCTCCTTTCACAAAGCATTTCGTATGTTTAAACATTAATTACATAATTTATCCTACATACTTTTTTAATAAAATTTGGGAACAACGAAAGTTCTGATTACAGTTCAAACATAAACTAATTTTGAGTAATTTATTTATAAAACGATGAATATCTTGTCATAAAAAAATGTACAAACTGGCTTCTGTTGATTCTATGTGGTACTTGATAAACTTTTGAATTGAAGGATTTATGTTCATTTAGTATTGTTTCAGTAACAAGTTTTCTTTTAACGTAATGCAACGTCTGCAGAGATTCAGAAGGATAAATTTCAAGTTGCTCTGAATAATCAGAAACCGTAACTGAGCAAACACAGCCCCTCCTCCGTAAAATTACAGCTTTTTCTTATTCATTGTAAATAAATGCATGTTGCAAAACGGAAACGATTTTCACGGGACTTGCGTGGTTGGAAATTGTAATTCATAGTGATCACCGAAGGAGAACGTGCGTCAGCTTTCCCCGTGGAGCAAAGAATTGCATGGAACATCGCGTTGGAAAAGAAAACGAACAACGAGACTGTGACTTATAAGAGGATTGAACTAGGAGACCTGATTCCTGATTAGGTTCTGAAAGACTTGTCAGTGTCTGTGTCAACTGTTGTTCTTCAAAAACTAATAATATTTCTGAATTCGGCAAAAAGGGTAGTAAGTACTCATGCTTTCAAATAGAATCGCCACACTTTTGCTTGTACCATTTGTTACGGGACGTCTTGTATTACTGCTGTTTACTATATTATTACTTACTTTCTACGGCAAAATTCTAACCACATATTTAAGTGAAGTTCTCGTCCAATTATGAAAACAAGCATTGTACAAAGAAAACCAAGAAGTTTAATTATAAATATAACGTCCGACCTCTTCATTATCTTTTTATATCCTTGCGCCAAGTCTATCTTCGTTTTTATCGAAAATAAAAGGACCATAACAAGACCTACTCTTTAATTTTGTAAAAAACTTTAAAAGTGAAACGTTAAGTTTGCGATTAGGAGGCAAAAAGCGCAAACCTGTTTTCTCTCTCGAACAGGGTCACATGCAAGCTGAGCGTTGCAACACGGAAAAAGGTTCACCCGTGAATCATATAGGTACGTGCATAACGTTCTCCGTGTCGCAATGCTCCGTCTGCGGCCCTGCTCCAGAGAGAAGTGTGGGATGTGCACGTTTGCTCTCTTCCTCTGCTCCAATTAAATTTTTAGTTTTATTTAGTATAGAATTATTTAATGTTAATCTAATGCAATTCAAGTTTAACCCTCCAATTGGATTTTAATTCAATTTAGTATAAAATTATTTAATTTTAATCTAGTTTAATTCAAGTTTAAACTTCCAATTAAATTTTAGTTCAATTTAGTACAAAATTATTTAAGTTTAATCTAAGGTAATACAAGCTTGAATATGCGTTGTTTGCAGTTTGTCCAATGAGATCATGTGGTGTACAATACAGTTCCTTTTTATACCAAGAAAACGCAAGTCTCGATAAAAGAAAAAAAAAACTTAAATGGTCAAGACATCTTGAAAAATGCAAGTGGGGAAATCATATTATAAGCGCATTCTAATTATAGATCCCCTGTCTCAGCTCTTTATGTAGCGCTACAAATGGAGCTATCCGTTACTCCAGTTTTAAGTGGCCCATTTTGTATACATATAACAAATGCTACTGTAAGGGTGAATTTAATATTTAAGAAGGTTAAAGAACATATGCATGGGAAGGTGGCTGAAATTATATAATTCTTGAATTTTAATCTATTTTGTCTTGCAGCTATACTATACATATATCGTAAGCAGTGGTGGATGTGATTGTCTTAGAGATTTATGGATAAATATTTCTGCTCTATTTCAAATTTCATAAAAATGTTTCCTACAAAAGTTGCATAGTTTTGTGGGGGCCAGCTTATAGTAACAATAGTTTTATTTTATTGGGAGTGGTTAATGAATAAGACGGTCAATTTAATTTCTTTAAATGGAGTACCATATTTTTATTTTTATTTGTCGGCATCTGATAGCCATATAATATAATCAGACGAAACACTTTGTATATTCAGTTTTTTTTTCGATTTAGTGTACCTACCTTGTAAAACAGTCATCTATAGATTAAAATGGGTCAGCCCTGTGTGTGCGTCACGAATAGTGATTCCATGTAGTCGTGGTTTCCGCATCCGCTCTTTGATAATTATTCGTGGACTGTGGTCGCCGCTAGCCATGACGACATACGTGTTGCGACGACTGAATATTACCCTCATGTCAAGTTTCTTCGCCATATCTTCTTTTGTGATTAATGTACCAGCGCGATGTCCTTTAGATGTTCGCGTTTATTTAACGCTGATGGGAAGCAAGAGGAGTAGCAGAAATTTTCAATTCTATTTGATTATAATGCAAACATTTGTTGTGCAAAAGAATCATAAGGGGAAGTTGCCCAAAAATGTATAGAGTTTAACGTTATTGCCATGAAGTTTCTGTCTCGAAAATTGTAAATACATGTTTGAAAAGAAACACATACAGCCAAGAACGAAAGAAAGAAACACTTCGCATCTTTATGTTTTTTTATTGATAAGGCCATGTAGCATGTGTGGCTATAAAATATTGAAATTATTTATTATTATTATTATTTAATTCCTGACTTTATCTGATTGTTAATGTTACTGTGTCTTATACCGTTAAATTTGTCTTAGCAGCCGCTTTTATATGATATAAATGATGCATGTACATGATATCTTTAACCCTCGGTTGTCACATTGGGTCAGAATGACCCAAAATTTGATTTTGAGGTAAAATATCTTTGAGGCATCATTGAAAATGGTACTGCTGGCAGTGTGTAGTAGTAATTTTATGTGTCCTCTACAGGTATATATGCTTCGCAAGTGAGGGGAGTTTTATTCATTAATTTTTTAATTTTTAATTAAAATAGCATATCTTAAGAATATAACCACGATTTTTAGCTAAAAATATTAAACCTGAAATAAGTTATGATTTTTTTAAGCAAAGAACTTTCTCTCGGAACTCTTTTTCTTTAAAAAATTTGTTAAACAGGATGCTACTTTCAATGTAAATTTTCAAGGTAAACAAATTGGTTTGGGTCGAATCGACCCATTGTGACAATTACGTTCGAAAAATAGATGTGACAACCAAAGGTTAAATTTATGAAATTTAAATCACCACCGTTACTCGGAAATTACTGTAAATTTAAAATACTGTAATTAACAGTGTTGCGGATAGAAAGTAGTAAAAACTTTTTTCTTGTTCTCATACATTTAACGTTTGTGAAAAAGTAGTAATAACGTGAATTTATATCTGAAAATAGACAATGTTATCTGTTAGTACGTTTGTTCACTCTGGGTGTCCAAACAAAATTGACATTGCTGTTATCGAAGCTCATTTTATCGCGGATGAATCATTCTGCCGAACCTTTGTATCGCATGTCATTATTGCTTTTTCAATAGATTATGGCTGCAAAAATTGCTAATGCGCCACATATGGCACTTAGTGCCTATTCATGAAATGATATTGAGACGTTTATTTTTGTCACAAATATTTCAAGGAAACAAGGCTTACTGAAAGCGAAAGAAATGTCATAAAATGGAACATAATTTGGAATTTTTGGAAAATATCGTTTCGCGTACGGCAAAACTTAAGTGGCAATATACACTGCTCGAAACAATTAGAGAAGCCGTTGTGATAAAGATGGCTGTGGTACCTCAAACACTTGATTGCTGTCGCTGAAGGGCAAAATGTGTAAAATTAGAGTAGTTTTACCGTAAAATTTTAAATTTAATTTCAATCCTCCAATTTTAAATGAACTTTTATAAATCTTAAATTATATTTAATAATTTATCTAAAATTCAAAATTGTTTATTAAAATTTATTGTAACTCTTCCAATTTTAAGTTAATTCAATAATTTATTCAAAATTGTTTATTAAAATTTATTGTAACTCTTCCAATTTTAAGTTAATTCAATAATTTATTCAAAATTAAAAATAATTGGAAATAATAATTTTTAAATAATTTTAGATACCTTCCCTTCCCTTGGTTGGCGCTATAGAATCGTTCGCAAGTAGCGATCCTCTAATTATTTTGAGCAGTGCATAAAGAAGATGCTATATCGAAAAATAGCCCGTTGTACGGCATCTTTTTCATAAAAATTTCAACAACGTGACAGTATTAATACACCATATTATGTCACGGTGAATCACTTCATGCGTAAAAACGTCTGAAAGTGGTGAGAGTGAAAGCCACTCGATAAAGTTAGCCCCTGGGAGCTCGGTTCTTTTTACGCCAACCTTTGCCTCGCCGATGACTTAATTACCCTAACGAACACGGTTCAAACAGAAAGGTATATTCTGAAATTTTAAAGTTTGCATACTTGAATAATTATCACTCGACCCCCAGCAAAGATATTTAATTATTTATTTGCTTTAATATATTGAATAGCATGAATCCTCAATTGCGAATGATTTCCGACGTTTTATTGATGAAGATTGCGATTTGTGAATTATAAAAAAAATTATGTTTATTCAACATTTATATTACTACATATATTACATAAAAGTGTGCGGTTTTCTGTAAAGTGGTTTTTACAGACATGTTGTTTACACGAATCGCATATAGTGTGATATTTGTTATTGTTTCCTACACAAAAACAACATCCACCACGCTTGTGACCTGCTACTTAGTTTGTTTTTTTGTCATTTTTCCCGTCGCTTCTATCGCGATTGCAATATTCGCTTGTACCCCTCCTCCTTCATTTTCAAATTTAGTAGCATAACAATTATAACAACGATAACGATAATAACAATGCTAATAATAATATATAAATAATATATAAATATTGGAAACACTAGACACAGGAAAAACCACGAGAAAGCAGCGAAGCGTCGTTGTCGGCAATACATTCGCGAATGCCCCAAGGCAACGCAGTCGCTCCGAGCTTCCGACACTTTAGGCCCCAACACAGTCCCCGGAAAACCCTGGTTTATGACACCCCCAAGCGCGAGGGGTGACAGGGGTGACACCTCCTTGACGACAGCTAAATGACCGCCTGGCTTCGAATAATATTAACAGCTCTGTCACTGTGTGCGTGAGCGCTCTGAAACGGTGGGTCAAAAATGACACAGGCTCAGGATACGGAGGGTTAATTAGTTTGGTTCTTTCTTGGCTAAATAAAGGACTTCGCCACAGCACGTGATCCAATATCTTGTCTCTTCGAGTCGCACGTACAGTTTGAATCGTTTACCAGACCTATTTTAGCAAGGTGCTATTTTCCTTAATATATAATGTAATATTCGCGAATACAAAGTTGAAATGTCAAGGTTGAAAATAATTAATAATATTCAAATTTGTTGCACACAATAAAATTGAATTGAGATATTTTTATTTAACGAATGGAACATTTCCTTTAAACAAATGCTAGCTTATCTGTACATACACATTCTAAGTCGAATATTTTAAATATTGCAAGCAGAAAATAGCGAAGAATTGTTATCTGAAAATTATAGTTCCTCAAGGAAATGTTCGTAGAACTTTAACGTTACTATCATCAGTTATCAAATGTTCCGTATCTAGTAACATAAAAAAATAGTTTCCACGAATTGTATTATTAGTAATCCATATCGAAGGGCGTTACCACGACTTCCTTTTATTAGTTTGGGCACCACGCAAATAATTCTGTTGCGTTTAGGCAGATAATTTTCACTGCCCTTGTGTCGTAGCCTTATATGCAAATGGCCCGAGCTAATTGTTTCGGTTAAATTATTTCCAACTCTCAACTTTATTTTACATTACTGCGAGCGTCCTCTCCCCCAGAAAAAAAAGAAAAGGGAAAAGATAGTACGTATAAGCCGCGGCGCCCCCTCAGCGTCACATGTCGAGACATTAAAATGAAACCCCGATCCTTTTTTGTGTGTTTCAGGCTTCAATGGATTTGCCGCCAGACAAGGCAAAGCTTTTGAAGCAATACGACAACGAGAAAAAATGGGACATCATATGCGATCAAGTAAGTATACACCGTGCCAAATTGCTTTCGACTTTTTACTCTTGCAAAGGACTTATGCAATTTTAAATATACGTTTGAACCCCGATTTTGTTTTATGTAGCCGTAAAAATGTGTTTTATCTCGGGACCTCCTGTTTCCTTTTCAACTTTGTTTTCGCAGAGAAAATAGTAAAATATATTTTGAGCCGAACAGTTTTTTGTTCGTACGAAAAATATAAAGAATACGACGATGTTTATTTTGTCCCAGTATCAAGGAAAACTTTTTCCTTTTTTTTTTTAAAAGGATGGTCGTCCATTCATATTGAAAATTACATTCTATTATCTGAAACAAATTTAAGTTAAGCAATTTGATGTAATAATTTGATCAAAATTACAGTACAAACTAAAAAATAATTCTTTTCTTGTACTACAATTACAGTAATATGTCCTTTGAAATAAAATCGTGGGGTAGGATATCTTGCTTTAACACCTTCACGGCTGTCTGACTGATAGGTGGATCATACCTATCACTTCCCCTTCAAAATACCTATTTGCAATGGCAAGAAATGATATTATGATATTAAGAAATCATGTTATGAATTTTAATAAGTTCAAAGGAAACTTAAAACTAACATTTTCGACGTTAAACGATCCGGAAATCACAGTCTATTGTGTGTAGGGTTGCCAACCGTACTATAATATGTAGTAGGTATTGGTGCTATATTTTTGTCTGGTCTTTTTCTAATAGTATATAGTAGTATACTATTAGAAAAAGTTATAGTATGTAAAATTACTATATTTATGATACATTGATAAAATTCTACAATTTTCACTTATTTTTTTATTCCATGGCAACATCAGAACTTTAATTTGTGAATTTAAACTGTAAACTTTTGGACTTGACTTAAAAAAAGTGTTCTCTATGATCTGTTTGTCAAAAATATATAATAAATTCATACTTTCTCTTTATTCCAACCACTTCAGCTTTTACAAACAGGATTTTTTTCTATAACGAACATGAAAAATAAGCTCCTCATATATGTTACTTTGGAGTTTCAGTGCAATCAAACTTTTGACATATTTGTTAAAGACAGTAAATTGCAAATTGATAATAAGATATAGCTTTAAAAAATGAGATGTCGTTATTTTAATGTAATGTTATCTTGTACCACTGCCCCCTAAAAAGTACCTACTGTGTATCTTTTTCACAATATTCTTTATCACACTTGACCGTAAAGTTTCCTACTATATTTTCCGAAAAAAAGTTGGCAACCTTACCCGACCTCTGTTACGGATTTCAAAAGGCGACTGGATTTACGACGCGGACGTGACTTCTTCGCTATTTTTCATCTGAAGAAATTCGCCTGCGCAATTACCGCGACCGTCAACATCTGGCATCATAAACAGGAGAGGACTCGAAATTGCAATTAGGACGTTGAACCCTCGGAGGTCCGTCCGCTCAATAAGCGATTGACGCATCGTAAACCCCCTGGACAAGACGCTCACGTGAGGGTCCTGATAGCTCCGCGGAGTCTTAGGGTCGGTTTCGATTTTATGGTTACCAGCCTCCCTCTCCCACTACATTTCTCTGTACAGAAATGTGGGCGTAACATTGACAAATTGAGGAAACCGATCAAGCGTGTCACCTAAACCAACGATTGGTTTGTTAATCCTCGCAACTTCACTTAAACTCCGTCAAGGAGCTCGAGGTAGGAAAAATAGAATTTTCCTAAAGCTTTCGGACGAGGGAGAAGTCAAAGCTCAAGTAACAGAGACTGAGATAGGTTCTCACTTGACACTTGTCGGCCTCAGAAACGGCTATTCACTACGCGACACTTCGCGACCTGTCTTATGGTCATTATTAATAAATTGTTGAGTTCAAAAATCGAGCGTTGTTATTGAATCAGCAAATAACCGTAACTAACAATTAACAAGTGAAAATGGTGTCACCGTAAACGAATTAATGAAGCATTAACCAGAGTTCGCTGTATTAACCTGATCTCTAGTTTTCGAGACACCCTATATTAAGGGGTTATATATGGTCTACTGCACCAATCTTTCTGACATTTTGTGGGCTTCTTTTTTTATATAAAAATTGTACTGAGGGGAGGATTTTTTTTCAATGTATAGATTCGATTATATCAACGAAAAATGGCTTCATGGTTATCACTAATGGCCATTTTTCATTTATAAAATCGAAACTATATATTGAAAAAAAAATCCTCCCATCATTCAGTACATTTTTATATAAAAAATAAGCCCACAAAATTTCAGAAAGATTGGTGCAGTAATTGTTTAGATATCTTGTTGACCGTTTGCAAAAAGGCTTCTTATATATCGTTGATTTTTATTATAAACATAAATTTTTTTACAAAAAAAATTTACCAAATGTTCTTTAAATGTTGCTCTTTTAAGTGCAAAAAGTTCTGTAAAAATATATGCTTCCGCTTTTTAAACAAAATTGCCTCTTTTTGACCTCCTGACTAGGTATAGCCCCTTAAGTTCCTCAAAACTGGTGATCCGTAAACGGTTCTCGCGAAACTGATGCGATGCTGTCATCGTGACGAATTATAAGAATGACGTAATCAGCCTTTAGCTTGACGAACGTATTGTTAATCGGCGCGGTCTGAGATCTTTGCTCTGCTGGCACTCGTTTAATTACACACCGGCCAGTGAATGTCAGTGAATGCGGGTCCTCGACCCGTAGTTCCTTATGGAGCGTCCCACGATCTTCCTTCGAATTGCTCACGTACCTATTCCATTCTATTAATTACTTGCGACGACCCCCTTGTTGACACAAGCACCCAGTAACAGATATATTTATGACTATTTTTATTATATCGATATTTACCGTGGAAAAAGATTCTTCTTAACGTTTCGTTTAGTGACACGATATACATATAAATATACTAAATGAGACACTCAGTGCACTTTTCTTTATTTCTGTATTTCTATTATTTATTAATGTCATATACATACTATGCTTAATAGAAAATATTTATTATCTATTAATAAATATTTATAGATAATATCTATTTATAATAGATTTATTATCTTGCGATTTTGATCATTAATATATCAGTTACTTTACGAAGTAAGTCCTTTTTTAGAAAAATGTGATACTAAAATGTAGTGCAATAGCAGGAGCAAAAAAATTTTCATTGTTCGTTACGTTATCGCCAGTCAACTATTGATAGAAATATATTTTTTCTTCTAAAATAAATGCGTTGTCGTCATTACTTAGGTACTATTATGATTTTTTTTAAAGGATTACACAAAAGTTCATTTTCCTGAAAAAAAAACGGATTTCATTTGTCAGCTAAAGAGCTCGGCTGAGTGTATAAACATCATATTGTACAAGATTCATAGAAAAATTAAAGCGTGCTTTCTTCTATATATAGATTCCAGACGTTTAATGGCCGAATGCAATATCGCCGGGCAGACATGCATATTTAGTCATTTGTATGCCTCATGCGCGCCTGTGGGGGTATGTTTAAGTGGGTTTAATCTCGAGTTTAATCGAGGGCGAGCGAAAGTGTCGCCGAACGAGACACCTCTTTTGATCCGCGAAGGGCGTGGATTATGGAAGATGCATCAGCCACGTTGCAAATATACATTTACCCGTCGCACGATTTTCTAAAGCATAGAGGGAATAGTTTCTACGATGATGCTGACCTTAGGTCAGAAAACCGTATGAACAACGTGTTCGCGATTCAATATAAATGCTACAATTGAAACGGTTATTTTAGAAACGACACATGTGACATTTTTTAGTTAGACAGATATCTTTACACAGGTTACCAAAATGCATCGTTTGCTGTAGAAATGAGACATGCTGCACCTACCCTTCTCTGTTAAAAACAGCCTCAAAGATTGAAAGCACATGTGTTGTTTCTGCAGTACACTTTAAAGAAGATGATTCATGAAAGGAACCATTTTTCCACGTAATTTTCTTTATTGTTTTCATAACATGTGTACCCGAACAAATAAAACGTAGAGTTTAATTTTCAAGCTAGAAGTTTCGAAGAAACAAACTGCGAGAAATCATGGAAACAGTGGTTTACTGCAGGAACTGCTTTATAAAATGTTTTTGTTGGTCCTTCAATGAAAATTTGATTACTTAATTTGTTGAAACAATGTAGAAACTTTAAAAAATAGCGGCAAACACTGTAATAAATTAATACACCATACAAAGTCGGATTATCCTGTTATTATCTACTCAGGCAAGTTAATCACTTGCGTTTTAAAATGCCAATCCATTTGAGGATAATTCAGATCTTCGTAATTTCATAATAAATATTGACCAACGCTATTCGTGCGGAAAGCCTTTCGAAGCGTTTCTGTGGAAATAGGGAACGGTTTGACGCATACATTAATCGGTTTTGTGTGTTCGAAACCATGGAAGAAAAAGCTACAAAGGGTTCTTCCAAAGCTTTTTACCGGTTTAGGTGGACCATTCGCCTCATTAAACCGACAAGAGCCAAGCAAGTAGGGTGGAGCTCGTCTCGAGTGGAAATTACTCTCTTTTCTCGTACTGAGTTCTGCGAGCCCAGTATAAAGTACAAAATGGATTTAATGAGTTGTCTGGATCGAAGGGAACGAGATGTATACGGAGTTTAAGCAGCCTTGGGTTTCATCTTTCTTCAGACGTAAAAAAATTCTGATCACATTTTGGACGATTATAGATTGAACCAGTTCTTAACGAAATAATTAGTAGCAGTGAGGTGTTTGTAGATCAACTTAATACACAGGGAAATTAATGATTTAGGAAAAATTAGAATGTCGGTAAAGATAGGATATAATTAATATATTAAATATTAAAGCATCTGAATTTTTTAATAAGGTCCGAGCACTGATATTTATGTATTGAATCAAAGATGAAAACAGTAATTTGGCGTTGGAGAAATAATGACGAACTTGCTCATACCTACATGCGATTTCATTCCATATACAAAAAAATGTATGTTCACTAAAAATACTGTTAATTTGTTAATCTTTAATACTCCGCTGCTATTATTCTTGATTAATATAAAAGACTTTCAGAATTTGTTGATTTTTATTCTTACAAGGATACGTTCTAAGTCCGAAAATTTTGATTTTAGTGAAACTTTGTGTGATTGTCAAGCAGTGTTTCCTAACCATTTCTGAGTTGCGATCTCCTTTTATAATATTCAAATAACCTATGGCACCCCCCCCCCCCCACCGTTAAGGTAAGGTAAATTTAACAAGGTAAAGAAAACACATTAAAAATAGGTATTTCACAATATTATTCTGACTTAATAATATAAAAAAAACCGTCGCGACCTCCCAGAAAACACGTCGCGACCCACAGATTGGGAATCACTGATGCAAAGCATATTAGAGTATATAAAGAGCAATTTTCTTTCTGCGGAAATTCTCTCTGGAGGGGTGAAATTAGCCCTTAAAGTCATCGCATTCTTTCGTTTTTCTTTTAATATTCAAGAATGAGGATCGGAAAGAATTGGATGGCTGCCTATCGCTGACTTAAGTAGTAGATTTGCAAATGAAAAAATCCACTTTAACCTGTTAACTAACAATAAGCCAATTTTCACCTGTTCACAAGTCTGACAGATGTAAAACTTAATGTTAAACTTAAATCCTATCAGGTGCAGGGCTATCGTCAAATGACGAGTTAACTCCCCTTTCTTGCCTACCAGGTTACTTGAATTCGAATATTGGAAGAAGCCTTATTCGATTCGAAGCGCATACATCAAGTCCCGTGCAGAGTGTCAAATTCATGGAAACCCGCGCACGTGTGTGGATACACATTGGCAACAGTGAGCCAGGGATGCTGTGCACTTTTTTGTGGCCCGTTTTCTTGTATCGTATAATAGCACGGCTTGCATTACATCCGTGTCGAGTTACCCACATGCCCTACAGACCCGTTCAAAAATCGAGACGGGGGCCACCGATGACCCCCGAGGGAAGAGGAAAGAGAACAGGCAGCCCTGTCGCCTCAAGGGTATCCTATTTCACGAATAGATTATGTGCAACAGCATCCGCGACACTTCTTGACATTGGGCTGACGCGCTTACTTAGGTAGGCGTCATGTCAGGCTCATGTGATTAATGCGCTTACACTGCTTTAACCCTAGAATTATATACGGGTATCATTTTTGCCCGAGACGTTCTTCCCTTCTCTGTAATGCTTCAGACAGTGAATGGCTTTTGAACTCTTCCTAGATAAAGTCTTTATAAACTCGAGTGGATAATAATTGAATATTTTTTTCTATTTGTTTGCTGCTGTTGTTTATTTAAAATTCCTTATATATAGAACATGTGGAAAAAGAAATAGTCCATAAATATTGACAGGAAATGTGTTAATTCTATTCCTTTTTTTTAGGCAGTAAGAAACAATAACAATACATCTTTATTTCATTCCCAACACACGAAGAGAAGTAATGGGCAAGACTCAACAATTTGCTGCTTTTAAGTTTAACCCGAATTCTTCTGAGAACTATCTAAATTACTTAATACTTTTCATCAATAGGTAGACTTTTTTAATACTAATTTTTTTAATAGAATGCACTTTTCGCGCAAATACGAATGGCAGTTCTTCCTTCACATTCCGGGAAACACACATTTTCATGTATCATATGCGACATAACAAGTGCCTTGTATTCGCGAGTACAAAGAATTATAGTTTGCGAAATATTAAAAAGTATCAATATTCGCATGTTGTAAAGGAATTTCATCAGTTTACTCATCTCTTTCTTTATTGAAAATATTAATTACTTGTCTGTTTTTATCATGACCGCCAACACATAATGAAAATAAATATGTATTTACTTCTTACGGTTGTGATAATTATTACAATTTGTGGAACATAGCTAAAAGTACCTGTTCAAAATTTCTTAAATTTGTATACTTATATCGCAAAAATGAAAACAATTGTTAATTGCTTTACGATTAATCGTTCCTTGGAATTTTGAGAGATTTTTCACGTGAATAACAATTATTCTGAAAGGTAGGTTTCTAGTCAGACAGCCTTTCAGAAAGAGTTACAAATAAATATTGAAGTCTCTTTGATGTCAACTGGGAAGTGTAAACGCGAGATGAAAGTGTATGCGAAGAACAAGCCCACATAGAGAAATTAGTCAAATTAGAGGCGCAGACACGCACTGGCGCATCCACGCATTCAGGAAACCGTGGGATATTGTTCTGCGCCGTACGAACGTACAGAATTACAGGAGCCTCGCCCATTAAAGCCACCGAGTGCGGAATTGCACGTATACCGATTACGAAGCCATTCGTTAAAACCTGCTACAACTCGGATACGCGATCCGTCAACGAATTAAATCTTTTGTACCACATCTATCGAATATCCTTAACATATCGTTTAAGGGGGAGGGACATACACCAAAATATGCCCAAAGGATCAATTTTTTTTTACGTATTTTCAGTGTTTGATATGTCAAGAATAGTGTCCCAAAATTTGGCACCGAAATTCGCAGAAATATCGAAGATCTAAATTAGAAATGAAGAAATTTTAAACATTTTGGAACTATCTGACAATGCTTTGATACTTCACAAAAATCATCGACATGAACGTACACATCGGGTAGAAATCCCTCAGCGTGAAAACATGTTGACAGCATTGAAAGTGTTAAAATTAATCATAACAGTCTGAAGCTTCTAAAATTTTCTACTGTCACGGGTACGATCATTTTACAACTTAAATAATGTATTGAATTTTTATGTTTTCAGGAAAGAGTACAAGCAAAGGATCCTCCGTCCCATTATTTAGCAAAGTTACGCACCTACCTGGACCCGAAAGCATCGCGAAGCCATCGAGTACGTTGCGTTTTATTTTACGTCTCGAGCATTTCTTGTATTATTGTATTTTCGTCTTTTTTATGTTGCAACGCGGCCTTGGGAATACTAGTGTTTTACTATACAGGATACACCAATAATCGTGATACAACCGGAAAGATGGCATGATATTTCATGTTCTATTATTATTATAATACATATTTCTGACATACATATGAGGCTGTTCGTAAAAGTTTGTTCAGAAAAACGGCTTTCGAGTGTTACTTATTTTTATTTATTTACTTAGTTAAACGGAAGCTCTTTGAAAAATATAAATAAAAATAATATAAACACTTATCAACGAAGCGCAGATGGGAGAAATAATTATACAAGTGATACATAAATAAAGCAGAAGCAAAAAACATATAATGATAAAAACACAAAACCAAAATAAAGAAAATAGCACATTTATTAAAAAGATCTTAATAGTATACATACATGAATTTAATAGTGTACCCTAAAAGATATTATAAGTGTTAAAAATGAAGGGTACTCAAAACTTTTGCAATTCTCTTTTGGTACTTTACTTTCTCTTTCTTCTTTAAAGATCCTATTTTTTCCCAAAAAAGTTTGACGCAAGTTCAAAACATGAAGCTAAACATGAGTTCTAGATTTTGATTCCTCACAGCACTCGTATAGGTAAAAATGTGAGGTATCCTTTGATATTCATCAGGTCATACATCCTGCACCTGAAAATCGAAACAGAAATTTATTACTCCAGTAATATGTTAGGTACTTAATACACTTGCATCAGAAACGAGTTTGCTTATAAGCAAATATTCAGGGACATAGAATCGCTTGAAGTATTTACACACAGCAGTAGCATCATTTGTTGATAACTACATACTCTATCGTCATATATTAAAGGAGCTAGAACAGCTTGTGGGAAAAACAGCTAAAAAATACTGTGGAAATGAGAATTTACAAGTCGCCAGTTGTGTAAGAAAGGCGGAGAAAAACGACAAAGTAAAACCAGAACAAGCCCGTGTTGAAGCTGGGAGGAAGGGAAGAGGGTTCGTGTAATTTATGAGCCAGGAATAATTAATTAAACTTATGAATAGTCCTACTGCAGAAAATCCTATTCTATTACTTTCAAAGCCGTTTTTCTCGAAAATACTTTTTTGTCTTGTGGATCACTATCGACGAGATCTTTGATTTTTCAACTACAAAAATATCTAGTGGAACATTTTGAATTTATCAAAGAAAACGAAGATTCGCACGATAGGCATGGCAGTTTAGATAATTGTTGTTAAAAGAATTCTGATTTTGACGTACTACTTTTCGTAACGCACGTCGATATAAAGTATTAAAGCACAACCCAATTTTCAAAAATTGTTTATGTGTTCGAAGAATTAAGAATATAAATATTTTTAATAATAGGTACCATCCTTTCAGGATTTTTATTTTAATAAAGTACACTCCAAAACTACATCTGTTGTCTCCAATCACGTGCACTCAACAGAATCTCAGAATTTTTTTTCTCCTAAATGGATATTTTGCCACAAATGTTGTTTTGAAATTTCGTGGTTATTCATATGGAATAAACTCTTCCCAGGTTGTATCACCATTACTTGCCTGTTCTGTGTAATCGCATTTGAAACCGTAAGGTCTCACAAAATGTTTTGGTTCTTCAACTGGGAAAACATTCGTTTATTTTCTGTTCGTTTTTCACTCGTGCAAACTGGGAACGACGGATACTAATGATTATACAGACGTATCGTTTCCTTACATTCTTCCAGAAGAGAAAAATGGTTGGGGAGTCGACGTCGACCCAAGTACTGCGGGATTTGGAAATCTCCTTACGCACGAATCACATAGAGTAAGCTCGTATATTAAAATTAAAATTTTTCCTGAGCATGTAATGTTAAGTGATCAATTAAGCTGATTGAAGTTTATGAAATAATAGATATTTATATACTTGGACTAGACTTCACAGAGTCTAGGTTTATGAAATGAACAAGAATAAACAATCAAATTTTTCTACGCAAATTAAGGGTGTTGACAGGTCGGAAAATAGGGTCATTTTTTAGATTTTTTTCATTTAAAGAAATGTTATACTTAAAAAATCAAGATATACACCTTGTTCCAAATAAATTAAGTTTCGAAATATATGTGTGAATTTATCGCAAACACAATAGTGACTTAGAAAATTGAATTTCTCACATACTAACCGCAAATTATCTGAAGACCGAAAATATAAATTCTTGTATATTTTTTTAAAAGCCGTAATATTTGCTCGTATTTTTATTGTGGCAGTTGTGGCCGACTGAGGCAAGTTCGAATCTGATGATCGCGTTGATGCATCCTGGTTTATGTGCGTAAAATAATGGTGGGGCGTTTTGTCAAATGGAGCGTATTGTATAGTTTTACCCTAATTGTGACTATTTCTAACCCCCTCCCTCCGCCAGTATAAAAATTCGTAACATTTTATATTCCAAACCCGTCCTCCCCCCTTCCTTAGATACTATCTTTCCAGTTATTAAAATTCTTTTAAAGGTTTATACAATTCATTTAACTCGGCTTCGGAAAATTTAAACTAAACTTACTTTTCCGGAACATTAAATGATAAAATTAGTAGGTTGAAAACTATTACGTAAGACGCTACCTGACTCCCTCTCCCCTCTTTATAAGAAAACATAAGAAATTCCCCACCCCTCCCCCAAAAGCCTTACACAATTTAAGGACGACCCCCAAGTTACCTAATTTCAGGTATGCTTGCAAATATAGTGTAGGAATAATAATATCCAGTGGCTCGTTAGCGATATCGAATGAATATCGTCTGTTTAAAGCATAAGAGCTATAATACACCTGGAATTCGGTCTCATGATGTGAACGATGCTCCAGGTGGGTGAGGGAGTTCCTAGACGAGGAGAACCAGGGCTTGGACGCCCTTATAGACTACCTCAGCTTCAGGTTACTCATGATGAGGCACGAGCAACGTCTCTTGGAATCCCACGCGAGTTCCGAAGAAAAATTACAAACCGGTAAGAGTCGGCAGGCCGGCCCGCGTCCACCAACTCTGCGCCCGTCTCTATTATAGCCGAGGTCCAAGAACAGATTTAATTGCTTACCACAAATCGTGTGCGACGTAATTATTTTCCAGCCGTTTCTGGGGACATGTCGCCCTTAAACAACGGTTGCCTCAGGCCGCCGCTCCACAAGCTCAAGGATAGCCCCGGCGTTAAAAGGAGATCCCGGCACGTGGCGCGCCTGAACATGGGCGAAGCGAAAGACGACATTCACGTTTGCATATTGTGCATGCGTGCAATCATGAATAATAAGGTACGAAAGTTGCGTAAACAGATATTGACACATCCGCTTTTCACTGTATTCTTCTATAATAGTATCTATATACAGGGGCGTAGACATGATTTCATTCGGAGAGGGGCAGTAAATAGTTAAACCAAATTTTGAATTTATTAATGCGGAATTACTTCGAAATTTAAATTTACTTTTATTTTGTAATAAAGTAATTTAATTTTGGACGAATCGACTAATTTGTCACTTTTTTCCTGCGCTAGGGGAGGGGCAAGTGCCCACCCCTATTCTACCTACGCTACGCCCTTGTCAATATAAGCTAGTGCAAAAAAATTAACTGCAGTGATTTTCTGGAGATATCTTAAGCTATGTAAATTTTTTACAGTACGGTTTTAATATGGTCATACAGCACCGAGAAGCAATCAACTGCATCGCACTTAGTTTAATACACAAGAGTTTAAGGTAAAAATATATTTCCCCTCTCTCGTGTACCTATCCCTAGTAGCATTTATAGGACGAATTCTACTTACGCCTAAATCGCCCGTGATTTTCGTTAAGCTAGGTTTTCCTGTACGCGACTGGACGACGCAACGTCAAGAACTTCAAAGTCGGTTTTCTCGAAAAACAAGCGCAATATAAAAAAAAGTTACTCTTTCTTTAAAAGGAATAAAAATTTTTAATATTGCGCTTCGTTTTCGAGAAAATCGAGTTTGAAATTCTTGACGATGCGCCCAGTCGCGTATAGGGAAACCTACTATAATGAAACTTTGGACGTAAGTGGAATTCGCCCCTAGTTGGCCCACAGTATCCCCAAGTTGGGAATTAGTTAGCCATCGAAATGCCAACAGTCAATGCTACTAAGTAGGGGTAGTGCTCTATTTTCGACGGTGAAATTAAAAAGAAAGAGGTATTTCTTTCAGAACGAAAGCTCTGGTATTAGAACTCCTTGCTGCGATCTGCCTCGTAAAAGGTGGCCATGAGATTATTCTGTCCGCGTTTGATAACTTCAAGGAAGTGTGCTCGGAAAGGCGAAGATTTACAACGCTCATGGCATACTTCACCCAGTACGACAGTTTTCACATTGAATTCATGGTCGCTTGTATGCAATTCGTGAACATCGTCGTCCATTCGGTGGAGGATATGAATTTTAGGGTGCACTTGCAATATGAATTTACCAAACTCGGGCTGGACGAGTATCTGGAGAAGCTCAGGCATACTGAGAGCGAGGATTTGCAGGTCAGTAAATTGTGATGCATCCTTATTTCGTAGAGCTTCGTAGTTACTTTAATCCTCGGGCGGCCGTGATTGAAGTTGCGCCGAGTTGGTTTCTTTTATTTTCTGACGTTACGATCATCGTATTACCTACCTCTTGAAGCATTTGGCGATGGTAATCGGTAATCCACGCGGAATGAGGCGCCTGAAAATAGTTTTCTGGCACTTTTGAGAAGTGTTATTGAAGAACGTATTTGGAGAACGTGTATGTACATAAATGTAGAGTAAATATTGTGCCTTTAATGACTAACTTCTGGGACGAATTTGAATATATTTAGGCTAAGCTGGCTGCAAATTTTGGGGTGCGACCAAATTTAAGCGAAAGAAATTAAAAAAGGTTTAAGCACAGAGGCTTGAGACAAATTTAATAATAATTCACTTTTTCCATATAGCGAATTAGCAATGTCTCAGACGTGTGTTGCCATATTGAATTAATTTTAAAAATGTGTCGACACTTTTAAATTAAATACTTGACGATACTTCGCTTCAAATCCGTCCCTGATGAATCTATAATTTCTACTATGTTTTATATGTCGAAATCTTTGCCTTCGCTCGATACTCTTGGAAACGATAGATATTTTTAATTCAATACTGTACATTTTTTTAATTTAATTAATACAAAGTTGTTGATTCTTCTTGGCTAAATTGGCCCAGTTACATGTTAAACGGAGTCCTTCTCATTCCTGAATCATCGGTTCAGCTACACTTTTACCGATGTGCTCAGTAAAACCTCCTTATATGTTCTAATACCCGCACCTTGTCTATAAAAAGGAGCACAACAATTATATGCCATGCTTCTGAGATATATGGTATACGTTGTTACAAAAATTTCTGATTACATGTGAATTAGGTATTCGAAACATTTTTCAATTCGATAAATAATTTCTGAGGAATTATAAAAAAGCTGCTTCTTTCAGCGAACTTTGATACAGTTTTCCATCCTGTTCAAATTTTTTTGCCCTATTTTTATGCTAATATTTTTTAATGCTCTACAAATCAATGACCATATGACTAAAAAGAATTAGTTCTCAAGACGTTTCGTCAATTGACCAATATTTCGACCACTCAGGTTTATCAATATTTTACCGAATACTTGAGATAATTAGCATCATCTTTATTCATCACACTTTTTTTCCAGGTTCAAATCTCTGCGTATCTAGATAATGTATTCGACGTAGCTGCTTTAATGGAAGACAGTGAAACTAAGACTGCCGCGTTAGAAAAAGTAGCTGAATTGGAAGACGAGCTTGGCCATGTAAGTGCACGATTTATTTTATATTTAATACCTAATACAACAACTGCTTAACGACTGTAATGCATTGAAAATAGGCGCACGACAGAATGGCAGAATTGGAAAGAGAATCCCTCGCAAAATTAGCGGAGTTAGAGACCGAACTAGGTGCATTAAAGGTAGAATATTCCGACGCTGTGGAAGCTCGCCGACTAGCAGAAGAGGAGCTTACAGCTCTGAAAAGACAGAAGCAGGACTCCGCTCGAAGGCAGAGTGTCTTAGAAAACAAGATTATCGAGTTGGAGACTCTTACTGGCACTCTGACGAAAGGTTCCTCAGGTATAGTATTTCAAATACATTTCCGCGCTTCGTTCTAAATACGAGATGTGAGAAGTTAACGAGCAACGTTTCGAACTTCAGCAGCCAACCATCGAAATGGAACCGCAACAAGCCCCCTGCATAATTCAGATAACGTCACGTCCTCAACGTGCAGCTCGCCTCCGTCGCCGACATTGGAACAGGCTCCCCCATTAGCTCCTGCACCACCTCCACCACCCCCGCCTCCATGTCCGCCCCCACCTCCCATGGCATCTCTTTCCCCCGGAGATCAAAAATTACCGCCACCTGTACCTATACCTCCGCCACCTGCTGGCATGATGCAAGCACCGGATGGAGCAATGACTATCAAACGAAAGGTGCATGTCTCTTTTTTCTCTTTCCTTCAGTGCGAATCTTCATAAACAACTGGTTCTCTTAAGTCTCATCTACTTAAAAATTAAGCAATTTCTCGTAGATTTGCTTGGCCCTTTCAACGATACATTTCTACCGTTCCGTTGCAGGTTCAAACCAAGTACAAACTTCCCACGCTCAATTGGATCGCCTTGAAACCGAACCAGGTGCGAGGCACTATTTTTAACGAATTGGACGACGATCGATTGCACAATTACATAGACTTCTCCGACTTCGAGGAACGATTCAAAATTGGTATGGGCGGGCATGTAGCTAACGGCAACAACGAAATCGACGGCCTGCATAGCTTTCCCAGCAAAAGATTCAAGAAGCCAGAAAACGTATCGCTTCTGGAGCACACTAGATTACGAAACATTGGTGGGTAATTTTTTTAAACTGCAGTTTCTTCCTCGTTTAAAACACGGATATTTGCATCATTCACTTGGGAATTTCTTTCAGCTATATCGCGAAGAAAAATGGAGATGCCGGTGGAGAAAGTGATTTCTGCTGTGAACGCTCTGGACTTAAAAGTACTTTCGCTGGAAAATGTGGAGTTGCTGCAACGTATGGTGCCTACGGATCAAGAAGTACGATTGATTCTGATTTATTAAGAGTGGATATTTACTGGCGGTGATAAAGCAGAGGTGTTTTATGACTTTACAGATAAAAGCATATAGGGAGTATATAATAGAGAAGAAGAACGTTAATCTTCTGACAGAGGAAGACAAATTTTTAATGCAACTCGGCAAGGTGGAGAGGATATCGACGAAGTTATCGATCATGAATTATATCGGCAACTTTTTCGACAACTTACATCTCATTACTCCGCAAATTCATGCTGTGATATCCGCGTCGAGTACGGTCAAGAGCTCGAAAAAGCTGAGAGCAGTATTGGAAATTATTCTTGCCTTCGGGAATTATTTGAACAGTAGCAAGCGGGGCCCGGCGTATGGATTTAAATTGCAGAGCTTGGACACATTACTCGATACTAAATCGACGGACAAGAGAATGTGCCTTTTACATTACATTGTAGCCACGATACGCGTCAAATTCCCGGAACTTATCAATTTTGAGTCGGAACTTATGTATATCGATAAAGCTGCGACAGGTACGTGTGTCACTATTTCTTTAATCATCTTTATTTCTCCTGAGATTTTAAAGTTAATGTCGTCGTGATATAGTCCACCGTTTTTTATTTATTTTTTTATTTACTTCGATAGTGTGCTTACATAATTTTATAAATGGTGTTTATAGTGTATATGATATGTCATTTGTATGTCTTTTCACTTGAAATGAATTCTGCACGATAATTGACACAAGAAATTATTTATAATTTAACAAATTATACACAACAATTATCGCTTCATGTGAAGAAGTTGAGAGTTATAATATTTAAGAGGAGATTGCGCACGTTAATCCGAAAAATAGATAATTCTTTGTGATTTTTCTATAAAAACCGTTCGACAAATTAATTTGAGCTTTGGCATCCTGTTCTATTGTATCTTGAGCTGTTGCCCTGAATTTTTGTGTGACAGTGAAAAAAAAACATGGCAAAACACCAATTTTTCATTGAAATTGCACGATTAAAAAAGAAATAGGGTTTCACGTGCACCAACCTTTGTGTATCTTTCAAGTTTCATAATCTAATATTCTTTTTATTCATAAATTTCAGTTTCGCTAGAAAATATAACGACCGACGTTCACGAGTTAGAGAAGGGTATGGACCTAGTAAGGAAAGAGTTCGAGCTTCGTGGCAAAGAGAAGCACAACACGGTACTGCGGGATTTCTTAAACAACTCCGAAGAAAAGTTGCGCCGCCTAAAATCCGACGCCCGGGCTGCCGGTGAAGCGTTCCGGGAATGCGTGGAATTTTTCGGGGAAAGCCCGAGACAGGTCGATGCTAATACATTCTTCTCCCTTCTCGTTAGATTCGCGAGGGCATTTAAGGTAAATTGTTTTCGTATCAACTATAAACTGTACTATCCTTGACAGCTTAAGATGAGTAACAGGGCGAGATTTTCTGTCGCCCGGCAACATAAAAACCAAGAGCAAAGCTGTTCACGCGATACAGTTATTAACGACACGTTACCAATTAAGGAGCAAGGTATTGCAGAGTTAAAGTATTTTTACAGGCTGCGGATCAAGAAAACGAGCAACGTCGAAGGTTAGAAGCCGCTGCTGCGGAAGCTTTGAACACGTCGGAGGAAGTGATTAAACGAAATAAATTAAATCAGAAGAAGCAGCAGGTATGTCATTCTCCACATGTACTCTTTATTATTTATCCAGAAAGGAAAACCAATCGTAATTGCTTAGCAGTGTTATCACGAGCTCATTTTGCACGTTACGCATCTAACATATTGTATTTAAACGAAATTTATTTCTACGTTAACAAACACTCTTGCTGAAATACAGGAATAATTATGATATGACTGCACCTGAATATGTATGATTTATTTCTTCTTTCGTGAGCTTGTTAATTCTTTGTCTCTCTGAATGCATTTAATCATATAACATATAATTACAGTCGTATGCATTATATTTTAAGCGAAAAATTACCGTTAGGGCGACGTTATTAGTAGTTGGGTTGAATGCGCTAATATTATTTCGTACTTTGGTAGTACATACATGTATAACTCTACGCACTAAAAATTACGCTATTGCTTCAAATCAGTTTCTCCACTTGTTCTTCTACACTCGCATTCAGAAGTTCGATAAGTTTATATTTTTATTTTAAGCGTTTCTAGAATAGTTTCAGAACGTTTACACTTTTCTAATAAACTCTAATATATTCTACTAACTATCCACTAACAATTTTAAACAAACAAGTCACACGTTTTCTTCTCTCTGCCCCACTCCTTCTCTTTTTCAACATCAATGCTATACAAATTTCATTTATTCTTTTTATAATACCACAATTAACTGATCTCTGAAAGTTTGAACTTCAGTTTGTTATGAATGTAAACACAAATGCTCAATGTTAACGACGTGGTAGTAATTCAAGTATTGGTAATTCGAAGGAATGTTGGTTAAATTAATTATTAAATACGATGGGATATAACAAATTAGATGGTATCAGACAAATGTTCATGTTTAATTGATTATGAAAACTAGCGACAATTGCAATTTCATCGGAAAAACTTACTCTTTGATTTCCAGTTCGAAGCTTCTACTTACATTATGTAAAACTATCACGATGCAATCTTAAACGTATTTGTGCTTTCCAAACACGTTTATATATATATTTTTTTTATAACAACGCATGATTTATGCTTTTGTGAAAGAGGCTTGCATATCTGGACATTTATATAACATCTTCTAAGTGTTTATACAATGTAATTCGTGGAGGAATCATCTATCATCGCCGAATAACACGTCTTATCTTAATCCGACGCGTTTTGATCGATCAACTTACTAAATTGATCGTCTCAGCGCAATATGTACTCCTTAGAAAGAGAAAAACTGCTAATATCAAATGCGGAAAATAAATTCGTCTGGTGATATTAAAAAAAAAAAGCTATGTGAAGCGCCCATTAAAAAAGGCAGCGACAACTGTTGAGAATAATTTTTGCAAATTACAATGCTCGCGCAGAAGTTCTATAAAGGCAATTCCTTTTCGCTGCATGTTGTGAGATAGCATGATATTTTACAGGGATTATTCACTTAACTATAATTGTGATTATATCGAGAGTGCTCTTTTAGCATTCTTTTCCGTGTCTCGTGCGGACAGACTGTCTATTAAGGTATCTCACGAAAGTCTATTTTTCTTATTTGTTACATATTTATTTGGATTTAAAGTCACCGAAATTTTGCTGTAACACGAACAAGAGTCTGTTACACCGGCATCTTAATGAACTGGAGCTCAGAACGTAACAATATAGAAACAATTCACAACATGTAAGTCTCTACTCACTCACTTCCTCCTAATAACATATTTTTAATGACTGCACTAGCGCATACATAACACTGCACTTAGACAACACACGTATAGGTTCGGCTTTTATTATCGAAGCGCATTTTTGTATATCGTACGCCCACGTACTCCGGAAACAGTTCTATCATTGGATTTAATTTAATTTCATACGAAGATAATATATATGTATATACAGAGTGACGAGAAATATGATACTTGAGTATCTCTCTTCGATTTGAAAATACAGAAGAAATATAAAATAGAGATAGTTTTAAAAGGCAACTATGCTGAACGTGATTTTCTTTAGCCATATTTCAAAATTATCAAGGATTGTGTCAATCGTTTTGTTCTCAGAGAATTGTAGTATTTTTATTCCTTGCATAGTGTAGTCGATACAGACATCAGTTTGATCAGTAAAAAATTTAGAATCAGTTGTAGTTCACCTCTCGCATGTCGTAGCACTTATTAAATGGAATATTCCCGAATTGTTTAATTGATCATAATATACAGAGCATCCTATTTCGAAAACATGTGAGAACAAATAGTCAGGCTTTGTACAGTAATTCGTCTGAAAATAATAAAGAAAAGTCACAGTCTGTTTGTGCACTTTTTACAGAATACATGTGCCATTTGAATAAAATTTAATACATGGTAAAAACTCACCTTGCTACTGGCTACAATATGCAAAAATTAAAAATGCAAAATTCCTGCAAAAGTAGCCCACGACTGACCTCGATAATTTGGAAGAATGTTCTTTGGGAAAGATAAACTTTCGTCATATTCATCCTTCTGATCAGTCAAAATTGTTTACCCCGCATATTTTTGTATTTGCAAACGCGAGGGACATATACAAGTATTTGGTTTCGCGTGATGCGCTCTGAACGGCACATGTTTATAAAAAAATTTATTTACATACATACCTACGTAACATTTCTGTTTCCTTTCATACTGTGTCGTATGTAACTACTTGAAAATACAGTCCTTCGTTTTTACAGAAACTATTGGACGCATTCATTTGCGCAAGAAAATGTACATAGATATAATCCAATGTTATTTTTCGAAAGGAATATCTAAATTATATTGATTCCTTTCGAATAAAAATTATCGCATTTAGGTAGGGAGTATGGCAAAACTCAGATCGTTTTACTTTTGCTATAGAACTGTCTTCCTAAACTCGTGGTATAGAACAATATTCACTCGATTTATATATCATTAACAAAGAATTAAGAGATGCATCGGCATGTGTTCTAGCTTGCATTGATGTTGCCTGAGAGAAGTCCTCTATTATCACTTTCCTATGCTACTGCCAAAACTCTCATAGATTAGACGCATATAAATTAACGATAGAGCATTCGATTTAAAATTCTATTAGGCCTAATTAATAATAATTGTTAATAACACGATAATTTTTCCGCGAGTAAAGCATTTAATCGCAAGATACATACTACAGCGCTGCCTCTAAAAGAGCCCGCGTCTTCTGTCTCGAAAAGAAGCCGTCGCTATCCCCGCCACTTCTTTTGTAGTTGTCGCGGCGAGTGAGAGATTTATTCTACCTTTTTTTCGATATGCGGATTCTCAGTCCTTCTCACTCCCCGCGGCACTCAGCAAAGGCAAGCCGAACAGACTATCCACAGCGAAAAGAGCTCGTGCCTGGTCCCGAGGTGCGAGCTCTTTTCAAGACAAAACTGTAATCAGGAGACGCTTTTTGATTTCAAAGGTGTAATTACGACTTCTATGAGAGCAATAGATAATATTTTTCCAAATTTGTTTATTTCTCTTTTTTTTAGCACAATAAAGATAGCAAATCAGTGATTATTAAAACCCAAAGTCGAAGGTGAACGTGATTTCGAAATTTCTCACTTTCTGTTAGAAAAGGGAAAGGAAGAGAAATAATGAGAGCAAGAAAAATCGTGAGCAATTCCCAGTAGCACGCATTTTATAGAACAGCAAAGAAATATTCTTAACTGCTCGAAAGTAGATTTTATACTTATCTTTAACTGTGAATATCACGCATAATAAGAAAATAGCGGAAACTTTTACCGAAACAATTCTTGTGCAACGAATTTTTTATATGTTAATTAGAAAGTTTGAAACTACGCGTCTGAAAAAATAGTATATTTTAATATTCGTTATGCGTGGCAATGGTGAATCTTGAATAAAAAAAACGTTTCAGTAGTTTCCCAAAACAACACACGTGTATATATATATGAATAATACTTATAATATACTTATTGAAAGACACACATATATATTATTCATATATATCTTGGCAGTGGCGCACTCAGGATTTAATTGTGGGGGAGGCCGAGTTGAAGGTATAAAAATATATTGAATGTAAATTCAAAGAGGCGAAGAGAGAAAATTCATTAGGCAATTATAAAAATTTATTTAAAGAATAAAATGAAGTTTTCTTTTCTTTTCACAAAGCTCTTGAATTACTTCAGTCATGCTTTCTTTTTCTTTGGGGGGTGCCGGGGCCCCTTCCCCCTCCCTTTCGGTGCGCCACTGTATCTTGAAGGTATAAAAACATATTGTCAAATAAATCGAATTTATTTCAATATTTATTCATCACTGCAAGAAAAACTGATTACTTAAGAAATACTATCTTTGAATGGCAATCTACAAGTTAGTCCTTTTAATTTCACTATCTGTGTTATATCATACAACGTGCGAAAGCGTCAATCAGATAATTAACGAAATCAAATGGATGCAAGGGATAGGGTCCGTGGCGGATTTAACAGGCGACCGAGGAAGAGCTGTTCCCCCTGGCCTCTGCTCAGAAGCCTCCCCCCAGAAGCCCATTTTCAAGAAAAAAAATTACGATATTATCCAAACACTATATTGTTTTATGTGCTACTACACTTAGCATCTTTTTTAGTAAACTACCTCTTTATTTTCCCGAAAAAATGGGCCCCTAAGAACGTTTGCCACCTGGGCCATTTTCCTTAAATCCGCCACTGGATAGGGTTTATTAAGTGCATATGTATTATTGTGACCAAGTATTCTGAATATAGACAAAAGGTATTTGTTGTTTCCAGATAATTTATTCTCACTATAAACGAATAAACTAGCTTTTCGTGTGTGCACACATATGTGACATTGCTCATCAGTAGCCAGGCGACTAACTAGATTTGTTATTTTACACGTTCGTAGGACGCTGTGATAAACGAGTTGAAAAACAAGACGAGGTTAGTTCAGGAGAAGAAGCTGTTGCAGCAGGACGAGGTTTACAATGGTGCTCTGGAGGACATCCTTCTCGGGCTAAGGTCAGAACCGTATCGACGAGCGGATGCGGTTAGGCGTAGCCAACGCAGACGCATCGATAATCACAGACTTTCTCGCACCGCCGAGGAGCTCGAGCTCTAAGCCGTTTCGCCTTCGGTGTGTGCTCGATTAGTTTGTAGGAAAAGAAAACAAATTTCTTTCTTAACGGGAAAACTGACTCTCGCGTGTTCGGGGAACTTGTATGTTTTGTATTGATAATTTTCAACGTAAGTTAAAGCTCAGCCACGGTTCTGAACGAACTATAGCCGTACAGGTTCAGTTACTATTAGCACCTTTATTGTTTCCGATGCCTTATTAGGGAAATACTTGTCGAGCAACAATTGCACTGTACAAAAATAGTTATATGATCAAATGGAGGCAATATTTTTTCTATTTTGTGAATCACGTGTTTCAAAAAGTATGGTTGCTTTTTATTTCTATGTCGAAAGTCGTAATTTATTTTTTATGTTACATGAGAGTGTAACACATAATTTGAAAGCCAGTTTTCAATATTAACGAAATGTAAAAACAAATCTAGCGTTCTGTTACAGAAATTAGAAGTAACCTATGTGTCTCAAACGACACCAAGGGGGAAAGGTTATAGTTGTATGCTAACTCCATCTGGACAGGACAACTTTTGCTTAATAAGTTTTCCTCTAACCGCTGTACTTTTGAAAATAATCAAGCTGCTGATAGTTCCTGAACTACTGTGTATGTTTAATCGATTTATTTGTTTATTGAACAGAAATCGATCTCATTCAGATTTCGAAATTATTTAAGGAATATATGTTGAAATTTTAAACTAGTAACCAATCAAAGAGCGAACTATTCAATACGTTGTGGGAAAAGATTTAGAAACGATAGATGTAGTATTGATAATTCTAGATACAGCAAGTCGAGAGAAATTTTTCGAATTTGATGTTGAATTGTTACGCACATAAGTCACTTATGCGGTGCTATAAATTCGCCGAGAATCAAACCACTTTAATTAAATCTCGGTAATGAATTGTTTCATTTTTAGCGAATGGTAATAAGTCGTCGAAGTTCTATGAATTGTTTATTGCTTTTTACCCTTTGTCATACAAAGTGTTGGTAAACAAGAAACAAGAGCTTAGGGGCGCGTGCCGAAAAAATTGTACGATTATTTTTGCATTGTTTCCATGATTAATGTCTTTAAGTGATTAGATACGAAAATTGTTTGCGTTTAATTATTGTTGATTGTTATACGCGCTTGAGATATTTATAATTTTCAAATTTAACTAATATCTGTTGATCGTTTGTTCGCGAGAGCTTCTAAGAAAACGAGGGGATGAGACGTTGAATGCTTTCGACGACCGTAAATTGATATTAGGTTGGTGCAGATGAAATCTCCGAAATATATATGAAACTTTCAGCGACTATATTTTTAATAATCAAAATATGACCCATCAGAATTGGTACAATTCTGCCAATCGAGAAATCCATGCGTTTATTTACTTTTCTAAAAAATCTGTGTTTTTGGATAGGGTGAATTCTTTGAAAACACTTTTACTCCTTCATTATTAATTTATTTTCCTGTTAAAAATGATCTAAATGTTTAAAAACTCGATAATTGGTCAGAGTACTCCATATCGTCATTGCGTGTGAAAAGGGAAGTGCATATCTTCCACCAGCGTTGCTTTGAATTGTCCGTTAAGTCGCGCGGAATCCACTTACCTAACATCTTAACATTTTAAATAATTTTCAGGCGGCAAGCAACAGTTCTTAACATCCATTGATCGCTTTGCTTCACTCTCTGCCATTCTACTTTAAAACAATTGACGATCAAGGAATCGTGTTAAATTCAGCTAGCTTCAAGTTTTTATATTCATATAAAATAAGTGCCATTTAGTATTACTTTAATTAACTAATGACTGGAAAACTTTAAGCTACCCCAAATCGGCAATTCCATATGCACCAATCTAATACGAAGCACATTTATCTATAAAGAAATTTCGACTGTTGATTCACATGTCTGTAAAGCGACTTTTAAAAAGCCGTAGGTTCTAATTATACCGTAACATTCCGTGGATATAAGGATCCAAACCACCTCACGCAGTTTGTAAACAAAACGTCTATTTTGCACAGAACGATAGGAAGTTGCATTTTTATATACATTTACAATTAAAAGTCTGATTGTCCCAGAATGCAATTACCGCGGCATACTCCTTGCAAAGTCTAAAAACTATTTCTCAGATTACAAACATTTATGCTGAATAGCGAGTCCGCGCGCGCGAACAATTTACAATCGACGCGAACTTTTTTAAAAGAATATCTTATTTTGATACACGTAATGCGTAGAGTTAGCCCAACTTGGTACATTCCGTCAGGACCTCAAGACACGCTCATATAATAATACACGCATAGTAGAATTTAGCGCAGTCGTTTCTACTATAACGCATATAACGAAATATTTCAGCCTACATTCTATAAAAAAAAGTAATAGCATAGAATATAACAGAAATACGATTATAGAGTATTCAGGATAACTGGCATTTTGGAATATAGGTGTAATTAAATAAGCAATGCGAAGGAAGTTGATTAAAAAGATCCATTTAAGTTGGCACACGATACTGCAGCATATATCAAAAAGTTGCCAGACGAAACAGAATTGTTAATGTCGGAACGTGCTTTCGAAGACGAACGACGTGGAATTATTCGAAGGTGTGTGTTAAAATAGCTATGGAGTGGTTAGTGGGCGATTGGTAATTTAGGGGCATGTATTGTAAAAATACATCGCAATACATGTTCGATCGACTTAGCTTTTTAGAAAGCGTGGCGATGGAGAGCGGATCACTGTTCTTGTATATCCTGAATTCTTGGTTGAACGCGTGAATTGCATACTAAAATCGTGCGTTATAGTTGAGCCGACATTTAGCAGTCTTTCGTATCCATTACCGTTTAACTCAGCGAGCCAGATATCAGAAAACGACTGGTCACGATGCGAATCGTCTTTCAAAGTGGTTTTGAAGCGCATTGCCAAGCAAAGTTTCAGTGAGATTGCGTATAAATTTTCTACACAGCTTCTTTCGGATATTCACATATCCCGAGTTTTTTGGAAAGTAATAAAATTTATATTTTCACTTTTCTACGTTTTTGATATATTATATACTATCGATAAAGAAAACATGTAAATATTACTGTAATATATGAAATGCGCCGGCGAAGATAAAGAAATGTAATTACTACTAATTGTAGACGAATTGCCAATGTGATGTTTAGATAAGTATAACATCTTTGTGTTATAAATATTGCGTAAATAATATCATTCGTTGCTGTATCCCGGCGATAAAAATTTCAAATGATTGCGACAGAAAAGAAAACGTATTTTATGTATCTTTTGCAAAAAATGTAAATATTGTGCATTTTATTAGATAAGTTATGTGAAATAGGCATATGCTTTACTTTGTATAAAATTCATTACAAATAAAAATGATACCGATGTACCATATAGATATATATATATATATATATATATACACACACACGTGACCACCGATACATTTTTTCCACATCACGTGCCATTTTATTTAATTATTGTTTGATAAGACTAATTTTACAACAAATGACACGTTTTTGGTAATATAACTTAACCACTTTGCGATCATGGACGAGATATCCCATGTGTTTATTTACCAAGATCGGAGTTGTAAATTGATTTATCTTGGTAAATAAACACGCGGGATAACTCGTCCGCGGTTGCGAAGCAGTTAAGCGACTATAAAGGGAAAGTTTATCGATTAGACCAACGATTTTCTAAAGTTTTATTTATTGTTTATGCGAATAGACTAATTATTACAATATTTCATGTAAAATATGTTTATATACAAATATACAATATACAAAAGGCACAGTATATCTACATTCCTTAGATCATGTATAAAAAAAATGCAAATAAAATAAACTTCGAATATACATATGATTATCAGTAACGGACAGAACAGCTCTCTCTTATTACTTTTGTATTATCAGATGGAAATTTGTAAAAAATTGTGCTTTGCGTAGAGAACCGATATTTGTGCTTAAACAATCCACAACCGCGTATGTTTCGAAAACTGTTCTATCCATTTTATTACATTGTTGTCTGTACCGTACAAAACTCGCAAGAAAATATTTCATTTCACTGTAATCTGTTACAAAATACACGCGTCTGTTCTTGAAAAATTTATAATTCAATGGCAAATACAGTAAATGTATAATTTGTTGCTATTAAAATAATTAAAATCCTTTCTTAAGATAAATTTCTCTTTATAAATGTAAATAAACTTCTATACAATTATTGAATATTCTAATACAGTTAATGAATTATAAAAGTCCGGCAGTACTGGTTTCATCAGTTGAAATAACGTTAATTATTCCTAGTTATTTAAGAGTAATAATTTCACACAGTTATAGTAAACCACGCATAATTTTAGTCCTCAGTTTCTATTCGTTGCTACCCGCCGTTTTTATTTAAATATTTTCGTGATCGCATAAAATAAATCCGCGTTCCATGATTTGAGAATGTAGGTATGCATATAAAAGTACCTAATGTAAGTATAATACAAATCATAATAAAATCGTTTTAAACGTATATATATATATATATTTATATATAACACTGCTGTATCATTGTCAACGATATCGTAATAATAGAATACCTAAATCCCATCTTCTTTTCGTGTAGACTCAAGTGTATAAAATCGATTAGACTGGACAGATGAAAACGATCTCGGCGTTTTTTAAAAATAGAAAAGCCATTTCCTCTTCACTTTTACCGATACTCTATCACAAAGTTATTATACGCTCACAGTCCGCGTTACATTAAAACTTTTGACCGTGTTTTATAATTTCTTTAATTACCCCACAACAGCTTGACAGAAAACTTACATGATACATAGTGTGATGTAAATTGGTGTACAAAAAATTTCATAACAGTTCCCTTTACATTCCAAGTTTCGATGGAACGTGTCGACAATGCTTTTCTTCGGCTAGTTCAAAAGGTATATATCACGCTTAAACCTTTATAAAACAAACTGCACCTATATATGTGCAGTGGCGTACTCTCGGCTTTAAAAAAACAGGCTAGAGTCGTTATAATTAATAAGAGATAGAAGTATAAGGTTTACGAATAAAATACTGTGGTAAACGAACATTGTGGCAGTTTTTTACCATATTCATTCATTCAAGTTATCATATACCCATACTCGCCACAATTAGTCAACAAGTCTTGGACTCTAACAGTATTGTATCGAATGTTTACATGTGGTTGATTAAAATTCACCGAAACATTAATATCCAAATTTTCGAAGGAATTCAAATTTTCTTAAAGGAAAAAATCTTGGAAAATCGCTGCTCTGTTATTCATTGAAAATATTCAAAACATCACTCGCGAGATAGAAATAAATGAAAAGGAACGAATAGACTGTGTATCTTTAGATGGAAATCAACTGTCGATGTGAATAAAATTAATGTTGTAGCGTGAGCTGTGCAACAGTACCACTAACATTACATTAACAAAGCATTAAGATTGACGGTACAAATAATAGGACATACTAGCTTTACTACTCGGCTTCGACCGAAATTTAGATTCTGATTTTATAAAAAAAAAAATTTTTAGTTTTTTAGTGAAAATAGTCACATTCATCTGGATTAGTCGGACATAGTAAGCTGAGGCACATTTCGTGACCCCAGAGTTTATCGTTCGAAAGTTTTTAGGCGATAGACAAACACACCAACATATACATAGAAGCTTTCTGCTTTATATATTAAAATTAATTTAAGCGCGGTAACTGTATTTTGTAGTAGTAGTTGCATTATGTACTCCTTACATAGAATAATGTAAATTGAAATTCTTCGTTCACCTTATACTTCCGTTTGATATTATTTATAACGTCTCTAGACTTTAATTATTTAATTTCTCTGGCTAGAAACTTGCGTACACCACCGCAGGATAAAATCTAAGTATCATGAAAATTTTCTACAAAATAGAGACATTTTAGACACGCGTTATATATCTACTTGGACTCACAGGTAAATTTTTCGTTCATGGATTGCCAAGAGTATGTATTCTCCTTTAAAATATTTCTATACAAATTACAATTGGTATTCTCGATTAGTATTGATAGCAGAGGTCTTGAAGATCAAATACCCAGTTAATATTCAAGTATTAATCGATTAACCAATTAACCAGTTACAGGTACATATATAACCATTATCCAAATAATAAAATTAATCCATTAAACAACCTTTCATTGAATGAAGCTGAATGCAATAAAGTCTATAACAGAGAATTATTAACAAATAATCTTATTGTTAGAAACTTAATAAATGATTTTAATGAAAAATCGAGGACATCGATATAAGGCATCCGCTTATTAATAACTCGGACGTATTTTATACAAATAGAACAAATCTAGTTTACAATGACAATAAAAGCTATTCAGAGACCTATAATGGAAGTAAATTATATTAACTTAGTAACAAAAAAATAAGCAGTGTTATTGAAATACAAAATACGCAATGAAACTGCATTTTTATGAAATAAGCAACTTTTGATAAATGCCAAGACTAATGCGAAAGTGGTTGACGTGGAAAAATATCGTAAAATTGGATGTTGGATATATATTGACGTGATTTTTCCCTTAGAAAAGAAAGTTCGATGCTCAGATTAAAGGCCGTCGCGCGTTTTGGCGAAGCGCGGGGCGGCGAAGCGAATCGAATTAATAATTAATTAATTAATTGTCGCTGCGCTTCGGTTTCGTATTTTCTCTTCGTATCGCCGCGCTTCGCCAAAATACGCAACAACCTTTATTGGTAAGCATCATATGGTATTCTTACCAACATCATTTGTCAAAATAAAATGGATTCTGAAAACAAGCAAATATATATAAACATAATATTCGGCCTTCCATTTACGCAAGGGCATATTTGAAAACTTTGGTGTAGTCTATTTTTTCATATTTATGAATGCATATAATAATAATCAAACTTCTCTTTTATAATGGAAAAACTATGTTACCAAACATCCAACACGTAAAATATAGCTTAATACTTGTCCGTATTGGCAGTTTGTTCATAAAGAACTATTTTTTCTCCTGGGACCATAATATTTGCTAATAAAAATTGCTTGCGTATCGAAAATGGAACAGTATTCACATTCTCCATGTTACAATGATTTATTCAGTTGCTAACATAATTTCAGCCACTAATATTATTTGTTAACAGTTATCAGTCATTTTATATCACTGTATTCCTAGTGCCATTTCATGAAAAGTTTTTTTAACCTATTAACTTTAATTATCTAATTAATTATAATACGCGTGTGTCTGGTTAATTGCGACCACAGCATCTGTATACCTGGATACTATTTGATCAATTGGTTACTGAACGATCAAAGAAATATTCTGATAACTGGTGAAGTTAAATGAACGGCTCTAATCGGTAGGTAAGTTTTTGTATATGCAGGGTATATAAATTGTATAAAATTTTATATCATTCACCTTACAAACAATACTCCATAGGAGACATCAATAATGTTCCTACATTATAAGAGTGCGGCAAAGTTTAAAAACATTCAAAGAATATCAATTAAACTGAACCAGATTAACTTTATAGGAATGTCAGAAATATCAGTTACGAAAATACAGCAATTATTAATGTTAAATCCATATTGTCTTTGCATAATATAAATCATGCAAGAATTTCAACCATCCTAATATTTCACATCGTTATGCTACATCTAAAATTTCTTATATACAAACACAACAAAATATCGCTTTTATTCTCATTGATTTTCGAAACAAGTGATCCGAAGTAAAACTCCTTTGCGCACGTCCAATTTCACATATGCATTCTTCCGTTACAAAGAGCAAAGAAAGCAAAGATTTTATGTAATAAGTGATCGAAAACGTAAAATTGATATAAATATGTGCACAGCTGTGATCATACTTTTAAAAATATTTATATTAAGTGTTACATTAAACTAGTGGAAAATAAGTTATGTAGAAATTCATTAGTTTCACTTAAAACTCTTTGGTTTTATCATAAACACTATTACATAAAATCCTCGGTTGTAACAATGCTTATAATTCCAATTTTAAACACTGCTCCGCAAATGCTACAAAATTTCGAACTGCACGCTCCCCATGACAAAACCACTTAATCGTTTATCCTCGTTATAATCCGACAGCTCTATTTTGATTACATTATATAACGCTAATTGCCACATATTTAAAACAATTGTGAGAACAGAAGAAGAAAGACCTGAAAATATTTTCTGTAGACCGTAGTACGTTTATAAAATAAGGGAATACGCATAATTCTGGCAAACTGCTGTTTTATACAAATTGAAAAAAAAACATCTTTGAACCTTTGTATACAAGAAATAATAATACTGATTCGTGTAAATTTTCCTAAAGAAATAACGTCGAAATAAGGACCAGTCGTCAAAATCCGAGTTTAGCAGAACTATTATTTAATTATTTAAAACGAAAGAGTGAGAGAAAAAAAGAAAAACTGAAACATCACGTTTATTATGCTCTTTTCGTATAAATTTTTTTAATCTAATCTCTTATAAGAAATACTGAAGTTTACATTATGAACAAGAAACTATAAGTAAACATATAATATTCAGCTGTTAGAAGTACAATAATTTTAATAATAGCTGCTTACAAAATGTAATTCCGAGTTTGAAGAGAACTGCAACTGAATTTAGAAGCACAGAAATAAAAGATCAAAGATATAATGAACGTAAAAGGTACAAAAGATAACTTGTTGAGAGATATTGTGTACAATTCGGAAGTCGAGTCGAAAAAAAACAAAACAGAAATGATGAATTTACAAATTTTGCACACAGCAATTTGAACACAAACTGGCTAGTTTTATTTGGTTTATATGGCATGGATCTAGTATTTGGTTTCTTTGTTACTTAATATATTCAATGTTAACAAAGATAATTAATCTTAAGTAGAAAATAAGTTACTCTTATGCTTGAGAAGGCTGGTTATATGACCAGCAGTTTCATTATACATTTTAATGTAAAAAAGAAGAAGCATTGGATTAAATATCTGTACAAAATAGAAAATCTTAGCTAAACTATTAGCAAACTGATCCATTTTTTATACACATATATAAAACCATTATTATTGACAATGTATAGATTACAAATTACTATGTACAATAAATTGTATATAATAACCTTCTTACAACCCTTTAATATTCATCAAAAAGGATGGAAATCTCTTACTAATATATATATGTATATATATAGTAAAAATTTTCAATGTATGTTTTTCTTAGGCAGTTTTTACTTCCTTTGTTGTATAAAACTAACATGAAAACGTTTAATTTACTGTTATAAACAGAGGTAATCACATGATTTACATTGGTACACACAACGTATAGCATATAACATACGTACTTAATGTACACGTGTATAACGTATGCTATATGTGTACACGTCACTCTGATAGGCTTCATTCGTTTCTTCATCGATGTTCTAACACTTAGTTTAACTACAATTTCGCTTCGCTACGTACCGAACGCTAATTTTTGAATGCATACCTTCAGATCCAAAGTTGTTTTCACTTTTTTATATACATTTATCATTATTGGAGCATCAGCGATTCCAAATTTCTATGCAATATTGTGTCTTTCACGGCGTTAAATACAACTTTTATATTTTCTGTGTCCACAGCGGTGGTGAAGTGATGGAAAAGTGGCTTTCTTGGGTCCCTTTTTACAGATATAAACATATCCAGTATAAAATTTTGCACATCCTTCATGGAATGTGAATCTCCTGCGAATTGTGGAAAATACCAACGAACGTTTGTGTCAGGCGATCTTACTTTCTTATCTAACAAATCAGTTTTATTTAAGAACAAAATAATAGACACTCCACCGAATATCATGTTATTGACTATTGTGTCGAATATATTCCTCGATTCCTCCAATCTGTTGGTTCTCCTGCAACGTTGAATCGGGAATTTTATTTAACAACTCTACCGTTCGTCGCGTAAAAATATTATTAGAATAATAACACACCTGTCCTCTAACAATACTTGATCGAACTCGGACGATGAGACAAGAAAGAGAATAGAAGTAACGCAATCGAAACATTGATACCACTTTTGTCTTTGAGACCTTTGCCCTCCGACATCGACGAACAAAAATGGGATATTATTAATCTGTATAACGAACTCCGAGATTCCTTTTGTAGCCTTTCTACAATGCAAAATATCCTGATGCGTAGGTACATAATCCTGCAAAACATTTGGAAATATTTAAAAACTATCTAATTATATTTATAAAAGTGATGCGATAGATTTTATAAATTTGTAGATACTGTATGTACAGAGTCTGGAATATTACCATTCTAGCAATCCTGTCAAGGCTGTCCAAAAAATATTGAACTGAATCACTCTGCAAAGAAAAATATACATTAATTGCTTTTAATATTTTTTGCTGAATTTAAATTGCCATACGTTTTTTCTTAAACATGCACAGTACTCGGGATAAAAACAATTAACGCTTTGTGATCACACAGGGTGTATCGCACCCCAGGCAATTCCTTTTTTCTTTGCCAATATTTCTGCAAATTTTTACGCCCCAACATTACAATTTGAAAATTTGGTGAATCTCAACAAAAAATAACGCTTCTTTCCACAACTATTTTTTCAACTACAAATTACACTTCTAGAGAAAGACTATTAGACCATTACGAATGAATAATTATCACTCAAAAGTCAAAAGATTCAAAAACAGGAAAATGCTTACTCGAAAATGACAGTGGGGCACAGTGAAGCCCATGCGACCAATTTGTGATTACAAGCTATGAGCACAAAGGGTTACATGTAATACAAAGAAAATCTTAGACCTAATAACGAAATACAAAATATATCTTACTAATTGAAATTCTCTTCGTCTATCGAAGGCCTTTTTGATCGACGCATCTTTCCATAAGCTCTGCAAAGCTGGTACATAATGCAGAAATAATCTAGCATCCAATGCCATGGTATTTTCAATTTTCAGTAATTGGTAGCCGATATCATAGTTCTTAGGGTTCTCCCATGGAATATTTAATTTGTCGCGAGCATCCACCAATACCTTCATTCCCTTAATTATGTTTTGATAAATTATGTGTTGGTATTCTTTCATTAATTCAGGCTGAAAAGAAAAAGAGTACTGTGAACAATAACAACGTAAAAGTTGCAAATGTAATTGGTAATTTGCCTCGATTTCAGTCACTATCTGTTTTATACGAGATAAGCTTGAATAATAATTCAAAGGTGACCACATATTCTTTCACCATCATTCGATGCATGGCTGACAACCCATTTATGTACTGCAAGATGTATATTCAATGATTAAGAGCAGGATAAGTGGTAAAACAAACAAACTGATAAGTAAGGTATGCTTAACGGTCTATGGCAAACATAGTACCAAGAATGCTCCTTATAGGTTTGTTACATAATATATGTTATTAGTTAATGTTCACACTGTTCTCATAATATTCTCACGTGTGTTCTATTAATTTAAAAATCTTTTATTCATTCAAACTACCTTCAAGAAGACTTATTTAATTTCAAGAGGTAATTACATGGAACTAAACACGAAACAGAACCATTTCACGATGTCTCTTTAGAATTGAAGATACTGTAAGAAATAAGGAAGTAGCACTTCAAAGACTGAATGAAATATTATGCAGATTATGCGTCTGTATCTCAGACCTACTTTCGCGTATATTCTTAAATTGTCTGTTCAGGTCAACTACCTTCCCACGAACTATGAATAAATACCGAAGTAGTGACGAGAATAATAACAACATTAACAGAAATTGTAGATGAAACTGCTGTGTCCTGTAAATGAGTCACGCATCGAAGTGAAGAAACTGTCAATCAAGAGAATGAGAAGAGTCAGTGGTATACGTTAAAAGGAGATCGAGCGAAAAGTGAGACGGTTGCGATCGGAGATCGAGGATGTCCTACCTCGAATTTAATCCCGTGAATAATTCGCATCTGTTTGAGGAATGTTGACTTTCCGCTCTCGCCCGCCCCGAGGAGTAGCAGCTTGACTTGTCGTCGGAGAGCTTGGCGATCCTTCTCCAGCATCCGATCGATCTCCTGACTTTTGTAACGCTGCTCGATCTCCTCGGGGCTGAACTTGAACCGCAGGCAACAAGTACATGACCACGTTAAGGACCCCGCCATCTTGCTACCCTGCTACCCTCCTCTACCTTCCTTCCTTCCTTCCTTCCGGCGTTCCTTCTGTCCTTCCGTGTCTGGCTGTCCTTCCGAACGAATATATCCTCGGATTGTCTAAACACTGTGCACGCGCGCGCACACACACACACCGCACACCCGTATTCGCACCTGTACAGTGCACACGAGTTCCGCGTTCACGGGGCTCGGTATCGCGTAACTCAGTGCACACTAGTGCAATGATGGGGCCACCCCTTTCGCGAACAACCTGTTCGTGATTGCACGGGATCGGCGGACGTCGTGATTCAGAGCCGCATTTCTCACTTAGGCGTAGCCGGGGAACACGACCACCGAACGACCAACGTCAACACACGCCGTAGCTCCGACTCGGTTTACACCGAGATCCACACCTACCGTTAATCGCGAGACTCACGCCGTTGGCTGCCCACGATCGTCTCTGGTTCCTCGCGAATTGGACATGATTAAATAATCGTTCTAATTACCGAGTAACAGAACTACCTAACTCGCGCACTGCTCTCATCGTGCTTTATCTTCAACTATGAGCGACGACTCATGAGCCTTTCGTCCAGCAAATTCTCTTCTTCGGCCAGCGGAGTTGTATCAATATGTACGCTTGCACATGACACGCACCAACACCTGTAGTATCGCGTCGACAAGACACATGCAAGAGTTCACCTATGCCGAACTACATGATAATAATGCGGGGGAAGAAATACGCGAAACGGCGAACGGGAAAACGTACTCCCCACCACGACGACATATTTGTTGTGAGATACTGTCACGACACACACACGCAGCAGCAGCAGACACGCACGGTCTCTGCCACCGACCTAAAGCGTACCTCCTGGTTCGGCCGCGTGATCGGTTTTGCGCGCTGTCATTCGTCGGAAGACCTTTTTTTTTTTCTTTATCCTTGTCGATAGGTACTGCATCGCACGCAGCGACGGTCCCTTTTGAACATAGTCGGTTGTGCGTCAACGATCACACGATTTTGGCTATGTGGAGGGGAGCGGGCGATTCAATTTTCTCATTCCTACGTATTCGTCGCTCGACGAACGGCTTTGTCTCTCACGATTTTTGATACTTAAAGCCGATCTTTCAATGACGCGGATGAACAAGATGAATTGGTGTTAAGGCTGCAGATTGGTGAACAGTGACAAGCTTCGATAGTGGCCAATCCATGCGTTTGTGAACGCCGCTACTCATTTGTAGATGCATTTGAAGTTGCTGCGACGTATAGGTGACGATAGGTGACGCTGCCATACATTGCCAATACTGCTACAGCTAGACGGGTCCATAGATTTGAAATCTGAAGGATGCGGTGCTGAAAAAGGCATTTTGTAAACCTATTTATTTGTAATTTATCAATATTGTTCATAATATTTTATTCGTATTAGCAATACTACCGGTGTAAAAGTCAAAGAAATTGTGTTACAACATAAATAAAAAATTGAAACGGGTCGAATTCCTACTGCCAGAACGGCCACATGTGTCTGGCGCTGTGATCCGCGCCACAGAACATCGTATCACAGATGGGACTTCCGCGCTGTGTACTTCTTTCACTGTGTGAGTGCGAGCATGATGTAAGGATATAAGGTTTGCTCAGTGTTCACGGGAAATGTCTTACCGTAGTCCGCACTACAGCCATAACGCATGCGCGATGACGTCAAACCAATCAACACTAAGATGGGAAACGAAACAGCGCCACCGTCAAGTCAAGCCAGCCGACGCTGGTTGGCTGCGGCCTCACTTACCTCGGCGGTGATGACGTCCAACAATCAACGCCAAGATGGGAAACGAAACGGTGCCAGCACCAATCCGCGAAGCCGTCACATGCTTGTCCCGCCACTGCTATGAATTGTGGTATGAATCGGTAATTATGTATGAAGCACGCGGTTATATATAATGTTGATGAGATGTAAATGAAAACACAAAATAGTAATAGAAATATATATTTATGCACCTATTTGTTTAAAATTCGAAGAATGTTATTACTATAACGTATTATATATAACGAATGTTATGTATAAGCATATTTCTCTATCTAGTATTAACAAATGTATATAAACTATACATAAATTATATTACAAAAATATATACATAAAATATAAAATATAACAACATACAGAAAATATAAAACTTAAAGTACAAAACTTAATATTACAGGACTATACTTCCAAAAACCGGTCAAACCCGATTGGGCTGCAATTATGCAAATAGGTTCATGTTCCATAAAAATAACGTTTGCGAGAAGGATTTTTGGCGACTCGAAATTTTTTTTTTACCATTTCAATGTCATTCCCTACCATACCGACAGAGTCGAGAATAGGATACAACAGTTATTCAATACATTCTCCTCTATACTTTATATATTATTTATACTCTTATTACATTTCAATTAGTGCGAATTTTCTTATTTTTACAAAATAAAACATATTCCTTTGCTTCCTCGATGTTCCTAATATTTAATATTTCAGGGAACTCTTCTTCCCTTACTTTTCCATACAGACAGAACATGCTTTGGAGTCTCCCTTCTTCCCATATTGCATAGTTGGCTTTCCTCTGTGTCGCTTAGTTTTACTGTTCCTTCCTTTTCTTCTACCATAATGAATTCATGTCTTCCTGCCAAGAATTGCAAAGGAAATTATAATGGTACTTTAAGGGGGTAGACACGTCACGTGGTCTGCCTCATTCGGCCGGTCGGTATGACAGAAGCTTTTTTCTGCACTGAAATGGTATTACCCATAGATACGCCGCTGCCTGATGCACGCGAGAGGGAGCTGTTTGCTATTTCCGTATTCTATTCTGAATAAGGAAATACATTCTCAGCTATTGCGTTGTACTTATAAAAATTAAAACGGAAAGTCGGCTGGTACTGCAAATGTGGAAAATTCATTGTACATTTCAATTACTTGAAATATTTTTCTTCTGGTTACAGATGAAACTTGGGTACATTCCGCCATGGACAGAAACTATCTATGGGCCAAATAATGGAAATCTCAACAATGAACACAAGAAAATAGTGATTTTATATAACCGACAAAGTAAAATTATATATTTTATACATTATTGTAACATTGTAAAAGTCTTTATTCAAATAAATTGGGAGAAACTTGAAACAGACAGTATTATTATTGAGAAATACCTTTCATACATACTCCTATCCAAATTCCAAACCTGCAATTTATCTAAAGCGGAGAAGTATTCAACATAGAGGCGCAGAGTTTTCGAAAGGCTTTCGACTCAAAAATTCAGGATACCTCCTTTCGCTTCATGTTCTCCTGATACATCGCTCCAAAATCTGGCCAAAATTTTCAGAACGCTCTAAAATGAGCTTCGTAACAGGATAACATGATGTTGAAAGAGGTGGCACTAAGTTAGCGCCTTCGGAGAGAGAATCTAAGGCGGAGAACTATTCGACGTAGAGGCGCAGAGTTTTCGAAAGGCTTTCGACGATGAAAATCAGCATACCTCCTTTCGCATCATGTTCTCCTGATACATCGCTCCAAAATCTGGCCAAAATTTTCAGAACGCTCTAAAATGAGCTTCGTAACAGGATAACATGATGTCGAAAGAGGTGGCACTAAGTTAGCGCCTTCGGAGAAAGAATCTAAGGTGGAGAACTATTCGACGTAGAGTCGCAGAGTTTTCGAAAGGCTTTTGACGATGAAATTCAGCATACCTCCTTTCGCATCATGTTCTCCTGATACATCGCTCCAAAATCTGGCAAAAATTTTCAGAACGCTCTAAAATGAGCTTCGTAACAGGATAACATGATGTCGAAAGAGGTGGCACTAACTTAGCGCCTTCGGAGGGAGAATGGAAGACGGAGAACTAACTAATCAACGGTGAGGCCGACTTTACTTGTGATTGTGAAATTTGTGATTTAATTAGGAGATGGAAGTTATAGGTTACAATTCTAAATTAAAAGATTCGGTTTTTCTCTACATGTGGTTTATTAAAATACTTTGAATAATGTACAGTGATACATAATAATTACATTGTCTAGTTACTCATGTTTAACTTCCACTTAAAAACCACATATTTGCAAATGCTGTACTCGTCCAGTGCGTTTTCGTTCCACCAATTGACACGAACCGACGCTTGTAAAGGAAAGGATTGCTTACCTATAACAGACGAATTCATTTTGCATAAAAATAATATTTGCGAGAATGATTTTTGGCGACTCGAAATTTTTTTTACCATTTTAATGTCGTTCCCTACCTTACCGACAGTCCGCAAAAACCGATCTATTCCGATTGAGTTGGAATTTTGAAAATTGCTTCATTTGCATAAAAATATTGTTTGCGAGAAGGATTTTTGGCGACTCGAAATTTTTTTTTACTATTTCAATGTCGTCCCCTACCTTATCGACAGTCCGATTACCGGTCTATTCCGATTGAGTTGGAATTTTGAAAATAGCTTCATTTTGCATAAAAATAATGTTTGCGAGAAGGATTTTTGGCGACTCGAAATTTTTTTTTTACCATTTCAATATCGGTCCCTACCTTACCGACATTCCGAAAACCGAGAGAATCTAAGGCGGAGAAGTAGTCAACGCAGAGTCGCAGACAGAAAATATAACCTATGTATATGCTATATGACAACAAATGTTTAGTAGCTATTTTATTCTTTTACGCTACATTTGTGAACTTTTTATCATCCTTCCAAAACATTATTATTACGTCGCAACAGTATCTTTAGGAAATCGAGTATAGCAATTAGATTATATTTTCAGTCACTTCGAAAACAGAAAATCCGTTCGTGAAATCCACTGCTGAAAATGCGCTGGCTGGATGCGCGTGATTGTTATGTGTTTCCCTCCTTGAAGTGACAGAAAATATAACCTATGTATATGTGATATGGCAATAAATCTTTAGCGCCTATTTCGTTCTCTTGCGCTACATTTGTGAACTTTTTATCATCCTTCTAAAACATTATTATTACGTCGCAACAGTATCTTTAGGAAATCGGATATAGCGCATAGGTTATGTTTTCAATGTATACAGTTCCCAGCAGTTTCTATCGTAGTCAATGTATGCCTAAAATGCATATAATCTAACCTAAAATCGTCCGAAAATGCATGCATTGACTGCATCACGTTTTTACTGTGGCTCGTGTATCCAGCTAACGCTTCAGTTTTGCTATGATTCCACGTTGACAGTTCTCCCGAGTAGGCGCCATCTCGTATCCACTAGCTGAACTAAATTTGTCACGCGACTTGCTCTGTATTATCGCCAATATGGCGGAACTCTTATTTGGAAATGCAATCACGGGCTGACGTTGTTTGTCCTTATATGAGCAGATTTTTGACTGGGTGAGGTCTCATTCGAAAGAGGAAGGTTCGATGCAGCCCGCTCTGGTCATCGTTTGAGTCAGACAACTCTTTTAGTGATCTACAAATACATGGAATCTGCGAGTGCATCTTGTCGATTTTTTCTCTACTTTGGACACTCGTATTATTCCATATCAACACAATCTCTTTGAACTATGACCAGAGCGGGCTGTATTGAACCTTCATCTTTCGAATGAGACCTCGCCCAGCCCAAAATTTGCTCATATAAGGACAAACAACGTCAGCGCGCAAACCCATGTTTCGGGCCAGATTATGTCGGTATACAGAGCACTGCATTACCCGTGTCTACCCCCTTAAAAGTTAATAATATAGTTCTATATTTTTATTCCCAAAAGATGAGGAATTATCGAAAAAATAAATGGTTGCTATACCTCGTAAAAATTGGACACAAACAAAATATTCTGCCGGTTGTTGATGATTCCATTAAAATTTACATATTCAGTTATGGGTCCCATTCTGTTGCTTAAAAATTAAATTGCAATATATGACGCTTATTAATTGTGGATGATAATGGCAAAACTGTACGCGATGTATATTTTGATCACTTACGAAGAGGGGTCCTTTCTGTTCCCACTGAAGAAGTGATAACCTCATTTATTCATGTATATGCAATAATGTAAGCCATAATAGATGATGGTAATTTGGAATCTCAACTTTTGCAATCTAAAAATCATAAACATATTTTATGTAAGTTAACCCATTACAATAAAAAAAGGTAACGTGCCATGGTAAATACCCGTAGGGTGGTGAGAAAATTATCCACAATTATAATACTGCACTATTCTAACACGATTTTATAATTAACTGCATAATTGTACTTTTCAATAACTAATTACGCTAACCTCTTTTCTACGGGCACTTAACCTGTTTGGCTTTGTAGCAATAATTTTGTCTACACATATTTCACGTTTCTATTAACTTATACATACCTTTAACAATTTTTAAATCCTTCAATGTGGTTCAAAGATGGTTTTAACTTGTTTCACACTTCCACTTTCTTGAAATCTCTGTAAATATTTCAAATATAATGCATCATAACACCAAACAATTCCGAGAGTCCACAAAATATATACCACATTTATAAATATTAATATACTTCTGTATATTACTTCTACTTACTATAGTTATGATATTTATATATTCCTTATACATAATTAATAAAAAATAATGTATATTAGTATAATTGTATATCGTAAAATAACGTTAATTAAAGTGTTGAGTACAAAACTCCACTATTGAAAATAGGACTCCCGATCCGCACATGAGCGGTGTTGCCACGTTGTATAGCACGGCTAGTAGTAGACTCGGCTGTGGCCGTGCTGAATTCTAATTCCTACCACGCGTAGCATTACAATCTGTTTCGAGACTTCACCGGTAACGTTGCATGTGATACTAAAATGGTAAGGGGGTCCTAGGACCCCCCAAACCGTTGACACAAAAATACATTGGTTGATAGGTCTATTCTATACCTCATCTGTGATACGAGACACACCATAAGATTACCATAATTGATTAATCATTGTTTAATTATAATAGTTATTATAGGAAGTGTTCAAAATGATAAATGAAAGTGTATGTCTCTAGACAGAGTATCCCGGGTATACAGTTGAAAAAATTGAAAAAGTTAAAAAAGTTAATATAAACCCATGTCCGCAAATAATTGATTAGGGAATTATAAGATAGCAGAGGTTCGTTACATCGTAAGCGAAGTTGTACAATGCTTCTCCGTTGTATAGGTCTGTAGAATTGCTGTTTGATAAAGAAATGAAGAAATTTTTATTTGCCTTTTAAAAATGCTGCATTAATCTGACATCGGGACACCCTGTATGTAAATTCTCACCGCTATTATAACTTTCATTCCTACCGCTTATAGCGCTGCACTCTTATTTCGTGTTTAACCGTTAACGTTGGATGCGACACGGAAATGGTAATGTGGCTCTAGAGCCCCAAAATCGAGTGACACAGAAGACAATAGAATGGCAGGTCTATTCTATACCTGGTCTGTGGTCTTGACAATAGAGCATCAACTCTTTCCCAAAAAAGTTACCCAATACCGATCTAACGTTCACATACTATTTCTGCATAGGAAGCAGTATACTTCTCATCAAACTTCCATCCAAGGTGAGATTACACCACGTAGCATCGCTATAAGAATCCCAGCAGAATGCCCATGCGTCTTCTATTCATAAAGCCAGCGCGAGTGGATAGTGTCCCGCATAGTACGCCGGAAAGTGTCGAAGAATGCACCGGGTGGGGAAGTAGAATAAGACAATGAACGCCCGGCAGTTGGGCACAATAAAGAGGCGTAAACCACGCTAGCTCACGGTGCAGTGCTCTCGCCAATGGCCCGTGCGAATGTGACTCCGCCTCTTAAGCGTGGCCAGTCATCCCCCAAGTGCCCATCGTGATTGCCGCGCTCGGCCGAGCGTGCGCAGCAGCGTGCACGCGCGCGAACGCATTGGCGGAGCTGCGCGCCCGCAGCGGCGCGCACGCACTCGATCGTCGCGCTGCGCAGAAGTGTGCTCGGTACGTCAATGCGAGTGGTCGCCGATTGGCTGGCCAAGCGCTTGCAGCCCTCTCGTCAAGCGTCCTTCTCCCTCGTCCGCTATCGCGCTTATCTCCGTCTCTCTCCCCTCGCACATCTTCCTCCAACCTCACTCCGTCGCATGGGAACGTCTTCCCTACTCCCTCTCGGTCTATCCTCAATGATTTCCACTCCCCTCTCGCTCACTCCCGTTACGCGGGCACGCAACACTACGCACGCTGGCGGCGAGTGTAGGTGGGTGCGTCCTTTCACGCACACGCGCGAGTAGTCGCGAGATACGCTCGCGGCGTGTGCGTGGGCACACGCACGAGGGATGATACGACTACCACAGGGAGCAGGCGGGGGCCGCGTTCTAAGGCCACGCTAGCCGGAGAGGAGATTTCTTATTTCTGCTCTGGTAAATCTGTCGCCCCAGTCAGTGAGGCAGCGAAGGGCGAGCCGCGCACCATTGACCGTGTCCGTGCTTCTTTTTTCGTCTCCTCTAGCCGCGACCCGGCGTTCTTCGCTACTCTCCCTCCCTCTCTCTGTCTCTCTCAAGGTCTCTCTTTCTCTCTCTCCATCTCAAACACACACGCGCACACACCCACCCACGATACAGTGTGCACGGACACGGTGCTGCACGTTGTTCGCACCGATTATTTATCGTTCCGCCACATCGTTGCGTTTTTCCCTCGCTTTCCAGTGTCTCAGCTTAGCGCGCGTGAATGACGATCCCCTGGATCGCCCGGTCACGTTGCCACCGTCTTGTTTGACACCGTGTCGCGGTACCGTGGCCGTTTGGTACCTGCACATTCGGCGCGTGGTTCACGTCTCGGTCCGAATGAAGGATACGCCGATGGTCGTTGCAGCGATCGTACGCGAATTGCGTCAGTGAAGTAGTGCCTCGTCGAGGTTCCCTCAATCCTTTCGATTCTCGATACTCCGTTCGATCGTGCCCGTCGCGAGTGGCTGCAGAGTGGACCGGCACCATCCGGCGAAAAATGTAGAGTAGAAGGGTTGTCGGTGCACGAGGGAACACGGTGGTGCGCACGGTGAAAAGAGTGTAAAGCGCATCGAGTTACTTGGCGGACTTCAGGAGGACGGATCCAGTGGAAAGAACTCTCTTATCGAGAATTCACGGTGTTTCTCGGTTCAAGAAACTCAGAGGGCTACTCGGATCGGAGGGCTCCAGCCTAAATTGCATAAGCACTGGAAGAACGAAGCAGCATCGGCGGAGGAAGACTAAGAGAGACACGGAGGAACCGCGTTGCATGTAGCCGACGGCTGCTGGGCTGGTCTTCCCGATGGATCCTATAGTGCTCGGTGAGCAATCGTTCCATTTTCAAAATCCGTGAATACTTCTGTACTACCCCAGTAAAGTAGCCGATAGGATCAACCCTGGTCCCGCTGTTGAGCCAATCACGTTGCTCAAACTATTCAAGTAGGAGGCTAGATCTCTTCAGAAAGAACTGAATATCAGATTAGCATGAAGTCCCTTTGTGGCCAGGTGCGCGACAGTTTGCAGTTGCAATTTGCAGTGCACTGGTCCGCACACTTCAGTGCACGGCCTTCTAATTAACGTCGAGCAACGACTCACGGCTCCGCGGCGCGTCGCGCATCGATACGACTCGTCCGCTTGTTTTTGTCGCGAGCAAACCTCGAAATTGTGATGTAAGTCCGCGCGGTCGATAACGCCCACTGACCCAAGGTCGATTTTGTCAGCATTAGGTAGGACTTTGGAACCATTTCGACTCGATGCCACGCTCTTTCTTTCCCCAGTTTCCCCTTTTCCGTGGACGTTCCACGGCGAAAGATCGCGTCGCCGGGGCGCCGGCGACGTGTAGCGTGTCAATCAACTTCGACCTAATTGAATTTATAATTAAATGAGACGTGGCGCTCGTTTGTATCTTGCGCCGGCGTCGGACGCACTTATTAATTTCGCGGCACAGCGGCCGATAATAAAATAGGTTGGTGCAATTATCTACCAACACGAGCGCACCTAAGCGAAGCAGACGCTCGTTTCCGCGGAATCTCTTGCCAGCGATTAATGCAACTTGCCTGCCGCCCCTCCGAACAAATAGGATGCAATAAACTGTCCCCTTACGTGCTCATTAAAGCCTCTCCAGTCCTAGCGTTTCACACTCCGCGTTAAGGTCTGGAAGCATCTTTCTTCGCAAAAGATTCGCCAGGGAGAGCACGATTGAATCGATTCGAACGAAACGCGTATACGAGACTGCGAGCCTGTTGGCCCATTCATAGAAAGTGTACTGTACTCATTTCACCAGCAACCTCTGACCTTCCTGGGTCCCGGATGCCCTCTCGGTCCTTATCGCCCTGGTTTTCATCTTTTTTTCGAGCTCTCGGCGGAGCCAGAGCCTCGCCACTGGCCGCCAAGCGAGCCGAGCGAGATCGCTCTTCAATAATCGTGTCAGCTGGCTTCAGAAATGTCACTGGACACCGATGGACCTGTTCCTCTCTAAACATCTTCCTCGATCGCCGGACCTTCCCTCCTGTTTACTCTCGTTTGGCTTTCACCAGGGATCTCCCATTCCACCGGTAGCTTGATTCGAAGAAGTTGGACGCGAAAAATGTCCAAATGCCATGTACCCCTCGAGAAGCCGCGTGGAATCGGCGATATCGGCGAAGGGGCGGTATCGTGACCCACATTTCAGTGACGCAAACATAAATCATCGGAGACGTACCCACCGTTTGTTGTGACGCGCGAAACGCTGCCGACGACCCAGATCTAAACGTTACCCTTGCATCGATCTCTCGATCGCTCTGCCGCGCGTGACTCAAAAAACGGGGCAGCGTGCAAAAGCTCTGACAATGCCGCGGAGAACCTCGGCGCTGCGTTACCGTCGCGTCGAGATCGCGGCGAAAATCGAGGAACGATCGACGGGCTCGGAAGTGGAACCGAGGAATTCTCGCGGGAAGATCGCGATTGCCGAGCGGCACGATACCGTGTGGAAAGAAGGTCCATGGTTTAAAACGCTCGGCTTTATCAGCCGCCGCTTATTTCCCCCCTCGATGACGTTGACAAACCCCGAAGTCATTGACACCAATACACCCGCAGCCGAGCGTACGGTTCAAGACCTTGATATGTTGAGCGATAAGGTCGCCCGAACGTGCTCCCTCGGCGGGGTAGAAGCAGCAGATACCGCGACAATAAAAATTTGTCACGACACACTGTAACGAACGATTAACGTGTTTCGCGTGAGATGGCTCTCCCTTATTTTCCACGACCGCGAGTTTATCCGAAGCTGTTGCTGGGGAACAAGACGGGGAAGACAAATTTAGCGATTTATAAGGACGCTGGGGAGCTTGGTGATTTATGGCAGAATTTGCAGAAAACAACCCTTAGGCACGTGGATAGCAGGAGAATTGGAATGATTTCCAGAATTAAGGGTTAGTTTCGACGAACGTATCAATTCCTAGATAAAAGTGGGAGGAAGTACCGTTTGCTTTTGCGATTGCAATGGGAAATCAGATTTCCCCGGATCGAAGCTGCAGAAGATGGCAGGGGACGCGCAGTTACAGATTCATTAGCGTTCAATTAGTAGCGTTTGTTCCAGTTAAACAAGGAAGCCAGCTTTTAAAGGGTCCAGTTGACAAAGGACTGCGCAAATACTTGCATCAGCTCCTGGAGTTCACTCTGCAGCTACCTAGGGACCGTTTCTTCCGCGACATCCTCTCTTCGTCCACTTTCCGACCGACTCTTCGACCTTTCGAACCGCCTGCGACAATTCGGTCGCTAATTTTTCTCCGTCCCTTTAAAGTTAATCCCTTCGGAGAGTCTGCTCTGTTTGCCGCTGCAACTTCCACTTCCCTCAAGGTAAATTTGCTTGGCTACAAATTACCAATTTCGGGGGCGTTTGCAAATACTCCGAGTGTTCTTCCCTCGAAGACGAAGAGCATTTAAAATCCCATCGTAATTGTCCTCTGGAGTAGCAAACAGTCCAATTCTCGAACAGAGTGGAGGTTCTGTTTACCTTGAGCTCGAGTCAGCGCGGTTCATTAATAATCTCTTGAATCGGTTAATTAAATTGCGCGAGGGTGGTGCCCACGAAATCATTCTGGATAGGTATTATAATTTTATAATCGATTGGTGTAACAAGTCACAATGTTCCAATTTCTCAGCGAACCCGTGAAATACCTATGCACGAATTGTAGCATATGAAAATAAGGTTGCAGATAGGAGATCTAGAATGTTAGCAGGGCCGAGGAAAGCGCGCAGGGAAATGTAGCGTGGATCGTGATTTGGCTATGAGAACGTGACAAGGTGGAACGTATCGCATGGACTATTTCCTTGGTAACGGCGGAACGATTTCGAGATGTATTGTCGACAAGTTATTACTTGCACGATTTGGACGTGGAGTTCTGCATAGCCGTCCCGTGATTCAAAATCCTGGCGGCCCGCCACCGGGGGAATCTTCTAATAGCCCATTCCAAAAATTAGTCGCGACTCTGTGCCACCCGACCAGCAATTTTAGCTCAGGTACAAAGGGTGCTTTCAACTTCAAACCCATCTTTCGTATCGGTGCGTCCTCCCGGCTCTCATCAAGCTAGCCACTCTTCCAATGGCACGCCACTTGCACCCGGAAGTTCTGGAGAAACGTAGCGACGTTGAATCTAATGAATTTAATGACAGAGTTGTTGGAAGAGGGAAAGGGTGCAGGTGACGATCATTTTTCTGAATACGACATAAGCTGGGATAATGGAATTCTTAAAAATTAAGAGAAACCTACGATAGGAATACAGAGTTCAGAATGATTTTACCGCCAACGCGGTTCCCATCTCCACGGCTTCTCGTTTAGTCAAAAGTTGCGCCACCGTTCGGCGGATCGAAGAAAAAACGAAGGCGCACTTTTGTCGGTGCGGGATTTTTTGTTCGTCGATCGGATATATTTCGGTCCCACTGTCATCGCGTATTCCAGATGTGAGCGCGCGGCTCGTCCGCACACGCGTGCACACGGATGCGCGAGATAAATTTTGCACGGATGTATTTTAGGTGCACGAGGAAAGGTACGGCTTCGGTGGGAGGAAAAAAAGGTAGGAAGAATTAGAGGAAAAGCTGGTGAGAGGTCCAAGAGTGAGAGTGTAAACGAGCATCGAGAATCAAACGTACGAGGTTTTTTCGAAATTTACAGGCACGTTCCTTCGCAACTAAACGAGTTTCCCTCTTGCTCGCTTTAAACTTCTGCGGCACAGCTCGGGCGACGCAAATGGGTGGACGTTTATGAGGAGCATAAACTGAGTGTGAGAATTGACTTTCTAAAGAGGTTCTGCCTCGGCGAAATGACAGATATCCCGGGAAAGGAGGAGGAAGGTTCCAACAATTCGCGGACTTCACAATAGAAAATCGTTACGATTGAATCGAACGCAGACTTGTCTGGAAAGCTGCGGAGCTATGGTCGAGCTATGTCCGACGAGGTCATGCGGTTATCGCGAAAAATGCAGCTTGATTAGCGCATAATTAATTTCCTCTTGCGTCAAGTTGCATAAATTTCGTGCCCATAAATAGACTCCTGAAGAGTCGGCAAGAAGACCTCCAGAATCTGTACGCCCGACGCTATCTGCGCAACGAGTTAAAGGAACACTTCCCATCGCCCGAAGAAAAAAGTGTTACGCATAAATTTACCAGATACGATTATACACTGCATCGTAACGCGTCGTCTGGAGGGGATGGACGAGGCTCGACGATAGCGTAATCGAAGGGGCTTCCACTGTGACTGATTTCAGACGCGAAAGTCCTGTCCAGCTGCCAACGAGCCTTTTCGGTAAAAATGTAAGGCCGTTTGGCCTGTGCCCAGTGTACGGGACCTCTGGAAATAATGATGAAACCTGACAGGCCTATTTCCAACCCCTCGTGGATACACGTGTTATAAATCTGTGCATCGTAGGTCGCCGCGTTCTGCAGGATTTTCTGATTACTCGCTTCTTTGGAAAAATCAAAGAACCAAGTTCAGTCAAACATCTCCCATCTTTATTCCACGTTTAACTTGGATAGAAATCTACTTAGGTACTTCACTAATTACTTAGGTGGTTGATTATTCTACTAAACCCTGATCGGGGAAAGTATCCTCTTTGACGCTGTTATTAATTTGCATGTTAATGTTGGGCGTCGGAGTATCCCTCGAATCGTTTAAGCTACTTCCCCCCGACGGTTCGCAGCTCGGTGATTAAGAAGCTTTAATTTCCGACGCGCCGCGGCGACAAACTAATCACTGACATGTGCGCCGGTCCAGCGCGGAAACGGAATTAAAGATCGGTTTCTATAAAAGAGCAGGAGGCCGACAAAGGGGCAGGCTTGAGGGGCCGATAATTAGCGAGTGAGAATGGTAGACAAACACTGGTCGCGTTCGGCCCATCCGCGTAAGTGAAACACATGTTTTCGAGGGTGACACTGACATCCATCACTCGACCCCGTGCACGCCCACATCTCGGACCATGCTTCAACGTTCAACTTTTCTACTTATACACCCGCTCCGGCCTCCGCGCTTCTCCCTTTGTATGCGACAATTTGTTCCGCCCCGCGGTATCGCTTTCGCAAATTTCCAGATACCAAATTAGCCGAGCCCTCCCCAGGGCCCGATCTGGCTCTTCCGCCGCTCTGGACAAAAATCATTTTTGTCGTGAATAATTATTTTGAAATATAATCTTTGACAGGGAGCGAAATTTTTTGTAGTTTCTTTTTAATAACAAAAGCTTTACCTACTTTTTTACCGCTTTATCAAAATATTTCACTTTTTTATTGGTTTTAAAAGCTGGAGGAAAGGTGATAGTCGCGTTTAGCTTTCAAAACGATCATCGCGAAAGTTGTTCGGCTCGTCATCCCCTAGTGGCACTATACGTTTTGGACGTTCTCAATTATCCTCACAGTGAAATTTCGCGCTATCAATCTTGGTTATGAAGGCATGTCGTCGATCCCCGCCATTTCGCGAGTATAGCTCGCGGCTGTAGCGGATTCGCCTGCGAATATCGCACAATAAGCTCGCTGTTGGCTCGAAACTCACCCTGTCCTCCGCGGTCCTCGCCGTCAGAGGCTCGCGGTGGATGTTCGCGGATCGTGGCGGAATAAATCGTTGAGGGAAGATCGAGTGGCGGCATAGATCTGCGGATCGCCGCGTGGAACGACAGCGATCCGGCCATTTCACGCACGCACACGCGTGAACGTCGCGGTGCACGCAATATTATTAGACTTTTTCTCGGGCCCGCGGTGATTAATGGCCGAGATCAAAGGGCCCGACGCGTGTAGTCATTTTACACGCGTGTAATACACGCATTCGGAGTGTGGAGAGGAAGAGAGAGAGAGAGAGAGAGAGAGAGTGCGAAGGGTGCAAGCGTGTGCTTTGGCGAGCATATGCTCTGCCACACGAGGACCATCCCCCCGCGTTTGGGATACCGAGGACTTTTACGTTTCACTAATATCGCGTCTTCCACACTCGCTGTTTCAGTTTTCGCTTCTTTCAATGGACCATGCTAATTAATAAAGCTTCTGCTGGGCGAGAACGGGCGATAGCAATGGATCCTTGGTGGAAGTTTTAAGGGTGGGGTGGGTTAGGTAGGGGAGCTCATAAATTTGATATTATTAATGTAAAAAAGAAATGTAATTGTGATTTAAAATACGATTCGTTTTTACGGGTTTACCCCATAGCATGGGTACCTTTTTCATTTTATTATCATAATTAAAATCAATAAATATTTCAATTTTGTAAAGTCAAATTTGTGCTACTATCGACTCCAGGCAGTGTTACAACCGACCCGAGTCAGGGACGGTTGTAACACTTTCTCCGCTTCTCATTTTTTATTAATAACCTGGATATTACTTGACATACAGCGAAACTGTTTTGTCTCAATAATGTTAGATAAGTAAGTAATATTTTCGTATAGTAAGAACTTTTGTTCTAAATGTGATAGTTCTTGCGTAATCGTATTCCAAAGTCAAAGTGTTACTACCGCCCCCGGTTTACCCTCTGCCCGGTTTTACTCGTACGATTTTGCCTCAGCATATAATATTTATTTATTTATTTCACTTATTGTAAATATTACTAATTATCAACAATACCATGACGAAGTAACAACAAACCTTTTAATTATTTACACTGTAATATGCAATAATTAACATAATTCACACTAAAAAGTATCTACCTGAACACTGTCAAAAGTGTTTGAAGTTTCTTAATAATCGAAAATTAGATCAGAGCCTCCAAAAACACACAAGAGTTTTGTTGATGAAATAATGGAAATCCCTACAATATGTTGCTGCAACGACGCGGGAAAATTTAAGGACGTTTAAAAAATAATAGCACGTCCTGGTTTTGTCCGAGTTTCCCCTACTCAAATTATATTGTTGCTTCTTCTATTACTGTAGAAATCTTGATGCACAGTGCCTTTTTTCGTTCCCGGTACTCGGTTCACCCCCTCAGTTCTCCAGAAACACGATCCCCTAAATCGATTTAACCGGTGCACCTTTTTTTTCGACGTTCTCGATCTACTGGAGAATTTATTGCCGACCCCTATTGAATTTCTAGTTCTCCAGTCCTCCAGGGCTTGAAGATTGATGTTTCGAAGGTCAAGCAGAGTATTTACCTCAGGGTATATCAGATAAGGACCCTCTACATCGTGAGACAGCACTGAATTCTGCCCCCTTGGTTCTTTGATCGTTTGCGAGGCATGGACGGAAGCGAGGCGCTGAGGAAAAGCGCGGGATTCGTCGTAATTATAAATCTATCAGGCGAACGGTTTATCCCGTCGTTAATTATTCACCTACGCGCAAGCGAGCCAACCGAGGGAGCGCATAAACCGAGAGGCTTGTCTCCTGTTTAACGAGCTCGCGCTACTCCCTCGCGATCGAATGTTCGTCAGCAAAAACGCGGGGCTTTAACGCAACGCGGGCCATTAAGTCCAAATCGTCGGAGTTTAACGGACCACGACGGGGTCGTTCCACGAATCGGCGATCCACTGAAAAACCCGCTGTTTTAGTGGGGTGATTCCAGGAAAAGCCGCCTCGGCGTTGCATCTTTCAATTAAAACCCTCACGGAAGCTTCGTCGCATATTTCGTTGCCATTGCCCTGGTTTCTTCTCCGTTTGCCAGTACAAGCTCGACGTTCCTCTAGAAAGGCGTCGATAATATCGTCGACGGAGGAATCGCCGGTGCGAAACGTCGAGGGGATGTGGAAAAAGATGAGGAAGAAAAAATGGTGGGCGATGGCCGCACAAAAAGGCGTCTCCGCGACGTCGTCGACGGGACTCTTGTTCCAGGAATCACGGTGGCATCGTAGGGCCCTCCTTTCCGCCGCGATCTTTCTCTTATTTGCTCCTCTTCTGCTTCATAGGGAGCTCTGAAGAGCCGCGGCGACAGTGGGAAGAACGGGGGAACCACATAAATTTCCCCTCCGCGGACAAGAAGGCCCCCGTGTTTCCACTTCCTCTCCGCGCCAGATCCACCTCTCCATTTCCATTCCAGCTTCCATCGACGAATAGGCGAATTCATTTCACTCGAATTGTTCGAGCAAGAATACGGGAATCCCGGTTGTAGGGATTCACTGCACCCTCGAAAGTGGAAGTATCCTCTGCTAGCTCAGCCCCGTGCATTTGTCGCGCAGATAATTCGAAGAGGGAAGAGGATGACACCCGGTCGTGCCACGTTTTCGTGTTCCGGGGAAAGTCGGAGGCAAGGCGCGATGCTTACTCGTCCCGTGGTTAAAGATAGCTCCCTTATTATGCTCGTAACGGGTTGTTGTCTTCGGTCACCGGCAAACGGAATTTAGGCGGGCTCGGAATGCAGTTAGGGGCAATTGCTAGGGCATCGTTTCGCTAATTAAGGGTTGTTACAAGGCGGCGCAGAGTCACGGGAGCCCACCATACATCTGCATCTCATTAAAACGAGCCCAGGCACCAGGTGTAAGCCTCGTTGCGCTCGCGTATATTATTGTCGCGTTATTTCAGCGTCTCGCCAAATCGACGGGCGGATCGGGGGCCGCGGCAGCGCTCAAACCGGCGCCCACGATTTCATAAATCCAGCTTGCATTGCTTTCTGCGCGAGGCGAGGTCGGGAGCAAGGTGTCGCATAACCGAAGGGGAGAAATTGAAATTGGGGATTAAATGGGAATTTAATGGACCAGCCTATAATCGAGCACCTCGCGTCGCCTATAAAAAGCCCCAGGCCGAAAGTGCTGTCCAATCGAGTTGCGGAATATCGGTCCTTTTTCTTATTCGCCCTTTCCAATTGCTCGCCCTTCGAACCCTACGCCAAAGCCCTTCGAACCCTACGCCTTCCCCTCGGTGGAAGAATTCTAATCTCCGTTGAAAAGTCTCTCGAGGCTCCCCGATCTCCCCAAAGATAAGTCTCCCGAAAGGTTGCGCGAGGATCAAGGAGAGGAACAATCTAATTCTTCATTGCCCCCTGTTTCTGAGCAGAGAGCAACGCGGTGGAGCTCGGCGCGGACCAGCAGCAACAGCAACAGCCGCAGCACCAGCAGCAACAACAGCAGTACGGTGAGGTGAACCAGTTGGGAGGTGTGTTCGTGAACGGGCGACCTTTGCCTAACGCGGTTAGGTTGCGAATAGTGGAGCTCGCCCAGCTGGGTATCAGGCCGTGCGACATCTCGCGGCAGCTGCGGGTCAGCCATGGCTGTGTCAGCAAGATCTTGGCCCGGTACCACGAAACGGGCAGCATACTGCCGGGCGCGATCGGCGGCAGCAAGCCTCGGGTCACCACCCCGAAGGTGGTCCAGTACATCAAGCAGCTGAAGCTCAAGGACCCAGGGATCTTCGCGTGGGAGATCAGGGACCGCCTACTGTCCGACGGCGTCTGCGACAAGTACAACGTGCCCTCGGTCAGCAGCATCTCGAGGATACTGAGGAACAAGGTCGGGGCCGCCACCGCGATACACCATCATCCCCATCATCCAGCCCACCATCACCACCATCATCACCTGTACGCAGCCGCCGCGGCTGCGGGCGCCGCCCTCTGCCCTGTCCCTTATCCACCGACGCCTTATCACGCGACGCCGCCGCCCGCCGTGGCCCACCACCATCACCATCACCATCACCAAGGTTGGTAGCTGCAATCGGTCCATTAGCACGAGTCGCTTTCGAGCGAGAACTTTACAAGCAGACCGAGGAATTACTCGAGAGGTAGGTACACGATAGCAAAGTTCTCGCTGGAAGCGCCAACCTGCTGAGTATAGTGCGCGACCAGAGCTGGGCACGGTGAGAAGGGGATTGTCTCGGGGGTGCCCAGCTCTGAACGCGGCACGTGGAGGGACCGTCGGGTGCGGTTTGGTTGCGGAGCCGCTGGTCCCAGCGACGCAACTTGAAGTGTCCGTTTAGTTCTAGCAGCGAGCTCGCGGGATATCGGGCAACAGTCGCGTCTCTTTCTTCCATGCTGAATGCGAGCGGTGATTAACGAATTCGAACCCGACCCGTTCCTACCAATTCGGTACCGGTGCGTTTCCAGTTGGCCAGACAACGCCGAGCAAGCTGTCGCCCACGTCGCCGACCACGATCCACCCCGGGCTCACGCACCAGACCACCACCGCCGGGGGATTGCAGTGGCCCAGCCCTCACACGGTTCATGACATCCTCGCCAGCGGCTGCAACCTGACCAACTCACAATCCTCATCCTCCCCGACTTCCCCCCTCTGCGGGGCGATCAACAATAATCACCATCACCACGGCCACCACCATCACCACCAGACTAGCGACAACGCGGCCAGCAACAACAACAACAATGAGGAGAACACGGGCAGCGGCTACCATCATCACCATCATCACCACCATCAGCAGTATTACGCGTCCGCTCTGTACCACCACCATCATCACCATCACCCTGACGCTATGACGCCTGTGGTCACCGCGTCACCGGTGCTTGCCGTGCAATCGATCATGATGCAGTCCTCCGCCGCCAACAGTCAGCCCGCGAGTCCGTGTAACTGAGAAGATGGGGGAATGTTACTCGTAGCAAGTGGCTTCCCTGGACTTGTGGACCAGAGGAGAACCGTGTGGATGAATCAAGTGAATTTAGAGGGTGGTCGAGGGAGATCGTCGAGGATGACGCCAAGTGGAGGATCGGAGGTGTCAGAAGAACGACGAAAGAGACGTTTACGAGAGTTTCAGTTGCCACTGTGCTACTTTTTCGAGCGACGATCTTTCCAAGTGACTGCGAGAGCAGGGAGTAATTGTTAAAGCTTTGCAGTGTGCTCGATGAACGATGAACGATAGGCGAGAGGGGTGGACCACCCAGCAGTATTATATATTTTTACCGTCGTTTGCCATAGATTGAATGCCAAGAGTGCCTTTTCCGAGTGCCATAAAGAAACGCGACGCTGTACGTTGTGACGAACTGTGAGAGGAAACTGGAGGTTGTTGTAATTTTGTTAGATATTTACATACTGTTCGCGGGAATGGCGGAGCCAAGTGCTCCACCCTTTCACCCGCTTTTATTTTGTACGTTTGTTCGACCTTCGCGCATTTCTAACGACGCAACGATTGGAGAAAATCGAGTCGACGCGCGAACGTTGAAGTTAAACGAACTATATCGATATTATTTAACTGATAAAGGGGGGCGATCGTGTCACGGTTACGCACCCTAACTATAGTCCTCTGCCATGCTTTTTTATGGAATGTAACTTTTGTCATCGGGAAATATATATTTTCCTTGAAACTGAATAACAAGAGACTCCTTCGATTCTGGCCTCGATACACCTCTCAGGTAAGTTCCACGGGTTCTCACCACTTTAATTAACAAAAGACGAACGCTGGATCGCGTTTGAACGTCGGAGGGATTAGCTGGTAACGATGCATCGCGGACAAACTGTCTCTCCTTTGCGCCATGGCGTTCCTATAATTAACCGAAATTTTTCCGCGTCCGAGATTAATCTGCTTCCTAGCTCACGGCTCGGTTGGCACGCCGAACAGCTCGAGAATACAACGGCGCTTTGGATTCCCCGCGAGTTTACTCCTTGGCACCGTGCGCGGGTTCCTTTCGAGCGATACAGCCTCCTTCTCTTAGAGCAGATAGCTTAAACGACCAGTGTTCACCCTAGCAGAGATTTGATGAGAAGATCCTCTCAGCATAGTCTCTAGGAACTCAACCGTTTTCACGACTGTAGGAGTCTAGAATATCTTGCTTGAATTCAAAGCTGGGTCTTTAAGAAACGTTCCAAACAGCGACGACTCCAGCAGAAGCTAATCACTCCCATCTGATCTCCTTAATTACCACAACTTGCGCGGCGCGGGGGGAGGGGATAAAGTTCGTTTCAGAAGTCTCCGTTGGTGGGTGGAGGAAGAAGCAATTCATTTGTCCGCGTGCTGGTGCAATCGAGTTGCCAATCGATCGACGCACAAGGTACGTATTCACTTGGAGTCTGCTTATGGCAAAATTCGCGCAGAGAACGTATCGAGAGAAAGCGCGCGGTCTTAAACTGTTCGACGCAGCGGTTATTGCACGTTTCTCCCAAATGTTTTACGGATAAAACAATGCGCGTTTTGCACCATACGATAGTACGGGCCGTGTGATTGATGCTTCCATTCCTAATAATCGGAGTCGTTTCTCTGTAACCACCGATAATGCGCGCGCAATGTTTAATGAGCTGCGATATCGCTGCGAGTGCCTGCTGGCTTACAACTAAATTAATCGTTTCCTCTCTTGTTTTGCCCGGAGGCAACGTTCCCCGAGCAACTACGCAGTTTACCCTTGATTTCTGGGGTGCAACACCTGCTGTGTGTATTAGATATCAACTGAGACTGATGAGATACCTTAGATCAGACTTGGGATGATTTGGGTGTGGCAGAAGAAGCTAAATCTGATGTAGATAGTGTTAGCGTGGATTTGAGGTGAGCCTGTTAGGTCCAGCTCTTGAATTACAAAGACAGGGTGGAATGTAGGGCGTACCTAACGAAACGCTATTCGATGTGGCAAGTGCACGCGGTGGAAGCGGTCAGTGAGACCAAGGTATCCGACTGTTCTTCATTCGGCGAGAGGACAGCGGCCACGGTTGGCGTGGAGTCGCCCTTTGTGTGGGTGCAGGCTTATAAAAGCAAACGAGACGGTTCTGTCCAATCAGCGTTGATCGAGCGTGAAATCCCTCCTCCTGGACGAAATTAGACACCCACTCGGCGTTGCTGGCTTCACGAGCCACAGACAAAATAACCAATGATAGTTTTTCCAATGGAAGCTCTGACGGGCTACCAGCGTGATCGTCCTTCATTTTGGAGGGATTTTTGATCGAGCATGGTCCCGCAGATACTATTTACAGGTCGTTGGAGAATTGGGAACAAACCACCCCTAAGAATACCTAAGCGTTGGAGGACCAATGACGGCTGCCAGCTTGTTGCAATAAAAGAGCCCTACTCCGAAGTACCATTCCGACACTACGTCTAGTTTATAGCTAGCGAGGTGACAAGACGATCTCAAAGAGCGACATTCGGTAACCGCTTCCGCGTAAAATTCTGTCGGCTGTCGGTGGTGTTCTAGATGCGGAGGAGGCGCGAGAGTGTTTTTCTCGTTGACGTTTAGGCGAGCATAACATAATGAGGACCGTTGCGGCGTGACGGGCCGTCCCTTTGAAATACGAATACCCCCTTTAGACTCTGCGGTGAGATACCCCGCCCCGATACTCTATTACCCTAGTCAAAGGAGCGACCAGAAACCTGCCCACGGGAGCTGCACTTCTTTGGAAGTCGTTCAGTGTCAACTTTCTCCGTTCTCATTAAGCCCAAGCCGCTCTTATTAACCCCCGAAAGGGACCGGAGGGCCGCCTTCTTTCTCAGGAAAATTGTATAAATCTGAGTGGTACGGAGGATCAACATTGCAACTGTATCCTATAGTTTCTATGTTACCAAGTTCCTGAACTCTCAATTTCCTAAGATCCCAAGTTCCTAAGCTCCCAATTACCTAAGTCTCAAAATTTCTAAACTCCCAAAGTCTTAAATTCCCAATTTCCTAAGCTTCCAAGCTCCAAAGCTCAAAATTACCTAAGTCTCAACTTTTTTAAGCTCCCAATTTCCTACGTTCCAAAGTTCCTAAGCCCCAAATTACCTAAGTCCCAAATTTTCTACGCTGCCAATTACTTTGTTAAGTTTCCAATTCTCCAAGCTCCCGAGTTCCACAGTGACCTCTACAGCCGCGCAAATTGCCGAATGAGCGCTAATATCAGAGGAGTGGACAGACATTGGCCGTGAAGAGGCGTATAAATTTCCGCGGCGAATATACGTCAAGGGCTTTTTCGCATTCGAGATGGAGGCGAAGGCGAGGGATAAAGGTGGCTTCTGCGACAGACACCCCCCCCCCCCCCCTGTAAAATACGATGACTAGCAGAGGGCACGGTTTGCTCACGCGGCACGTAGCACGCGGCCCTCGCGAACTCCGTCGCGCTCGATTACGAGCTGCTCCATGACGAAGGTGCGCTAATAAATTAACGGGTAAATAAACCCTCTTCGAGAGAACGGCCCCGACGCCCGTATATGCCTCGCCTAAAATAGAATAGAATGTATTAGAAGAGCGGGCGCGATTAATGGCCCGAGGTCTCCTCACGGGTGGAAGGTACGGCCGACAACGTCCATCGACGAACGCACCATTTCCTGGCAACGAGGAGGAGCAATAAGGGTGACCGAGTAACTTTTCCTGCTCGGAGGAATGCAAAACGCGTCGCGAGATCGCAAGTAAGTACCTAAGTAATTAAATGTAAGAATCGACGAGCATCGTGACTTGGTGGAATTTTTGTAATAAACAGATTCTACGAGAGTTCCAAGGAGATCCAATTAACCAGCTAATCTCGTTACTTGAATCAGTAATCTGAAGATACGACAGTGACCCAGAGCATCGACCTATCCTTATGGCTGCAGATTCTGAACAATAAGATCGTTTACAAGAGGTGTCTAGGGGGAAAAGGTAGAGCACGAAAGCGGGGTGGAACGTGGTAATTAAGAAAGGGACCCGTTCCTTTCGTCTGGAGGAGAGTCGGGCCGCGTTTTCCATTCGGTGTACAAATAGCTCCGAAACCCCTGTCCCCTGTCGGCTCCTCTCATGTCTCCGTGACGCGGTGCTCGCGTCGCGTCGCACGCTTCACGCTTCCGCGCTAACCGATGCCGGGCGTCGTCGCTCTTACTTTTAATCTACTTCCTTTTTTCATTTCCGCGGCCCAGGGCCGCGTAATAACGCGGGAAACGTCGTATATTTATCCCGACTTGCCGCTAAAAGCGCTTCTTTTAACCCTAGTTCGGCTGACGAATTTTGGAACTCACTTAGGCTGCCGCAGTCACCCCGGTGACTAATTTTATATATACATCTGCACGAATAACGTATGTAAGCAATGTTAATAATTACAAGTGGCATTGCTCAGAACATGTGTAGGAGGCAGGAGAATCACTTTGCTAGGAGTAGTGGATAGGTTTATTAAATAACAGTAAGTTGAAATAGTGACCCGGGTGCCTCGTCAGCCGAACTAGGGATAAAGAATTCCACGTGCGGGACAAAATGGTGGCGTCCGTTTTTTACTTTCGTTACTTTATTCCCCCACCGGGGGTAAGAGATGGACAATTCTTCCAAGTAATCAACGAGCCACGAGATCTAAATATACTTTTCATGGATATCGACACAAGATTAGTTAGAAAATTCATATTCAACATGACTGCTCTGGTGTATCGATAGAAGATACCTGTTCGTAAACGATCGAGGGTCGTTTACGTTACACGCGAATGGAGAATTTAAAATGGCCTATCAATTACGACACATTCACTTTGGTAGAACGTAAATTTCGAATTGTAGATCGTATGCTGATGATACCTCTGTGACGAGGTTAACACTTACCATTCGGAGAGTCTATTTTGCTGAACTGCAAAAGGAAGGAGAAACGGGGTAGACGTCGGCGGAGAGACGCATTAGCCATATTCCGAGGTTGCATGGCGGAACGCCCCTTTCATGCCCTCCCCTCCTGCCGTCGAATATTACCGGGAAGACAGAAAGTCCCGACGGATCTGCCCGCGAAGCTTCCGAACCACGTTCCACGTGTAAATTGCTGAACGAATTGCCACGCTTAATCTCGCCTCATCCCGCCTGCCCCTTTTTCTTCGCAACGAAGCGACTAGCGATGGGACAATTCACCGCGAAATATTGGGACTCGATCGAATTCAACTGCCACTTGCCAAATTAGAGGTTGTAATCGAACACGGCATTAACCCTCGATATAGGAATTTGTCGGTCTTACTTACGCTAGCTATAAATCTTCTAAGTGGATAACTGACGGTTAATTGCTGCTCCATGTTATTTCATTAATCACAATCAATATCCTCAAAAATGCATTGGTGTGTCTATCAAAGGTCTATCAGGTACGTTGACGAAGTGAAGTACGCTCGATGTACGGTTGAAACGATTTCTGGAATATCTATCGATAGTATCGATTGCATGCTTATCGATGGAATTTCTGAATCTTCAAAAAATGGTGGGTAGTTTAAATAAGATATAAATGTAGATTACACCGATGGTAATTAGAAAGTATTAATTACATATTGGGTTGATCCCATCGCTGGCGAAGGCAGTCATTAGGCACTCCTACTCGCAATGATTCGCCCGGAATCTGTGATGGATGCATACCGAATAATTTAGATTCGCGCGCGTACCGAGGTCGCGGGAAGAATGCGAGAGAAATGTGTACAGAATGACTGCATTCCTGAACAGATTGCGTAGTTAATTCGTGGGATCCACCTCGAACAAATCTTGGTCAGGGAAATACGATTGCATGGGATTATTAACGTTCAACTTAACGATAAATTTTATTCTGAAACACAGAAATTAAATAAAACGGAAATGCACATGCGTGTGAAAAGACTTTTTTTCCATTAAAATTTATTCCTGCGCATTTCATCTTACTTAGCTTTTCGATTCTCTCTTTCATTCATGATTTGTATATCATCCCACAAAAACAGAGTACCAATTCTCGTGTAACTGAAATATTTATTACTTTGTATTGCTATGAAGAACAATTGCCCACGTGTGTTTTCTTTAATGTCTGATGCATACATGACAAACCTTCCTTACATGCCGCTGGTAATAGAAGAACGAAGATATACAAAGTTCCACACGAATCTGAACTATGCTATGATACCAGGAGATATGCTCGAGGTTGGAATTCATAGTTTTACTTGATCGTACAAGTAAAGCATTAAATCGTTCGTTTGACGCTCTCCTTCGACGCGTGTGTATTAAAAGACAAGATACTGATGCAAAAGGAAAATAATGAGCGGACTATTATACATAATCGTTCGAGCCGTCTTAACGATACTTTACCGACATACTTATTTCTCCACCACGTCCTTCCGTTCTACTCGCAAAGTGGTACTTACTTTAGTGACACAGACTACGATAGTCACGATACAAATGTATGACATTTCAAAAATATGGTACCTCGATGAACCGCTACTCTCGATCGTTCGCGATGCATGATGAAAAAATGAGTATGTAGTCCGATGAAGGGAATGGACTTTTATCCGTACGAGAAAAAGTAGAAAGTGAAACCCTTTCGAAAATTGTAAAATTTATCCGCTCTTTTCAAGTGTCGAGTAAGAAAAACTCCATTTTCTTTTTCGTTGGACCATCCAGTGTACGTAATATGTACAAGCGTTTGTAAGTACTTTTAATACTAGCCATTGTTCTCGTCGATTACTTCGTCCACTTGTACTTCCTCCTTTTTTTCAATCTCGTTCGAGTTATCGCAACTTTCGTCCTTCTCGGATTTCACGGAGACATCAACCACCTCATTACTCTCCACCTCGAGATTATTATCCGGATTTGGATCGCGATTCTCCTCCCCCTCTTCCGTAGATTGCTGAACTTCCGTTGTCGCGGCTAGCGATGCGGATCCGTCGAAGTTCTGCTGATGCTTTCCGAGGCCGACTTGCACCTCTATTAATTCCAGCTCTTCGACCAGTGCCTTTTCTCTTCTTTCTATCTCCTCTGTAACGTCAAACATAGGTGCAACACAGATTGCCAACTGCGAGCAGAGGATTTCTTCTAAAGGTACACATACCGTGAAGTTCCTTTGAAGACTGCGCCAATAGTATGTCAGTTTGTGGGTGTTTACGTTTTGGTACATAATAGATTGGAGGATGCGCTCGCGTTTTTATATACGAAGCAAGAGGCAACTGCGCGGCGCGCCAGTCTTGGAACTGCCGACTGCGCGCCAACTTCGCTTCCAACGCCCGGACCTCCGCTAATTGTCGCTTGCGCAACAAGAACAATTGTTGCCTTTCCCTTCGTAGTTCCTCCTTCTCTCTCCTTCGAGCCTCTTCCACCCGTGCCTCCACTTCTGCTTTTTTGTCTTCCTGCAGAAAACCATATCTCTCACTGATGTATCACGAAAACATACTCGCTGTGCCAATCGATGGTGTACCTTTGCTTTAAGTTTAGTCTCCTCCTGTCGAAATTTCTGTAGTGTACCTAAAAGAGCTCCAAACATTCGCTTATTCCTCTGTCGACTGCGTTCGTCTACTCTTTCCCGTCTGATAACTTCCTGTCTAGATGGAATTTCTCTCGGGGTTGCTATTACTCTTGAAGACACAGCCGGCTGGGACAGATGTTTAACGTTAACTCTCGGAGACCATCGAAATCAATAATTAAGCATTATTCAACCTCACCTTGACAACACTATCATCTTCGTCCGCGCTGTCATCGTTATTCGAAGGAACGCGTGCACTTAAACGACTGAAGACCGTTTTAGGTTCTCCGTTTGAACCCTGCCATCGACGCTTTCCACCTGGTAACTCGTTGTTGGCAAAATCTGAGACCACGCGCCGTCTGTCCTCTTGCAGGGGCCTTTTCTGTGATAGCCTGTTGAAATTGCATTACGGAGACATACATTGAGAAACGTGTCCGATACCAAATATTTTTATCAACATTGTTCTCTTTTGATAATAATTTTACAGGCAATAGGATACATCGAGCACAGTGTTATCAAAATACTTGAAACAAAGGCAATGAAACTGCGAAGGAAGCAAATAGAGTGGTCAAGAAAACCTTGAGCACAAGTTATAGGTTATGTTTGTGGACAACAATGTTCTATTAAATAATGAATAAGTTATCGAATAAGACACGATCTGCAGGATACATACAGGCTTTTAGGAGTGTATGGAGGACATTTAAATAGAAATGATTACGAGTTTAACCTGGGTGGCGGTTGCAATGGGCCGTTTTCCCCATCAGGGAGATCCCGGCCCAAGATCTTCCGAATACTTCGATCCAATCCTCGGAGACCATCCCGAGCGGATTCTAACAGTGATTCTAGCCTTTCCGCGCCCCAGGCTTCGGGTGTCCCTAATTTTCTCATCTATTTAAATTCTCCACGTTCACTAAAACTGCAAAACCAATTTATTAAACGAATCACAAGGATTGTTGTTGAACCGCATCACTGTCGTGGAGCCACCTACAATTTCGTTCCCTTTTTTCCTAATCGATAAGCCTCGGGATTTTTCCGCAGGCTTGTAGATCACGGGCCTAGTGAGTTTCCCCTAATTCCAACTTAATTGAGCCAGGTCATTGGCCACAGATAACTATGATTAACAATTAGAGAATATTATTATCGCGATATTTATGAATTTATTTACGAACTTTGTAAAAAAGGAAATGAGAAGATGTTTTAGAACCAGCTAAATAGATTTGGTAGAATTTATTGCTTTCATTCGATGAGAAAAATTTATTAGTTTCTATTATATGTATAATTATGATTACTTTGATATTTTATTATAAAAATAGCTTGCAAAAAATATTAACACCTCTCCCCATCCTCTCCCCTTCCACTTCCTTTGAAAAACTATAATTTTCATGCAAACCGATGCACATTCTGCACCGGACCTAAATAAACGATTGATAAACGATCTATTGGCGGGCAAATTACAACCTGTACACCCAACGTTCGAATGTCACAGTGCCTTTGTAGATAATAACTGTTCTTACCCGCTGATATTGTCATCGTGCTTTCTTAGGTTTTTGGAATAAATAGTACGAATAATATTTTATGTATTTAACTATCGCGCAACATGACGAGCTTGCGAAATACAGGGAAATTCCGGTTCGACAGAACGGGCACAAGGAATAATCAGAATCAAGAAGGAAATGCATCAGGGTATTGTATTTGTTTATTTAAAATATGACAACTCGTAGATTCATTTACGTATTGTGGAATATTGTACATGCTATTCTTATCTTTGCGTTTCTTTAGGGAAGCTTCAGGTGGAAGATTAAAGGAGGTCAATGAAAATATCAGAGTGGACAGTTTGTACGGATTCCACAGGGTAACTGATACGAAGGAAAGAACAGGGTTTCTTATTAATATGCACGCGGTAAACTCAAAAATGATAGTTAACTATGATTCGAGTTACTTCTGTACCACTCCCAACATTTGTATTACGTTCTTTTATAGACAGAAATTATGGAGGACGATAAAAGACTGCAGAGTGGCGTGGACTATTATTTCCTAGAAGAAGACTGCACTAGATTTAAAATATCTTACGCGTATTGTCCTTACTTCTATATCTTATGCAGAAAGGACACATACGAAGAAGTCTCCACTGGTTTGAATAAAAAGTATAGCAGTGTTATACACAAAGTGGAAACCCTTTATAAAGAGGATCTGGATCTGGTACGATAAAATTAAAAAATAGGGAAACACTCTGCATAATTTTGTACCTTTTCTCTTTTCTTTATAGCCGAATCACCTTATCGGCTTGCGACAGAAGTACATGAAGTTATATTTTCTGAATATCGTGGACTTGACCAAAGTGAGGCGCGATATAATGAAAGCGGTAAAGGTAAACAAGCAGCGAGAAAAGGCACATACTTTTTACACAGATATGTTGTCGAGCGTGTTAAATCCGGATCAGGAGACAGCAAATCACAAAATGCAAACTATAGATTTTATGGATAACATTCTTGATATTAGGTAAGTATCGAGTATAATTGTGTCTTGTGTTCAAACAACTGTTTGATCTTCTGCAATGGTATGTTTTTGCAGAGAATACGATGTACCGCACCATGTAAGGGTGTCTATAGATATGAAACTGTTTTGCGGAAGGTGGTACTCCGTAAAATCGAGGGGAAATGAAATGCCAATTATTACAAAGAGAGATGACATTATTGAACCAATCGAGCCGATCGTATTAGCTTATGATATTGAAACTACAAAGCTTCCTCTCAAATTTCCAGATGCTAATATAGATCAAATAATGATGATATCGTACATGATCGACGGACAGGTACATTCCTTTTAATATCAGAATGTTTCTGCACCAGGCCAATATGTAATGCGCGTGCCTCGTGTTATTTCAGGGATACTTAATAACAAATAGAGAGATAATTTCTAGCGACATCGAAGACTTCGAGTATACCCCGAAACCGGAATTCGAGGGTTTCTTTACCATTTTTAACGAGCCCAATGAAAAAGCCTTGATAAAAAGATTCTTCGATCATATAAATGAAATTCGGCCGCATATATTTGTAACATACAACGGCGATTTCTTCGATTGGCCGTTCGTGGAGACCAGAGCAGCTTTCCATAACATGGAGATGAAAGATAGGATTGGATTCTCGAAAAATCGCGACGGTGTTTACTCTAGTAGACCGGCGATGCACATGGATTGCCTGTGTTGGGTGAGACGTGACTCTTACTTACCTGTAGGCTCTCAGAGTCTGAAATCTGTCGCGAAAGCAAAGCTGAGGTATAATCCAGTTGAACTGGATCCAGAGGACATGTGTCGATTAGCCTCGGAAGAGCCGGCAACTCTTGCCAGCTACTCAGTTTCTGATGCAGTTGCAACGTATTATCTCTATCAGAAGTATGTTCACCCTTTCATCTTTGCGCTGTGCACTATCATTCCTATGGAGCCGGATGAAGTACTGAGAAAGGGATCTGGTACATTATGCGAGTCCCTTTTGATGGTGGAAGCCTTCCAAGCCAACATCATATTCCCGAATAAGCAGGAAGCGGAATTAAGCAAATTAACCACAGATGGCCATCTGCTAGACCAGGAGACCTACGTAGGAGGACACGTAGAAGCTCTAGAATCCGGTGTTTTTAGAGCGGACATTCCTTGTCGTTTTAAGATAATACCGAGCGCGGTAGACGAGCTGATAAGTGGCGTTGAGCATGCTTTGATACATGCTATACAGGAGGAGGAGAAGGTGCCGATAGATATGGTCACGAACTTCAAAGAAGTGGTCGATGAAATCACGGTGAAATTGCAGGCCTTGAAGAGTCAGCCACTTAGATTGGAAAACCCTGTAATTTATCATTTAGATGTCGGCGCTATGTATCCGAATATCATTTTAACCAATCGCCTTCAGCCATCCGCGATGGTCGACGTAACCGTTTGCGCTGCGTGCGATTACAATAAACAAGGAGCCCTTTGTCAGAGGAAAATGGAGTGGATGTGGAGAGGAGAATGCTTCACTGCGAGCTTAAGCGAGTATCAAAGGATGCAGCAACAGCTAGAAACCGAGAAATTCCCGTCGCAGTTTCCCGGTGGTGCTAAACGAGCCTACCACGAATTGTCCAAAGAAGAACGAGCTACTTACGAGAAGAAAAGGCTCACCGAGTACTGCAAGAAAGCGTATAAAAAAGTGAAGGTCACAAGAATGGAGGAGAGGACGCAAACGATTTGCCAGAAAGAGAATTCCTTTTACGTGGATACTGTCAGAGCGTTCAGGGATAGAAGATACGAGTACAAGGCACTGAATAAAGGCGCGAAGCAGCAAGTAGCGGCAGCCATAGCAAGTGGAGACGCAGGTGACATTAAGTCTGCCAAAAGTCGAGAGGTGCTGTACGATTCCTTGCAACTCGCGCACAAGTGTATCTTAAATTCCTTCTACGGCTACGTCATGAGAAAAGGGTCTCGGTGGTTCAGTATGGAAATGGGTGGCATAGTGTGTTACACGGGGGCACATATTATTATGAAAGCTAGAGAAATTATAGAACAGATTGGTCGTCCATTGGAATTGGATACCGATGGAATCTGGTGCGTCTTGCCTGCGTCTTTTCCCGATAACGTAGTTATACATACTACTCATCCGAAGAAGTCGAAGCTTGCTATATCCTATCCGAATGCTATTCTCAATTTCATGGTGAAAGATCAATTTACCAACAACGCGTATCACGAGCTCGTCGACCCCGATAACTTAAAGTATCAAGTTAGAAACGAGAATTCCATATTCTTCGAGGTCGACGGCCCCTACTTGGCTATGGTGTTGCCTGCTGCGAAGGAGGAAGGGAAGAAGTTGAAGAAGCGATACGCAGTCTTTAATTTCGACGGTTCCTTGGCCGAGCTGAAAGGTTTCGAAGTGAAGAGGCGAGGTGAACTTCAACTGATCAAGATTTTTCAGACCTCTGTGTTTGAATCTTTCTTGAAAGGCGGGACGTTGGAAGAGTGCTACGCATCTGTAGCCAAGGATGCGGATTATTGGCTCGATATGTTGTATAGCAAATGCGCGGATATGCCAGACTCAGAGTTATTTGAGCTTATATCTGAGAATAAATCGATGTCGCGTAAATTGGAGGACTATGGAACTCAGAAGTCCACGTCTATCTCCACTGCGAAGAGATTAGCTGAATTTTTAGGTGATCAAATGGTGAAGGATGCTGGCCTGGCGTGTAAATTTATCATCGCTAATAAACCTCATGGTGCGCCAGTCACGGAGCGGGCGATACCGTTGGCCATTTTTCAATCGGAACCAGCAATAAGGAGACATTATTTGCGCAAGTGGTTGAAGGATCCTGGCGTACAAGGCGACAACATACGACAGATTTTAGATTGGGGTTACTACATCGAGAGACTTGGAAGCGCTATTCAAAAGATCATCACTATTCCAGCAGCGATGCAAGGAGTCTCAAACCCTGTGCCTAGAGTGAAGCATCCGGACTGGCTACACAAGAAAGTGATGGAGAAGAGCGCAACTTTCAAGCAGAAGAAAATCACCGATATATTTAGCGCAGTGCCAAGAGACAAAGAAAAGGAGGCCGATGATCGAAATCAGGAATCATCCGATCCACGTGATATTGAAGATCTGGGGAGCGGTGACCAGATATTTAAGAAACCATTACCTGTTGTCAATAAAAGGAAAAGGCAGTGTTCGGAGGAGGACGAGCCGGACAATAGCAACAAAAGTTGGAAAGAAGTTTTGGGTGCACCACCGCCAATGGGTACGACAAAGGAAGAAAAACTGAAGTGGTTGGAATTTCACAAGAAGAAATGGGCCTATCAGGCCAAACAAAGAGCGCAGCATCAGAAGCAGAAAAAGAGTAAACGTTCCATGAACGACAATGATGAAGTTAGTTGGGGTGTCGCAAGGAATACTAATACATCCACGTTGAGTGGATTCTTGCGACGAGCGCAGAAGAAGCTGCTCACCACGCCGTGGCAAATTATTCAAATATCGGCAACCAATGAGCCTGGTTTATTCCGATTATGGGTACTGGTTGACCAAGATCTCCACCCCCTACGCCTTGTAATCCCGCGTATATTTTATGTAAATAGTCGGAAACCGAAGCCTGATCCAGAGCCTGGTAAACAGGTGTCTTGGATGAAAAGCGCCAAAGTTCTGCCGCGATCGCGGCCCATATACAATCTGTATCGATACTCTGTCCCTGAATCGCAGTATCTGATGCACAGTCAAGAGTTACTGGAAGATTTAAGTAAACCAGAAATCGAAGGAATTTACGAGACTCAAATGTCATTAGAGTTTAGAGCCATTCTTCAACTAGGGTGCGTCTGTACAGTTGACTCGAAAATTGCGCGTACCATAGCGGATGGCGCAGACACGTTTACTTTGGATCAGCTAGATTTCAAGAGTATCGCTGTTCAACCATATCTCCGAAACGTTCAAACCAGTAACTACGCTTTTCTCTATCATCATTGGAGCTCGAATCAACAAAGAGCAATATGGGGACTTTTCCTGAACGCGAGCAAAAGAGTTCACATATTCGTTTTGGATTCGGTTTCGACGAATCAGATGCCCAATATGAACACGCTGTATACTCAAGAACGCGGCATAGTAGTATCTATGAACGGAAAGGAGAAAGTAAGTGCTTTACCAGAAGCTATGGAATTTGTAATAAGATTCGAGACGAACTTTCAGCAAATTTGCCGTATTTTACAAACAGCTTTGACTGCGTATAAAAATGAGGGTCACGGGGCAACGATATGCGTGATTCAAACTGCTCTGGATAAAACAGCACTGGTGACCCAAATGCCGCTACTCAACGATTTCCCGTTAATTAACACGCACGTACAAGATATGGAAAATTTGTACAGTACCCTGGAATGGCAGAAAGTAGGCGCGAAGATAATGTTACGCCATTATTTCAAGAGCCAACAGATTTTGGAACTAATGGCAGAGCAATGCAGATTCTTCCATGCGCCCATTGGGAACATTCCTGCGGATCCCACCGTGTTCGGTACAGACCTATTTTACGCTAGACACTTGCAGAAGAACAACTTCGTGTTATGGTGTTCTCCGACAGAGAAGCCAGACTTAGGAGGGAGCGAGAACGACGACAACAGATTATTGACAGACTTCGAGGAAAGCTCGCACTGCGCTGCAAACAATCCTGGAACTTATTCCAGCGTATGCATCGAGTTGGAGATAGAAAGTTTGGCAGTCAACACTTTGCTACAGTACCATCATATTCACGACATCGATGGAACTAGTTCTTTCGTGGCATTTCATAATCAACAAGCGACGTCCGTTCAAGACATGGCCACAGGTGATCCTATGGCAAGCGTAATTCCTAGCTACGATGAGACTGCCCTTTGCACTCCCGCCTTCAAGTCACTTCGAAGTATGGTGAACGCGTGGCTGTTAGATATTTCAGTTTACAAGAATGTGTTCGCAGATTACCAAGTTATTCACTTCTATCGATGGCTGCGTTCTCCCAACGCTTTGCTTTACGACCCCGCATTGAGAAGAACTTTGCACAGTTACATGAAGAAATTATTCATACAGCTGTTAGCCGAGTTCAAGACGTTAGGTTCGATCATCATCTTCGCGAATTTCAATAAGATCATTCTGTGCACCAAAAAGAGGACAGTGAGCGATGCGGTGGGTTACATGGAGTTCGTTGTCCAAACGATACGTAATAAAGAAATCTTCCATAGTATTGAGATCACTTATGAACAGTGCTGGGAATATGTAATATGGCTCGACGCCTACAACTACGCTGGCGTACAAGGAAAATTGCCGAAGGATATGGAAGAAGACATACAGAATAAAGATACCCTTGACGAAGATGTCGAGGATGAGGACGACGGCACGCCCGAAATAGTGATGAAGTGGAATTTGATGGAGTGTCTTCCCAAAGAAGCTGCGTGTCAATCGAGCTTCAGTGCCATAATAGCGGGCTACATAAACGCAATTTATCAATTCATGTCTGAGAATGAGCAAATGAACGCCACTGTGAGACCTAGAAAGAGATCATTAAGTCAAAGCTTAACAGCGCAACTAGGATTAGGATCGCTGGAAAATACCGCAGATTTCGCTAAGAAGCTTATATCAGGGGACATGTCTCAGAAACTTTTTCAAATCGTACAGAAAATATACAAGAAAGTACCAGAAATGGTATTAACTATCCAAGAGTATCCAAACTTAGATTTAGATGGTAAAGAGAGCAAAAGTATTAATCCTGCTCTGGAGTTAATTAAATCAGTTTGTAAGGTTTTATCTCTGGACAAAGAAGTTGAAAGCGAAGTGTACAATCTGCAAACGAATGTGTTACGATTAATCAAAATCGGCAGCTTCAGCGACTCAGCCGAATGGAAAGAGCCGTGTATTTCTTTAATCTTGCCCGAGATTATTTGTAAAGCGTGTAACCACACGAGGGACATCGATCTTTGTAAAGATAATTTCTGTATTATGGAGGAAAGCAGATACATGTGGAAGTGTCCCCTTTGCAAAATCAACTACGACAACGAAGAAATAGAATTCCTCTTAATAGATGTATTCAATCGCAAGAGTATGGGGTATATATTGCAGGATCTACAATGCTGTAAATGCAAAGAAATCAAACGAGAAAATATGAATCTACTGTGTTCCTGTTCGGGGGACTTTAAAACTTTAATTGCTAGGGACGAGATAGTGAAGTTCGTGAAGATATGCAAATCAGTTGCCAGGAAGTGCAACATGGAAGCACTGATGGAAATAGTCGAGAATACAAAACTTTTCACCGATCCCGCGTAGTTTTAACGATCTATGTATTTCTACCATAAGTACGTCGCGGATTCATATTTTATCTTCTGAATTGTCATTACTCCCGATTTAATTTTATTAAGGATAATGAATCTTGATATACTTACATTTGTAGTTTCACATATACATGTATTTTAATAACTGATGGCTTAAGTTAAATGTAACAATTTTAATACGAATTTTCTAATTATGTGCATCTTCATACATTTAGTTCTTAAAAGGCAAGGTCTCCACTGCTGGATCTGGAATTCAAATGTTTCGTATTTTCCCTACACAATTACACAGTTTATGAAACGTTAGTTTTATATATTCCTGAAGTTATACGCATACCTTTAAATTGGATCTTGGGGAATTCTGCCATAGCAGCCTTGTTGGGGGCACCAAATTGTTTTGCTAGTCTTTCGAACTCGGCTTGCCTTTCTCTTTCGATGTCTTCGGTGGGATCGACCAACTTTCCACCACTACGTTTATCGATGCGATATTAAAGATTCTTAAAGTATCTCTTAGTTGTACGAGAGGGCTTACTTACGTGCTTTTCGATTTGTATTCACGGACTTTATCAATGAACAATTGTTGTATCGGGTCGCTTGCCTTTTGCAACACTGGTGCAACAATGCCGATGTTGCGTTTCAAGATCTTCGGCACACCAATAGCCAGCCGCTGGGTAAGCATTTTGCCTTAAAACGTGAAATATGAATAGTTGCTCGGTAATCACAGAAAGTTCGAGAGTAAAGAGTGACAAGTGACAGAAATAGTATCAATTTCGATATATTTCTAAGTCGTACGTACAACACAGAACTTCGAAAGTTCAAACCTCCGAATAAGCGTAAAACCACGAAACTACTGAATTTCTCTTACGTAATAAATACTATATAATCGATTAATAGGTTATGCCCATTACAAAGAACTGATCACGAAAATTAAAAAATTACAAAGAGAATCTTAATATATCCATAAGTCTCTTTAATAATTCAAATAAAACTTAAAATCATTTAAAGCAACACATTATTCTTACTTTTTAATTCTTGCACACTTCGGACTTCCGTAACACTTGCTCGTCGATACTAGACGCCAGAGATCATGCAAGAATATAGAGTGAACCCTGCATTAACATAATAAAACTCGAATAAATCCTTCCCAATACTGCAAGACGATTGGTCAAAATATCAAAACGCTAATACCGAACTTATATTCAGAGGATCAAAATAACTCTCCGGAGCATTAAAATAATCCAATTTTATGAAGAAAATACACCTAACTACTCGATTTTAAATATTTATAAACCTTCTGTAATTTTCCCAATATCAGTGTCTCACAAATACATTTCATACCTTCAAAATAACAGCAAAATGTTTATTTAATTCCACAGGAGGACAATTGTGCTTAGAAGATGGAATTTAAAAATTCCCCCTGATCGAATTACGCGCGCTGAACGCAACGTTCAATCTAGTGACTCGTGTTCCTTGACCGTAGCGTAGTTCCAACGGAAGAAGCCGAGCGTATCGGCGAATCACAGCGCGGGACGCGCACGCCCGCCGCTCATTGGCCGAGAACACGTTCCCGTGAGCGGTGGGGAGGAGGATCCCGCTGTTGGTTTCATTCATGAACGGCTGGGCCGCAGCCATAATACATTTGTAATCTGTATTGTGTACGAGTACGCCGCGTTAGTGCTGCCGATGTGCGTGCGCCTCACAGTCGTACACGTGATTCTTGTTTTGTGTTCGGTTGCCTTTTGGTGTTTTACGTGTGCTTCATCTGGCCGATTGACATTGCCGAGCTCCTCACTGGATTTTACGTTGGAAAACAGGTGAGCCCTCGCGTTGAAACTTTCTTAACCTGCGCGGTATCTGCGTGTTTGCGAGGCGCGCGAACACGGTCCTTCGAAACTTTTCGAACGACCAGCGAACTTTTTCCATTCGACATTCTTTAATCGGAGAATTAGGCGAACGGTGGATACGGGCTCACGGTAGGCTCTTACGAAAGGGTAGAACGTAGCGGTCACGAGAAAAGTGTACGCCTACGCGCGGGCAGGCCTATATTTGTTTTGATGGAGTGTTCATTGGCTACTTTGCATCCCACGGACAGTGGGAAACATCGCCAAGACGAGCGTTATAGGAATGTTATCCCCGATACGCGTACGGATCTCTTGTTTGTTCCCGAGTCGTTCGACGAGGCAGAGTTTACTGTCCAGTCCGTGCCGGCTAGAACCAAAGTCGGCGACGCTCAATTGTATTCTCGGCCTTTACGTATTCGCTGTTGATCTAGAATCTGCCAGCTCTTTGTGTCTCGATGCGGCCGCCGCGTAATCCAAACAAAACATCTTTTTTTCGTACCCGCGGGCCCTTCGGTCGTGTACAAATACTGAGAAACAATCGTGATGTGGTTTCTAAGCATTCTGGATATTCCAAGAGGGCCAAATTTATCTTGCCCTGTTGTTCCTTCGACTCTAAACGTATTTCTGCAAAGATACGTCGCGTGCACGGGTCCGTGCCTCAAGCAGGTCGTGATTTATGTCGGAACAGTTGGAAGATTATCGTACTTTCGTGATTGATCGATTTCGATCGTAAATGTATCGCGCACCTGATAATCGGTATCGCATCTTGCGTCACGTATAATTTCGCTTTTATCGTCTGTACCGAATGCGTACTACGGCAGGTTCGCGGAATCTTTTAACGGTCCCCTCTTCCGAGTAAGTGTCCAGTGAAAATAAATTTTTGTTCGGTCGGGGGACATTCGTTGCGATGATAGTGAGTCATGAAGCACAATGAAGTGCATTGTACAAGTAAAAGAATGCACGACATGATTAACGAACGAACGTGCTACGTAACGCTTAGATAATGGATTTTCATTGCGATCCTTCGCGTGTTCTCATCTCCGTATTAGATAATACGAGACGGTGCACGCGTTTACTATCGAAATCACATACATGTTTCCGTAGATAGTGCGATCATTCAAATTCCTTATCGAAGGTCTCAAAATAGGAGGCGTGGCAAGTCATAAACGGTAATGCCCCTACTCGCGAAATCTTATAGAAGGTGACCGACAAGAAAGTTATTTATAACACGTTAGAAATGCTGTGGTATTTGATAAAAAAAATTGGATACATAAAAAAACGTATATCATAAAATCCCCCTCCCCTTGATCTCAGAAATTCATCACCCACGAAGTTGCTTAATAAAGAGTCATCGCTGCCAACCCATTAGAAACAATAAAAACGAATGACTCTTTCATTAGTCCCAACATGGCGGCTGAGGGGAGCTATATTTTCAAATTTATCCGAATATTTTAACGCGCCGATAAACAGTTTCTGTCGTGTCTGGATTAAGTTTTTATACCGCGTCTGTGTAACATATTTCGCTGGTAACGGGTGTCGGTAATATTTCCGTCGAAGCAGCGTTTGATATACATACGAAGAGGATGGGATAGAGGGAGAGAGAGGACTAGGGACGTGGGGATGGTTATGTGGGAGAGGCGACGAGCTAGAGGGAGACGGAAAAAGAGTGCGTTGGACAGTGTAGAAGCTCAGCGTACACGAAGGGATGGGACGGCTAGCCTGGCAATTTAAAAAAGGAACGCGATGCCCTCGGTGTTGGCGGGTCGAATGGTTTTTGTACACTTTCTCGGGATCTCTGGGAGTGCGGCATGGCAACGTCGCGACCTACCATGCTTCCCTCGTTTGTCTTCCTGGCCGTTTCTCCTTTGCCAAAGACGCGACAAATATCAAAGGCCAGAAGACGCACCGCGATGACAAAGCTGCGCGTATACACACGTTCGTGACATCGAGACGGAAGGGAGAAGAGAAAGAGACGGGTAAAAAGCCAGAGATAAAGGGACCAGAGCATGCGCCCGAGAAAGAGGCGAGAGAAACCCGTTGATCGGTGTTCGGACAGGCGATTCGTGTTCCGTCAAACGTCTTTTATAAAGGAATAACGATCGGGAAAGAAGAATCGTCAATTCGGGGATAAATGTTTGCTTCGTTTTTTCACCGCTGGGTGGAGTCGTCTTCCATATCTGCGAAGTTTGCGTGTCGAAGCGTGGCTCGATGCTGGTTCGATGGCTGTAGATCGAATCGATGTAAGCTCGATAATCGGAATTGCTCGTCTAGCTGGTTACAGTTCGGCCCCTCGGTCTAACGGTCTCTCTCGCACGCGTTCGCTTCTTTTTACGTCGCCCCGAGTTCGGGAAAGTGCGGTTCGGGTGAAAATGAAATTCAGTCGGGCTTAATTAGTAGGGAAGTTCGGGGCGCATCGGGATTTTTCCCCACATGGGCTGGTCGTGGGCGCCGAGAACTTGCATACGGGTCCACGCATCCCGTGACCCGAAGGAACGTCTGCCCGCATCTGGAAACCCAGCGGCAGCTCCTCCAAAGATATTATATTGCTCTCTCGGCGGAGTTGAAACAATAGACACTTCAACTCCTCGAAGGACAGGCCAGTTTTGTACACGGTGTCCCAGAAAAAGGTAGCCAAGATCGCGGCAGGTTCGTAAACGAACAGTTTTCCAATTTCTTCTACTGCGTGCAAGAACATTAACACTTTGTCGGTCGGCCATGTTGTTTGGTAGTTTACAGAATTCTTATTCTGACTTTTCAATATATGAACCATTTATTTTGAAAGTGGCCTAAGTCCATTTGTCAATTTTTTTTTGTTGACTGCAGTAACGTGTATAACTTGAAGTTAGTAGTAAAAATTTGTATATCAAATTTTTTAAATATAAGTGGACTTAGGTCACTTTCAAAATGAACGGCTCATATTGAAAACGAAGAGTCGTACGAGGAAATAGCATCTCACGTTTTTAATTTATTTCTTTCTTAGGGGTCCCTTTTCTCGAGCTAGGTCATTTTTTTTAGGGCTACACCTTTCTTCCGGTTAAGTTGCCTCTTTTTAGCTTACATTCTTATACGAATTAACTCTCCATCGGACTAACTTACGTCCCAGGAAAGTCACTTATTTTTTTATTTAAATCCGTTCTACTTGCCTTCCTTGGCGTCTTCATTCCCCTGCACGAGCGGAAAACGTAAAAGCCAGCGCTAACTTGTCTAATGCTGCGTGCCCATTGCACCGTGTCCACACTGTCAGAAAACTCGCAGAGTGAAACAAACTGGAAGCGTTACGACTTCACCCCGGCCGTATCGAGCGATCTTTTCTTTCGCTTTCGTTACTCGGGAACGCAGGTAGACGCACCAGTGTGGAAATGGCATCCTCGTATTTGCGCGGAAGTTGGCCGGACACACTTTCAAAGCCCTGCTCCCTTCCAACCGCCCTCATGATTTCCAGATACAACGGGAACACGCGTGGTGAGAATGTCCGTCCGAAAAACAACGGTCACAGTCACACTGAATTTTTGTAGGAGTCTAACGGCCTCGAGTATACCTACGATAACTGTTGAGCATTATCGGTGCAACGATCCGAATTGCATCCGCAGAATTTATATCGAAAGAAGGCGCGGTCAGTCGGGATTAAAATTGCACGTATAATAGATTGACTTTTCGTGTCGCGACGAGTCCAATCGATCTCCACGGCTTTCGCGAAGATGAAGGTCGCAATTATTTATCAGTCGCTCGGTGCGATACGTTTTATCGGATTCACCAGAATCTTCCCTGGAATTTGATCTTTCGCGGCGTCGATAGCACTTTTATTGCTAGCTCGCCGGGGACCGTCGCGGTATGCTTTTCAGAAAGGCCTCCGTCTCCGATAAGCGAATCACACGGGCGTATGTTTTGCTCCGTCGGATCGATAGCCATCTGCTCGATGATAAGGACGGTATCTGGTATACGATCGAAAGCTGTTGGCATTGTTAATGTGCTGTTCAAAACAACGCCATGGGGGAGCGGAACTGGCGTTCCCCCTTTCTCACTCTTGTCTCCTGGTATCCTCTGTTTTACTTTAAATCCTTGAGATTATTTAGTATCAGTGTCTGGAGCGTACCAACTTTATCGAGGATGTTATCTGCTTTTGATAAACTAACCGCTGTTGTCGTTAGGAAATTAATGCAATTTTATCGAGATATTTGCGGTCAACTCACCGTCTGGTTTTAGTAGTGGGAGACTGGGGCAGATTGTAACAAAAAAAGTTTTCACAGTTTTTTCTCGAAGGAAATATTTTGCATGATTTACTACTTACATATGTGGTGAACTAATTGCGTGAAAGTACGCGACAAAATCTTGGACACTTAGAAATCTAGCTTCATTTTAAACAAATTTGAACTTTTGTTACAATGTGCCCCAGTCCGGGGTAAATTGTAACACATCTGTTTTATTGATTTAAATACAAATATGAACACAAATAAACATTTCTAAAAAATATAAATGAAAACATAGATCATTAGTAAACATTTGATATACACGAGTTAAACAATCATTGCTTATTCATCTGATTCTATCAAAATCTCCTTTTTCGCTTTCTTTACTTCCTCCTTTATACTTTTTTTCTACTTTTTGGATTCTCGATTGTTCTGCTGTTCATCTAGTGCATTTTTTTCTGGCGTGTCAGCAAATAGCTTGCTTTATCACCATATGGAACGGAGTAAGTATAGTAACATGTTACAATTTACCCCGAGGTCGAATTTTTGCGTTTTATCTCAGCAAACGAGAAATTAAATATCAAATCAGTAAAATGCATACACATTATTATAAACCAATGTGTGCTGATTCGTTTGAGACAAAGAAGCAAACATTCAAACGGTTTCTAATGACGGTTAATTGAAATAAAAGTGCCAAGACAACATTTACTTACGTGCTCTAAATACTAAAATTCTGGGCTATAACCACAAAATGAATACATAACGCTCGTTTGTGTCACTAAAGCCGACGGTGCTAATATCGTCTCAAGCAGATCTCCCATGCTGTGGGTTACCAGATTTGTCGTTCAAAAGATTTTACTTATGTTGCAATTTACCCCGTGTTACAACCTGCCCCGGTCTCCCCTATCTCTGATGTTTGTACTTATCTTGGGAAATTATCGGTTGCTCTGGTATACAAAAACGGCGGGTTTTTTACTTTCAATATATTCATCATTCTGCAATTTTGTTACTGAGGAAGCTAGAAATGCTTTCCCGTTTTAAACTACTTAAGTTTCTACGAAGGTAGTTCTAGACACCTTGTACGGAGGAGAGGGTTAAAACCCCAGAATTCTGAAAGGCATTGTAGCCGAGGCAGATTTTTGCCCGTGTCTAAAGAGCCGTGAGAGTCGATGGCGGTGCTCGAGCACTTTTCCACCTACCATCTGTCGTTTGGGCTTCCAGCCGGAGTAACCTGATCTTCGTAGAAACCAGGGTTCGAAAACCTCCTACGTACGCCATGATGCCCTGCACTTCGCATCCCCTTACACGTTGAATCTCGTAAAAAAGTCGCACTGCTCGCGTGTCATACAGAAATTCACCGACAGGCAAATATAATTTCCAAAATAAAATCTTCGATAATACATAATACCGTGGCACCATTTCTATTCCCCTGATAGAAGCAAGTTGCAAGTTTTACGTTATTCATCTAAGTTCGCTGTCCACTTGGGAGCGTTGGGAGAAGCGCGACGTTCCAAGCGTTTCAGGGCACGCGAGATGATGGAAAAAGGAGGACCGTCAGAGTTGCCGCGTCATGTGGTCGAGAATTTACTGTACAGGTTGCGAATAAAAAGGGAACGGTGTGATTTAGCATCAGCAGGCCCGGCGCAGAAACGCTTGGTTCGTTGAACGTCTGTTTTTAAAGCTCGTCGCGACCGCCGTTAAGCGTCCCAAACTAAAAGTTATGCTTTTCACGTGCCGCCCCGGCTAAATATCGAATTTACGCCCCTCGAGCGGCTTGGTAAACTCTCCGCTGCGGGCGAATATTAAGAGCCGAGGTACCAGAATAAAGTTTATAGGGCTGGGCCAATTGAGCCGCGCTTCAAACCGCTAAATGAACGCTTCTGTATCTTTAAACAACCTTACGACTTTCCTATCGCTGAATGAATTCTCTTGTTGCAGCCAAAATGGATATGGAATCCCTGTACGACTACGGGGAGGAGGAGCAGGACTTCTACGAGGAGAGTCCTGGCATAAGGAAGGGCTACCCCATCGATCACAGATCTATCAAGGTCAGTGGTGCACTTGAACGATCTCTTGCATGCGTCGGAGCGAGGGCAACGCAGGAAGGAAGGCCTCGGCTACTTGCCGTTTAAATTTAACCCCAGAACGAGAGATACCCCACAGGTGGACACGTAATTACACCGTGGGGCGGGAAGGGGTCTAATTTTAAAGCGGGCCACGCGCGCGCAATTTCGAAATAGAAGTTTTCCCAGCGAAAAAGTCCCTCTGCGCCTCTCTATCCCTACGCCACTATATTTTAGGTGCCCTCTTTGACGGCACCGCCTTTCTGCTTGCCAACGTTCGTCGCTTTGTAATTTTCCGCGTGCTGGCGCCCGTGCTCGCCCGATTCTCTTGATCGAATTCCAAACGGGCACCCACGTTGCGGAAGATGGATTTTTTTTTAAGCGTAAACTAAAAATCGATATAGGGCAAGCATCCCTTATCGCGTAACACAAAAGGGGGGAGAGTAGAGACGAGTTACGACGAAAGGGGGAACGCAACGTCGTTTTTGGAAATTGTTAATTAAAGCTGACGAGTAGCGAAGAGCGCCAGCGAGCGTTTCGTTGGCCAGCGAAGCTCGTCGAAATAGGCCAATCCGACTCTATTTTCGCGGGCGATAGTTGACGTTGGCAGAGCTCGCGATTGTACGAGTGCCAGTAACAATTCGTTCTCCTCGCTGCTCTCCGCCTTCGTTTCATGAATGAACGTGGATCCAGCCGCCTCGTCCACTGCCCTCCTCTCGCCTCCCTCTGACCTCTCGTGTTCCCGGTCTAACGCTTCTAACTCTTCTTCTCCCTCCTCTCTCTTTCAATCTCCTCTCCATGTTTCACTCTCTGCCCGCGCCTTGCTGTTCCCTTTCTGACTCACGGGATCAGTCTTCCTGGCCTTAACTCCTTTATTCTCTACCTTCAGGTTTCTTCTTCGGAACAGAGGTAGGATAAACGGCGTGGGAGCAGCGATAGATAAGGAATAATGTTAAGTAGGTATTCCGTGACGTCGATCGTATACTTTAACCAAGGTGCATCGTTCCAACAGGAGTGTGGTTTAAAGTGCTTTGTATTAGGATAGGCTTGGGTGCTCGGCTGGCAGGTGTTTGTCCCAGAGACGGGGACGGGGACCCGGTATCTGTTACCTAGATGTGATAGTCTAGAATCGTCGCTACCGATAGTTTCGTCTGGAAAGTTGTAGTAGCTTTCTACTAGGGTTCAAACTCGCCACTCGTTGCTCCATTGACTGCGGAGCGATCTTGGACGCGATGAAGAGGGCAGAAACGGGGGCGATATCCCGCAAAAGCGAGAGGAATATAGAAGAAACGGAAAGCCGAGAGAGGCGAGAGTCGGCCGGGAGGGGGGCGCAGGGACGCCGGAGCGGGAAGAAACGCGTGCATGCCGTGAACCGCTCGGGGGAGGAGAAAGGAGAGAAATATCTAAGTCGCCAGAAATAGCATCCCTTCTCGTGGCCTGTCGGCCAGACCTTCTGCATGCGCGACCCGTTCTAGTCGTATGCATGCACCGTTGCCTCACCTCTACGTCACAAACTCTGCAGTCTCTTCGACCTGCCTCTCTCGCCCCCTTGCGTATTTTCATTAACGCGCCGGGGGTTGACGGCAAATTACGTCGTTATATAATCCAGCTGCCATCGCGGTGGCGAGTCACGTGCGCCGTCACCTCCTATAACAACGATAATATCGATCTTCATGGGGAAATTTTTAAAAAGAAAGAGGGTTGAAAGTCGCGTGATGAAAAAGTGGCAAATTGTGGAATTTGTGGCGCCACTTTTGGAATGTCCTGTATGGAGGATTGAAGTAGCGGAGGTGAATTGGAACCTGACCGAGGATAGAAGCCTGTCCAGAGCAATTAGGGACTTGAAATCGTTGCGTTCACCCGGCATCGATTCAGGATTAAACGATTTGGGCGTGGTGCATCCGTTTCCTTTCCTACCTTCCCGCCGCATACTGATTACACCTGTTTTCCCTCGAGGATAGTCCTCGGTCTAATCGAATTAACGACCAACTTTTCACACCGTTAGTGTGTCTCCACTCTTGCTGCTTCATTTCCAATCATTATCCCAATTAATTATCTATCTTCCTTGGAACTCGTTAAGCCTTGAACGCACAATTCTCCAGTCCACTTGCGAATGTCCACTCGATCTCTTACGCGTTACCGATAATTAGGCCCGTTTTCTTGCGAGCCATCTGCCGGTGAATATTAAATAAGAGGAAAGCAGACCAGCTGTTGCGTTAGCCGGGCACCGGAACTGGCCACTTGGTTGTTCCTCCAGCGGAAGTCCTCCGAAGATATTCGTCTCGGAAAGTGATATATCCCTTGTTCGCGCCTCGACCCACCCTTCCCCTCGATCCGATCTATCCAGGATCACGGATCGTTGGCTGCTCGACTTGAACGATACCGGACCCATGTGTCTCACGGAGTGGTGCGCGGATTTACAAAGTTCTAAATATACGCTGTAACCTTTGCGTTTAACTAGGAGGGGGCAGTCGATACGGGGTATTTATATCGGGAACAAGATGATCTAGTGGAAAAGTTTTTAATCGCGCGTGTCCCCTGTCATTCATCGGGGATAAATAGGATCTACGTATAAATAGACCAGCGAACCGATGAATGGCGGACACGGGGTTACGTATTCATAGCCGTTACTCCATTGACGATTTCGTCGCGTTCGCTGGGCAACGGGCTGCTCGAGATTCATATTGAATTCATTTCGTAGTAACATGAAGAATAGTCGCCTGTACCTACTTAAAGAAGTTTCTGTGACCATATTTCTTAATTTATTATTAACCCTCAAGCAGTTGGATAAAATAGCAAAGAAAACTTTCCTACTTTTCTTAGCAGCTAAACTGTATGAATTAATGGGGAACATGTTGGGATCGATAAACGCAACGTTTAATCAGCTAATTAAGCTCGAGAGGAAAAATTGCAGCGCGCGATGCTTCCACGAGAGGTTTATCTTATCAATAATACGCTCGGTGGTAAGACGCGCGCTTGTGTCAGGCGACATTAGGTCTAAGAAAACAACGATATTACGTTCATTCATGGTATTCGTCGGTATAATCCGCGGTCTTTCGTACTCGATGCACTTCTACACCCCCGCCGCTACGATAACCGTTCCGATCGATTCGCTTCGCCGTTGCAGCTTTGAAACAGTCCAACGAACCGCCCCACAAAATCCTCCACAAATTCTCTAATCTATTTTCCCCTTTCGGCATACCTCGCCTATCTCGTCCCATCAATAATCAACTTCTCCTGAATCCACGATCGCGCTTTTAAATTCGTCAGCGGGTCGGCGCGATTAAAGATGAAACGCGAAACGTCGGGCTCATTAATGCTGCGCTTCACCCGCGTTACTACTTGTCGATATCGCCGAACTCCGTGAAATATTTCACGCGTACATTCGGCGGCGGCCCGAAATCTGTATCGATGTAAAGGGGTCGAACGGAATAGGACCAGGATCGATTAAGATGGAAAGGTTAGCTAGAAACGCCGTACGATTCGATCTGGAAAAAAGATTCTCGGTGGTTCGCGCTGCCCACGGTAGCTGTTACTGCGTGGCTCGAATAGATTTACATGTCTGAAAGGACCATTACCGGGAACGCGGTTGAAAATCTATTTCTGCACGGTCGACACTTCGAAACAATCCTGCTTGCTATTGCTCGTTGAACTCGCCGAGGATTCCCACACGACTACTCCCCCTTGTTTCTCGCGACTCGACGGAAATACCCGCGATATTCTTGCGATTCATCGTTCGTCCTCGAGGGATTCAATGGGGCTAGCACTGTGCCAATCCACGGCGATCCATGGGTGACGGAGGATTTCTTTGGAAAGCTTGGAGGACCTTTGCTCGCGCTACAACTCGAAAGCCACTCGGAGCATTACATACCACGACAGCATTAGCGAGGAGGATCGTGGAAGTCGGCAGTTGGCTGGGGACGTTTCTGGACTCTGGGATGCGAATTTAAAGCGCTTGGTAGGGCGAGTTTCAAAGCGGAGGATATGGAAACTAACGTTCTCTTGACTACTCCCACGCGAGTTGAAGCTCGATCGCTTACAGTACACAGCTTTTCGTTTGCGAGTATCGTAAGATGACACCTTGCGTGGAGGCTTTCTATGTAACAATGGTGGAGCGAGGAAAGAAGAGCAAAGAAGTGACGAACGAGACCAGATGGTAAAAATAGCGACTGGATTGTAGGGGGAGAGGAGAAACCGCGTGTGCTAATAGCTTCTTTTCGTTTCTTCCTTTCAAGGGCGTTTTCGACGATCTTCTGTTCTCATTTTCTCCTTTTGAATCTCGCCACTGCGTTCTGTCAGCCAGCCAGTAGCTCTGCCCTCTCTTCTCTTTTCACGATTCTCTCTGTCCCCCTACCACTGCCGGGCCTCTGTTACTCATTCATTCAGAGAACCGAGTCCGAGCTCCGTTCAGAATGGAGCATAATGCCGAGTTCTTATACGAACCGGGTCGTCGCGCTGTCCGATGGAACGGACTTTATGCATAAAGACGGAGGCTTAACGCCTCGCACGGGGCTCCTCGTGGAATTCCCCTCCGGGTCGACTTTTATCGTCCTTCTTCGATTCGAACTTAAGAAATCTAGGAACAAGCTCCTTTGGAATTAATTTCCAATAATTTCGTTTATAGATCGTCCTCCGCGATTATTCCTCTTGGAAAGCACGTTCGTCGCGAGTAACCTTCGCGTCGGAGCAGATTCATTAAATACAACGGTCAGTTGATTTCGCTCTATCGATTACGTTCGACGATACACGTAGGGCTGGGACTATTCGAATACTATTCGAATACTGATATATTCGAATACTATTCGGATTCCGATGTATTCGAATACTGATGTATTCGAATAGTATGGTGTCAAGTGTAAAGAACTTGATTTATAATTCACACCATACTATTCGAATATTTAAGTATTCGAATATTTAAGTATTCGAATAGTATGGTGTATTCGAATATTTAAGTATTCGAATAGTATGGTGTATTCGAATATTTAAGTATTCGAATAGTATGGTGTATTCGAATATTTAAGTATTCGAATAGTATGGTGTATTCGAATATTTAAGTATTCGAATAGTATGGGGTATTCGAATATTTAAGTATTAGAATAGTATGGTGTATTCGAATATTTAAGTATTAGAATAGTATGGTGTATTCGAATATTTAAGTATTCGAATAGTATGGTGTGAATTATAAATCAAGTTCTTTAGGTTCATTTATCAGGGTGAAATTTTGTACGCTAATTTTGACCCACTTCACACCATACTATTCGAATACATCAGTATTCGAATACTGATGTATTTGAATAGTATGGTGTGAAGTCAACATAGTACCTATTCGAATACGTGGATATTCGAATTATGATCGCCAAATAATTGAGCAACTGAAGTATTCGAATACGTGGATATTCGAATTATGATCGCCAAATAATTGAGCAACTGAAGTATTCGAATATTCGAATATACCGAAAAGTTCGACAAGTAGCCCCAGCTCTAACACGGCATTGGTTCAGCAGGATAAAGGAGCCTGGGTTATTTCTAGCTGTTCTTGCGGGGCGAGCGCGGTTTCCGTGGAATCGTGGCGAGTTGCGTCACACGCAATTCGCGCGACGATTAATTTATCTAGCGCGGTGCACAGTCATCGACTGCGAGTGAGTGAACGCGGCGCTCGCGTGGCGTGGGTGGGACTGCGGATCTGGTCTATTAGTAACTCTGCATTCCTAATGAGCTCGAGGGCGCATCTTCGATACCGCGGGATACCGATTTGCGCGGCACACGGAGTACATGCGCGCCTGTGGGGACAAGGGGCCACCGAACGTTCGATCACGTAGCGAAATGCCGCGGAACGAATTGCGTCGCGGCAGCGTATCGTTCGAATGCCGATGATGAAAGAGGAAGAGATAGGTAAACAGATAGATGGACGCGGAGAAAGACGGCAGCGAGGAGCGCGTGACAAGAATTACGATCCCGGTCTTATCTGCATACACGTGTTGCATGCGTATACCGACAGTGTAGGTACGTAGGGGAAAATAATTATCGTGGAAGACACAGTGGGGCCGTTGTTCGAGTCACGATTTAATCGTGCAACCCTGCGCAGTCTCTCTCGTTCTCTTTTCGCTCATTGCCCCTTAGATCTGTAATTCATCTGTATCTTCTGCATCCTTCTGAATTCTCGGATTTGAAATTCTTGATCGATCTGTTGCGTGAAATCTGTGCTCCTGCGGTGCTCAGAGCCCCAGTGACACCGCGAACTTCAGCATGTACGCCAATCTGCGGGCCACGACCGCCTGCTGCCGGAGGAAGGGTGACTGATGCGCTATAGACAGCGGTATGGGGCAGGAGGGGAGGGTGCAATGAATTAGAGGGGAATGACGGGATGGACGAGACGGGCGAGGGGCGGAAGGGGCAAGGGAGTAGCGTAAAAGGACAGCGCTGAAGAAGCGAGGGTGTTGAAGGGGTGGGGAGGGGAAGAGCGTAGGTACGACGAGGTTGGAACGTTGCATCGCGTCGCTGCGCTGTCGTTGCATTGCGTACCGTTGCGTCACTCTCTTGTGCAGCGTTTCATTCAACTTGGAGTAGTCCCTCGCAGCGAAGGTCAAGCGGTCGTGGCTGTCGCTGCGCCGACTCGATGTATCCTTCCACGATCCTCCCCTCTCTTCTCCTTGCCCATACGTCTCGCTCCCTTCATTTCACCGCCACTATTTGGAGCATGGAACGATCGTTCCCTTATGACTATGTCCACCAAGTACTCCTGTCTTCAAGTTTGATTCCGTTTTGAATCGCGTTTCTTCAGCCTCTCCGTCCTACATAACTCCCCTCTTCTCCATTCTCGATCCCCTCGGTCATCCGTCTCGGCTTTTCTCCGTCTCCTTCCACCCCCGGACAGCCTGTCCTCCGTTTCTCTCGCCTCCCCGTTCTTATTCAGCGATTCCATCTCCCCCCGCTACCCCAGTCCGTCCAGCTCTCCTTTATTCCTCCGCGTTCCCCTTTGTCGCCATCGTGCGGCCGTTCTCCTTGTCCCTCGCGCTGCTCTTTTTCCGCTCCTCTCCCCTTCCGGCACGTCGCTTCGGCAGGTTCACCGTCCATTCATGCCTCCGCCGAGACATCGTCTCCTCTTTGATCTAGCCTCGCGCGATCCCCACCTCCCCCTTTCTCCCCAACCTCCGCGATCTTCGTCGCTCTCCCTCTTCAGCCTCCCTCCTCCGCCCGGCGGAGCGGTCGGATCCAGAGTCGAGCCACTCGATCGTCCGAGTAACTCGGGGGAATTCGATACGTCGGATCGTTGCTTCGTTGCCTCGTTGCACGAGGCATCGTTGTAAATGATTCGCTGGCTTTTGAATGCTCGAAACGACGCGCTGCTATAGTCAGGGGAGAATGAGTTGGACGTTTGAGGCCGCTACTCCCCTCTCAAACGATCTATATAACCGATCTTCAATATGGCTGCTACCACCTACTCTGTATACTATGTTCCTTAAAACAGAGAGATACTTGGGTGCGGGGAGAGGGTAGATCAGGAGGAGAGGCTTGACCAGAGAGGATTCACGGAAAATCCGTGGAAAGCGCATGGAAAGAGAATAACGGAGCGTATTAAAGGAGATATGGTGGTGGGCTTTTTCTTTCAGCGCGAGGCTAGAGGCGTGGGCAGCTATCTCGGAGGAGGCAGCATTAGCGACGGCGGAGGCATGTTGACGGTTATGGTGAAGTTGATGAAACAGGAGCTGGCCTCTGACGCCGAGGAAGAGGGCCTGGTGCCTGCCCTCTCCGGCAGGTTCACCTCGATGCGGAAGGTGCCCTCTCTCTCCGACCTGTCCGACCCCGAGAGCTCCCTAGGTGAGTTTTTTGCCAACGTTTCTCCTCTCGCGAGACTGCTGACGGGCCTGTGGCCGGCTGGAAATCACCCACGGTCCACCTTTGTAAATTTCCAAAGTGTCTCTACCGCCAACCCTTCGTGATCTTTCGCGTCGAATTTCAGTGTATAGTACCTACGGGTGAATATCTAACGGTCTAAAGGGTGGCTCCAACTAAGATTCAATCCACCACAGATTAAACTCCCACCCGTTCCCCATTTAAAAAAATTCTTCCTCCGCCTCGAGTACCTCCCCCCGAAAACACGAAGGACGCTCCCACGAGTGTGTGATTTCCAGCGGTGTGTGTTGGTCAGCTCGAGAGCCTCACCCTTCCAGCCGCTTCTTTTTCTCGTCGAAACGCTCGGAACGCTGGGTTTCGAAGCGGCCGATCAACCGATTGCGGCGTTGAATAGGCAACGATCGTGACGTGACGCTCGCGTATATGTGGAGCGTCGGCGTGAGAAACTTGCACGCTCGACCCGCGTGTTTACTCAGCTCGAGCCCAGCAATCGCCGAGGCAAATGTTTCAATTAGCCGTGTACGCTGCCATTGTAGTTTTAACGCGCTACGAGATACCTATTACGCGTTTCGAGGGCCGCGCAGTGCGCAGGCGCGGCGTTTTAATTCACCGCGCGCGTTTCGCTACCGGTTCGGATCGACCACCTCCAATTCCCCGCTTATACACTCCTTCCTCTTACTCTGCTAACCTGCTTCTCCTGTATCTTATACAAACCTGCTAGTAATAAGTCTTCTTCTCGAAACATCTACTCAGAAGGGAAAATACCCAACTAGGAATTTAAAACAATTATGAAACTTTGGGGATATGTAGAGGATATATATCTTTCTTTGCTCCCTAAATTCACTCTGGCTATTTTCCAATTTTGTGTTATAACTCGCGAACTGTAAGAACTGTAAGTTGCCAAATGATAGTTCTAATTAAGAAAAGTAACTTTGGTCTGACAACATTTATTCTATCTCTTGCAGAGGAGCAAAAAATTACGTAATAAACACTTGTACATCCTCTACACATCCCCAAAGTTTTATAATTTTTTAATTTCTAAATTTGTTATTTTAAATTTTAAATTTTTTGGGTTGGGAATCTTGCCTTATCAGTTCCCTAATATCTGCAAAAGCACGCGAGGGAACTTGACTCGAGATAGTTCCGCAGTTGGAGTGATCGCAGAATCGCAGGAAAGCTGAAATATTGTTTGTTATCGATTAGGATAGTAGGCAGGGTAGGAGTTGTGATTGGAAGGAATTGCGAAATCAGCATTTCGCGGGCTCCCTGTAACGCGATCGATGCGGCGCGGGCGCGCGGCGTCCTGTTAGCCGTCGGGATTGTGACACTAAAAGGTGCACTTACACCGAGCGTCGCTTGCATAATACGAGCGGTAGCTGCATAAGCACTTACTCGTGTATAACTTGTCCGATTAGATCGCGCGACGTTGCGTGTCGCGCTCTGTTTTAACATTTAAAACGGCAGCGAGGTGAAAAAAGTCGATGGGCCTCGCCTGCGACTTCATTTTTTTCCTCGCGGGGGAGAGGGGATGGAAGGTGTCTGGAAAGGGAGCTACTGGTAGACACTCGAGTGTCTTTAATCGTATGGGAATCTGTTGAAAGAATCATGAATGACGGAGCTGCATAGCATCATCCGAAGTTTTAGGGGTCGTCCTTAAATTACGTAAGGCTTTTTTGGGGAGGGAGGGGGTCGCGAATTTCTTATGTTTTCTTACAAGGGGGACGGGGGAGTAAGGTAGCGTCTTACGTAATATTTTTTAATCTAATTTTCAATCAATACAAATTCTATCATTAATGTTCTAGAAAAGCTTTTTAGTTTAAATTTCCCGAAACAGAGTTAAATGAATTAGATAAACCTTTAAAAGAATTTTAATAATTGAAAAATTTCAATGTAAAAAGTATTACGTAAGAAGGGGGTTGCAATATCAAATCTTACGAATTCTTATACTGGGGGAGGGAGGGGGTAAAAAATGGTCAAAATTACCCTTACGTAATTTAAGGATGGCCCCTTATGCTAGTTTCATGCTATTAGCATTAAATCGATGGGGAAAGGTGCAAGGTTCTCCGAAAACCATCGATTGCAAACTGTCGATTTGCGCGCAGTTCGATGCTCGATAGACGAGATTTAGACATTGAACGGATAGAAGATCCATCCGCTATCGAATCTGAAGACCACCGATGGCGGACCTACGCGAAGTGCAACGTCCACGTGCTATCCGATTTCACGAGTTAACGCTCGCGATGCTGCAACGTCGAAACGCGAAACGGCATTGCGTTTAATTGGACCTGACGCGCCTCGTCCTCCGTGTAGTCTTGCCTCTGAACATAACGCCTTCATAACGTTGCCAATTAATTGCTGGCCGGGCTACGTGAGGATCTTTAACCCACGAAATCCGCGTGTCGGAAAGAAATCTGTAGGGATTCTGTTGCGAGCTGGGAATCTATTGAAACTTCACCTTTCCAGTACTCTTAGGTATAACAGAGCTAGTATTGTCTCGATTGAACGTATATGGGAAGGAACTCGTGTCCTTGACAGTGAACGCTTCGACGTAGCGCAATTGCGTCAATGCAGTCGGCACAATGGCTGTTGGTATGCACCGCCGCGGGCATTCTTCTTCCTTTAAAGGGTTCAACGAAAATATCCACAGATCGAATAGTGGGGAGGTCTGAAATTAGCGATCCACCTGTTTCTCGGAAAGCTCGAGCAATTCCAACGGGCTAGTTTCAACGCAGAGCCTCCGCAATCCATCGTCTCTTTTTTTACGAGCGCAGAAGTTTCGCAACCGAGTTGCAACCCAATTGCAGCCAGAAGCTAGAGAAATCTGAGAGGGAACGATCACTGTCTCGTCTGATTGTACTAGAATGACTTGCTGCTCGAGCGATTTCAGTGCCGATTAACGAGCTATAGGGGTGGCAAGATTCCGAAATTGATTCCGTGGTGGAAATCACGAAAAACCGTGCCGCGATAATCGGCTGGCATGTCGAGCACGGAGCAGGAGTAATTCTTGTTACTCGCGGCTCGGCGAGCACGATCAAAATGTAGCGAGAATTTACGAATTGGATAATCAGCAGCATCCTCATTAAGGCCCCCCCACTGAACGCCCCCGCCTTCCATTCTCCTCTACTGGCGTGTGTACGCGAGCGCATACGCACGTAGCATCCTCGTGTCGCGTCCACCCACTTATCAATCCACTCTTACACGTTCGCCACTGCACGACAATTTTTCACTGATTCCGCACTTTTCCAACGCGCCACGCGTGAATCATACTTGGAAACCTTTCAGCCTCTCTCTCTCTCTCTCTCTCTCTCTCTCTCTCTCTTTCTCTGCCGTGTTTTCCCCGTTTCCACGCGGCTCAGTTCGATTTGTGCGAGATGGAAAGGCGCTGCTCCACCTGATCGTGGAAAATAAAATGATTTCGATCGAGGAAAATTGCGGCTGACTTGTCACTGGAAATTTTTCATTCGACCATGTCACTGATAAAGATATATATGTCACAGATAATCGTGTCTCTAATAGCATTGAGGTAGGAAACGGGTGGATACACTCGATCTCCGTTAACTCCGTTAACAGCCGCTATTTAGTAGTTCGCACGAGTGATTAACGCGTTTGTTCATCGACTTAACGTGGACCTGTTAGTTTCGTAGGAGAAGCACAGTAGGTGGGCTCTAATTTTTGCTGTACATCGACGAAAATCATTGGGACAGAAACCGACTCGCTTCCCTTTTCCACATCCCACTGCATCGGTGAAGTATGTAGGGTAAATCCGGGAGACGCGATCGGGGCGGAGAGTTTTGGTCGAGTCGCTATATTTCAGACTCTCTACGTAAAAATGCGTTAAAGTGCAGACCAATTATTTCTCTAGAAGCTCAACAGTTGACTGAATAGCGTAATTTCGCTTCTTTCTGTGTTTTTCTGAATTTATAGTAGAATTGAGGTTACATTTAACCTCTTTCGTCAAACAGCGGTGTACAGAATCGTATTTGAAATATACTTCTAAGTTTATTTTCGTTTAATGTTTGGGATAATAAGATAGTAGAGATATTATAGTAGAGATACAGCTAATGTATTTGGCCATATTAACTCTTCCTCTCAAACCTAACGAGAAGACCATCTCTCGCTGCAGAAAGTAGAGATGGTCAGGGTTATGATTTTTTTATTATTTTTCTTTATATTTTTTATTTTTTATAATTATTTTATTACTATTTTTGTTTATTTATTCACTTTTGTATTCATTTGCCTTGCTAATCGCTAGTAGGTAGTTCACTTTTTCTCAGGGATCGAAAAAGTTCTCGATCCCACGTTTTTAAAAAAATTCTGTTAGAACCTATGTTTCGTTTAAGAAAATATCTGTTCCTGTGGAATTTTTATTGAAAAAAATGTTACCTTTAGGAACTTCTTTAGAAACAACTTACATTAGAACATTTATTAAAAAAGTTTTCACAAGATAAAGAAAAGTACTAAACTATTAGGTACTAGTTTTATTTAACAATATAATATCATATTCTTCATATGTTTATTTAATAAAAGGTATGAAAATCATGACATAAGTAATGCTTTCATAAGAAGTATTGAACAGAAAAGAGAACTTGTCAAGAATAATACCTAAATAACATTTTTTTATAACTTAGATGAACCGAAATACAGTGGCGGACAAAAGAAAGTTTACAACTTATAATATTTATAATATTTATATTTCAATAATAGAATATATGAATATAAATTTATATTATTTAATATTGTTATGGTACTATCAATTGAATAGTATGCAGTAAGTATTTGTTACAACGATTGAGAACATTTTTAATATTGGTGAGCAAAATATCTGTTCCCGTTATAGAATTTTTTTTATTTTTATATTTTATAAGTTCCATTCCAACTGAAACCTTTATTTTCAAGAACTGTTATTTTATCGGTTCTCCTCGGAACTTATACTGTGAGAACATTTTAAAAAAAAAGTCCGCGGTCCATGTGTTAAATGGAACCTATAGAAAAGTTCCAGAATTATTTCCATCCCTACTTTTTCTTTTTCTTTTCTTTAACCAAATTAAATATCAATGAATCTCTAGTTGTATTCACTCATAAATAATTTTGCTTTATCCTTCATTAATTTTCCATGAATAATTATGTGAGTGGTCTCTGCCAATGACAAAAACCATTTCTCCCGGCACTTCGGGAGAAGTGGTCAGATGTCATGACTTCATTTTTCAACCCGATTTACAGTAAATATTCGAATCAGCATAAAATTCTGAACATATAGGTTTGTTCTGATAAAATGAGAAATTTCTATATTAGTTTTAAATCGCCATTTTATATTACGTCGACCGCGTCTCCCGGATTTACCCTATACCGTCGTTCGAGGCACCGTGAGCGCTCCGGTATCGTTGGACCTTCGATTCGATCGATGGCATTTGATCTAACGCTGCAAACTCGTCCCGTTGCTGGCTCTCCGAAGGGGACAAGCACAGCTTCCATCGGTTTAAATAAAAGATGGACTCCGCGCGCCCGTGCCGGGGGGCTCTTTATTCGAGCGGAGCGCTCGCAGCTCGCTGGAACAGACGCGACGTTTACATTTTCCTGCCGATCGCAGGAGGCCATTGAATAATGCAGGTTTCCTCGGCGTTTGCCGTAACAACCGTGTCCAGCGGCATTGTTTTACCGGATCCCCTTCTTCTCCACCTCCTGTCACGATAGGACGCTGATGACAGTTGGTGGCCGGAATGTTTTATGCAAATAGCCATTGTCCGCGGCGACATTGACGCCGCAGCCGCGAACTTTCTGCGCTCTTTCGCGCGCTCCTCGCGCGGCGCTACCCTGCCACGGCCTAGAGCAATCGCGAAAAACCGACACGCGAGGTTCTAATGAGTAAATTGACCCCCACCGTGCCACGCGTCGCCTCTCAGGAGACGGAGTTGCAATCGTGACCAGACGCTGGCTGCTTTCGAGCTAATTGATCGCCTCTGCTTCTCCTGGGCTAGGTCCGAGCCAATTGCCGCGGGCAATCGAGGCAATCTCGCTTCAGGGGGTTGCACGGTGCAGGAACGCCAAAAGATTGGTCGAGGATGAAGACACTGTTGGGATATTTACGCGAGTAGAAAAAGAGAGTCGGTTTGTCCCCAAAATCGCGGCCGTTTCTCTTGAAAAGGGTGCACCATAAAACCCATCACGTGGGTAAAAGGCACATCTTGTCCCAAGTTTGCCTGTGTCACCTTGAAACGGCCATGTGGCTAGCAGAGCTCGGCCAGGGATAAGAAGACTCGTCGAAGGCGACCCAACTATTCCCCTGGCCAGGAACCAATGCACCGAGCGATTTGCATCGATCGGTCGCACTCGGGCTCGCGGACATTGCGCGAAAGACGACCGTGTCGTAAAACGACGGAAGGGAAAAAGACTGGGCCCAGGCCCCTGTCCTTTGGTACCGTAACACATGGCCTCGGCATGGAGAGAAAAGTGGCAGGCTCTTGGAGAGGCGCAGGCCCTTCGTTACACAGGGCACGTAAGGCGTCGAGCCATGCTCATCCGGTGCTTGCTACCTGGCTGACGAATAAATTGGACGTGCGCCTATATATACACGCATAAACACGTATCCGTCACTATAGGAATTGCTTCTCGGAATGACAAATTGACTCCCTCGATCGACAGCCGTTTCCACCACGAATCTCGCTAAAGACACACTGCGTTAAAATTTCAGAAATCCATCGAGGCTTCCCTGGGATTGAGTGCCTCTGCCAGTGGCACCTTATCTAAATTAACCGTGGATGTTGAATAGATTGATATTCATGGGCACACATGGAAATCATACCGGCGCTGTTACTCGCTACCTGTGTCAGATCTCTTATTCATGTATTCCCAGATGGAGCAGTCCCAAAAATTTGCACAAAAGTGGGCAGCTTCTAATCAACAGTCCTAGCGGACGGGATAACTGTTCGTCTTTCCTTGAGGAAGATTATCGCCCCGTGTCTTAGATCTAATCACTGGGGCACCGTTTTATCTTTCCGCTGGGATCGGGGAGAGTCGTCGCGCCGAAGAAGGACGAGGCAGAGAGGTTGTTAATAGTCCAGGGGTATCGCGGTCGATTGAAATTTCGCGATAGATCGAGGCGCAAGTCGAGGAGCGCGTGTCCCTGCCACGGGGAGAGGAATACCGTCGAGCTGCTGGGGAAATATGCGTCTGCTTGGCGAGTGATTGATAAGATTCGTCTGGTAGCCACTCGACGGCAGTCTAGTCACGTAGACCAGGCCTCTAGCATTATTTTAAAGTGACAGAGGGAAGGCAAGGGGGGTGGGAAGGACGGGGAGGAAGAAAGAAGAGAGAAAAGATACGGGCGATTAGAGGTGATGTTAAATGTCATCGACGACCACGACGACTTTCGATCAGGTCCTTTACATTTTCCTCCTCCCTGCTCCTCCTTCGCTCGCGTCTACGATCGATTCTACGTGTCAAGGAAGGATAACGCGAATCACAATGCTCGATCGGTGGACACTACCGCGAGAGTTTATCCGCTCGCTCGTGGGCTTCGCTCCAACTCGCCGAATTCGCCTTTTTCCTCCTCCGCCGGAAGCATAGGGAGCAACACGATAAGGACCCAGCCGCGACTCGCTTCTCGTGTTTCCCTCGGATCGCCCGTTGTCTGCGCGAGTGTATCTCGCATTCTCGGAAAACGATCTTCGGCTGGCAGTTATTTTTGTAAATAATTCTGCATTCTCGGGATCGATATCGGTGTTGTTGATATGGAAGAGAGGAGATCGGGAAATGAACACGGAGGTCGGAGTGCGGTCCAAAATTGAACAAAAGAGCGGGCAAAGCTGGAACAGTTGAGCTTCTAACGGTTTAAGACTGAAAGAGGAGAATTCTGAATTAAAAATTCGTCGGGTGGATGGGGTTAAAATAGGGGAACTAGAGATGAACGCGCGAAAGTGAATCGCACTCGTCGAGGCGAGATCAAAGGCTTCCCGTGGCCATGGCTAAAAATCAGAGATCACCGAGGGTCGTTTGACGCGGGAAGGGAAAGGGAAAAGCGACGAAAAAAATGCGGTCGAAGCCTGACGAGTGCATGAGAATGTGCAGGGCGATCGTGGGGAAGAGTGATTGGGCGAGGGTGCACGCTCGAAAGGATCATGAAAGGGAAACGTGAACTTGCGGCACGGCGTTAACCGGTCCCACGCTTCAATATCGCTCGCCAGTTTTATAGATCACCAAGCAGCTCATCGTACAATCTTCGCTTCTTAATTAATATCCAACTATTTAACTCTCAACCCCTTCGGTGTCTAGAACATATACCGTAAACTGGGGGAACATTGGCAGGTTTTTGAAACATTTTGTTAGGGTAAATCCGGGAGACGCAGTCGACCTAATATAAAATGGCTATTAAAACTAATATATATATATTACTTATTTTATCAGAATAAACCTAATCCCATCAAAAACATTTTATGTAAAAAATTGTGCCGAGTCTCATGACTCTTTACCCATAAAAAGTTGTGAGATGTCATGTAGAGTTGGGTCTAGCGCTCTCATTAACTCTGGCACTTTCATTCACAAATCACTCCAAGTCTACATCTTTAGTTAAATAACATTTTGTGACTTGGCAATTACGCAGCGCAGATAAGTTATTAGACCTTACAATGTTCTGTAAAATTTAGTACACACTATAAATACATATACGTTCAGTTGCTTGTATAAATATTATTTTATCCAATACTTTATTAATAAACGTGAATATTAAAATGTAAGCAACTTCCGTCACATTCTCGTATTGCGTAATTGCCAAGTCACAAAATGTTCTTTAACTAAAGATGTAGACTCGGAGTGATTTGTGAATGAAAGTGCCAGAGTTAATGAGAGCGCTAGACTCGACTCTACATAACATCTCACAACTTTTTATGGGTAAAGAGTCACGAGACTCGGCTCAATTTTTTAAATGAAATGTTTTTGATGGGATTTCACACCATATTGCAAATAATCCTTGTTTTCTTAGCAACGGGTTGTGTTTGGACATCAGCCACTGTTTTTCGAATAGCCCACTCCCTATCCCTATTGGTCCTTCTCCGTGAGACGATCGAGCGATTTTCGCGGAGTGGGGGGCTCCGCGCTGTGACTACGTTACGGCGTCATCGTCAGGACCGAAACATGCGTCGCGCGCGCGGGGGTTAAACTTTCATGTATCGTTCTTCGATAATAGGGTGGCTAGATTTTTTTAAATTTATTAGCGGGCGCCTGGGGGTTAATAGGAACGTGCCTATCAAATTTCATGGTTATGGGTTCATGGTTATGATTCCAGAGATATCGAATTTCTTTCATAAATTGTTAATCAAGAGGATTTTTCCAGATTTTTTAATTTTTCCTTTCATTGTATCCCAAACACTACCTTTCTGCCAAAGTACAAGTTTCTAGGACTGCTAGAAGTACGACTGAATTTGGATGATCGGTCAGTGTCGAAATTGCGAAACTTTGAGTTCAAATATCTTATGAACTATAAAAGATAGAAACGTGAAATTTTGAGGTTTCGTTCCGTTTGCATAGTACTAGGTTTCAGTAAAGTTTCAAGTTTCTGGGTAACTCCAGCACAAAGATATGGGGGGTCAAAAGTACTACGCTGAGTTTCTTCCAGAAAAGAGTGCCTATGGCAAGCGCCCGATTCGACTCGGCGGGGGCACTGCCATGCCCCCAGATATGTTCAGAACTTTATGCTGATTCAGAAAAAGTAGTCGATATTTGCTTTAAGATAATATTTACTGTAAATCCGGTGGGTTTTTGTCGTTGGCAGAGCCCACTCACATAATTATTCATGGAAAAATAACAAAGAAGAAAGCAAAATTATTTATGAGTGAATACAACTACAGATTCATTTACCCTATATAATGTAAAAATTAGCATTTTTACATTTGCTTTAAGTATCCTACCATAACATTGCATCTTTTGTGATTGTACTACAAGTGTAAAAATGCATAAAATTCTTGTCCTTTTTCTTTTTTAATACATGTTAAAAACCAGCCGGTACAGGGTAACATTAACACATCAGATAAATAGTATTATCAGGTGAAGTTTTACTAATCTGAACTCAGATAAGTTATTAATACGTAACAATGTTACCTACAATAAAATCTCGATCTCGAATACGAATTTATATGTTCATGTATATAGCTGCCAATGTAATCCCGGCGTATGCCAATGTTACCCCGTACTGCCAATATTCCCCGAGTTTACGGTAGCAGTACGAGCTTAGAGCCCATTCAGTCAGCGCGTACAGCTGACAGAGAGACCCCAAAGCGACGTTAATTGCAGACCGAGGCAAATAAAGCATAAATTAAAATCACTCGGGGAAGGGACTAACCGAAGTATAGCATCGACCGGATCCCACGCGAGCTCGCGAATTTCGCCCCAACGCAGTGGAAGCGTGTTCCCTCGTTGCGCAATTGAAACCGAGCGATCATCATCGAAGGGATTGGATCTCGATCTCGGGCGTGGGCCCCTGGCGTTGGACCTGCACCGCGATGCATTGCGCGAAACGCGTAACCGCAGCTGTGCGTGCGGTCGAGGAACCTGCCCCTCTCCTCTTTCCCCTCGCGTCACGTTCCCTTGCCACTCGTTTTGTCGCTCCTGGGCCCAATCCTGCCCCCCCCCCTCCCTCTTCCTCTGGTTGTCTCCTTTGGCCCCGGTTTGCTTACCTACCAGAGACCAGACGCAGATACAGTTCTCACGTCCTCGATCCCCGGAGACACGACGATTTACAGTTTCAAACAAACCCTCCGCCCTCCCGCCCCCTCCCCCAAGCCTCTCAGTGTCTTCCTCCGCGCCCTTTCTGGCCCTGGACAGATGCTGGGCGCCCGACTTCCCAGCGAGGGAATTTCCAGATTTCCAAATTGCCCCTCGACTGTGTTTGGCCTGAGTCTCTGCGGAGCTTGAAAGATGCCCTCTTCACTGGAGTTTTAGCGTTGAGTAGAGTGGGGCGGTATGCAACGTGTTGCGGCGATCTTCTGTTTCTACTCCACTCGTTTGCTATGAATATTACAAAATGGGATCGCGACTCAGAGAAGGTTGGGAAACACTGCTCTAAATATTCGGTATAACGTCTGACTCCAAGTGTTGATTCGTTTTGGGATTTCCATCACCGTGTTACTGTAACACACGCGATCATATACTCAGATTCGCGGTATCGATATCAGTCTGCCTCTGATAACAGGAAGGAGTCACCCCAACGGGCTATTCTCGACGACCATTTGGCCGTTTACCTTGCTCTCCTAATTGATCCTCAGAATTTGTTGGGCGACTACTCTGACGACTGTTGTTTCAATGATGCACGGCTCGACTGAACTCTCGTAGCCCAGAGTACGTCGCACCAGTGATCTATTTTTGTGATGTGAATTCTTTAATCGCCAATCCGACGATACTAATTCTCTCCCTAATATATCCACAATTTTCTGAATCACGTCCATTCTTCAGAATACGTTACTCTCGCGAGGAAGCGTGTGCGAAAAAAGTTTCGCGTGGCCGAGATTGCGTAACGCAGCGTTCCCCTCGATCTGCAGGCCGATCAATTTCGCCCGATAAATCCCCAGCGGTCTGATAAGCCAGTGCGTATATCGCGACAGGAGTCGCACCTCGAAAAGTCACGTCCGCGAAGTTTGATCGGTGGCAGAGCTGGCTTTAAATAGTCGTTGCCAGGGGCATCGGTCGGAGGCGTTCGATAGAAACGAACCTTTCTCTCCGATACCTTATTGAGCGGGATTTAAAGATAGTTCGGCTCGTTAAAAATGCATATGCATGTCGCCGCAACGGCCCGTGTGAATGAGTCTGCTCCGTCGGTTCTGCTATCCGAAACTTGGAGGTGTCTACCTCTGTCGGGCTCTTTTACACGACCAGCCGGGGCGGAGCTTGGACGTTTTCCTCATAGACGGCGTTGCGCTCGTCGAGTGATCCACGATGGGTAAAACAGGAACCTTCCCAGGATGCATCGCGAGGGGAATCCTTGAAAGTGGCGGCGTTTCCTTGAATGAACACGCTTGCTAGAGCGGAGTAAAGGAACGACTACCAGTGGTTCCTTCATTCATTGCGATGCTTTGTTGCCTGTTCCTATTTCATTCGTGGAATTTGCAGAGGGCAAGCCTCTGAGCTTCGAGGAAGGGAACTGGAGTATGTACAGGATTACGAGTAGATTGAAGATTCTACTTGAAGTCGAGATTATTGCAGTTAGCACATTCGAGTAGATCTAAAGTTCCACGTAAGTTTACAATTGTGTATAGCTAGATGACCAAGGCTCTGCGAAACCCAGCTCCCCACTTTCAAAATATTTCCAACTGAACTCCAAGAACTTTCCCACAAAATACATACCCCCCAGAGTGGCGACGCTCCTCGGCGCGGAGCTCTCGGGTCGCGCGCGATAAGGAGGAGGTGGGAGGGCGAAGGGGGCGCAGGAGGACGGAGAGAAACAGGTAGCAACAGGTTGTGACGTCACGAGGCGCCACGCGACTCAGCTTCATTCACCAGCCTGGCCAGGAGAGCGAGGAAGAGGGAGAGAGATCGGCGCGCAGAGGGTGGACCAGGAAGCTAATAACGCCGCGTCGTTGCCTTCTCGTTCGTGTTTTCTCACGTGATTCGAGCAGCCGGTTTACCTGTTGGACGGCCGCGAAACGACCAGGCCCGGCAATTAGTAGCCCGTAACGGTTTAATTCGCCTCGAATCCAGCCCGATTCCGGATTTCACCGATCGATACGCGCATCCGCGCTCCGCGTTATTACGGATGTCGTTAATGCTCCGCCCGAGCCTTGGAATTAAAACTTTTTAAGCCAGCATTCTACGGCGCGCGTCGCTTTAATGAAAATACTCAGCCGCCCTCCGTCCATCGTATATCACTCGTTGGAGTTTATCGCTGTCGACTCCACGCATCGCGGCTCCCTTTTCCTCCCGTTTCTTTTTTTTTCGCGCTCTTTTTGACCAAGATGGTTTTACGGCAGTGAATTGGCCAATTGGATGGGTTGGTTTTGCTAGAAATTTAGTATGCCGATGCTTGTTCTTTGGAGGATGAAACCATTTGCGATTGCTGAATGGCCCGAGCAGAGGTAATTAACAGGAAGTATAAGTTTTCAATGCCGCTGGGACGCTCGTCGTTATGTTGTTCTGTATCCAGCTTAGGATTCAGCGCAAGAAACACGGTTTCTCGATAATTTCGATGTAATCCTCAGTTCCTCCGAGCGTCCGTGATAATACGATCGCCGTTGGTAGGCTAAATTGCCTCGTCCTCCTCTTTGCGAGTCTTCTACAATTTCGAAGCGCAATTATACGAAACCTGCTCCGTTTCTTGCGCGAAAGGCAACGCCGTTTATTGCGTATCGCGTCCAGGATTTGTACCCTTTCAGATCTTTACTGCTTACGAATTCGACAAACTCATCCTGTAAAGTAGTTAGCTCTTGAATGCGTGAACACTCTTAGATCGCTAGAAATTATAAACACTCGATAACATATTGTATGCAGGAACCTAAGCCACCGCATATCAAATAGATATATTATCTGTTAGTACACTCGATGCCAATCAATTCCGCATATCGGTGTAAAATCAAAGAAACTCAAATCACCAGTCCGTTTCATTAAACCACTATATCTCTTATCGAAGTTGCGTAATATCCGGCACAGGATTGCGAAAGTGGATAATATTAGCACGATATAACTCCACTCCCTTCGTTTCAATTTTAATTCGTCTATTACGAAAACACCCCCGCTTACCACTTAACATAAGCTCACCCAAAAAGTATGATCCACTCTCCATCTAACCCGCAACAACCCCTTTAGGTACCACACTCCACTCATTGCTCCCAATTAAACCCTAACGAATCAGCAACGCCTCCCCTCGCCACCAGGAAATACATCCCAGAAAGCAACCCCTCCATCTCTGCCGTCGGCTAACCCAAAGCAAATTGCCCCCTGGAGTACTTTCCTCGCAGGAAAATCGCTGGAAATTGCCTCGAATTTCCTGGACGACGTGTCGTATCCTCCGCGAGGTCCAGGATGACCCCGAGTTCCTTACCCCCGGCCACGAGCGAGTTTACCCCTACCCAAGTCGGTGCCAGTCTCCCTTTTGCCCGTAGAAAGAGAACGGCGGAGTTGCGTGGCTGGAAGACGGCGGGTGGGGATGGAGGGGAAAGGAGAGTACTCTCCCCACCACGTGGCGAGTAGCCACGCGAGTTCATTCATGAGATCGTGGGAACATGGCTCACGGTGGGTCCGTTTTACCCCATCCTCCAGCCTCCTTCGTCCTCTCTCCTTGTCCGCCGGTGCACGCGGTCGCTTTCTCTCCTTTCCTCCTTCCTGCTCCGGATCCCTCTGTACAACACGCGCACCTCTCTTTCTCTTAACCGTTGGTCCTCTGCGCTCTCTTCGCCGCGGCTCTTTGATACGCTCGCCTCTTGTAGCCTCGTTTTTGTCTTTGCTTTTCTCTCTGCACGCTTCCTCTCCCCTCCCTCGGCGGCCGCGGCTTGATTTCGTTTATCGCGACACGAGGCCCCTCTCGCAACCTGTCGCTCCTTTTGATGCTCCCGTTTCGGCTCTGTTCCGAGGTGATTGCTCCTAAGTAACCACGAAACCCTTGGGCAGTTTCGATTTCTGTGAAAGTAATCTTGTAGCTGAATTAGATAGCCCTCTTTGGTAATTCATTTAGCTTCCCCAGAACACCTGGAAGCCTTCTCTCCACAGATGCGCTGTTTCCCTTTTTTCTCTCTGCCTGCTCTATCTCCCTCAGCTTGCCCTATTAGACTTAGCTAGCTGGGCTCTTCCGCCTGCTACTTTTGGTTCCTCTTTGCTACTCCGTCTCTCGTCTCCCTCGCTCCACGGATAAACATCTGCGGCTCCTTGTCCGTTGCTGCGCGTCTGGCTCGCTCTACCTGCCTCGGCGCAGCTCGAGTACAGTGGCAGCAGCAAGTTGCGTCATGCCTTATCAGCGACCGCTGACTCCTGCTCATCTTCCTATTCTATCGATCGTTGATCCGCTGTCGAGCGATACCGATCGCCTCTCAGGCTGCTTCCTTTCGCATAGGATTGCGACGCTCGGGAAAAGGTCAAGCCGTTAACGCGAATGACGCGCGTCGAGGAAGGAAATGGTGAAAGAAAGGCGGCCCGATCGCAGCTGGGGATATTTCGAAATACGTTTGCGAGCTTGTCCCGGCGCTTCCTTCGGCCCTCGCTGCACCGAGCTGCGGAGATCGGAGATTGGAGAAACTCGGGGCGACTGAGGTCGCAACTTTCGGATTTTTCGGTGCGTGGGTATTTCGAAAGTACCGCGGTTCATTAATCTCGTCGAAAATTACGAGTCCTCTATATAAATTTCGACTACTAGGTATCGCAATTATTCTACTTATCCAAGTCTTCTATTAAAATTGTACTGAAACGGGTGCGATCTGATCTCGCAATTTCCGCCGATCACCCACTACGCGCTCTGGAACAGCCGTTCTTCTCTCCGCGGAAGTTCCTGAAAGCGGATCCCTGGATGCCAGCTTCCACTTGTCAGTTGGCGTTCAATTTCGCCCCGGGCGTGGTGTGTCCCGTTCCAGCGAATAAATTAGAGGAATGGCGAACGCTCGGCCTACCGACCACGTAACGTAGGTAGTAACAACCGTGTTGGACGTTAACTGGCCGTTTATAGGGCCCCCGTACACGGCCCGATTCCTATCTCGTCCCAGTGGCCAGGTGTTACATTACAGCGCGGCGTAACCGCGCCAGGCTGCGGCATTGTGTCGATGAAAAATGATTTAGAGCCTCTTGCAGCGGTCATTAACGATGCAAATAGATAGATCTCGATGTTGATCCCTCCGCGGTGATACGCTGGCGGTTTGTTTGGACGGGGGAGCAACAGGCCTCGAGGAAATCACGGTTAGGTCGCAAGGATCAGGGTATCCTGGTTCTCAGAGGCACAGGTTGCCGGGATAAATGTATTATAGGTCAGTGACAGCGAGATGGAATTCGGTGTTGAGAGGATCTGTTGGTCTGCTCGATTTTCTGCACCGTGGAGGTATGTAAATTATTGATAACTGGGCGTACCGTCTGAATCAAAATTCTCGTCACGAGGAGTTGGAAAGGATCAGTGCTGGGATGATGGAAGGCCTACCACTGTCAGATACATCCTGTGGGGGAACATTAAGTTTAAGAGTAAACAAGGTAGAACAAATTTCACTTTGACCAAATTCGAAGAGGAAAATGACACAAATTTCAAATGACTTACTGGGACAAAGAATTTCTTCGAGCTACACTTTCGCGAAGAAGTGTCCTTTTTTAATTATCAATGGTTCGATGAATTCAAGAGTTGTTAATCAGCGAAAGAGGAGTACTACTTGCAGCAAGACTTGTGTCGTAAGCGAACTTTCGCAGTTTACTGTACCCGACGACCTCTACATGGTCGGCAGCCGGCGGAGACATAATTGAGGCTCGTCATCGTGCTGCTGGCCCTCGGGATGTGCCCCTCTCTCCTTCTCTCTCCTCCCTTGATCCTTCGGATGCCCCGAGAGAGCTCCCTTTCTCCCTGTTCCCGTTCCTTACGCACGATCGCGTTCTCCTCCGACCACTGGGGATTCTAGCTCGCCAGGGAGAAGATCGGCGATGCAGAAGACGGAGGCCAGTGAAGGATGATTGGAATCGAGTTGCGGTTGGCTACTTATCCTCTCTATTAGAAATTAGCATTATTGACAAACAGGGGTGGTGAAGGCTCGGGGATCGAAAACTGGTCGCTCAACCTAGACCCACGAAAACGTATACCGGTGAAAGCAGAAGTGCTTCAGATCAACAACCTCGCCACTCGAAAGAAGCTAGCCGATCGATAAGCCCCGCAGCCGGCAATTAAAATCACTCGGCAAACGCGGCGATCTATCTGGCTGAATCTCCTCGGATAATCAGCGTTATTAATAACGCTGGAAAATGAAACACGAAAATGCAAGAGCAGCCCTAGAAGGAAGCTAGGAAGTTGGTCTAAAGAAGAAGAGGAGGCAGAGGAGAGCGATAAGCGTGTTGGTTCGCGCACGAAACGGACCGACAAAGCGGCCCGCGGGTCTGCTTCTTTGATACTTTTTCTCAATTAACAAATCGATCGTATTAAAGCAAGTTGCCCGGGCGGAGGAGAAGGTAGAAAAAAGGAAGGATGCGGAGGATAGCAGGCTAAGAAGATGATCGAGCCGCGGCTGAGAAGATGGGGAGCAAAGAGGAACGGGAAAAAGGGGGGCAGAAAAGGCAACGGGGGAAAGGAGGGGAACGAAGGGGGCTATCTTCGTTGTGCGTATCACACGCGCCATTACTCCTAGAAGATACGGCTGGCCGCGCGTTTTACGAGCGAACGTTTATTCACCATTTCGAGCCTCTTAACGTTCGCCGCGGAATATCAGGCTTTAATACGTCCAGCGCCGCGGTGCGCCTATCCACGGCTCCAGTTTCTCCAGCATCCAGAAACCACGTATCCACTCGGAACCAGAACTAGAAGCCGACCGCGTCTTATGTAGGCGTGAACCAGTCTCACATTCCATCGTATCATCGATTCAAACTTTGTCCCCAACCGATCGACTACCACTTCCTTTCGTCCTAACATCGTCACCAGCTCCACAACGAGCTCGCCTCCAAGTCAAGTGCCATTTAAAAGGATTTACTTGGGAATTTGCTTACCGTCCAACGCTTTTGCAAAGCCTGGATTGTGCCTTTAAGGAAAAGGGATGAATTTTCATGTGCGCTTCCTGGAAAGAGGTGGAAGTAGGGAAATTTACATCGCTTGGACTGGGCTCTAGTCTCCTGGAAAAGTATAAAGGGGCTCTTGGTAACGACCGGTCGTAGACGATTAGGGGTGCCATTAAATATATACATGTGTATATATATAGAGAGATGGTTGCAACAGGTACAAGGCTACACCAGCCTGCCCCGCTCGATGTTATTGCTCGCTCTCTCGGGAAGTCGGTAGCCGGGGTAATTGATTATCTTGCGCCCTTTATACGTTACGAGCCTGCCCTTACCCTCTTTTAAATCCATCCTCCGCGATCTAAGACGCGGCTCGTTGCGTTCTCTATACCCGCAAATTATACGGCGGAATCGGCCGCTCTTTTCTACCTTTTTCTACCTTTTTTCCCTTCTCTTTGCTCGCGCTCCAAGGCAGAGAAAAAATGGGGTCTGCCGCCCTGCAACGGGGAGAATTCTCTATGCGCGGCATTCTTCTTCCCCGATCGACCTGATTCTTGTTTTAAGAGAGACTCTAGCTTTGGCAATTCTGGAGTTGTTAGGAAATCTTAGTTGCAAAATAGGGAACTGTTCTGTGGTTTATTGGAGGACGAAAGAAAGCGGTCGCCAGTGAAGATTAATTTGCACGCGGGATCGGGTTTTTCGAGCCCTCCCGCTTGATGATCCCGAAGCAGAGCGATGGAGAGGGATGGAGGAGCTGTGCGCAAGGCATTTGCGAGCTTGCTCCGAAGGCAGAGAGGTTTTATACGGCGTGCGTCTCTGCCTTATGGGATACACGGTGGTGTGCCTGTATATTATGGTTAAGTTGTTGCCGGTCGAGGCTTCTATTGGAGCGCAGCTTCTGGTCTCGCGAGAGATTATAGAGATAATGGGGCCCGGATAGCAGCATTGCTCGGTCCTCGCTCCCAACAAATTGCGGGGTTCATTCATCCTCCGCGATAGAGAGAAAAACTAGCCCCGCTGCTCTTGCCACTCGCTCGCTTCGCCTCACTCCCGATACCACTGTTCTCTCCTCCTCGGCCTCTCTGCCCCGTTCTTCCACCGAACGCCTTGGTCTACGTGTGCCTGGAACTCGCCTTTCCTCGCGTGGCCGACGCGCGATCCTTCCTCGATCCCCTCAAATTACCATTTTGCGTCGTCCCTCTCGCGAGGGGAGCGCGCCGCTCTCCTTCTCTGCGCCAACACGCTTCCCTGGACGACTGTCTTCCTGAGAGCTGTCCGTTCCTCTTCGTCCGGGGGAATGTGACTACGTTGGGCCCCTGGGTCACGTCAATTTCATACGTAATGGTCTTTACTTTGGCCTGAATTTCGAAGCTGGAGTGTGCTTTAGCTTGGAACTCTCAGCAGGGTCCATTTCACTCGTCAATAAGCTTGTGTATTAGAATCTGATCTTATGATCTGAAATACTTATCTTCTGCAAAAAAAAGAATATAAACGATAGGTAATATTTTGGGTCGAAAAAGACCTGTGCAGGGGAGAGGTGGGACGAGAAGGACATTGCAGTACGTATTTTTAGAAAGAAAGTATTTTTATTTTGTAGCAACGGCTGATTTCTTTATTATTATAACTGCCCTTTCTACTGTTACCAAATATAACTCGAATTGTTAGGGTAGATGTACCATTTGTGGTCACTTTAAGGTATTGTACCAGTTTTTACCACTTCTTAAAAAATATAATATTTTTCCGTGTAAACAATAAATGTAACCTTATATTTCTGGCGATATTCTAAATAAAATATTTATGATGTGAAACTCTCCACATTATAATGATTTGCAAGCAATTTAAAAATACGCTAATTATGCACATGGCCAAAAACAGTGCAATGGCCACAAACGGTACGTCTACCCGATTTAGTTTTTTTGCTATCCGTTCATAAACAAAAATGTCCCCTTCATCCCACTTTTCCTCTACTCGTGCAGCTGGTAGCGTGGCCAAGGGTCGCCCGTCGCGAATGATTCACGTTGCACTGGGCTCGATAATTTCCACATTATCCGCTGACTAATGCGCGATTAGAGCCAGGCCATAGATTTTTCTTGCCCCTCTGGAGCGAACCAGTTCCGTCCTCGACGGGGATAGCCGTGTCTGTTAATAAGCGCGCCTACCCGTGTACCTGGTGGCGTTGATATTTCTCTGGCATTCGCGCGCTCTTTCCCAACAACCATCTCCCTCTCTCGCCGCTCTAATCACGCTTAATTAGATTCTCGGCTGCTCCCGAGGCGAACTGATTCCTTATTCCTACTTTCGAAATTTTAATCTATCGCTAACACTCCAAATAGTCTTCCAAAGTGTTAGAGATTTTCATTACCGAGCTCCTAAGGTTCATCGAGATCTCGGAGCGATCTAATGGTTCCCCGAGTCGCTGCAATCCGCTCGAATCTCCACGTACGATCGAATCGTTCGAAAATTCGCGGTGCAGAGAGTCGAACGGCCATCGCTGCATCGCTCATCCTCGACAGAGAAAATTACACGCCGCGGATAATTTCGCCTGGTCAGATGTGCAGGGGTGATCACGATAATTACTTCCCCTGCTCCTCTCGCCGATGATTTTTCGCCGAGCCTTATGGCAAGTCTTTTATCTTCTCATCTTTTATCCTTATCTTGGAAGAGTCTAGATCTCGTGATCTATGCCACCAAATTACGTCATCCATAGACTCCGGTTCCTATTCCAAGGTTCCGAAAGTTCAACCTCTAACTGAACTTCCTTCAAAAACGGTAATTAGCTGTGAAAAAGCTTTTCTATTCTCGCGTCATGGGAAGAAATGAGTTCAGCGATCGTTTCGTCTGTTCGGCAGAGAAACCGACGAAAATTACACGTCGACCGATCATTTCGTCCGTCCACGTACGGAGTTACAATAATTGCCGGCGATCCTCGTCCCAGTCACGCGGATCGGCCTCGATATAATCGATCTCTGGGCTGGGTCGATGGAGACTTAATGAGCGAATTTACAGTTAAAGAAAGTGGGCATCGGGGAGATACTTGAAATACCCAGTGTGTCGTGAAATCCTTGCTTTTCAATGATTCCTGTGAAGGATTCTCTACACGTCTATAAATCAGTAATTCCTCTGTAAACGATCTCGAGTGTCACTGAAGCACGCGTTCTGGACAGGCCATCGCAATGTAAGCTCGAGGAGTCTTCTCTTTTCGAACAGCAGTCAAGTTTCCTCTCGACACGTCCCTTTCCTTCTACCGCGAGAAATTGGTATGCGGCACGTCGAGTTTCCAATATCGTGAGCGCGTAGGCATCGAGCAGGCTATGAACACGCATCCAACGTCGATGGAGGAAGAGGAATCGGCGGGAGGACGGGAGCGGAGTCGTTGACGTGTACGCGTCGATCCTCTGCTCGATAGTGAGCCACTATTCGATTTGCATAAATTAATGCCGGCTTGTCAGTGAACGACTGCGTTCCGGGTCTCGTTGGAGATGCTTAGAGACGCGATGCCCCCGCGTGCCGATCCTTAGCCTGCCTCCTTGGCTGTAGATCTCGATACTACAGGGCCTTCCAGTCCCGAATCGTTCGATTTGGCTTTGGAGGTATTTACGCGTTTAGTTTCAATATCTTTTCAATTAGGGGAGAGTTGCCAATATCGTACTGGTCACCTAAATCGTACCTCATCAATTTCTCAGTAATTAATGAATATAAACGACATCTGATGATAAAAATATCAACTAAATGCGAAATAAGAAATAGAAACAAAATCTTTTGAGTAAACATTTCTTTTAAATAAACATTTAAAAAAATCAGGTATGATTGATGTAACTTTTTACCAGTTTATTTAAGCTGATAATAATCAAACAATGCAATTTTGTCCTGTATTTTTTAATTTTTCTAAAAACGGCTTTAATGTAGAATATTTTATATTCATTATAAAGTTTAAATTGATATTTATAAATAAATTGACCATGTTTCCTAAATCGTACCACTACATTCGTACCAGTAGGATTTGATAATTCGTATGTTATATAGATTCTGTACATATATCATATTCATAGATTATTGTGGCTTGTGTGTGATCCATATACATATGTATATGTAACTATATAACAATCATTACATTATGTTGCATATTTTCTTCTCTATTTGTTGTTAATACTATTTCTAGTGGAGGTACGATTTAGGAGACCGGTTGCCTAAATAATAATAATAATTCGACTTTATTCACCACAAATTACATAAATTATGTGATAAATGGGCGAGGTTCAGCATACCAGCTGGTTAGCAACTTAACTCCAAAACATTATTTATCAGAAATAAAGTTAGCGAAACAAGAGAAGAGCGAGAGAAAGAACCAAAAGACAAGGGGAGTTACGCATAGTGGGCAAGAATAAAAGAACGGGCAGCACATTTAAAAGCGGGGATAGAGGACAGAGGACGAATTTCCAAAGGAAGAGAATTCGTACCTTTTACAGTATATGACAAATCGATTAATAACAAATTAATTTGTTCTGAACAAAAGGTTAAGCGTATAATAGTTGGTGCCTAAAAGATCAAGCTACAATCTCCAATAGTCATTTGCGTTGAAATTAATAGCAAATATGAAATATAACGTAAAATGTCTTAAGACATAGGCAACCCTCCCCTATGAACCATATCAACAACTATTTTCCTCGATCTCCTTAGATTTATCGTTCCTACTTTCAATATCATTCCATTTACATTGTGAATCACCGTATTTCTCCTTCGTTCCTAAAAAAATCACGTAGGTACACTGCCCTTGATATCGACGACGGAACCCTGATTAACGAATTTCCTCCGCGGTGGAGTGGATCACGCTATCAGCTCACCGCGATAAGAACGCGGTCTCGGATCGGTGGAAATCGTGGTGATTTCAGGATCCAGCTCGTGTAAAACCGCATCCGCCTGCCAATACGACGCATCGGCTCCCTGCCCCGCGATGAATCTCCTCTCTCGCCTCGAGCAGGATGATGAATTTGCTGGGTTGTTTCCGCTGGATTGCTACAAGACACTCACGTCCGCGTGATTAGGCGATTCATCTAGCTTGCCGCGAAGGGGCTGGCGGAGGGGGAGGGAGCGTTTGGTTTTCTTGGAAAAGTTCGTTAAACTCCGTAGCTTCGTCTCCGATTCCTCGTCCCCCTACCATCAACAGTCGCTTAACGCGTTCTACGGCGATTTTTTCCAGCGACTCTCACGAATCCTGCGTTTTTGTGATAATCTGTAAGCGGCCATCGGTTTCATCGCGCGACTCCTTCTTAATGGCCGCTGCCTGTGTGTCAGTGGCCTCTGAATCGGTGCGCCGTGCCCTGATAATCGAGCCCGATGTCAAGTAATACAGGCGAATACGAAACATTCGAATCACAAAAGTGTAGAATGTCAGAGACGCGTGCCATAGTTGAAGCTACTTAGTTACGAGCTCTTCGAGGAATCAGCGTGGAAGCTGACAAAATATAGAAATGCTTTCCCAATTTTTTCGTGTAAAATTTGTCGCTCCCTAAAATTGGGCGGATCACGCTAAGACGCGCAATGTGGAGGACTGGTTGGAACGACTCTGGTAGACCTGGCAGAAATAATTGATGAATGGGAGACTGGGAGAGGGATAGATTAGGTATAGACCAGAATTGCTGGCGCAAGTGTCGGTGAAACGACAGGGTTGTTCGTATTGGAGGCAAAGTCAGCGACCAGAGGAGCCGAGGGCGATAAATTTCGAGCGCGTCCGGTTGGAGAGAGGAGCGCGGATAGGTGGGAATGGACGGGACGGGGGGGATTGCGCGATCGTTACAGTTCTCTTATGTAAGAGGGAGGCTGTTTGGAGGAGATCGGTCGGACAGCTGATGCGTAGGAGTGGCCGAGTAAACCAGTTGACAAGCGGCCCAAGTACCCATCCGTCCACTTCTCCTGCTTCCCCTCTGCCAGCTTTTGCTCGCCGGCCACACGACCGGCACGCACCAGTTAGCCTCAGGTCGTTCTTGTAACCACTCTGGACAAGTCGTTTCCCTTTTTTTCCCTCTCCTCCGTCCTCCCCTCCTCCTTGTCTTCGTCCTCCTCTCTGATCGCCCTTCTTCGTCCACCGCGCTACCAGCTGTGGCGTCCGATGTCCCTTTCCTTCCGAGCAGATTCTTCCACGGCCTCAATAGACCAGTGGATCGACTGCTCATCCTTTGGAGACGCGGAGAATTTCGTACACCCCAAGTTGGAAAGTAAAAGGATCGACGCTCGGAGCGACCCGATGAAAGTTTAGACGCGGAGGAGAATGTCCACGGTCGGAGGGAAAGTACCGTGGCCGAGGAAGCGACTCGGTGGTCCCCTTTCCCGAAGAATTTTGCGAGTTTCACGAGTCAACGTTCTTTCCTACTCTAAACTTCAATTCCCAAAATACACTCTCGTAGCTTTCTATATAAAGCTAGCTATCCTACAACGGTATCTCAACAAAGATCACACCAAGGGCAGCCACAGAATGCACCCGTACCTCAATTAATCCCAAACCAGAACCGGTGTTCACAATGCCCACAAATACATATCTCTCTAAAGCTAGGTTTTCCTATACACAACCGTACGCAACGTCAAGGAAGTCAAAGTCGATTTTCTCGAAAACGAAGCGTAATATGAAAAAATTCTATTCCTTTTTCTCGATTCATTTACCTGTTATAAGTCGAAAAGAAACAATAACTTTTTTTGATATCGCGCTTCGTTTTCGAGAAAACCCAGAAAGTCCGGGCGCGTACAGGAAAACATACCTTAATACAAGCTGCCTCTCTCACGCCCGAGAGAGGACGCCCCTGTGCCCCGTTGAGGAGCAGGCGCCGCGACGCGCGCTCGCAGAGGCAGCGTTGATTAGCGAGGGCCGCGGTACCTACGCAACGAACGGTTAAGCAAATAAAACAGAACGGACGAAATAATTGATTCCGCCGGGAGGCGTCGCAACGCGAGCGCGAGCTCAGAGGAAGCCGAACAGGTTTCTGCGTGGAAGAGGCGCGCGTATAAGGTCGTCCCGTTGGAGTACGAGCGAGGAGGAGTGATCCTCGTTGCCCCTGCTTCGCCCTCCTTCTACGCTACACCTTGTACACTTTGTACACCGCTCGCGCGCACACTGCTGGAACGGGTTTTTCGCGGCGATACGTCCCGATAACGGCAGCATGCAAATGATTGTGCATAAGGTGTTGCACCGAGGGCACCGATAACCGACCCACGGCCAGCCTCTCGCGATTCATTATCGCTAGTGGTTCATCACCGTCGCGAACCTTCGATTCGCCCGTGTCGGTCCCTTGTACCGCTTTGTTGCCTGTCCAGGATCACTGCGGCTGTGTATCCTGCTACTGTATCGAGGATCTTGCAGGGGACGGTGTTGAAGGGGGGCCATGACCTTGGCGGTGTCTTCCAGAATTCCAAGTAGAGTGACCTTGGTCGTTTGTAAGACAAGGACTTCTTTGGTGAGATAGAGAGTACACCTATTTAGAATTTCACGCGGAAGGAAGAGGGAGGTTTCTTTGCTGTTCGCTTGTCTACTTAAAGAGTACCTACGCATGTATTGAAAGTCTCCGCGAGATGCTCGCGTTCCAGGTGCGCGGCGGACAGGGCCGTGCCACCTGAAACGCGGAAACACCGTGGACATTATCCCCCCATTTGCATGCGCGTTACACGGAAATAACGCCGGGCGGAGAGGGAAGGTAGAGGGACACAGGGCAGCCGCGGTGCGCGAGGCGTTCGCGTGTGCAGCGATCTCGATCTCCAGCAGCGGTCTTGGCATCCGCGGCTTATGGTAGGACAAGGACGAGAGCGAGGAGAGCAACGGGCCCCTCTGGACGTGTATCTCGCTTGAAGTGCAGCGGAAAAGGGACGAGGTGGCGAGAGAGAAAGGTGTAGAGGGGCAAAAAATATCTGGGGAGGGAAAGAGACGGTGGGAAGAGGGTGAAACGCGGAGGGGAGTGCGGTTGGTAATGGAGGGAAGGACGAAGAACCGAAGAACGAGATGAAGAGAGAGGTGGACTGATGGAAGAGGAATCGTGGTGGGGAGAGCCACGCGATCAAGATTTATTTATAAGTCGACGAGCTTAGGCTCACTCTCGCAGCATCCCTCCCTCCTTAACCTCAGCCTCTTCCTCTTCCTACTGGTTCCGTCTTTCTTTTCTGCTTGGCCTCCCCTCGGCGCCTCTGCATCTGCTGGTCCACCTTCTCCTCCTGCTGCCACCTCTCGCGGCTCCGTTTCGCTCGTACGCCGCGATTCCGCGCTCCACGCTCCGTTTTATCCGGCGACCCTGATGCTCCGACGTTCTCCGATATTCTCTGAATCTGTAGCCCCCTTTCTTCCCACCAATTTTCTTTTGAGAAAAATCTCTGCGATTCTAGTCAGAACCTGAAGTCTAAATAAGATGAAACATAGAAGTCGGGTGGATTTTGCATCGAGATTTTTGTACTGCTAACTGTGCTCTCTGTTTTTGATTACACCGAAAGTCAGTTATAAATAGCCCCGTGTCAGATGGTCCCTCTATCGATTCGACTGAATATTCTCGTTCATCAGTGGTCGTGAACGATCATTTCGCCCGCTCTCGGCCAGATGTCAATTTGGCCAGCGTGGCCTGCCAACAGGGACCTGCTCCCCTTGCCAGAACTTTGGAAATTGCATTGAAACTTGCGCAACCTGGGCACAAAGTGCTCGTGATTTTATATTAAGCGTCGTTATATCAAGGAGTTCTATTCAAGTGGAGCCACTTCAACCTCCTCTGTATCCCCTTATTCGTACTTACGTAACGATAGAAAGAATAGGTGTCTATCGGTTGGTCGGTTCGTTAGACGATCGTTCAGTGACGTGTACCTTCGATTCAGACGCTCGAGATATCGATAACGAGTTTCTTTCGGGCGCACGTGGACGAAGGCACGTAGCATAAACCACGAAAAGGGAGAGTGATTAATCTGTAAATCGGAGATAGAGAAGTAATGGAAATTGAGGAATCAAAGGAGGTATAAATTTTGAGTAGCTTCCTGAATGAAATTTCAGGCTGAAGGTTCGTTCGATTCAGTATTCGTGGGTAAGACGGGTAAGATGGGAAGGAGTAGAAATCGCCTGGCAACCAGAATCAATTAGAAGGTCACGAGGAGATGGTGCATCGCCTGGACTTGTAGGAATAAGAGAAATCTACCTGCATATCGCGATTAAATATCGCCGGTGTTGACTGCATCGCTTCTGCGCCATTCATTTCGCGGTAGCGGTGGATAGGCGAGCAGCTCGCATACCGATCGCTGCTGGGATATATCGAAAAGTCGCGCTCAGATCTATATTGCGTCAGAGGGATCGGCTGGAAGGGGGAGGTTGCTCGAACTACCCAAGAATGTGGTCGATTTTTAGCGATCGACGCGCGCCGAGCTCGTTTCCGATCGGCTTCGCGAGCTCCAACGCGTCAAGTGTCTTAGGGACAAGAACATTGCTTGGTTCTGTGCTTCGAATAATTTAGGCTTCACTCCTTTATAAATGGAGTAGTCTTTTGGGGGATTTGACACGGGGTGTTAGAATAGTATGAAGATAACAGTTAAGTTACTGTGGTGAACGATACTCGACATGGTCTTTTGCTACTTGCTCGAAAATTTCCACAGAGACTTCTACTTGAAAACTTGGACAGCTTCATTAGCGAGGTGTCCCATTTTGGCAGCTCTCTGTAAGGCGGTCTCTGCCTTTGCAACAGTTTACTTCAATCAGTAGGTGTTTCAGAAAACGTGTCTTTGAATTTGCCCTGATATTGAGTTTAAAAATAAATATACAACGGTTTCCTTAGAACATATTTCTCCCAGAACCAGTATTTTTGTAGGGGACATCGGAAAAAAGAATTGAACCAAAAGTATTAATATAGCGACTAGGAGAAGGCGATTTGTACGATAAATGTCGATTTTCGGGCTGCACAAGATGGCTGTTTGTAAACGATTTTATTCAGCTTCGATCCTCTGTTTGTTTGTTAGTATGTATGTATGTATGTATGTATGGTTCAAATCTGGCAACTCAAATTTATCCCACTTCCACTTATCCAATTGTCTTGAAACTTTACAGGCGCGCGTAGTTTGGATGACAATACAATATTTAAAAAAAAAATTAACCCGGAGTGGGTGAAAAAATTACCAGTCATCAATAAATATAACCCATAACTGTAAATCCAAACGATTTGAAATCAGCCATTCGCGTTCTTTGCGAAAACAACAAACAGCCGCTGCGTTCGGGATGCTAGTCGCATCGACATGAAATCAGCATATAACCACAAATCAAAATTATTTAAAATTAGCTTAGCTACGTTATACATTAGCAAAGCGATTTCAATAAATAAAAAAAATATATAAAAAACAATTTTATGGTAAACGATTTTATTACAAATGCACTAAAAACTAAAAAAAATCTTTTCTTGTACTACAATTTCGATGGTGTTTTTTCACTTGAAATGAAATTGTGGATACCTATGTCACAACAAATTCATTTCGACGCTTGATTCTGTGTTAAATTGATTCATATTGTTATGACATATCCTGCTCCACGATTTTATTTAAAGTCAAAGAAACACCATCAAAATTGTATGTAAGAAACTGTAATTTCGCTGGAATATAATTTCGTCGACAAATACAAGTTGGTATAATGGCAACGTACTACATTCGTGGTCAGCACGAGAATGCCCGTCTCCTCGACACGTTCACGATGATGCCCGTTGCTCCGGTGCTCTATTGTTTTTAAAGGAGCCCGCTTCTTGCATAGATACAGCCAGAGTCCGCCGCGGGCTTTTTGAATTATCGATTTTTACATGTAGTGCAAGAAAATAATTATTTTTTAGATTTTATTGCATTTGTAATAAAATCGTTTAACATAAAAATTTTTTACATATATTTTTTTATCTTAGAAATTAGAACTTTGAATTTTTTTTTTCATTGTTTATACTATTGATAAACATTACCCAAAAGTACTATTTAGTCACAAGTTGTATTCATCTCTTTGTAATTAATTCGCAAAAGAATACTTGATTTTCAAGCGATTTGACTGCCTAAATCGCAAAAAATACGTATCCCAGTTTCCACACTTCTCTCCCATAAAAAGAAAAACAATCTCCACTACCACTATATATATACCCCTTCAACCCTCCAACCTAAAAACTCAATCCTCAACCACCAGAATTCCCAATACCCCCAACTGCACGATGATCAGATCCACCTGAGCAACCTACAGACCAGAAAGCTGACAATCAGCGATTATCGTAGTGGAACATGCGCACGCGTCTCTCTCAGGGGCAACCTGTTGCCGCTCGATGTCAGCGGTCCCACGGAGCAGTGGTTGGTTACCCCGGTCTAAACCGGAAATCGGGCCTGGTGGAAATTTATCGTAGGCGCAGCGGAGCAGAGCGCGTTCTAGGCCGTTCACCAGCGAACCGCCCCACGGGGCGTCCTGTACGTGTTGGCGTGATTTCGCGCGGCGCGTGCAGCGCGAAAAATCGGCGCGGCGGCTACCGAGCGCGTTTATTCTTCAGAACGACCCCGCTGCGCCAGGGACCAGCTTGTTAACGCCTCGCGCCAGCCCTTGCCAAGTATCTACTATATGTCATTGCAGGCGTGCAATGGAATTCAGCTGGCTTCATTAAGCAGCATACAGAAACGATTAGGAATCGGAGTGATTAAAATGCCCCGACATACACGGATGGGGTAGCATACAAGGTTGGCGGATTAGAGATTAGGGTAGCTGGCGTTGAAACGAAGCACGAAGGGTGCGGATGTTTACGAGCCGCGCAGAGTTCCCGATCCTCTTTGGGGCCACGCGAGCAGATGCACGCGCTCGCGTGTCTGCCGTCCACTTAAGGACGCCCCACGGTTTCGCGAAGAGCTAATTAAAAGTCGAGGATCGGCTGGGCAGTTTCGGTGTGCCCATCAACGATTCGCTACCCCGATCGTTTCTTGCCCTCCCCAGCCGCTGGGTAATTACGGCCTCGTCTCTTGGAGATGTCCACGATATCTTCTTGGAAACCTGCCCCTTCTGCCGCGCGGTATCGGTATAAGTGCCCTCGAATTGCTTGGAATGCTTGTTAATGAAAGGGTACATGCATTTCGATATTTATTAAGCCTCTGACGATTGTTTCCTCGATAAAGGAATCGGGGTCGACTGTCTCGCGTTGTCTCCTCGTCGGGGATATCCTGTTGGGCCTGTGAAAAAATAGATTACCAGACGCGACAATGCGGACGCGGAGAGTGGCGGCAAAGCAGGAAGGGGAAAAAAGGGTATCAGCCGATGAGTTATGCGGCTGGTTCGCAATTACGTTTTTCCTATGAATAACAGCAACCTTGATCTTGTTCTCGAGATACGCTCTCCCAGGTAATCTAATACGGTGGATCTTAATGCGTATAATCTGGGTGGCGCGGTCGGTACAGTTACGCGTGCAATTTAGTGGTGCAATAATCCCTGTGGGCTGGGGCCTTCGCCAGAATCCAGGCAACCCATCGGTTTTCACGCGCGTTGCCTACGTAGACTAAATAATTCCCCTAGCATTCCTCTGCACTTGTTGCGAGGTGGTAACAAAGTGGTCGTGGATGAACTTCTAAGAATCTAATTCCGACTTGAAATCAATATTTAATTTTATATCGAACATCAATTCAGCAGGTAGTGTCAGTAGAATCGCAAGATTCCTTCAGCAGTTGATCCATTAAATATCTCACACTCCCAAGTCACTGTCCACGTCATTTAGATCCCAGCTGTTCAGTGAATCTTCCAAAGGATCAGCCGCAGAATCGAGGGACAGTGTTCTCTGATTTTCGCTGGAAACTCGCAGCAAGGATGCGGAGATCGTCGGCTAGGCGCGAGGAGTGCACGCCAGGCAGAGGTACTCGTGAAACAGGTTCGAGGTTGCTGAGGAACTGGCTCGAGCAACGAGCAGGAAAAACAAGAGGCACAATCGGATTGTAGCAGATTGCCCGCGGGGCACGCATAACGGTACCAGCGCGATGTTTGCCATTAGCCTGAGTCGCAACTTTTCCTTTGCCTGCCCTCCCTTGGACGAGTGCCCTTCAATGAGCCATAAATTGAGCCTCAGATTTCTGGACACCCGCTACTCTTCCGGCCCTCTGCTTCATCTGCATTCAATGCCTACCTCTCCTCTGCGACTTGTTTCCGTTTCTTCAGCACGGGTTTAAGTGTACGGGGATAGCGAGGCTTGCTGGAGACTCGTATCGATTCGAGGATAGGGGATTCGATGTCTGGGAAGTGGTGGAGAGATTTCTAAGTAGCGGTTGAAAGATATCGTGGTTAAATTTTGGCGCCAATTAATTGAAATAGTTAACTCGGGAACAAGGACTCATTCCACTTCTAATAACTCTATCAATTCTAGCTTTGCCACTTCTTTTCTTGTTCTCCTATCTACCTCGAAGCTTAAACTAAAAACCTGCTCGCAGCAAATCTCCGCGTACAACAATTGCTTTCCTCGAAGGTCCTGAAGAAACTTCGTTAAGAGGTTCAGAGAAATCACGTTATCCATTCGCGAGGAAGGTCTCTGTCCCAGAGTTTGTCAATTTCATGGACGGCAAATGAAGCCTGGCCGCGGCGGTGCAGGATTTATTGAATTTACAGAAGCTGGAGGACCGGTTGTGTCTCTGCTCTCTATCCAGCGCACACATAAATTCAATCAATTAGCGGGCTTTTAACGTGGGCAACTTCGAATCATCCTTGTTAGCTCTCCGAGCCGGGCCTCCTGGATCTTCCGCGAGATTTGTGTCCCCGACGTGGTCGCGCTCCCTCTTCGAGCCTCCTCCTTGCAAGAACGTTGACGCGTTCCTCGACGTAGCAATGCAACGTGTAAGAATTCCTCGGGCGGACAAAGAGTCACGTATACTTCGACCCTTTGTTGCGATTGATTCGTGACATCGTAGCAGCTGAAAAGAGCTCTTCAACCTTACACACTTCGCGTAATACCACATTGCAGCAACTCTTACCTTCGTGAAATCAGAGAAGGGTACTTAGTGCCTTTGCGCGAACACTTCCTCGTCCCCAGCTCTTCCGATACTTCACTTCTTCGTCCCGCAAGGGGATTTTCATTAAGTCATCAAGCTATATCCCACGTTTTCTTTCCCCTGTGCGTATTAGCATCCGCGGAACGTCAGCTTCGACGGACAGTTTAATTGCTCGCGATGCCACTGCTGTCGAATAAAACGAAAAGAATGAGTAATTACCGGTCATTACTTTATACTCCTAGCTTCGCCCGCGTGAAAGTTTCGCAGCAGGAGAAAACTGCCGGCAACCGCAACGAAATCCAGCGATATTTCTCTTCTGCGCGACTAATATTCGCGGGAGACGCGCGGGATCGTACGAGGTCATGGCTGCCTGGTCGACATATCGGTGGTAGCAAAGATGCCATGGTGGAGGATCGGTCTTTCCCTCTCTCGAGCACTAGCCACCGTTTCCCTCTCCTTCTCTCTCTCTCTCTCTTTCTACCTCTCGGCGCGGTGAATTGATGCGTGGGTGCAGGTTGGACGCAGATAACGCGGGAGGAGTTTCGTTTGTCCAATCCTCGATGATCCTGTTCCTCTCTCGCCTCTCCTCTCTTCTTTGCTCTTTGCCCTTCACCGATTTCCTCTCTTTCGCCACCGTTCCCTCTCACTCCGCGCGCTCGCTCCTCTTCCTTTGCTCGCATTTTTCGTATCCTCGGTGCCCACCGCTTTCTTCGCTTTGTTCTCCGCGAGCATCGAAAGACGCGGCGACCTTGGGTACCATCGATCCCACCTCTAGTGGGAGTGGAGTAGATCTCTTCGTCCCTCGGTTTCCAGAACTCGCGCTTCTCTCCTCTGTTCTCCGAAGCTGGTCCGCGGGTAGTCTTTTCTTCCTCGCCAGGTCTTCGAAGCTTCTTCACCATTAGAATCTCGCTAGGTGAATAAAGGTAGACGCGGGACACGACTCCCTGGTGTCGCGACGGAGCCGGTCGATCGATGCCTCCGTATCTACTCCGATCTCCGGGAAGCATAACGAGCAACGTTGTCACTTATAAAGACTCCGTTGTACGACCAGCAGGTTGCAAGCGGAGCCGGAGATTACGAACGACGCGCTCTCCGCGAGGATCGCACCTGTCGCAGATGTAAACAGTCGCTGAAAACGGGGTCGACGAGAATTCTTCCTCGGAGAGACACCGAAGCTTTGTTTCAAGACAGATTTGAAAGAAATCCTAGATATACCTAAGTACAGGTACACGAAGGACCGTGTCACCTAGCCAGGCAATAACGAAGACGTAGACGTTCGTTAAGACTCGGTTGCGAGCTCGCTGAACGCGCTGCTGCGCGCCAGTCGTCGCGTCCAGCGAAGCATGTAAGAGGAAAATTTATGAAAAACAATTAGTACGCGATAGCCTCGACCGTGTTCGCCGTGGACGCGATAGAGGGTGAGGCACGCGTATCGGGGCTGGCTTCTTATCGTTTCCCGCGCGATACATTTTCAAGTACAGGAAGTGGCTTGAAGGAACGAGGCGATAGAGCTGGCTTGGTGAACCGAAGACGTATCAATTAAGGAAATTTATGCTTATGCTCGAGATAGAGAAGTTCGAGGGAGAGAGGGTAACAGAAAGTTTTCATCTTCTCCATTATCCTAAATGCAACTTGTTCGACATATCTCCAGCGACGCCTCCTTCGGTTTCTTCTGTTCAACTCCCACACTCCCCTGTCTCCTCGTTTCGTTACGTGGAACGAGTCATTACCCATCCTACGGCGAATAACAGCAGAGAACGACTGCATTGCTGCGTACTAAAATCGTACGAAACAAAGCGACGTCGCCCTTTCAGCGAACCGTGACCAGAGGGGGCCCCCGGTGTGTATGTGTACCGTCTGCCGAAATGCCGTTTCGAGCCGCGGCCATGTTAATGCGGCAGGCAGACAATTGCGTTCTCGTGTTCGCTGGAAAGAGCTGGTTCTCCTCTGCTCGTAGGAGGCGCGACGTGGATTCCTCGCGGCTCGTTCCTCTCGCAGATAACGCGGAGCTAGGCTAATGTTAATGGCGGAGCAGGTGGTCGCCGAGGCGTGACACGGTGACGTCACTGGTCCCCTCGTGCCACCGCCAATACGAACCTCCGAGGCCATAACGTCGGTTCTGGGCTCCTCTTCGCATTGCCAGGCGAGCGTGTGTTTCACTTTACTCTTGGGCTTAAATCTCGCTATTTAATCGCGGAATCGATGGCACGAGCATTCGCGAGATTTGTACGTTTAGGGTGATAGCGATACCACGTCGATACTTGAGAACAGTGGCGCACCAAGAACGGGGAAAAAGAGACCTTGGAAACCCCCAGAGAAAAAGGAAAGGGCTTTGTGAAAAGAAAACTGTACTTTATTCTTTAAAGAAATTTGTATAATCACCTAACAATTTTATTACATTTGTATTTAAATTTGAAAGATTAAGAGCGCCACTGCATGGGATCGCTGAATATTTCTGGGTGAACCGGAGACCTTTTGCAAAGTTATTCTTGGGAGACTGAAAGGTGTCCTTAGTTTGGGTGTGCCAAGTTATATTAAAGACCTTTCCAGTTCAACTGGAGACCTTTTACGAAGTTATCCTTAATTTTGTTGAGGCAAGTTACGCTTGAAATAGAAAGAGGGTTGAAGGACCAAAGGAATAGTAAGGCGGTGGGGTTTAATTTACTGCAGCCGTTGGCGCAATCGACACCCTTTTTCTGCTGGCCCGCCGTTCGTCATTAAGCAGTCCAAGCGTGTGGGAAATTGGAAACGTTAGGGTTGGCTCCCGCTGGCATGGGCCGGGGTTACAGGTGTTAGCCATACGCACGTGAGAATGTGTCACAGGTGCTGGCCCTTACCGAGCTCCCTTTATTATGCTTTCGTATCGTAAATGGTTATTATCGTGGTCGTGGGGCAGTTTAGAAAGTCGGGCCTGGGACATAGTGGCTCCTCTGTTTACCAGCGCTACCGGTAACTCTTGTAATTGATGCGCACAAGTGCTGCAGGCTTTGAATATTCAGCAGACAAAAGTGCTGGGACAATAGACTCGACAGTCTTCGAGTAGAAAATTCTGATAGAACTTGTATCACTTTCTATTCTCTATTTCTTGAAGGCTGCCTACGGAGGCTTAAACCTGGGGGTTAAAAATGTAATAAAAAGGGCGTCGAGGTGGCGCGAGTTGCGCTCCCTGTTCGCTAGCGAAGATAAAGGAGCAGCGTGCAAGCGCAACCGACAATAAAACGGAATTCGCAACGCAATATTCGTTTCTTATTTCGCAGGGATTAATTATCTGAACGGCCTGCACCGAGGCAGGAAAGAGGAGTGTGGGGGGTTGAAAGGAGGGAGTGGGGAGGCCGTTTGCACGCGAAACAGGAGAAGGCTGGCCAACGTAACTGGCCTAATGGATTAATTAATGGCTTGCGTGTCCGAGACGCCGCGGACCATTTTATAGCCTCGGTAGCAGTTTCTCTTCGATCGGAAAGACGTTGCTCACCTCCAAACCGTCGAAGGCCGGTTCCTTCGACCTCTTCTTTAAAGTCCTTTCGCAATACTCGCGACAATTGCCTGCCTTGTTGCACCCTTTCAGTTGAAACCACGAGAAGCACCAGACTTGCAAATGGCCGTGCCTCGAGCGATCCATTTCGGCGGATACGGTTCGGCCGCGAGAACCTGGATTGGCGAACTTCTGAATAGCTCTGGCAGGCGAGCGATGAGAACCCTTTTGTAGCAGTTGGAGGAGCGACAGAGGGCTGGTCTCTGTCGGTCGTCCAGACAAAACCAGGCGTGGGAGCGAATGCACGCAGGCTCCCACGAGCGTGCATTGTGCGTGATACGCATCTATACGTCATTTACCTACCTCCACAAGCCCCGGCTTCGTTCTCTCGCTTGGCCGACGCTCCATTAGCTCTACCCTCGCAACAGTTTTCCGTATTTTAACCCCGTTTCCCTGTTCCGAGATGCTCCTGCTCTAACCTCTCCATCATCGACAAGAGAACGCGTCCCTAAATCATTCGATGTTAAAAATTACGAAGTGGAATATAAATTGCCACTAAAATTCAGCATAATTTGATTCGTCACTTATTCGTGGGAATAAGACTTTAGCTGTTGGTATCTACGAAACGAAGGAGCCACTGGGAAAGGGGGTAATCAATAACCGAGGCGATTTTCGGTGCGTCCTCTGTCCCCTGTGTACGACAGAGCCAGCGGCAGCTCGTCTGCAGAAAGGATAGGCCGAGGGGCAATTAATTAAATCGAGGCAAACAAGCCTTTAGAAGGTTCGTCGCCGTCAGGCATCGAAGACAGTCGGTCCTGGGATCGACGGAGGCGCTAATCGTCGCCCGCAGCTATCATTAGTCGCTGCTTTCACCCTGTCTACCGTGTTCGCCGCTCGTTTATTGCCATTATTCGCATGCGAGAGACACTCTTCCGTTCCTTATTCGCGCGTCTCTCGTGGATCGCACACGACCTTTGCGATCCAGCCGATTCCAATCTCTAGCCACCTAAAGCTCATCACGTAGAATTATTGTCAGCCTCCTGGTAACTGGGCAACCAGCCACAACTTCAAAATTCTCTCCTCCGATGCGCTAACTCCGCTCGTTAACTCCGCAGGTGATAACTAACCGAGACAAGCTACCTCTGCTCCTCAACAAGTTTAAACATTAAAATTCTAAGAGACGCGAAACTCCCCTTGCACTCGTCCCAACTGGAATCCACGGAGAACCGGCAGCTCGAACGTCAATGGAGCCTAAGGTCGATCCTTTCATATTCACGCTCCATTAATGATCCCGTTTGCCGGTGGCTCGATCGTGACACGGTTTCGCGAAATGGAATCGCCGCGGCGACGGTTGATTTTCGTGCGTCACCGCCGACGCACGATCTCACGCTTTCCATACGCGCCTTGGAAACGAGAAGTTCCCTTTTCCCTCTCGTTGCGCCCGTATTCGCGGGCCGATACCGCGTCTATTACTTCCACGGCGTATATACATAGATATAACTGAATCTTATCTAGGCATTCAAGTTCTCTTTTTTTTCCCTCCTTTATCCGCTGGAATCGCGTACACAGGCCGCGTTGCGCAACCGTGATTTCATTCACCGGCGAGCGCCGCGTTTCCCTTTTCACGCTGCCGATCCAATTCACCGCCAGGCACTCCGTCGCGTCGGCTTTTTAAATTCGTGACGCGCGCCGTTTCCGCCGGCCGTGCACGGACAGAAAGCGGAGGAATCAGGAAAGGCGAGAGAGCGGACGGAACGCGTAGCGCAACTGTTCTGTCGCGTTCGAGAGGAGGTTGGCGGGCGATTCGCGAAATGATCGATGGCGCCAGAAGCGACGGTCGATCGCGGATCTGGAGGACGATTAAGGTCGACTTTCCGGTTGCTTTTTGCCGGGGGGATCGTTACCGCGCGCAGAGAAATCGAAAGTATAATATAACACATCGGAATCGGCTTTTCCTCCGGGGAAATGAACAAGGTGGAACTCTCCAGATAGGTCGTAATTACGTGGAATTAGAGCCGCACTTCCTAATTTTCTTCCTGGCGACTCGAATTAAAGGCGGTAGGAGGCCACGTTCCCCGATAGTAAGCCGGGGCAAAAACTCGAGCTAGCGATTTCGAAGCGGGATAGAACGGTGGTGGCGGAAGGGAGGATCAAAGCTCAGACTATCGGCTGCGCCAGTGCAAACAGCTCGATCGAGCGATCGTTAATTAAACCGCGGGCAGGAGCCTCTCCGCTTCTCGACAACATGGCGTCACGCGGGTAGGGGAGGAAGACAATGGCAGATAACGAACTGCTGAAGCTTCGCTGCACGTTGCGCGGCGGTGTTTCGACCAGAGGCATCGTCTCCGACCTCTTTTGCCCGCGGTGCGTTCCTCCCCGGTCGTTTCGAGTTCACGCTTCGGCGACCACCGGCGATTTTTCGCCAACCCCGACCGCGATCGCCAGATAAAAACGGGCCATTTATGCCAGCGGCCGGCGTGTAACATTGTACCCCTCGCAAATTGCAACTCTGTTGCGTGACGCGAATGCTCGCCGCGTTTTTTCGGCGATCGCATTCGCGGATCGAGTCTGCGCGCGAGCCTCGCTTCGAGTTAATGGAAATTTACCGCGTTTACGAGAGGCTCGCTGCGTTTAAGAGGGACTCACCGTGTTACGTGAGAAATTCACCTTCCCTGCGCTCCTTGGTGTAGGCTTTCGTTCGCGAGGATTGTGAATACCCGATCTTGATGGTGGGTGTTTTCTCTTCGACGGACTCTCAGCGTGTTATGAGAAGGGATGGGGTGATACCATAGATGAGAGATATGAGATTCTTTGTTGCGGAAGAAGGGACTTATATAGGTAATTAAAATTCTTAATCATCTCCAGTGTAATTTGTAATTAACCGAGTTTCGATGGCCCTGGTTTAATTCCTCGGCTAGCGAAAGAGTCGTCGAGCCCGATTCTCAGCTGGATTGGACTCGTCGCCGCGCCAGGAGCAGCGAAGCATGCTTCCACCTCTCGCTGCTGTCCTCTTCGCGCAGGTCGTGCCTGACCCCTGTCCCTCGAAAACGATCCAACGTTTGTTCCACTTGCTCGCGATACATGGCTCTCGGACGTTACCCACCGATGACGAAACGTTCCCCGACACCGCCGAAATTAGACGTATTCCCCGCCTCCCAACCGCCTACGGCCGTTCTTTTAGTCCACCTTTCCACTTTACTGGACCCCTCCGTTCCTTTGAGCTGCTCGTGACGAGCCACCGTGTTTCCAAGCGTGGGGATGGTAGCGCGGTGCTCGCTGGAGCGGCAGGGAATCGCTTCGAAGTAGGGCAGAAGAGTTTGAAAACGCGTTCGAGGTAACGCCGCCAGAGTCAAGGCACCCGGGAACCCTCTAATTAATTTTCCCCCACGGATTATGCCGCCACCGAGCTTTCCTCTGAATACTATCGTAACGAAGGCAACCGTAGCTGTTTCCTAACTAATAATCCCGTCTTTCTTTGTTTCAGGTAAGTCCATTCTCGAAATCTGCGCACGCCACGCGAAGCCAGCCAACCTTGAATCCCCCTGGATGACTCGTAGGTGCGTAAGGCGAGGTTGATAGAGGCGAGCACGAGCCTTGGTAATGTTTTATTCGGCCAAAGAGACAGAAGACGCGCTTTATAAACACCGTGGCGGAATGGTGGCGCGGCTGTATCCTCGGCTAGGTGCGCGGCCAGGTTTGGTTGGCTACGTTTGAGGTGTGCTCATGTAGATAAGCTCCGATAATGACCGGACGTGTGCTCACCCAGCCAGAACTCTGCGAACTCCCTCCGTGCGTCCTCCTCCTTCGCCACCTCCTTCGTCCTCCAACCTCTTGCTCCACCTCGTTGTGTTCGGTGACTACGGGCTCTTCTCGGCCCGGCTCGAGGAGACGAGTCCTTCGGTATGCCGTCGAGGTGGAGGCACACGTGTCGGCCTGGCTTCGTGTGCATAGTCACCTCGGGCTGACCGTGAACAGCTTCGAACCTCCCCTGCGCCACGGAAATAGAACGTTGGAGCGAGAGGGAGCTTCCTTTCATGACTCGGACCTTTGACCGAGGAGTCGTGGTACTCGAATGGTGACCGGAGGCGCGAGGAGTGCTTCAAATTGTTAGTTATAAGTAGGTACCTTGCGCGCCTAAACTTCCAAGTTGATCTATAGAAATTTCAAATTTCTCAAGTCCTCAAGTTGTACCGAGAGCTTCGATAGCTTCATAGTTCTATTATTCATCTTATTTTCTTAGGAAAGCTTCTGAGATTTTCTACGCAAATTTTAGGAAGCTCAGGGTTCTAAGTTTTTCTATAGAAATTTTAGATTTCTGAAGCCCTGAAGTACTAACGAGTGCTTTAAGTTGATAGTTTTATTATTCATCTTGCTTCCATAGGAAAGCTTCCAAGTTTTTCTAAAGAAATTTTAGAAACCTAGATTTCTAAGTTATTCTATAGAAAGTTAGGGAAACTTAAGCTTTCAAGTTTTTCTACCAAAATTGTAGATTTCTGAAGTCCCGAATTCATAATAAGACTTTCAAGTTGTTAATTCTAATATTCACTTCCTCTTCTAAGCTCCTAATTTTTTCTATACAAATTTCAAATTTCACAAGTCCTTCTTTCACGCTCGCTCAAAAAATCGAGATTCCTCGTTGCTTTCTCATTGCTCCGAGCATTTGAGTCACTCTCTCCGAAGTAGTTTAGTACTACTTCCAGATAGGACAACACAGGTGAGCGAGCAGGTAGATAAAGTCTCGCGAATTAGAGGCCCGCGGGGCTGGATTCGTGGTGTGGTATCGTTGCGGTGCGATCTATCGAGCAGTCGCAGTTAGCGAGTACGCCATTGAATAATTCTTCCGGCGTGGCAGTGCGCGCGCCGGAAACGATCTGTTACCGCGCGACACGAAAGGCACGCTCTCCTGCTCAGGTGTGAGATCGTAATGCCGAGCTTCGTGGATCGCGAAAATCGGCTACCCCGCGATTCTCTCATCGTTCCATCCGCGCTGAACGCATTCCACGCGCGATCACACCATCCCACTGTAATCGCACCTCCATCTTCAACGATAAGTCCCCAAATGCAGAGGACCTAAAGGGTACTAGAACTACTCCAACCAAATTTTGTCGCGCAGGTTATTGGAAAGTTCACGAGAGCCCCCGCGTTTACCTCGAAGAGGGCAAGCCGAGTGGCTTTCGAGGAGCGTCGAAGAGCGTGCTGCATAATGGGCGACGAAAATATGACAAACACGTAGAAGCGATAGCGCCGGAAACGGGCAGTTGTCTAACAATAATGTACTGGAGTACGAAGCGAGTTAGTGAATGAACGGGACGAACCGGCCAGGCGAGGCACGATCGCCTATCGTCTACACGGTCAGCACGCTGCATACGAATGCTTCGTTCTCGCTAACTGTGCCTTCTCTTCGTGGAACGTCATTTCGGGACGGGGGACACCTCGGGGAATTATATCTTCCATACCCAAGTAGATTCTCTCTGCAGATTTCAATAATTGCTTCCCGAGAGGACGCAGCAATTTGTGACTCGCTACTCAAAGCTCCCTACACCTCAGAATTTCGGAACACCAAACACCTTTGAAAGCCACGCTAACTGAACCACAAAATCGACTCAATCGCTCCAAATGAAACTCACAGGCATATCCACCCACCGAAGGTGTCCAACGACGGGTTTTATCGCGCATATTTCATAAATTCTGGCCGAGACTGTCCAACGGAGGGAAGCAGACCCCCGAGGCCCGTCGTGCTCGAACACCCAATAGCAAACAATCTAAAGTTAGAAGTGTATGTTTGCCGCACGAGGCGTATAGGCCTCCCTGTTGCAGCCGCAGAGATTTAAGCAATGTTTCTGACTACGGCAGTAGGGACACGCATGTGTCACTTGTTGCATTCTGATTTCGATACACGCACCAAAATAACTCTCCTCGGTGTTGGCTCACCCTCCTGTGACGTCCCTTATCCCCTTTGGCGTGCGTGCTACCTCCCCCCCTCGGTATATCTGTCCCTCTTTGCCCGACGTTCATTCACTGCCTTCGTCTCCCTCTCTATATATATACCTGTTCCTTTTGTAGTCATTCATTAGTGCCCCGTCTCCCTCTATCTTCGCCCCCTTTGTCCTACCCCTCTCTCTCTCTCTCTCTCTCTCTCGCCCTGCTCCGCGTATTACTCATTCTTGGACACACTCCCACCGTCTCTTGGCCGCAACGATCATCGCGGACCCCCTCGGCCCCTGTCCGCGTCCCTCCCACGAACGCTGGCTTTTGTCGAACGTCGTGTCGCTGCGAGCCGCGAACAACGTCTCCTACGAGTGTCGGTCGCATATTTCGGAGGCGTGCAGCACTTTTGTTCCTGTGATTCTTTTCTTGCGCCGGACTTACTGAAGTATCGTTAATCGACCGTGTCGTACACGAGAGCGCCCGTGTAGCGGACACGCGCGACGACTCCGCCACGATTTATCGTCTGGTCACCCTGGGGGTCCCCTTATTACACGGTGATCTTTCATTATTCGGAGGACATGATGAAAGTAGTCGAATGAAAGTAGCAACGGGTGGGAATGTTTGCAAAGAGATTTGTGAATTTTTCGAGTCCGAGGATGATTTACTTGGCCGAGTTTGGAGTTCTAACTCCTTCCTCGCGAAAAAGGAGATTACAAGGTTGAAGGAGAGAGGCAGAGGGCAATTAATATCAATTAATATACGGCCCTTTGATCTGCAGCTCGTTTAACAGGCTCTGCTCATAAAAGTCTTTCTTTTTCTCGTTTTCTTCGCCTCGACCTCTGCCAGCGGCAAATTGCTCTCTTTCTCCGTGCCTGAGGCCTGCTCTCGCCTTCCCTTTAATATATCCTCTGGCCGAGTCTGCTCTTTCTTTCTCGCTGCTTTTCTTCTCCTCGACCGAGCCTCGTGACGAGCATTCGGCCGTTTCCGGTTCCCCAGCCTGCGCCAGGGGCTTCCCCTTTCGAACTTCCGGCCGTGTCGTACTACGCTTACTACGTGCCCCCTCTGCCTCTCTCCTGTACGCTCCCCTCTCGCCTTTTCGCCCCCTCCGTTCCCCTCGGTCGACCTGACGGTGCTGAAATTAAAACGAGACGGCGCTCCGTGGAAACCGCCCGTTCCGTGAATTAACCTACCAGATTTCGGGGATAGGAATTAAAGCGAGCGAGATTTTCAATTATCCGTATAATCTTTTCAACTTTGCCAGCTATTATCTTCTGTTACGAAGCTAGCTAGCAAGCTCTGCAATTTGGATGCCCGTGACTAAGCTCTCGGTACTGTTTCAAAGGAAGGGGGACTATTTAGGGATATTTCTGGGAAACTCGTGGCGAATGATCTTGTCATTCACTGGCTCAAACGAGAGCATATTCGGATCTCACATGTTTCTTTCATACCCGAGCCAGTAAAGTAACGCTCGAGGATCCTTTGGAAGATTTCTTATTAAACGCCACTTGGGAATCGTATTTGTTCCCCGCCGATCGACCAGAAAAATCGTCGTCGTGCGGAGGAACATCGGCGAATCGGTTTTCTCTTGCATGGGTGGTTGCGCAACGATTAATTGCAGGAAAGCGAGGGCCAGTCGATTAGGAAATTGTTGTCGGCGTTTGTGACTGGCCGCGCTTCGAGGATGAAGGGAGCCGATGGCTGATGCCTCGCGACTCCTCGATCGCGAGATAAGCCCAGGCATTTCGATAGACGACGGGAGATAGAGGAGACAGAGAAAGGGGGTCCATCTGGGAAGCGCGCTGATCGTTTCGCGATAACCGAGTAATTTGCAGAGGTGCGAGCTTATCGATTATCAGGCGGCACCGCGCACCTGCCCGATGGCAGCGCGTGGGAGTGGAGCCGCGGAACTCGTTTCGAGGATAATCTGCTTCTGTAAATTATTCATCGGTGATGCGGGGGTGGGCGCGCGTCGAGGATGGCTTCATCGCGTCGACTCTCTTCGTGGAGATTCTTGCACCCCGCTTATTATAGCGAAGACGTGCGCAGGGGAGACCGGGGCAAGTTGATACGTTTCTCAATTTTTTCAATTTTTGTTTGAATTAATTATTGAATAACAAATATGCTAAAATATACTTTGGTCCTTCGTCTTTAATAGGTATATTGGAAATGAAATGTTGAGAAAATACATAAAAAATGAATGAGAAAATGTTTTTTGGACGAAGGTAAAATGTATCAACTTACCCCACTGCGGGGCAAGTTGATAGGTACTGTTCTGGGGCATGTTGATACATTTGTAAAATACCCGATTAATGTAAAGGATGGATGCCTGGAATATCCCACTTTAACATGAGGTGCTTGCTTCTTTTTATTAATGTATCTTAATAAAGCTATTTTATCTATTCCGCATCTCTCGCGTTTTGACGTAACGACATTGACTCCTTTTCTACACCAACACACGCTTTTTGAAAAATATTTTGTGGTATTTTTCCGCGATTCGTTTTTCTGAGATAATTTCGTACCATTTTCCTAGTAATAAAAGGAAAAATCCAGTTAAAAGTAGTCGGAAAAAATTGATACACTCCCCATGCGTATCAACATGCCCCAGAGAAAACGTATCAACTTACCCCACAGGAAGTCATTATGTACAAACATCTCCATAAAAAAATGTCGAGCATATAAACAAAATAACAAAACGTAATTACCTTACCTTCAAAGGACTCAATGTGATGCCCAATTAATTTCAGTGATAAAATTTTCTATCCCGCCTCAAGACGAATTGGAAAGTGAACACAACTATTTACTTTTTCTCTATAGAAACGAAAACAGTTAAAAATGGATTGCTAAAGTCAAGGTACACAGACGTACGCTATATCGTAGTAAAGAATTGATCAAGAAGCTTAACATATCTCGCACACAAGGAGCTACATATATACAGTGTCGAGATAATTCGTCTGTATCAACCTGCCTCTGTTTCAACTTGCCCCGGTCTCCCGTATCGGAATACGCCGAGGAATCTTTAAACAGCGGATCGTAGACAAGTTTTCGGAGTGGCCGCGCAAACATCTGCCCGCAAACTGATCCCAAGTAGCCCATCGACAAATGTCCAGTAAGCTAAACATATCTGACCGCTGCAATTCATCAAGCGTCGAAGCTTCTATGCCCGATCACCGTTTCCACCGGCTCCAAACAGGTCACTGACGAGCTTCCAGAGAGCCGCATATATCAGCTCTCTATTTCCGTCAATCCATAGGCAATATTTCAGAATGTCCAAGAGACCCACATACCCGGACAGCCGTTTCCGTTACTCCCGCCGCAATATTCCTAGCAGATTATCGAAAGCCGTTCAAGAGATGGCCGAATGCAGCCAAGGATACCGAGCCCCATCGGCGCAGAAAGGCAGCGAGGGACTATTGGAAAAGTCTGTTGCCAAATGCTGTTACGGAGCACACACGAGGCCGCAGAGGCCACACAGGCCACACGGGGAACGCGCGAGCGCGTTCAGGGAGACCGGAAACTGTCGCCTCTTCTCTCCCTCCCTTTGCCTCTCTCTCTCTCTCCCTCTCTCTCTCTCGCTCTCTTCGCTTCCCCGTCTGTCCTCCCTTTCCTCCTCTTCCTCCACCTCCTCCTACTCCTCCTCTCTCTGTCCGTCTCGTTTGCACGGACGGCCGGCGGACTTTCACGCAACGATCCGCGTTCCGATGTGCCGCAATAATCGGCCGTTGCGAGAGAACATTGTGTTTGTCGTCGGGACAATCGTTTTCGGCGAGAAAGCGACTGTTATTTAACGCGCTACACCCTTGTCCCTCGCGATTTTGCGCAACGAGCACCTCTGCACGCGTCTTTCCCTCATTCGTAGTGAATTTCGATGGTGGTAATCGAGGTTCGATGGTTTGGAATAATTCAGAAGCTCTGGGGATTGAAATGGAGCGAGGTGGAGCCTCGAAAGTTGAAATGATCGAAAATTTGGGAAATGAGATTCCACTGTAATCAGAAATGATGGAGGAATGAATAATAATTCTTATTAGATTAATACCCCCTCGCGATAGAATTTCCATTTTCCTTCTGACTACCTACCTCTAAACTCTGTGATCCGATTAATTCCCTAGCAGCCCGGGGCCAAAAACGATGGAATCGACCGCGCGCAGAGTATCTGGTGCTCGTTGGTCGCGATCCCATCCGCTTCCGCGCGCTAGCCATTGTCGGCAGCGAGAGGCGGAGGGAAAGAGTTATGGCCTGTTTTCCTAGGCGATAGAAGGTTGGAGCGGCACACGGAGCGTTCTCCTCCCGTTCGTATCGCGAGCGAGGCCCGCTGCCGCGACGTCACTTCCTTTACGGGCTCTCCTTCCATTTTCCTTTTCTCTCTGTTTCTGGCTAGCGGCGGCAGGGATCGAGGGATCGAGGGATCGAGCTCACCTGCCCCGCTACGGTCACTCGACTTCCGGTAACCCCGAGAACGCGCGCGAGGCCACGTAACCGTGACTTCTTCTCGTTTCGCGCTTCCGCTCCTCTTTTCTACCAATTTTCTCAACGGGCTCAGCGTTCTGGTGGATTTCTCGGGGAAAAGCTTAAGGGAAGCTTCAGCTCTGAATGGCGACAGGAATGTTTGGTTTGTCTATGAGGTAGGAGATAATTCGTTGTTGCTTGGTTGATGCAAGGATGTGCGCGGAGAGGGATTAGAGGAAAGGGTTGAATGGGCGGTGAAGGAGGGAAAAAGATAGGTAAGGAGGCTTGGGAGGAAGTGACGTGGTATGGATAGGCTATCCTACGGTTCTGAGCAGCAGTTTCCATCGACGAGGAAAGGAGCACGCTGTTGCGCACGTATCTCCCTTCCTCGGGCGCTTTACTGCCTTATAAGTTTATACGTTCTCACGCTCTCCATACCGCCTCTGTTAACTACACCTTCTGCACACGGTCGCGCGCCTCTTTCAAACGTTCCTCTCCCTTTTTTCACGGGTAAGTATATCACGCGGCCTGCACTGCTCGCCGAAGCGACTGTAGAGTTTGGGAATACGAAGTTCGCTAGCTATTTTAATATCGTACGTAAGATAGGGTAAAGACAGGAAATATGGAACACCTGATTTCGAAAGCTTGTCAAAAGCAGGGGGATTTTTTTTTTGTAAAATAAAACTTACATGAGGGGATGAAGGAACTAATGCATAATCATATTTACATAGCCAAATGTAGAAAAATCCAATGGTTTCGCAATTATAATAAAAAAACTAAAAAGAGTGAAAATCGGCCGTACGACAAAATGGGTTCTCATATGGAACACCTAGGAAATTTGTAAAGAAAACTCAAAAATCTTTACTTTTTTTTTACTAAAAATGAAGATTTATTAAGTAAAATATATAAATAAATAAATAAATATAGATCATTTTTGGAATTTATTCCTGTTGGCTGCGTCTCCTACACGTTGGGCCCGTGAATAAATACGTCTGAAGCCCCACATTCTTCGCGTGTCCACTGAATGCAGCGAATACATTCGGTCTACTTTTCATTGTCATTATTTTTATAATTACCATCGCAAAATAAGCATTCCGCATCATCGTCGTCATCGTCATTATCAAATTCATTTATGTTACTCGGTATGTTCCATATTACGTACACACATGTTCCGGCAAGAAATTAAGAATTATACTAAGAAGAAAGTAGCTTTATTAGTTAACTTTTGTTGAATAATCAAGAACACACATATTTAATGATAAATTATACCAAAACAATATTTTATAACTTACCTTCACTACAATATTTACCCATTTGATGCACTTTTCAGAAACTTCTACACCACACGAAGAATATAAACGTTTCTCATTCAATGATATATGCCCGACTGATGCTTAATTGCCAGTATCATCGTCTATTGTGCCTTGGGATCTAGTATACACAATTACCCGAAGACTTCGTTATTTCCTTATCTAAATTTTTCGAAGTTCCATATTACGTGCCGTTCCATATTACCTGTATTTACCCTACTGCCTGGAAACTTGAAAAAAAAGCGTTACCCTTCGGACAATTTCGTTTTGGTAAATAATCCTCAAAGAATCCGCCCCAAAATCCAAAACACACATGTTCCCCCGAAACTACTCGAGAGAAATAACTGTTCACCATCGTAGCAACTACACGGAGCCTCACACACGAGCATCCCGTGTACCACGAACGGGGGGAGGCTCCGCGGATCCTCTCCGTCGGCTTCCTAGTTATAATAAACGTGGTAAAAAACGGGGCAAAAACCTGCCCAGCCTTGGGCAAGTGTACACGATCGAGGGAGCAGCTTCTGCTCTCTATCAGCGTGTCCATTCGAGCCTCTGTTTCCCTCTGGCGCGCTCTCCTTTCTCCTCCTTGTTCCTCCTTGCTCCCGATCACCGTAGGTGTTGCCAGGCTACTTCCTTCCTGCGGCCATCCTCCGCGCCCTCCTTTCCTGGCGTATGAATCGTGTGGGCCCTCTCTGGCTACCCCCTTCTGCCCCCTGTTTATCATCCGGTGTCATTTCTTCCCTGTAGGTACGCTTGCACGCTGCGTCGTCTTATTATTCCCTATGCACTCGCGGAGCAGCTAGTCCCTGTTACATCTCCTTTGCTTCTTCTCCTTCGTCTTCATCTTCGTCGTGGTCCTCTTGCTCTCCACCTCTCCTGCCACCCCTCCCCCGTTCTTCCGCTTTATTAATATCCACGGCTGCCTGATCGACGGTTACGATTTTCTCGCGCTGCCTTCCGGGTTCTCGGTCATCTAGCCGCGAGCGGATAATTTATATCCGCGCGGACCACGCTCCGCATCCTCGTGAGCAGGTACCCCAGCGCCGATTTGTGAATGGACGCGCAGAGGAAGTCGACCGAGCTCGCCTGGCTACTGGTCGGCCTCCGTTTATCTCCTTCGAGCCTGATCGATCTTTTCCACCTGGATCCGTCTTCCTCCCCTTCGTTTTCTCCTTGGGGGGCAGAGGGGACTTTCTTTTCTGAAGCCTGTACGGTGGTCTGATCGCGGAATGAATTTGGGACGCGTGATCGAGGGACAGAGAAGCTTTGCTAATGTGTTTAACACTATTCCTACCACGAACCGGTCAAAAGACCGTTTGTAAAATATCGATTAGAATTTCCTATATACAACGTAATTGAATCGCCTTTAAACTTCACAACTTTGCCTCAAATATACGTATAATACATTTTTGAATATTCACTTCTTGTTTTATTGTTTATTTTCTGAGAAAAATTTGTAGTCTGTCTTACCTAACGCGACCGGTCAAATGACTGAAATGTGTCGGTAGGAATAGTGTTAAAGGAGGGTTAAAGTTTAATGCGATAGGTTAATCTTTAGTAAATTAGCAGCGGTATCAGCGCGCAAGCTGCTGGAATTTCGCGGGACTTTTATCAAAGTCGCCGACATGGTACATAAACACGGTGAATTCATTCCCACGGTGTGGTAAACACAGAACCAGTTCCCTCCGACGAATAAAAGAAATCGGACCAACCTGTCGCTTTGATTTTATCCACTTGTTTAATAACACAGCATTAGCTGGCTTTCCTCTTCGAAAATCGAGTAGTTAAACCCGTTCTAATCGAGGACTGCCAACGTATTTATAGATCTCTTCTTTGTGTCACCCGTGATGCCAGTCGGACCAACCAATCGATTAATCTTACTAATTGAAGGGAAACGACGCGCAGAAGCGATCCTCCCTCGGCTCCACCGCGAGATGCTCTTCGGTAGCCCATACGGTTTCCACCGTAAATATCCAACAGAAGCTCGGGCAAAGATTTTCTACTCGAACCGTGGATTAAAAATTTCTCGTAAGATTCTCTTTCCGTGCCCCATATCGATATATTCGCCACTGATCCGCGTATTTATCGTGCCTGGAGTCGCCGCACCTGTTGCCCCCGATTAGGCTCTGGTCCTCTCCAGAATCTCCCAAGCATTCTTCACCCAATTTATCGGGAAGTTGCGTCCCACGACCGCGTGCTAAAGTACACCAACCCAGAATAAAAGAGTTGCCATCTGCTAAAAAAAACCCGGTGGTGACTGAAAAAGTCACACCTCGAGCATCGTTTACCTGAAACATACCAATCTACGACCAGCTTTCTTCCAATAAAACGATCTTCGCCCGACGGAAGTGGGCGTGAGAAGTGGTCGCGCGGATCCGCGAGGTGGCCATTTTGGAGGACGTTGTCTAGGGACAGTGTGCCGGGTAATTGGATCGAGCAGAATGGTCTGCCAATAGCGCACGTTGATTATCTAACGAACGTTATCCTGCCTCGTAACGACCAGTTCCCAAGAGCGGTGATAAAAATCGTCAGAAACGGAGTTTCATTCAAGATTGCCCGCTGGCCGGGGCACGGAAGTCGTCTGGTAATATCACGGCAGCCGGCCCGCTTCACCGGTGAGGGGGGCAGCGGGAATAATCGAGGAGAACACGTAGCATTCGGCGGGGACGTAATTACGCGTACGCTCGGGCGCAAACACTATTTAACAACGTCGGGTAATTTCTGCCTTCCCTGTCTCTTGCTCGCGCGAACCATGGAAAGGAGAGGATGCTGCTAGCGCGCCAGTGATTAATGCGAGGCTTCTTGCCACTCGCGGGGCAAGGCTAAAAATTTCTTACGGGACGAGCTTCCGGCAGCGGGGGACCATTCATAAACTCGCCTCGAAGATGGACGAAGTCTTTCTTCATCGTGGCTACTGGGGGATGATGCTTTTGATAAAATTGGGGAGAAGGGATAGCTCGATTTAGAAATTTGGAAGATTCCAACTCGCTGGACTTCGCGATGTCAGGAGTCCATTTCCCAAGATTCAACTGTTTCCTCGGACCGCAGGCATTAAGATTTAAGCCCATCGCAAGGACCGTGAGCGTGGAAAATTTGGCTCAGCGGAGACCGTCGACCAGCGGATAGTATTTTTCGCGGGCTACGTCAGCGGCAGCGCGAGGCAGAAGGAAAAGCTGGCTGGTGGGGGTACAGAGTGGGTTCAGGCGGGTAGACTGAAACGTGCAGTCGCGGCATGAATGAACGAGCCGACCGAATGAAGGAACGGGCTGCGTCAGCGTGTGCGTCTGTGCGCGAGGCCTCGTAGGCGGGTGGAAGCTCGCTGACAAAGACGGATATACGGCTGGCGTAGTAAAGGGAGGAAGATGAATGAACGCGGCGGCGGTTGGACAGTGACATACGTATATCTCGAGTAGAAGAAGCTCGAGAGCGTGACGAGGATGGGGTCGGCGGGAAAGTGTGAGAGAGAACGAGACGGTGGCTGCATCGCGCGCAGAGAAACGGAGAGAAGTGAACGGAGGAGAGTGCACGTGATTGATAGAGACGGCGGCCTGCAGCGGGATGAAGGAAGGAGAACGGAGGAAGGGAAGGAAGAGAAGGAAGAGGTGCGCGACAGAGTGGGAGACGCTGGTGGTAGGAGAGAGATAGGAAGCGGGCGGTCGTGTGCGCCGTCGCCAGTGTGAGTTTGCCGCGTCGCGTCGACGGGAGAGTATTCATTCATAAAACTAACCGAGGAGCGAGGTTAGGCAGGCGAGCGTGCACCGGGATTGGTGGGGACGGCCGAGCGTCTCCTCTCTCTTCAACCTTGCCACGATCCACGGTTCTCTGATCGATCGTCCCTTTTGTCTTCATCGACGGTGCCCTCCGGGCGATCTGCCTCTCTGTTTACCTCGAGTACATGTTTCCCGCTGGTGCTTCATTTTTCAAGAGGGGCCTCTTCGGTGGTGCCACGTTACACAACGATGTTACAGTGATCCTTCGTCGATACCACCTCCCGAAGATTTTTCAACCTGCGATCTACTTAGGAACTCGCGGGTTCTTGCATTAGTCCAGTGTTCCAAGGCTACCTGAGATTTTTCGAAATCTATTCGAGCGGCGCAAGTACATTTGAAATTCCTGCTGAGATAGCGGCACAATCCCCACCTCTGACGCGATCGCAGCTACCTTTCCCCCGTTTCCCCATCAAGGCCCTCGAATCCTCGTGATTCGGCGCCGCGAAGGACAAGGAGTAATCGCTCGGCGTGCGCGTCCACCTCCGCCAACGGCTTCCCCACCCCTCGCCGCCTCGAATAAACTCTTTGGATCCCCTCTCGCGCCGGTTGCCGTCCCGTCTTCCTCCCTTGTTCCTCCCTCTAGCCTTGCTCGCCTCGTCCTCCTCGGGCCGGGCCGCGCTCGCGCGGACCTCTTCCTCTCCTCTCTCTGTCCGCGCTACCTCTTCTTCTTCCTCTGGCTTCTCTGACTGCCCTTCGTCTCTCTCTCCTTGCGTACGCACTTACCTGCGGAACGCGGTCGTACGTGCTCGACGGTGGCGCTTCGGCCCGATCCACTCACCCGCTCTGCTCTCCGGGCCGAGATCCAGCTCGATCCTCGATCTCGATCCACCGAAAATCGTCGGCAAGCCGCGAACGTCTCCGCAAAGAGTGCCTCCTCCTCGCGTGTGCCGTTCAGCGTGCGTGTGTGCGTGCGTGTGTGTGTGGTGCTTGCGTGCGTGTACGCGCCTACGCGTGGAGATCCAGGCTGCCGCCACTGGTGCGTGCACGCGCGCGCAAGCGCGTGTATGTGCGCGCGCGCGCGTCCGCTGGTGGTGGCCCCGAGCGCCAGGCAAATCGCGGAGAAGCGTCGAAAATCGGAGTAGCCTGGCGACCCAACCGAGACCAGACAAACTGGAGCGTATCCCGAACCGACCACGTACCCGTATTTTCGGAGCTGGCTTCGTGCACGAGCGCTAGAAAGCCCTCTCTCTCTCTCTCTCTCTCTCTCTCTCTCTGTCTCTCTACGCCTTCCCTTTCCGCCGCAGCTGCCCACCCCCGCCCGCGCCGCTGGATCATCAGCGGCCGGTTGCGCAAGCCAGGTATTCGGAAATAGCCCGTGCGGCTCGCGGTTATGAATTGATAGCAAACACATGCTGGACACGCCGCGAGGACCGGCTTCCTCCTGGCCTCGTGCTTCGTCGCGTCCGCTCGAGAGATCGATCGCTCAAGCCTCTGGACACTCTCACCTGGGCAAGAAATTAGGAGTGGAGAGAGTAGCTAACAACAGAGACTGCCGCGTCTTATTGAACGCTGAAATTAGACAAGCTCCGAGACTCAAGAAGCAGAAGCTCACGAGTGTGACACACCAGAGTAGTCTATGCCGCATTGCTAGCTCGATTCCGCGTGAGATTCAGAGTCCACAGAGTCCAATGGAGTCATCCGTCGCTTCGTGCTTGATACTTGGTTAACATTACGTTGGACTTACCTGTCGAATCGAAGGCTAGTTTCATCGGAACCTACTCGAGCTTGAGATACCAGGAATCGCAAGCTATTCTAACGCGGTACCACTCCAAGAACCAAGTGCAGACTTAGATAGTAGCCTCATGAACACCTTTAGCTTCCACCAAGCCATCTTGAGCTCACCAGAGCGAACCAGGATCGCAAGCAACTAGCATGGGATAAGGAATCTTCACTCGCAATGTCTTGACGATCGAGGTGGATCGATTTAGACTTGGGTATTTCATGGATCCTAGACCCCGACGTTGAATCCTCGCTGAAAACTATTCGTTCTGCTGTGGTTCAGTGATGTAAGAGACACAGGAGGAACTCTCTAGGTGAACGTTGTTACTCCGCTTGCACGGGATCGTGGACGTGAATGACAGTGGTCCAGGGCACTCGTGTATGTACAGTGGGAACAAGAGGACGGCACTCATGTACGTTGACTACGGCGGCGACGCTTATGCCGGAATGGGAATCAAGGCCATGAAGTCCTTTGCCAGGCCCAGAGGTACGGAACCGCACGTCCCCTTTGTTGGCGAAGCCTCGCGCGTCCTCTCGCGCTGCTCCCTTTTTTTGCAACGCTCGCGGTCGGGGTAGCCACTCTTTTCCTCTTTTTCCGATACGTGGATGGTCACTTGGCTGGGAATCGAACTACATAGTTTCAGTAACTGGTTGGTTTCCCTCTTTTTTCACCTCCTCGCGATTGGAACCGTTCATTAAACGCAGAGATCTTACTCGATCGAATAATAGTACCTACTATGTTGATAGTCACTCGGCTAGTCAATTAGTTTTACTTAACACGTTTTCTTAATTTTTATTCTTACCTCCTGAACACTTGGGGCTGTTCATTAGTCGCAGAGATTTCGCTGGTTAGTAGTACTACGTGTTCTCGAGTAGCTCATTCATCTATTTGGAAAGCGAAGCCTGACTTTGGGAGGCTGTGGTAGGCACACGGGCGGATTAACACGACTACGGGCGCCCGAACGTGACTTAAGAGTCCGACAGATTGCAACAGATGTCGGGGACGCCGCAGGAGTGCAACTTGCATCCCGGCTGCATACGCGCTTCCTGCAGTTGCTGGGACTCCCTTCCCGGGGACGGTAGTTCTAAAGTGGGCCACCTCTGACCCTGACACGCTTCCTGGTACCCCGAAAGCACGAGCCGCTGCTCTGTACTGGGATACCGATCGAGCCTTGCTTCTGGGCATATCTGATCTAGGGTAAGTCCGGGTGAGATGGTCATAGTTTCGTTTAGAGTCGGCTGAAGCCAACATATTTGAAATAAAGCAACGAAAATGATGTAGAATAAAACTTCAATCCTTTGTCTACATGTCCGTTAATATCAGTAAACGAAAAATTATTATTTAATGTTCCAATATTACAAATGAAAAAAAGGGTAATTGACCATATCTACCTTAATGTCCGGGATAGATGGTCATATGTACCTTTCAGGCTAACAAGTTGTGATCCTTAACTGGTTATCTCAGATTCTTTCTAGTTTTCATCCACGTTTGTTTTTGCCCGCTCGAAACTTCTTTGGGTTCTTGCTGTGAGTCTTCTAATCCGCATGTATGACACACAGTGTCAAACTCTGTGCAATTTTCATGGGCCCACTAACCACATGACTTACATCTTAGCCAATCTTGTTTTTTTTTTGGGTTTCGATATAATTTTCTCCGAATTTTATTAAAATATCTGAAATTACATCACATACAGCTATGCCCAGCTCTTCTAGACAACAATTGACCATCTTTCCCTTAAAGCCCTGGTAAGATAGCCATTCCCCTTTCGCTTAGACTAACAAACGTAACCGCGAATACTTTAAGGTTAAAAACAGTGTAAATAATGCACTATCGAAAATACATCTTGAGAATTAAAAATATTCAGCATAAATAACACAAACAAGATGACCAAAATATTGATCAAACATTTTCAAGCACTAGCTTAAATTTCACAGTGGATTTACAAACCTTTAAAAACGTTCTATTCCAACACTTCGAACTAAGAATGTTACTTTTCTATGACACTTTGTACCCACGTCGAGGCAGCGCATTCAGGCGTTTCCTTCTAAAAAAATACTGTCACTGCCCATCTCTTTCGTATGACCATCTCACCCTGACTTACTCTAATTAATCTACGCGATCAATCGGTCCTCAATCGCACCTCACTCTTCCTATAGAACTGTGATACTCGTCTCTAACCAACTTTTAGAGTGTCCCAACAGTGTCAGAGTTCCTCATTGAGTCATTATCGATACCGAATCCCCTTGAAATTCCTCGAAATCACCGTGGAAACCCCCTTCGAGGCTGCATTCCGCGAAATCTCGTTATAAAGCGCAATCTCACTGTCGAACGAAGGAGGTAGCCAGCCAATAATCGCCAAAAGCGTATTTACCGAGGGGAGAAAGGGGGCTACGAGTACGGAATTACTTCTCCCGCGGCACTTAATACCCGCCACGGTGCGTGCACCGGTTATTTATACTGAAAGTTTCCCTGGAGAAGTGCATCTGCTGAAACACGGGTTAATGATAAATCTCTCACGGCTGGATTACACGGCCGTGCGCTCGCAACGTGCAACGCTCGCTCGCTCGCAACGTGCAACGCTCGCTCGCTCGCCTAAGTAGGGGATATCTCGAGCGAGAAGAAGCTATCCCCGCGACTCTGCTTCCTGGCAACCGGTTCCAGCGAATGGCTCGATCCGTTTTGTTCATGTAGATATCACCGAGTCGAAGACGGATTCGCCTGGAACGCGTGTACTCTTTTTCCAACTCGTGGCTGGCCACTCTTCCTTGAAATCCACGCTACGCCTGTCCGACTAGAAAGCATTCCGCGCAAATAATCTGCTGTTTGCCCGAATCGGCGCGCAGTCGACCGTGAACCTCCGTCGAAACCCTCGATTCCGTTTACACTAATGGGGATCGAATTTTTCGAAAAGCCCCTGCCACTCGGCGACGTGTGGGACCCCTGCTCGAAGGATTCTGCGCTAATTGCGGTTTCGATCGCGGCGATTCGCGTCGAGCGAAACGGTTCGATCGCGATCGAGCGCGGATAACGAGGAACGTGGAGGGAAAAGAAAAGTTCTGAAGGGAGTGGGAGAAACGTAGCTACTTTATCGCGATCCGTGACAGCGGACCACTGAAAACACGGTGCAATTTCCTTGTCGATCGATCGCGACCTCGTGAATTAATACCGACACGGGACGAGAAAGCACTGATCCCTGCTAGCAATTAATAAATTATTTCGCGAGACAGCTAGCCCTTGCCGCGTCGATGTTCACTTTCGATTCCCGATACGACGTCTAGGAAGCTTGATATCGTTCCGTAGCTTTCGAGGATTAGTACAGGCGATTGCGAGTGTCTCCTCAACGAATTTCACTTTTCCCATCGCGCGATTTCGCAAGTGTGACGGTACACCTCCGCGTATGAAATCATAGAACAATATATCATCCATTGCCGTAGCTTTCTATTAATAATCACGGCCAGGTCGAAGTGGGTCAATCAAGTCGATCGAATGGGTTAATTCTGGACCGATCCGCGATTTCTGCTTGGATTCAGCGGACTCTAAATTCCATCTCCCTTTGTAGAACTCAACCAAAGAGATGTAATACAAGATCAATCCAAAAATCCATTCAGCTTGTTATCAATCATGCCACGTATTCCTCCACAAACTATCTCAATCTCTCGAAGCCTTGAATTCCCATCGAAACCGAACGTCCCCTCGCTGCAACCTCCCTTCTCTCGCAGCAGCACTCGCTGCAGGATATCGTCGATTCAATTAAATCCAGGAACCACGCCGATTGCCGTCTTCATCTCGCCCTTATCTCGAAAGTGCGCCGTTGCTCCGCGAGGGAACACGGAGCTCACGTCCTTGTTAATTAGCGACTCGCTCGATATTCCGCGCAGAGTTTTCCTCCGTGGAAAAACCGCTCGCAGCCCCTCCCAGGGCGTAACGAAGCTGCGGGAGCCGGGCAGCCAGCGGAACGATAACCGATTCACCGTAATCGGACGTTTTATCTGGCACGACCAGGGAGAAGCGAGCCGACTAATCAGCCGTGGCACGATAATTGGTCCATGGGCCGCAATCGTGCTCCCGTCGTCATCGCTTGCCGCGCACACTGTTCTACATTGTCTGTACCGACCAGCGCATGTGTGGTTCCTTGATGGTAAACGTCCTCGTGGACAGATCCGTCGCGACGGAGCGGGTCAGGAAGTTGGCCAGGCATGCGTCGACATTATCGCGCGACGCACGCCGACTTCTACGCTATCAGGCCGAAACACACGCGGTTTCTTGATAATCGCCGGCTAACAATCCTGCCCTGCCACTTGTTGCCGCCAGTAATCGCCACCGCGCTGGGGATTCCCTGCGGGACTTTCATTCTTTGGGTGTAGCAGCTTGGGATAGCTAGCCTGAGATCGTAGGTTGAACAAATCGGACAGGGACACCGAGTTAGGGTCGTTAGCTTCTCGTATTTCTGCGAATTAGGTATTTGGCGACGATGCTTGGAACATGATTACTTTAACCCTTCGTGGTCACGCGGGGTGTATCGCAACCTAAAAGTAATTTTTCAATTCAAATGTCGCGCCTTTGAGACTTGCAAAGGGTAAAAATAAAAAAATTCATCATATTAGAATTTATATTTCTAGAAAAAGACTATTAGAGCAAATAATTGCAAATAAATGGAAAAAATAACAAATTCGCTGCATAGGGGAGAGTTGACAATATCGTCCTGGTTACCTAAATCGTGCCTCATCAATTTCTCAGTAGTTAATGAATGTAAACGGCATCTGATGATGACAATATCAAGTAAATGCGAAATTAGAAATAGAAACAAAACCGTTTGAGCTTACATCCTATTTTGTGCGTGCTATAAGCATTTTAAAAAATCAGGTATGATTGATGTAACTTTTTACCAATTTATTTTAGGTGATAATAATCAAACAACGCAATTTTGTTCTGTATTTTTATATTTTTCTAAAAGCGGGTTTAATGTAGAATATTTTACATTCATTTTAAGTACATATTACATTCATTATAAAGTTTAAATTGATATTTATAAATAAATCGATCATGTTTCCTAAATCGTACCACTACAATCGTACCAGTATCATTTCACACTCGTATGTTATATAGGTTATGTGCATATATCATATACATAGGTTATTGCGGCCTGTGTGTGATCCATGTACATATATATATGAAACTATATAATAATCATTACTTTACGTTGAATATTTTCTTCTCTCTTTGTTATTAATACTATTTTTAGTGGAGGTACGATTTTGGAAACCGAGGGGTACGATTTAGGAGATCGGTTACCTAAATCGTACCTTTCACAGTATGTGACAAAAAGCTTAATAACAAATTAATTTGTTCTGAACGAAAGGTAAAGCATATAATAGTAGGTGCCTAAAAGACCAAGCTGCGATATCCAATAGCCATTTGCGTTCAAATTAGTATCAAATATGAAATATAACGTAAAATGTCTTAAGTGGTACGATATAGTCAACTCTCCCCTAAATTAAAATTCTTTGAGTATTGGATTTCCACTTTTGGCCCATCTGGGGTCAAAGGTTGCTCATCACTGCTTTAACACTCCATCGATCGTATGATCTCGTTACACCTCTTCGATGAGAACGCGTTGAGGGGGTAGTTTCTACTGGTCGAACATCGGGGTGGTAAGAACTTTGGTGAACATTGGGCATTGCAAGGAAAATTCAGGAATAGTGATCCGAGAGGTTCATGGAACTACAATTAGAGTTTACTGATAGTGTCCTCTAATGAAAGTCACATTATTCCCCTTTATTACGCAAAAATATTTATGAAAAAAGTGTTACATTATAAAAAAGAATGAAGGGAGGAGTGAGCTATGTAGTAGGTATCCTCTCCTCGAATGAATTCTATTGTCACCCAGTCGTCACGAGGACCTAGGGAAAATGTGATTTCTTGCAGGTTTCCCACAGTTTGCTCGTCAATTAGATCGGCACACCGGCGTCCCGAGCGTGAAACGTTTCACAGTAACCGTGCACCGTCTCCGAAACTCATTATCCGCTCGCAGATGACAGTGTTTTCCCGCGTTTCCGGCCGCAGCCACGTCCGTTTAACTGATTTAACGGCCCCGCGACACCGTTCATTAAAGAATATTAACACGTCGAAGCGGTTCGTGCTTCCCTCCATCCCCTCGGCTCGGGCGCAACCGATTATTAACAGCAACGAGCTGCCCGCCCGTTATCGCGCCGAGACACGCGGTTCCGCGATAATCGCGGCGGGCCAAACAATGTCGCCGCCGCTTGTTAACATCCACTGTGGGATATCAATCGAGTGGGGACGTCCAGGCCTCTCCTCTTTTTGCGCGAAACTTATCGGGGCAAGCGGTCGCACGTTGCACCGCCACCGGAATTACCGTGGCTCTGGGTTTTTCTTCTTTTGCTCACCGCGCAGACCACCGTGTAATCTGCTCGTGGTCAGATAACACCCTGTGTCAAAAGATAGAGTCACATTCGAAGGATTCGGTGCTCAGAATTTTAGTAGATTAGGAATGACGAGGGTCAGAGAATTTTGGGACACTGGCACACACTGACGCACCTAGAGGGTGGGCTAAGGATCCAAGGGAAACCAGGGAAAAGGTTTTGTAAAAAGAAAAAGAAAACTGGGTTTTATTCTTTAAAGAATTTTTATAATCACCTAATGAATTTTAGTGAATCTGCATTAAATAAATTCTTTTCAACTCGACTGCCCCCAAGATTAAATCCTGAATTGCGTTACTGCTGGCATATAGGTATAATATTTAGAGTCACGAAGACTTGGACCCTTGGAATCTGGAATCTCCTGAAAACTTAGTTATCCCAGCATCGAGTGTCCCGAGGACAAGGTTATTGATCTTCGATCCCTTACCAACTAATCTTTCATCCACATTTTGGCCAGCGAACACCAAGAGGCGTGGCTGGGTAGACCATTAGAAATGCTACATACCGCATGCAAAACAAAGTGTCGCCGCAGCGGCTAGATAAGGTTTATCTGCCAGGCGGATAGAGGTGGTCAGCCCCTTCGGGGAAAACCGCAGCCTCCAGAGAGCGTGTCCTTCGTCGTTAACGATACAGGATGTGCACATGGAAATTACTGGGGACCGGCGATAAACACTTCCAAACACTTCCATCGATTCCACCCCGAATCTGGAAACAGTTCGAGGACCTAAGAATACACCGGAGGAACTCTACAGTGTTCACTGTTTCGGGGGGACGAGGCGCGCAGCGATCCCTCGGGACTCGTCGGTTCCTCGAGCACAGGGATGCGGTTTAAATATAATCGAAGCATCCCTCGCGCCTCACAAATTTACACGCCTCTCGAGGGGTAAATGGGGCGAGCTACCTCGAAGGGGAAGAGGGTGAGCTCCCCTACCATCGAGCGCGCCTCGATGGAGCCTGGTCGAAGCAACAGGTGTAAGGCGGTCACGTGCACGCTAAATACACGCTGAAACGCGGCCCGCCATGTGTTTTATTAATTAGTAAGATCCAGGTCTGGCGACTCGACTCACCGTGGCTAGGCTGGTCGTCCTAGCTGATTGGATTTTATTAATTATAATACTTGTAGAATGATACAAGTAGATGCTTGTTTTATTCCTAAAAAGCTTAGTATGTCGATCAGTGGTGCACTCAGGATTTAATTTTGGGGGAGCCGAGTTGAAGGGATAAAAATATTTTCATTGCAAATTCAATAATATTCATTAGGTGAGTATAAAAATTTATTTAGAGAATAGAATCCAGTTTTCTGTTCTTTTTGCAAAGCCCCTTCTTTGGGGGGTGCCAGGACCCCGTGGCGAGCGTATGTTTGTAATTAATATCAGAAGATCAGTGAGCCCATCAACAAGGAAATTGAATTTTCAAAAATCCTTGCCCCATGCGTTGGCAAGGCGACGAAATGAGAGAGCGGAAGATTTTGGGGGCACGCTACAGGCAGGCTAGTAGTTTGTTCAGGACAGCTGCCGCAGTTGTTTGGCTGCTGAGTATATTCCAGAGTCGCCGTGGAAAGAGGGATAAGCCAGAAGACGTTGCCAGCACGTGCCCCGTGTCCGTTAAACTCATCTACAAACTTACGCCGTCGTGTTCCACGTGGAGGAAGGAAAAAAATTACGACGCCATAAGCGGCAAGAGGAACAGCTCCCATCATTTCTTCTTTTTTTATTCTTTAATTCCCCATCCTCTTGGAACGATGGCGTGTCGCACGCGTTCCCTGGGGACAATTCCAGGATCAAGCCCCTGATTTAGCTGCGTGTTAAATTGCGGCGAATGTCACCATGCTTTCAGCTATGACACTCGAGGATATTTCAATTATCCGAATTTCTCTGAAATAGCCAGTGGAAAACATCGCCACGAGCGCGTGGATGTTTGGCCATCGAGCACTATCGAGTCGCGATGACGGTGTTACTTTGCAATTAAAATCAGCGACGGTTCGATGAAGTTTCTCGCCGCGTAACTGTTGTGCACGGTTAGAGGGGAAAAATGCAGATCGTCGGGGCCTTTAGAATACCAAATCGCCCGGGGCGATATTAATTCGCGTCTTCGTACGAGCGAAAGAAACCGCGGAAGCGACGGGGATAGTCGATCCTGCACACTTTCTATCGTTGGTAATTAGCGAGTGGCGAACTTTCGGAGGGAACGCGGTCCCGTCGAAATCCTTTCTGCGAGTCAATCGCTTTCGTTGCTCCTCCGCGCTCTAATCGAATTCTCTGCGCGAAAATTAAAATTCACTTGCTGCGACACCTGCCCCAAACTTTGCAGTTCTGCTTCTTTCTGCTTTGAAACAAAGACACAGTGTGCTTTAATTATCGCTCGTGATCCGAGGAAATTAGAGTCGTCGCGGAGTTATTTGAAAGTATAATTCCATACTAAAATTTGAAATCGTCCTCGGAATCAGAGGATCAGAAATACAGTAACGAATTCGTTTAGCTGGTTTTAACGATGGGAACGGGGAATGGTGGATAGGAGGGCCGAGGGGAATAGATCTCGGCCCCGAATATAAATGCGTGGCTTTAAGTCGATTAAGCTTATCGGATGAAAGAAATATTTCCCCGGTGTAATTGGCGTCGGGGGGCCTGGGCACCAAGCAGGCCGCAAATAACGCTGCCTATGCAAATTTATGTTGAACGAGCCGGGTCAAGTGTCGCCTGGGTCGCGGGTCGTTAGCCATTTGCATTTCCATTCGATTAAGCAATGGCCACCGCGTCCAACTTGGCTTCGATCGGTCGATATCGAATTTTTCTGGCTAGAAGAAAGGACGAAACTAAGCCGAGCACCTGCGGCTGCTGTCCATCCCTTAGATACCTTGACGAGTCAAACCTACTTACCCACTTAGTAGAATATCAACCGAGCAACGCGCGAGAAATATTCAAAGCACCTGGATACTGGTTCATATCGCGTTGCTTTCTCATTTTGGGGAACAGTGTGGATCTGCCGATCAGAGTGCGCCATCGCGAGGGAAATTCATTTACGAACACCGAGAGGCTGGCTGCGTGCACTTTCGTCCCGATTGTCCAACTGTCGCGAACGTGACTCACAATATTGCACGGGTCTCGCTCGTAACCGCTGCTTTCTCGCGCGGAACATTTCTAACCGGTGCATTTACAGTCACACCCCGTGGTACGCAAGACGCCCGCGGGCTGTAATTACGTTACACGCGGAACACCGCGTGGACCCTGCGTTTCCTTTCGTGCGAGTAATCGTATCTGGTATAATAGCGGCTGTTAATTGCTGGCCAGCGTCAAACGTATCGATGCATCGACCTCTTGGGTTGCGTCAACCGATGGGTGGCACGGGAGCTCCCAATTTCTCTACTTCTATCACAAATCCACGCGTCTTCTAATATACGCGGAAATAGTGGAGGAATTGTGGATGATCGAACGTTGCGGGTATTTCATCGAATTCGTCTCTCCACCGGCATTGGGTAGACCGGGGGCGATAGTAACAGGAGGACGATTGTAACACGTTAAATATTTCAGAACATATGATAGGGTAAACCAACCAGTAATTGACCGCATACCAGTGAATGACCATTAGGCAAAGAAATGTCAAGTATAAATTTAAAAATTACTATATGTTTATAAATGGAGTGTAGTTGCACGTTTAATATCCCATATTTTTAGTTATGCATATTAAACAAACATTAATAAGTACGATTCTTAATAAAAGTATGCGGTCATTTACTGGGCTTCTCATTCAACAATTCGGTCATTCACTGGTTAGTTTACCCTAGATATTAACACAAATTTTGGATATATGATGAAATATGACATTTGGAATACACACATCCATGTCCTAGCAGTATAGATACTTACACAATTGATATGTATATTAGTGGAGAAAATAACATTTCGATACCCTAAAGTAACTATTTCTTACTGATTTTAAATTGTAATATAAATACTCCCTTTGCAAGTACGTGTTTTTTCTTTTTTTTAATATTTATTCTGGTCATTTTTAAAGTAATACTGATCGTTAGTTACCACTTTTAAGTGTCTCGTTAATCAAAATTTATAATTTAAGTTCAAAAGCCTGGCTGGAGTCGATTGTAACATCGGCAGTTGGGGTCGGTTGTACCGCGACAGAACCGAATAGTGACAAAGAAGATGAATAATATTGTCTTGTTTGCATGGAACAATATAACACAGCACAAGCAAACAAATGAAAAATGGGTGGAGTGTACTGAATGTAAGAATTGATCACACGAAGAATGTGCCAGCCAAAACGTTTTCTATTTCTGTCACAATTGCGATACCGCACAATTGGTTATAAATTTTACTTTTTTCCATTTACTATTATAATTAAAATTAATAAATATTTTAATTTTGTAAAGTTAAATTTGTGCTACTATCGACTCCATGCAGTGTTACAACCAGCCCGGAGTCAGGGACGGTTGTAACACTTTATCCGCTTCTCATTTTGTATTAATAAGCTAAATATTACTTGACAAACAGCGAAGCTGTTGTGGCTCAATAAGTGTCAGATAAGTAACATTTTATAAAAACTTTTGTTGTAACTTTAATATTTTTTGCATAATCGTATTCCAAAGTCAAAGTGTTACTACCACCCCCGGTCTACCCTAATCACTTGGTCCCAGATAAATCTACCGGTGAAAATCGTGGATCCACGGAATTTTCAACGAGCATCACGCGCGTCCGTGCGTGCAGGACGAGACACGGGATTCGCAACGAGCCAGCCACAGGCGTCGTTGCTGCGAAAGCAGAAGGATTGAGATTCCGCGCACGGCGCAGCGCTGCGCCGCGGCACGTGGGACTTTTCAATTCGACTCCTCCAGGAGCCTGGTCGCGTCGTTGTTTCGCCCCTTAGGCGAGGAGGCACCTCCTTCAATTACACGTCGCGATGAATAATTCTGCGACGCCGCTGCTACACTTTGTAGCGTTCCCTGAAAGCTTTTCTGGAGGGAGTGTAGGCGCCGATCGCGTTGGTACTTTGAATCAGCTACCTGATTCATCCACCCCTTTCTCCGTTTCTCTTAATCCACCCTTTCGTGCCACCTCTCGAGATCAGAATCCCCGATTCATTAACTAATTCCACATTTAAACCCCAGAATTCGGGTCCGAAATTCCGTTGGAACTGTTGGAAGATACATGGTCAGGGAGTTTAGAACTGCTGGACGAGACAGCAGGTAAACGAACAGCAGCTCTCGAGCCCGGTGCCCCTCCTTCCAGCTCCGAAACGACGCATCGATACTTTGTACGTTTGTAGCTACGCGGCTCGGCGGCATGCAAATTCGCGAGCGTGTGCGTGCGTGGCTGTGCGCGTAGAGACAAAGGTGCTTATGGGTTACAGGAGGCTCGCTGTACGTGCACGCCATACATACTTAATGGAGTTTCGGCGGGGCTTATAGCCATGCAAATCCAGCTGTGCAGATATCACTGCGCATGATTTTTTATAGTCACACTGTACTCGCGTGCTGCGTCGAGTTTCTTCGCGCAGCAGCAGGTAGCTTCATATCTCGTAGGCTCTATTCGTGGGAAGCCGTGCACGAAGCCTCCCGGTTCTTTCGATCTGTCGCGTGACACCGAGTAGCAGAATTGAAGTTCGTGAATCCGTGTTTTTATCGGGCTCTCGAGGAACAGTCCCTTCAGAGGCGACTCCTGTTTATCGTAAACGGAAGAAACGCGACGCAGCAGCCTTGATAAGATAGTAGGCTCTATCCCCGATGCGAAGACAAAGGACCAGTAATATGCACAGGGGGTGCCTTAGTTATCCTCCAAGAAGAAGAGACTCTGTGTCTTCCGCGCAGAAAATTCTCCCGCAATTTTCAATCAACGCTAGGAACGCTTTCGAAGATCCTCGTCTCTCGGGAATTACTCGATCACAGGCTAGGCTCGAGCAGAGAGTAAATATTCTTAAAAGGAGTAGAGGAAGCTAAGGAGGAGAAGTGTGTAAGGAATATTCGGTGGTCGCGCCATAAGGCGCAGCGAGTAAAGCGTCGGCCGCGGCATAGAGCAACCGCGTACCTACAACGACGATGCACCTGCACCTGCCTGGCAGTTGCACCCCTCTTTACGACGATGCTATCTAGGATGGTGTGCATGCCCCCCTCGCCTGTTCGCTTTCGCTGCTCCTGCCGGCGCGGCGCGGCTCGGCGTCGCCGCGACACCTGACGCTCCTCCGTGTACACGCGGCTCGGCCCGGCCGCTCTCCTCGCCGGTGCGCGCGTGCTTTCTGCGTGTAGGCCGCTTTGTGAGAAGTACCATTAACCTGCCTTCTCACACATCCACCGGGGCTGAATGCCCCGTGCTCGTCCGTCTCTCCCTCGTTTCGCGTCGAACGGGCCGACAGGTACCACCTACTGCTCGCTTGCCGTCGCGTCGCTTCGCACTTTCAGCCCGCCGGAATTTACACACTTTTTAAGGAAACGGGGGAGTCTGGGGTCCCGGGAATGCTGGCAGGCTGCCTCAGGACGCGTAGATGATTGTAAGTTTCGGGCATTCCTCATTCCATGCGCGGGGACTCTGAATTTTTCAGGTTTTGGGCTTTACTGTTTCGACGCGAGGGAATTAGTAGTTTCGAGAGATCGTAGGTATTGTGGTTTGGGTACTTGGAGGACTCGGAAGACTCGGAATTTTTCTGTTTTGACGCGAGGAACTTTTGGTAGTTTTGTGAAGTTCTAAGTACATATTCTAATTTGGATGCTTGGAGAACTCTAAACTTTTCTATTTCGACGCGAGGAAATTAGTCATTTTCGGAGGTCTTAGGTATTCTAATTTGGGTACTTGGAGGACTCGGAATTTTTCTGTTTTGACGCGAGGAACTTTTGGTAGTTTTGTGAAATTTTAGGTACATATTCTAGTTTGGATGCTTGGAGAACTCTAAACTTTTCTATTTCGACGCGAGGAAATTAGTAATTTTCAGAGGTCTTAGGTATTCTATTTTGGGTACTTGGAGGACTCGGAATTTTTCTGTTTTGACGCGAGGAACTTTTGGTAGTTTTGTGAAGTTTTAGGTACATATTCTAGTTTGGATGCTTGGAGAACTCTAAACTTTTCTATTTCGACGCGAGGAAATTAGTAATTTTCGGAGGTCGTAGGTATTCTAATTTGGGTACTTGGAGGATTCGGAATTTTTCTGTTTTGACGCGAGGGACTTGGTAGTTTTTCGGAAGTCTTACGTCCCCATTCTAATTTGGATGCTTGGAGAACTCTAAACTTTTCTGTTTTAATGCGAGGAAGTTCTTATTTCTGACAAATCTCGAGATACTCCCTCTTGGGCGCTTAGTCTTCAAAAAAAGTCTTCAAAATTTTCTGTAACACGCGAAGAAATTCCTAATTTCAAGAAACTTCAAGCTCCCCCACTAAAGTACATAAAGGATTTCACGGCTAAGAATTTCTGAGCCATTCTCCACCAATGCGTATAAATTTCTGAAGCATTCCACCACACCTCTCGATTACACCCGAAAATTTGTAACTCCTGCCTCATGGAGTGTCCTCCGATTACCCCCGCCTGACTCTCTGCTCTTATGTTGCAGATATACCGGCGCAAGTGCCGCCGTTAACACCTGGGACCAACAAGAAGATGACCGAGGCCCTGGAGGCCTCTTTCGCCTCCTGGGAGAAGGAACGAGTCCGCCTCAACATAACCAAAGGTCAGTACCTGGTCTTTTTCTTCAGCTCCGACTCAGTCTCGCTGAAAGCGCGTTCCACCTCTCCCTCTCTTCCTCTCCGTGCAGCAACCACGCGCCGGTACAGGTTTGCCCAACGACTTCTAATTACAGGATCGTTTGCCAGGGTTATACCCGACGATTCGATTCCCGGGCTTTGATGTTTTCATCGGAAAGAGACGAATACATTAAAACTTTTACGCGCCCCTCGTCGTCGACGAAACGACGCGATCGTTTATGCGTGGTGTTAATAGCGGCGAGATGCCGATAATGAGCGTCGATACTCTGCCCGTTCGGTGTTTGTCGAGGCCACTAAACGGGAATCGTGAAGGAAATTACAGGAGCCCATGCACGGGGAAGGTTTTGAGGGAACCTTGGCGAAGTCTGAAAATTTCGGGGACTGGGAATATTTGAATCTGAGGATCAGCCAAGATGGAAAGTTTTCCGAAGACCCTAGGTGCATCGAGATGTGAAAGTCAAAAACGATACAGCCTCCTCGAGGTCTGTTCAAAGCTTCAGTAGACAGGATAGTAGATGGCAGGTTTCGTTACACATTGCTAGTGATCGGAAAATGTGTCCTCCATTTTCATCTAAAGCGGAAGTCACAAATCGGCGGGCGCATTTTAAAAGAATAGTGCCCTCCTTAGAATGTCTTATCTAGCATTTTGGAACAATCGAGAAAATTTTTAAAAAGTTTTACCATTTTCTTTTGCTGTTCTTCATTCAAATTAAAACATGTTGTCATTATTTCATAACAGCCTAATACAAGTTTTTGCAATAGGTGTACCAGTAGGTAATGTATCATTATAATGTACCAATTAATTGATTGTTTTTGGCAGGATATTTTAACCATCTGGAAAGCAGTTAGGTTAAATACATTAAACTACTACTTTCTAGATCTCTACGGAGCACGTAGGGTTTTCTAATCACTGCAACTGTCACAAGATAGGTTAAAAAATATGTCAAAATATCACAACTTTCTTTTTCTACTTATTTACATTCTCCCTCTACTTCCGTTTTTGCCACAAATTACGTCGACCATTAGAAAACACAGAATACATTTTCCATTCACTACCTAGAGGATCACTACACATTGCAACTGAACTTGCAACGTTCAGAGTCTCCAGTGACTGGCTATTGATCACTGCTAGCTAATTACCGACTCTGGTAAACTCACCCGCGGACAGTCTAACCATTACCCACGCTAGTTAATCAGTCTCGCTCATTTTTTGTCCCCCTATACATGATTCTTATTCCTGCCACGATTCGATCTACTATTCTGAGTAAGATCGCAAGCTAATGCAGCATTCTCACCCCTCCACTCTATACACTGTTCAAAGACAATTTTTCTACAGTCCCCCGTCGAATACCGTCCATGAAAAAAAAGACAAAGTTAGAAACGGCGGATCGTGCGCGAAAGGGTTCTCCTCGATCCGTTGCGCACCGCCACGGTCGACCGCGACCAGGAGAAATTTGTCAGAAAATCGGACGACCAGGGACAGGGCGAAGGAGAGGAGAGGAGAGAGAGAGAGAGAGAGAGAGAGAGAGAGAGAGAGAGAGAACGGTCTAGCGTGCGTGAGTGCGCGAGCGTGGAGACGCGCGTGGTTTATACGCGATGTGATGTGATGTGCGACGAGGCGGCGATGTGCGGGAATTGTGAATGTGATGTTGATGGTTCTCTGATGGGGAGCCGATGCCACACATCCGGTATGCGCATTCAGAGCCACGCGGGTGTGACGTTACTTCCGGTCTACATGCCCCCGGGTTCGTACCCTACGGCCAGATCACCTACAGCCTGACCTCCTCGTGAACCTAAACCAGCCTGCCTCGCGGCGGCGTTCCACTTCCAACGTGGCGCATTCTCCTCCTAAATCCACTCTTTCACCTTCGATTTTTATTACCATCGTATCCCCTCGTCGTTGAGAATCTACATCACGAGGGACTACAGCTTGTGATGAATTTTAACACTCCAGAAAAATGGCACCTTAACTGTTGCACAGAGTGTAATAACTATATAGGTATATGTCACATTCACTTAGGTGATTCTGCACCTTTCAATCGACTGTCAAAAAAATTTCCCTCGACTCTCAGAATCACACATAAAGTTTATACACCCCATATGGACAAGGGGGCATATGTTGGGCGAAAGAAATTGGAAGAGGTAGCAAAATATTTTTGCCTGTAAGTTTTTATTTTTTCATCGACAATAATTGTATATAGGTATTGTTAACCTAGGCGCGCTAAATCTCCAAATTTGCCGGCATGACGATGTGTTCCCTTTTGTGACATTTCTGCTCGGCGGTGTGGCATAAAATTTCTTTTCTATTAGAATAAGAAGATTATGGTGCCAGTGAAGCAGCATCAGCTTCCTATAAACGATAGAAGCGAACTCTTATCAATGTTTGCGCCCGTAGAACTGGGAATAGTGTCACGTTTGCTTGGAACACAGCGTAATCGTGGCCCGGGACGGCGTCACGGGGTACTTCTCGCGCGAAACGATTCGGGAGCACGGTTGTATCGCTCGCTATCGCCGAATATACCGCGAGGAATACTTGTGCGCGCGTGCGCCCGCCACCAGCCGACGAAGAAGCACCTGCTGCGCCATGCCGTGCATTCGCGATTGCATTGTAGAACGTCAGAACCCCTCTGACGCATTCGTTATTATGATTTATTCAGAATCTGCCTTTCTTATGAATAGTAAGCGCCGCCAAGGATGTCGTCTCCTTTGTCGAGGCGAAACGGTCCGTCACGTACTGGCCGGGCACGCATCGACACACCGATGTAGAACCTTGTTGCGAGTCGCTTAACAATCTTCCCAAACTTGCTCCTTTCGAGGCTAAACGGTCATCGATTCGGGCTCCCTTCTTCCGCGTTTCAAACTCGCTTCATGGATTCACTGAAGTTTATCGAGGAAAGAATTTAATGGATAATTTTGTATCACTATTTTCTTGAACTTCTGGGGAGCTGTTGACAGCGGAGTAGCAGGTTTCTTAATTAACAGGCGATTTGCACTGAATAGAACTCTCGATTGACTTGAGGGGAACGTTACTTGAGGTGGAACGATCTTGGTTTCACTTTTCATCTGAATAGTATTGAATTTTATTCGCGAGAAGAATTGAATATTCTTTCGTAGTATATCCCACAATTATTCTATAATGGAAATTTGATGGGGCCTGCGATACTTAAACCTTAAAACGTAGAACGAAACGTATTTACTCTACTTCGGTACACAGAAACAAATGTCGCGTGTTGATAAAACGCAGAAAGCAAGAAAGCATCGGTGGCTAATTAAAAATGTCCCCATGACACGCGTGTACAAGCGTAATCTCGTATCGGCGCGTTTCTCTCTGCCAAGCTGGTCAGGCTGTGTAAAGGAGAGGAAAAAAAAGGGAGGAAAGAATTGGGAGAGGGAGAAGAAACGAAAGAAATTGGCGTCCACCTGTACGACGGCGCAGCGGCCAGCACGGGGAGAAATTTATCACTGGAGGGGCAGGTACATCGGTATCGTAGGTAAACTGTCGGGCCCCAACATGGCAGACGGGGTTCCTAAACCAACCGACCCGCCGAAATCACGGTCGGTGTTTCGATTATTGCTGTGAAAGCCTGCGCGTGGCACCTGCGGCGCCTATCTCTGTTTAGGGATCGATGCAGCCTCGATTGCGATTATCGGCTGCTCTCGGACACCTTTGCGAATTGGCCAGCATTCTGGGGGGACAGTTCCTCGAGCGTTGTTCCTCCGCTGGCGAAATTTCAAGCTGAAAAGGGGCTTTGAAGTTGGTGTAATTAAATAAACACGAGGACCTTGCAGGCAAGAGGAATGCAGCTTTAAGAGGGGAGCCTGGTGTAACTATTTAGCCGAAAATCGAGTCATTTTTCGGGAATTTTTTTAAAAGAAAGTATTTAATAGATGTTTCTGAAACTTTCAGGATATTGTATTATCAGATTAAGGTAGATAGAAAAAAAATTGTATTAAAAAAGAGCAGCAAATAACAGAGTTACACGGGCTTATGTCCAGTCCGTTGACGACGCAATTGTTCCACTGCGGGCAACGTACCCAGCGTTTATTGTATTCATCTAAAAACAAAAGTCGAACAATTTTTGTTTAGTTTATGAGTGCACGCAAAAATAACTTAGAAGATGCAAAATTGAACAAATCGCGGCCTCTTGAAAAAAATTCAATTTTTCCAACGATATTTGGCCTTAAATGTGTAAAAAAATTATTTATTTAAACAATATCATTATGCCAATAACTAAGTTCTGTGAAGAAAATATTCACAAATATCCGTGCACAAGGTCAAGTCGATTGGTTGAATATTACATTGCCCGCAAATTGTAAAATTGTCGTTTCGAGAGAAACACATTTCAAGTTTTCTGGTAACCTGGTGCTCCGTAGCAAAACCGGCTAAATCCGCTTTAATTTTTCGAATTACGTTTTGCAGCTTTGGGAACATATTATCACGATGTTCAACTATTGATTTATGCAAAAAAAAAACTGTTTCTTCGTCCCGCTACACCAGGCTCCCCCTTAAAAAATTTGCCAAAAATAGGAATAAAAACTTATCAACTCAATAACTACTACTTTTTACGTGAAAATATATATATTTTAATTAGTGTTCTCTTTTTAATGTTAAGTCAAAGCAATAACTTTATAAACAGTTTTTCCTCATTTACCCGAAGTTGGTGAAAACGGACCCCTGAAATCTATTTGAAATTGTGCATCTACACTAGCGGACAAAAAAGTTACCACTTTTTCGATTTGTTCTATTTTTGTTATTTTTTTTAGCATACATTTAGGACTGTGGTATATTTAATATGCATATTCTGATGGAGAATTTAAAGATGTATAAAATCCAGTTAAAGTTGAATTTAATTAACTGACAAGCAAAAGTGTTGTATGATATTAAAGGGGGTAACACATTTTTGGGGCCGACAAAGAAGTTACCACGTTTAGCAACTTTTTACATTGTCCTAAAAGCAAAATGTCCCCCCACAAAATATTAGATGTTTTTATGTTCAAAAGTGGTAACTTTTTGTTGACTTTAAAAGTGTGTTGTTTTGTTTAATGTTATGTGCTGTTTTTTTATTGTTAGTTAAATAAATTCAACTGTAACTGGATTTTATACAGCTTTCAAATCTCTTTCAGAATATGTATGTTAGGCATATACTACAATTTTGAATTGATATTGAAAAGTAATAGAATTAGGGTGGTCCGAAAAAGTGGTAACTTTTTTGTCCGCTACTGTAAGTAGTTCCTAAGAAACAGATTCCTCTGTCACCGAGACAAAGCTTCCTCTGGTCCCTCTACACTCTTTGATAAGAACCCAGTGCATCGCTGATCCACAGTTCAGATTCCATGAGAATCTCCACGCACTCGGCGACCATCGGTCGGTGTCGCCTCAAAGAAGGCGAACACCACGGGAGTCCTTGGACGTCCATATCGAAATCGTGGATCGGTGCTCGATCCCGCGATCGTCCCGCGCGCGACGCTACGTGACTCGCGAGTCCAAGTCCTTTTAGGCTTTTTATGAATGAAGAAGAGAAAGGGGACCGCGGCAGAGTCCTGTTCGTGGAAAGAACGCGGTGCACGCGCTCCGGAGCATGGATCGAGCCGCGGCCATGATGCATAAATAGAGGAAAGGTGAGAGAGCAAAGAGGACGCGCGCCACGCCAAGTGTCTAACGGCACGGCACGATCAAAGCCGCCGCCGATATTTGAGGATCGCGCCGATGTTTGCCCAACTTATTCCTTGTCAGCACTGTTAACAGACGTTGCTCTCTCTCTCTCCTAGCGATGCCTGGGTCTCTCTCCCACCCCTTGTCCACAATGTTCCTTCTCGCCCGATTACTTCTTTTTATTTCCCTTTAACTAGCCAACCAAAGCTCCAGCTCGCCTTCGAGGCAAGCCTAGCCCCGTTTCCCCCACATTTTAATTTTCGACTCCGCGATTCGAGGATCCAGGTAAATTTTTTAAAAGCGCACTCAGACACAGATTTCGTGACGAACACAGTAGGTTATTAGCCGTAGCAGGTTGTCGGTCGACAGTTGACCGCCGAATCCGGAAAAGCTGGCGTGTTTGTAAATATTTCTACTAGGGGGGCGCGATTAGAGCGTCGCTATCGTTCCTCCGTACGACCAGGCCGGCGATTCGCTGTTGCAGCTTTTAATCAGCCGCACCGCAATAGGCTAATCTAGGCAATTAGTTTGCTACGACGTAATCAGCCGGGCAGATAAGGTGAAACAGCGGGTGGGAGTTAAAAGTCCTGTATTACATTAGATTACTCGCGTGCATTATCATCGCTGAGGGGGGAGAGAGAGAGAGAGGAGTATGCAGATCGCGACGCCGCCGGACCGAGATAATCAGAGGAACGAGAAAAACGTCCAACAGAAGCGCGCCAGCCTCCTATCTCCCCAGTTACGATCCCCTCGCAATTAATTGGAAAATAAAACGCCTCGCGTCCAATCGTACAAGCTGGGTACACGGAACTTTCCTCCCTGGCGTTGTTATCCATTTGAAATCGAGGCAACAAACCGTCACCGCGGAGCGTGCACGGTGTTTAGATTGAGTCAGCGTGAAATCATGCGAGGTGAAAGTATTGTTCTCCGTTCCGAGATGACCGGGACGTTACCGAAATTCTTCGGAGCGATCGGCGGCCGGGTTCGCGCGGGTTTCAAAGAACCGCCGGGGCCCCGTTGACGGCCGAAAGCGGGGAGGAGGCCCAGCGCGTTAGGACTCGCCCGTCGTAATTTCTGTTTGCATTACGAGCCGAACTGTACTTTTACGCGGGGAAGATACCGCGAAACAATGCAAGACACGCGTGCAAATATGGGCGCGCACCTCAAATGGGACATTCCAATGTTTCTCGGTATTGCTTCTACCAAAGATGGCCGGGCCCGAGCACCGATCATGTCGTCAACCCGACACAATATCTCCCGTCTTCGAAAAGCCTTGCGTCACTGCGCCATTATTCTACTGCCTCGACTTTCCACGCACGGAGTGACAGATTCCGAAGCAATTGCTGAGACACGGTGCTGCCACTCTGTTTAAATTTAAGAGCAGAGGAACTCGCGTACTTGCAAGTGAAATCTATATCCAAGAGGTTCGTTGATTTATTCGTAGCTTTAGTGTTCAAGGTTCTAAATTCTCCGTCATTCCCATGCAAGTGGTGTGTAATTGATTCGACGGATAAGTTGGAACGATACTTGGAACAAGAACTCGTGAGCACTCGGAGGCATTAGAATAGATACCGATCTTTTCCCGCTCGAAAGCCACCGGGAGAGATATTAGTCACCGAATCGATTTGAATAATCGATCCCTCGGATCGCCGCATTTTACTTGGACCGGTTCGGCGCGATCGCGCGACTCGTTAACGCGATCAATTACCTACACTCGGCTTTATCGGCGATTTTGCTTAGTGCGATCGCGTGAGATACTGGAAACGTAATCCGGTCTTGTTTTCTCCGCGAACGGGAAATCGCATTATGAAAATAACGGATACGTTACGCGAGTGGAAGCGAGTGTTTACTGTGAGAAACCGAGGAAGGGGGTGAATATGTATATTCTTAAAAAATTAAACGATTCCTTGTTTGTCAGCGCGCTACATTGCTCTTTCCGTAAACAAAGTTGCACTAGTGTTTTAATAAGTATGTATGGGTGTCAGTGGCGCACCGAGAGGGGGCCCAAAGGGGCCCTAGCACCCCCTACAGAAAGGTTTTAGAAAAAGAAAAGAAAACTTGATTTGATTTTAAATTTTTATAATCACCTAATGAATTTTATTGAATTTGCATTATAATAATTTGATCCTCTCAACTCTGATACCCCCGGGTTATATCCTCCACGATTAAGAGACCTTGATGATATTTTTCAGACCCGAGGCAATGGTCGGAGGCAGCTGTCGCTCACTGGCTGCACTGGGCGATCGGGGAGTTCTCTCTGGAGGGTGTGGCGATGCAGCCCTGGCAGCACATGACCGGGAAACAGATTTGTGCCATGGGGAAGGAATCCTTTCTGGCACGTGCGCCGGCCTTCATGGGCGATATCCTGTGGGAACACCTCGAGATCCTGCAGAAAGGTACGTGACTTTCTCCTCCCTTGCGTGCTCCCTACGATTTCTTTCTTCGGCACACCGTTAGTGAGCTCTCTCCCTCTGGAGTAGCTTGTTATTAGACATAGCACAGCTCAGAAATAGAGCGTACAACCTTTACTGTACTTCGGACGCTTTACCCCTCTCCCTTGCAACCCCCAAATTCGAACCTCCACGTTGAAACCTCCGAACTCTAAACTCTGCCGCACGAAGTCTCTCGCACGAGATCGCTCGCCTGGACCAGCGGGGATGAAAATGAAAATCCACCAGCTCCTGTTCCCCCAAGTGGTCTAAGGGGGCGCGTCCCCCGGGGGAGGATTCGCGAGAGGAAAAGCAGGTTGCAGCGGAAGAGTCGTTTTCCCTCGGCGGTGTCGAGGGAGATAGGGATATAAAAAGAGGAGATATCGAATTTCCGTGAAATCGCAATGTGACGGCAGGTAGCGGGGCAGAAACTGGCCGCGAACAATGACGGGATCGAGGAGGCGAGACGGCGCGTCCACTCCTCCGTCCCCGTTGCTTTCTGCGCCCGTGTTTTCAGCGTTTCGAAGCGTTGAATCGGGCGTTTTTATTCCAACGAAGGAGAGAATAAGGGGGGAAAAAAGAGAGCCCGCGCCATAGAAACTCCCACTCCGGATATCCTGTGCCTACCAGAATGGTCCCGTGCCATTGCCTCGGCCACTTAGGTGGTTTTTCGGCCCGCTCGTGCTCGCTTGCGTGCGTGAGTCCCCGCGCCATCGGGGGAATCCGCTCGTATTACGATTACGAGATTCCAGTTGAGATACACGCGGGATCCTTTTCAATGGATTGCACGATGCCCGCGGGGGGGAGGGCGGGAAGGAAGTCGAAGAAAGCTGGACTACGGACCTGGACGATTCCTCTTCGGGGGATCCGGGGACAGTGTCCCTCGTTACTCCAAACGAATGGGATGGTGAAGGAGGGTTCGTTCGGGAACGATTCACTTCCACCCCTTTCGTGATTCGTAGGGTGGCCTGTCTACCCTACGAATCAACACTGCATGTCTGTTAAAATTAGTATTCAAAAGTCGTTATTTAATCCCCTGAATGTTATTTCTGCAAGCGAGCTGTTTTATTACTAAAGTCAGACATCCCGGAACACAATTCTAGCAATGTTTAATAGTTATAACTTTCATTAATAGTCTGGCAGAGGATTAGATAAAAAATGGGCCAATGACCAGTGATTGAACATAAATTTCTAATGAATGAACAGGGGTACCTCACTGAATAAACGGGATAATAACAGTGGTTAGGTTTCCAATGCATTTAGACTATTTTTGTATAAATAATTTTTCATTCTCCAGTTGCAATAATATTATTGATTTGATACTTTACTATGTAGTCTTATAAGATCATAATTATGCATAATTGAAATTTGGTTTCTGGGGTGGGTTAATCTAACCCTCCACAATGACGATGAAAGTGTCAAGAGAAAAAAAGACCGGGTAACCTGTTCATTCCGTTATAAGGTTAGAAATGTCAGCGAAATGCGAATGAACGGTCGTTCATTCATTGGTATGCACTGATATCTCCAAGCCAATGCATAAACACCTAAGAAACTCGACAAATTCTTAGAAATCCTTTATTTCATACAGTATTCTTCGTTAAAGGAATATTTAACAATGTAGTTATAACAACAAATTTATCATAGGACCATTAAATGCACCTCAAAATACAAATTGTACATATCACGTAACAAGGCTTACCTTGAACTTGTGGGATACCATGAGGACAACTTGTGAATAAACGGAATTAATGCCGTATTGGTTATAAGTAAAAAGAAAAAGGCTTTTGCGAGACATCGGTGGGTGTCCATTCTAAATTTCGGTGTAAGTTCCAACGTGGAGTGAGCGCGATAGGCATTAACTTTTCCTATTATACAAGTAAGTGTTCATTCACTGGACAGGTCACTCTAGTCCTCGTAGTATAAATTGTGTCTACTTAGGTCCTGCAGCAGATTGTGAAGCACTCGATGGTCCCGTAGATAATTGTTTCACGCCAATTTCATTTGCAATGGGGTATCGATCGTTCGTCTCTGCCGAGGCAATGAAGGAAAAACGGTGATTCTATGTAAACGTCTAATTGGTCGCGGTTCGCGTCAACGTGTCGAATCGGGCCCAATCGATTGAATCGCGGTTTCCTCGCCAACGAGACGACGCGAACAATCGATAAGGAAGTACGGGCTTTTACTTAACGGGAGTTAAATCATGGGTGAACCTCCACTTCCTGCTCGTATCATTTCATACCTTGGCTCTCTTTCTCTCCTTCACTAGCTGCCCCCTCGCTCGCGCCCTTCCTGTCCTCCCCGACCGAAGATGTAGAAGTTCCAGGGAAACTTCCTCTGGCGAACGATATACGATACGAACAATGAATATCCCGCGAACAACCCAAAGGTTCCTCTTCGATCGTCGATTTCAATCTGCTCAACGACATTCGGAAGTCTAGATCCTCGGGATCTTAAGAATTGATCGGAGCTCTTAGAATGTCTTTTCTTCTGATAAATATCAAGAATTTATAATCATGCGTGTAAAGTCTTAAAGATAGACTGGAATAAATGCAAATCGTGGAATTTGGGGATTAAAAGCTTCACTGATTGGTGCACAAGAAAGTGATAGAAAGTAAGGTTGAAGTAAGCTGTTTCGTGAAAAGGCTCTTTAATCGCGGAACAATGGAGAACTCGCGATTCTCGGCCAATGGTAATTCAGCGTGGTTCGTGTTCGTACGCGCGTAGACACAGCGACATAGCGTGGGTAATCGCTTTGATTCCGCGAACGAGAACGGATATTAGGAAACTCCGCTGCGCCGTAAAAAAAAAGTAGAAACTAAAAAGCTGCATCCTCCCACTGCGGGCGCGATCAAGTCACGGTGAAACCCGCGATATATCGTCCCTTTCGCCGGCACTACGGATTTCCTTTTCGTTTTCATTCCTCTTCTGTCCTCGGAGGATGATTTTCCATCGGAAAAATATTCTTTGTAATTAAATGAAAGGAGAAGATTTAATAGACCGAAACTGAACTCGACACTTTTATTCGCTAGGAGATTCGCGATATAAACAAATCGATTTAAGATTTAAAAGTAGCTCTTCGTCGCTTTCCATCCCAGCGCTACTTGAATGGCCGAGGATGGCGTCGGTTTCCATATCGCGCAAGCTCGCCCGCAGAAACGTTGCTGGCGATGAATCACGCGCCAATGGCAATCGTCTCCTTCGCAATAATGGCCGTAATAATGGAGCACGCGGCTAGATCGTTGATCACGATTAACGTTCGCGTTCCTCCCGCGGCACTATGGTAAAAACGGCGACGTTTACGCGTCCCGATAACGCGCGGAGTAGCGCAGCACCGCTTAACGGCACGTAGTTCTGTAATCGCGCAGGAATAGAGCAGCTAATTATTCCTCCCACGGAGGCTGCTGTGTAAACAGCACATTAGCGCGAAACGACATAAGTGCACGGTGAATGAGTTGACTCTGTGAGGAAGGTGGAAGAAAAGTGCGAGGAAATCAACCATAGATTGCACCGAGGAAATCGTATCTCGGTGCGATCGATATTACACTCGTTGAGCTTGAAATCTTCACTGAATATCCACCCCCTGTTGCATCTCGTCCCTCGAACTCAGCTATTCCTCTTGTTTAAACTCACGCCTGGACCGTTTCCCAAAATATCGTGTAGCTGGAGGCGACTCGCGACTGAGGATCTATTGCATTTTCCATTCAGATGTCGACGCGGCGAAGGCCTCCCTGGAGAACGTGCCGGGCAGCATGTACGAAAGCGTATGCGTGCCAGATTTAGGGGATTTCCTGGGCTACCAGGGCGCGACACATCAGGTGGCGACCCCGGAGCACAAGAGTCCAGCGACGCCCGCGAGTTCCACCACCTCGAACTCGTCAGGCCCTCAAACCGGAAGCCAAGCGGCGTCCACGTTGCAACCACCCTCCGGCGCGGTTCCTCTGCCCTCGAGACAGTATCATAACGATGGTAAGTGTCTCTTTTCACTATCCTGCGAGGGTTGGTTGGTCAGAGGGCTGTCCCACCCTTCCGTTCAATTCTGTGCCAACGCGTCCAAGTAGCTTCGCGTCGATGACCCTGAAACCGCGTTAACCACGGGGATCCGGAGGGGCTGGAGGGGTTAATTGGCGGAGTGTGGGATGTTTTGACACGCAACAGGCGCTAAATCTTCCCACGTCGGGGCACGATGAAGATAACGCTGGTTATTCAGGGATCGTGCTGGGTGAGAGTTGATTCACTAGATTCGGATTTAATGGAGTAATAAGCGGTGTCATCGACGTGAATCCGACTTCTTTAGTTTTAAATCAACCGCAAAGCACCGGATAAATTGTTTCCCTGGCCGGTATTGATTGACGCTGAAGAATGCAGTCTCCCACCCTCGCTCCGAAAACACGTCGAGTCGTTTGATGTCGAGGAACGCGTGCTTTTGAAGTCGGGACGCGCGTGTATACACTCCTCGCCGACGTTTACGCGCGAAGATAAATTAGAAAAGGCCTGGAAGTGCACGGAGGAGCCTTGTCAGAGGCTCCGCTCGTCTTTCAAGCTCTGTGAAAGTCTCCCTGACAATATAGGGTACATTGAACGCCGGACCCTTGCTTCCTGCGTCAGGTGTAGATAAACGACGAATGGATCTCTTCTTCCTTCTGGATCTCGACACCTCGGGCAGCGTCTCCCAACCATTGACGAAGTCTAGTGTACCGAATAGGGGATGAAACTCGTCTCTACTAGCCAGTACACCAGATTCTTCCTTAAAGAGAAAGCGATCAGGAAGCTGTCGCTGAAACAATGTCCCCTAAGCGACGTTTGAAACAGTTTCGACTATCTCCCATTCCAGCTATCGCGATCTGTGCTTGGTTGAAAGAGTCCAGGTTGGGAAACGCTGACCAGAGGAGCAGCCAGAGTGAGGTGAAGCCGTGAAACCGCGCGACAGGCTGGTTTATTTATTTCCCCCGATTGCAGCCGCGAACGAAAGCGGTTGCGACTCGACGGAGAGGAGTTTCTCATTGTTACGTCAGGGTGGCTGATAGAATCTCTCGGCTGGGCGCATTTTGCACGTGTTGCCACAGGTCTCTCATTATCGTCACCGGTTCGCTCGCTTAGCGCAGTCGTCTCCGCCGTCCTCGTCGCCCTGGCGGCGAACAACGGTCGAACGACGACAATCCGGGCGATTTCGCAGCGCGAGAAATCGGCTGCCGTCTGACTCGGAGAGGGTGGATTATCGCAATATCCCCCGAGCAAACGGGCTGCTAGCACGCCTGGCAACTCGCAATTCGTGCCGTGATTCACCTTATTCTCCGCCGTTTTCATCGCTGAACTCTGACGCAACTCATTCAGCCGAAGGACTCCGCGTCGTTCCAGCGGCGAACAATGGAAAACGCTCGCTGGGAGTGGATCATCCCATTCATCCGGCCGGGCAATTCGTTGCCCTGGATTTTTCCTCGTTTCCGATGTTATCGGGCGCGATGCTAACGCTGCTTCTGAGAGAGAAGCGTTCTGCATGGCTCGCGGGTAGATTTAGTGAGCGCATAGGCGCGGGAGCATTGTGGGTAGGGCGTGATGGAACTTGAACCATTCCAAGTCGACTCTATTAAGCCTTATTCTCAATCTTCCCCAGTTATGATACTCCCCTTACGATTCAATTCAACTCAGCTAGACTCAGATACTCTTCCACCCCTTTTTCCCCGTTTCAATGATTCGTCCAGAGCTTCAGTTGTCGTCAACGTCCCGCTACTTGGCTCGAGGCATCTCGATTCATCCAGACGCAGAGCGAGCGCGTCGAGCACACGCGAGCCGCCGAGCGGATAGAATGGAAGAGCGGAGAACATTATGAGGCGAGCGTTCGTAGCGTAGGTAACAATTACCTAGCCAGGGGCCTTACGTCATTGCAGCAGTGACCGTGGGTGAACGAGGGAAAGTCGGGCCCTCTGCACGCTTCGCCGCGGACAATGGAGACGACGCCGGGCTCCGCTTGCCTCTCTCGAGGCATCCTCGCGTTTACGCCCGATAAAAAATCTATGTACGCGTTCCCTCGACGCTGTGCTCGATCCACGTAGCGATCTGTACCGATGGATCGCTCGTTTCTGAGGAGATAATGGTCGAAAGCTTGGTTATTGTAGGAGCAAATTAATTTATTGGTAGGTATAGAGTGGATGTAGATATTCTAGAGTTTGAGGGATAAATGATAGAGGTGGGCTTGACGATTGAAACTATATATTTCACGGAAAGACTTTTGCACAAGGCTTGGCGAACTGTATCACGATCCGCGCGCCTGTAGAACGTGTCGTTGCAAGACGGCCAACACAGGCGACCGTATAATAGACTCATTATTTCTGCTTGCCGGAGCACTGTTACGTTATGTATCGCGGCTCTTCGAGGTCTCTGGTTCGACTCTCGCTTATCCTCGCTTTCGACCTCCTCCTCTTGGAACCGATGCATTACGTTACCCGTGCTCGCACACGCCGAGACTCTCCAACTTTTCCAACCCGTCGAGCCTCTGCAAACACCACCGTCGGCCCAATTCTCACAGGGACTTCACAATCGTGCATTCTGAGGAGCTCCTACCATCAGCTTACTCTCATATTTTCGGATACCAGCGGCTTACAATTGCAATCTTCCAGAGAACGATCGTTCCACCTCACTTTCCCTTACGATCCCCATTCAGAACATTCAAAATTCGGTTTATGGAATATTCTCGGAGCTAGCGCTACTCCAACTTGAAGCCTACCAGGTGCGATTAGTCTTCCAAATCTCTGATCGCTGCTCGTGAGTCAGAATTCCTAAATTTCGACGAGGATCATTCGAATCTTAGAAGGCAAATTGGACACCCACTTCGCGATTCGCGAGAAGCTCGATGAATTTCGAGAATGCTCGGCGGAGAGAAGGTTTGTTCGGCGGTTCGTGTCACGTCTGTCGCCGCGCGTGCACGCCGGGCGCAGACGCGCTCGCACACGCGCGTGCGCATAAATTAGAGGAGGCAACGGAGGCAGCGGAGGCAACGGAGACGGCTGGCCGAAGTGGACGGCGCAGACGGTGGCGCGCGCAAAAGCGGCCAAAAAAGGCCATCGGCCATCGTGCGTGTGACGCCATTCGCGCTACCTTTATGGAAAAGGTTAGTCAATCGTGCCGACTAGGCACAATCGGTTATTTGTTAAGCAACCACCGCGTGATAACCAGCCGTGGCTGGCCACGCGGCATTTTGATTATTCCCCCCGAGGCCCTGAGAGCGCGGTTTTTGGCGATCGATCGATCCGTGCGCGTCCTCGTGAAATACCTAAGACCCGCGCGCACGTGTGCGCCCGCGGAAACGGGGGGAAGGAAATCCTCGAGGAGGACCCATTATCGAGGGATCATTATTCCTTGGGTATTGGATGCGGTCGCGGCGAGTTGAGCGGCTAGGAATCGGGACCGAGGGAGTGGACGATGAAGGAGTTGTCGGGGTTTTGTAGTGGAGCGTCAATGGGGACGTGCAGGGTTGCAGGGATCATTCACTGTCGAATGTCTGCTTGGCAAGTCGTAGAAATGGGATGAATGGCTCGTCAAGTGCCCAAATTATCCCTGAATATCGAAAGCTTCAGTGTTCAAACTTTCCAGTTTGATATCAAACAGAATTGCGCTGATTAGAGATTTCTGAGCACCACAAATATAGTAGCTTAATTCGACGCGGTGTATTCGGTTACCGGGTCATTTTGACAACATGTTGCAAATTTCAGATTTGGAATTGTATTTATTGTCATTTCCAATGCAGATATAGCCCCGTGAGCGTTTTCCTGTTGAATCTGGAGCGACCGCAGCAACAGTCGGGTCACGATGACCCGGTAATCGTTGAACGAGAGTTAAAAGAGTATTCCAAGATTATTAACTCAGCCTCACACTCTCGGAACATCCCCTTCAGGAACAGTAATTAACATCTCGCTTAGGGAGCCTTCGCGGAGGCTGAATGGCCGAAAACACCGCAATGGAATCCATGCTGTCTGTATCAGCGCGTTACAGGGTGAACATATGCCAGCGATTGTGCAAGCTCGCGGAACAAACGCTCTGAAGAGGGATGAAAGGTCCGCGGGAAGGGGAGAGAACGCGAGAGATTAGGGTCGTAGAGGGATGAAACCGGGTACCAAGGGGGGAAGCGTAGGGGGGCGCGCGGCAGAGGGATGATGATGGTTGGCGCAGGTTGTATTCATTCACTCGTTCATTCATAGTTCGTACACCGCCTCGGGGGCCTACAAAGCCTCTCTCGCTCATTCAGAACACACGACACGACCACGGGGTGTAGGTATATGCGCGCGCGAGTGTGTCAGTTTTTTCGTTCCTTCTTCCTTGCCGTGTGCATACGTCGTCCTCGACGGCATCGTCTTCGTCGCCCTCGTCGTCTTCGTCCACCGTGGTTTTTCGTCCCCCCGGCCCGCTATTGGTGCTCGCCGAGGGAGAGAGCGAGACACGCGGGACGGGGTGACGAACAGAGGGAGGAGGGCGAGGGGAGCACGGAGTGGAAGCTCACGTTACAACCGGAAGCTGAGGCAGCGCGGAGAAAGGGAGGGAGGAGTCCTACCCCAATATTCCGGAGGGCAAGATAGTTTTATAATGTCCTCGAGTGCTCCTCCCTTAATGCACCCCTAAATGCAGCCTCCTTACATCGGGGCTGGCTGCCGCGGCATTGTTGCTCACTTCGAGCAATCGAACAGATGCGGACGGAGGGCAAGCGATCTTGCGCGACCGCTTTTCCACTGTGGTACGTTACGATATACCCTCCATTAGGGGCGTGACACGAGGTCCCGCGAGATTTTCGGGACTCAAGGATCTTGGGGTGTTTGCGCGATTTTTCGTATATTTATAAACTCAAAGACTTCGTGATTCTCATACTCCATTAGATCCCAGGTGCCAAGGTATCCCAATTTCCTAGATCTACTCGCATCCTCAACTTCAAACTTCTGGAACCCGCACCCCGCCAATCTTCACAAGTTCCCCATTTCATCTTATCTCCCCGATCATCGGAAATCGAACTCATACCCCCTTAACGGGGGACTCCGCTCAAGGACAAAAGGCATCGTCGCGACGTAGTCTCTCCCCGTGCAAGAATGGCGAGCAAAGGGCATAATGATGGTGGGAGGTGCCCCGGGTAGGCAGAAAAGCAGCAAGTAACACGCAGCACGAACGGTAAAAGCGTGCGCGAAGAAACGAAGGCAGGCACAAGGCGCATCGAACTCTCGTGTCCTTATTGTGCGTTGCTCGTAAGTCCCATTACTATTGCCGGCGGACTATACACGACGGCGAGCGAGAGGCACGAGGCGTAGGGGAGTGAGCGTTTCCGGTCCCCTCTGCATCACGTGCGAGCCCGCCGAACAGAGAAACCCCCGTTGCCTCGCCTCTCTTAGCATCCGGTCTCTGCGCCTCCCCAGCCAGCCCCCTCTCAAAAATAGGCTAGGCCCTTCGGACTTGCGACCTCGTGCTCGAACCGCTCGCGCCACGTCGATCCTCCTGTATCATCCTCCTCTCCTTCACGTTCTCTTTATTATTGCACATCCTTTTCTCCTCTGCCCGCCTTTAATGCCACCTTTCGTGCCATCCCCTGGTAGGGCAGGGAAAGGAAGAGTGAACACCTTGGAATCGTTTTCGCTGCTATTTAGCGATGGGCAGAGTTACCCTTTTTCGCGAGGATGATGAGACTGGTGGAAGAACTGAGAACACTGTCAAGTGACGCGTAATACACTTCGGTTCAGAAGCTGTGGAGCTCTAGATTTGTGTTCGGATTCAGAGTCCTCTGTAGTCACTGGATTTAAGGTTCCCACGTGCGATTCGTCCTGTGTTTCAATACCGAGTTGAAACGCTCTGTCTCCAAGCGAGAGGTGGCTGCTCGTCGCGGAATGGCAAGCTGATATAACTAGGAAACGTGGGATTAAGATTCAATTAAACGCGGCGTGTAATTAGAAGCGGTAGTTAAGGCCCCGTAAGAAGCGAGATTTCGCGGTAAACGCGCGGCAAGATCGGCGGGAACAGGGAAAGGACCGCTGCGAGCCTCTCGCGTCCTCTTGTCATTAGGAGGTGCTCCGCAGGAGCATCGAGCGTGTGTGACCGTCGCCTAGCGTGCTCCTTCTTTGCGCGCCGCTTAATTATCTAACGTTACGCCGCGGTAATTATATTTGCGTTCACCATCGTCAGCTAGCACACATAGTTATAATGATCCAGCGTCGAGGCGCGCTCGCCTTCCCAGTAAAACGTTTTGAAAAACGCGACCGAGGGAACTGATCAACTGCAGAGTGAAAAAATGGGGCATTCTAAAAATTCCAAGTAATCCAGGATCCAAAGACTTGCTCCATCGTCTCGGGGAACACCTCGTTGAGTTCGCCTACGTAGTGGACCATCACTCACAGTCATTGAAGCTCAAGCAGCAGCTATATAAACCCAAAATCGTCAAGGATTTCAGGGTCCATCGAAACGATCGAACTTAATCCTAGATCCTCGATCCCCACGGAACGGAAACACATCTCGCGATGAATCGCGCAGAAAACATCGCCTCGGCGGCAGCAGGTGGTTGAAGTTTCGAGGGGGCGTTTGTGACCCCTCCCGGTCCCCGCTTTCCCCTCCACCCCCGTTGCCCCCCTCCAAGCCCCCGTCCACCCCCACTCAGTGGCCGTGCGCCTCCACCAGCGCGAGATTTCCCCTGCCAAGGGTTCCTTCCACCTCCACCGTCGCGGCGGCGAACGAGAACGCGGTCCGCAGCTGGTTGAGTTGCCTGTTCCAGGGGCCGAGGAAGGGGGAACGCCGACGGCGAAGGGTGAGGGTAGCCCGGGTGGTGGGGCGGGACGGAAGGGAGGGCGAAACGGCGGACCGTGGAGCGGAAACGGCGCGGCGCTTCGTCACAGTGACACGCGCGCTCACGTCAAGTGGAGAGTGCACGCGAGAGGAAGCTCTTTTCTACGCACGATTATTCGCGCTCCTCTCCTTCTTCCGTCTTTCTCTGTGTCGTTGCCGGTACGCCCGTGGATCGTCGTGACTGCGCGTCGTGTGTGGATCGTCGCGATCCTTTTGCTCGAGGTGCACGCGTTGTATATCGTAACCAACGCATCGGGATCGACTTGCCGTGTTGGATAGCCAGGCGATCTCGGTGTAAATTCCCGTGGAATTCCTGGGGCATCCACCCTCGCGGGACACCTGTTGCGTGGGCTGCCGCGAGGATCGCAGGCACCCTGCCACCCTCCAACCGTTCCACCGTGGCGCCGACTGACGGTTGCCCAACGGACGGTGCTACTAGCAAGGTACAAGGTGCACGGTTCAGAAGCTAGCTCGAGTGTCTTATCGCGGGGAGTGATCGCCGAGGGAATCGCCCGGCGGTTCTGTGATACAGTGTGAATGGACCATTGAGAACTGTTTCGTCAGTTACCTAGCCTGGTGTTTGAATGAATGCAGAGGCTCCGCTGTGAAAGCCACCGTGGCTCTATCTCATGGATACTTCGTTGGTGGCTTAGCCGCGATACACAGTGCCTTTGGAGTAGAGGAGCAGCGGAGTATCGTCATAAAAATCCTCAGTAACTAAAAAGCACACGCGAGTCTGGCCGCCAGATATGCGAATCGTCGCGGTGTCGTGGCCCTTGTTTCTATGCTCGGCGGTGTGATAGCGGCAAGTTGACTCGCGCGGACGTTGGACACGGATTAGAGAGGAGCGGCTGCACGGATGCACTGGTGCATCGACGCCAGTGGGTGCGCGTCCGAGAGTGAGCACCAGCCAGAAAGCCAGCCAGAGGGACGTCACGGCGGGCGTCGGGGGCGTCGAGACGTCGCGGCCTTCGGGGCAGGCGCCGGCCATAATCGTCGGCACCTACGGTAACAACGATCTCGGTCAGACGACGAGCAGCGGCGCCGCGGCATCTTCGGAGATGGTGCTCCACATGCTGGACACGCTGATGACAGGCCACGAACCGTTCTACGCCGATTACCCCTCGTACCAGGAGGCGGAGCCTCTCACCCATCCGCACCACCAGCATCCGCACCAGCACGCGATCGCCAGAAACACCGGCATGCCTCCGATCTCCCTGGACGCCACCACCCACACCCCAGGTACCCACTAGCTCCTTACGCGCGGTAAAGCCTTCATCAGGCGAACCGCAATCCTCGGGCGAGCTTCACTTGGCTCTTAGATCCTCTGCTGACGGTGGCAAACGCGAGTATATTAATTAAGGTGTCTATTCGTATGATTCACACCGGGGGTGGTGCCTCTTTCTGACGAAAGAGCTGGAATTACCTTGGGAATTGGAGATTGATTGGGTTTCAATGATCTCTGTTAAGGTGCAAATCTATCATGAGATTGTACACGGCACTTTTCTATCATGAGACAAAATCTCAGCAACAGCTAAATGTAAATAATGGAAATAGTCGCGAGGGATGAGGTTTTTGAACACATATCATGAAACTTTGCTGTCTAGTTTCATGAGACTAATGACAAAATAATGAAAAGATTGTCTCGTGAGATTAGACTCTCACTCGAGTCACGATATTTTTGTCTCACCATGGATTTGCACCTTTAGATAGAAATCGAGGGCTCTCTGTTTCCCTACGAATTCCCTTGCTCGTGTACTTACTTGTGTCTCATGTGGTCCCCATAATGGTGCAACTAATTCACCAACACGGTACACGGAAAGATGTGCGTAACTAGCCGAATTGCACGCGCAGGCTTCCGCGTGACGCAATTAATCGGCCTCCCCCTGCCCCTCGGGCCCGTTACGTGGACGGAATCAGTGCCCAAGGGGACCTAATCTTCCTCCCGGTGGGTCACAGTTTTGTTTTCATTTTTTTTTCTACACCACGAGCGGAGGCTGACGCGTCTCGTTCAGCTTGCGAGACTCGTGCCGCGTGCCATTACGTTGCTCGCGCCTAATTGACCGTTCTACCAAGGTCAATCGTCTACGATTGCATTAAAGTGCATTACCGGTGTGTAACGGAGACGAGACCGCGCCGTTCGCGTCGATGCAAAGCGTCGCCGTTTGTTATCGCGGCCGAGAAATAATCGGGCCCCGTGGAAAGTTGTCGGCGGGTCCGCGCGCACGCACCACTCCCGCGCAACGAAATCACCGGTTCCACTCGGTTTCCTCTCGGCTGAGGCTCTTCGCAGTTTTACCTTCGGCCACAGAGTGGGACAGAGAAAGAGAGGGAGAAAGATGGCAGTCGACATCGTTCGATAATAACGCTCCCCCAGACGCATAACGATCCGTAACTATATCGTTAGCTTTAACGCGGACTCCTTTTGTTCGCGATGCCCGCAGCAAGGTGTGGCTTCACATTAAATCGCCAATAAAGCGGCGCCGCGCAAGGTCAGAATTGCACGCCTCGCGGATTTTTCAGGCCGTATCAACAATCCGGCTACGCGATTTCCCTGGTAGAGAAGTTTCTTTGTAGAAAATTAATTCTGGCAGAGAGATTCTAATTATCAACATGCGTCGTGGCAGTAGAAGTGGCTCTAGCGTTCGTCCTGGAGGAGAGAATTTGATTTCAGATTAAGTGTTAGGGAATTAACCACTTTGGAGGTATATAGCAAGTAGTTTCCTGGAATTATGAGCTGCGGTTTCGACGAGGATACTTGGAGTTGTGGTTGTTGGGTGGACACACGCGGAAACTCGAGAAATCTTAAACGGAAGCGCGGGAAAACGATAAGTACGCGTTACGAATAATCGTGGAGGGATGACCGCATAGTGGTCACACTTTTCAGCGATTGCGGTAGCATGGCTATAGTTTAAGCTTGATAGGGAATAACGAAGCCGAGGATTCCTCGGTGAGGGATAGGGTGAATTTGGAACAGCAGGATCGCGTATAAAAAATTTTCTACAGCGCTTCCTTGCCAGCGCTGGCTTGCCTGTAGACGTTTTGGTTCAAAAAACACGAGCACACGAGCTGAACGGGAGCCCAGGCCTCGAAGAGTGTGGGAGAGTTCGCAGGTCACCGGTCTACCCGAACAATGCGCGATTTCGTTGCCGTCGAGGACGACTTTTTTACATGCCGGCGTGTGTGCATCGCACAATTGCTGCGTTCCTCGCCTTCGTCGCCGCGACATTGTCTTCCCCTCCACGCCGATGGAAATTCTTTTCCATCAGATTAAACCCACCTGACTGATTGTCCATTGTCATCCTCCACCCGTCGACTAGCGATTTTTAATGGGCCCAGGAAAGTTCGTTAAATTGATTATCCCAGTGCCACGGTCTCCTCGTGGCACGGCTCTAATTCCTTTTTCATTCAATGGAGCAACAATTATACTCGAACATTTCTAAAAAAAAAGAATTCAGGATACTCTAGCAATTAAATTTCCAATCGAGTCGAGAAGTATATTTACAAATTAGGAATTAGTAATATTCTCGGTTTCACAGATTAAAGGCTGAAGTGCGACGAATCGGAATAATTAAGGTAGTCCTACGCTTTGAGTCAAGTGCGTGTTAGATCGTCATTTGACTTCCGTGGTGATTTGATTTGGCAACGTAGCACGATTGATTGTGTAGATTTCTTCTGCTCGCTTGAAGCTTGAAGTTAGCATTGCATAGAGATATAGAATTGTCGAGTATCGCTTGTACATAGTAAGCGCATTTCAAACTGCGCGGTCTTACCAACCTCTTTCCAAACGTTTCCAAATCGTGCGTATAATGGCCGAGTGAGCACAGATAATTTTATTCATTTGCTTATATTAGCTATAAAAATTGATGAATCAACATTTGGATACATGCATTATGCTTATGGAATATTAAATCTATATTTCTCTCAGTTTCATCAAAAACTGAACTGGCTATTAATGTGAATTTTTGTTGAAAACGTCATTTTCCATAAGACTACGCGTTAATAGTGGAAACGTAAAATTGTTAATAACTTTTTTCTGGGTTGGTGTAGATTTCCAAAAATTTACATGAGTCAGTGTAAGGTCAAAACAAACTATTGTACAAAGTTACAGAATTTTCTAAACAGTATTTCAAAACCGGTAATACTACCTTAATAAGAATTAATTAATTCTGGCTGCTCCATGAGAATCAATCATTTATAAACTTTTCTCTTCGTATCGGGTCGTTTCGCCAAATTGCGCAACAGCCTTTAGAAAACGAACCATACTCACTTGTCTTTCGCGGAGAAGTTTTCACCTCCACTGAAATATTCCACTATCGTTTCCTTCTCTTTCCTCTCGAAAAGTCGCGAGCCTAAGCCACTAACGAAAGAAAAAATCACTGTTTTCGATCGCCAACGAAGCTCCGACCACATTGAATTTCTAATCAGTCCCCGCGACGAAAGACATTCGCGTGGAGCTGATTCGCACACAAAGAGTCTCTGGAGGCGCGCGCAGCGTATTCGACGAATTAATTATTGTCTGCCACTCGACGGAGGCTCGCGTTAGAATCGCGCCCGCGATATCGAAAACTCGCACTGAATCGTCTCGATAAGAAGCGGTTGCTCGAGGCAAGAGGCAGGCGTCAAGTGGCCACGTCCGGAGTTGGGATTATCGGAGGGAATCGTCTGGATTCTGATACGGGCCGGGAATGGCGAGGGAAGATGAGGATCGCCGGTGGCACAGAGAGATAATGGGCTTTCGGCGTTGAAAGCGTCCGCTCGTGGGGCAGGTTTTAATTTCGAAGAGGCCGCGCCGAGGCAGTCCGCTCCTGTTGCCCTTGCAGCAGCTGTGCACGCCGACTGGCGCGTTTCGGTTCGATTTGGCGCGTGCCCTCCGTTGCTGGCCAACGTTGCTTGCTCGCTGCTTCTTTCTCGGTCGCATGCTCGGCTCCGCCGTTACTCGCCTCGCCTTGGCTTGGCGAGCAGAACCTCGGCACCTGTTCCACAGCTGATACGCGGCTGCTACTTTTGCTCATTCGAAACCGTCCTCCTCTCCTTCTCTGTCGCGGCACCAGCCTTTAGAGGGGTTCCAAGGAACTTCTTCGGGGAGCGTGAGCGGTCTCGCTGGCCACGGGCCTGCCCGAAGGATCGTGTTCTAATTGCGACCGCTGTTGCCACGCTAATTAAATCCATGGAACGTTCTTGTGGCGGGAAAGCCCTTCCGAATGTGGAAACTTTCAGTTGATTGCGATCCCTTGAACTCTTAAATTTCCAAGACTTAATTTAAAGACTTAAAGGTTTAAAGATTTAAAGGTCCGAGTCGCGAGATTCTCCGAGCAGTCTCTGGATTCGATTTGAATGAGCCAGAGAAGCAGAGAGAAAGAGAGAGAAAGAGAGAAAGGGCTCGGTTGCTCCCAGCTCCAATTGTTCATCCGTGTGAACAAACGCGCGGTCTGAATGCTCAGGAATTTCGGAATAGTTTCGGCGAGCGCGCGTTCTCTGCCCCTTTAGCTCCCTTGGACTCCCTTGGACTCGCGCGAAGGAGACGGAGAGCGCTCGCGAGAGGCGAGGGTGCATTTAGGTAGCACGAAGCATATGCTTATGAACCCGCGCGAGTGTGCGTGCCTTGTGCGCGCCGTGAGGGCCGACTCGAAGCTGCACTCCCACGCTCACCGTCCATGAAATGGGGTGCGAGGTGCAGCTACACGCCAGGCCCAAGCAGGTGTAGGTGGTGTGTGCACAAGGGCCCCGTCCCTACGGGCCCTATTAACCCACGTCCTTCTCTGGCCAACTTGCTCGCGGGTATGAGAACCCGTGGCACTTTTATCATACCCTCCCGCCCTATCGCTCTTGGCTTTCTGTCTTTTCACCTTCTTACGCTGGGAGAACCGTCTCTCCGCAACTGCGACTGTAGCGAGATAGTAAAGACAGTAGCTCCTTGACCACCAGACGTTGGGACTTAGGTACCGTAAACTGGGGGAACATTGGCAGTACGGGGTAACATTGGCATCTACTTAACATCTAATAAAAAGGAAAAGGAAAAAAATTTATGCATTTTCACACTTGTAGTATAATCACAAACGATGCAATGTTATAATAGGATATCTAAACCAAATTTAAAAATGTTAATTAAAAAAAATAAAAAAAAAGTTTAAAAAATATAAAATAGAGTGCATTGAAAATAAAAAGAAACAAATTTCAGTGTTAATGTAAGTTCAGATGTGGTAAAACTTTAACTTTTTAGTGCTATTTATATATTATGATGTGCCAGTGTTACCCGGTTACGGGGTAACATTGGCACATATTTAACATGTATTAAAGAAGGTTAAGGACAAAAATTTTATGCATTTTAACACTTGTAGTGCATTCACAAAAGATGTAATATTATGATAGGATACTTAAAGCAAATGCAAAAATGTTAATTTTTATATTATATAGCAAAATGTCCCAAAAACATGCCAATGTTACCCCCAGTTTACGGTACTCCCGGGATAGAAGCTATTTACCATCCAGAAACCAATATCCCCTTAACATCGTCCGCTCCAGAACTCCGAAAGTGCATACAGAGCTCGTCTGCCCCCCCAGCTGAGTGGCCCGAACAGAAGCAACCATAGTAAACTCTCGATAGGCCGTCGAAAAGCCTGCTAAAAGTAGGACTATTCGCTATCTGGCAGCTCCATCTGCCCTTAACGTCAGATGATTTAGAGTCCGCCCTTGAAAGCGAGCACCCCTAATGGCCAGCAGCGATTGCCGTCGAACGGCCCCGAAAACTATCCCCCGAAGTGCAATTAGCGGCGCAATTAAGAGTCGCGGTCGTAACGGAGATACTTGCGGCTCCGATCCAACGATGATAACTCGGCCGTGTGAACGCGCAACGATTCCTCCGACGATCGCAAGCTCCTCTTCTCGGAACTTTGCCCCGGCTCGCGTGGGCGTGTACGTGCTCGGCGGTTAATTACACTGAAATGGGGATGGTGGGGAGTGAATTATCTGGAGACGATCGGTCTGCGTGCAGTCGCAATCTCCGCATCGACGTATGAGATCCGCGTCCCTGACGAGGCGCGTGTTGACGGTACGTTTCGGCGGCGCGGCGTAACTCTGCCGGGTCACTCGTGACCCAGCTACCCGGCGATACCTGGGGCCTCGTTACGGGCTGTGGTCCCTCGCCACCTGTTCCCGCTCGTTGGGAAAAGGATAAGAGTGTGGGAACGTCGGCTGGCCTCCACGTATCGCGTACATTGTAATTCCGACTGTTCACGCGACCCCTGGGCCAGCTGGATTATGATAATCCGAGGACGTTGCGCTCGCCATGTGGGGAGGAATCGGGCTAGGAATTAATTGGAGAGTAATTAAGGGACCGTCGACGTGGTAGCAACGCTCAGCTCGCGAAGCTAAGCGCTCGGTGGCAGTCGTAGCCAGAGGCGGCGAGTCCATTAAGCGTCGCATAGGGGTGCTTAAAGTCAGGGGAGAATCGATTTATGGCTTGTCGGGGGGACTCGGGGATATCTGCATAGGGGTGTCGATGACTTTAGCCGCGAACAGGCAAAGAAATAGCGAGCCACGCGACTTGGTAGCTTCTGCGAATGGAGGACCCAGCGATACGGCTCGTTGATAGTGGGAGTAAGAGTTTTGCGTGCGCTCGGCTCTTGAATAACAACTCGCTCGGCGAAAGACCGTTCTCCCTGTCTCTCCTCCGCAACACCTAACGGTGAAATTTCAGATAAGATTAAACGATTTCCGTCGACTTCCGTTCCGTGGCATCGACGCCCGGCTTCAACTGGATTCTTTTACCTCGCGCCTTATCATTCAACATTCGCCGAAAAATATAAATTTGTCGCGTGCAATCGAAACAGGATATTAATATACTCTTATCTCGGACGCGCGGTCGTCCACCGTCGCAGAACAAGAGAATCCGTCTGTCGTTTGTCGGGAACTTTCTGCATCGAATGTTTACGCGAAAGAATAGGGGACTGGGGGATGGTAAGTGTTAATATCTCCGAACGTGTTATCAGCGGGATATGTGTGTGGCTCTACTTAGGCTTAAATCGGTATCTGTACTCATCGAGTTATCGTGTAAGCTATTTCATACAGACAGAAATGATCATTGGAAATTAAAAGTGCAGCAATTGCGAATTAGACTGGAGTACCAAGTCTCTCCAATCCGGTCGCGATCAGTTATTGCGAGGAATTCTCTAAAGGAAAGCGAGAGTGCAAGTTGCGATCTCCTAATAAATAAAAGAGATCGCGTCGTAGAATGATGTTTATTATATTGAAATAATCTTTAACATGGGCGTCTGTAGGGGGTGCAAGGGGTGGCTTAAGAAAAAATTGCTTATTTTTGAAAACCAATCTTTATTAAGTTTATTTAATTAGTTAACATGAACGGTTAAAACCACTTGCGGATACAATTATCTTAATGAAAATAAATACAGTAGAGACAATAAAGACGACAGCAAAAACGGACAATAAAACTGATCCCAAAAAGAAGTCCTAGGTTCTTAAGGGGGAATCCTATACTTTCGACTAAAAACATAACAAAATTTGGATTTTTTTTTAAGAAACCAGCGATTCGATTCATCCGAAGTTTGGACCATGTTTTGATGCACCTTTGAAGAAGCTACAGGTTTTTTTTAATTAATTTTTAACCGTAAATATATTAGTTATGCATGATTCACCATTACGATGCGCAAGATTCGCCGGCCGTTGGTGTGCATGATATTTATCTACCCGGTAATCTGAAACACAAAAATGAAACGGTGTTTTATTTTATACATATGTAGCTTCAATTTGATGAACCAGCAATAAATAAAAAAAATTATTGAGCAGTGTGGAGAGTTTTCAAACTGGAAGGTCTGAACCTTTAATTTTTGCAAACCACTTGTGCGCCAATTTTCTTATGTAACAAATGAAGTATAGAACATCGCGGTATTCTGGTTCATCAAATTGAAGTTACTTGTGTACAAAGTAAAACGCCATTTCATTATTCTGTTCCAAATTATCTGGAAGGTAAATATCATGCACACCAGCGGACGAAGAGTTTTGCGCGGCGTGATGCATAATTCCTATATTTATTATTAGAAATGAATTTAAAAAAACTGCAATTTCTTCAAGGATGCATAAAAACATGGTCCAAATTTCAGATGAATCGAAATGCTACTTAGTTTTTTAAAACAAAATTCCTAAATTTTGCTATGTTGTTAGCCCATAAAATAGGATTCCTCCCCTCACGGGAAAAAATAGATAATGCTTTGTCAATTGTTTGCACTAAAACGGTTCGACAAATTAATTCGAGATTTGGCAGGCTGTTTTACTGTATCCTGAATTAACGTTCTGAATTTTTGTATGACATTGAAAAAAAGGCATGGCAGATGCAGAGAGAGAGAGAGCGTTGGAAAATAATTGGGTAGTCCTGGCGTTGACGGAAAGTATTGTAAGGGTTATCTAAAACACAAAAAGGAAAAGAGATTCTTAATCTATATGAATGTGGCTATCTGTGATAGTAGATGCACGAAGAAAAATAAAAAAATATTAAAATGGCAGCCTTTTGAAGAAGGCGAACCGTCCTGTTGGAGTCTAAAAAAGACTTCGCCAAAAAATCCGGAAAACGTCTTTAAATAAAAATAGACCGGTAACAGATACGGCAATAAATCTACTACCACAGATACCCACATTCATATAGATTAAGAATCTCCTTTCCTTTTTATATTTCAGGCAACAACCCTTACAGTACTTTCCGTCATCGCCAGGACCACCCGATTTTGCAGCGCTGTTAATTAGCACTCTGTATCTGCCATGCTTGTTCTTCCACTGGCACACAAAAATTCAAAACAATAGCTGAAGATACAATAAAACAGCCTGTCAGACCTCAACTAAATTCGTCGCGCCGTTTTTGTAGAAAAAATTTACCAAGAATTACCTATTTCTCAGCCCAACAAGGCGCAACCCTCCCTCAAAGTGCGTATCAAAGAAGACTGCCACTTTCCATTAAAAATTCACTATTTTTAAATTTCTAATTAAATTGGCGCTCGAAAACGTGTTCCAACAAGCAGCTCGACTGTTTCTCAAAGTTGCCCACCCCCTGCAAGAAACTCTGCGGGCGCGGTTGGTCTTGACTGACAACAAGTCCAACCAAACCCACAGTGGCGTGATTAGATTGTTAACCGTTTGCCGACGAAACGGCGAGGAAACATTCGCAGCCTCCGTAATGGACGCGCGCGCGATGGGTTTCTCGTGCTCGAGGAAAGGAAGTCGAGGATAGGCGGAGTTGGCTCGAGCCAATCGTCGAGATGCGCGCCGCCCACGTGTCAGCGGTTCCTCCCCGCAGACTCCGTGGCTCCCGTGGCACCGCGCGTATTCCCCAGGGGTAGCCCCTCTCGGAGATGATTACCCTAACCGCGAGAAGCTCACCCTGACTTTGTACCTAGATCTTCCGATTTGAGTCCGCCCGCAATTAGAGCTAGACTCCGATGGCAATCTACTCTGTATACCCTCGACTCGAACGTTGGATGTTAAGGGATGAGACTGAAGATGCGCTTTGCTTGTGTTCAACAGGAGGCTACAACCACCTGCGCAGTCCTGTATGCCAGGACGAGAACCAGAGGGACGAGACGTCGCCGCCACCGCACAGCCATAGCACCCAACCCCCCAACTCTCATTCCAGCACTCCGAACAGCAACAACAATAACAATAACACCACCAGCGCGAACAACGCATATATACATCTGCGGAACTTGAACCAGTTGAAAACGGAGTGTAAGTACCGATGCTGATAAGTCCTGAGGGACCTGAGTCAGTGAATGCATGTGGGAGATGTTTAAGTGAGTCCTCCGGGAAGGATTGCAGAGGTATGAAGAAGTTTATTTGGTTTCGCAGCAAGCTACAGCAATCACCACATAACGGAGCACCTACAAGCGGCTGGCGGAGGGTTGACGAGCGGCAACGACCTCCCAGGTACAGGGACCAACGAGACCGACCTCAGGGTCAGTCAAACCGCCACAGAGAGTTACATGACTCCCGCCCACTATTCAGGCTACGACGAGGCGTCCGAGTACCACAGCCTGCCGCAGGACCACCAGCCTCCTCATCCTTACAACCTGGACGGCTCGCCGGAGTTCTACAGCGCCAGTGGAATCCACCTGGAGCCCAAGTACCAGCCTTCACCGTTCAAAAACTATCCCCGAGGTGAGCTTTCATTCAGCGATTAAGTATTGAATTCAATGAGACTGAGGAGCTGACCGATGAACTTGCGACAGGTCGCTACCATGAGGGCTACAGCGAGAGCAGTGGGTACGGTCAGTACGATACGACGTCATTCCAAACGGTTCCTGGAAGCGGAAGCGGGGGAGGAAGTGGCGGCGTAGCCGGTGACCAATGGGGTGTCAGTCCCCTTGGCGAACACCTCACCCACCATCCCGCTTTCCTCGCAAGTCTTGGACAACGGGACTCTTCCAACCCTCATCATCCCTCCTCTATCGGTAACAATCCCGACCAGAAGCCTCTGCTGCAGAGTGCCATGATCGCAGGTTACACAAGTGAGTGTCGGAAATTGTAATTGAGGTTGAAGGTGTAATTGCGATGTGTACCAGCGGCTTCTTATTTGCTGTGTAACCTTCCAGGCAGTGGTCCCTGCTTCACTGGCTCAGGTCCCATTCAGCTCTGGCAGTTTCTACTGGAGCTGCTGACGGATAAGTCCTGTCAAGGGTTCATCTCGTGGACCGGCGATGGCTGGGAGTTCAAGCTGACGGATCCAGACGAGGTGGCACGTCGCTGGGGCATCCGCAAGAACAAGCCGAAGATGAACTACGAGAAGCTGAGCCGCGGGCTTCGCTACTACTACGACAAGAACATAATCCACAAGACCGCTGGCAAGCGATACGTCTACCGTTTTGTCTGTGACTTACAGAGCCTCCTAGGGTAAGTGTCCTTAATCCTCGATAGCTAGTTGATTCTTCTTCAGGGACTGTGAGATTGACGTATGACTCTCGGTTTACAGGTACAGCCCGGAAGAACTCCATGCAATGGTGGACCTGAAACCAGAGAAAAAGGAAGAAGACTGAGCTTTTGTTACTGGACATGTGTCGAGGACTGTGCCGCTGCTAAAGGAATAGGAGCAATTCCTAGGTGTATCGCACTGGAACACAGGTTGACGAAGGCAGATAAATGTAATGGACAAAAGTGTAACGAACAAACGACGGAGAGAGAGAGAGATGAGAAAACCAACTGTGTATCGCTAACGAATGAATTCTCTTTAAAGGGTGGTAGGCTACCAATCCGATAGTCTTCTCGCGTTCAGATGATATAATAAAATCGAATCGGTCGTATGTACCAAAGACAGGGTCTGCGTATACCATTGGTGCCTAAAGTTAATTGACTAAAAAAAATGGAAAAAAAATTGTGAATTTGTTTCTAAGTGATTAATTTGCCAAGCCAGATTTTAGAAGATATTTATAGGTAATAACTCAACAATTTATACATATTATATATATTATACATATGAATATATATAAATATATATATATATATATTTTTAATGTTACATGATTTCTATAAGCACTGCGTCGAGCACACGGTATATATTCGTCTAAATTATTTATGTCCCATCATTTTAAACAAAATGCGTCGTTGATTCGTCTCGTTAACAGATGGACACACCGTATCGTGATTGTTATATTACTATAATTTTACTGCAGTAAAGCCATCGATACCACTTATATATTTTAGACGGGGCGAGCTTAAATTCGAACAATTTCGATGCTTTTCTACGTGTTAGATTTTAACAGTAAGTTCTTCTTTTTTTTTTAGTATTATATACGAATACCACTTTCGAGCTCGCTCTTTGGCCTGCGACAGGCAGGTGAAACGACACTCATTTTTATACTATCAGTGGACTTCTTGTTCTCGCTTCCTCGACATCAGACAGGTGCGAATGGATCCAGGCATAATTATAATTAAGATCGTTTGCTGTTAATTTCGGCCGCAAGCTGGGTTATATCGTTCCGGCGCGTTTCTTTCTTAACGAAATCGTTTTTTTCGTTCCGTTGATCTCTGCGCTTTATTCCTAACGATGAAGAAATGATTTGCTTTCGAAGAAAGGGGCGACGTGCAACCGGTGTTCAAAGACAGCGGCGCGTAAAATAGTATTTGCAATAGATGAATAGACAGTTCACAATGATTCAGCTTCTCGGAGATGTATCGTCGGCAATGTGAGTATTGGAAAAATTGCGCGAGATCCGTCTCGACTGACTAACAGGGAATTCTCTCATCCACGGATGTAATCTCAGCGTTGCGTCGATACTCTATTTCAAATACCATTGTACGCACGGAAATGGGACGTCTGTTTTCTGGGGAAAGTTTCTCTCTAATCACATCTTCCAAATTCTCCACGAAGGAACCTTATCGTTTTGCGAAGCATAGCAATAATTAACGTAGACGTTCTTAAGGGATACTTTTGCGATCTTTATTGTATATATATAATATTGTACACGTCCGATGCGTAGAACACTGGGTTAAACGTGTATGTAGATGAAATCGACGACGAATTAATATTACGGACTAGTTTTTGCGCGATTCACCTTATATTTTCTTCTATTCTTCTTTTTTTTTTTAATTCTACATTGTAAAAATGTTGTTCTGTTGAACGTAAAATGTAATAATGTCGATTATATATATATGGATGCGTTACACGGCGGATAAAACTGATATAGGCGAGGAACCTTCTTTTTTACGTACGCGTTTACGTATCTTAGGTACGTATGTGATTCTACGTATTACACGTAAATTAAGCTTCACTTTTTCATTGTGTTTGTTAACGCACCCGTGATGGGGCGAATCGAAAAACGTCGGTGAAGAAACGATGATAGAACGACATCCGAGATATATATATACATATATATGTATGTATATATATGTATATGTAAAAGAGGAGCTCTTGAGGATCGACGAGATTCGATTGCGAGACCGAAAGTTAACTATTGAAATTTAGTTAATACCAAGACCAGAGAGATCTTGACATATCCCGTCACGATTGTTAAGTTTTTCTATATATAATAAAAATTTAGACGTATGGTCCATGATTATCGGAGCGTGATTAAACAATGTATTAATTTGAAAGAGCAACTCATAGACGGAAATGTCGAGGCGACATATAAATGGAAGCCATTACGCGGTATATGCATTTCCAATATTATACGAACCTTCGGCACGTATGATATCGTGAATTCGAACTTCTTTCCTTTCTTGCACACAACCGAATGTTCGTGAATTGTATCGAATTACTCTTAGCCGAATAAAAGGGGGGACAGAAATCGCTGTAATGGAGCACCACGTATTCTGTTTGTTAAGAAAAGTATTCGATCATCGTTTTCGACCATTACGCGAGGTTGCGACAGTGACATGTGAAAATTCTTTAGTAGTTGCAATACAAATAAAGAAATTTTTATAAATACGTCGGGCGCAGGTGTAAGCGATGACTTTAATTTCCCGATGCGTGCAGAACTCTGCGGTCGTCGAAACGAATGCCTCTCGTCCTTTTGACGAAGCCTCTCAAACCCTCGTCGATGACGCTGATGTCATCGGCCTTCCTTGTGCGTCGAAACGACTTTGCATACCTTATGCATCCTCCTGGGTCTCGTCATCCAAGACGGCGAGCGATGCCCAGTGTTATATTCGATATTAATGCATTCGGCTTATGACTTCCTTACGCGGAGGATAAAAGTGTCTTCATCCATCATACTGTTCAGAAACGATTTTTAAACGTATTTAAAATCGCTCTCTGTCTAGTGACAGTCGACTGACCAATGTCGAAGCAGCATTTCTAAATTGCCCCTCCATTGAGTGCTGATAATTGGGAGGCGATTTAAACAATCTCAATCGCGATTAGATTGTGCGTTAAGATTAACGGTGCACGGTGGTTAAGTAATATCAGAGTTAAGTTATTGGATTTTCGCAAGCATCGTAATAAAATATTTGCAAACTTCTTCGTTGCAGAAATGGAGAAGTTTATAATGGGAACATCTAATGTCGCAAGTTTTACAGAATGTGTATTGCAATTGGTACGTGCAAGATTGTTCGTTTCGCTTGGTTTGTCATGATTATAATCACTTTACTAATTTTTACCAATTTTCAAGGTTTCGAATTCTTTAAATGCAAACGCTACGGCAATCGCAGTACGAATTAACGTGAAATACCGTTATATTCAAGTAGTCGACAATGGTATAGGGATACCTAAGCAGATATTAGACACCGTCGCTGAGTACGATATGCAAAATGCTAATAATTTGACTATACCCGATATGTACAAATTTTATTCCAAGAATCAGACACTCGAGAACATTCGCAGATTTTCTGATGCTGTGATAATAAGTTCAAGATGTTACACTTCAGCAACTACGTACATGAAGGTACAAATACTATTACATTCTATCTGATTTTTAATATTATTGCATTTGAACTAACAATCTTTGTCCATTTTACAGATATTCAAAGGCTACCATGCTCCTAACATTGATACAATTCGGGAAAGATCAGCGCATGGCACTACTGTGAGCATCTATGGATTTCATGAATTAACATTAAATAAATGGAACGTTTCTTTGATGTGCCACCTACTTGCAAACATTGCCATGGTTAATCCGCAAGTAAGTCGAATTCATTTCTCTTTAATCACATCTTTCTACATAATTAATGTATATTTCTGTGTTTACAGGCTTCTTTCTCCATCAGGGATGACGAAAAGAAAGAACTTATCACGAAAATCAGCAAATCCCGTACTTCAATATACATTTTTCAATCTTTATATAATAGAGAAGTATCACTGGATAATATGTGGTACATAGAAGATAAGGAAAAATCTTATATCCAGTTTTGTGCATATATTGGATTAAGTAATATTAGGGCCAATCCTACACAGTTTATCTTCTTAAACAACATACCTGTTCGTTGTCCTCTAATTCTGCGAGAAATTTCGGACACGTTCATTACTGCGTTCAAATCCGTTAGAAGAGTGCAGAGGAATGCGTTTATTCTGTTGTTTATTACGTGCCCAGAGTATATCTTTACAATAGACCAAGAAAAGAGGACTCTGATATTACCTAGGGTGCAAGACTTATTGCAAAGTATTAGAGTTAAGATTATTAACATCTTTCTCGATAATGTACTGCCAGTTTCTAGAAGTGTCTCGAGACGCATCAGGAGTAACCAGAATTTGATATACAGCAATGCAAATAGTTTAAACGACATGAACTTATTTAAGAATACATCAATACTTCGACAACTTGTTTCTGACGATCCAGTAATTGAAGCTGATCAGCCGTTTACACCTGCTCCTCGAAATAGTAGTGTAATTGAACCGAACGATTGTAAATTTATCGACTTTTTCAATTACCGGTAATTCGGTAAAATTTTAAATCAAAACCTTTTTACCGTTAATTTACCCGTATTTTTAAGGTATTGAAAATATTAGAATAAATATAACAAAAAACATTTTTTTAAATCTAATCGAGCATTATAAAATATAAAATGATATAACAAAAAATACATATATTAGCAAAAATATGCATCTTCACCACGAAAACAACGAGAAGAATCGTAAGTTACTTATATAATTAAATACGTTTTATTTATCAACTCTTTTTAACAAATTAGCCGCGGAAATATCTCTCTGAGATTCTATATTTGTTGGTCGGTAGGGTAGTCATTCAGTTGGGAAATCATATGCCATTATATATTTTTCCCCTTACAATTCGTTTTTGATGACTTCATTCAGATTTTTAATTTTCTGTTGGATCAGAGTTGGTTCTTCATGAGATGCTTCGGTTTTCGTCTTTATTAGTAATTGAAGTTTTTCTTTCATTGATAACGTAGCAGATGTCGAAAGAACTATTGAACCCATGTACGCGCTATATTGTTATATGTAATTTATCGAATTACCGGTAAAAATTTGAGGGTATTTCTCGCAATTTACCTGTATTACAATCTCTAAACAGAGCCTGACATCGATGCCTTCGGAGTGGTCCAATTGGAGTTATAAGAGCCCGACTGCGCCCAAAAGGAACAAGCCTCACAGTGATTTTGTGACGTTTTACAAACGCTTCGACTTCCTGCCAGACAAGTTGCATAAAGTTTTACGCGCCAGAACGAAGCTGACAAAAACCGACTTTTTGAATGACTTCAGCGGAAGCATATTCTCCTCCAAATTGAAAACTGGATTGCAGAGTAAGTACTCATAGTAAACGGATATTTTGTATTCGATTACAGGATGAAAGTGCTGTCACTGAAGCAGTGAAATTCTTTCAGTTCCTGATACACTGCTCCACCAAGAAATGGATGTGCGCCCGTGTAAAGCTGCTCAACGATTCCACGAATTCAGATTAAAGAAGGAACACTTGCAATTCATAAAAGTAAGGTGCTCACTAGGAAGTTTAATAAATTACATCAATTTGTATAAATTACGATACTTGCTTGTCCAGATACTGGGTCAGATGAATAATGAATTGATAGTCGGATTACTAATTCATAACGACGTGAAAGTCCTTTTATTGATGGACCAACATGCTATACACGAGAGAATACGATACGAAGATTTACTTCACAGTAAATACAATCAATAATTGATGAATTTAATACTGAATTGGTAGATAATACCATGAATTTGATTTTTTAGAATACAAACGTCAAGCAAGACATCAATTGCATTCTATAAAATTGAGAGATCCTATCAATATAAACTTACCCATAGATAAATGCAATTTACTAGCATCGCGTAAAATGCAATTGACGAAATTTGGAATAAGTTTGAGCGTCATCAACGATAATACGGTAGCAGTGCGCGCGGTGCCAGAATGTCTGAAGCGGAACAAGTATCACCACGATGAAATGAAGTTGAAACTGAATGTGCAGAATCTCTTGAACGAAATATTACAAAGTCGCTCGACCAATAACGATCTACCACTTACCATTCATAATGCAATTGCAATGGAGGCTTGCCACGGTACGCCTTTTATAAGTGATATGACGAATAAAGTAGACAATCCATATATAAATATTCGGAATATATATTTCTCAGTAGCAAATGCAAGTTTTCAATACAATAGCAATCTCATTCCTTTGTACATAGCTCTCTTTCGGCCATTATCTAACATACGAGTATTACAGGAGCTATCAAATTCGGGGACCGTCTGACGCTGGGACAATGCAAGTGCTTGCTGAAATTATTAAAGGGAACAAAAATTCCTACTCGATGCGCTCATGGACGACCGTCCATAGTACCTATACTGGAGCTCTCGGAATTGGGAAGACGGCACAGAAGAGCCGGCCAGGTAAATAACTATAAATACTCAACACGCGTTTCTTACATTGCACTAAGCTCGGAAAACATTACGTACAAACTCGATTACCTAGAGAAGATTATATCGCATTTCTTTGGAGTTTGTATAACAGTATTAGGCTTATGTAATTGGCATTAGTCGTCGGCTCGGAATTAATTGCGCTAGATCGTTTACACAGAGGGATCAATGAAACATTACAATATTCAAGCTAAATACAATAAACATCTAACTCTCTATTTTATTTTATACCAGCAATGGTTATATGTAGGTATATTTAATTTGAAATCGTGACCGTTGTAATTATAAACTTCTCGAGTATCGTCTTTGTTCCGATCGGGTAAATTAGATATCAGGATACGCCGATATCAGAATGTCCTTTCCAAAGTAGTTGACCCTGCTCACGATGATCATGAACTCTGATCCTCCCATGGAAATCGGGCAGGCGTTATTGGGGCGAGTGAAGAAACACATGGTATACAGAGCGAACTCCAATTCCGGCGATGCGCCGACTAAAATTGTCGTGATCGGTTGCACTATATCGTTCAGGGACGAGCGCACCTTAAGGACTGCTCCCTTCTGTAAAACGAGCGCAAACATTAGCGACAATCTAAATTCCAAGGCACTCGAATCAAACCACCGCGTTATCTCTGTAACTTACATCACCGAGCTTCACTTCCTTGATGTACCCAAGATAATTCAGCTTCTTGTCAGTCTCTTGCTTGGCGTAATAGATCCAATCGTGGAGGCCAATTATGTCTGAATCGAACTTCTCAGCCAGGAACACGGTCTCAAAGCCGGAGCTCGACGCGTCCCCGTCGATTCTCTTGAACTGCGAGAACCATATACGTTTCATGGTGTCCTTGAACTCGTACTCGTCGTCCTGGATGTACCCCTTGTCGGCCAGGAACTTCATCGTCGTCTTCATGACATCGGTCTCGAGTATCTTGTCAAGGAGTTCCGCCTCCTCTCTGCGCTCCTCAGAGGTGACAGTTTCCTTCGTTTTAACATCGAACTCGTAATTGTCGTGCAAAGCCAGGACAGCCTTTACCGTCGGAGTCTCGTAAGCTTCGGTCTTCACGTCCAACAAGCTGAGATCAGATCCAATTGCAGGTATTCTTTAATCAAGATTCATCTAGAAAAGTGCAAGGATATATGTCGAGTGACTTGGAACTTACGGTTCAGGGGCGTCGTCGGTGGTACTATCGTCCTTCTTCTGCCCCTGCAAGTTAATCGTTATGTACTTGAATGCGTTGTTCGTGTCCTTCCCAGCGAGACTCTCCGTCAGCTTCTTGATGTCATCGTTAGAAGTGACAAATCCCAGGGGATTGGGATTGTTCTGCGCCGCTTCCTGAGCGTTCGCGTTACTCGGCGGCGCACTGTTGGTACCTGCGCTGCTCTGCGAGGTCTGCGATGCCTCAGCCGCTGGCTGAGCGCCCGGTTGACCTGCAGGAGCTGGACCAGCAGCAGGTGCAGCTGCTACAGCAGCTCCTGCGGCAGCTGGTTCAGTACCTGCAGCTGGAGCCACAGCCGGTGCAGTTCCATTGTTGTAGTAATTGTTGTATGTAATCTCAGTGTGCGTGGGAGCAGCGGCAGCAGGAGCAGCGCCACTACTAGTTCCCCTGTTACCATAAATTCCTCCTGGAATCAACCTGTTCACCGCTGCGTTCACGCCAGCGCTGACACCAGCGAAAACGAAGGCCTCCTTTGCCATCTGTCCAATGCCAGGCTTCTGTCCTCCTTGCACCAGAATCGTCTGCTGGGGTATTTGTCCCATGGATGACCCGCCGTAAGGCTGTCCATAGGATTGCCCGTAGGATGGCTGGCCGTATCCAGGAGGGTTATATCCTCCAACGGGTGGATTATTATAGGATGGTTGCCCTCCGTAGGATGGATGTCCTCCGACGCCAGGGTTGTAGGCACCTTGACCCATCGAAGGGTGGTAACCTTGTCCCACCGAAGGATTGTAACCTTGACCCATCGAAGGATTGTAACCTTGATTCGCTGGAGGATTGTAAGATTGACCTTGAGGATGGCTGTTCGTATTGTACGGGTTGCCGGCTGGCTGGCGAGGATATCCACCTGAGGATCATTCTCTAATGAGTCTGCGTCATACGTTTTCTGTATCGTTGCAATACCCTATCATGAGGCAATCATTACCTGATGGACTATACCCAGACTGCACGTTGGATGCACTGGTCTTAGAGCTGTGCTCGTTTACAGGGGCAGACGGCTTTACAGCAGTGTTAGTACCAGTTGGTGTTTTAGCTGGTACATTCCATCCTATTTTATCCGGATGGGATCCTCCTGTGACAATTGCAGAGATAGAATATATAGCGTGTGCCGTTATTAGCAGGCTGTAAACCGAAGCATCGATAAATTCGGAGGAAATTTAATACCTAGGCGTGCAGTAAATCGATAGTAGAGTACGCATTACTCGCTGACAGATAACTATATATATATATATAAGGAGTTGCAAATAAATTGGCCCGCTTGGAGGATTGAAGAATTGAAGCAAATAGAAAATAGGAAGATGTATAGACGCGGGAGAATGGAATTACCTGGATTCGACTGCTGATGGGACGTGTCGGAAGTGTGGGTGGGACGAGGACGTGGCGTGGTCCTCGTACGTGAATTGAAGCCCCATCCACTGGAACCTCCTTTCCGTCTGCGCGATGTACCATGCCCCGTGTCAGCTATTCAAACATAGACCGTTACAGGTTAACACACGGTATACCTCCATCGAGGCTCTTAGGAAATCGTGCACGAATCATGTGCGAAATCTCGCCGCGCAATTCTGGGGAATTACCGGTTACAGGAATTAGCGGACCGTGAAACCAACGGTATCGGCGAATGAAATCTTCGCCGTGATTACGTATGCGAACGATTACCGCGAACAGAGCGATGAAACTCCACTGTATACCGTCCGTGGAGGTAGCAGCGATGGGATACAAAATTATAAATCATCTACGCCTGTTGGTACTCAGAGTTCCCGCTGGCAAGTACATGGAAATGATTGCACGCGAGCCGGCGAGGGTCTCACGATTCTTAAGGAACTATTTTATACTCGATTATTATGACAATATATCCCACCCACGGGAACGTCGAGTGTGCCCGTCGTTCTGAGGTGATGTAAATCTATATAATGATACGAGATCACCCAATGTGATCCCCAACAATTTACCAATCCGCTGAATAATATAATAGGATATCATTGTCGTGGCCACACGCATCGTAGGGTACGTTTCAGCCATTTATTAGCGTCAGCGTGTTTACATAAGTGAAGCGAGGAAAGGGCTACCGTATACCACGGACGGACATTAGTCAGCGGGACACGTCATCGCGGTAAATTTCGCCGAATCGGCCGGGATCGGCGGCAGTGCCGAGCGGATTCCAGATCGTTTCGCTGTACTGCCCGGAATTCATTAGTGAGCTCAATGTCAGCGGAGCGACGACTTTCTAGAAGTAGCCAGGCAGCTTCTGCGACGTGCACGCGCTCACGTTTCCTTTGAATCCCGTCGTTGAAACGTCGGCAAGTGAATAATCATCGCGTGCGTGTTGGTGATGTACGAGAGCGACCAGCAATTTGCTCGGTGATCTCGTTACCACTATCTGTTTGGTTGTAGCTTCGTGATGCAATTTCCAGTTGAAATCCAATTAACGGGGGGTCGCGGAGAAGACCGCTTTGGCTCTCGATTGAACGCGAGCCACCGACAAAGACTCCTGCGGCTGTTAAACAATTGCTCGAAGTCATTAGACACCTCGCGGAAATATTGTAAAACTTCTGACGCGATACGTTAAAACGGACATTCAGTCAATTGCAGCCAATATAGATGCATAGCGTTCACTTTTAAATTTCACTACGAAATTTAATCGCCGTTCTAATTGCTTCGAGCAACGTGGCTAGCTCGAGAACCCGTATACACATAAATTTCACTTTTGGGAAAGTTCTTCCGCCTCCTCTGTCGCTTTCAGAATCTCGAACTTAGGAGAGAAAGAAACGCAGTCGTTTCTTTGTTAGTATATAATAGAAAGTGGTATAATATTTCTCTAAGCTATATATCAGAACCAGTGGTAAATGGTCAGTCAACAAGAACTTTGTTTAACCGGTTTGGAAGAGATTTTTTATTTCTTATCGCTTCCAAACCGGTTAAACGATGCGCAACGATTCACTTACCGAACACGAACAAGGCGAGGATCGTGCAAACCAGGATCAGCTTGATGTTCATGTTATCTCTCGTCGTTCCTCCACGATTGTTATTTACTTCCTCGAAGTTTCACTGACTGTTGATAGCACGATTGCCTATCTTCTAGGAGAGCGATGTAAACCGTTCAACGGCTAGACCGTTACTGAAGCACTTCCTGCGAAACGACGCGCAGTGGCAGCACGCTGAAAACCTGTTCCGAACTGCAGCGTCGATTGTACGACACTAGGCTTTCTCTTCGCATTGATCTTCGATGCGTTCAGTTCGGTGGTAGGGATTTGATAGAATAATCGGGTATAGACTTCATTTAAGGAACGGGAAAAATTTGTGAAGGTCGAATGACGCGCTCCTAGTTTATACGGCAAGGACGTTGCTCCCTTCGTCCTTGAGAGCTCAGTGGCTCTCTGCTTCCTCCTTTAAATTCTGTACAAATATGCCTGAAATAATCGCGGACTAAGCCTGCATTAATCTCCTTTGTGTTTTAGGGAAGATTAAACTTCGAAGCCTTGAAGCAGTACCGTGCCAAGATTTAATTAGCAGAGCTTCTTCGCCCACGCGCAAGAATCGAGGAAAGGAGTGTCTTTATATCAGTGAATAAGTCAACGAGTTAAGTAAGAAACGTGGTGTCGGGTTATATCTTTCGGGAATTCTTTATTGCCTCTAATAATATCTAGTACACCGGAACTTATGTATATCTTATTTTCTACCAGACGTCTTTACGTATAAACAATAACTACGCGCGACATTAACGTGTACATTAATTGGTATTAAAATAGTGGCAGAGCAAGGTCTATAACGTCATTTCCGAAATACGTGAACGCGTGAGTATAAATGCTGAACTTTGTGCCGCCCAGCGAAACCGGGCACGCGTTATTTGGTCTAGCGTAGAAGCATATCGTGTACAAAGACATTTCCAACTCGGGCATAGTGCCCACAAATATCGTTGTGTTTGGTCTGACGATATCATCCATCTGGAAGTTCAGCTTCAGTAAGGAGGAGGTCTGGAAAAATATTAACTATGAGTATCGTGTTATTTCTGTATATAGTATGGCTCGACTATTTCCTCGGTTACTCACACTTCCAAGATTTAATTTATCCGCGTAGCCCATGTAATCTATACGCTTCAAAGTCTCCTGGTTTTCGAAGTAGATCCAATCCTGCACGCCGATGAGGGCCGTGCCATAATTTTCTGACGCGAATACGCGCTCGAAACCGCACGAGCTCCCGCTGAACATGGTGAACCAAACGCGACGGATCACGTCTTTCCGCTCGAAGTCGTCGGGATCGATGAACCCACGGTCAGCTAGCCACTGCATAGTTGTCGCCATTACGTTTGTGTTTAGAAAAGTGTCGATTAACAGGTTCTCGTGCTCGCGTATTTCCAGAGTGCGATTCAACTTCTTGCGGTAATCGTGCTCGTAGCTGTCGTACAGAGTTCGTGTTACAGAGATCGAGGGGAAGTCTAGCAGCTCTGGTTCTATCGCAAACAATCTGTAAATGATAAGTAGTTACGGGGTTACTCAAGTTACCTGAACGTCAGGAGCGATAAATGAGTATCATGATGAAACGCTTACGGGTATTTAGCCCCATCGGTCACGTTAGGAGATGTAGTACGATTCTGCAGATTCAGCTTTATGTATTTGGATATGTTGGGCGATTTTGCGAAGAGCTCCTCCGTTATTTTAGCAAGTTCGTCGTCAGAGATCCTATAGGAGGGTGTATTGTCAACAGTGTTCGGAGTAGGAGTTGAGTTTCCTGGATTATTCGGTACATTAGGTTGAGCTGTAGGTGTAGCTACGCCCCCAGTTACACCAGTTCCAGTAGCAGCTCCACTTGGACTAGATACTCCATTATTCGGGGTGCTTGTAGGGGACACGTTGCCACTTGTTGATGAAGGGACAGATTTTATTCCTGTACTCGGAGCATATGTTGCATTCGGAGTATATATTCCTACATTCACAGTATATGTTCCTGCATTCGGGGCAGGTGTTGGATTATCAGTAGCAGTTGGATTATCAGTAGCACCATTTCCTTGAGCGACACTTGGCTGATTCATTGTACCATTCGCTCCAGGCGGAGAGTAGTAATGGTTGTTGTAGGTGACATGAGTTGTGCTGCTTGCTGGAACACTCTCAGCTGGTCTGCTCTCGACATAGTGATGGGTATGAGGATTTAATACCCTGTTCACTCCCGCATTAATAGTCGAAAACACAAGCGCTTCCTTGACCATTTGCCCGAAACCCCTGCCGGAATCTTGTTGCCCCGGCATCATCACGATAGTTTGACCAGGCACGAATGGCTGCATCGCAGGTTGCGCGAGAACGTGCGATTGTTGTGGATAATAAGCTTGTCCAGGTGTATTGTAAGCATTTCCAGGAGGATGTAAAGAGTAAGGATTGCCAAATGGCATCGCGCTAGGCTGATGAACCGGGGCAGAGAAAGCAGGGGCGTTTGGTGTGGCGTGTTGGGGATACGAGGGGTATCCACCGATATGTGGCTGACCAAATTGAGAGCTAGGGGGTGCTGGATGTGACTGTGGGTAAACATGGTCTTTGAATCCATATGGGGGTGGTTGGACACCGGGACGAAGCGGTTGGTTGCCACCGAAGTTAGGATTACTCCATGATGGCTGTGGCTGACTTGAGACAGCTGGTTGGTTGCCACCGAAGTGAGGATTACTCCATGATGGCTGTGCCTGACTTGAGACAGCTGGTTTGTTGCCATCGAAGTGAGGATTACTCCATGAAGGCTGTGCCTGACTTGAGACAGCTGGTTTGTTGCCACCTAAATACGGATTACTCCATGGTGGATTCGCTTGCCCTGTGGGTAAAGGGCCTGGAGGGTAAGGTACACCGTTGCCTGTAATACAAGCAAACGTCTCAGCAATTTAGAGTACAAGTCAATCATTCTACGTTCGGTATACCTTGGTTTACATTCTGGCCCGTGGAAGGTCTTATAGCAGGGTCCTTTGGTATGTATGGGGAAGCGGCAGACGAAGTTTGTTTGCTTTCAGTGGCAAACCCATGCCCTGCTCCATTCGGGTACGAATTTCCAGATGGCGTTTGAGCTGGTTTCGTTTGAGCTTATCATAGAAACATACATTTCGCAACTTACTCTTCATGATTAATGTATTGTAGGGTGAAGACACCAGTAGTCGACCACTCTCAGAAAAACATGAAAAATAAGGTTCTTAGAAGTGACAGTTAGAGAACTGCACTTTGTTCAAAAGATCGTCACTTCTAAAAATCTTATTTTTCATGCTTTTCATGTATTTAAAAATAAGGTTTTTAGAAGCAACGATCTTTTGAACAAAGTGCAGTTCTCTAATTGCACTCTAACTGCACTCTGTTCAAAAGATCGTCACTTCTAAAAACCTTATTTTTCATGTTTTTCTGAAAGTGGTCGACTACTGGTGTCTTTACACTATACTGAAAATGTATAAAGCATTTACTTGGTCTACTGGCTCCTCCACCTTCAGCGTGCAAGAAATTAGTATTAACATTTTTATTCTGTAGTGGTGTCACCGGCCCTACAATTTTACATACAATAACATTTAGTTACCACAAATATCTCCCTACAATTTGCGACATATAATACATTGCATATAGCATATTGCATTACCGGATGGACTTCCTATTGGACGTGGGGCAGAAGTTCCTCCAGCCGCAGTCCCGAATCCAGTAGGCTTGTGGTTCACTGTAGACGTGTGGCCAGTCGACGCAGGATGGTGACTTGATAAAGATCCATAATTAGTGGAAGATGTTTTGGGACTACTGTGAGTAGACGAGCGTCCACCATATGATGATCTGTGCGAACCGTAACTGCGTCCGAAACCGCCGAATCTCTTTCCATTAATGCCATCTACAAAGAATATTATTCTCATACGCTAACGTTCAGTTTCATCCGCAGAATTTACACAAACTGCAGATATTTCTATATTTAGTGGAAGATAAAAGAATTGTCACGAGATTAAAATCGTTTACAAAATATTTTATAATATAAAAGTGTGAATGATTTAAACTTACCAATGGCTAGAAACACGACGAAGAATAATAGGAAACAGATTTTGAATCTCATGATGTCTAGGAGTGTATCACAGCGTCGCGATATTCGAGAAACTGATCTTGCGAGAGCTTGCGAATAACAAGTTTATATGTATATTATATACTGCACAAAAGGTTTATCAGGCTTTTCCTCGTAGTAAATGCATCACATCGTGGAATGTCATCTGCGTCGTTTTCCTTGAAATTGGAAGTATACAGAGGGGTCACTGTTGATGACCCTCCTGAGATATCACTAGCTTTGGTCGTAGTGTTGATGATAACGAAAACATCATTTCATAACGAAGCATTTATATTATTATATGATAGAAACCGCCACCAGAAAATATACATTTCATAGAAAGATTTAATAGTTATAAAATAGTATTATATAAACATTTTCAATTATATAACAATGTATCAATACATATTCATAATCGGTGTAAACTGTTCAAAATGGATTGTTTGTTTGTTAGAAGTAACTTATCGTAGAAACCATCACCTTGCACTGTTTCTAAAGTATCGAAGTACTACACAGGAGTGCCTGTCGCACCGCAACGTACCAGGTCTCACGAACTGAAATTGAAACACCCCTACCACAATATCCAGTTGATTTAATTTAAGTCGTAGTGATCCTCGACGCTCGAGATTAATAATCGAGGCCATAACAGACAAGTATATATAGAAATAGCCATCATGAAGCGAGAAATGTCAAGTTCCGTATTGCTCCCGGATGTTTACAAAAGTGACGCCAATGAAAGTACCCAAAGAACTATAATTAAAGAATTATTTTGCAGAATCTAATCTTGGAAATCCATCTTCGTAAAAATATACTGGTACTCTTGCGTTAAACACAGCCTCCCAGATTTAATAAAATACTGAAATTTATTCGCTCCCTGAGAAAAGCAACAACTTTGATAGCGTCACTTAACAATTTATCCTTCTTTTGCAATAAATCTGTCCAAAATTGCCTCGCTCGGATAGTCTGGAACAGATAGCTGACGGTATCCTTCATCCTCCACGAAGCAAATCTCGTGACCATCCTAAAACATTTATTCCCAATTGTTTACGATATATATTTGTTACTCTAAATTTGAAACGAAACTGCTCGGAATGCACTTACCGGGTCAGCAAGAATGATAACTCTCACCGAAGCTTTGCCAGGTGTATCTAAAGTGATTAGGTCATTAATTATAGTATTCCCGGTTTCTTTGATCCTCTTTTGAATTTCTGGTTGCTCTGCATAGGGGACTGAGAACGCTATGCGTCCATAAGCCTTAGCGTGAATCACCTCGGTTTCTGATGAACAGGGACAGGCTAAATCAGCAAATTATTTAACTCTGAAGATCACTGCGAAAAAGAATTACCAATGTCTTCGAATTCAAGTTTAGCCTGGTCCTCGCTGTAGCCCAAAAGCACACTTTTATCTGTTTGATTAAACACTTGCAATTGAAGAATATCTCTCCAATAAGCCGTAGTTCTTTCAAGATTTGAACTGGACAAAGTTACTTTCTCCACTGGATCTGTTTCGTGAGCAATGATTAATGTAAGTAATATCTAAACGTTTAATAAACGCCAGCTAGTACCTTTGTCCGTTGGTTGCGGCTCATTGATGATATAATATTTGTATCCACCAGGTGCCTCCAAAACAAATTTTCCATTTACTTCTTTCATAGGCCATCCATCTGTGCGTGCTCTCTCGATCGCCTCCTTAGAACGAATCGTTATACCACGAAAGTCATTCCCAGTTTCGTATTCCTTGATTCCGTAATTGTAAGTCAATTCCACCACAAAGTGACTGTCTTCCGGGCCGTATCCTACCATAGTTTTGCTCCATCGGTTCGCGTACGGCCTGTACATACACGCGTAGCATTGAATGCGATTACAGGATTTAAAAGCGTGAAGATTTATTTTGAATAGAAGTATTGCGCACGGAGGCGTAATTAGAAGTAATTACAGACCCATTACAGGTAGCTTCGCAACCTTCGGAGAATTCTTCGTGCCGTAATACCTACGGAAGAAAACGAATGAGACCTCTGTAAAACCAAGTGGCGATTCAAACTCGCAAGACACTAACCTTCATCCCAAGAATTTCCCGATAAAATTTGGCCGTCAATTTCCGATCAGGTATCTTAAACACGAAATGCAACGCTCTCCCTGTGACCATCTTTATCAGATTAATTTTGACAGCTGTCCTTACTCCGGAAGCGAGAAAACGTGGATATTATTCCTGCTGAACAGCGAACGTCTACTCCCACCAACGTGATCAGACACACTAGCAGCCTTCGGAGAAAACCGCTGATTAGTTACCTACAAATTCTTCGACGATTAATTCGATGTGTCTCAATTCTTAATTGCATCGCTCGTTATTTTTACTTACTCTTCAGACTAGATATGTAAGTCTTTATTGACGTCTCCAACTTATATCGTTTTATTTAATTAGCTGTTGTTGAAAAATAAGTGTTATCCTGCAATCACCTATTATTTTTTATATAAAAAACCGATTACGGATGTTTACCGTCAAGGTATCACGAAGATATAGTGCGGATTCATTTCTTGTACTGTAATTGATGCTTTATCTATTTCTTTGAAATCCAAACGTCGGTAAGGTCGGTAATGTCGTTTTATATGTTCCTAATAGGCGCTGAAATTCTTCTAAAGTAATAGGGTTACAGAATGATGGTGGAGGTAGACGGTCGCAACTGGAGAGAGAGAAAATTTCTAAAACTCAAACATATTAACAAAATACTTGAAAAAATATAGAGAATGAATTAAAATTGAAATAACACAATCAAATTGAAAAAAGCACAAAAACCGAGAACAAATGAAATTTTAGTGTTTTCACGCAATTGTCTCTATTAGCTTCGGTATTTATCCACAGATTTTCTTCTGTGGCACTTTGGTTTCTTTGTAAAAGTGCAGACTCAACGTAAGAAATGAGAAACTGGGCCCATTGTTGCAATTTCGATTTTTCCCAGATGAATAAATGAATAGTCGATTGCAATTTCGATCGAAAAAATTACTTTTTTCACATATTTCCATCGATTTCATCGGAACTACTGAAACGATTTGAAAATTTTGTAAGGTGCATTTGTTGGTGGTTCAACTATCTTTAATTTGATATCATTTTCGACCAAATCGGTCATTCGCAACATAATATATTCGCAATTAAGCGGAACCACCTTTTTGACAGACAGGTAAAATGTTCAACTGTCGATATCTCGAAAACATATCCATAGAATTTTTTCTAGATCTTATTTTCGGAATCAACGGGCAATTTTACATAAGAAAAAAATAGTGACCGGTGCACAATATTTTTTTTATTTTGCAAACTAGTGTAATTATTTGATTTTCTGCGACAGTGCGATTCGCGGATGAAGCAGATCGCCCGACTGAACGGGCAAATAGTTATTATTAATTTGTGAGATCGGAATAAAGCACTTGGGTAAAAATATTAAAACGCAACGCTGTTTCTTAAACATTTATATTTCACTTCTACACAAAGACGATTAATACTGTGACAGTTTTTGTACATATCTTCTGATATGTAGTCTCGTTAATATAATAACAGTACATCTTATGATTGCGCAACGATAGAACGTGATACAAATGCCTGAAGATCGTACTAATAGCACATCACATATAATGATTTGATAAACTTATCAAAATTGCTTCGGTCAGAATAGAAACATTGCATGCCTATTCGATCGACTAATCAACAACATTATACTGTAAAACTAATAACAACATAATACTAAAAGTTCCGGTTGTAAATTAACTTACGTATAAAAACAAAAGTACAATCACTGCAAAACATGTAGTAAATTGTAATATCACGAATGCATCAGTCCTTCAGCCGAGTTGGATGGATATAATAATTTCAATTACGTACAAATTTAAAAGTCATATAAAGTGTAATTAAAAGTACGCTTGTACGTAATGGATACTTGGTGGAAAGTAATGGCACTTCACACGTTTAAAACATTTGCACTGCTATGTTTGATTGTAAAAGGAATCTAGGAAGAACAGTCACCGCAGTCCTTTACGATTTAATATCGAACTAAAGTATAGTTACCTACAAAAAGTCTTCTGTGGACGTTACTGTAGCTTCTATGAGTAGACCAAAATCTAACTCCGTTAGACTGGCTGCAAAGTAACGTTATCGTACGATTAAACCAGATTAGACAATTATTTCAAGCCTGAATGCATACCTTTCGCTGTCAGTAGATCCAGGAACGTGTCTAGCGGGGACAAACGATCCGCTGAGGGAAATGCAGCCAAACCTGTAGAAAATACGTTACGTAAAGGACCGTGTTAACGTTCCGCGGTTTCTTACAAGGGAAGATCTCGAATCCGGAAATTCAAAAAAATTCTGAAACTTTGTAAATATATAGGGGATCAACTTCTGATTACAACGCAATTTTTGTTTGCTGCCCAAATTCACTCGAAGGGGTTGAACTTGACCCCTGAAAAGTCGGCTATTTTCCGATTTTGTGTTATAACTTGCGAACTGTAAGAGATACAAAAAAAGTTTCAAGACAAAAGTTATTTCTTTTAAGTAGATCTATCGTTTGGTAAACAATTATTTTACAGTTCACGAATTATTAACACGAAATTGGAAAATAACCAGATTTTCAGCGGTCAATTACACCCCCTTAGATTGCATTTGAGTAAAAAACAAAAATTGCATTGTAATCAGGAGAAAATTCCCTACATATTCACAAAGTTTCAAATTTTTTTGAATTTTCGGATTCAGGATCTTCCCTTGATAGTCACTTATTGTCACCGTTATGATGATTTCTATGTTGTGATGTTCTGCCACGATTCTGGCACACTTCGCCAGACAGAATGTTAGCAGCGTGTTCGCGAGCTCGTATCATGAAGCTCACTGGGTGCAACCACTGGTTCAGAAGTCTCTTAGCTCGCGATCGTGGTAGCAGAGACAGCAAGGACAATTTCCGAACAGCGTTCTCTTTTGTGTCACTAATATCTGTAAAAAAAATGCGGTACTACAGAAAGAAGTCACATACACTACTTTACTTCCTAGTAAAGACACTTTTTTAATATGTTTACCAGCCATAATGATCTTGCTAACGTCCACTTGCAATTCGAATACCGATCGCTGAACGTACTGCAGGAACATTGAGTACTTCAGGGCTCTGTATCCGAGATAGGTGAAGAACGACGTGAAGCCCTGTGGCGCTGGGAATGCTATACCTTCTATCGCGCATCTGTAACGCTCCAGTAGTACGAATAACAGCCATCGTCTTACTTCATCCAATTGGTCACTGAAAATATATGTTCGCGTTGTACGTTCGAACAGCTGCATGAGTTTTGTTAAAACGTACACTAGAATGAAGCCGCGTTCTTGTTCAAGTCGTGGATCGACGCTGGAAGCTCGACATAGCATTTGACAAAGAGCCCTGGACGTTTCCAACTGCGCTGCCACATGCCTCGTAGCCATAGCATGAACATGTAACGGAGTGCAGGATCCTTGCACGTGCTTCACCGAAGTCCGCGTGCCATGTTTCAACAGATACATGGACAATTCCCTTAGATTTACCGACACGATATGCTCCTGCTTGGAAGCGGTGCAGCTCTCCGTTTCGTTGAACGGCAAACTGGAGTCCAGCAATTTGTTACTGCGACCACCGGTTAAGTCTCCAAGTGACACTGTGGCTACGACTAATCTGTAACATTATTCGTTGTCTCTCATAAAGAATTAAATACACAGAGGCGTTACTTGAAGCCAAGTAAAACAGCGTTACCCTCCGCTAGGGGACATCGGAGTGCTGCATCTAGACAGTGCCTCGGGTTGGTAGCACGCCAAGGAAACCAGCAGCTTCTCGGCGACTTTGCTCGGCTTGAATCTTGCCTTGTCCCCGTTATTTTTACTCAGCTGGTCCCACAATCTAGTCCACAAGTCGCTACGATAAGGAATTAACCTTTGCTGCGGTGAAAGTAACATTACTGATGTGTTCCAGAGTTTCTCGTGGCTCAGTGTTATACTTAAGTCGTTCACTTTAATCTCAAAGCTTGTGTATTCCTCCATAGTCGTGACAGGCAACAGGACCAACAGAGGCACAGCGTCTGCTAGCAGATTCTTCTGCACCAAAGCGTACGAGCCGCCGATAAGTATCTCTTGCATGTACCGAACAATATCCAATGATCTCGGCTTCTCTGCAATCGTGCAGACCAGCTCCGAAATAACGTCCATATCATTTCTGTGGCAGAGAAAGTAATGCAGTATCCCCAAGCGTACTTCCGTCGATGTCTCCTTGCGGAACACTTCGGTAAGGAACTCGGAAGCGATTGCTAGTGGCACCAGGTCCAAAGTCGGCAAGTCTATCGTGAGCATGCTCCCACTGGACGCCGTGTTGCTTCCTTCTAAAGTGGCCGCATCAGACTTCTTTTTGCTTCCTTTAGCGTTATTCTCTAACTCGAGCAACGGCACCAAGTAGGAAGAACGCGATGGGATGGTAGTCAATGGGCCGCATAGTATGTGACAGCACGGCTCGTGGTTCGTCCCAATTTCAAGGAGATGAGTAAACAGACCTTGGACGAGAACGATCATGTGGTGGTGCTCGTATATCGCGAACGTTGGTCGTATAAGCTTAGCCCGCGACCACGGTATGCCTGGTATCACACAGTGGATCACGCAACTGTGGTGAAGAAGTGTCACGGAGTACGCAAAGTGCACCGTGTTAGATTCGTTTAGCGAGTTAAGTACGTGCTGCTGCGGCTTCACTGGACGATACAGGTAATGGTGACAAACGCAGACCATTCCTTTAGAGTCGGACACCACGATCAGGTCTAAGGAACAGTCGTGGACTCTTAAAGGTATAACATCGTCTTCGTAAGTACCGCAGTTGGAAGATGTTGATAGCTGAGGCAAGTTCAGTGGTATGTTCAGCTGGGAAGAGAAGAAAAACATTCTGAAATATGCGATACGGCACCGACAAGTTGTACAAGGTGCGAATGATTTACATACCACTGTCTCGTGTGGTAAATCGTCGTGAAATTGGAGACCGCTAAGCGTTGGATTACTTCTTGTGGATTTAGACTCTTTCTCATCTTCATTTTCAGAAACTAAACTCACTGGGATTCGTCTGTGATGTATGTGATATAAAACTTGATTTATCATATCCCATTGAGCCCAAATAAATGCTTTCACTAGTGATTCCGATTTCAGTTCCCTTATCGCTCGAAAGTCCAACGAGGACGCATCAAATTGTACAGTGTATATTATAATACCTGTGTGATAAAATCATTGAAATTGTAACGACGAAGAATATTTACTTCTAACTTATATGATCTCTTACATTCTTGGTGGATGAGCAACAAGAATTTGTCCAGTTGCCCGTCGTCTTTCTCTCTATATAGAAACTGAATGCGCACTTGTTTGGTCCTCTTTGTATCTAAATTATGTACCTTTACTTCTTCTCCTTTCAATTCAACTATATACGCTTCGTACACTTCTACCTCGGTCAATGTACTCTGATCAGTTTCAGCCTCGGCCTCCGCATTGGAGTCTGCGCAAACCTTCCGCTTTGTTACGTACCCGAAAACAGTATGACTTTGATTTATTGTTGCTTGTACGATATTTAATACTTCTGAGAATTGGTGCAATGCCTGTATCGTAGTAATGATCGATGTAGCTTCAAGAATCTTCTGGGTAAAAATAGATGATTCGGTAATTCTAGAATACCTGTAATCTATCATTAGTCCGGTCGTAATGGCCTACAACGGTATACGATCTGAATACATCGTTCTCTACAGTTTCCTCTGTCCAGCCAACTAACAGGGATCCATCTTTCTCCTGACCTAATAATTTCCATTGTTCCGCTAAAAATCAAAGCTATATTATACAAACACACGCTACATTTCTATTGTACGCAAAACACATCAGCTAATAAAACCATGATCGATACACATATCAACGTCGGACATCATCTTTATAATTCTGCGAGTGTTTGTGAATATTAGTAATTCAATAATAATGATAAAACTGTGATAGTTACCAGAGTGCGCGTTTTCTGGCAAAAGTAAACATAACTTGGCAGCAAGATTGTCTATCATATCTATTCGTAAAGTTTCGTTGAGTAAGGGCGAATAGATGTAAGATTTCGTAGTTCAATAATTACACTCGATTGTCTTTAATTTACAGGCAAACATGAATCCTAGAGTATATTTTGACATGTGAAATATCGTCTGCTACTATTATAGCCGCCATATACATGACTGGCACTGAAGTATGTACTTCGTGCATGGTTCATTTAAATCACTTTTTTATCAGTGGATGGCTGAAGATTGGATTCGTGTTTAGGCAATTTATTAATAGATGTCGACTGCAGATATTTCTCAGCAACAGATAAAGTTGCAATAGTTTTTATCCTTTAGCATTAGATGATAGAAAATGCTGCGTGGCAAACTGAGACCACAGACGAGGTATAGAATAGACCTATCACCTTATGGGACTTCGTGTCACCACCCTAACTGTGTTACCGACTCATAATTTGAGGACTGAATTTAACGACCTCTGCTCATGAACAGCGTCCAACTCAGCAACTACTTTGAAATGGGTGAAATGCTGAAAGGTGTGTGCGTGCTTGTATACGTGTGACTTGATTGAAGGCAGGTTTTTGCTACGCTATGCTTTAACTCGGCTTGTCAACGACTCACGCGGATTTCTCGCCGAAAATCCATTTTGGGAATCAAGACACTATGGCGCTCAAAAATGGTATTTCTTCAAAGCCCGTGTAAGCTATAAATTGCAAGATGACATTGTTTATTAGTACTTTGCGTGTCGTAGAACCCTTTCACGTATCGTACGCCGAAAAGTATTAAAAATTCACGCTGTTACTAACACTCCCGCAGGTAGTGATTGGATTCGAAGTGCTTTGAACCGCTTCGAATCTGTCTTGAATTTGAAGCTTAAAACTCTTGAAAGTCTTGAAAAGTCTAGAGTCTTTATAGATCTTGAGGGTTTTGAAAGTCTTGAAACTCTTGCTTCAAAAGCTTGGTAGGTTTTGGACCCGTATCTACGTTCACCGACAACTCGCGGGACAATACAGTCGTAAACTGCAACCCTGGCGAAACCCTCTGGCCGATCAACGTGGCTAATTTTTAGCAACCAGATGTTCATTTTCAAGACTTTCAAAACATCCAAGACTTCCAAGACCTATAAAAACTCAAGCCTTAGTAAGACTTTCAAGAGTTTTAAGCTTTGAATCTTGTTCGAAGTGCTTCGAAGTTTTCGCCATATACGTAGATTCGAAGCGCTATTCATTTACACCCAGTTCAACCAAAATGTACTTATACATTATAAATAATACTATGTAATATGTATAAGCATTAACATTCATTTATCGAATGATTAAACATTGAGAATAAAAGAGAATTCCTTCAGCGTAGAAAATCATTTGCAAATCCAAGGCCAAATATTACTAATTGCGTGATATCTCGAGTTGTATCGATTATAGTTAATAATTATTTATACTGGGTGGTCAGGGTAAATGTTGCTAACATGATTTTTCATAGTAATAGTCGTTGGAATGAATATTTCAGTGGAAATATCAATTTTTATCGAATAATTAACTGGCTTTCGCAAATGAAATTAACCGTCGACCTTGTTGTGATTGCGGCTGTTGTTGCCCAAAGTGCACACGTACCTCCAAATTCTCAGTCGTCGTCGATCCTCCGAGCCGGCAAGACCTCCGGGTACGCGGGAGCTCCTGAACACCCTGGACACCCTGGACACCCTGGACACCCTGGACACCCTGGACACCCTGGACACCCTGGACACCCTGGACACCCTGGACACCCTGGACACCCTGGACACCCTGGACACCCTGGACACCCTGGACACCCTGGACACCCTGGTCTCTCTGGTCACTCTGGTCACTCTGGTCACTCTGGTTACTCTGGTCACTCTGGTCTCTCTGGTCACTCTGGTCACTCTGGTCACTCTGGTCACTCTGGTCACTCTGGTCTCGATCGGTACGAGCCTAATATGTATTTTCTTAGTTCCGCATATTACACCATTGCTAATATAACGTGTTCGATTGTTTCAGCTTTTCAGGTTCACTCTTCTGCGGGGAAGGGAGTGACAGAAGACATCTAAGGAAGCCTAGGCTAAGGCCCCATGTAAAATTGCCAAATAGTCACTGAATCATTAGATTTGTTGCTCGTTTACTGGCTGCTCATCTTCGATGAGGAGGTCGCCGCTGCCTCCGTTTCCGGAAGCAAGCGACTGACCATGGAATTGGTATGGGTGGATCAGTTTCATCCTCTGGTGTTCTTGTCGAAAGGGAAAAGTTTCGGGCGTAGGGGGTGTACCGCTTGGTACACTGCCTGCGTAAGTCTCCTGGTCCGATTACCCAATCTCCGCGTAAGCCGGCTTGAGTCAGGTCACACCTAGTGTGCTCCTGGCGGGTTGCATGAGTCGGAGCAACAGGAATCGCCTCTGGGAGACGCCGAGCGCTTTTCCCTTTCGATTCGGACATTAGGGTGGTAGGAACTGCGCCATTCAATACTTCTTTTATGCTCACCTGTAGTCTTTCCCTCTTTGCTGAATTTATTTCAATCGAGTGATTGCTTGGCAGATCCCTAGATTCGATATCTAAACCAAAGGGATCGATGGAACTATGTTTCCACCTATCTCTTTGGTTTAGAAGGCTAAGATTTTCATGTACCGGGCCAAGTAGTCACAGAATTTTATTAACTTTGTTGCTTTTGCGTTGGCTCCTCAACTCGAATGAGGAGGTCGCCGCTGCCTCCGTTTCCGGAAGCAAGCGACTGACCATGAAATTGGTATGGGTGGATCAGTTTCATCCTTTGGTGTTCTTGTCGAAAGGGAAAAGTTTCGGGCGTAGGGGGTGTACCGCTTGGTACACTGCCTGCGTAAGTCTCCTGGTCCGATTACCCAATCTCCGCGTAAGCCGGCTTGAGTCAGGTCACACCTAGTGTGCTCCTGGCGGGTTGCATGAGTCGGAGCAACAGGAATCGCCTCTGGGAGACGCCGAGCGCTTTTCCCTTTCGACTCGGACATTAGGGTGGTAGGAACTGCGCCATTCAATACTTCTTTTATGCTCACCTGTAGTCTTTCCCTCTTTGCTGAATTTATTTCAATCGAGTGATTGCTTGGCAGATCCCTAGATTCGATATCTAAACCAAGGGGATCGATGGAACTATGTTTCCACCTATCTCTTTGGTTTAGAAGGCTAAGATTTTCATGTACCGGGCCAAGTAGTCACAGAATTTTATTAACTTTGTTGCTTTTGCGTTGGCTCCTCAACTCGAATGAGGAGGTCGCCGCTGCCTCCGTTTCCGGAAGCAAGCGACTGACCATGGAATTGGTATGGGTGGATCAGTTTCATCCTCTGGTGTTCTTGTCGAAAGGGAAAAGTTTCGGGCGTAGGGGGTGTACCGCTTGGTACACTGCCTGCGTAAGTCTCCTGGTCCGATTACCCAATCTCCGCGTAAGCCGGCTTGAGTCAGGTCACGCCTAGTGTGCTCCTGGCGGGTTGCATGAGTCGGAGCAACAGGAATCGCCTCTGGGAGACGCCGAGCGCTTTTCCCTTTCGACTCGGACATTAGGGTGGTAGGAACTGCGCCATTCAATACTTCTTTTATGCTCACCTGTAGTCTTTCCCTCTTTGCTGAATTTATTTCAATCGAGTGATTGCTTGGCAGATCCCTAGATTCGATATCTAAACCAAGGGGATCGATGGAACTATGTTTCCACCTATCTCTTTGGTTTAGAAGGCTAAGATTTTCATGTACCGGGCCAAGTAGTCACAGAATTTTATTAACTTTGTTGCTTTTGCGTTGGCTCCTCAACTCGAATGAGGAGGTCGCCGCTGCCTCCGTTTCCGGAAGCAAGCGACTGACCATGGAATTGGTATGGGTGGATCAGTTTCATCCTCTGGTGTTCTTGTCGAAAGGGAAAAGTTTCGGGCGTAGGGGGTGTACCGCTTGGTACACTGCCTGCGTAAGTCTCCTGGTCCGATTACCCAATCTCCGCGTAAGCCGGCTTGAGTCAGGTCACACCTAGTGTGCTCCTGGCGGGTTGCATGAGTCGGAGCAACAGGAATCGCCTCTGGGAGACGCCGAGCGCTTTTCCCTTTCGACTCGGACATTAGGGTGGTAGGAACTGCGCCATTCAATACTTCTTTTATGCTCACCTGTGGTCTTTCCCTCTTTGCTGAATTTATTTCAATCGAGTGATTGCTTGGCAGATCCCTAGATTCGATATCTAAACCAAGGGGATCGATGGAACTATGTTTCCACCTATCTCTTTGGTTTAGAAGGCTAAGATTTTCATGTACCGGGCCAAGTAGTCACAGAATTTTATTAACTTTGTTGCTTTTGCGTTGGCTCCTCAACTCGAATGAGGAGGTCGCCGCTGCCTCCGTTTCCGGAAGCAAGCGACTGACCATGGAATTGGTATGGGTGGATCAGTTTCATCCTCTGGTGTTCTTGTCGAAAGGGAAAAGTTTCGGGCGTAGGGGGTGTACCGCTTGGTACACTGCCTGCGTAAGTCTCCTGGTCCGATTACCCAATCTCCGCGTAAGCCGGCTTGAGTCAGGTCACGCCTAGTGTGCTCCTGGCGGGTTGCATGAGTCGGAGCAACAGGAATCGCCTCTGGGAGACGCCGAGCGCTTTTCCCTTTCGACTCGGACATTAGGGTGGTAGGAACTGCGCCATTCAATACTTCTTTTATGCTCACCTGTAGTCTTTCCCTCTTTGCTGAATTTATTTCAATCGAGTGATTGCTTGGCAGATCCCTAGATTCGATATCTAAACCAAAGGGATCGATGGAACTATGTTTCCACCTATCTCTTTGGTTTAGAAGGCTAAGATTTTCATGTACCGGGCCAAGTAGTCACAGAATTTTATTAACTTTGTTGCTTTTGCGTTGGCTCCTCAACTCGAATGAGGAGGTCGCCGCTGCCTCCGTTTCCGGAAGCAAGCGACTGACCATGAAATTGGTATGGGTGGATCAGTTTCATCCTTTGGTGTTCTTGTCGAAAGGGAAAAGTTTCGGGCGTAGGGGGTGTACCGCTTGGTACACTGCCTGCGTAAGTCTCCTGGTCCGATTACCCAATCTCCGCGTAAGCCGGCTTGAGTCAGGTCACACCTAGTGTGCTCCTGGCGGGTTGCATGAGTCGGAGCAACAGGAATCGCCTCTGGGAGACGCCGAGCGCTTTTCCCTTTCGACTCGGACATTAGGGTGGTAGGAACTGCGCCATTCAATACTTCTTTTATGCTCACCTGTAGTCTTTCCCTCTTTGCTGAATTTATTTCAATCGAGTGATTGCTTGGCAGATCCCTAGATTCGATATCTAAACCAAGGGGATCGATGGAACTATGTTTCCACCTATCTCTTTGGTTTAGAAGGCTAAGATTTTCATGTACCGGGCCAAGTAGTCACAGAATTTTATTAACTTTGTTGCTTTTGCGTTGGCTCCTCAACTCGAATGAGGAGGTCGCCGCTGCCTCCGTTTCCGGAAGCAAGCGACTGACCATGGAATTGGTATGGGTGGATCAGTTTCATCCTCTGGTGTTCTTGTCGAAAGGGAAAAGTTTCGGGCGTAGGGGGTGTACCGCTTGGTACACTGCCTGCGTAAGTCTCCTGGTCCGATTACCCAATCTCCGCGTAAGCCGGCTTGAGTCAGGTCACACCTAGTGTGCTCCTGGCGGGTTGCATGAGTCGGAGCAACAGGAATCGCCTCTGGGAGACGCCGAGCGCTTTTCCCTTTCGACTCGGACATTAGGGTGGTAGGAACTGCGCCATTCAATACTTCTTTTATGCTCACCTGTGGTCTTTCCCTCTTTGCTGAATTTATTTCAATCGAGTGATTGCTTGGCAGATCCCTAGATTCGATATCTAAACCAAGGGGATCGATGGAACTATGTTTCCACCTATCTCTTTGGTTTAGAAGGCTAAGATTTTCATGTACCGGGCCAAGTAGTCACAGAATTTTATTAACTTTGTTGCTTTTGCGTTGGCTCCTCAACTCGAATGAGGAGGTCGCCGCTGCCTCCGTTTCCGGAAGCAAGCGACTGACCATGGAATTGGTATGGGTGGATCAGTTTCATCCTCTGGTGTTCTTGTCGAAAGGGAAAAGTTTCGGGCGTAGGGGGTGTACCGCTTGGTACACTGCCTGCGTAAGTCTCCTGGTCCGATTACCCAATCTCCGCGTAAGCCGGCTTGAGTCAGGTCACACCTAGTGTGCTCCTGGCGGGTTGCATGAGTCGGAGCAACAGGAATCGCCTCTGGGAGACGCCGAGCGCTTTTCCCTTTCGACTCGGACATTAGGGTGGTAGGAACTGCGCCATTCAATACTTCTTTTATGCTCACCTGTAGTCTTTCCCTCTTTGCTGAATTTATTTCAATCGAGTGATTGCTTGACAGATCCCTAGATTCGATATCTAAACCAAAGGGATCGATGGAACTATGTTTCCTCCTATCTCTTTGGTTTAGAAGGCTAAGATTTTCATATACCGGGCCAAGTAGTCACAGAATTTTATTAACTTTGTTGCTTTTGCGTTGGCTCCTCAACTCGAATGAGGAGGTCGCCGCTGCCTCCGTTTCCGGAAGCAAGCGACTGACCATGGAATTGGTATGGGTGGATCAGTTTCATCCTCTGGTGTTCTTGTCGAAAGGGAAAAGTTTCGGGCGTAGGGGGTGTACCGCTTGGTACACTGCCTGCGTAAGTCTCCTGGTCCGATTACCCAATCTCCGCGTAAGCCGGCTTGAGTCAGGTCACACCTAGTGTGCTCCTGGCGGGTTGCATGAGTCGGAGCAACAGGAATCGCCTCTGGGAGACGCCGAGCGCTTTTCCCTTTCGACTCGGACATTAGGGTGGTAGGAACTGCGCCATTCAATACTTCTTTTATGCTCACCTGTAGTCTTTCCCTCTTTGCTGAATTTATTTCAATCGAGTGATTGCTTGGCAGATCCCTAGATTCGATATCTAAACCAAAGGGATCGATGGAACTATGTTTCCACCTATCTCTTTGGTTTAGTAAGCTAAGGTTTTCATGTATAGGGAGATCGACGGAACTTTGATTCCATCTATCTCTCTACGGGTCTCGAAACGCAGCAACCTCCTCGTGGTGAGACCTGGTAATCGGTGAAAACCGAGCCGATAGCTGTGCTTGTCAAATATTCTAATCAGATATAAGAGTTACTTTAAAAAATGCACGCATGCTGCATACTATGATATTTTTAAGGAAATACCATACATATTTGAAATTGCAAGTTTGGAATTTGGATAGGAATATGTAAAAGGTATTTCTGAATTGTAATACAGTTTGTTTCAAGTTTCTCTCAATTTATTCGCCTAAGAGGCCTTTACAGCGTTAGAATAAAGTATAAATTATATAAAATCACCATTTTCTTGTGTTCATTATTGAGGTTTCCATCATTTGGCCCCCATAAAGTAGCTTTCCACATCAAAATATTCCCAAGTTACACCTGTAATAAGAAAACTATTTTTAGTAGCCTAACTTGTCTATTATAGTAAATAGGACAAATGTTACAATAAATTTATTTCATGTACGAAAATCTATTAGTGAAGGGAATTGTACAACATATTTCTTGAAATTAGTCATAACACTATAAATTTTAATTTTAATTCCTACCACTCGTAGCATTGTAAACGTATTTTAGATTGAGTCCATACCGTTGGGTGTGACTCGAAAATGGTAAGGGGCCTTGCGAGCCCCCCGAGCGTGTGACACAAAATTACATTGCGTGACAGGTCTATCCTATACTACGTCGATGCTGGTATTCATAGTCGCTACTTATTCCTAAGCAAATGCATAGGATGGGGAATGTGAACACCACTTCAAATAATTATTTTAACTTATTACGTGATTATTAATCGTGTGTATTTCTGCTTCACAGGTAAGGGACTTTAAAAGGCGTTACATACAGAGCCGTCTTAACAGTATTGTAGGCCCTGGGCTAAGCAATGCACTGGGGCCCTCGGGGGCCGCTGTCCATCCACGGGAATAGGACTTAAATTCAGAATTGTGGGCCCCTACTGCCATGGGTCCCCTGGCGACCGCCCAGCGTGTACATGCCTAAAGACAGCACTGATTACATGCGATCATTGACTGCATTTTGGAGTGTAGTCACGGATTTGAAAATTGCGCAAGACATGGCTTTATCAGAATTATAAATTTATTTTCACATCTATTTATCTTCTATATTACAAACGCATTTGTAAGATTTCATTGTATTGTATTTCACTTTTTTCAATAAAATGCAGTTAAGTGATAAAAGAGCACTATTATTTAATAAGCACTTCTCTTCCACTACTTCCTATCCTGCTTATTCCAAATCACATATAAAAGACATGCTAAACAGAACACCTAAACTTCCATGCTGAGCTGCTTTTAAAACTCTACGTTAATGCAATGTTTTAAAGAGCAAATTCACTCGTTCTGCCACTTCTTTCGACCGCATGTTCTCCTGTTACATAGCTCACTTTTAGAGCGTCCTGAAAATTTTGGCCAGATTTTGGAGCGATGTATCAGGAGAATATGAAGCGAAAGGAGGTATGCTCAATTTCTGCGTCGAAAGCCTTTCGAAAACTCTGCGACTCTGCGTCGAATAGTTCTCCGCCTTAGATTCTCTCTCCGAAGGCGCTAACTTAGTGCCACCTCTTTCGACATCATGTTATCCTGTTACGAAGCTCATTTTAGAGCGTTCTGAAAATTTTTGCCAGATTTTGGAGCGATGTATCAGGAGAACATGAAGCGAAAGGAGGTATGCTGAATTTCTGCGTCGAAAGCCTTTCGAAAACTCTGCGACTCTGCGTAGAATAGTTCTCCGCCTTAGATTTTCTCTCCGAAGGTGCTAACTTAATGCCACCTCTTTCGACATCATGTTATCCTGTTACGAAGCTCATTTTAGAGCGTTCTGAAAATTTTGGCCAGATTTTGGAGCGATGTATCAGGAGAACATGAAGCGAAAGGAGGTATGCTGAATTTCTGCGTCGAAAGCCTTTCGAAAACTCTGCGACTCTGCGTCGAATAGTTCTCCGCCTTAGATTCTCACTCCGAAGGCGCTAACTTAGTGCCACCTCTTTCGACATCATGTTATCCTGTTGCGAAGCTCATTTTACAGCGTTCTGAAAATTTTGGCCAGATTTTGGAGCGATGTATCAGGAGAATATGAAGCGAAAGGAGGTATGCTGAATTTCTGCGTCGAAAGCCTTTCGAAAACTCTGCGACTCTGCGTCGAATAGTTCTCCGCCTCAGATTCTCTCTCCGAAGGCGCTAACTTAATGCCACCTCTTTCGACATCTTGTTATCCTGTTACGAAGCTCATTTTAGAGCGTTCTGAAAATTTTGGCCAGATTTTGGAGCGATGTATCAGGAGAACATGAAGCGAAAGGAGGTATGCTGAATTTCTGCGTCGAAAGCCTTTCGAAAACTCTGCGACTCTGCGTCGAATAGTTCTCCGCCTTAGATTCTCACTCCGAAGGCGCTAACTTAGTGCCACCTCTTTCGGCATCATGTTATCCTGTTGCGAAGCTCATTTTACAGCGTTCTGAAAATTTTGGCCAGATTTTGGAGCGATGTATCAGGAGAATATGAAGCGAAAGGAGGTATGCTGAATTTCTGCGTCGAAAGCCTTTCGAAAACTCTGCGACTCTGCGTCGAATAGTTCTCCGCCTCAGATTCTCTCTCCGAAGGCGCTAACTTAATGCCACCTCTTTCGACATCATGTTATCCTGTTACGAAGCTCATTTTAGAGCGTTCTGAAAATTTTGGCCAGATTTTGGAGCGATGTATCAGGAGAACATGAAGCGAAAGGAGGTATGCTGAATTTCTGCGTCGAAAGCCTTTCGAAAACTCTGCGACTCTGCGTCGAATAGTTCTCCGCCTTAGATTCTCTCTCCGAAGGCGCTAACTTAGTGCCACCTCTTTCGACATCATGTTATCCTGTTACGAAGCTCATTTTAGAGCGTTCTGAAAATTTTGGCCAGATTTTGGAGCGATGTATCAGTAGAACATGAAGCGAAAGGAGGTATGCTCAATTTCTGCGTCGAAAGCCTTTCGAAAACTCTGCGACTCTGCGTCGAATAGTTCTCCGCCTTAGATTCTCTCTCCGAAGGCGCTAACTTAGTGCCACCTCTTTCGACATCATGTTATCCTGTTACGAAGCTCATTTTAGAACGTTCTGAAAATTTTGGCCAGATTTTGGAGCGATGTATCAGTAGAACATGAAGCGAAAGGAGGTATGCTGAATTTCTGCGTCGAAAGCCTTTCGAAAACTCTGCGACTCTGCGTCGAATAGTTCTCCGCCTTAGATTCTCACTCCGAAGGCGCTAACTTAGTGCCACCTCTTTCGACATCATGTTATCCTGTTGCGAAGCTCATTTTACAGCGTTCTGAAAATTTTGGCCAGATTTTGGAGCGATGTATCAGGAGAATATGAAGCGAAAGGAGGTATGCTGAATTTCTGCGTCGAAAGCCTTTCGAAAACTCTGCGACTCTGCGTCGAATAGTTCTCCGCCTCAGATTCTCTCTCCGAAGGCGCTAACTTAATGCCACCTCTTTCGACATCTTGTTATCCTGTTACGAAGCTCATTTTAGAGCGTTCTGAAAATTTTGGCCAGATTTTGGAGCGATGTATCAGGAGAACATGAAGCGAAAGGAGGTATGCTGAATTTCTGCGTCGAAAGCCTTTCGAAAACTCTGCGACTCTGCGTCGAATAGTTCTCCGCCTTAGATTCTCACTCCGAAGGCGCTAACTTAGTGCCACCTCTTTCGGCATCATGTTATCCTGTTGCGAAGCTCATTTTACAGCGTTCTGAAAATTTTGGCCAGATTTTGGAGCGATGTATCAGGAGAATATGAAGCGAAAGGAGGTATGCTGAATTTCTGCGTCGAAAGCCTTTCGAAAACTCTGCGACTCTGCGTCGAATAGTTCTCCGCCTCAGATTCTCTCTCCGAAGGCGCTAACTTAATGCCACCTCTTTCGACATCATGTTATCCTGTTACGAAGCTCATTTTAGAGCGTTCTGAAAATTTTGGCCAGATTTTGGAGCGATGTATCAGGAGAACATGAAGCGAAAGGAGGTATGCTGAATTTCTGCGTCGAAAGCCTTTCGAAAACTCTGCGACTCTGCGTCGAATAGTTCTCCGCCTTAGATTCTCTCTCCGAAGGCGCTAACTTAGTGCCACCTCTTTCGACATCATGTTATCCTGTTGCGAAGCTCATTTTACAGCGTTCTGAAAATTTTGGCCAGATTTTGGAGCGATGTATCAGGAGAATATGAAGCGAAAGGAGGTATGCTCAATTTCTGCGTCGAAAGCCTTTCGAAAACTCTGCGACTCTGCGTCGAATAGTTCTCCGCCTTAGATTCTCTCTCCGAAGGCGCTAACTTAGTGCCACCTCTTTCGACATCATGTTATCCTGTTACGAAGCTCATTTTAGAGCGTTCTGAAAATTTTGGCCAGATTTTGGAGCGATGTATCAGTAGAACATGAAGCGAAAGGAGGTATGCTCAATTTCTGCGTCGAAAGCCTTTCGAAAACTCTGCGACTCTGCGTCGAATAGTTCTCCGCCTTAGATTCTCTCTCCGAAGGCGCTAACTTAGTGCCACCTCTTTCGACATCATGTTATCCTGTTACGAAGCTCATTTTAGAGCGTTCTGAAAATTTTGGCCAGATTTTGGAGCGATGTATCAGTAGAACATGAAGCGAAAGGAGGTATGCTGAATTTCTGCGTCGAAAGCCTTTCGAAAACTCTGCGACTCTGCGTCGAATAGTTCTCCGCCTTAGATTCTCACTCCGAAGGCGCTAACTTAGTGCCACCTCTTTCGACATCATGTTATCCTGTTGCGAAGCTCATTTTACAGCGTTCTGAAAATTTTGGCCAGATTTTGGAGCGATGTATCAGGAGAATATGAAGCGAAAGGAGGTATGCTGAATTTCTGCGTCGAAAGCCTTTCGAAAACTCTGCGACTCTGCGTCGAATAGTTCTCCGCCTCAGATTCTCTCTCCGAAGGCGCTAACTTAATGCCACCTCTTTCGACATCTTGTTATCCTGTTACGAAGCTCATTTTAGAGCGTTCTGAAAATTTTGGCCAGATTTTGGAGCGATGTATCAGGAGAACATGAAGCGAAAGGAGGTATGCTGAATTTCTGCGTCGAAAGCCTTTCGAAAACTCTGCGACTCTGCGTCGAATAGTTCTCCGCCTTAGATTCTCACTCCGAAGGCGCTAACTTAGTGCCACCTCTTTCGGCATCATGTTATCCTGTTGCGAAGCTCATTTTACAGCGTTCTGAAAATTTTGGCCAGATTTTGGAGCGATGTATCAGGAGAATATGAAGCGAAAGGAGGTATGCTGAATTTCTGCGTCGAAAGCCTTTCGAAAACTCTGCGACTCTGCGTCGAATAGTTCTCCGCCTCAGATTCTCTCTCCGAAGGCGCTAACTTAATGCCACCTCTTTCGACATCATGTTATCCTGTTACGAAGCTCATTTTAGAGCGTTCTGAAAATTTTGGCCAGATTTTGGAGCGATGTATCAGGAGAACATGAAGCGAAAGGAGGTATGCTGAATTTCTGCGTCGAAAGCCTTTCGAAAACTCTGCGACTCTGCGTCGAATAGTTCTCCGCCTTAGATTCTCTCTCCGAAGGCGCTAACTTAGTGCCACCTCTTTCGACATCATGTTATCCTGTTACGAAGCTCATTTTAGAGCGTTCTGAAAATTTTGGCCAGATTTTGGAGCGATGTATCAGGAGAATATGAAGCGAAAGGAGGTATGCTCAATTTCTGCGTCGAAAGCCTTTCGAAAACTCTGCGACTCTGCGTCGAATAGTTCTCCGCCTTAGATTCTCTCTCCGAAGGCGCTAACTTAGTGCCACCTCTTTCGACATCATGTTATCCTGTTACGAAGCTCATTTTAGAGCGTTCTGAAAATTTTTGCCAGATTTTGGAGCGATGTATCAGGAGAACATGAAGCGAAAGGAGGTATGCTGAATTTCTGCGTCGAAAGCCTTTCGAAAACTCTGCGACTCTGCGTAGAATAGTTCTCCGCCTTAGATTTTCTCTCCGAAGGTGCTAACTTAATGCCACCTCTTTCGACATCATGTTATCCTGTTACGAAGCTCATTTTAGAGCGTTCTGAAAATTTTGGCCAGATTTTGGAGCGATGTATCAGGAGAACATGAAGCGAAAGGAGGTATGCTGAATTTCTGCGTCGAAAGCCTTTCGAAAACTCTGCGACTCTGCGTCGAATAGTTCTCCGCCTTAGATTCTCACTCCGAAGGCGCTAACTTAGTGCCACCTCTTTCGACATCATGTTATCCTGTTGCGAAGCTCATTTTACAGCGTTCTGAAAATTTTGGCCAGATTTTGGAGCGATGTATCAGGAGAATATGAAGCGAAAGGAGGTATGCTGAATTTCTGCGTCGAAAGCCTTTCGAAAACTCTGCGACTCTGCGTCGAATAGTTCTCCGCCTCAGATTCTCTCTCCGAAGGCGCTAACTTAATGCCACCTCTTTCGACATCTTGTTATCCTGTTACGAAGCTCATTTTAGAGCGTTCTGAAAATTTTGGCCAGATTTTGGAGCGATGTATCAGGAGAACATGAAGCGAAAGGAGGTATGCTGAATTTCTGCGTCGAAAGCCTTTCGAAAACTCTGCGACTCTGCGTCGAATAGTTCTCCGCCTTAGATTCTCACTCCGAAGGCGCTAACTTAGTGCCACCTCTTTCGGCATCATGTTATCCTGTTGCGAAGCTCATTTTACAGCGTTCTGAAAATTTTGGCCAGATTTTGGAGCGATGTATCAGGAGAATATGAAGCGAAAGGAGGTATGCTGAATTTCTGCGTCGAAAGCCTTTCGAAAACTCTGCGACTCTGCGTCGAATAGTTCTCCGCCTCAGATTCTCTCTCCGAAGGCGCTAACTTAATGCCACCTCTTTCGACATCATGTTATCCTGTTACGAAGCTCATTTTAGAGCGTTCTGAAAATTTTGGCCAGATTTTGGAGCGATGTATCAGGAGAACATGAAGCGAAAGGAGGTATGCTGAATTTCTGCGTCGAAAGCCTTTCGAAAACTCTGCGACTCTGCGTCGAATAGTTCTCCGCCTTAGATTCTCTCTCCGAAGGCGCTAACTTAGTGCCACCTCTTTCGACATCATGTTATCCTGTTACGAAGCTCATTTTAGAGCGTTCTGAAAATTTTGGCCAGATTTTGGAGCGATGTATCAGTAGAACATGAAGCGAAAGGAGGTATGCTCAATTTCTGCGTCGAAAGCCTTTCGAAAACTCTGCGACTCTGCGTCGAATAGTTCTCCGCCTTAGATTCTCTCTCCGAAGGCGCTAACTTAGTGCCACCTCTTTCGACATCATGTTATCCTGTTACGAAGCTCATTTTAGAACGTTCTGAAAATTTTGGCCAGATTTTGGAGCGATGTATCAGTAGAACATGAAGCGAAAGGAGGTATGCTGAATTTCTGCGTCGAAAGCCTTTCGAAAACTCTGCGACTCTGCGTCGAATAGTTCTCCGCCTTAGATTCTCACTCCGAAGGCGCTAACTTAGTGCCACCTCTTTCGACATCATGTTATCCTGTTGCGAAGCTCATTTTACAGCGTTCTGAAAATTTTGGCCAGATTTTGGAGCGATGTATCAGGAGAATATGAAGCGAAAGGAGGTATGCTGAATTTCTGCGTCGAAAGCCTTTCGAAAACTCTGCGACTCTGCATCGAATAGTTCTCCGCCTCAGATTCTCTCTCCGAAGGCGCTAACTTAATGCCACCTCTTTCGACATCTTGTTATCCTGTTACGAAGCTCATTTTAGAGCGTTCTGAAAATTTTGGCCAGATTTTGGAGCGATGTATCAGGAGAACATGAAGCGAAAGGAGGTATGCTGAATTTCTGCGTCGAAAGCCTTTCGAAAACTCTGCGACTCTGCGTCGAATAGTTCTCCGCCTTAGATTCTCACTCCGAAGGCGCTAACTTAGTGCCACCTCTTTCGGCATCATGTTATCCTGTTGCGAAGCTCATTTTACAGCGTTCTGAAAATTTTGGCCAGATTTTGGAGCGATGTATCAGGAGAACATGAAGCGAAAGGAGGTATGCTGAATTTCTGCGTCGAAAGCCTTTCGAAAACTCTGCGACTCTGCGTCGAATAGTTCTCCGCCTTAGATTCTCTCTCCGAAGGCGCTAACTTAGTGCCACCTCTTTCGACATCATGTTATCCTGTTGCGAAGCTCATTTTACAGCGTTCTGAAAATTTTGGCCAGATTTTGGAGCGATGTATCAGGAGAATATGAAGCGAAAGGAGGTATGCTCAATTTCTGCGTCGAAAGCCTTTCGAAAACTCTGCGACTCTGCGTCGAATAGTTCTCCGCCTTAGATTCTCTCTCCGAAGGCGCTAACTTAGTGCCACCTCTTTCGACATCATGTTATCCTGTTACGAAGCTCATTTTAGAGCGTTCTGAAAATTTTGGCCAGATTTTGGAGCGATGTATCAGTAGAACATGAAGCGAAAGGAGGTATGCTCAATTTCTGCGTCGAAAGCCTTTCGAAAACTCTGCGACTCTGCGTCGAATAGTTCTCCGCCTTAGATTCTCTCTCCGAAGGCGCTAACTTAGTGCCACCTCTTTCGACATCATGTTATCCTGTTACGAAGCTCATTTTAGAGCGTTCTGAAAATTTTGGCCAGATTTTGGAGCGATGTATCAGTAGAACATGAAGCGAAAGGAGGTATGCTGAATTTCTGCGTCGAAAGCCTTTCGAAAACTCTGCGACTCTGCGTCGAATAGTTCTCCGCCTTAGATTCTCACTCCGAAGGCGCTAACTTAGTGCCACCTCTTTCGACATCATGTTATCCTGTTGCGAAGCTCATTTTACAGCGTTCTGAAAATTTTGGCCAGATTTTGGAGCGATGTATCAGGAGAATATGAAGCGAAAGGAGGTATGCTGAATTTCTGCGTCGAAAGCCTTTCGAAAACTCTGCGACTCTGCGTCGAATAGTTCTCCGCCTCAGATTCTCTCTCCGAAGGCGCTAACTTAATGCCACCTCTTTCGACATCTTGTTATCCTGTTACGAAGCTCATTTTAGAGCGTTCTGAAAATTTTGGCCAGATTTTGGAGCGATGTATCAGGAGAACATGAAGCGAAAGGAGGTATGCTGAATTTCTGCGTCGAAAGCCTTTCGAAAACTCTGCGACTCTGCGTCGAATAGTTCTCCGCCTTAGATTCTCACTCCGAAGGCGCTAACTTAGTGCCACCTCTTTCGGCATCATGTTATCCTGTTGCGAAGCTCATTTTACAGCGTTCTGAAAATTTTGGCCAGATTTTGGAGCGATGTATCAGGAGAATATGAAGCGAAAGGAGGTATGCTGAATTTCTGCGTCGAAAGCCTTTCGAAAACTCTGCGACTCTGCGTCGAATAGTTCTCCGCCTCAGATTCTCTCTCCGAAGGCGCTAACTTAATGCCACCTCTTTCGACATCATGTTATCCTGTTACGAAGCTCATTTTAGAGCGTTCTGAAAATTTTGGCCAGATTTTGGAGCGATGTATCAGGAGAACATGAAGCGAAAGGAGGTATGCTGAATTTCTGCGTCGAAAGCCTTTCGAAAACTCTGCGACTCTGCGTCGAATAGTTCTCCGCCTTAGATTCTCTCTCCGAAGGCGCTAACTTAGTGCCACCTCTTTCGACATCATGTTATCCTGTTACGAAGCTCATTTTAGAGCGTTCTGAAAATTTTGGCCAGATTTTGGAGCGATGTATCAGGAGAATATGAAGCGAAAGGAGGTATGCTCAATTTCTGCGTCGAAAGCCTTTCGAAAACTCTGCGACTCTGCGTCGAATAGTTCTCCGCCTTAGATTCTCTCTCCGAAGGCGCTAACTTAGTGCCACCTCTTTCGACATCATGTTATCCTGTTACGAAGCTCATTTTAGAGCGTTCTGAAAATTTTTGCCAGATTTTGGAGCGATGTATCAGGAGAACATGAAGCGAAAGGAGGTATGCTGAATTTCTGCGTCGAAAGCCTTTCGAAAACTCTGCGACTCTGCGTAGAATAGTTCTCCGCCTTAGATTTTCTCTCCGAAGGTGCTAACTTAATGCCACCTCTTTCGACATCATGTTATCCTGTTACGAAGCTCATTTTAGAGCGTTCTGAAAATTTTGGCCAGATTTTGGAGCGATGTATCAGGAGAACATGAAGCGAAAGGAGGTATGCTGAATTTCTGCGTCGAAAGCCTTTCGAAAACTCTGCGACTCTGCGTCGAATAGTTCTCCGCCTTAGATTCTCACTCCGAAGGCGCTAACTTAGTGCCACCTCTTTCGACATCATGTTATCCTGTTGCGAAGCTCATTTTACAGCGTTCTGAAAATTTTGGCCAGATTTTGGAGCGATGTATCAGGAGAATATGAAGCGAAAGGAGGTATGCTGAATTTCTGCGTCGAAAGCCTTTCGAAAACTCTGCGACTCTGCGTCGAATAGTTCTCCGCCTCAGATTCTCTCTCCGAAGGCGCTAACTTAATGCCACCTCTTTCGACATCTTGTTATCCTGTTACGAAGCTCATTTTAGAGCGTTCTGAAAATTTTGGCCAGATTTTGGAGCGATGTATCAGGAGAACATGAAGCGAAAGGAGGTATGCTGAATTTCTGCGTCGAAAGCCTTTCGAAAACTCTGCGACTCTGCGTCGAATAGTTCTCCGCCTTAGATTCTCACTCCGAAGGCGCTAACTTAGTGCCACCTCTTTCGGCATCATGTTATCCTGTTGCGAAGCTCATTTTACAGCGTTCTGAAAATTTTGGCCAGATTTTGGAGCGATGTATCAGGAGAATATGAAGCGAAAGGAGGTATGCTGAATTTCTGCGTCGAAAGCCTTTCGAAAACTCTGCGACTCTGCGTCGAATAGTTCTCCGCCTCAGATTCTCTCTCCGAAGGCGCTAACTTAATGCCACCTCTTTCGACATCATGTTATCCTGTTACGAAGCTCATTTTAGAGCGTTCTGAAAATTTTGGCCAGATTTTGGAGCGATGTATCAGGAGAACATGAAGCGAAAGGAGGTATGCTGAATTTCTGCGTCGAAAGCCTTTCGAAAACTCTGCGACTCTGCGTCGAATAGTTCTCCGCCTTAGATTCTCTCTCCGAAGGCGCTAACTTAGTGCCACCTCTTTCGACATCATGTTATCCTGTTACGAAGCTCATTTTAGAGCGTTCTGAAAATTTTGGCCAGATTTTGGAGCGATGTATCAGTAGAACATGAAGCGAAAGGAGGTATGCTCAATTTCTGCGTCGAAAGCCTTTCGAAAACTCTGCGACTCTGCGTCGAATAGTTCTCCGCCTTAGATTCTCTCTCCGAAGGCGCTAACTTAGTGCCACCTCTTTCGACATCATGTTATCCTGTTACGAAGCTCATTTTAGAACGTTCTGAAAATTTTGGCCAGATTTTGGAGCGATGTATCAGTAGAACATGAAGCGAAAGGAGGTATGCTGAATTTCTGCGTCGAAAGCCTTTCGAAAACTCTGCGACTCTGCGTCGAATAGTTCTCCGCCTTAGATTCTCACTCCGAAGGCGCTAACTTAGTGCCACCTCTTTCGACATCATGTTATCCTGTTGCGAAGCTCATTTTACAGCGTTCTGAAAATTTTGGCCAGATTTTGGAGCGATGTATCAGGAGAATATGAAGCGAAAGGAGGTATGCTGAATTTCTGCGTCGAAAGCCTTTCGAAAACTCTGCGACTCTGCATCGAATAGTTCTCCGCCTCAGATTCTCTCTCCGAAGGCGCTAACTTAATGCCACCTCTTTCGACATCTTGTTATCCTGTTACGAAGCTCATTTTAGAGCGTTCTGAAAATTTTGGCCAGATTTTGGAGCGATGTATCAGGAGAACATGAAGCGAAAGGAGGTATGCTGAATTTCTGCGTCGAAAGCCTTTCGAAAACTCTGCGACTCTGCGTCGAATAGTTCTCCGCCTTAGATTCTCACTCCGAAGGCGCTAACTTAGTGCCACCTCTTTCGGCATCATGTTATCCTGTTGCGAAGCTCATTTTACAGCGTTCTGAAAATTTTGGCCAGATTTTGGAGCGATGTATCAGGAGAATATGAAGCGAAAGGAGGTATGCTGAATTTCTGCGTCGAAAGCCTTTCGAAAACTCTGCGACTCTGCGTCGAATAGTTCTCCGCCTCAGATTCTCTCTCCGAAGGCGCTAACTTAATGCCACCTCTTTCGACATCATGTTATCCTGTTACGAAGCTCATTTTAGAGCGTTCTGAAAATTTTGGCCAGATTTTGGAGCGATGTATCAGGAGAACATGAAGCGAAAGGAGGTATGCTGAATTTCTGCGTCGAAAGCCTTTCGAAAACTCTGCGACTCTGCGTCGAATAGTTCTCCGCCTTAGATTCTCTCTCCGAAGGCGCTAACTTAGTGCCACCTCTTTCGACATCATGTTATCCTGTTGCGAAGCTCATTTTACAGCGTTCTGAAAATTTTGGCCAGATTTTGGAGCGATGTATCAGGAGAATATGAAGCGAAAGGAGGTATGCTCAATTTCTGCGTCGAAAGCCTTTCGAAAACTCTGCGACTCTGCGTCGAATAGTTCTCCGCCTTAGATTCTCTCTCCGAAGGCGCTAACTTAGTGCCACCTCTTTCGACATCATGTTATCCTGTTACGAAGCTCATTTTAGAGCGTTCTGAAAATTTTGGCCAGATTTTGGAGCGATGTATCAGTAGAACATGAAGCGAAAGGAGGTATGCTGAATTTCTGCGTCGAAAGCCTTTCGAAAACTCTGCGACTCTGCGTCGAATAGTTCTCCGCCTTAGATTCTCTCTCCGAAGGCGCTAACTTAGTGCCACCTCTTTCGACATCATGTTATCCTGTTACGAAGCTCATTTTAGAGCGTTCTGAAAATTTTGGCCAGATTTTGGAGCGATGTATCAGTAGAACATGAAGCGAAAGGAGGTATGCTGAATTTCTGCGTCGAAAGCCTTTCGAAAACTCTGCGACTCTGCGTCGAATAGTTCTCCGCCTTAGATTCTCTCTCCGAAGGCGCTAACTTAGTGCCACCTCTTTCGACATCATGTTATCCTGTTGCGAAGCTCATTTTACAGCGTTCTGAAAATTTTGGCCAGATTTTGGATCGATGTATCAGGAGAACATGAAGCGAAAGGAGGTATGCTGAATTTCTGCGTCGAAAGCCTTTCGAACACTCTGCGACTCTGCGTAGAATAGTTCTCCGCCTTAGATTTTCTCTCCGAAGGCGCTAACTTAATGCCACTTCTTTCGACATCATTTTATCCTGTTACGAAGCTCATTTTAGAGCGTTCTGAAAATTTTGGCCAGATTTTGGAGCGATGTATCAGGAGAACATGAAGCGAAAGGAGGTATGCTGAATTTCTGCGTCGAAAGCCTTTCGAAAACTCTGCGACTCTGCGTCGAATAGTTCTCCGCCTTAGATTCTCTCTCCGAAGGCGCTAACTTAATGCCACCTCTTTCGACATCATGTTATCCTGTTACGAAGCTCATTTTAGAGCGTTCTGAAAATTTTTTCCAGATTTTGGAGCGATGTATCAGGAGAACATGAAGCGAAAGGAGGTATGCTGAATTTCTGCGTCGAAAGCCTTTCGAAAACTCTGCGACTCTGTGTCGAATACTTCTCCGCCTTAGATTCTCTCTCCGAAGGCGCTAACTTAATGCCACCTCTTTCGACATCATTTTATCCTGTTACGAAGCTCATTTTAGAGCGTTCTGAAAATTTTGGCCAGATTTTGGAGCGATGTATCAGGAGAACATGAAGCGAAAGGAGGTATCCTGAATTTTTTAGTCGAATGCCTTTCGAAAACTCTGTGCCTCTATGTTGAATACTTCTCCGCCTTAGATAAATTGCAGGTTTGGAATTTGGATAGGAGTATGTATGAAAGGTATTTCTCAATAATAATTCTGTCTGTTTCAAGTTTCTCCCAATTTATTTGAATAAAGACTTTTACAATGTTACAATAATGTATAAAATATAAAATTTTACTTTGTCGGTTATATAAAATCACTATTTTCTTGTGTTCATTGTTGAGATTTCCATCATTTGGCCCATATAAAGTTCCTGTCCACGGCGAAATGTACCCAAGTTTCATCTGTAACCAGAAGAAAAATATTTAAAGTAATTGAAATGTACAATGAATTTTCTACGTTTGCAGTACCAGCCGACTTTCCGTTTAAATTTTTATAAGTGCAACGCAATAGCTGAGAATTTCTTTCCTTATTCAGAATAGAATACGGAAATAGCAAACAGCTCCCTCTCGCGTGCATCAGGCAGCGGCGTATCTATGGGTAATACCATTTCAGTGCAGAAAAAACCTGCTGTAATACCGACCGGCCGAATCGGGCAGAGCACGTGACGTGTCTACCCCCTTAATTTTCGAGAAAAATGATTGTGTTGAACATTAGACTACTTTGTGTCTATTTCACCTATGACTTTGTTATTCGTTTACCAATACGTTTATTCTTGCTATTTGTCCTTTTACGAGGAATCATTTCAAATATCAGTGCAAAATGTATCAACAAGCTTATAATTATCCATACATCCAATTTCGTAATTTCACATGTAACAGAGACACCACTTACAAATATCTATCCACTGCTTCCTCAGATTTCCGACAAGTCAAGAATGCTTCTTAGAATATACAACCGAAAGCGAACATATGCGTTACGCGACATATATATCTGTCCACAGTATGCCGTTTAAAGTTTCACGAATTTTCCGACGTAGTTGAAAGGTAATCGAATTTCTACATAACCCCTATGTTCTTAAATAAAGGCGTGAAAAACGAACGGCCTTGCGAAAACCTGCAAATTTCGATGCGTGCCCGTGGACGCGCTGCGAAAGAGAAACCAGGAACCAAGAAGGTCTCCCCAGCAACAGAATTGAATAAGCTGGACGGCCGATAGAGGCGCCGTAATCGAAAACGTGGCCGAGTTTCCGGAGCCAATAGTAGCACTTGGCAACGAACGGCGGGATGAGACGGGCCATCCGATTGGTCGGGCAATCGCCAAGGGAGCCGCGGTGGGACAACGGATAAACAGATTTCAAAGTTTCGAAGTTTGCTCGCAGCGCAGGAGCACGCATAGGTAGAGTTAGTAGCCGCGTGCGCATGTTTGCCCGCAAATCCTTGCTCCTTCGAATTATCGTGCCGCGAACGTCAACGAGATATCGTACCGCTCAGTACCGTCCCGTCGCTTAACATCGGACATTTCTCGCGCGATGTCACGCGAAACTAACTGCGACAAGTGAAAAGCAAGAAAACAACGAGTGCTGTGTTTTCCTACCGTCCACGCCGCGGAAGACCGGCGTTTGTTTACGAAGAGGAGGGGTGACTTCTACGGTCGAGGAGGACTCCTCGGGCGGATGCTGCCTGCGAGGCAGTTTCCCGCGCGACGCACGTGAGCGTGGTGAGTGGAGTGACGAGAAAGAGAGAGAGAGAGGTGCGACAAAACTCGTGACCGAACCTACAAACCGGGCAGATGTGATGCGTAATAAGTGGTCGAAACGTCAGGGCGGGAAAACGTGCACGGACTCTCTCGACCCTGTTTCATTCAGTTCGTCGTGGTGAGCCGTGGGGGAGTGAACGGAAGCGTTTCGTCGTGATCGAGAAGAGGTAGTTCCCACCGGTATTCGTCAACGGAGATTCCCCGAGCAGTTCACGAAGATGGACGAGAGTGAGAGCATAAACATCAGCGAGACGCCTCACAGTACGATAAACACGAGCAGCCGTACTGCCCACGACAGCGTCGACAGTGGTTACTTGACGCTCACCCCTCATTCCGGCGCGTACACGCCGCTAGTTTCGGGATGCAGGTCCAGGGTGTCTATTTCCTCGAAGAGACACCACAGAGCCAGATTGGATCCTCTTCAATCGGAACGTGCTCAGAGGCATCGATCGAAATTGAATCACCTATTAAACGCGTCCGAATCCGATTATCTTGTGTCCGAGAGTTCCGAAAGGGAAAAGTTTCTCCAACATGCATCGGGCTTAAGCGACAGTCATCGGGGCCTGTCTATCGAACGGTCCATTATCGACGTATCAAATCACAGCGCAGAATATCGGGAGTTCGATGCCAGTTTACGGGGTAGGACACGTCGGAGCTGGAGGACCACGGTCCCTATAACACCAGCTTCGACGAGGTTGCAGCTTCTTTCGCCGCCACCGTCGCCGGCGGTGCCTTCTTCCTCGTTCGTGGCTTCTGAGCCTATCGAGGATGATGTGGAAATGAAACTAGTCATCGTGTCGCAGAGCACACCTCAAGTATTCATCTCACCTAGGCACAAAACCCCACCACCCCCGCGTATTTGCATCTCGCCAACCTGTAGAAAAGTCACTCCCGCGATTAGCTCAGCAGACAACCGGAAGCTGAGCGAGCTCTCTATCACCGATCTCGCTGCTATTGCTGAGATCAAGCCGAAAAGGCTGGACTTTAGTTATCCTGCGTTGACCGGCGCGTTGCACCACACCAGGGCCACGCCGGATTATACCGGCAGAGAGACGGTGGACATATTGGCACTTCTGGGAGACAAAAGTAATCATTGGAGGATAGTCTCGAAGATACTGTCACATCTAGGGCCGCAGGATCTCTGCTCTATCAGCATGGTGTCTAAAACGTGGAGGAGGGTCTGCACCAACGACTCCAGGGCTAATATTAGAAGACTGACCCATGTAATACTCAGGCAGAACGCTAAAGAGAATCTGAAGCTGATCAAGAAGTCGAAGATGGAGGGAGATATTCCGAGCAGCCCTAAGAGTAGGTACGCCAGAAAGGGCTACTTGGTGGAAGTGCAGAATCTTCTACATGTGCAGGGAAATCATCGGCCACCCAGCAGTCCACCTGTTTCACCCAGCAAAGTGAAATTCCACTCCTTCGTCAAGGTAAGCGGAGCTTGAATTTTGCACAGGCGCATTTATAATGAGCTGGACAATTTTAATTTAGTATACATTCCAAATATGAAAAGGCAGTTGCTTCCTGTACCTTGAATACTTTAAAGGAAATGGAGAACAATTTAAAATAATAATTCAACTCGTTTGCATAAAAATTAACAGGCTTTCACTTCGAGTGGCGTCGGCGTGTTTTCGCGTCGAGAGATAACGAGACTATGTACGACTTTCATGTAGATATGTTCTGCAATGTTCAACAGTCGATCGTGTTCGAAAGTGATCGCTTAAAGGGGTATTTCTGAAAGTCTTGTGCCGCTTGGTGTTAGAATCATTGCCAAATATTTTCGCGACATATTTTTGCCGATTCTACGAACGTGAGAAAAGGCGCGACAAATGTATTCTGGTTGGTGTGAAAATTGCACGGTCAAACGGTACACAAAGTTTCTCTCAGGGGATCGTATTCGATACCACCGAAGAAAGTAGGGTATGTTAGACACCACTGAGAGTCGCGTTCGGCAGACACTCGACCTGTGCAGCCAAATTCCCATGTCTAATATTGCTAATGCCAACAGACATTGACCTTTACATTTCTGCTGCCGTGAATTTTATTCTCCGTTCATTTTACGTCCACGTGTTAGAAAATACGACTCCTTTGAGTTGGACTTGTTTATATCGCTGAGCTCAATGCTTGTAATTTAAAGTTAGAAAAATATCTCTGTTACAAGTCAAACATTTAGGGTTTATGGTACTTACTCGTGTAGGCAAAAAACAGACTATCCTGAACGTATATCCTGTATCTGCATACGCGATGATGGAGATAGGATTTATCGCGATCGGTCCGTTATCAGTACGGTTATAGGCTGCGTTACAGCAGGTCTGTTCTACCAAAGGGAGGCCTTGTTAGATAAACAAGCACTGCTGAAATCTGAATCCTCTTCGTTATTGACTGTCGGGATATAGTCTTTCGATTACTTTTGTAATTAACATTTTCGGCGAAACAACGAACGGCGTATAAACTAGCGTGCAAATTGTTTTGCGAAATACAGATCTCGCTAATTTTATCTTCTCCACAAAGTTAAATTCTTTGCATAAGGAAAATAAGTAGGTACATTTCTCTACATTGTATGGGACACACCGAAATGAATTTTTTGAGTTTAACAGACGAAGAGACATTGAATATTTTTGGCACGTTTACACGAATGATGTGCTCCAGAAACTTGTAACCTTTTCTTCAAACTATTTCATCACATACCTGGATCTTCTGTTAATGTGTATAGAGACAGTACTTATGTAAATTTTTTAAATTAATTAAAAGTTTTATCAGAACATCGATAAAAAATTACCTGAAAATCTCGAACAGAATACTAATGTCGTTTCGAATTTCCGAGCCCAAGCTAATTGCGGTTTGTAGTTGTGGTTCGTAGCGTGGTTATTCGCGATCTGTAAACGTTGCGGCTAATACTCGGCGCGGAAATCACGAGACAACGCAAAGCAAAAATATTTACGTTCCGGACATAGTTTCTCCTTAATTGAATAATAATGATCCCCGGTTTGTTTTGCGTTCGATTAACAAAATATTCGGCCACGAGTTGTACCGAAGCGGTATTCGGGTACGGAATATATCGCGAGGCGTATCTAAACCTATAATTAGGCTGCTTATTTTTTTCTCCCTCATCAGCGGTCTGCCAACGGCTACTCATAATTTTTACGAGCAGAAATTCGAAGAATAATTACGCGTCGCGGTGGTAATCACCTATGACCCAGTAGTCTACGATCCTTTTTTTCCTTTCAACGATATATTTTTCCCTCTAGCTGACGGATTTTGCACGCGACGAACGAACGAACTCGAAATAACCAAGATAATTGTTTCGTTCGTGAAATCACCTCTGTGACGTTGATTTATCGTGATTTCTGCTTTGAAACGCCGCTACTCGTCCACCAGGGGGAAGATATTCGCCCGTGAAAAATTATCCTGGTAATGCCTGATGAGTTTTAATCGCAGCAAGTTCTCTGCTCTATGACAATTTAAGCGTATCTAATTGGCAACAAACTTTCGAAGTAATTACTGTGTTTCCACATTTTTTTAGCTACACGTATGTGGTATTTTAGTTTGAAAATAGAACGGTGGGGAAAGTAGTGCAGTAGGTTTTTAGTCCGGGATGGAAAATGTTAACGTCAGGTAACCGAGAAACTTTTTATTGGAAAAAGATACTATTCTATGAGTATATAGGGTATATTTTATTTTTATTTCTTATATTATTGGTTGTTTTTTTTCGTTGTGAAACGGAGGAATTCGTGTGCATCCCATTTTTACCAGTTCAGTAACTACATACCTCCTTCGTTAGGCTAATTATGGGCACATATAACTTTTTATTTACTGCATTTGTATCTATCGCTTAGTAAATACGTTTGATATTATTTTATTAATAGGAATTTTTAGGAACATGCAAATTCCTCAATAGGCAAAGTTATATTCTGAATGGTCGAAAGTTTTAACAATGATAGTTGAAAATCATGATTGAAAGTCAAAACACTCAATTTGTCAATATCCTTTGATTTTATAAACTAAAGTCCTGAGCTTAAAAGCGTGATATGATATAAGAAAATTAATCGAGAGTTTTAATCATTTTTGTCCGAATACTTTTGGGAGTATTTTTGCTTAAAAATTCTTAGTTCTGATCACACTGCAAAATCACAACTTAAATGTTTTCGGATCTCGGGAACCCGATAACTTTTAAGTTGTGATTTTGCAGAATACTCAGATCTAAGAATTTTTAAGCAAACACCCCTAGTCATCATGACTATAGTGTCACAACTCAACAGTTGAACAGAGATTGTTAATCAAAATTGCTACTTTTAGCCGATTTCAATACAGAACGATCCCCTGGATGAATTTTTATTTCTTGACATTAACCTGCACTTTTGCTTAAAAGATACAGTCGTGTATATAGTGCAATAATATTAAATAAATTCTTATTCAGTAGTTACAATTTTGATTAACAATATCTCTTTAAGTATTATTGAGTTACGACCTTATAGTCCTATAACATTTGTAATTCTCAATCACCCCCAGTATTATCTGGTAAGATTTTGTACGAGAGTTCGAGAACACCTTATAGAATTTCATATTCGAGCGTTCTTGAATGGTTTGGTGCGTTCTTCGGCAACACCTAATATCCAATAATTGCCCTGCCATAAAATATTTCCATTTATAGAAGGTTGTTAACGACCCGAAATTCGTCTTTGCAGTCCGCGAGTATGCCAACTACCTGCCATTTCCACCTTGAGCTTTCGTCGGTGTGCATTTCTGGACGTGTTAAGTTGCGATAGCGGCAGATTACAGGGTAGACGGTCGCTTTGTTATCACGGTGCGCGTAACAAAGGCTCTCAGGGCATGCTACGTGGTACTCCAAGACCTTTGTTGCGTGCACCGCGATAACAAAGTACTCATCGGTGGCTTTATCAAGGGAATTAACGGTCACTTTAATCTGTCATTATCTCGCCGCAAATTAATTCCGCGCAATCTTCGCCTACGACAATTTGCGGCACAGTGCTATCGGCGAATCTCGACAATGCAAACGTCTTATTTTACATTTTACGGCGGCTTTAACGAAACATACATGAAAATTGAATAATGAAATACTTAAATTTTTTGTTTAAAAAAGGAGATATTTTCGAGAAAATATGCGCTTGTCTTGCAAAATCGAGATGATCCGTCAGCAATATTGCAGTTTAATCATCATACATTATGAATAAAATGTATATTATGCGCTATTTAATTTATACAGACATAATTGCGATAAGTCAATATCCTTCTAATATCCCTGCGATTTTAGTATAAACTTTAATTTATTATTCATAGATTCACCTAATTTTCTTTCAAATTCGAGTTTACCCTGTTCCACTCTTCTAGCCTAATTTCTTTAGGCATTTCTTTGGTAGACGGCACCAACTAAAAATATATTAATCAAGGTTTATTCTAACGCAAATTATAATGTGTAATTCTAAATTTAACAGTATGTAAATTAGTAAAATATGTATAAGTATGGGGTGGGCGGATACTTCCGCGAGTAACCGTAAATATTTACCCGAAAGATTCCGAATGATGCCCAACTCCGAGCGCAATCACTACAGCATATCACAATACGCTATATTAATCTATCGCGTATCTAATCGGTTTTGCATAATCGACAAGAAATTCGCGCTACCGCGGCCCTTTGTGAAGAGTCCCCCATCTCGATCGCAGACCTAGCATATAAATATAATTCGCGCTCTCGCGAGGGTAGCCCGTGTTAACATTTCCATACGAATATATACAGCGGTCGTTTAACGTTCCCCAATAAAGCGAGTGGAGCGGCCGATACGTGCCCGGAGGGGAGAGCGCCTCTTTTCCTTCTGCATCAGCGACGCAACGAATCTTCGTCTTTGGAGGGCAAGCCGCCGCTAGCCCTCCGGCAAAAACCGGCCGCGGAGAACAATGCGAATATATTACAGTATTCGATACTGAAACAAAGACCCGTACGCTGCAGCGGCCCTTCTTTCTTGGTCTTTTACGAGGGTTGCACGGGGATGAGACAAAAGCAAAACCACCCGCGGTTAACCGAGCGACGTTCCGCGAAAATCCACGCGTAAAAGATTCCCCCCAACGCGACGTCGCGACTAAATGGCTTTTTGTTTTCTTTCTGTGGAAAGGTGCGCGCCTCAATCATCGAAAGGCGGCATATGTTAAGAAATTGCGAAAAAGAGAAACGTTGAAGCAACTGTGCTACTATAGAGTTCAAAATGATAAACGTAACTACAAGTATGTACATATATACACAATAGTTTGAAAGAGTAGAGTACCTATGAGGAATGAAAATGGGTATCATTTCCAGGGTGGACTTTATGAAACGTTCAAATTTTACTAGATATTTTACAGCGACGTTGTTGAACCTTATAATATGAAGATAGGTATTTTGCAAATATCGGCGCAATGTTTCTGTTTGGATATTGCTTCATGCATTCCTCGAATTACTTCAGTTTCTTCGACCTCAGACAACCTTGTAGGATGCCGTAGAAAGTTCTGTCCGTGGTGAGAAATCAAGGCTTCAAACCCTTTATGGGGGGAAGGGCCAGATACTATTTCATTTTTTTTTTTATTAGGATCCGTTACCTTATAACTGGAACATCGTGAGAATTTTGCACGGTATAAACTTATCCTTGAAAAAAACTCGTCGACGCCTTTTCACCCGAGTTTCTTCACAATTCTCCCTCTTCCTGTCGCGTTCATACCTCTTTCGTTTTTTCTTTCTCCTTTTTTTTTCAAAAAGACGGGAGATGCTTCGTTGTCTCTTCTGAATGCGACGCTACATTGTAACGGAAAATTTGCAATTGAATAATTGCTTCTGTGAATCCGTTACGGTTTGTAAGCAATGCAGCAACTTGTGGTGACGGTTTCCATGCGAGTGAGGCCAGAATGAAAGACAGTTTTAGGTGGAAGAAGGGAGGATAGAAGGAAGGAAGGAAGGAATTGTTTCATAATTAGCAACGGCTCGCGAGGGCCATTCAGTGGCCGTATAAGCCAACAGTTGGTGCGGGCAATTTCCTGTCGTAAGGAAATCTCCTTCCAGAAAGTTCTTTTTCCGGTGGGTGCCTCGAAATTTCAGCGGGTGACACGATCTTATCAGTCGCCACTGCATTTGTCCTTTTTTTCTTTCGTTGTATAGAAAAAGGGACTATATGTAGAATACCGACTGCAGAATTTATATACAAATATGATTTCTCAAACTTGTTTGCGCATATATTATCAGTGAATTTAGTACATAGTTGCACTGTACGCTTTTAACAGAGACCTATGTATTATTAATGGGTTGAGCTAAAACTTATTCATTTCTTTTTCCTGTAAAAAGGAAAAATCAGGTTAATCAGGAAGAAACCCCCTACATATCTCAGAATTTTTTGAATTTCCGGGTTCGATATCTTTCCTTGTGAGTGCTGGAAAGTCTAATATTGTAAATCTGTCCGCTTAATTCAAAATTGAAAAGATCTAAGTTCCATTATTATCTCTCATATCCCCTGAACTGAAACGCGACAGAAGTTATGTTGGGGTTAGCACGATGGACTCGTGCCTGAGCGAGGATACGAAAGTGAAGGTAAACGCGTGAGAAGAAATTCGCAAGAATGGAATACCGTGAAACGGTTGGCCGTTTTCTTGGGTTTCGGTTTTCTTTTGCCGTGCAACGGTGCTGCAGTATTATCACGTGCGCATATTGACCTAGTGGTACGGAGCACCTGGCCAGGTGTACGCCTCGTTTCTCGGTGTTTCATGAAGCGTGAAGTGGCCGGTAACGGTCGGGCTGATAGAGAGGGTGGGGGGAAACTAGAGAGGGAGGGAGAGAAATCGTTTTATGCACTATGGGAACGGACGAAATAGAAGTAGTGGATGAGCTTGGCGCATATACGGCTTTGCACGATGCAGTTTCCTTCGATTATAGAGCACGGCCACTTGCTGGCAATTAATGAAAAGCCCTGACACGTACGTTTTAATTTGGTCGGGATACGTTCCGTTCTAATTAGAAACGAACTCGCGCCACCGTTTGCACGATAATTGAGCCGTTAATTAGAGTCGTCTATTGTCTGTGCGCGATTTTGCGAATCAGTTCAATTAGTCGTTCGTTTAACAGAGTTGTTATACAAAGTTAAGGTTTTCTCACAATGTCTGATATAAGTTTATAATCTGCAATTTAAAAATTGCCAAATTTTTAAGAAATTCATCGATCATGTTATCGTTACTTATAAATCCACTTTAATTTATATAATTCTCAAGTCTCAAAATGAAGGAAATTTTTATACAACCGGAGCTGGTCACTGCTCGACGTTATTTTCAACAAAAAAGTGAAATTCTTTTGGCAAACTGTTAGCCGCATTTGTAATGCAAATTACAGTCGGCGAAATTTAGAGAAATTACTTGGTAAGAAAATTCACGCGTCCCCTTGGCCGCACACGCAGATAGGGCGGCACAAAGAAATAATTATGCATTCATGAAATTCAAGAAGGATGCACATTTGTAAGCGAGACGTAAGCACCATCCGACACGCGGCGCCATTCCTGCAACCCAATGAAAGTGTTCTATCGTTTACTGAAAGGATAAGCAACGTTACACGGTTAGAAGGATTCGTGGAATACGTGAGGTATCCCTTGCGGACATATCACAGGAAGTTTACAATGTATATTCGCAATTCGATAAGCTACAATAAGCCTCTGGAGTAGGAGAGGCAAGCCCAGCGCTACAATAACGTTCCCGCAGCGATGCGAAGATATTTGCAGTATTTGCACTTGGGAATAAGGGCAACGCTGTATATGTGGAGCTTTGTTTATTTTAATTTTGTTACATTCCTTTTTTGTTATTTTCTACATTTTGTTTTAAACACGAAACCTTCTATGAAGATAGAAAAGTAATTAGTAAAAAGTAATTTCGAAATAGTCGGTGACTATTTAATTTTCGTAATTGGCTGTTATTGAAATTTTAACAAATTACTTTCAAGATTGGTAATTCAAGTCATTAGGAAAACCGTTTAAAAATAGTGTATTTTGGCATTTTTATCTAATACCTTAGAAGCAATTGGTTTCATAACATTTTTCGTGACTGCCAGAAATTTTTAATTTTATTCAATGTGTCACATTTACACGCGATATAAAGGAAATGGAATAAAATTCTCAAAACGAAAATTCTGATTTTAATGAAACTTCGTGAAATTTCTTTTTCTGTGGAAATTCATTCTGAAGTGATGAAATCAGTCCATAAAGTTACCGTGTTTTTTTCGTTTTTTAATATAACTTTATTACTCTCTTGACGGTGTGATAGGACATAAAAAGTTGAACAACTCATATTTAAAGTTTTCTTCCCTCTCACATTGTTACAAACTTATATTAAAAGAAACGAAAAAACTGGAGAACTTTAAAGGCTAATTTCACCCCCTCCGACTGAATTTCCGCCGAGAAAAAAATTGCTCCTTGAATACTCAAACATGCTCTAAATTCACACGAAGTTTTATTAAAATCAGAAGTTTTGTCTGATAAAGTGTCAATTATTACTCCGGTCAGAAGTGCCTTTAAAGGCTTTATAAAATAAAATATGAAAGCATTGGGAATAGGGGTTCGCTAAATCTTTCGATTGGCCGTTAATAAAGTAAAAAGAGAGACGTCCATTGAATGCATTGTTATCGCAACTTCGGTGGGTCGAAAGATCGAAAGATCGCTATCGGCATTGTAATGGCGCGTCTCTGCTCTTTCTTTCACTCGCTCCCTCCCCGGCATGCACGTACACATACGTAAGCAGGATGTGGAGAGTCGAAAGTATAGAGCGTTAAGGGCTGCTGGCGCGGGGCTGATACAGGGCTGCTGCTGGTATGCGTATAACGAGCGACTGTGGCTGCGGCGGGCCTGGCTCTGGTCCCACGATTCTCGGAGCGAGAGACCGCGCAAAAAGGCCAAGAATGGCCCGATACCTTGATAAACGCATTAAATCGCGCGGGGAGTCACCGTTGCACGCTTGTTTCAAACCGAGCCCTCGACCTCCCCCTTTCTTTACCTCCTTTTTTGTGACACGAATTTCCCGTAAAAGCTCTGCTGCAACCTATTTCCGAAAATGTCGAGCAACATTAAATGCCACTCGGTTAATCTATTTTTCCTCTGATTTCCCCGAAATGTTGTAGTGATCTTATTTTTAGCGTTCTTTCGATTTTTACCAGGTTTAGTTTTTGCTTTTTTCTCTTTTGTTAAATTGAGATAAAAAACGGACTCACATTAAAAAAAATTATTTTTCCTATTTTATATGATTAGTAGATTATTGCTTCTAACTCAATTTCGAAAAAAAATATGGGTTAGTCTCCTTTTTATTCTCAATGCCTCAAATGTTTATTGCCATTCGATGTGGTATTGTTTATATGTATTTAGGGTTTTTAATTTACATTTTAACTGTACGTATTTATAAAGTTCATTTTTTTTCGATTTCGGGCAGCATATATTATGTAGTTCGTGGAGAAAAGTCTGATGTTTGCGATTACATATGCGGATCCTTGATAAATGCAGGATAATATTTTATCAGCTTGAAACTATAGGTTGCTATGGATTGCAACCTGTAATTATGGTGCACCGACCTCTCTTGTGGTTTCGGTGCGTTGAGAACAAATTTCGGGGAAAAAGAAGAACGTGTCTGGACCTCGATAAACGCAGTAAATTGCACGAGAAGAGCAGCTGCAGTTGATTGCTACAGGCATCATCGCCATAAAATCACGTGACAGGAAATTTATAAAAACCCTGTTTCCACCAAGCTATAAGAAATGCCTGGTATAAACTAATTTTTTTGCGTGAAAAAAGGTAGCGTTAAACATACGAAGCACGCGATGAAAGTGAATTAAAATCATAACTAACAATTTAAGTTGCAAAAAAGCATTTATGAAAGTAATCAATACTCAAATTTTGGTTTTAAAAAGGTTTCTTCTTTTATTTCAAATTTGTATATTACACTCTATCATACCATGAAAAAAATTTCCAACATTCCAGTGGTGCCATATGAAATTGTAAGCGCGAGTAACCAGAATGTTAATGCAAAAAAGAACTTAAAAAAAAAGAAAATTGCCAAAACTTGCGAGCAGATCATAAAAATATAGAACTGAAAGTAAGTGTTTAGTTATAATCCAGTTATATTTAACATTGTTGTTATGCTTTACAAAATGAAAGAGAAACTAAATAAGTATTTTCACATTTCTGGCAATATGGAACAAGGTTGTTGCACATTCGAATGATTGAAAGTATAGATGGTTCACGAATGTCCTGGCCGCAATCTTGACAACCAGACGACAGATGTCTGGCTGTCTCTCAGTGTAGCCACGTCAGAAAAATATTACGAGCCACACCTGGTGACGATTTATTACAATTCTAAAGACATTCGAAAGCAATCCACGTAAGCCTGTAAAGCATAATGATGTGTATTTATTTTTGTAAAATGTTCGAGTCGTCCTTCTGTAATTGTCCGCAAGAGTTACATACGAAATACCTTAAAATAAGTGGCTCTAAATAACACCACAGAAAGTGATGGAAAATAATTTACAAAATACGATATTTTCTTGTTTTGTAGATATTTATGTATATAATATTCTTACGCAGTAAAATTTAGCAAATAATGCGCTGCAAAATAATGCGCTACAAAAAAATGCTCTGTTAAATAATGCACTGTTAAATAATGCCCTGCTAAACTGAAATCAACAGAGTTTTCAATTTATAATAATTTGAATGAAATTATTTATTAAACTACGTGACTAGGAAGGATATTGTCCTTTTCAAAGGAGTTATGTGCGCGCGCAACCCTGCGCATGTTGTCGCACTTACGTGTGAAAGGAATATCCCTCCGGGTTTCTTAATCTGCACGGATATGCAGGTAGCGACTGTGAAAGGCCTGTGCGTAGGTTTCCTGACCATTCGGTTACTTAAAGGCGCAGGTGCTCGTTTTCCGATGGTTCTAGAAACGAATGTAAAGCGTCCTCCACGCCGAGCTTAGTCGTTTCAAATTGTCACATTTGATGTTTTAAATAAAACACAACTCATCGAAGAAAGTTTGACCTCAGAATCTATTTACACGGAAATAAAAACCGCGTATAATATAATTTAAACACAGAGACAACAGAATTTGCAATCTCTGTTAATCAATTAATTTATCGTACATGCACAACAATTAATCCTTTGCACTACACTTTACTTGCAAAGAAATATAAGATTTTGGGGTACATAGAAAGTAATATGGTAGAGTAATTTCAACTCATAATTTATTTGAAAAAAAAATCAGTACGCAGCAATATATAATTTAAACATTCCTGAAAGGCATACTTGGAGTGCAGAGGGATAATATGCGTATAATACAATTTTTTTTAAGAATGATTCTTTAGTTTTAATATGCCGAAGAAGAAAATCTTCACGTACGACGAAATCTGCCAGGGTGGGAAATGTGAAACATCTGGAGGGCTGAAATGTTGGCATGTTTCCGTTAAAGATGTCGGGATAAGGGAGGAGGGTGTGCATCGTCCCGTGGCCTTTCAGAGAAACGGCTGAACGGCGCTGCATGACACCCAAGACCGCAAGGGAGGAAACGAAAAAATTGAACTACCTTTAAAGATCTCTCAGGTCTCACGGAAGGAGGAAGACAATCATTTCCCGTCATTTAGTCATTATATTCTTAACGGTTGAAAATTTGATACAGTCAAGTAAAGCAAAAAAAAATAATATCATTGAAAAACTAAAGAATTTTTCTTGAAAATTCGCTTTCGTGTTTCAAATCTGCGTAATATTTAGCATTACTATATTTTAAATGTAGTACAATAACTCATAAGCGATTAGGTACCTTCGTGAAACCAAAAATATCCTGAATCTAATTACTAATTTTTTAAGTTAATGAGAAGTTTTCAGTAAATTCATATTTTGTTTTTGGGCAGACAGCGCTCGTATAAAGGAATACTTCTTTGAATTAGAAATCTTTCCCTTGTCGTGTAATATAACTAACCCCTCGGGGTTTCGGGGAGAACCCGTAAAAGTCTAACGGGATGTGTGTGTTTGGTAGATCCTCGAAATGGGAAAAACCTGAAAGGCACGTGGTTGGGAGGGGTGAGAGTAGCTGCAAAGTAATTGAAAATAAAATAATCCAATTTTGAGGGATGTACTAGTCGGAATATTTTAAAAGAAAGAAAAGTGCAATACGGGGTTCAAAAATATTACTTTAATATTTACGTATCAAACTTTTTGAATGCAGAAGAGCATTTGCATATTCCATTTTATTTAAAACGATTATATAAACCCATTGTCGCATTTTTCGTTTGTGTGATGTAAAATTTTCGATCTCATTTGACGCGTTGGATTTTAATGGTTGCGCGTTACGTTTCGTTCTTTGCATCGAATGACACTGTCATTCACAGCCGTTACTCACTTGTCCCCTCGTTCAAACGAATTTCCTCCATTGTGCTCCGCATCTTTGTTCGCGCGCGATGCAAAGGATGCTATTTGCGTTGTGCATCGTTTCGATTCTGTTACAGTCTCTCGCCGCGATTTCATAAATTTTATTAGACGTCATTCTTGCTTCTCGACTCTTTTATGGTGCGTATTTCCTGAGTGGAATCTTCTTTCATCAAAGCCAACGCGTTTCTACGATAATCCATGATACAATAGATACAGATCTTTTATTATTATACCATGGAAAATAGTAGAGGGAATGCGTATGGAGATTTAATGTAATCATAAGAAGCTTAGCAAATATTTAAAAATTACAAGGCTGGTTTTGTTGGAAATTGGTATTAAGTACAGAGTTTATTAGAACTTACTTAATACAAACGCATTGTAATTTGATAATGCTCGTTTCAGTTTTTTAATTTCCTTCTAGTTCACGAATTTCCCTCTTTAAATAAAAATTGTATATATGCTATAAGCGAATAAACAAATAGAAAGCAATTCTTGTGATTTGTAGGCTACCAACCGTTACCTTCTCATTGATTCTGCAATGTTTCTTCTTTCGTGGTACCTCTTAATTCGAAATAATATTTATAATCTCTATATTCAAACTAATTCTGATTTCAAGTTTCGAAACTTGTTCCCATCAGGATTAATTTCTTCATTGCAAAACGTAGAAAAAGTTGACATAACATTAGAAGAACAAAGTTAAACATAATATTTTCTTATACACAGCATATAGAATAAAATCATTACCATTAGCAAGCATAAAGTGCCAAATTCTTTTTATATTTAAATATTTCTATTTTCCAGTGTCAGTGAAAAATAAATAATGTAGCACAAAAAATGAATACGTCTCATGTGTGCAATAACAATCTATGAAGGGTTTAATAAAAATAGAAAATAATTAGAAAAAGTAAGTATTGCTAACTATGATGCAAGACTTTCACACGATGGTGGGGCTAGATTGTTGGGCACGGGGCACTCGATTCGCATCAATTCCGTCTTTTCCGGTGAACCCCAGCTATCCTGTTCGCACTTGGCCAATCAGCCACGACCTTTCTCCTCCAAGTATCACCTGCGTTATCCTTATCTCTTCAATCGAGAGCAACGACACAGTTGTATCTAACCTTTCGGGGTATTGTCACTCACCCTTAGTGTCCACAGCTCGTGCTGTGGACTCTGTGTATAAGATATGCCAGTAATTTGGAAAGTGTGCCCAAGTAAAAAATCGAGGATATTAAATTTATCCCCTTTTTTTGCATACCAAAACTCGAAGTAAAAAATATTCTTCTTCTTCTTCTTCTTCTTCTTATTATTATTATTAAACGTCTTTATTACTTCAGTAAAAGGCGAGGTGCAGCCAGTATGCTCTTACTATACCTGACTTTAAAATATTTGGTGCAAATCATTTTCCTAATCAGCAGCACAAACTTTTTCAACATTGCATTTCGGTAGCAGTGACTTTCTTCAGCTTTATGCACGCTAATTTGAAAGTCGAATTGAAAAGTTTTGATTTTACAAATAAAATTTGATTTTGAATTTTTTCAGAATAAAGATCCACGACAAAGACATAATTGCACATACCCAACATTGTGTGGTGTTTATGCAGAATGCAAAAGTCGTTAATGGACCTTCAAATATTTGCATACCGAACTCATAAGGCTAATATCGCCGTAAATTACAGTGCCGTGTTTAGTAGTTGAACTTAATTGTGAAATTTGTTGCAAATACATGTGCTTACCTCGTATACATAATTTATCAATACCTTAAAAATTATTTAGAGTTGATAAATAATTACAATTGATCTGAAACACGTTTGCTTTAATAGAAAGTTTTTGACAGAAAAGTCTGTAAGTTTTGGATGTATGAGATTTTCGTCTGTTCATTGTTCCACGAAATTGTGTGAATGTGGAAATCGATTATGCAACTGTGGCGATCGCGAGTGAGAAGTTGTCTCGAACGAGAGAGGCAGCGTGGCCCAAGGGTCGACTACTTCCGGTGGAGATACGAATTGAGTCCCTCTACTCTAATCTCCGAGGATTTTATCTCGCGTAGTAACAAGCAGAGATCGCGGTACGTTACTGCTGAAATCCTTTCGACCCTTCTGCGAAAAGATAGCGCGAACCGCACCGTCAGGATAACTTGACGCAAGGTAACGCGTATAAATTTATTGCACTGCTCTGCAAACATCCCCATATAAAGAACTCTTTCTCAGCACTCCGTGCAACTAAGATTTTTGCAACGTTTCGTAAAAACGTGAAGCTGAATTTAATTTTTTTTTTATCGATTACCATAAATATTGTATTTCTAATCCCAATAAAGGAAATTAATATTGTTTTAGAATTTCTATTTAGCGGTATCTATGAATTTATCCATTTAATAAAAGAAAAATTGTATTTTTCACGTATTTTGGAGTATTTACATTTTTAAAAAATGGAATATTCCTAATATTGTATCAAAAAATGCAAATGGACACCAAATTTTATCAAATTACATTATTAGATCGCTCGTTTCTTATTCTTGAACTGTTAAATAATTTTTCACATTAATTTATTCAAGATGAAAATTTGAAAAAAAAAATATATTCGTAATTTTACGATTATTGAATGTATATAGTAAAATATAATATGATCATAATGTTCATATTTAAGTAACAATGTTATCGAATTTGGAGATTTTCTTTTTCTTGAATATTTCATTTCTCTTCGCGGAGGTATACCCGACAGAAATTGAAATTCTTGCAACGTAAAGGTTTTTCCAAAGACTCTTCCCATCATATATTTTTGTAGATATGCACGGCGTGGCAAGCAGAGAATTCAAGAGAGGTCCAAAGTAGCTAACAAGAACGGAAGGGACGATAGAAAGGGACCGTCCCTAAGATAGGTCTGCCTAGTAACAGCTGCTCAGAATTTGAACTAAGCATCATGCAGCAATGTTATACGAGGATTATTTTCTCAATGTAAAGCCGCGTTCCTACAAAGAAAAAAGGTGGCGATCCTCGCATTCGGTGTCAAACTGCATATTTTGTCTCAAAAGTGAGAAAAAATTGCATTTAAACATTAACAAACATTAAATTACTAAACATTGATAAATTGAAAATTCGCCAATTTAAATTTTTGCCAAAATTCTAATTCTACATATTGCTTATATTTAATTTTATTCAATTCTACAACCTGTACTCTATTCAATTATTAAAGCTTCCGAATATGTCTCTGTACATTGAACAAAGAAGACCCCGGATAGCGGCGAAAAATCCTGTCGTCAAACAGGTCCAATAGAATTTGTTAATAGCGTAAGGACGTTCGAGATGTATCGGGAGAGCCTTGTGTTCCAGAGTTGAAATATAGCTATGGTTGAACCGGGTCCAGCTTTTCCCATAGCTTTCCTCTTTACGATCCCTCGCCATTGATTATTCTTGACAGCGTTCAAGAGAAGCCAAGAGAAGAGACGGAAAACCAATAACAGTGCAGGGAAGGGAGAAAGAGAAAAGTTTGGGGCTGCGTTAGTTGGAGGGTGGGTGGGGGAAGGGGCGAAGGAAAGATAGGGACGCAGGAATGTACAACAGCTGCCCCTATCCCCATGGGTTTGCTTTTGAAACCCTGGCGACGGCGGCGGTGGCGTCCAATGAGAGATAGTAGCTCAATACAGTGCGAGCGAGCGAGCGAGAGGGAGAAGGGCAGCTGAGGCTTATTTAAATAAATTTTATGTGGATAATTGTGAAAGTACAGCTTTTATCTTGCATCTGCTTGAATCTTCAAATAGGACCTCGCTAGGCATTTATTCTGTTCGCAGGGTGTTTATCATTTGATTATTCGTTCGCCACTGTGTCATTTATTTATCAAGTATTTTAGCTGTGATTTTTCAAAGTAATAAAAAATAATGAAACATAGAGGAATATAATATTTGAGTGATTTATGTTTTTAATCAAATTATGGTGTAGGTAGCCTTTGTGTAGTATTGGTCTTCAAATTTCTAATATCGAATCTGAGATTTTTAGGAGTTGTTGTACACGTAATTTTTTAATAGTTAGTGAGTGCAAGTTTTAGTGAAGTGGAAGTAACTGTTTTAACATAAAGCCATTTATGAACCAAGGAGGTGGTAAGGAAAACAATTTCACGTGCTTATTTAGACGTAAAGGCATTTGACGTTTAACGACAGCTCGGTGTCCATCTGTTATTTATTATTTGCTATGCCGAACGAAAACAGGCCAGTTCTTGAGGGCAGCGATGGGTAGTGTACTTGAGTTGCGACTGCAGCAGAGAGAGAAGATGGAGATGAGAGCATGAAAGCGGAGACCGTAAAGGGAGAAACCTCCCCTGCTTAGAATGATAAACCTCGCCGTCGGTGGAACGGCAGCTGCGCCGCTCAGAAAACGTTTTTGTCCACGCTCTCTTTCTCTTCCACTCCCTTCTTTTGTGCAGGCGCCGCCCCCCTTTTCACATACGCCACCTTATCTGAAAATCATCCAATCCGTTTCCAATCGGCTCAAGCTCAGTGGCGATCAGAACCACCGGCTTGCACATTGTGGCATCGATCCTCTTCTCTAAATGTCAACGATTGATTTCGTTCTAAAAAAATCGTTACTCAAAATTTGCTTAAAATAAGGTGTCTGCTTTTTAAAAATGTCAGGCGAAAACATTCGTAAATGCTTTAAAAATCACAGCTTTGCGAGGAAAAATTTACAAGATTATTCTACGGTTAATTATATACACGTGTTTATTGTAATCTACTTACTAGGGTGGTCCTTATTTTTCAACTTTAAAATTTGTATAGTCTGACCCTCTGAAAATCTTGGACAAAAAAAAATATCTTCGTGTTTTTTATTTGTATATTTTGATATATAAAGGTCGCTCAAGGACTTTATATTTCGCATGTACCATAAGTTTGGCAACGGCGACTTTCCATAATTGTCACTTGTCAATTTTAATGAAACGGGGCCCATATTTATATATCAGAATCCAAAACCATGCTTTTATCTATGCGTTTAACAACCTGAATAGAATGTACGTCAGAGTTTGCGTCTGCATCTAATTTTTAAATGTGCATATAAAGCTTTATGCGACAACACAATACATTACACTGCACTTCAAAAAATTTTGAACTGTGAAATACGTTCATCTTCACAGTTCTTGTGTACGTTCTATCGAGTTGAATCGCTGTTAGTAGATTACTGGAACTGGCTGCGAGACGACGATTAGCACAATGGTTTTTATAATTCTTCAGTGGATCTCGCTTGGCAAACTCGACAATGCAGTCTCGCGCGCTTCGCTTCGCATGCTTATGTTGGTTCGCGCTAAATGGCGGAAATGCCGGGGCGAATGACGAATCGTAATTCTAAGCGAGGCCAACGACACACACCATTAGACGCATTTATCCACAAAGCACAAGAAAATGCGTGATACTTTATCCACTGCTGTTGCGTGGACGGGTGTTCATAAGTATTGGGACACCTGCTTTATTTACAGAAAATGTGATGGGGTAAACGCTCCAATATATGAACACTTAAGGGTCACGAATGAACATAAAATTATGTTTGCAGCGCGATTGATTCCACGTGCTGCAAAAATTGTTTGGATATGAAGCAAAAAATTAAAAGAAGTCTCTAATTAATCAGTTGTTTATCTTAACAAATTACATATTTTACTCGGTTTAATAAAAAAAATGTTCATTTACTGGTGCACCCACCCTATTTGGCATAGATTGAATACTTTTTCATTGCCTTTATTTTCTGGTTTTAATTTAAAATACTAAATAATGAAAAATTTGTTAGAACTCGTCGATAAATTTGCAACGTTTTGAATCTAATTTCGTATTTATCTCGGATAACACTATGCCACTGAAGAATCTTTATTCTTATTACAAAATGCAGTGGCATAATTTGAGAAAAAAAATTGACAAGGAGAGTATGTTTGTAGATAAGTGTTGAGTTTACTAATCGTTTATCTCATTTTGTCTACCGTCTACTGACAGTTTCATCACTATACAAAATTTGGATAACGCGTGTGTGCGCTGTGTTATGTTTGCTCAGTGTGCACGATATTTTGACTCGGATCGACCAATTATCTTTTAGTTCCCGCCTCTGGAATTTCGACAAAAGTGTTCATTGACATCCCCTTCGTCTACATTGTATTTTTGGAATTAACAAATATTAGAAATTGATATACTCCGTGTGTGCCCCTGGTAAACAGTAGTAACTGTGTACTATGGTGCAGCTACGAATCCTAAAGAGATAACGATGACAATATACAGAGCGATAACGTGGACAATGAGGCAGATATTTTCACGCAACAAAAGGATTGCTTTGTAAAGTCTAATAAGGTAATTAGTGATGGGTGAGGGGGAATACAGATTTCAAGAAATCGTCACAAAGAATTTATAGAATTAGGTAATGAAAAGCTGGAGGGAAAATCAAAAAGATTTACAAAGAAACAGTCTGACAGCTGTCAAATGTGTAACAATAATTTGCGTTTTTTTTTCTTAGCAATGAGAAAATCTATTGCAAAATTGTATTTTAACTTCCCACTATATCTTAATTTTCTAATATAAAAAAAATCCAAGTGACACTAATGGAAATTCTTTAATTTTAAATTTTACAATGTTTTATATTTGCTTAACAATTTCCTTGTGTCGTTCTCATATTACGCGATTATTTTTTAATGTTGAGAGTAAAGAAATTAAAACATGAGATGATCGTGATAAATTTTTTTCCATGAATTTCATCCGTTAATACAGAACTATTTTGTTGGCAAATCACGCGAAAGTTCGCGTTTCGATTCTAAGAAGACTAATGCGGAACGATCCCTTAAAGTTTCTATCTGGCCTAGCAGGTAGAAAAAAGCGGCGCGAGTTGGCTCGAACTAGCGGATCAACATCCGGATGACTACACATATGCATCGCTCGGTCGGTCGTTGCTTTTACCAGTTCGATCAATTTTGCTGGTCTGTGACGTCACTAACCATATGATTGCTGAGTCATATGGTCCTAGAGCCCTTTGGATCATGGGCAGGCCACGAATCTTGATTCACCTTCCCCTTCTTGACCCTTTAACTTACGATGGAAGAAGATTCTGCTAATTTATAAAACATGTACCAAAATCTTTTGAACGAGATTTTACAGATTTAGTATTTCTTGTGTATTCATACACAAATAATTGAAAATATTGCCATTTACTAATATTAGAAAATTACTAGAAAGTGTATCGTGCTAAATTTGTGATAGATAATTTAAGGGACAAATTCTGCTGATTTTTATAGCTTCGGCCAGATCAAAAAGGTCTATAAATTAGGATTTAGGTATGGGCTATTAATCGCGAGAACAGATACAGATTTTTCGTACTTAGTTCTGATTTGATCAAAGGTTATGTTTTTTGAAAGAGACCTATATGTAAATTCTTTTATACCTGAGGTACCTGTAAGTTCCATAATAAGCAGGCAAATAAGGAATGAAACAGGACGTGATGGTGAAATATGAAATCTTTCTGCCCTTTCTATTCGGAAGTATCTGTGAAAAGGTGTGTATAATGAATACTAGCGGTGATTTACGTTTATTTATTGAGTGGTAGTGAATTTTTATTTATTTTACTTGCATTCATCAAGTCTATTGTGGCAATGTGTCAAAAATAAGATATTTCCTGAGAAAGAATATATCCTTGGAATATCTGCATCAGAGTACACTTTTAAATATCTTTTATAAATAGAGGAAGTTCCGTTTATTAACTATTTTTCATTTCAAATAAATTGCCCGATCTGCACACTTTATTTTATTATAAATTAAAAAATTCTTAATACCCTATATAAGATAATTGAGAGACCTTATAATTAGTTCATATTCACTGTATATTATTCTATCTTTTATCGTTTTCTCTAAACCTATGATGGCGTATAAAGGCATTAAACAGAAAAGCGTAAGCTGTATGAGAGTACAAGAAACATCTTTATTCAAACGCAATCATTAAATATCTTCATCTGTTCCAAAAGTTAGTCTACCGTTAAGTATTCAACATTTTTTTTTTAAATTTTGCACAACGATTACTGCAGCTCCATTTTCTCATTCCGAGGTTCAGTAAAAAATGAAACCCATAATTTGATAACCAATGCATATGGGTCTACAGATCTGCAAAGATTGAAAAAAAATCAGAAATCGATTCGGGTGTAGAAAACTGGCGGGAATATAAAACCTTTCCCGTTATGGAACTGAGGTATTAAAACAAAGTGTGAATTAAATCAATGAAAAGTGAAAAGTAGGTGACAAGAGTTATTAGAACACCATTAACTCGTGCCATACCTATATTTTTATTATCACTTGAAAAATGTAGTATTTTAAAATATTCGTACACTACATTTGCTCAACCTCTAATTACAATATTTTGCACTTAAATTTGCCTTTTAACACAATCTAACCTTATGCTTCCCATCCTAGATTCAGTCCCCTTGTTTCCTTTTCCTTTGGTCCGTTGTCATGCCCAAATCCCATCGGCTAGGTTTTTCCAGTTTCCCTTCTTCGAAGGTCCTTTGTGCCCCATTCTTCTGTCCCGTCGTCTTTCCCTCCCCGCGTATATCCTCTTCTTTCGAGGGGGCTTCTGTCAGCCGCTCGTTTTCTGCGTCTCCTTTATATTTCCATCTTCGTTGGTCCTTGTGCGTGGTCGGTCTCCGTCCCTCGATTCGAAGTGTTTAGTCCCTCTCCACCTCGTCCCTGGTTCGCGAGGCATGCCTCCTCTCCTCTCCAGGCCCGTGTTGCCCGGCCTCCGGCGACCCGTGGGAGCGACAGAGAGAGTGGGCCTTGTTGCTATGCAGCGGTCGACAAGGAAATCCGCGAGAGGGATAGAGAGGGCCAACCAAATCGAAACGACCAGGCGGGCGACCGCTATGATTATTATTCGCAGGCCGAATAACCAGTGCGGCGGCCCTCCGGGGAAGAAGCCGCGTGCCCATCGTGTTCCGCCGTGATCGTTGCTGCTCGGCCGCTTTTTCAGTCGCTCTTGTTCCCTTTCCCAAAGCTCGCCTCTACTTTTCTCTCCCTTTCTCGTATCACTCGGTTATCGATTGTCAACGCGTGCCTTTCAGTCACACGAAATTCCGAGCACTTGCACATACCTCGATCTTATTCGCGAACACGCAATCTGATTTTACCATAATTTCAGAAATCTTATTTTCAGATTAACAATCAGAGTCCGTAACGATTTCTAATTTTCTCTGACTATATTTCTCCCCGCATTTGCGCACTGTTTTGTAATTGCGAATGATATTCGTTCGAGCAGGAAATTACTTTTGATTTTTTCAGAATTGATAATCAACTCGTTCATCGGTTTTTGAAATTATGTGATAGCTTGAATGTTTTGTAGAATTTTGCGTGAAAATTGAATACCGAAAAAGAAATTTCGAACATGTTGTGCAGTACAATATTCGATAATATTCGAATTGTAATGATTTTTAGAAACTCAAATTGTTGGGTGCAATATTTGTCACGAGAGGAATGTTTGAAATTCAAATGTATTGAAATGCTAGCGCCACTTCGCGGTGTATGTACTACATATACATGTCGGTTAGAATAAGCCTCGATCTCGAGGATAGAGAGATAAACGACGGGTGGAACAGACACGAGCTTTGAGAGTTGGCACACCGAGTAGGCTAGACACCACGGTCCCTGATGACGTAACGTTGTTTACTTTTAAGCCTTCCCTTGGCAACAGGTCGCCTTCCGCGGACCCACGACGAGAAAGGATGGCCATTGAAAGAGAAAAAGAGACGGAGCGAGGGGAGAGAAATCAGCGTGTATCCTTTGGTTGCTTTATAAAAAAATACTGGAGAGCCGCGATGAAGTTGATACCGTGTTGAATCAATTCAAACAGAATACATCCAATGAAGCTGTGACGCAGCACACAAACCCAATAGCACGTTAAAATTTGTTTCAATAATGAATTTATAAATAGAATACATAGGTTTAACAAAACTGATTCTTCTAGTCGCATAATGTTGACGCGTATTCTTGCGCTGACGAAAGTTGCTATGTATAAAAAGCAGCGTTTTCAAAAGTGAAAGTTCGTTATGCAAGCTTGCATCGTGAAGAAATTTCGATATCACTTAACAACACATTTTCGATTTTTCTTCTAACCATTTCATTTCAAATGAATCGTCACTAATTCTATAAAACACTGTCTTTAAAATTAAATCTATTCGCTAGTACTGCCAAGAAACACGAGAACATTAAACACGTTTTACTTGTATTCTGCTTGTTGTCCTTGAACACTTTTTCCTCGGTAAATTCAGGAAGCTATTTTTTGCAGATTCAACCGAGTGCCTTGATACGCATATATTTAAAAATCTTTCGAGCTTCTTTGATCGGACACCCTAAAATAGTTTTTTTTTTTAAAATTGAATTAAATTAAAGCGTATCGACAATTCCACGGTTAAAGTGGATATTGTGCTGCGCCGACATTCGACTCGTTCTATTAAGAAAAGGGCATATCGGTTTCGTGGAGCCGATTAACTTTCCAACAGGTGCCTGCGAGTCTGTAAACTGATTTCTCATGCCCCTCGACTCGGCGGCTAATTCGCGTCTCTCGGATTCCTAACGCCTCCTCTACGCCTTCGGTCTTGCACGACCTAGACAACACGCGGCAACCGTCTCTCCACGTAGCATAGAATGTGCTTTGAACGTCCTTGACTTCTCCGCTCGGCTAACTACTGATGTGCAGCGGACGGATGCACCGTTGCAACGGTGTTGTTACCTGGTTTTCTGTTACAGTTTTTCATTAATTCACTCGCACGCGGTATTTAAATCTGCTCTTGCCGGGAACTCGTGCGGAAAGAGGGACACGCGTTCCAATCTCCCATTTCAGCCTACGACTGATACGATATTGCGGTTCGCACGACCAACAACTTTTACCTTAACGGTTTAACCACTTACGCTGTAATTTAATGCACGCCTATTTTCTTTTCCTTTTGAACATGGAATATTAGCACTTTCATTCATCACCGAGCACTTGCAATTTTTATTCTTATTTATGGTGTACATTTTCAATTAGGTTCACGGAAAATGTAATAAATCAAACTGGAGACTCCGCTGCAGAAAGGAGACAACTCCATAATTTTCTGAAATTGAGTTATCGGTTGCATTGAATGTAAAAAAATTTGATTTTCTCTATTTTATCCCTAAAATCTATTTTTGAATTTATTTTTCATGTTTTCTGATATGTTTTCATGTAATATTGTAACCATTTGAAAGAGCTTTCCTTAACTAAAATTAAATTCGATATCTTCACAAGATAATTCTTTTCTCACTCAATCGTATTAAATATTTCGTTGAAGATACAAAAATGTTCAAAATTTTCTATTTAATCACACAAATAATATATATTTCTCTCCTGCCATTTTAGTAATGTCAGGTCAGCTTACGCACAGCGTTTATGGCAGCCTTCAAATACAAATTGCCCCGTTCTTTTTTCTTGCGGCATTTTAATCAGATAATTTTCTTGTTATTCTGTAATTCATACATTCGCCGCGAACCGTGAAGAGAGAATTAACCGTAATGTCTTACATGCGTTTAACGCGATTACTGGACGTGAATGAACTGCGATATACCGGGTCGCCTATTAAAGTAGTTAAGTTATTCGCTTCACGAATCGAGACCCCATAAAAGTGTTACGGCGCACTTTACTGTTGGACAATTATAAGCCGACGGGGTACCGTTCGAAGATTGTGTACCAGTTCAGGCTTGTGTTATAAGAATTGTTTCCTCTTGTCGCTACAAGAGTGCCCTATTGCTTACTAACGAGACACGAAACAAGCCTGTGCCTGAGTAAATGTAATTACAAAACCATTTGCGTGGAGTGTTAAGTTCCGTAAATCATCCCAAATCGCTTCGAGCGGAGATAGTAGGTGCAGATAGGTATTCACTGTCAATTAGTGAAGCAAGTGTTTACTGGTGGCGGGGTATATTCTGTATTTTAGTTGTAGGTGGTCGTCTAAAAATTGTGGAACAAAATTTGACTGATTGTGAATATCATGTTTTATTTTCAGTATTGTTGTCCATAAATAAAGTGTTACTTTTCGTGGAAGTTAAGTAACATTCTCCATCTTAGAAAATTGAACTGGCTTGGAACAATATCAGTTGATTTAGTTCCATAAAAAATTAGGGTTAGGGTTGTTAGTAAAATAATGTTTTCTCTTCCCACATTTCAGTTAACAAAAAAAGGAGTGATGAAGATGCTTCGTTAAGGGATTAAAATATCGTTGACACACTGGACAAAATGTTTGTAACGCTTTTCTACCTCGTATTGCGCGTAACGTGTATCAAAATAATTTACTGAAAGATGAAATGATAAATGAAGTACCTTTATAATCCTGATGAAGCATTCGTATGTACGTGGGAGAGGATTATAAGCTATGGAAATGCGAGGGGAACAGCAATGAGATGAGAAAGAGGGACTCTCTTCGTGGTTTTACCGATCAATGAACGTCCTTGCACGGCACGAAGATGCGCAAGGTCGCAGCTCGGCTGATGTGTTAGAAATTCTCAAACGAATATGCAACTGATGAGAGCAAGTTTTGTATTTCGCTTCGTGGAATATTTTGCAGAGCACATGTCACGAGATTGGGATCATTTTACTTCTGCTTTGCAAATGTTCTATTTGGTTTTAACTTGTTGCAGATACTATGTTCGGTGGATTTCTTAACAATTTTAGCAACAGTTAAGCTGAGATATCCAATCACATTGCTTGCAGTAACGGAAAAACAATATTTGATCGAATGAAATTTGATTCGAAGAAATGATTGCAAAATTAAACTACTTTTTGTATATTTTTTTAAAAGTAACGAAACAGCAGGTTTGATGTTACACTTTTAAAAAGATTCAAATAAACAGCATTGATTAGTAAAAAATGATGCAGTGAATTCATGATGAAGTGATGGTGTAAATACACTCAAATATACAGGATGTTTTATAATAGGTGGTACAATGGGTAGTGATACTACATGAAGAAATGTGAAATAAAATTTGTTCACAATTTGATTTTTGAGAAAGTCGACGTTAAAAACTGACTAACTGTAAGCATCAGCAGAAATTGTTAGTAAGTACAGTACAGTTGTGAATGACACCCACCAATTCTTATGTAGAAATTAGTGGAAATGGTAAAATAACTTTTCCGGAATGTGGCTTCTTTTTTAAGAAAATTGATTTTGTAAATTTGTCAAGTAGGCGTACACACCAATAAGAATATTTTATTATTTTCTTTCAGAACCATTAGTTGCCAATTTATGATTTTTCTTAATCGTATTATATCCATTTTAAAATTGACGAAAATGTTTTGAGTATAATAATTTGGCCACCCTCTGTATTTACACTATGCACTTCGCCATTTGCACTCTTCCTGTTACATGTGACATTTTATAAACCAATCATTCAAAAAAGAACGACTCGGTTTATTTTATCAACCTAGAGTACAACATTCTTGCTATCACGTATACATCGCTGAGTAAAAGTTTCGAATTACCTGTTGATTAAAAAAGCAAGAAACCCATCACGTGACACACTTTCCCTGATTCAAAATTCTTACTTTCAACAATTTACCTCCATATCATTCCAAAAACGTATCCCAAATTCCTTCATTCAATTTAAAAAACTAAAAAACCTAACGTCACTTAATTCACAGAGTAATTCTGAACTTTTGATCTGTAATGGTATATCGTCGTGTCACAAATGGCGAGCGTGTCTGATGTTCTTGTGAAACAATTGCACCGTTAGTATCGCCTGAGAAGTAAGTGACACGGTGGTCAGTGGGATATTTGAAATTGTTGGCGTGCTGCAGCGCAAGGTGGTAGTTAGAGATAATATCGAATACCACGGTAGAGGTTTCGCAGCTTCATTAAGAGAACCAGTACTCTAGTTAATAGGCGTAATTGAAAGTTATGGTGGAGGGGGGTATAGTAGCGATACTTGTAGCGCGTAATGTCAGAGCGTGGCGCTAACGCGAGATAAAACCAGTCGAGCCTTAATCGCGTCCGCCGCTCGATAACTTTTACCTGAGCGGACTCCTTCGACATCCGGTTTGTTCGTTCGTTCATTCATCGCTTGTTCTTTGAATGGAACGAACGTCTAGCTCACTTGCTGTACGTAGGTAACTCGGTCAACGGAACACCACCCCTTTCTCCCCCCCCCCTCTCCCCCGATTGATTACTGTCGACTATCAAGATAATGCATACTGCAAGCACAACGAGATTTATTAACTCGCTTAAGTGTGATACACGCGGCACACGTGTCTGGAATGAAAATGCTGTTGATCGAGATTCGCGTGACTAACCGTGGTAGGAAGTAATCGCGATTTCGAGGAAGAGATGTTAAATATGATGCTTGTGAAGATATGAATAGGGTCTTATTGAAACATTTATTTTCATTTAGTTTCATGGGATAGATTGAGATGCGATCGGCGTAGTGATTTTAAGTGTTATAGTAAAATCTGGTTTGGAAGGAAAATTGAGACGCTGAGCATTGGAGCAACGATTTTATGGTTGTGATTGAAAAAGGAGATCGTAACGTTTAACTTCTTGGAGATTTGTTTTCTGCCTGTGTTATTTTTAAAATGACACTGTGTTTCTTTATCAAGTTTGTTCGTATCGAATTTTGAAATATGAGTTTCTGTAGCTTCTATGTATGTTGAACTATTTTCGTCTTTGTTTTTCAAGTAGGTATAAACCACCCAGGTGCACTGAATTTTGAATTAATATTATATGCTCTTATTTTTAATAAAATATTTTATTTTAATAAGTAAAATAAAACTGATTACTAAGTAAAATAAAACTGATTACTTAGTAAAGTAAAAATATTTGGTTATAATAAGATGAAAATCTAATAAAAAGCGGATGCTGGTTTTTGGGTGAATTAAATTTTGGGGGAAAATGGGACTTTAAGTATCCCCCACCGAGTTTCAAATAAAATATGAAATATAGTTGAAATCAGGTTTGAAAAATAATAGATAACAAAAAAGGGTCAAAATGGCCCCCTATCTGCGTAAGGTCGATCTCGCAATTCCTGGAAACATTACCTAAATATGGCAAAATTTAGCGCCTTCCTACGTACCCCATCTTCATCAAGCACGCACACACCCAACACCATCTTAAAATTATTTTTCCCCAAACGAAACCTCAGAAAACATCATCCGCCCCACATGTAGAATCTATTTTTGCACAAGGAATCATCCCTTTCTCGCCCGCATTACGAGTTTGTCAGCACCCTGTATTTTGAAAAAGCGGCGAGCACGGTTCTAAAACTCGTTTGACGCATTTGGATAAGGGGGAACTGAAACTACTTGGCACGGGACGTGTTAATCAAAGTTCCCATGGACTAGTGTGCATTGTAGAACTGGCTAGTCGAGCCACACGCGACGAGCACAAATGTTTCTGACCTCTACTGGAAGGCGCAAGAAATATTTTGTGCTTATCGAAAAAGACGCAATTAGTGGGCGCCCTCGAGGGAGCGGGCCCCGGATCTTCCACTTCGTTGTAGGTAATGAAAGCGAAGGTGGCCCGATCTGCTAACAGGTACGAGGCCAGAGTTCACGGCTAACGACGATCCGATAATGAGGTAGAGATAAGGTTGAGGTGGGTGTTCCTTTGGTGTCAGGTTCGGAAGGCCATTCTTTTGCGCGAAGGTCTGGAGATTACCTCAGAAGGGAAGGGCGAAAGGGCACGTTGTTGCAGAACGCAAGGTAGCTCAGGTATGAGGCGCTAACTGGGTGAAGCGAAATTTTATCTTAATTTTCTAATTGTTTGGTGCTGGCAAGAAAATTGTACTGATACTAGACGAGCTACGAGTTACAGATTTGGTTAGAATCTTGTATATTATTAATCCGTGCCATGTACGATATTGTAAAGCACCAAAGGTAAAAGGATAGTATCGTCAAATGGGTAACTTTGATCACAAAGGTAACTTTCACCACGAAACTAGATTTAAAAAAAAAATCCTTCAGCATTTATTGTGTAAAAAGTATTTTTCTCAGATAAAATGCATCTGGAAGTAGGCAATTAAAGCCATCCAAGGCACTTTGTCTGAGAATAACACCTGTTCTAAAATAGATGCTAAAGGAATTTGTTTTAAAATCTAGTTTTGTGATCAAAGTTACACCATTTGACGACACTGAAAATTCCCCAAGAAAATTAAATTCAAAGTTTTCTATATTCTTCCATAATTCTGTATAAAGATGTGCAAGAATGGAACTGATTTATAGTAACCAATAATGAAAAATTAAAATAAAGTGAACGATTAAGTGAATTAAAGAATATGAATTATTATATGAATTACAGTTAAATTGCAAGTTAATTACTGTTCTGTGTTTACGTACGAGTGCATTTATCAAGGGTTTGCAAAACGCAAAACTTTGGAGTGGATTTTCTCGAAGAATTTTCAAATGATTTTAGTGTTTGATTGCCGAATAAAAAATACGAAACGAACCCCGTATTCGTTAACAATAACGTAGTAAAGGAATAAATATAAAACAGAATACAATGGTTGAAATATCTAACAATAAGTACTTGGACGGGTCGCTTCAACCTGTTACTTATCTTTTGTTCTAACTCTCTGAGTTTCCACGTTAATTGAGATAAATCGTTATTGCAGAAGTGGAAGAGGGGGGCCGAGGCTAGCGTTGTTCATTCTTCTTGTACACGGACCTTTTACTTGTCAGGATTTCTGTAAGTGCCGTTGTCGGGAAGGTCTATGGATTAGCCATTTACCGTCGTAAAATGGGGCTCGTGTTCGGCTCGGATTTACTGGTTGTTTCGTACCGAAGGAACGTTTCGTTCTGCTAATGCCGCCTTCTATTCACAGGTTGGGTCGGCGGGACCAAGCCTGAACTAACGCGTACCAAGAATCACTGAATAATTTTTCCAACATTTAGCATGGCTCTGTTACGTTTTCAACAACTCCGTGCAACCCAGTGAAACTGGAAAGCGAATATAAGCTTATAGGCGAATATAGAGGCAGCGTGAAAATTTTTATATTTTATATAGTTGACAATTACGTGGGGGAAGAGGTTTAAAATAATTAAAATTTCGTACCGCATTTCCTACGGAAACAATTTCTCCTTCAACTTACTTTCCTCTAAAATCACAAAACGTGGAATATGCCTGTTTTTCCAATTTTATTTAATTTTCAATATCCAGTTTGGTTATTGTATTCATAATACTTTAGTAATAATGAAGATAAAACATTTTTCAAGGTCCACTTTCCTGGCCGAAGTGATGTAAAAATAAAATAAAATTTAAGCCGTAAATGAAGCATTAAGAAATTAACATTACTCGACCATTGCAATGTATTGAATAAATTTTTTACAAAATGCCCGCAAAGTACGTTCTATATTCCAAAAAATTATTTTCCGTGCGAAAAAGGGATCGTAGAACCGTGGGAAAGGCAATACGAACGTCGAAGCGCAAAGTTGAGACTGTGTTTCCAAATTTAACCAATTACTAGTGAATATTAAATTACCGGAAGAGAAAGAGTTCTAACGGACGTATGGACATTAGACCCACGAAGTACATACGCGCTACATTGGCAAACGTTTCTGGAGGAAAGTGTTACACCTCGAATACATAACACTATTGCGAGTCTCTAATGTTTGTATTTATTTTCGTGCGTGTCTAATTGTACAGCCGTGGAAGCGTTTCAAACATTCACGTTTGAAGGATACCGACTCAACGTAAAGCAAGTCAACCAGAAGAGAGGGAAGGTGACCGGCACCAGAGTACAAATAAAACTGTAGCCAATTTGAATATCAATACATACTCGGTGAGTACCTTTCGCGGAATACGCGGAAATATCAATACTGACTGCCTGTGTTCATATTTTTTCACATATTATTTCTGCCACCTGCTGGCGGTCTGCCCGTTTTTCATTCTTTTATGTATTGCTTACGTTCATTACAAATAAGTATTCTTGAAAATTGGGTCCATGTAGGTGCGTTTAAATGAATTATTAAATTAAATAACAGTGAAACTTTATGCTGAAATTGTATCGTGTTAATAATAGAGTAGGTTTATTTAGATTCTATCATTTCGTTTCGGTTAATGCAAGTTAGTAACATATATTACTCATTATTATTACTCATAAGGGCTCGAGTCTTCTACTATTATCTAATAAGACTCTTGAAGTGAGATTGGATGAATATAAGTACATAAATGAATAAATAATGTTCCATAAAATATAGGTAACAAACTCAAATATTTGTTTATTACAATATAGACTTAATCGCGCGTAGAGAAACGTTATCTTTAAATTCCACGCTACGAGGAAAGTTCACATAACTACACAGAAGCATATCGCAAACTAAAAATAAGTCCCTAATTCTTAATTCTCAGTAAATGCAAATTTAAAGTCCAATCTATTACAATAAATTAGGTTATAATTGAAAGCTATGGCAACATAGATAAATTTCCCCCCATATCGAGTTTTATTAATCTATTATTCTAAAACACTTAGAAAGAACCTAATTGCTTCCATTGATCCTTAAGAATTTTAGCCAACGATATTCACACTATAACACCGTCGTCTTTGATCATCTGGATAAGCATTACTTTCGCAAGTTTCTTCGATTTAGCACGCGTCCCCCATTTCCCCGCAAGCTAGCCCCGCCGACATGTTTCGCAACCCCCTGATTTACCGAACCGCGTCGCGCGGATTGCTCGCAATTGCACATCTGCACCGTTTTCACCGCGAGTTCGTTGACCATAGCAAAACATTCCGTTAGGCAGCACTCCCTAAAGTTTGCGGCGGCCTGTGCCGCCGAAAAGGCACCGAAAAGAAGAACTGTCCACTGGTCCCCCGGCTGCCACCGTGCTCTGCCCCGTACGCGTCGTTAACGAGCAACGAGAAAGCGACAGGCGTGCTCGGTCGGGGACCCGTAGAAAACAGAAACAGCCAGAGACGAACGGAGAGGAGAACAGTGATATCTGTGCGGGCCAGAGGGAAACGGACGATGCCCGAAAGAGAGAGGCTGAGACAGGTCCTGTTGCCGGGCCCCTGTTGCTACGCGGGTTACGGTGCATCGTGCTGAATTCGCAACGAGCACTTTTTGGTGATTGCGTTGAATAATGTATGTATAATAGACGCGTGGCCCTGGCTAGCAATGATTTTGACACTACCAGACACCGACAAGACACCTTTCTACCGAACGGCCTCCATTTTGCGTAGGACGAACGTCGATGGCCTTGAACGGGTCACGTCATCCGACAGATATCCTGCATCCTGTACCCTGATCGCTCGATCGATCGTTAACTGCGCAGATACCGACATTCTCGGGTCCTGGACACTCGGGGACTCCCGGCTAGCTTGTTCGCTTCGAGCGACCTTTAGATCTTTTTTGTTTTGTTAATCGAATGGTAAATTCTTAATTCCTCGAATTGGTTAAATATTTACGGCGATTTTTGGGTACATTCAATGATTTTTTGTTTGTTTTAGTCTGATTCGAATTGAGTTTCAGCATTTTTGAGAATTGTATTTTATTTGCAATTTTAATTGCGCGTTGGAAGTTTCATAATTGCTCGTAGTTATTTTTCGTGCAAGGAAAATGGTGTTCATATTTAACGCAAGAAGCTGTACAAGGGAAGAGGACTTTGTTAGTTTGTTATTATTACTAAAATGCGGACATAATAGGACGAGTTGTTAAATAAGGAAATATTTTGTGAAATACTTTTGTGATTAGCAGGTAATAAATTCCTATGAAACACCTCTTTACGACAATCACACGAAAAATAAATTTTATGGAGGTGAAGAACTTGTTAGCAAACTTGAGGAATTAACACGTCACAGTAATTGGCATCAAGGAACCGTGTAAATTTACTGTTCATTTTTTTATCTTGTTTAGAGAATTTTGTTAATTGACCCTGCTGTAGCGTCGAGCTGTGTGAGACGTTTTTAACATTTACTGCATCAATGTGTGTACAAACTCGTTTAACGAGGTTTGCTCTTTTTTCGGAAATTATGCGAGAATTGACTGCCAGGACAGCACGAAAAAGAAGGGATGCATACGGGTTCGATGCTGACAGTCAGAATTCCAAGAAGAGTGACTGACTATGCGCGTAGAAATGCGTCAATTTCAAAAACATCGAGTTAATCGATTAGCTCCAACTAAACCGCAAAATCTAACTCTCTGCAGTGTCTTAATGGATGCATTTTAAAACTACTTATTTGTATCAAAATTTTCTCACGAATATTGGGCGAATATTTAAATTGCATGTTTCGCAAAATTCTCAATTTTTTCATAATATTTCATACAAATTTTACACGCGCAAGTATTGAATTAATATAAATTCTAGAAATACCATGTTTCCAAATATGTTATTATCTCAACGTTAAAAAAGTTGGTGATGTTAAAAATATCTGATCTAATTGCATAAAACTGTTGTCAGAAGGAGGTGTAAGTTTACCGTCTGAATAAATGGAACCGCGTGGACCCATAGCCTTCCCGCGCGATTGCGCGCGCATCTTCCTTAAAACCGCCTCCAAGGTCAAGCGGATCTTAATGAATGGTAAAGAAATGTCTCATTGGCAGACTGCCTCGCCTTTGTATAGTGAAGGACGAAAGCGACACACACGCATAATTTATCGAATCCAGTGATAAAAGACAATTCCCCCTTCACCTACTAGAATAAAAAAAAATATTCCTCAAAAATATATCCTCCGTGGTATGCAGAAAATAAGACGTATAATTCTTATTTTCCTTTCGCACGCTTCATAAATTCTTGCTCGGGAACGAGCTGCAAAATAAAAGCAGAAACGTATCTTGCCAATGGGTCTTATCGCGGAACTAAAGAGTCCGCCATAAATCGTGTTACTTTGAAGCTTCGAGAAAATCGATTTGGAATGAAAACATTATGTTACGTAGAATAAAAAAGGATCGGTCGTTAAGGTTCAAATTACGCCTGCGGAAGAATTCGTTTCTGTGTGCGAAAATTTCTTGTTCGTTACGGTCCGGCGCGCACGAGGAGAGACAAAATAAGGCACGCCCTCGGAAAAAGAGAACTGCAAAAAAATATTCGGTCGGTGGAGATCGGATGGAAGGAGGAGAAAGGGCGAAGTCAAAGACAATTCTCGCGCGCTCTCACGTCCACGTGCTGTTGTTGTTATTGTTGTCGTCCTCGTCTCCAGACTGTTCGTGGTTTCTATCCCTTTCTACCTCCGGTCTCGTCTCTTTTTCTTTCTGGCAGACGTTTCTCTGTCCCCTTTTTTTTCGGTCGGCCGTTTCTTTTCCCGTTCGGCCGTCTCCCTTCTTCCTGTGGGCCTCTCTCGCGCCCCCACCCTATAGCTGGCGTCACGAAAGGCGCGTTGGCGTCACATGGTGGGGATCCCGATTAACGGACTCTAATTGCATAGCAACAGTGAGGCCGAGATAATGATACATCTGACGTGCGTTGCCGGCGGGCATCTGGCCCACTTCGAAGCCGACCGATCTTGGGTCCATGTATATATACACGGGCGTCGTGCGTGGCTGTGTGCGCAAAGCCCTCTTAACTCGCACGCAACTCGCGTCTGGAAATTCAAGCCGCCAAGTTTTGGCGCGAACCTCTCTTCGCCGAATACATTGCGATATTTCCTAACTTAAACAGCTCTTGGTGCTTCCAGGATCTCACGATACTCACTGAACTCTTAGTATCTCTGTTCTTAAGCAATTTCCCTCCGACTAGTATTAAACGTTTGAACATTTTTGCAAATTTAATGCGTCATCGATTTGGTGCTGATAGGGAAGTAAACTTTGTTTTAGAATTTAGTAATTTAGTAAGTCATATATAATTTGGAGAGTTAATATTAATTTGCAAAACAGTGAAGAATTATTTATATATCAATATTTAGTATTTTCTGACGTTCAGATTTCTATATCTTGAGCATCTTATAGCGAATGAAAATTTTCTAATTAACGCTACAAATATTGTTTAAAGGAACTTATGACTCTCTTCCTTTTGAAATTATACAATTTGGTATTCCCAGCTACTTTTATCTAGCTAATTTTCATCAGAAATTCAGATTTCGTTGTAATAAGGCTCGTGAAATTATTTCATTTACCTCTCGCCAAAATATTGGTGTCTCGCATAAATGGGAAAAGATGTTAAAATTTCTCCGAGTCGTTGAACGACGGGCAGATGGCGAACGAGTTCAAAGGATACAAGGGTGAGAGAGAGTTAGCTTCTATACATCTGTACATATGTATATCTCCTTATAAGCGCTTTAGTCGACGATCCTTGGAAATTTCACTATCCTTGATTTTCAAAGGAAGAATATTTTTCGGCTCCCGTTGAATCCTTGCGCGTACATTTCTACCTGCACGTACAAACTGGTCGATGGGTGTACTGGTATACCTGTGTGGACGGCGGTGTACCCTGGGCCTTTTGGTCCCGGAACCCGAGACCCGTCGTCCTGCCCGACCACGGCTTCGATTGCCCCGAAAAATTCCTCCTTTGCCTGATAGATATCGTGCATTTGGCAGCGAACAAAAGTGGATCGCGTTACCGACTGCGTCAATGTCTTTCTTTCTATTCCAATAACCCTTGATATTTCGTTAAACCCGTCACCTTTCAACTGCCATTTACTCCATGGAACGAGAATATAGAATTTCCATTACAGTTACAGCGTATTCCTGTGACAATTAAAAGTAAGGCAAAATTTTTTATTATTTATTGACTCCCCATATATAATAAATCCCCAAATATGCATGATGCCTAAGTAGTGACGCATCTATTTTTTTTTAAATCATATTAAAATTATTGTATATTCAACAGGAACTTTGTACACGTGTTTGTTATTCTTTAAGTAGTCCTTATATTCATTGGTTTATTAAGAAATAGGACACATTTAAAGGTGTGAAGGATAAAAGATAAGTGTTAAAAATATTCAAGATGTACTTCAGTGATATGATACTCGGAAGGGTTTAATTGGTTATTACATAGAAAAGAATAAGAGGCAATTGTATGTCAGAACTAGAGTGACCGATCCACTCGACGCGACCTCGAGTCAATCTCTTAAATTTCGTCTGTCACTTTAGGCGGGAATCGGAATGTATAATTCATTAGGCTCGATAAACAATTTCTATCTATCCTCTTTTCATTAAAGTAATGGTGTTTTAATCACTGTTTGCCCCTTTTAATTTCAATTCAAGGACGTTGAATTAAAGAATCTCCTTTAATCTACCAAGAGAAATTTATTGCCACTATGAAAGTGAATAGAAACTTCTGAAATTAGAGACATCCCAGCCACGAAAAGAAAACGTTACACATATAAGAATATAAATTGGCCTTCAGCATTCAAGATTGTTAATAAAAATTCAAATTGTTAATACTTATTTAAAGCAAACAATTATTGTATCAAAATTAAAAGATGCAGCTAAGAAATGAAACAGATATTCCTACAACATTTTTGTTATCCTAACAATTAATATTCTCTTCTGTGACTATTTTACAACCATAGAAACCAAAGATATTTTGACAGTTTATTACGTATACATTCTTCACGCTGTTTCGCAGTTACGTGGCAATTAATTGTTCAGTAACATTATTTATAAAATCTGTACTTTGTAAGTAGGCTCGTTAAACGGTCATCACTCGTTGACATTGGGCGTTCCTTTGAACGACCTTGGCGTCCTCGGTATCTGGGTGAATCGATTAACTAATTATAAGAGATAAAAGTAGCGTGCCGTGAAGGACGAGGTCAGAGCACCTGCATTGTATGTCTATTGCCGACTATTTTCACGGGTAATGAGACATAACGAGGCGCCTTTTCTGTCGGCGAATGACCGGTAAAGTGTACGCACGGATAACAGCTATAATTCCCATGCAATGCCTCCTTCAACCTTCGCCAAGAACGTGTATTCCGCTATAATAGCTGAAGATCCTAAAAGCGGCGCGCAATACAGACTCTTGGAATGCACAAGGTGACGCGTTATTACGAAAACACGGGGAGCACGAATTTAAATGGACGCGCGTAAACTGATAACAGACAGTCTGATTGAATTTCTGAACATTCAAAACTAAATTTTAATACGGTTTTATTCTGGTCATGACATGGTTAGAGCGAGAGGTTGAAAGGAATTGGCATTGGCACAAAGTCGACACCGAAATGCTACTGGCGGGAGATTCAATTTTTTAAATTGCTTGTAGGTTTTTGGGGAGTGTTAAATTTACTTAACACTCACATTTAATTTCGAATTGAGGCAATATTGAAGTTTTAGAAAAAAAGGGCTCCTACTTTTGTCTTCCATGGTTAATTATGGGTACCAGGCACTTATTTTGTAAATTTTTGTCGGTGAAAAATGGATTCTCGTTGAGTAATGGCTGAGATGTATAATGGAAAGATATTTTTTTCGTTTGAGAAAAAGGAGCAATCTGTTGCTGGTAATGCGAACATCTGGTAGGCGGGACTCATATTATATGAATGGATCGTTGCTTATTAAAAGGTGCAGATTTAATGTTCTTGCATTCTGTTGTGCTGTTTATTAGGACATGAGCATTTTAATTCCACTGTTAGGACTCGTAAGGCTGCTTGCACAATTTGAACAGCAGTGTTGATTACGAAGATCCGACCTGATAAAAATGTTATTTCTTATCTCTCTCGAGTTTAAATATTCAGAATATTTCAAACATCGATTAGTATTTTTTTTAACAGCTTATATTAATATTACGCAATTTTCAGTTACGAATTAATAGAACGTTTATATTTTTTTAACCCTGTAAGAACTTGTTCGACGTTAATCCACTTACATCTGAAAATTCACGAAAGGATTAAATCAAGAAATCTGATATTTAGGTTTGGACGTGTAAAGTGGTATTAGCATCACTCTATTCATATGCGAAATTTAATCTTAGACACTGAATGAGTTCTATGAAGAGAATTTTCAAACGAACTTAGAAAGTTACAGTATAAATTTTCACTTTTAATGAGAAAGTAAATTCTGAAATAATACTTTCTTAAAAATCGAAAGCATACTTTACAATCGATGTGCAGGGTGTTAAAAAAGTGGCAGTCACTGCTTTCAGGGGTGAATCTACACCTCTGGATCGGTCGATTTTTCTAAAAAAATTGCGGCAAAATTGTTTATAACATTGAAAATTAATATTATTATTTCTACATTAGTATAGTCTCTTCGCTGAAAGGGGTGAAAAATGTGAAAAATGTTTTTATCAAATACATGAGATCACTTAATCCATGCCAAAACTTTAACAAATTTTTTCAGGAAAAGTTGCGTTTGCGACATATAGTTCCTTTTAGACTTTTTCTCCTTTCAGCGAGAAGAATATGTTAATGTAAAGAAATTAACATTAATGCTCAATGTTATAAACAATTTTGCAGCAAGCTTTTTTTAAAAAATCTCCAACGATGTGTATATTTACCCCTGAAAGCAGTGACCATCACTTTTGTAATACTTTGTACATTTTTCTGACACATAGAGTATGTGATGGACAATAGTTTCATTAGAATGTCGGAAAATATTAAATTTCGATTTGCTTCGGAAAGAAATTAAACGCTGATTCAGAACCTATTATGAGTACGTAGTTGAAATGATCGAACACGAAGGACTTTCTTCGGGCGCCAGTGTGAAACCTGAGACAGTAATACAGGACGTGAGATAAAAATCAGTTTTGTAAAAAATTTCAGGGAAGGCGACAAAGGGACGGCAGAATTTCGGGCAACCGTAAACGGGGAAACCTGCGCGCGCAGGTTGGTAGGATTAACCGACCGAAATCTAATTTGACGGAATCAAAGTCTGAAATTCGATGCCGACCTAGTACGTTTAATGGAGATATTGAATTACGGGGGCACCTTAATTCGACGCGATAGGCGAAAAGGACTACTATAAATGTTCTGAAATTTTCAGGGCCCCTGGTTATGTTTAGTGGCTTCCTAAATCTAGAAACGTCTAACCTGCTAACCGCCGAAGACAAGTTAACTTGTCATTTGAAAATGCTTCGTTTGAAAATATACATCTAAAAATGAATTATTAATGAATTATATCATTGTGTTCAAAAGTATTGAAAATACTTTTTTGATTTCCAAATTCTTGTTTTTATAGGATTATTTTTTTGTAACACATTATGATAAATTGTTAATTTGCACGTAATAGTACATTATTCATGGATACAAGTTTTTGTTATTGTATCACTTGTTTGTATAACGTTATTACAAAAAACTAGGTCTACAAATACTTTTTTTTACTTATTGTAAGAGATTCGCGGTTTAATATCAAAGCATGCTTTCCTTAGATCATTGAAAGTTCTTGTTCCATAAGAACGTATGCAAGCTTTCATCCTTCGTTGTCTACTGAACCCCTTTTTAGATATTCCTGGCATGTTACAAATTATTCTGAACACACCTTGAATAGGCCTTCAGCACTCGGTCGCAGTGGAGGCCAATTTGTCACGAAGTGAATGTGTAACACTGAATAAATGAAAGTTGTACAGTTGCAGAGATGCGTAAACAGTAACTGACAGTCACTTGCTTCAGTCAATTATCGCAACGATGGGAACGGCTTTGATAGTAAATTTTTCAATATCTTGGAAATCGTTGGTAAAGAATTTTTGGATTTGGTATAACCATATCTTGCATCTATAACACTCTCTTATTAAAACGCGAAGACATAGATATTTGTACTTTTATTATATCTCTTATACCTTTTATCGCAAACGTAGCACATATTTATTTATAAAACTCCCTTGTAAAATGAGTCAGAATAGAATGTGCCATCATTTATATCAGTAAGCGGTTAAAAATAAAACCATGCTGTTATTGAACGTTTATTCGCATATTTGAAGTTGCCTGACCGATCTTTCTACAAAATAATTAGCATAAGAATTGGCCTCGTTTATCAAAACGTGCTACTTGTTTGCGCATTCGGAATATTAATATTCTTTCTTACATTTTTCACGCGCCCCTTCTATTAACACCGCGATCTTCGAGATCTTATCTTGACGTCTCTATTAATAATTGATTTTGTAATCCGTATAGAAGTCAGTAGTTGGACGGTAGGAAAGTTGAAGGGGGGTAAGAATGATTTGGGAACTGAGAAGAATATAACAGTTGGTTCTCTGTAAATTAATGATGGAACAAAATTTTTTATGATCTGTATAAATACACATATAGAAATAAAACACTAATTCTTGCAAATAAGATATATAAATATGGCAGCGAATAGTTTGACAAACATGAAAATTTGAAACATTACAAATACATAAATATAAGAAACTTATAGCAATTTTAAACAATAATTTAACCAATTAAGTTGCACACGTATGGAAATAAACATTTTGGTTATTTAAAATCTATTCTCATTTGCATATGTGCCGGTGATTACGAAAGTGGTGCAAGTAAAAAATTTAAAAAATTGAATTTATTACTTATTTTGAAATGTAAGATTATGTAACACAAAGTAAGCGGTGAATTCAATTTTTTAGATTTTTGACTTACCTACACTACTTTCATAATCACCGGCACATATATTTCTATCAAGTTAGATGGATCTGATAACATGAAAATTGAAAAAGTGAAACTTGCGAATGCGTTGCAATAAAAATTGATTACCATTTATATGAAATGCACAGAAAGTTATCGTAACACAAACCTTCCGGTCTTAAATGACTTAAATTGCTTCCCGAGGATATCATGCCCACATAATTAATTTATCGAGACCGGAAACCAGACAGCAGTGCAAAGCTAACAGTGCTATATTAATTTGCGTTATCAGAAAGATGTGTGTATGAATCCATTATGTTAGTTTGAAGTGTATTGAGAGTGTTGAACCCGTTTGAATTATTCAGCGTTTTCCGTGTATATGATAAAAATGGAGAAATAAAAATTACTTCCCATTTTAAAAAGAGATCACCAGTGTAATATAAAATTTGAACAATTATTTAGAATGCTATATTCCTTATAAAAAATAAATACACAAATTTTTATTTCTCCATTTTTATCTCCATTTTAATATATTAAAAGTTTTATAAAAGCCAAAAGGGAAATACAGAAGAATCTAAGTAGTCATATAAAAGCAGAGCACCAATGGAATTTTAGACATTTAGCTGTTCTTTAAGTATGTTGTGGATAAATTCACGAGTTTTTATTGCAGGTGTTTCGTTTTTGATATCGTACAGTCTGTACATTGTTGTACAATGTACTTTACAAGGTACTTTCACATGAAATCACAAATCGCTTTCTCATTAAAAGTTTCGATTTCCTTCATAATTGGAGATTGTACTTATGTAATTTCTTTTAAAGAATAATTACACTTTCTCCTCGTAATAATTACACTTTTCAGACCATTCATTTATAAACACTGCCAAGTTTAGGAAATTACAAATAATGCTAATAGATTAATGATAATACGTTTTTATTACTGCGTAGACAAAAAATATTGTGACATTTTTGTAAAAAATATTAATTTGGGTTAATGTGAAAGTTAACACAAGTTTTCCAAAAATACTTGTTTTTTTTTAACATCCTTATGAATATTTGAAATGTATACAAAATTGAAAAACGATCTTTTTTACATTAAAAGAAATCAATTTTTCATATCTATGCATAAATAACTTAGAATAAAGAACTAAAAATTAATCACATATTTAATGTCAAACTCGAAAACAGCACATCACCATAATCAGATTTTAATTTCCAATTTCCTTTAACATATCCAAAATTGATACCCAAATATTGAAAATTCAGAAGAACAATTTCATTTCGAATTCAATATATATTTTATCTACCCAGTAAAATATTTCAATATTCCAGTCACTATTTCGGCGACAAGGAAAGGCTCGCAGAAGCATGGAATTATGCATATTGATCGAAGGGTAGTTCCAAATTCAAATATATTTCCGTTTAAAGATTACAAAATATACATGTTTCTTGTGTAGACTGCAGTTTATCTACTTTCTACAGTGCAGCATGTCGTTTCCCCCTAGCGGACTTCTGTCGGGGCTCAACTTTGTTGAACTCCACCACGGAGTTATGAATGCGCGCAGTATCGTAGAAAAAACACGTACCGTTTCGAAGGAAAAGCAAATACGAAACAGTCGCGACCAAATACAACGCCACTTTTCATCCTCTCGATTCAACATTGTGCCAGGCCTGAACTGAAGAAAAATGCTTATCTTCGTTCCACGAAGTTTGGGGCGGTGCTCTCTGTAACATTGTGTGGGTCTGCCTGCTTCCAAATGCCCTTTCTTTATGGCCGGGACCTACACGGTTGAACGAAAGTCTTCCGACTCCCCAGATCATTACACGAAGCTACTCTTGACGAATATCTTTGTTCGGATTAGACCAGTATCTTAAAATCTTTCATATCAACCTCCTATTAATCAAATTTGTACGTTTGTATTTTTTTTTAGGAAATGTACAAGCATCATTTTTATTCTTTGATGAGTAATTCAATTAGTTATCCATGTTTGTTAAATCCTGAATTTTAGTTTAAGAGAATTTTTAAACATTATTAAATTTCTCGTTCCGTCGTTATTTACAGAATTTTTTATTTAGTTAATGTCCAACTCTTGTATGCGCGTAATAACTGAATATTGATTTACTTAAATAATATATATCTACATTTATTTATACATTTTTAATTTAATAATACTTCTCCATGTATCTAGTTTATGTTTGTTAGAACGATATTTTTAATCCTGTTGTTCTTGTTTCTCTTGATGTATACAAAGGAACCTGGCATCTGATTGGAACTTCAAATTTGAATAACGTTATTTCCCAACGCAACGGTCGTTTGTAACGTATACCGCCTGTAGCAACCGAGTTCAGAAATTTAGAAAATGATCTTCCCACAATGTAGCAGCCGGCTGGGGCAACATTGTGCCCCAGCACAATACATGTAAACGTATGTATACATACATATGTATATCTTTCTGCACTGTAATTTTCTTATTATCAATTATCATGGTTTCTATTTTGAGAACCCCTTTCAATATTGCTACAATTTATGTAAATTTCTGACACAGCTTTTTGATAGACGTAGGCATGATATATTGTCGCTCGTGTGTAAATATGAGGTTCTAACTTCATGGTAATCGTTTACTTCGTAACACATAGCTGCTTGAGAAGAATTTTCGTCTTCGGGGCAGGAAATGTGTTAAGGGACTGCCCATGATATTTAGGGTCCGTTACGACACCGCTTTTTGTCGATGCGCGCCGCACAATGTTGCCCCAGCCGGCTGCTACATTGTGGGAAGATCATTTTCTAAATTTCTGAACTCGGTTGCTACAGGCGGTATACGTTACAAACGACCGTTGCGTTGGGAAATAACGTTCTTCAAATTTGAAGTTCCAATCTGATGCCAGGTTCCTTTGTCGATTTTTCTCCTTTCTAAAATCTATGAAATCGCTGCTTGGTATTGGTAGTAGCATTACACAAAGAGCTTCAATTTAAACGAATTATATGATCGGTATTTAATTTTATCCCGCTTTCACGAATTCAATAGACTTGGAACTTTGCAGGAGTACGTAGTTAAAAAAAAAGAACACCGAGGAGGTGAAAAACTTACATCTTCTACAATAAACACGCATAACCATAAATCCAAACGAATGGAAATCAGTCGATAATCACAAATCAAAACTTTGACACTAAAAAGTAAATAATAAAAATTATGTAAAAAAAATGTTGTCTTTAATTTGATAAAAAATGCCGTACAACCTAAAAAATAATTTAAATAAAATCGTAGTGCAGGATATTTCACAACAGGATATGAATCAATTTCTAACAGAATCAAGCATCGAAAGCAGCGATGACAAACGATGAAATATCCCGCCCCACGATTCTATTTAAATTATTGTTTAGGTTTTAATGCATTTATTATCAAATTAAATAAAATCGTTTACCTTAACTTTGTTTTTATATATATTTTTTTATATTTGAAGTGTGTTTTGTCCATACATAGGGTGTTCTTTAACTGTTGGTATAAACCAAAAGGTAGTGATTTCACACGCAGAAATAAGTTGGAAATCTAGAATAGAGTTTTTTGATTTAGGATTTCATTTGTCAAATTGACATTAGATATTTATTAAGAATGCGTTCAACTCATTTTACAAAAATTCATCTTATTCTCGGTGTATTATACTTACTATCATATTTTGGCAATTCCTGATGAGTTAATTGCGTACTTAACGAATATTCACTGCCAATTTTTCTAAAAAATGAGATTCCACATAAAAAATATTTCATCATGTAAAATTACCCTCTAAAAACACACCTAAACATACAAATATGCACTAACATATACAAGCCCTTACAAACTTCTTTAAATCACAAGTTACTTGAATAAAAATGATCCACGTATCGTTGCAAGAGCAGTTAAAAATCGTGGGTGTAATTGAACGAATCGTATCGCATCTTTTTATAATGAACCAGAAGAGAGATAAGATCGCGTATGGTCAGCAGTCTGTGTGTGTGTGTGTCCCCTATGCCGCGTGGCAGACGGGGGCCAGCTTTCCCGCCAGAAATCCTGGCGCCAACGTGTTTCGACGTTTCTTTCGGGTCCGTTGACTGGAATCCGCTCAGTTGCTAGGCACGAGGATCCCAATGACACAGCCGTAAATTACTCCTCTCGGTCGAAAACGCGCGATTTTTTCAGCGTATCCGCGCAGGAAGGAGCGCGGGCGTCCTTTTGATAAACCCATGATATTCGCCGCGCATACGTGATCGCAAAAATTTTCTCACGCATTTTCTGCGCCGCTAATTATCAATGCACGACAGATGCTCGACAGCTTGCTTCGACAACGTTGCTTGTTGTTCGTGACTCTATGTCGAATTGTGGACGCGTGCAATTTGCGCGCACGTTTATTTTCAGTAGGTTCTTCACCCCTATCGTTTACATTCTTTAACTCGTACACTTTATATATATTTTTCGCTGAATACCGCCATGTTGGCTATAAAGTTATATTTGCATCGACAATTGCAAATATAGAGTGATGGAATTTTTTTTTTTTAAAATGTTTGCTGGGTTTATAGGAATTTGCGACTTCTAAATGTTAAAGTAACAGGTTTGCTTCATCGCGTACAATTTTTTTTACAACTAACTTTGACGTTTTTATAATGTGCGATTGAATGAAATTACTAGTGGAAAGTGAAATGTGGTATGAAATTTTTATCGTTTTTTTTTCGAATTCTGAAGTGAAAAATATGTTAAAAATGGCAAAAATTTTGAAAAAAGTTTTTTCATTGCAGTCACGTGTTATTAATAAATACAGATACCTTTCCAGTAAAGTGAATGTTACTGTTATAGCTAGAATTTTAGAGTAAAATAAATTTCTTGCATATTCTTGTAATTGGATGGTAGAAAAAAATAATTAGATTGGCATTTAATTACATGGTACCAATTTTGTAAAAATCAATTTGAAAAGTTTTGTTCATAGAGGAACGACAAAGTTGATGACAAATAAAGGGAAATTCAAATTTTAAATTTTGGATTAAATCCTGAAAATAAATTGCTTCGATGAGTGTCTATACTTTCCGGTAAAATATTTTTAAAAAAAAGTGTCTGAAGTCATGGAAAGGCTTGAGGAGTGAAAATTAAATTTAACTTCCCAACATTAATTGCCATACTTCAATCTTATACATTATCCGAAAATTTCGAATTTCTCTTTCACGCATGCATTGAGATGCTTCTGTAATTGTACAGGGGTAAGTGAATCCTCTGTAATCCCGGTGTTGTTAGCATACAGCTCAGTGCACCTTTCACCTTGCGTTACAGCAATAAGTCATTCTGACACGAGCAGGTGCAACCTAACGTAACTAATCCGATTAATTATTGGTCTGCACTGAGGGGACTGGGAAGTGAGACATTCAGTTTGTCCACTAATTACATTTTTGGTAGTTAAGTAAATAGAAACACAATTAGTTACATTGTCTCTAAACGGAGATACGTCTGGGTCTCCGTGATAAGAGAAATACGGAGACGCACTAATGAGGTTTTTCACACTTGGTCGGGCCAACAGCTTAGTTTTCTGCGTAATCAAGTGCAACATCCGTTAATTTTATGATTGCTGGCAATGATACAAGAGAAGATGCACCATTATATTTTTATAGTTTATGTTATAATGGAATTTGTTTGCATCGTGTTATTTTTGGTTATAGTTATGTTGCATTCAAACATTTAATGTGTGGAGGTGTGCAGATCTATTATGGTATAATTGTAAATTTGAAAAAGGTGTTTACTGCAATGGATTTCGTTAACTGTTAAAAATGTGTTTAAGTTTCAGTACACATGAAATGTAAAGGCTCGGTATCATCGCAGTATTTTAGCAAATGTATCATAAAAATGCGATCTGAGCGCCAGTAGTACTGTATTCTCAGTAGTCGGTAAAGAGTAAATCTACTATTACCACTGCCATTTTGATGATTCATGCGTTACCTTCTGAGGGGAGTGTTATCTTTCTGCAAAGTTTATTTGTGGAAAATATTTTCGATTCCAGTAAAATGTTTCAATAGTTCAATTAAAATACTTCTCATTTGCGATTGACACTTTTCATTTATTATCTTAGGAGTGTAGGATGTGTCACACGTAGATAAGGGAAATTGTATTGCTGCGCGGATAAAGTAGTTTATCTGGTCGCCATTTTGATGGACACTGTGTCTTCTCTTACGAGACACAAATACCTACCAAACATCTTCGTATAAAATAAAGAAAATATACTTTTCAACACTGAAAATATATTAGCTGATACTTTACACCAAAATATATCGTAACCTGTTTAAACAGGTCATACAAAAATATGTAGCGTCCCTTTAGCTTCCCTCTAAAAGATGCAAAAAAAAACAGATTTTTTTTAAGGAGCCACTAAAGGAACAATTCACTTAACCCATAATTATGAATACTATAATTTGCTTACAATCACGACACAAAACATTACTAATTTTCCTTTTATTCTGTTTCCAGGCTAGTCGTACACTCGCACCCTGGGAGCATTTGTTACCCTGTCCGAAGTGCTCATTCCCTTGCCACGTGGACGGCGAGAAGAACGTGGGGACGTGTTCGAGACAAGGTTGCTCGCTAGAATTTTGCACCTCGTGCTCGTCGAAGCCGCACATCGGTCCCTGCAAAACACCCCTGCTAGCCACGCCAACGAAGAGGAACAAACGCCTGGTAATTGGCTCGAGACAGAGCAAGCGGAACCTCAGGAGATTATAAGCATCTCCCTCGGGAAGCCGGCGATCGTTAAACGAACTGTATTAGATGGAGTCTTTTCTTAATGTTAACACCTCTTTCAAGAAGAGTTAAATTATTACCTAGCATACCAACGGACCGTGAGGAATACTATTTCAGCATTAATACAATCGTTACGAAATGCACTTTCACTGGCGAGTAAAAGGATGATCGTTCCATCCCGTGGCTCGGAACTGAAACGAATAATCGATGCGGCACCTAGAATCCAGAAGTTTCGAGATTTTAATGGACCAATTTCGCGGAAGTTTCGTCGCGGGGGGTTAAGAACAACGAGGCGGCGCTCTAGTCCATTACAGTTTCGAATCCATCTACGATTGCTAGAGATCCTCCAAGGACGATGGAAGAAAACGAGTACTGCGAATTGGTGGTAGTTTAGATCAACTTTGTTTCGAAATTCATTTCAGTCCCGAGTCGCTCGCGCTGTCCATTTGCTCGCCGCAAATAAATCGAAGAGAGAAGTAGCATCTTATGGGTGAGAACATGTTGAAGCCTCGGTTGCCGCCCCATGGTAGTTTATAAGCCACGAATCACGCTAAACACGCGTCGTTAATTTAGCGTCGAGTGAGCACCGTTCGCCGAGTTTTCAAGGGATCATCGTTTCCCTTAACTTCCGCTCCGTAAATCGGTCCGTTGCAAATTGAACGGCCATTTCGGTAGCCGTAAACTCGCATCGCGGCCAGACTATTGCGGGTCTGTCCCGTCGCCCGATTACCGGCACTTTTACGTGACCCTTAAATGCCATGATTGAGTCGGTGCAGTTGAGCTTCAGCGTTTTCTCTCCTCAGTCTTTGGCGAGCGAAGAGAGGCCGGAGGAGGAGACTCCCAAAGATCACCGATTAAAACTGCACGAATAAGAAACATGCGGGGGGCGGAGGGACGAATATGAGAAACCATAAAAGCAGACTCGTAAAACCTTTAAGGGCATGGGCCGACACTTTGCGGCGACCACTTTTTACGCGCATGAGCCATCCTGCATCACGGACTAATGAAGCCAGTACGAGAAAGACGGTTACTAGGAAGGAGGTTATGGGCCCTTCTTACGGGGCCCGCGACCCCCTTCGTCGCCAGAGGATAATTTATCCAACAAAGTGCACTTCACGGCGACTCTGTGCATCGGGCTTTTAATTTCTCGACGAGCAGCGGACGCTGATTAATCAGTCCCGCCCGGTTCGCCTCTTTGGCAGTTGCTTCGACCGTTCGGGCGCCATGTTTTGCCTTGCGCAGTGGGGCTTCTGCGCACGTGATCATTTATCGAAGTGCGCGCAGATACGGAGGCTGAAATAGAGATCTATTGTAGATGGATTTTTTTTAAAAATTTTTTGTTTAGCGTTGTTACAATATTTAATTGCGTGTCGAGCACCGGAAGCTTTGTAAAATTTTAGTGTTTAAAACTCGAGCCTGCCCAAGACGAATTTTAAAAAAATTATTTGTGTAATTTTACAAAAAAAAAGAGGAACTTTCGATTTTAATTTCTCGACTGATTTCGTGGTTGCTTTTTAATTTTACATAAGCATTTACATGGTTCTTCAACTCGAAAGAGGGGTTTGCTTTTTTAACGCGTTTGCTTGTCGCAAAGTCTCTGCCCATGGTATTCGAATTGTTTTATTTACGCGAACCCGGCTTATCGTCTCGCATTTCGCGCGAGTCGAAATTTGTCGGGGAAGGTTCACCTCCGAAAGAACACGCACGCGCAAAACATTCGCGTGCGATTTAATCCCGTCTTACCGCGTCGTTCGTCGAATCGCAATCTCGGTGCATTCTCTTTTTCTCTCCTCTTTGCCCCCGCAAGATGCTATTCGCTCTCTCTCCCTCTACATCGGGGAACAAAGAAAATATTTTGTCTCGCGTGTACGTATTGCTCCTAGTCTCATAAAATACGAGATCAAAAAAGAGGATTGCCATGACTCATGTGAAGGGTCGCTCAGAAAGTATTATTGAAGTATAGTATATATATACACACACACATATATATATATATGTAGCTATAGGAACAATAGAGTAAAAAAAGAAGCAAGAATGCGAGGACAGAGAAACGTGCAGTGCCAGAAACTAGAGGATAAGCGAAGTATCGGGAGATGGGAGGAGCGCTAATGACGAAAACTTTCTTGCGGAAAGAAAAGAAAAGAAAAAAGGAAAACTTGAATCCCCTAATGACCTTAGCTTCGCACTTTCAACACTTCCTCGCCAATTCCTCGAAAACTCTTCTTGTTAATATCACAGCGACCCATTTTAATACTGATAAAAAGATCCCGCCAACTCGATCGAGGACATCGGCTAGTATTTAATCGAATCTAAAAGTATTATTTCGGTACCAGTTTGAACGTATTTTGGCGTTTAAAAGAAAAAAATACTCGTTGAAATATTCGGAAGAAAAAAAAAAGAAATCTTCAAGTGCACCGTTTCTGTTATTCTTAATGGTGCGTTACGATCCTGTAACTGGCTGAAGAGACTCCGCAAGCGTGTAGTTGATCCTGACCGTTCTTCAGCATGGGCATTTGCTTTCCTGGATGAACAAAGTTTTTGCCAATATTGCGCCTGTTGTTCTCAATGTTCGGACCGGTGCGAAAAGGGGAACACACTTTTGTGCCATTATGTAATTTACGCCATAAGGATTGCCATAACGTATTTTGTTGTAATGTTTAATTCGCGAGGGAAAGGGGGAGGGAGTCGCGTCGCCTGATGCAACGAGGCGACGCCGACGCCTCCCGCCGCGTTCCCGTTACCCTCTCTGGGAGCCATACATTATTTTTTATATCGTTTCTAGCGTTTAGTCCGTCATCTTCATCATTCGTACGTTCGTTTTAAGTGTTCGAGGAAACGCCAGTTTCAATTTACGTTTTTATTTCTCGCGTTCGAACGTTACATTTTTTTGTACCGGTGTATGCTGGATCGCAAAAGACTGCATGTAAATAACCAGCGTATAGTAATATATTTTGTATTCGTTGCGAGGCTTTTCGTGATCAATATTCGCTCGATTTTGACGGAGACGAAACTCTTCGTTTTTATACGTTGCTCGTGTGTTTTTGTGTTTATTAATCGGGCCTTTTCAGCATTGCATCTATTTATTCGATTCCCCGGCACAGCCTGCAAAAGATTTTATCAGAAACCTAAAATAAACGAAGTATTTTGTGTGGGCTAATATTATTTTAAATGAAAATTAAACTTTCAAATCCACTTTTTAGGAAATATTAACACGAGCGTTCCGGTGTAGCTTTTGGATCGTCGATGGCGCGAGAAAGAAAGCTCGGAAATCGATCACGAAATTCCTATTTTGTAAAGAAGGAAAGCAATGTAAATGTTTATTGATGCGTCTCTCTAAGCGAACATCCAAATATTTTCTATGAAATGTCGTGAGAAGATCTGTGTTTCGTTATTTCCACACGTTCGATTTGTGCCTTGTCGTTTTGTGTGTCTATTGCAATGTACTATTTAAAATTTTATGCCGTAGGTTTGCAACGTTAATTTATATCCTAAAATTTTATTTCGGAGAAAATTTAATTCCATTGTGAAGTATATGTAAACAATGGAACAGGGGCATTTAACACTTCATTTTTGGTCTTTTATGTGCAAGATTTGCAAATTTTTAGCTATATATATATTTCGCTGTAATCATTTCTACAACACACAGAAGCAGAATTAAGCTTCAATTTCATATTTCACGTAAATGGAACAATAACTTGTAGAAAATTATCTACCTCTTATTATATTTTCGTGACACTGTAGCTTAATTTTGAACATGAATTGCCGGAGAAAATTCGGAGAAAATAAATAACGTTCTGTTGCATTGATTTTTTATACAACGAATTTAAAAATGATTTCAGTATTAAAGAAACTTTGTTCGTGCCTGTTAAAAAAATTGTAAATACAAATAATGATATTGGAATTAACTGCTGATATATTGTATAATTTTCCAACACTTCACGGCATAAGGTTTAAATAATATATTTCTTACGATTTAACAAGAAACAAAACGCTATACTTTCGTTTTTCATCTAAATTTTATTACCATGACTAGCATGACAATTTTCTCGTAATTTAAATACTTTATTTTTTTATATATATAGAATAGTCGAAATAATCTCAGAACAGCGTGGGTGCAACGAGCACACTCGACATTTCTGTGATATGGGACAATATCATTCCAGTGTACGTAGTGTATTAAATAATCATTAAACGATTATTATGCTCAAAGACTTAATCAAAAGATCGATTACTTTGTATATACATATTGTTAGGTATGCCATTTAGATAAAACGATGGAAATTCGATTTTAATTGTTATATAGTATTACGTACTATCGCTTCGAAACAGAAAGAAAAAAATAAATTCCTAGAAATAAAATCCGGCGCCTCCAACGTGTGACTAGAGAAACTCGAAAGTCCTAGCGAGGATCCTATCTACACACACGGTCGAGTAATTCGTTCGGTAAGAGCAATCGTACAAAAACGATTGCAAGAAATGTGGCCTTCTGGATAAAATTATTTTTTACTTAGAATTGCGCGATAGTGCTGTATAATTAAATTAATATTAGCGTTTAAGCGATTAGCCATCGAGTAACACTAATACCAGGAGAATAACGTGCCTTACATAAAATAGTACATACAGTGGCGGACGAAAGAAAGTTTACAACTTTTAAAATCGCATAACTTTTATAAAATTAATCCAAACGAGTTGAATTTTTCCGAAAAGCTACAAGGATTAGTTTGCTAAGTGACGTGTTTCGTCGTTTTGAAAAAAATACACTTGTTTGCTATTCCGACCAAGTGCATTTTTTTTCAAAACGACGAAACACGTCACTTAACAAACTAATCCTTGTAGCTTTTCGGAAAAATTCAACTCATTTGGATTAATTTTATAAAAGTTATGCGATTTTAAAAGTTGTAAACTTTCTTTCGTCGCCACTGTAGATATTAATTAGTTTACTTTTTGGAAGACCGATAGATGGCAGCGAGTAACAATTCTGTGCGAAATTAACAGTTCATAGAGAACTATAAAATCCAATGTGGGAATCATAAAACAAATTGTGAAACAAGGTGCTATTAATGTTTCTGTAATCTTCGAACACCTCGTGTAGATAAACAGAAAATCGTTATGCGAAACGAATTATTCTTTTTTTTATCTACCGTGTATGAAGGCATAAATGACTTCATACAATCGTCTTCCAAGAAGTTGAACACTTGCTCTCTTATTTACTAACTTATATTATTGTACACACGTGTAAAATGGTATACTGGGTGATTCATATGTTACGATCACTTCAAATATTATTTTATATAATTGCTGTGGTGAAAATTGAGTTTTATGAACTTGTTCAGTTTCGAGGGTGGACGAACGAATAGAATGAAATTTTTCTTCATTGGTTTTTCATGATAAATTTTGCGATAGCATTTATTTTTTTATATTAAAATCATATATTATTTTTGCGGAATTCTTGTATGCTAACGGAAAAACAGGTTTATTTTGGTATGCTATGTTGACCTCCAGACGACCTTCGACAAGAGCATCTTTCATTCACTTGATCGCGAGGGAAAAGGAAACTTGCATTGTTCCCACCCTTTTCTCTTTTGCTCTTGCAGCCAACTGAACGTGGAATTTTCTTATTGAACGTTATATTTGAAGGAATTTGTGTTATTAACTTCAATTGTACAGCAATGAGAGCATTGAAGTTTACCTTAAAAAACAATGCTGAAAATGTTCTTTTCACCAACCCTTCATAGTAAATGATTCCATAAAATTGATTTGGTCGTAGCAATAATTGTTGAAGATGACATTTGAAATGATAATGACACATGAACCATTCTGTATATAGACATATGTAAAGGTATTTTTTATTTTGAAACGGGTGTATTTTTTAGGTCTGTCCTGTCGAATGTTCAATCGTTACCAGGCTCCAAAATATTTAAAGCGCAAACTTTATATAATAGAACGTTCGTTCTCTACATTAAAAAAAAAAGTAGACGAGATTATTTTTTATAATCCGTTTAATATGCCAGTTCGAAATGTTAGAAAGCAGTAGACGTGGAAAGAGAATAAATTATATTCATTAAAAGGATAACGTTAATACCTTTTACCTTTTATTATAATAGCAATAGATTCAGAAAATATAACAACAGCAAAGCAAAAGTAAAAAAATAACGATTGAATAAAAAATTGGGAATGGTTAGTGAAGCAAGAACGAATGATTAAAATTAAATATTCAATTACGATACGTAACTGGTGCTCTATTTTTATATTTGGACGTATTTTTACGGCTTTGATAGATTAACGATAACGAAAAATTAAATGGTAGAAACAAAATTCGTAAATAAATTTGTAAAGTTAACCAAATTTGATATTTATGCAAATTGTAAAAATAAGTAAATTAGACATGCGTTGTATGGGATAGAGCTCTAAAATAATTCATTATTTGTTAAACCCATTTTTTAAGGGTTTTACATCGTATTTAATTAAAATCATTCAAGTAATTATTTGGTCACTTTTAACGTGTTATGTATTTTCATCCGCGGTTTTTAATACTCAGGCGATACTCTGGCAGGAACTACGTGCGTTTTTAGAGTAAACTACTTTAATTAAAAGCAAATCCTTAGCATTGAAAAGGTCGATACCAAATAAAAGAGCATTGTTAATGCGATAAGTTAAGAGGTTTGTATTGTATTTAGCGAATATGATATATCTTAGTGGCTAGTATGTGTTCTTCTTTTTTCCTTTTTCTTTTTATAATTAAACATTTTATACCTTTCAAAACATACACTAATTCGAGAATGCTCAATATTCTCTGTCTCTCTATATTTCGTGTATAGTATCTTAGTTTCCTTTAAGATTAACGCATCAGCAGTACGAATTCTGAATGCGTTAAATAAGTTAAATTATATTTTGTATCATTATCCGAATGGAAAATATTAGTATATCTGCGTCCTATTGAAATTCTGTGAGCCCTTCCAGGGCAGGTTCCTGTATTTTGTCAATTGAAATATAGTTAATTAGTTATTTACTTCTATTTGAATTTTTTTACCACCAATTTTATTTCAGGTATGAATCTAGATAAGAGAAACACTGTAGCTCTCTTATGATAAACTTGGGTTAAAAAATTAAGTAGGTTTTTGAATACTTGAAAATTCACTTTAATGCCAGGTCCAATTACATATCTTACATTAAAATACGTAAATTTATTTTACACAAATAAGTTTCAGTATTGCACGTATGTAAATAGTCAGAACTTAATTCATTGCTCAAGGTCATTAAGGATATACTTGCGCCATATACGATTACTCCATTTCTTGTCTCCTTGTGCGAACTTATTTACAAACATACGCTATCTCGTCTCACGTATCTGCGCGATAAGAAAGAAAGGTGTCATTGCGTATTCTATGCATACGCATATGATCTCAATGGAAAGGTCACACGAAAGTGATAATCATTGCCCAGCATATTTTTGTCGGTACAAACTTTAAGCTACAAATCTAGACCTAGTTTCTAGAATTATATTCAGTAACCTCTTTTACCATTTGGGAACTTGATGTAAAGAAATTAAAAAATGAAAAATGTTAAAAACGCACTTTAATTTGCATACAAGACTGTTGCCTTTATTTACAACATAAGCAACAAGTATCTGCCCTTAAACGGTTAGAAACTTCCACATTAGCCTGAGAAACACAGCAACAAAGATTGCTAGAATCGCTGCTACCCTATACTTCGATGGCTGCATTTCCATTGGTATTCCTGACACCGTTCCCTTCGTCAAGCACGGCTTCAACGACGGGGAACTACCCCCACTTATCACTTCCGCCGACATAGAATATTTCAGCGCCTCGACAATCTTAACCTTAATCATTTTGCCCAAGTACTCTTCTTTCAGGGGCACCAAGACCTGCTCGTAAGATTTATTGTGAGCGACGTAGTGCTTCTTGTCGTGGGATAGTTCAGTAACGAGCACATCCTGAACGAGCCCGATTCTTCGATCGTACGGAGTGTAGGACTGAAAGAATTCCGATAATCTCTTCGTTCTCTTCTTCACATCCTGCGCATGTACCTTCGGCATCCGAGCAGCTGGTGTGCCAGGCCTGGGGAAGAACTGATTGATGAACAAGCTAGGGAACTTGTGTTTCTCGCAGAGCTTCATCGTCTCCTCGAAATCGTCCTCCGTTTCTGTCGGGAAGCCGCAGATTATATCCGTAGCTATGGTCAAACCAGGGACGCGCTCGCGTAGGAATTCGACGACACGTTCAAAGTCGGCACGCGTGTACTCCCGTTTCATGTCTGCTAACACCTGATCGCTACCAGATTGCACTGGAACATGCAGGAAGCTGTAGACCTTCGGGTGCCTCAGAATTTTGCTCATTTCATCCAGGTGTTCCATGATGTAGGGCGGATTAGTCATTCCGACGCGGACCATGCAGCCGTCCGGTACGACTTTGACGATCTTCCAAAGCAATTCGGGCAAGCTGCTCCCGATGTCTCTGCCGTAAGTGCCTGTGTCTTCGGACGTTAGCCACAGCTCACAAACGCCCTCGTCGAATGCTTGTATCGCTCTATCCACGATTTCCTCCGGAGGGTAGCTTCCCAGCTCCCCTCTCGCGTGTTTCGTCTTACAATAGGTGCATTGATTCAGGCATCCCGTGTTTATGGCTATGATCTCGATCAGCGGGTTTCTTCGAACTTTGGGCAGGCTCAGAGAAGCGCCACCAATCTTTTTGCCAGATTGCTTTTTCTGCTGCAAGAACCGGACTGCGTTGCCCTTTAATGTTTCTTCGACCACTTCTACGACTCGGTCGATTTGCTGCACCCCGATCATGCTCAATCCTTGCAAGAAAGACGATTTCGGGGCACCTTGTGGTACGCATCTGAAACAGATCCAATTTCGTCCTCATCAGGTCGCGGATTTGTAAAACCTCTTTTACATTTTGTGTTTCTATTATCAAACTTTTTAAATTCAAGACCAAACGGAAAGAAGTTTACATAAACATAGGCAACAATTTTTAGTCGAGTATTCGACGAATTTTCAAAATTGATTTTTTCCAAATCGAAGCCTTGTATCATAAAATTCCATTCTATATTTTTTAAAGGCTTTTGTACGAGGAATCGCCCTGTTGGTTATAATACCATCGTTAGCACTATATTCTGATTAGAGCATATGAACATGGCGGAAGCATGCAATGGGCGAAAATATAGACGGCCGGCGGTAGAAAAAGAAAGATATACTTTGGGTACTCCCTCTTTCTTTTTAACATAAAAAAACGCGGTCGCCCCTGGCGCTAGAATGAAAGAGGGAGTACCCAAAGTATATTGTCGCCCATTTTCGTCTACATTTTCGTCCATTGCATGCTTCCTCCATGTTTATATGCTCTAAGATATTCTGTATGTCAACATATGTCGCGATATGTATAGGTTAGACATTTCTTCTGTTAAAGTAAAAAATATAATTTAGAAGTTTATTTTCAAGTACAGAAAGAGTTAAATACAGGGAAGTGTACCTATTTCGAAATTTTTTGTGTTAGTTGTGTGTGCGCTTTACTAGTTTTTTGTACGTGTCCTTAGCAATAATAATTCTGTGTCCGTTCTAGCTGCAAAGTTGGCTCGACGGTGAACGCGGATATTTGTGAGCCTTAACGCGGTCACCTTTTATATTTCCACAGCTATAAAAGTGCTCGTATCTTTTATTATAGAAGACAATAAAACTAGGAATAAAAGGAGATAATTAGCCAATTCAACTCACTACTGCAGATTTTTTTCAATGCAGACTATCGACTTTTATCAGTTATAATATTTAACTAGAACAATTTTACAAATAGGTATGTGAAATAAAAAATCTTTCGTATTATTATTCAAAACAAATAGAGTGAGAAAACTTTCAAAACTTTGACTGATACCGGCGTTTCGACTTTCGACCTTCTGTCCGATTTTGACGAATTTTCACGTCATTATTTTTTGAAAAGTATTGAAAGTATTGCTCGAGACTCTCGGAATATTTACTTTTAGAAGGGATCTCTGAATGAATATTGCCATTTCCTGTGTATAGGTAACATTTTGTTACACTTCTTAATAAAGTTATTTGGAACATGTACAATAAAACTTAACCTTAAACAAACCATGGAGGACATTCATGCTTTGATGATTATGATTATTAATGATATTAAATTGATTATGATATTGATATGCACATAAAGTAAAATTAGGGCAGAAAGCAAAAAGAACTGAGCTATTGATATTGCAACAGTTTGTCGGAGTATGTTTTCCTTATATACAAATAGATGTAATAATTAAATGCAAAAAAATTATTATACCCAGCTACTACAACATGCTTTCCTAGTTTCCTTCCAGTCTCAATTTCATTTCTGAAATGGTCCTCTGCAGGGCTCTTTACCGTACAGGAGTTTAAAAGCCACAAATCCGCGTCGTACTTATTTTCTATTAATTTGTAGCCATAGGCGGCAAGTTGACCAGCCATGTATTCACTATCGGAATTGTTGTGCGTACACCCCCACGTTTTTACATAAATTGCCTGCGTTCCTGGTACGATACTGTTGAGAATTGGAGGTTGCGGTGCATCCTCTGGCAACTGTTTACGCTTGGAGCGGACAGTAATATTTTTCCTTGTACTATATCGTTCTTTAGGTGTAATATCTTGGGAAGATATTAAATCTTCTATGTCTCCTATGATGTCCTCACACGGGGCTGGCATCCTTTACAAGAATGAAGTCACATAAGCTGTTCCAATATGAATATTATACTTGACGAGGTTCGTAAATTATTTTCCTATTTATTTTTCACATTACTTTGTCGTTAACTCTTTTTTACGTTCAAGTAATGCGACGAAAACATTACTAAACTATGGAAAGACACATTAAAAGTGAATTTACTGGATGGAGTATAGGTTAGGTTTCACAACACTGTCACATGGAAGAATCCTGGAGCTACACTAACGACACCCTTTGGTGTACGAAAATTAGCGCGGGAAATTTCAATTTATTCCATTCCAATTACGGGAATATTCAAATTCGAACGATAAAAAAAACGATTTTCTCTTTTATTATATTTACTTGAAGCTGAATATGTATTTACAAAATGACTTTTTAAAATTTCACGCTGGAATTCGGTGAAAGAACTAAGTTGTAGGGAATTGAATTTTAAGAGTAGCAATTTGTAGAGAATGGAGTTTGCGGGTTCATAAAGGAATTTTAGTATAATATGTACGATAGTGTTACATCCGTAATAAACTCCACCATGGCCAATAGCAGTGGTGGGTAAAGACACGAATTTTCGATTTTATACACGACACGTGTTATAAATGTAATAAATGTCGTAAATGTCGTAAATGTCGTATAACTGAAATGAAAACAACTAACCTATAATCACAGACGAGGTATAGAATAGACCTATCACCTAATGGAACTTTGTGTCACCACCCGAACTGTGTTACCGACCCATAACTTGAGGACTGAATGTAGCGGCCTCTGCTCATGAACAGCATCCAACTCAGCAAATACTCTGAAATGTGTTGAAATGCTGAAAGGTGCGTTACGTGCTTGTTCACGTGTGACTTCTTTAATGTGTGAGTTTGACATAGGTTTTCGCTATGCTACGCTTTGACTCGGTTTGTCAACGACTCGTGCGGATGTCTCTTCGATAATCCATTTCGGGGATCAAGACACTATAGCGCTCAAAATCTAGTTCTTATAAGCCTCGCAGAAAGTTGCATGATGCATGAGTGTCGTAGGGTGCATGGATGCAACTGCAAATCGTGCATTCTTTAATTTCACAATCATACGGGATGCATAATGTGTCGAATACAAGTTACATTTCTGAAGTTAAACTCTCTCGTGTGAGTTCTTTCAAATCTTGTCTCTTAACAATAATTATTACATTCGAGTCATTAGAAATTGAGAAATTTCAACTTGCATGGGAAACAGTTGTGGTTGACGGCAACCTCTACCAATGTGACAACATTGACGAAAGGTGTGAGCTATCAGTTCGACTTTATCCGCGATAGTGATCGGATCGGTGAATATCTGTGAATGTTACAGTATTATTTCCTGATTTGTCGATTCCTACACCAATTAGTTCGACTACTGGACTAAATAGAAAACCGTTTAACAACATTTCACTGGAATATACCTTTCATCTAGAAATTTTTTTGACGAAGCGTTGCCTAAGTAGTAACTGAGAAAGGAGCAACCGTTTGGGAAATATGGCACCAAGATTGCTATTGGAGTCTTTTTTCTTTAATATTATTGGAGAAATAAAATATAATTGTAGAAGAAATATTTGGAATCGAATCTGGACGGATGGAATATAGATTAACGAAGATAGATGATCGCAGCCAATCGGCTCGTATTACTTGTCACGTAATTAATAATTGTATTACAATGTTACTTGTCATACGATTAGTAATTATATTTCAAATAATACAGATTGCCCAGGTCTCGCCACGAGGAGGCGCTACGAGTGGAGACCCGCCCTAACCGCGGCCCATCCGCCTTCCTTTTATGCAAAATTTTATTTTCATTTCCATAGATCCCCCTGATGCACAGTTGCAAAACGATCCTCGATCGCTCGACAAGCGGGCATCAGAGGGAGTCCTTCTGTAAAAAGCTATCGCGATAAAGCTAAGCTGAATTTAAAATATTTCTTTGTTTCTTTCATTTCAAATTTTAAAAACTTTCTGGTATATTTCTACCATGATAATTATTCACTAATTGCGAATAAAACAAAGAAAAGGGGGGCAAATTTAAGGGAAATTATTAGGGAAAACAGTGATAATGATACATCATTATAGGATATGTTATATGATATATCATTATTTAGCAAAAAGTTTTCCCCTTTTTTCTTTATTTCATTCCTAATTAGTGAATAATTATTATTTCTTATTCATTACTAGGAAATATGCCAGTGTATATTTGCTATGCTTACTTATAATACTAATAATTCCTACCTATACGAGCGCTCGTATTTAATAATTGCTACTTATATTTAGTTATATGCTACTTATGTTTAGTTATATTTAGTTATAAACACTGCAGTGTTTAATTATTTCCTTAAAAACTACTTAATTCTATGTGGCCACTAAACACATTACCTCATCATATACATATCTACTTAAATTTAAATAATGACCTGCCTAATAAAAATCTAAAATTGTCATGTGTTTCTTACTTCCCTCGATGGACCCACGATGTTACCTGAAACATTCTCAAAAGTATCTATTAATAAAAATTCCTTAAGATTTCGTTTCTCAAGGATGATGAATCTGAAATCATATTTCTGAAATAATCTTCACACATAATATATCTGTAACAGAAACTTTCTCAGTGAATTAGTACCTACAATCTATCTCGATTAAGTAATGTAATTTCAACAGATATAGGGTAGATGTAACGTTTTTGGCTATTGCACTGTTTTTGGTCATGTGCATTATTATCTTATTTTTAAATTGCTTGCAGATCATTATTCTGTGGAGAATTTCACATCATAAATATTTTATTTAGTATACCGCCCCAAATATAAGGTTATATGTATTGCTTACACGGAAAAATATTAAATTTTTTAAGAAGTGGCCAAAACTGGTACAATACCTTAAAATGGTCACAAATGATGCATCTACCCTAGTCTTTTCATTGAATCACTATTGCCCAAATATTGGAATATCATATTTGAAGCTACAAGCCAAAACTCAATATGGAATATCGATTTGGTATTAAGATGAAAGAAGGAAGAGATTAAAAAATACTGCTTCATTGTCAGCAGACAAAGTAGGCAATCAAAACTTTAGCAATTCGTGAAAAAGAAGCTACTAATGATATTACATTTCATTCTGAAACAATTAATATTCATAATATTAAGCACATTGGGTGCTTTGTTGCATCAACTCAATAATTTCCTTCTAATTCCTCATTAATTGCCATCTTCAAAGTTGATGTATCGACAATCAATCATAATATACTATAGTTAATCAAAAACATTTATGCAAATGTTGAAAATTGGAATAATTGCACTTTACTGCACAGTATTTGAAGTTACTGTCATACAGAAAATAGCAACAACGAGCACGTGTTAATATTGAAAATTTACTATCAATATAAAGTGCCGAATTGCAGTTACCTACTTTTTCAGTGCAAATTTCGTTTCAATATCATCAAATTAAGCAACAATCGCGAGTGAATTTTGATCAATGCAAAGGAATGTTGAAAATTTATAAAAATAAAAAACTACATTTCTTATCAATCTGAAAATAAATACAAGGATTGACGAAGTTACTATGCAAAAATCGGCAACGCTAATGAGGAATAGCTACTACTACTTTTCAAAGACTCTAATTAGAACTTGAATTGAATGGAGGTGTGTCAGAAGTCTGCGATTTCTATTACAAATAATGAATTACACCTTTCATCGCCATTCTTTCAGTCACAAAATAAAATTTTTCAAATGCCATTCCATGAAAATTGGAACTTGAAATTTAAAAATATTCTAAAACAAAATAAAAAACATTTGTCTGTAAGATATGAATATACTTTTAAAACAATATTTCCAGTGACAAACACTCGATTCAAGGGTGGGTAGGCGGTGATAGGAGAAGGAGGATGGTGCAGCCACTTAGGGCTGCTGAAAAAAATGATCAGTAGCCAGAAGGGCAGCTGATCATTGGCCACTCATTAATGCAAGAAACCCGTGAGTGGACCGTTTCTATCTTTCGCAACGCTAACTTATTACAGACTAAAATCAACTCCCGAGCACAGTCACTAGGACTTTGGACTACTCGCAGCACTAATTTCTCAAACAACTTCAAAATTCCCGGATGGTGCTTCATTACTGAAAATTCTACTATACTCAATACAAATCTCGAATAGCAAACGAAAAAGCTCCCAAGGAGCTATACTACTCTAACAAATATAAAAATCTATCGAGAACCACCAGATGGGTGGCTTCATTTTTCGCAAAACTAATACAAATTTAGTGCACCTGTGTCTTGTAATACGCAACTCTAACTTTAATTCGTTGCAACCTTCCTGAAGGCTGTGTAGAGTCCCCTGTGCTGCAAATCCAGCAGCTCGGGACTCTTTTTTCCCAGGAACATGTCTCCAGACATGTCCCAGGACAGTTTCGGGGCATTGGGGTCTGGGGGTCGCAACTCTAATTACAAACGCGATCAGTCATCATCGCAACAATACCTCAAAAAAATATCAAGAATCAAACTAGGACGAGTAATTAAAAAAACGCGATCAGTCGCATCGCAACTCTATGGACATTCCACGCGAAATCGGACACTTTTCGGAGTAACATTTCGAATTTTGCTGGAATTTGAACATGTTGTAGTCTTTAGTGATATTTAAACGTACCTCAAGGGATTTTTCAAAATTTTGAAAAATGTCGATTTTACAGCTGTAAGGTAAGGGCTACCTTTTCCTCAATAAATTATAGCTATGTAAGTAGTAAATGGATGGAGATGAGATTTACAGTGCTTACAGAGAAGACATTAAAGTTTTAAGAGAAAATTATTTCAGTTTAAAAAAATAAAAATTTGTACCATTTTTGTGCAATTATTTTAATCAAATGCAGTTTTTTAACATCGGGCGTGATTTTAAAAATCCCCCCAAGAAGGATAATATAGTTCTATCCTTCCTCTGATGGACAAATTTTCAAAAATATGGACATTTTAAAATTGGCCCCGTAAAAATTGTCGAAAGTTGACGTTGCGTCAAATCGCTCCGGCTCGACTGGCTGGGCCGTGCGATATTCGCAGCGGCCAAGCGGCTATATCTGCTATTCTTATACGGTGTTTTCGAATATGGTAAGTATTTGTAAAAAACTGAAGATGGAAAACTTTTACTGCTTTTTATACACAACGTAATACGGTAACTCAATTTTGGGTGTTCGCAATATTTTCCTTGAAACAATGGAGACCCTTAGTTTTTTAAATGGAATGCTAAATATTTAATAGCATTCCATTTAAAAAACTGAGCGTCACCTTCGTTTCAAGGAAAATATTGCGAGCACCCAAAATTGAGTTACCGTATTATGTTGTGTATAAAAAGCAGTAAAAGTTTTCCTTCTTCAATTTTTTACAAATACTTACCATATTCGAGAACACCGCATAAGAATAACAGATACCTATAGCAGTCGAGCCGGTACAATTTGACGCAGCGCCAACTTTCGACAATTTTTACGGGGCCAATTTTAAAATGTCCATATTTTTTAAAATTTATCCATCAAGGGGAAGGATAGAACTATATTATCCTTTTTGGGGGGATTTTTAAAATCGCGCCCGGTGTTAAAAAAACTGCATTTGTTTAAAATAATTGCACAAAAATGGTTCAAATTTTTATATTTTAAACTGAAATATGTTTTTCTTAAAACTTCAATGTCTTCTCTATAAGCACCGTAAAGCTCATCTCCATCCATTTACTACTTCCATAACTATAATTTACTGAAAAAAGTTAGCACGTACCTTCAAACAGCTGCAAAATCGACATTTTTCAAAATATTGAAAAATCCTTTGAGGTACGTTTAAATATCATTAAAGACTACAACATGTTCGAATTCCAGCAACATTCGAAATGTTTCTCCGAAAAGTGTCCGATTTCGCGTGGAATGTCTCTCTAATAAAAAGAATACCATGAATCAAAAGTAATACAATGAATCAAACTCTAGTAACTCCAATTCAAATTTCAAAATACTAGAACAATCTCAAAAACAATCGCGACTCTTTTTTCGGAACACTACAAGCAATCACGATCGATATTTTTTCGCAACACTATGCTGGAACCAAACGCGAGGAATACTTGATTTGCAACGCTAATTCAAACCGTCATCAACATTTAATCGCAACGCTAATTCAAACCGTCATCAACATTTAGTCGCAACGCTAACTAGCCCCATAATCTTTTTCGCAACCCTAATTGAAAACGCGGGGTGCTCAATTTCAGGGGGGGGGGGGTATCGATGGGTCAGCCTATCGCCAACCAAACTACTACTACTACTACAACTACCGACGAGCATAATGGCAAAGTAATACCTATGAAGAACGACCCTGCACCCGAGGATGCAGGACCGTTCTTCGTAGCCCACATGATGTGGCCTCTTTGGCCGGGCTATCTTCGGCTCTTTGGCTACTTCTTGCTTCGGCGGTCCGCCCTTCTGAAAGTTAATAGCGTGCAATGTCCCACTGGCGTCAAAAAGTCGACATAGCAAGGCTAGAAGCGAGGGCATACCCCACTCGCGCTAGTCTGGCCGTCGACTTTTCTCACAAATTTCCTGAAAGCAGGTCATCGTGCGGGGAACATGCGATCAGAGAATACGATGACCTGCCCCGGCCCTACCTACTTATATTTAAGTCACACATTCGTACCAGAAGGTAAGTTACCTATTCTACCTAACACCTATATTTAAAAATGGCAAAACAGTCTCTCAAACACAATCATCAACCAACCCACTCCACGATTCTCAAGCATCGCCGCCCGGGTGCAAAAGCCTACACTAGAGAGACCGTCCCGGGACGGCTCCGTCACCCGAGCTTGGCTACAATCACACTCTAACTTTACGTACCAGTTTTCACTGAAATCGGCTGACAAAGGCAGTGACCATTGCGTATAAGTATGATTTAAATAGCAATTAATTATTTTAAATTTCAAACAATGGATTACTTGATAATGTGCTTTGTAGGTACGTATTATGTACATACATCAATCCTTATTACTTTCTCATTTGATTATATGAGATTGATTAAGTTTCATATTCCAAGATTATTTACTAGAATGATCATCGTGTGCAACAAGGAATATGATACATTGGTATCGTTATTGTAATGAATAATAATATAATGTTATAGTTTCGTTAACATGGTCTCTGATGAAAATCTTTCACCGCCGCTAATTCCACCGCCTAACCACACAAACACACAGGTGGAAAATGCGACGTGCACGATACACTAACGCAATGCCAGCCGCCGACATGTAATTATTTAGTAAAGAAAGTCATCGTGCCCCAATGCCTTCACTCACCCAAGTAGCGCATGGGCACGTGGATGAATTAAAAGGCAATGGGTACGGAAAGATATCCTGAAAATCCTCAACTAGAAAATATGATTAGTTTCTATAGTGTCTAGCAGGATATTATTCTTTCATATTACATTATTAAGCAAAATGACTCGACTTTCAACTTGTGAATACTTTAAAGTTCGATAAATAAGAAAGGACTCTACTTTAGATCAAGAAAAAGGACTCGACATTTAATTAGCGAGAAAAAGGACTCTAAAATTGAATTATTTAAGAAAAAGATTCTAAATCATGAAGAATTTACTTTAAGAATTTACAACGGGCTATTCCATCGTCAAAGTAAATTTCATAAAACAAGAAAATATGTTCTCATGCTAATTACTTTGAATCTGAAATTTGCCCACCCTCAATTGTCTTCTTGCACATGGAAATTAATTATTCAATTGTGTGCGCAAACGAGTGACCTTTATAAGAAAGGAATTACACTTTTATGTCTATTATCATCATTTAGACATCAAGTTACTTTTGAACAAGTAATATCAGAAAAATAAAAGAAATTCAAGTCAATAGAATCGTCGCAATGACGAAATCGGAGGGCATCCGATTTTTCCACTACGTATTAAATACAAATGATCGTAGCTGTGGAGTCTGAAATTATCAGACTTCTTCGCTACATAAAAATTAGCATTCAGCTGTATTGATATTCATACCAATACCTTCTGAATTGCTATGCACCTTTACGTGCATTATTTAATAAATATCTACATCAATGTATGATCAATGATAAACATTCGTGTTAGGAACCGTTTATCTTGGAAATTATAATTATAATTTGATTCTATTGAAAAGACGCGGCGTACAAGAAGACCCTAGCCCTCGTCTAATAAATACATACACAGACAAAATGTTACAATTCACAGGCATGGTTACCATGCCCGCGGTCATTATGCTCGCCAAAGCACGTATACAACCAGTCACTCGTGTCGATTCGGACCAAACGTCCTACGACATGATTGAGTGACCAGAGGAACCATAATGCATGCGCACTCACATTTCGCTGTGCCCCGGTGACGAAGGCGCCAACACCCCTGCTACTGCTCAGAGGAAGTCATCAAACTGCTAAGAAGTCATCAAGCTGCTCAACTGCGTCCAAACTGTAACGAAGGAACAGAACACGATTATAATTTCTTTCTAAAGTTACGATTGTTTCAACTCTAATAAAGAACCTTGAAACAATTCAAAACTAACGAAATTTTTTAACATTTAGGCATTTTAAGAAACAAATTAAAAAAATTAAAATTAACAAAATTTTTTTCTTAAAATGTCTAAGTGATAAAAAGTTTCGTTAGTTTTTCATTTCTTGGTGATTCTATTCTAAAAATTAATTTTTTAAAAATTTTTTCTTTCTAAAATTTGGAAGAATGAACTCTATTTTAAAGGAATTAAATGAAATACATAGATACTTACATCTTTCTATTAAAATTCTGCGCACAAATCTCCTGTTCAGCTGATGCCTGACTCTAATTTCCGATAAGGAGTTTCGCTTTCAAAAGTAAAAAAAATAAAGAAATAATAGACTACCATCGCGCCCCAACGATCATAATTGGCGAACAAAGTCCTGAATTTATTCTCGCGATTGGAAAGTCAGAGCCGCGACGCTCGAGAAAGAATATTAATTGCGTAGAAAACACTGACTCTACCCTCGCGTATCCCCAAATTGTTAACGACAATCTACTATGAGCAACTGTGCTCTTCAAAATGAAAAACTTTGTACGTCATAAACACTGACTCTATTTGGCCGCATTGCGCGCGGTCACAATCTCTGAAAAATAAGTAGGATAGGAGAGTGGAGGTAGGTGTGGTTTCATCGAGTATTTGTCGCGAGGAAATATTGTTTTTCTTGGAACAAGCCAAGGGACCTTCGCTCCTTGTTATTTAGAATACAAGGTGTGATGCGAAAATACAGAATGCTCGCTCGATAGGAGCAGCTTTACATTTCAGTAACACGATATTATCCAGAATATACTGCTTCAGAAATAATTATTACATTTAAAGGAATCATAGTAGTGGCTTTCGACATTAAAGTTGTAAGCACGTTCGTGTTATTCGAATAATACTTGAAATTATTAATCACGATCTTTATAAATATCCAAAACTCATGGCAAGAATCAAAATTCGTTAATTATTCATGCTCAAATGGCATGTCCTCGATATTTGTATACATAAAGAAGAAAACTTGCATCCAAAACCGAACGTAAATGCAATTACAACAGCTTCATAAAGATATATTCTTAAAAATCATTGAAATATCATTGAATTCTACGTAAACGCGACCGAAATGCAATAGAATTCGATCATTCCAATATTTCGTAAGCATGTACTGACGCCATTTTAAAAATTTTAAACAAATCTGATTAAAATTATTCAATTTATCATAATTCAATCTTTTCCCATTTGATCTTGATATTAACCGACTGCAAAGTTACCCATCAACCTCACAGCCAACAATGATTCAATAAAATAACGAGAAAAATACGTATACCACACGTATTGCCACCTTCTTTTTCCAAGGAATGACCAGACGCCATCCAAGCACCGTTCAAATTAACGGTCAAATGTCATGGCGTCGCCTGCCCTTTGCTTTCGATTCTCGCCTCAACGTCTGTAATCGAACGATGCAACAAGTTTGAAACAAAAGCATTAAAACATTCGTAAGGCAATTAAACAAGAAATAAGCTTGAAATATACCTGAAAAGGGATGTAACTGAATAACGAGACGCGATATGTGTGCATTAAATGCACAGAAATATCGGTGAAGCAACGAAGGGTATACGCGACGAAAATCTAACGGTTTTCTCGCGATGTTTAATCAATTTCGGGACGAAAGTGTCGTCAATTAAACAATAAGCTCGAAATATGCCTGAAAAGGGATGTAACTGAATACCGAGACGCGATATGTGTGCACTAAATGCACAGAAATATCGGTGAAGCAACGAAGGGAATACGCGACGAACATCTAACTGTTTTCTCGCGATATTTAATCAATTTCGGGACGAAAGTGTATTAATAGTTGCAGCAAGTGACGATAGATAGTAAAGAAGAAGACTAATACCGGTTGGAAGTAATTATGTGACGACAGACAATGTACGCGTACCATTTAAGTACGCAGCTATCGAAACGTCCTAACAGAAGGACGACCACGAAACGAATGACCCCCGCGCCGGCCGCTGTACCTCGGCGAATATTGGCTTTGGTGGGGGGAGACGAGCAGGCCTCGCGAGACGCGAAGTAATACACGCGTACGTATTTCCGAAATGTTGGGATATAGGTCTGTATTGTACGCCGAGTGACGTATATATCGCTGCTCGTGACCGAGCCATCTAAACAGAGGTGACTTCCAATTCCTGGAATCGTTTCTATGCATACGTTCTGCTACGGGTAAAATAGAAATATTACACGTAATATATTTCCGTCGTTTATAAAATATGTAGCATCTCCATACAAGAGTGTACTTTAATGAAGCTGGTAAAACTTAACACAGATGGCTTAGTAAGTATATATTCGTAAATTACTTTCGTAAATTACTTCGGGTTACTGGCCGATTACAATTCTCATTTTATTAACATACTTACTAGTTACTGCGTTATATTGTGGTAAACCCTGTTTTGTACTATTTGCTATTGTTTTCATGTGATTGGTGCTCAAATTTTGCCACAATTGCAGAAGTTAAGAGCTTATCACAAACTTTTATGTTTCCCATAGTTTTTATTCACGATTCTGAAAATTTTTTCTTTAAGAGGTGCAATTTAAGTTAGTTTCAAAGTTAATTACATAGCTGTGTATTTTATTAAGACCATACATTCGGGTAAAATGTTAACAAACTTTTCATAATATTTTAATGAGTTGCAACCACTTGTAATGGGTGTAATTGATATCATATGAAAGAATCAACCCTTCCCTCTTAGAAACAAAAAGAATTAGGTGCTACTTTGTGCTACTTTCCAAGAAAATGATAATTGAAGTAAAATCTACCCTTCCTGCCCATCAGAGTTTTCTGTGCTGTCTCCTGACTCAGGATAGACCAGATATTTGCGTCACACATCTAATAAGTTAATCATTTCTTCCGGATATATCTTAATTACATCTTTTTTCCTTCTTACTCTTTGAAACGATGAGATATAACGGTCCGAAGATATCAAGAACAATTCGTCAGGTCTTGATTCTGTGCACACAAGGTTTTAAAGCATGGAAAAAATATCATTCTTCACCACTTACTGCCAATTAGCGAGCTATCAGAAGAACCGCAGCAAACGAAAAATAAAGAATACAAATATTGCCGTTACCATAACGGACATAACAGTCAGAAAATTTCTCGAAGTGCAGTAGAATCAAGACCTGACGAATTGTTCTTGATTGAGGGTTGATTTTACTTCAAAGTGAGAGAAAGTGAGAGAGAGAGAGAGAAATACAGAAATAAAAAATTATAAGCAAATTCAATGCAAATATTATTATATACGCGAGTTCAAAGTATATGCAGAACAATAAAAGTGTTTTTCTCGGAGCAGTGTTGTTCCAACCAATCTGAAGGATGAATTAATTGATAAATTTCAAATTTTACACACATATGCAGTAAATGTCTGTCTATCGTTCCTCCTGAAATTAATTGAATGTCTGCAATGGCTTTAATTTACGACCTCCAGAAGTCGAACAATTTATGAAAAATCTTTGACATTTTGTTTATAAGACTGCCATTCAGTTGAGTTATATTTTTAGCTGTGTGTATTTTAAAACTTATAGAAAGAAGATAAGAAAAATTTTCACAGCGTTTAATATCCCCTGTAAAAAAGATTATTTAAGTATAAATAATGATACAGCCTGTGTCTAGTTTCAATTAGGTAATATGGGCAAATATTTTAAAAATTAGCATGTGCTTCTCTTTCGAAGGGTAGTAGGTATAGCTGTCACATGAATTTTTCTTTTCACTTTAAAGACGTCAAGGGAGTATCATCTTTTGACACACCTACATACGTAGTCCCTTGAAGAAGAGTTCAGTCAAGGACACCGCGCATGCGGAGGCAATCTGCATGGCATTAGTATACAATCTTGTCCCGCCCACAGCCTGAAATCGCGAGATCATTTAAAAATACCATTGGGTTTGGTATTCGCATCCACAGACGTCAAGTTGAACATTTTTAGTAATCATAATAGTGGGGGTCGCTTTTGCTTTATTTAACCTTGGATAACCAAGAGTCATAATTCGTCGAGTTTGTTGTAAAAACGTCAATACAAAATTTTGTTTAAATTTCCCCTGTATACAGGGTTTTCCTTATACCATATAGAGAAAAGAATGTAAAGTTCTATGTAGGAATTAATTGGGTACATTAAATGGGATTTTTACCATGCATATTCTTAATGGTCCACCGAATTTGAATAATTTTCACTTGCAACAGGAAATAACACTTTCATTAGGAGTAAATATAAACAGTAATGTCGCGAAGGTAGTTTCAAACATTATCGTCGCTTTCGAAGATATTACAAACATTTCAGGCTCGAACAAGTAATAAAGGGGGAGTTTGTGTAGCAACGGATACAGCATTGTTATCGGCGTAAATATGTGCAGAATAGATCCATATTGTTGTTCGAAGATTTAAGGACGCATTGTATGCGACAATACGCGAATGGAGGTCTAATAAATACAGAAGCATGAATCGTTCCTTTTTGAAACGTGACTCTTTGTACTTCAAACGATAGATACGGTGGATCCTGTGTAATTTATTGTAAGAGATTATACTGTAAAGCAGTCAGAAAACAAGAAACCTTAAAAAAAAGAAGAAGTAAATGTTATAATATGCACGATTCCAGTTTCTTTTTAATTAATTATGTTTTTCACTTTTTTATCAAGACCTATAAGTACCTTTATTGATGATCCCACGTGCAGGCGTCTATTATTAAATAGGCGTATGTGTTTTACGTCAAATAAAAAAATTTGTATTTAAAATGATAGAGGGTAAAAATTTGTTTCCTTCTTAAATGACAATGAGAATATGTGGGTAATATTTCGAAATAAAAACCAAATTGATATGTAATCGGACCTAAGAGATTTTGAGGAATCCGTGAAAATACATTTCACCCCCTTAGAGGTTGGTTAGAGAAAAATCATGAAATTGGTTTTTCAGCATTTGTGTGGGTAATCTTTGTGAGTAAGAACCAAGTTTATATTTTATCGAACCTAAGAGATATTAGGGAGTTGGAAAAAATACATTTTACCCCTTTTCACGCCCTTGGGGATGGAATTTCCAAAAACCGCTTTTATATAGATAAAAAAACTGCTTTTATATAGATAATAATAATAATTATAGATTGCCTATTCTCAGATTTATTTTTCATTAAAAATGTAATAGGGATATTTTTTTATGCAAGTATATGTTGAAATTTAGTGCAGCAGAAACCCTTCAAATTAATAGAAGATTTAGAAACGTATATAAATTTAAAGCTATCTCATTGGAGATTGTAAACCCTTTAGATGTTATGGGCACGTAGGTACACATGTATGTAGAAACATGCTTTAGGTCAGTCCATGCAGTTTACACGAGGAACGCCTATAGGCGTTCAGCGAGTATGATTAATAGTCACGGCTGAAGTATTCCCGCACACGGCTTACGCTGAGTAATTTCAGCACACAAAGAGGAAGGAAACACCCTTCCCCTCTCTCTCGTTCTTGGCAATGGCAATACTTCTTTGTATATCCAATGATAACTCAAAAACTGTTCAACTGACTGTAATGAAATTTGGTATAAATATTCTCAAGACATTTGGTATAATTAAACAGTTTTCAAGATATTGATAAAAACAGATTGGTAGAAATTCCATTTTTTTCTTTAAATTTCTACAGTTCTTTGAATTTAAAAAATCCTTATGGCATACGATAGACGGTACCTTTTAAAAATAAGGAGACTCCTAACTTTTCACTTTTAATTACCTACTCCGGAAAATCACTGACCCAAGCGTACCATGCGCACCGCTACATACTTAGGTAGGTGGGGACAACCCCATTTTTTCTGTTAGAAATATAAATATTGTTTTTAAAATTCAGGAAATGCTTTATCCTTGTCCTTATTAATATATAAAAGTGAAATGTTGTCTGTTTGTTTGTCCTTCTTTCTAGCCCTAACGGCTGAACGGATTTCAATGAAATTTTGAATATACATTTCATACGTCCTAGATTAGAGTATAGGCTTTTTTTAGGGTTTTTTATTTTGGAAACATCATAAATAACTCTCGAGTGCAACCGGGTAACGGGTCAGCTAGTATAAGATAAAAAGGTCATTTCCACCGAGAGCATAAATTTCTTGTAAAAATTCATGAAACTATTGCTTGTTCCGGCGCGGTAAAGGTGGTGTAATTTAACCTTCGCACAGCGGATGCGGGGTCCATTTACTTCCATCCAACATGGTTATGGTAATTATTATTTACTATTGTGACTGCCTTAAGAAAATAAGAATTTTAGATCATAATAATTTCAAAATTCACTATAAAAGCTTATTCTTAGAATTGTGCGAAATTGATTCTGTTACATATCAAAATGGACTTCGTATTCGCCATTGACAGTTAAGCTATCCATCGTTCGGGAGTTAAAAGAGATTTTGAAACTTTGAATTTTTTATACCGACTCTTATTCTGTGTTCTCTTAAGTCTTTTGAGATAATTTTGTTAACATAAAATAGTCATTCGCGTTTATTCAAAAGTAGAAACTGTAAATAAGAATACGTTTTTCTAAATTTTTTAAAAATTTGGTATTTTTTAATTATAAAACTAAATAAATAAAATTGATGAGTTTTATAATGAGAAATGTTTTATTTATTCCAAGATTTGTGTTACACATGGTTAAACATATAATAATTTGATGTGTTTTTAAGTTCTAGATTTCCCAGTTCGAAAAATTATTTGCAAAGTTTCAAATGCATAAAATTTTATTGCAATGAGTTAGAGGTAATAACTGAAACGTCTACATTGGCATTAATACTCCAAAATCAAAGGTTTAGCTTCCTTTACGAAACATTTGCGTTTCGTCTCGGGTCAGCTGATACTCGAACTCGTCAGTAAAGCTTTATTTAGCATACCCTGCCATAGACGTAATTAGGTGTTCGAAGAATTTTATTCGTGTCTGAGAACTAGCGAGTTAAAACCGAGATATACAGGGTGTTGCTTGTTGGCATAACCCAAAATCGAATAATTTGAACTTTAATTATATCATTATGCAAAAGTAAATCATAAATGTCTAGAAGAATTTTTTCGAAATGGACTTCGTTTTTGAGGAAATGATTTTTAAAAACGTGAAATGAATCTCTATATCTACAAAAGTAAGTAAGTCGAATTTGCTGAGTAACCTTTATTCGAACGTAGCTCTGTTTTTGACAAATTTAATTTCGAAGATGAAACTGATTCTTCTATTTTAATTGTAACTATTATTTAATATTTTGGTTCGAAACTTTTGCTATTATTTAACGAAGTTACCATTTAAAGGAACTATATATTGGTACCACTGCATTCTCAACTGTGTAACATTCAATAATAACCTTTAAACAGTAAATAATCGCAATGAATTGCGAATATTGACCACCTACATTTTGATAATCTTTCCATTAGAAGATTTTTGTTAGAATTTAGTCGCAGAATTTTCTCCCATAATGTCTGTATTCCAAGTGGATCACTCTACACAGTAAATCGAAGATTACCAAAGTGTCAAGGCTGGAGGAACATTTATCACTGTATATTTTCGTAGTGAAATTTGATTTGAGAAAGGATGAGTTGTTTCGATACGCCTCAGGTACAAAATGTGTAGCTATCCCATTCGGGAAGATGGCGCTTGCGCGTTGGCTGGCCTTTCTGTTTAGCTTGGTAGACGGCGCGGTGTACCTAGCTCCGTCAGTCACGTGGAGAACTTCCGCGGCTGTGGTTCGTCCTTCCAGTTCTCCCTTTCTTTCGTAGTGTGCATTGTTCCGCGTTATGTCTAGTGACGCGAAGTGATACGAAGTAATAAATCAATCGAAACGGGCACCAGCAGTGATAACGATCATTTCGACGAGGATCCTGGCAAAAGTAAGAAATTATTGTAAATTTGTCAGCCTTTCTCTTCAATTGTTCTCACGTGGATCTTTATTGTAACTATTAATTTCTATCTGGCGCTGGTTGACATTTATAAAAATCGAAAGTGTACTTCTGGTTTATCTGTTATCGCATCATTACACGATATACGAAAGTATGTGCGAGTCATAGGATAATGTGCTTTAAAGTTTTCAAGTTTCAAAATTCTCAGTTTTATTTATTCATGAACATATCTTCCGACACCGAATTTACCTGTTAAAGATTTCGCGTTTGAGCGCGACGCAGTGTTCCTCATTTAATTAGTTCTACTGAATATCCGATTATTTGGTTAGCAATCGGGTGAACGAATAATACGGTTACGGTTAATTGAATATGTATGAGTTATTATTAACTGTATGTACAAAGGCAATTAACAATTAACATGGACTGGACCCGTCGTACAGTCGAAATAGAAATGTACACGTATATTAATATAATATACTATGGTAAAGGGAAACCTATAGATGCTATTTAAAACAGAAAACTAAGCGATCTAGTGATCTTGAAACCCTTGCTTTGGAATACGGCGTCCGTCATCGCATTATTTGTCTCCTGTAATCGAATGTCATCCAGTAACTGCATTTGCTCAGACATTAGTTTGTGAATTTGTAATGTTAAAAATTCGGATTCTGTGGATTCGTTAGTCTGTATAAAGCCACGAATTTATAAATATGTTGTGTTCGAATTATAATTGGTGAATAGAAGATTAATTGCATTTAATTGACTAGCTAAATTATACTGTTATTTGGGTAATCGTAATCATATATTATGTATACTTGAATAATGAATATTTGAACGGGCGTAAAATCGTTAGCACTTTAATATTTGGTTTTCTAGTTTTCAAAATGTGTGATAGGAATTTTGAACAAAATAGTTTTAGTTTCATCAGGCAACAAAAAAATAGTAATGATTATTTATTGTTTGACGAGGAAAACCGAGTAATTTGTAAATAATTTAATATTTGCTGCACATTCGGTTATATAACTTGTATCATAATTTCTTATATAAATTTTAAATGTTTGATGAACGAAGTTCGTGCTGTTCCAAAGCTCAGGACTTTTAAAATCAAGTGAAAGATGGATTGAAATCGAAACGGAAAAAATTTTAAGATTTGGAAGATACTGGGAACACCAAAAATTGAGTTACCGTATTATGTTGTGTATAAAAACCAGTAAAAGTTTTCCTTCTTCAGTTTTTTACAAATACTTACCATTTTCGAGAAAACTGTATAAGAATAGCACTTGACTGCTGCAAGCACCGCACGGCTCAGTCAGTCGGTGCAATTTTTACAAGGCCAATTTTAAAATATCCATATTTTTGAAAATTAGTCCATCAAGGGGAAGGATAGAACTATATTCTCCTATTTTTTCAGATGTATAATTTGCGTTGTAAAAAGTTTGAAGTGACCATGATTAGAAACATTTAATTTTAACATTTTGTGTATATATTTTATTCAAGAGTTCTTGGTAATGAGTTTAGCAAAACGCGGTGTGATTTTTGTAATCAAGAAGCAGCCCTGAAATACTTATTTAATATTTCAGAACATTTTTTTCAAATCAGGTATACAGTACTGGAAATATTTAATGCATCACTTCAAAATCCACGCCCTATGAAACAATCTTCATAACTCTGACTGATAAAGTAATTGTTATCCAATATATTTTAACAATAGCGCAAAAATACTTTCCGAATACTAATACTAAATGAGGTGGAAGTGAATACACGTTAAATATTCGAGTCATGCAATAAATATTTCCAGTAATGTAGTTTAATTTTTTTCTTAACAATTTTCAATCTAATTACAACAAAATCTCGTCAAAATTAGTGAACAGCAATAACGATATTCTGAGCGACTCAAAATCAGTGAACATTATTTAAAATTTAACATCGGCGATAAATTTAATAGTGCAAGAAATTATACTCATATTTCAACCAACAAAAGCTTTTTGTGTTTAAATTAATATAATATCTTTCATAAATCAAATAAATTTATTCAGGATTCAATACTTTCGGTGTGTAGTTTTTCTGATAATTTGTAAACTTTTGTAAATGAACTCTAGAAAATATTCCAGATTATTTATTCTGAATCATACAAATACAAACTAATATAACATAAATATGAACTAATATAAAATGTATTTCTGAAGAGATTGAGCGACATAATGTGAACGACAGTGGTTATTAAAACAGCTTTCTATATTTCGTACATTCTGAAGGAGTTTGTATTTTTATTCTCGCAGGATTGTATATTCGCGGTAGCGTCGCAGGTCGTAATCTTCTGAAATGTTGTACTTACGGAAGGTTTTATTGTGCTTATACAAGAATCATCCTACAACACTCAACACGATCTACTCTAAAAAATAAGAAACGTTGATGCATGAGCAGCAGGATTGCAACAACCTATTCTTTAGAGAAATATGAGGGAAAGTAGAAAGAGGCCGAGAGAAATCTTAACACAATTGAAAATGCTCCGGTCGAAATGGAAAAATTATGATGTTATGTTGATTATGAATGTTGACAACACATTTTCTATTGCCTCTAAATCTTTCGATTTACTTTCTCTTATTGCCTCTTGCATTTGTATTGCAGTACAGGAAAAGTAAATTGAAAATTCGACTTAACTTATCGATGTCAATCAGAGAGAAATATTCCTAAAAATAAATGCTGTTTTCTGAAAATATGTGCCATTCACTTGTCAACTTCAGGTGTTTAAATCATTTAACAATCCGAGTCTCTGTCAAAACAAGAAAATACAGTTTCAATTAAGAAGCATCCAAGTGAACGGTCGATGGCTAGCGATGTGGTTTTAATTAAAGGAAAATGAAGTAAGCAAGAGGCCGTCTGCTATTGGACGAAGAGCGTGCTTATAAAGGGGGAATAATTCCATTTAAGTGAATCCCATAAAATGCCTTGACAATCGTTTTATATCCCGTTTATGGTTCCTTTGATTTCCCATTGCTACTGTCTATGTTTGATTAAATCTTTCACGACTATCTATGGGTTGAACGCGAGCCATTCGTCAGTGTAGGCTATAAAACACCCGTCGTACCTAAAAATTTTATTATAGCACGCGACAAGAAGTGCTCGCGTGAATGGAGGTAATATCACAGAAAGAGAATACTGAAATTAATTTTATGTCTACACAGGGCACTCAACATTTTAATAAAGCAAAACCACTATGGAAGATTAAATTAAACGTAATTTCCACAGGTTCCAGGAAATTAGTTATTTTAGCATTGTTTTTCTTAGTGTGTCAAACATAATTGTACTGTTGGATGCAAAAGCGATCTCAGGACCCTTTTTGCATAAAACTCATAATTAGATTCCTGTTCTTATCTGCATACATTTTACCCTCTAAATTTCAATGCTGTATGTTTAAAATTGACAGAACTATGGTGAATTTTGTGAATCGATATTGATCAACTGACCCTACCTCGTAGCTAAGCTAAACTTTTTCCAATACTCCAAAACTACTTCCAATATGAAATAAATACTAAAAAGTAATGTTAAAATAATACATTATTTTTCTATATCTCTCCATTTTATGCAAGAAGGGCCTGATAGGGATATAAATTTGAAATTACTTTCACTGATTAATTTATTACATAATTCCGAGTGTAATAATGCAACTACGTAGGAGATATATCAAATTTTTAAATATTACAAACAGTTTTACAACAACTGCACTGTGTATAAAAAATATCTAACTTCGTAGTGCTTATAGACACTTTTCTCGAAACTGATTTTTGGCACTGAGGCCCTTCTTTTTGTTAATCTGTGTAACAATGTGTACGGGGTAGATTTACTGTTACAATTTTTTACTTAACATTTTGTCACGAAATATAAATGTTCACGAATCTACTCTCTCTATTTTTTACGTAGAACATCATGAAAGTTGAATGTTCTGTTAAATATTTGGTTATATTCTTAGGATTAAGGAATTGAATTACTTGTCTCTTACTCCTACAAATTCCAAATGTGCTTTCAAAGTTTGAGTACATCGTGTGCTCTTGATAAACAAAGATGCTGTTCGAAGGTGTCACGTACGGCTACTAAAACAAACGGGAGTAGTGAAATTGAATAAAGCAGTTAGCAGTGGAAGCTGTGGTCTGAAATAGTTGCATTAAAAATGTTTGTAGAAGTAAATTTATTGAAACCAACGAATATTACCATTTGTACACTTCTCTCGATATACATACAATTTTTTGAATGAAGAAACAGTCGCAAATATAAGAACAAAACGTATAAGGTACGAACAGAACATGTGAGAACAAAAGCGTATTAATGTTAAAATATTTCTGCGTATAATATTCGTTATTATAAATAAATGTATAATCATACTTCGTCGAAAATTGATCGCATAATTTCTGAAAACTATCTTCAAACTGGGAGGTTTGATAAACGAAAGTAAATTTCCCTTATCAGTAACGAAATAAGATATTTTTCAAGTGATACTTCACTAGTATTTTTCAAATTTTTAAACACGAAAACTCAGTCTACATTATATTCGTTCAAGTATATTGAATTCATGGAGAACTTGTTTTCTTTTACTACGTATGAAACTAAGTGCTCCCCTCGAAAATTCACTTCTGTGTTTATATGTAATATAGAGGATGTTTTTATTACATTTTCTTGACATGTAATCATAAATGACATAAAATCATAACATTGAACATACATCGCATTAAATCACATTGAGCTCAATTTAAAACACAATTTCACTGTAAAAAGAATACCTAACGTGTTTACTTTCCTCGAAGAAACGATGCTGTCGAGCAAATTGATGTCAATATTAATTGTACAACCTGTGGGGGTATATTACGTCGTTAATAACCAGTATACGCAGTTGATGCGCCATTAACCATGGAGGAAGACAACTCTTTCTGACCATAAATAGTAAATGTTTTCTTTTTGCGTGACAATTAAATTATACATATATTCAAAAATTCTAAATCTGTCTTTCCGTGTTTCTTATATCAGATTTGTAAAGTTTGTTAATGTACATCCTTTCAAAATACTTTTCTAGTTATATTTTGCAATAACGTGTTAATAAAACATGCGTTAATTTATATGTAGGAAGCGACTCGGCTCATTGAAATTCATACATCGTGTAATGCAATATACAGGGTGTTAAAGGGTTATACTTATTCAGGAGGGCGAAAGGAGGCGGATGGTTGTGATTTTTTTTTGAAGAAGCGGATGCATATATTTTTATAGAACTTTTTGCACTTAAAAGAGCAACATTTAAAGAACTTTTGGTAATTGTTTTGTAGAAAAATATTTACGTTTATAATAAAATTACAACCGACATCCAAGAAGCCTTTTTAAAAAGTTGTTTACTAAGATGAGCACTGCCATTTGGAACCAGATTATCTAAAATCACAAAACAAAAGAGACTTCGTTAGTATATTAATGTATCCTCTGATTCACGGAGGGAATTTCCGAAATATTATTTTAAAACAAAATGGCCGCTATTTAAAGTTGAAGTCCTGATTTTTGAAAGTCTAAAGCATTATTATGGTATCCATGAGACTCCACCTTACTACTTAAGGGTTAAAATTCTTATGTTGCTTTTTAATACCTTTTACACAAAAAGGATTGGTTCTAGGACCCGTGTTGATTAAGCATTACTTGTCTCGGCGAGTACGATAAATTATAAACCCCTGACGTCTTAGTTTCTTTTTCTTTAACACACAATATAATGATTGTAAATGGCTCTTGTACTCTTTAAGTGTTTGTTTTATGGTTATCTGTACACCAATTGCTGTTTACAGAACCTGTACTTTTTCATCATACTTTGGCTTTTCACATTGTGTTGTGTTTAGCGCGAGCAGCCAAACAAGGTTTGCGAAGCCAAAGGCGCGTTTATTACTTCTGATAACACGCGAACAATTACAAATGAAACGTGTCCATGTTCTCTTGCGGAAATGTACACCCCTCATTTATTGTCTCGAGCCTCCAATGGTGCTTAACAATACTCTTTTATGTTTGCAACGTAAATCAATATTCGATATCTGACCAACGCACGTAGCAGGCACGAAACTGCATTTACGATTTATGGTGTACATGCTACTCGTGCAGTAAATTTTCGATTGACTAGGAAGAACAGGAAATAGAGTGCCGCCATTTTTTGGCCAACAGAAATAAAATATGGATAGATGTTGCAGATGTGGTTTAAAAAAAGTACATTAATTCTGCCCGCAATTTAAACTCATCTTTTGGTAGATCAGAGAAACTAACAAACAAACTTCTGTTAGGGTTGTGTCTATTGTTTTCTAAAAACTTATATTTCATATGAGAGTCATTTTTGGTATAAGGTCTTATGTAATGTATAATTACTTCCACTTGTATACATTTCAATATTAAATTATTTATATTCTGTGGTTATATTCTCTTTACATGGACACTATGGTCATTGAACAAACGTATCAATAGGGTTGAACGTGAGGCCAGAAACAAAGGCCAAACTTTATAAAAACCTTGGACCATCCACCCAATTGGTTACAAGCTCGAATCAATACTACAAAATGCAAATTCAATGCAGAAATTTCCAAATTTTCATTTTCACATTGCCATACAATTCTCTTATAGAAAAATTCACAACACATTCATACAAACGTACCTACTGTAATAATTCTGCATGTCACGGTGTGTTTAACATCCCAAACGAATAAAGGTGTTATAAAAGAAAAATCCTGAATTTCTACTACAAATTTTAAATATTTTTAAACAAAACATTCATTATTTATTAAATGTACTATGTACTTTGTCACCGTTAACAGGTTTCCAAATGATTCAAGTGGTACTATGAATAGGCGGGGCCCTCAGAATGAATATTGAAGAACACGATCGTTTGACTGCGATGTGGCCTTAATAATTTAGGAAATTGATTCACCTTATCTTTACTGTGGTGCTTGCAATCCTTTCAAATGCAGACTGTAGCCTGTCTGAAATGTATGTGTGTCTAAACGTACATAACGAACTAATTGTCTGACTACTTAATGACAAGATGTTGAATAATCATCTGTTAGAATAATTCATTAAAATGAAGGCTGACGAAAACACCGTATCTATTGTGCATCTTATTTTACATTAAATTAAATATTTACTAGTGAGAGACATATGAAGGGTAAGGGAAAAAAAAGGGAAGGTTCATTTTTAGCGATTCTACGATGTATAACGTATTTTCTTGGTGGCAAATGGGGCCACAAAACTGTCCAATCACAAAGGGTTATAAAGTAGAAATGTCCACATAAGACAACGTTAAATATTTGGTGTACTGATTAAAAACAGGGAATGTCCACCCTCCACTGGAACAAAACAAGGAATGTCCGCAGTCCTCCTACTTGCACTATGTATTTCTGATTAGTGTAAGCTTGCAATACGTCAGGAGCCCCTGCAACGTCACTGTGTACATGGCCTTGTTTTGATAATAATAAAAGTAGACATTTATTTTGTTACAGTATTCGGCAGTGTTCCACTTGAAAGATATTAAAACAAGTATCTTTTTGTTCAGTTATTTTCTGTTGCCTAATTAGATTATAAATAAATTGTTCATGTTATGAACAATACAGTTAGGTTCATACAACCTTGTTTCTTTACTGATGGACTTAAGTATTAAAACTTGATTTTCTCAGTAAAGTTGTTTTATGACATTCCTTGTTTTTTTCCCTTACCCTTCATATATTCTTAAATGTTATAATATTTTATAATTTTGCTTTCCCTCACTTTTTGTATAAATAAGTTTCTCTAAATATGCAAAGGTCTGCTATATTGCTTTCCAGAATTGCATTGGTTGACAAACACAGGGTGTCGCAGCAAAAAATGGTCGCTATAAGGAAGATGGTTGGGGATGTTAAATGAAAAAATTCTCTCTGAATATTGTGTCAGAAATACAAACTTAAAGAAATAAATACTATCAACGGTATCAAAGTACAATTTAATTTCAGCTAATAAGTTTATAAGAAAAGAAAGGAATAAGTAAAAGTAATAATTTTTTAAACAGTTTTTTCGATCACTGGCCATTTCACTATTAAACTTTTATTTTTTGTGACGCAATAAAGGAAGCAGTTTACACGAATGTGTGCATTCGAAAATTGCGTGAAAAATAATGGAATGTTGTATTAAATTTAAAACAAAAAATATAACACTAATCATTGTGTTCCATCAAATGAAATAGTTACATACTCTAATAACGTATTGATCGTGACGTTTAACAAAATGTCAGTCATTATGAGGACTTATTACAGTTTTGCAATTGTAACAACGTTAAGCTTCAAGCACTTATTTTATTAAATATATATTTTTGATGCCACGTGTATAGAAATATAAACGTATATATATATATATATATATATATATATATATATATATATATATAACATATAGCAATCAACTTTCTTGACGAAATTAACATTTTCTGAGGCAACATATTTTTATTGATTTCTTTTAATAAATCAGCATTCCATGCATGATGTGAAATAAAGTAAAGGTAGAATCCATCACATTGTCTGATTTTCACCACAAAACTTGTTTCCCGAATCTATCAGGAAAAGTTGGAAAAAAGGGAGCTTCGAAGTTTCACGAGGGTGGGATTTAACATGGAACGAACAGTTCGTACATATTCCCAACAGAATTCCATAACGTAATCCCGTCACGGAACGCGTTCGCTTTTATATTTGAGCATGTTTCATACATACAACCGTGGTGTAAGGAAATAAGGAAAATATTACCACTCGTAGAATTTCACAGCTTGTCAGCTCTCTGATGGAGCGTTGGAAGTTATCACGTGTCCGTGTTGAATTCTTTGCGAGCGTGCAACGAATCTGAAATTACAAAGCTTTTAATTAAAATCTCACACCCGTTGTTTATTATTCTGTTTTGTAATAAATATTAAATTTAACTACTTCCAAAAAATATAGTAGGCGGAGTTTAACGCCTTTACTACTCGGTTTCGTATGAAATTTAGATTGTGATTTTATAAAAAAATTCGTTTTTCCCCTAAGTATAATTCCCCCACTCTCCCTTACTTTGCAGTTAACCGTGGTTTTATATATTCCTAGATCAGACGTGTGTGTTAATACTTTCCTGCTGCATTGGCATGTTTCCAAGTATCAAGTATAGGTATACTTACCTACTAAATATCAAACGTATTGACTAGACATATATAGCGTATTCAAATGTATAGCTTCGTAAATTAGCTTCGGACTTACAGTGTTAAAGTAGGCTCTTACTACGTCTCGTCCCGCTCCGCCTCGGCTTATTTTATTCTTCCTTTGCTTTTCTTATGTAGTTTGACAATTTGACTCACACTGCGCTTCTCCTCGCCTCGCCTCAGCGCGACTCCGAGTCGCGGATTCTTCCTCGAGAATATTTTGAGGAAAAGAGGCAAGGCGAGCCGTGGCGAGGCGTAGTGTAAGCCTAAGTACTGAATTGACGACTGCACAGGAAGAGGTTCTCTGAGCAACTGACCAAACACATGAACCGAGGCAAGCTCAGATAACTTCAGGTAGGGAAAAACCGTGGCCCAGTCTACATGTGAGTGCGAAAAGGAGTTGCACCGAGGTAAGGCGAGGCGTAGTGAGAGCCTACCTTTACATTACTGTTCCTTTAATTCTGACAAGAAAACAAAAACAAAATAGTATCTGTGTTCAGATAATAAGGTATAACATTTCTTTGAAAAAAAAAACAATTAACATTCTTTAATTGTTGCATCATTTCAGAGGTCAAATAATATAAAGGGTGGAGTGGGTAAAGGGTAGAACATTAACACATTAATGATCTTCATTTAAACAGTGCTATGGGGCATTTTAATTGCAGTTCCATTAACATAACAAAACTAAGGAAAAGCAGAATAATCAATTCATTGTCATGCATATCGATTATTGTTTTATTGTACAAACGCGCAATTAAAGATCAAACTTTACTGCGATCCTTTGTAAGCGAAGTACATATTCCCATATGAAGTAAACGTGGCCGTTTTTATTTCTCATATTTGCGTTCATTTGAGCGCTATGTTACAAAGTTCATGTGACCTATTAAATTTCCCTTACGCAACGTTGATATAATAACTACAGAAGCTACTACTTATTGTTAGGTCCTTTTTCAGAGAATTTATACACTCCGTAATAAACACTGCGATATATGCATTACAATGCAAATACAATACTAATTTTACTTTTCAAATTTAAAGCTGTTTTTGGCCAAAATTGGTCGCCATGTTGTTAAAATCGACGATATGCACTGCAAGTGATTGGGGTGTCGCTGATCCTGACTGCAGGCATCGCCGTACTCAACCACATCAGTCAATCATAGATTTTGATAAATGAGTATTTCGCGAAAAAATAAATATTAATAAAAATAAATATTTATATAAATATTAATAAAAATAAATATTTATATAAATATTAATAAAAATAAATATTTATATAAATATTAATAAAAATAAATATTTATATAAATATTAATAAAAATAAATATTTATATAAATATTAATAAAAATAAATATTTATATAAATATTAATAAAAATAAATATTTATATAAATATTAAAAATAAGTACCTATTATCAATTTACTTAATAATACTAGTTTAAACTACCCTGGCTTTTTATACCTATCTAGACCATCAGTATTTATAGAAACGTGAAATTAAAAAAAATAACAGTTGCAATATTTTAAAATTAACTAGCGTCATCATTAATTATTACGCAATGCTCACTTATATAATAATAAAGCATACTTAAATTGTCCCAATCTGTCAAGGGGATGAATTCAGAGAGAGAGGGGGTGAGAGTGTCCAGGTTTCATTGTAGAATAAAATAAATAAATACGTTGTCCCCCTTTGTGAAAAGGCTATCGTTTGTCGTCAATGCAAGGGTCGGCGACTAAAGGGCAACAGCAGCCCGGTTGGAGTGAAAAAAAAGTTGGTGTAAAGAGGTTTCGACGTTTTCAATAGAAAACGAATGACGACTATCGACAGACGATAAGTGACCACTTTTTCATCGTTTTTGCTCATACGACAACGCTCGACAGGAAGTATCCTAGCGTGGTTACTTTATGAATAGAGGAATAAAAAACTTTAAACACTTTGAGTAGCATAGGGTTCCGAGTGTAGGAGAAAATGAAACGGCTGAGAGGATTGCCTAGACCGGGATTCCAGCAACTGCTCTAACCATTAAACTGTCTGGAGCTTACGAGGATTCTCTTCTCCAAGACAATAATTGAATCGATTAATTTCGAAAGGATATAAGCCCGAGTTTTGGGGAAATTCATTTTTTGGGTGTTTTTTAGCTCCTTCGGGCTTTGGCTTCTCTTACTTTTCGGAAAGGACAAATTCTTGTGTTCTAAAGGGGGCAAAAATTTACGTCCGGCTAGATTTCAAGGATTTGTGTGAATCTCTAACAAGTTAGCCTTCAACAGTGCGCGAAGAACGTCCAGAACCGTCTTTATCTGATTTTTTTTAAAAACAAGTATAATGAGCTTGAGTTTTCTTGGCATTCATTTTCCGATTCTAAGTAAAATCAAATCTTTTATGTAACCATGCTTACACTTTATGCTCTTAAGTAATTCGTCAAATCCATATTCGATATCATTCATTTCAAAAGGGAGATGAGTCCCAACATAAAATGAAATTTTATCGCCTTAACAATTTTTAAAATCAATGAAATTTTACTGAACACAAGGTACATAATCGAAGAATAATACAGTCGTATTTGATTGTTCCAGTATTAATTGTATGGACATTATCTGTTGCCTTATTTCTTATAAAAGTAGTTTATAGTTCATTAGTTCTATTATTTATACAGTAGAACCTTCACTATCCTAATTAGTTGGGAGAGATGATCGTTCGGGTGAGGAAATTTTCGGATAGTTGGGCACTGACTTTAAGCACACCAAAAATGAAAAATAATATGATAGATGAATAATACAATGCAATAATATAATATAAATAAATAATAGAATAATAGAATAATATCGTAGATGTTTCAGCGTTGTATATTCTTGATAATTTTGCGGCTTTCTCACTATTTTCTAACTTTTGAAGTATCTCCCCTTTCGTTGTAACAGTTAATAAGTATTATAAGTGTTTTATTTTTCGGAATTGAATAAGTATCTTATCATATTAATTTTCTACCATTTAAAGAAGGTGTCCTGTTACGTATCCTTCTTTCAAATTTATAACCGAAAAAATTGAATACCTCAAAACTGATTCGTTTACTGTTCCGTGTGTATTAATTTTTTTATTTCCTTTCGGGGATTTTATTAACCAATCTAGTTCTTATCTACAGTCCAGAAACACCCAGTATAAACTTAATTGAGTGCGTTCAAACGTTCTTATAATACCTCGTCTATCGGATTAATTACGGGCTTTTGTGTTAGCTATCCAATTCCCTTCTTGAACGTTAATATGCTAAGGGGCGGAACTATGCTCTGCATGTTTCAAACGTATTAGCAAGCGCAGGCATGAGATGTAAGTGCATGATCTTAAGCTTGCAATCAGACAGAAATGTTCTGCGCGTCAAACTTCAAAGTAGCTTAAAATTTTATGTGTAAGTAGACACGTCTCAGTATATCGGGGTAAAATTTTTTTTCTTTTATAGTATTTTGAGAAATTTACATTATGGTAAGATGTTTAATTAATGTATTATTCTTAGAAGAGTCAAAATTTGTTTCAGCAATTGGTCGTGACTAAAAACGTATTAATCAAGATTTATCCTAATGTGAATTAGAATTGGCAATTTTAACTTTAACATCGATTAAATACGTATAAATTGTAATGTTTTTCAACACAACACATTCGATTTAACTAACATTGCAAACGATTCGACACGTTTGAAAGATATTTTTTCTAAATATTTGAAACGTATTCGTTTCTTAAATGTTGGAGTTTTTTTCACACAACAGTACAATCTATCCTATCAATTTTCTATGGGATTTAGGTTCGTTGATTGCAGAGCACGATGTAGCCGTTGGATATTTGTAAAACAACAATTCTTGCACAATGCGAGCCTCGGGCTTACAATCGATACTCTGATAAAACCTGCGAGTTATATAAGTCCCTATTTTAATGGTATCGTGTATTACGTTGGTCTTTAACGTGTATCTGTAGGTATTTTACGGTATTTACAATGTTAACCCTTTGAATCCGGATAGCGTATATATATAATATACAGAACGTATATATAAATATATACGTTCTATATATTTTGTTTGAATCGGAAAAAAATGAATACTTGTTTCGAAATTCCCCGATTGAAAAGGTAAACCCTTTAACGTCCAGACCCATGAACCGTTATTTCAAAATTGTGAGACTGAAATATATGTTGTATCTTGTTATTTTGAAATGGAAAATATCGATTTTTTTATAATAATCCATCATCAATTTTTGAAGAGAATGTTTGATTTTCTAAACAGAAAACATTGAAAGCTCCTTTACCATCAGGAAAACTACTGATGGTTGCTAACAAAAGTTAAATATAAGTAGGTGATAGAATTTTACGCACTTTTAAATTGAGTGTTGCACCGGTGCAACACTGGGAGTTACATGGTTAAGGGCAGTTTCTCGATTGGAGGTCCGATAACATGGGTATTTTTAGTAATTAAAAAATAAACTCATTAATGCATCGTTATCAAATTGCACATACAAGTTCACTCACTAAATCCGTGGCGGACCCAGAAGCGGGGGGGGGGGGCAAGAGCATCCCCCAAAGAAAAAGTAGATTAGTGTAACCACGACTGAAGTAATTCAAGACCTTTCTAAAAAGAAAAGAAACCCCGATTTTATTATTTAAATAAATTTTTCTAATCACCTAATGAATTTGATTGAATTTGCATTAAAAATATTTTCATCCGTTCAACTCGGCTCCCCCCAAGTTTAAATATTGAGTGCGCTGCTGCACTAACCAGAGGGGAAAATTAGGAAAAACTCGACGGAGGCTGTGGTGACGATGCTTTAGAGTTTAGATGATGAGAAACGTGAACGGGCTCTCCTGAAGTACTTCCGCGACCTTGGTTAACTCGCTGTTGATGGTTTCAAAGCTACAACCCTCGATACCATCTGCAGTCGAGTCGGACTTAAGCGTTACGAGGTTACTCTGGAGAAACTAACTGCACACCTGCTGGAAGTTTCTCCACCGTCCCGAAACGTGCATCCAATGTCGCAGCGACGTGAAGTAGTGCGAGAGGAAACGCTATCACGTCGCAAGCATCGCGGCACCGTGTCGCCTACAGCAGAAGCAAAAACTCTAGCTTCGGGATGCAGGACATTGTTATGATGTCGTAATAAATGCTTCTGGTATATACGAACCAGACCCACGGACCTAAAAAACAGTACATAGTTGCTGGGGGTTAAACTGCAAGCGGAAAGGGGAATCAACCCCTAAATGACTTTGTCATCTTGGTATGGTCAAACTGTGGTGCACAGACGGGTTTAATTATTATATTATTCTTGACGACACAACATCGACGATAATAATAATACGATCTTATTATTCATTACATTCCCTAAAAACACTAAGAGAAATAATAGGCGAGCTTCAGCAATTTGCTGCTCTTAAGGCTGATTCATACATGTCGAGTTATTTAGTCGAGTAGCGAGTAATTTAATAATTTACAGTGCGTGGATATTAAAATTTAGTAATAATAATAGAAAGAGCATATAAATACAAATAATTACATAATCAAATAAAATGGAATAAAAAAACAAACGCATCACAGCAGGCACTTACAATCTTACCGTGAGTTTATTAGCATTATCCAATATAATTATTCAATATATATTTTAATGACTAAAGAAAAGCAGGAAATAAAAAATGGACGTGGATATAGTTCGATGCATGCTTCTTAAACACAGGCTAGGAAACAATATCTCTAATACTCTTAGGAAGTACGTTATATTAGTGTGCAGCAGTAAAGGAGAACTCATCTCGAAACTTAGACAAGTCACATGCACGTCATGCGATGGATATTGCGAGGAGCCTACATGAGCGTTGCTAAGGAGCAAGTCACTCAGATAAGCTGGAGAGCCTGTTTAAGGTTTTGTGCACTAATTGTAAGCAGGACAGATGTAAAATCCAACGTTCCTTAGTGCTTAACTATTCTGAAAGAACTAGCGAAGGAGTGATGTGCTCATATTTGTGTATAATGAGGGCGTACCTCCTCTGACGGGGTGTGCTGCTGCTCTTTCGACAAATTAATGTCTCCAGAACGAATTGAAAAATAAATGCACGTCAGATGGTAGGAGCTTGTTGGTTGTAACTTCATTCTGAGACGTTACTGTTTTGAGTGACAGTGCAAGGCTACTGCCTAGGCTCGTCGAGTTCGCCGAAGAAACCGTGGTAGGTTTTGGCATTCTCGCAAATTCGGTGATTCCTGATTGGATGTGGAAGAGTCACCAAAGTTCCTGAAGCGGAGTGGTTGTCCTTGGGGAAGAGGCAACTCCGCAGACAGCCTTTGGCGTGCGTTATCGTGTGGAACTCCTCTGACTCGTTGCAAGGAAAGTTCCAGCTCTTCGTTCTTCAAAACTAACGTAAAAACGGTGACTTTGAACCTTGGGGGACTCCTGCCACATCTTGCAAGAGGTGTAAAACAATTTAGAACTAAGCCGTATAGTGATCCAGATCGTCGGAGTAGGAGGAAAAAAGTTATTTTTTTTTACTGCTTTCTATGTGTTTTTCATCTTAAATCGAATGAGACTAAAACCAAGTCGATACGATTAATAGTTTTCGAGATATAACGGAATTTATGTTTAGATACAGTTTGCTTGAGACGTAGCATTCGAAAAAAATTTATTCTCCGTACTTTGTAATTTATTTACTAAATAATTTACAAGGATTTAACGGTTTTTAGTTATGACTATGATCGACTGTAAAGTCCCAATTTCTTCAGGTGAAGAAATGTCCCGCCGAGTTATAGCAGAGCCGCAACCTACGAAAAAAATTATTTCTCATAAAATGGCAACTAAAGGCCAAACACTATTCGATCTACATTAAGTACAGAAGTGTTAATATTGCCTAAAAATAGTTTCAATCAGTAACCTTTTAGTAACTTGGGATTTGCACACCACAAAACCTGAAATACGACACAAATATCAAATATCGCGTCATTCGCCTTCGTCATTTGTTTCATTGTTGATGAAGCGACTACTATAGGTCACTTGGCATCTCAGTGACATATATAGTACATGAAATATTCACTACTACTCTTTTACCATCAATTTCGGACTTTTTCTTCCTAATTAAGACCCTAACCAGCCACGAAGGCCCACAATAAACTCTACGCAGTAACAATTATATTAGCTTCAAGTTCAAACTACCCGGCGTTGCCCGGGCTTCTTAGATCTAGAGCAGAGCTGGCGAACTGGTGGTCCCCGGGGATATGTGTGTCCAGACCTTCATGCTGCGCCAGATCCTCAGGAGTGTCGGCGAGGATCTTCTACAGAACACCACTCCATGTGCTGTTGGGGATCTATAGCCTCATTTTGCGGTGCCACAAACTGCCTCTACATTTCAGGAACTCCAGGACGGTGGTTATTCCTCAGATCCCGGTACCTATCAGCTCGTCAGATTACCGCCCCATTACCGTGGCCTCAATCCTTGTGCGTGGACTCTACAACGTCGTGGCTAAATAAACTGACGAGTCAGAGACAGAGGGCGGTTGGGGCAACGGTTGGATGATTGCACAGTGAACGTTTTTCCTCGACTTGGCTTATGACATCGGTAGGCTCATCATAGGCTGCTACATGTCGAAGCTTCTCGATTTTATTACGGTGTTCCAGATGCACTGTATGTAAATATTGGAACCGGAAGGGCGGTGGCTCTACATACATGACGTAATTGAGAACTGTGGAATAAAATTTGTTCACAGGAGGCTCTTTTTTCCAGAATCGAATTTGCAAAGGCCCCTCAAAGGGTAAAAAATTATTTTCGAGTCGCCAAGAATTCTTCTTGCAATCATCATTTTTGTAAATAAGGAACCTATTTCCTACATATCAGTCAATTTGGAGCGTGGGGTTTTTCGGAAATATAGCCAAGGCCTCTATTTATTTAGTACCTGACTAATAAGGGGAGATTCCTACTCCAGAAATTCAAAAAATTGTGAAACTTTGGGAATAAGTAGAGAATATACATATAGGTATGAATGTATGACGCAACTTTTTTTGCTGCCCAAATTTTCTGATTTTGTGATATAACTCGCGAACTGTAAGTTACTAAATGATAGTCCTAATTCAAAGAAGTAACTTTTGTCGGAAAACTTTTTTTATTTTTCTTACGGTTCGCGAGTTATAACTAGGGCTTTTACTATCCGGATATCCGGATCTGAGTATCCGGATACTGAGATACTTCGATCCAGATTTCGAGTTATAACGAGCAATCTGGATACTCGGATACCTAGTACCTACCTAGTAGGTAGTAGGGCTCTTACTATCCGGATATCCGAGTATCCGAATTGCTCGTTATAACTCGAAATCCGAATCGAAATCGGGATCTGAGTATCCGGATATCCGGATAGTAAGAGCCCTAGTTATAACAGAAAACCGGAAAGCTAATTTTAACCCTTTCGAGTGAATGTGCGTAACAAACAAAAATTAACTTTATTCGTCGAATATTCTAAAGTCAAAGTAACTTTTATTCGAGCCGTTAATTAAGTAATTAATGTCCAACTCTGCCTACATGTATATCTTCTACATATCCCCAAGGTTTCATAATTTTTAGAATTTCCGGTTTGGGGATCCCTTATAAGAATTAGTAGAATAATTGATCAATAAATACCTAATAAAATAACTTTCTCTTGAATGAAAGTTTGAATTTTGTTTTCAAAATCCATCACTTTCTCGGGCACTTATGGTTAGTTAAGACTCCGTTTCACCGTCAAATTAATTTCCTCAAAAACAAAGTCTCATTTGGAAAGAAATTGTTCTATAATTTCGACTCACTTTTACACAAGGTCTCATTTCGTATGCAACGGTAGGTATTGTTTGCACTAATAAATTCTAATTTTCAGTCCGGTGCACGTGTTCCAGGTGCATTTTCAGAGTCGATATTCTTGAAAAGCACCAGCTGTGAGCAAACTTTATTCCACATTTCTCATTTAGTAGTTTTTCCGTAGAATTTCGGTTGTGCCACCTATCACGGAACATTCGGCATATTATGTATGAGAGTGACCTGAATCCTATTTACTAAGGCGACAATAATAATGATGATGATGATGAGGGTGATGGTGATGACCATCATCATCATGGTCATAATAATAATAACAATATTTTATCTGTGAGTTTTATTATTCGCAATATGTATATACGCAGATCGGGCATTCATCCAAAACACATGTGTACTACGTATTCATCCGCAGCGCGTTTCAGTGCTGCAGAAAATTCTGTAAACTGCTTTGAAGTTAGTAGTGTTAGCATAAGGCTTCCAAGAGCTCTCTCGGGAGAAAGGATTGATGGACGATTTTCAACGCCGCAAACTTGCGTTTAAACAGCGTTCTCATCTTACAGACATCCTTTCGTTTTATCCTTTTCGCATTTTGCAGAAAGAATTTCTGAAGAAAATATTTGCTTTCCCAAATAAAATGGAAATTCCTAAAGCTTGTATATAATTAGTTTTTACGGGTAGCATTATGTTTCAACCTAATGTAAATTGATGTGTTTAGAAAAAATTCTTTTGATAATGGCATATATTTGCGACGCAAGTTCGAGTTGTTGTTGTTTTTTATTTAATTGCAGTGCTATGTATACATACACGTACATTAACTTGTATGTGTAAAAGTATTATTAGCAGCTGTCGATTAAAATAGGATCTTTACAATTTCTTAAATAATCTTCTTAGTACCTAACCAGTTTCATTCATAATAATATGGATTTTTAAACAGTCTTTAAGTGACGTATAAAAACTGTTTTTCTTAAATAAGCTTTAAACAGATACCTATGTGATATGTTGTAAGTATTTGATAATTTTTAAATGATAAATATATGACTTGTTTTCGCAAAGTACATATATGTTAATAAAATGGGGGAATTAATATTTCTTCAAAATTGATGTGCCAGTTTCGTGTGATATCAAGCGGAAACATGCAGTTGTTTACTAAAGATGAGTTTACTATTGCCACCCGTGTTGCTCAATTGTTACAGGTTCAGTGGATTAAATTCGTTTCAGCTGCTATTGGAAAAATGTATTTTATGTTTGGTTTCCATTCAAATTCTGTAGCCGCTAACGTCACAGAGTTGTGTATTTGAATAAGTGATAAAAGAGTAAACCATTTGAATAGTGGAGATAGACGTGCAGCTGTTTTAGGTCCGATAAAGCAGCGAAATTTTTCGTGCAATATTCTCTCTATTGTATGACACGAAGAAAATTTAAACCACTTCTGAATTTGAAATTTTATGTCTTTTATAATACATTCTAAACGTACAGAGGAAATTATATTAACATTAAAATTGTAACAAACTTGCATTTCCACTACAATCATATTATTTATAGAATATGAAAGCTGTTATTTAGAAAATGTTAACTTTTGGTTTCAGAAAAAACTAAAGGGAAACTTCAAAACTAAGAAAAAACTTCAGGAATACTTGCACATACTTTCCTGACAAATACAAAATTAAGTTCAAATTCATTGGAACGGGGAGAAGGGGTATAAATGAAATTGTTATGGTAACAATTTATAACAACTATCTTCTTTAAATTTGTGAAATCAATGATGGGTTTAGGTCCCTTTTATTAAAACTTTTTCACTTTCAATTTACAAGCTAGAAGTGTGTCTTGAAACTATATGTACCTACAAGTTGTTTTTCAAAAACCGCAATACTCATTTGCCGTTTATTTATATCAATGTTTGTGTGTTTGTGTTAAATATTACGTTACAATATAATTATTATGTAATCATATTCATAATTACTAGGTCATTTTTTGGAGAGAAAATGGTGTAGAAGATTTTTTAATTTTATACCGAGATCGAGAATGTGTATTTTAATCATACAAACAGATAATGAGAACGTGTCATAAGATATGCACGTATATCATAACTTTATGTTTAATTTTAAAACAACGTTAATGAAGAGAGCGTGGTGGACATCATAAGCATGATTAAACGAAACATATTACTTACACAAAAACTAAGTAAAAACATTTCACAGAGAAACACATGCTTTATAATTTTTGTATTATCTTTTTCATATAACACACCACGCTTACGAATTCATAAGCACGTTTTTATCAACTCCTGACATTTGATCATTTTTCTTTTACATAAAGTATATCGCAATGGCAATAATATTAAAAGGACATTTGCATGAAAGGTACATAAATGAATCTAAACTAATTATTTAGGAGGGTGTTATCATTCCGAATTTTTTATCCTTTTTAATACTTATCCCACATAATCTTCTGTTCTCTTAAAACCAATTGTAATTATTTCCTAGAATGCCGCAAATGGGATATTTTACATTAAAGTGATCATTACTGGTGGTCGATACAAGGAATTTTTAAGAAAGTCGAATATGATGTAGTACACATGAAATGAAGGAGAGTTTAAGTTATCATTCGGCTGGTTTCGAATTTGTTTACAAAATACAGGTCGCCAAAGTTAACAATCTTCGCTCTTTTGCACTAAAATAGGCTGTATAAATGAATTTTTATATCCGAAACTATCAATTGCATGAAGTTCTCTAAATATAAAAAGGTATATTGTGCATAAATGTTTTTTTAATTAAGAATGTGTGTGAAGAATTTTAACGCCCCGTAAGTTTTACTTTTAAAATTTTCGTGAAAGGCTATGCCCGTTTGCTATTCTCGTACCTACTACTTGATTGCCAAACTTAGAACATTTCTGCGTTTCCGTGCCAAATTTTTTTATTTGCGACAATATTCAGGCGCGGGTCAGTTCCTGTATGCGGACGTTAATGCAGATACAGTGCCGCTATACTAAACAATAAGCAGCGCATGTTTGTGACACGTTATCGTACTTTTGTCCCTTCTGTATATGTAGGTATGTGAAATTATTAATGAAGTGTAATAAAATAATAGTGGAATGAAAAATTTTAAGTTAATTACTTTCTAAACATGTAAGATGTATATCTCACAATGTTTCTAGATTTACTCTGTGCTGTAATACATACACTAATGGACAAATGTTTGGAACAATTCTATAAACTCAGGGAAGCAGGGATTTTTTTGTTAAAATAAGAAATTAATTTAAGTAACTTTTTGATACAATTAAATATAAATTTATTGAAATAAAACACATTGGAAGTATCGCCAACACGGTTAGCTTTAAATTATAATATTTGTTATACGATGTGATTGTATAAAAAACGGCAAGTGATTACAAACTTTCGACTGATAGTGTAAATTCAATTCGCAAATACGTGCCCAAAACTGATAACTTTAACAAGAAATGGATCATTAAAAGAATTTATTGATTGAATTAATTTCTGGGGTATACGTCACACACAAAAATGCTTATTCTTTGGTTAGAATTATTGTACCATTTATAAAGATTTAGTTGTTTGGATGGGAGAATCAAAGGATCGAGTAACATGTCGTATAAATCTGGTTAAATGACCAGTATAAGACCTTCCCACTTTGAGTCAATCATTTGGGATTACGTCAAGGGTTTCGGTGGAATTGAAACATATTGCTCTCCCTACCAAAATGAGGGGAGGAGTTCGTGTCGTCTATTTTTTATTCAAATGCGAACCATCATTTTCGATTTTCAGAAATTGTAGTTGTAAATTGTAGTCTAGTAAAATATATAGTAAAATGTACACATGACACTACATTATGAAAATGGAATTTATTTACTTAAATAATAAGAATAATAATATACAATTAAATAGGTAATTAAATTGATATTGAAAGGGAATTCAAATGTTCATTACAATTAACAAAATGAGAAAATAAGTTATGCCTTTTCTAGCTAATAAATAAATCTCCATTTTATAATAAATAAGTATTTACTATAATTTATTATTTAATAAAATAAATACACAATAATGGTATATGATTTTAATTACTTTTTGATAATGTTATCATAATCAAAATGTAATTATTATTTAAGTTAACAACATTTAATTACTTTTTGATTATCATAACATTATCAAAAAGTAATTCCTAAAGTAATTAAAAACTAATAACCTGTTGATTTGTTTCCAGTGTCTATTTTAAATCCTTAAAACTCGATCGTTTTTCGTGGCGGAGATATTTTTATCGGCCCTCGTGCACATTACGATACTGAATTCCAATCGATTCCAACCACCGACTCCTCTAAAATAATAAATACTTTGCTCGATTGTTTACATGACGTGATTCCATATGATTCCTCGCGATTGAACATGACTTCGACCTTTATGCTGGCACACGCAAGAAATTGATCTTATTCTTTGCTAGAACTCTTACCCTTAATCGAATCACCAATGAACATTGAAAATATTGCGGCGAAATTTGCCTCAAGTGTTCGATTGAAGCGATGCATCCTGAATTATTTTCAAACATCGACTGGCTGTTCAAAGAATTGAGAAGGATAGAACAAGTTTGTCTATTTATTATTCCCATACCTTATATTTATTTTCTTGTGCAACACAAATTTAATGTTTTTTTTATTTTCATGTATAATTTACATACGTTTTGCGTGGAACGAACGATGCCGTACAGAAACGGAATAAGAAGATAATATCCTGTTGAATACAAATTGAAAACTGATACAAAAGTGCAAACAAAAATTTCCATATAATAGATTATGAAAGTCTTTTCCTGCAGAAAGCTTCTTTAAGGAATCCCAGATTTTTAAGGGGAAACTAAAAATGGAATAACTAGTTCACAAGAACTTGTCATTTTAACAGCAGTGGCAAGTTCTTGTGGAACGTTAAAGGCGTTCTAAAATTAGCCTAGGAACGTTCTGTGTGTAATTTGTTGGCATAAATTCCAAACGCAGTCTTTGCTCTCGGACAGAGAGTTGAATGATTTTCGACATTGTTTAGATATTTCTGAATGGACTGCCCACTAAAATAATAATATTTTCGGAACTATTCTGGTCACCGATTATTATATTACGTAACATAGGAATATTGTTAACTTAAAAACTTACATTACTATCAGTTAAAAATACACACTATCTTATACAAAAGAATTAACATCAGCGAAGTGTGTTTATATCACGTAGTATTTTTAGAAATTTTACCAGCGTTCCATACTTCCTGCATAGATCACTGACCAGCAGGTCAAAGTACCCGCGTTTCTAAACAGAAACATTACCAATATACAGGGTGTATCCGTGTAAAAGATTCTTGTTTTAACTATAGCCCTTTAAATCACATTCATCTCTATTTCGTCACCATCTTACCAATCGCCACGTTCTGACGGTTTTCACGTTATCTAAATTTTTTATTGCAACAACCTTTTACTTTGACCAGACATCGCGTTACCGTAGTTCTGCATTTTTATAATCCTTCTTCATTGCCATGAAAATATGCCCCACACTCTATCTTCTCCCCTGTTTCAAAATCGCTGGAAAACTGCTTATTGCAGTCAACATGTTGGCAGTCAAGAGCAATAAGACCCGCGTGGAATGAGTTATCCACTAATGAAAATAAATAATTTTTAATTTCTTCGTTACTTCTTCACGAACGTATTACCTCTGAATGGGCGAGGATTCCCTGAAGAAAATGAGCCTAAACACGACCACATTCGGAGCATTTTTAATTCCAGGCAGTGTGCATATTTTCAAATTTCAAAAATGGTTTAAATTTCATGTGACTGAAAGCAGTCCAAATGAACTCGTGTTTGGACTCATTTTCATCGGGAGAACGGCGCGAACCTTTTAGTATCACAATCCCCGTTGTCCAATTTAACACAAACGAATGGAGAACGGAAATATTTTCTGCACGTGCAGCGCACATGGGCGACGGAGCGCTCGCTTCGAAGAGTTCCCGACAATGGGTGGGATAATAGCTAAATACCATTGAGTGCTTGAGAGTGAGGGGCATTCCACAGATTTCTTACTTTCCCTGCTTTCCCAACTCCGTCAATATTGCTTTGTAGAACTTTAATGCGTATGTGTTATCGTCATGAAGGTAAAGGCAATGATTTCATTTTTAAAGTTACTTCATTATATTCTTTCATCTATTTTATAATTATTAGCGTCTCGTGCGTTATGAACTAAGGCTGAGCGGCTGTATCGGCCAAGTATTAGTGTTAGAAATTTAGGAGTTTCGTCTTAGTATGTCGGATGAATCGATGCCTGGTTAGCATTAGGAATCTTAGGAAATCATAGTGTGTGGATGACCCGGTGGGAGTTCCATAGATAGCTACTAGGAAGTGGACTATAGATGCCTGCAAAGTGTTCGAAAATAAGACGAAAATCAAGAACGATGAATTTGCGTTTGAAGATTCGTTTCCGGGTTATTAATTTGTTGAAAATGCGCGTGCAAAGCGTCTGACACGAGGGACCTAGACTACTTAGAACTGGCTAACGCGCGCCGGCAGTAGTATAAATCCCCCTCGCCAGACGCTGTTTACGCGTAGCATTTTCAACAATTAATAACTCAGAAACGAAGCCTCTCTTGATTTTTATCTTATTTTTGCCTGCAGAATCAGCCCCTGAAAGGCTGTCCATCTGTAGTCGACACCGTTGTATATACAGTGCCTCAGAAAACTTGACCAATCAAAATATGCCCGTTGTGTTTAATGATAAGAGAAAATGGTTAAGGAAAATTCTGTAAGATTTTCAGGGACGAATATTTTCAAGGTCACCATTACTTTTTCAACGAAATTATGTGTGTTTTATTATGATCGAAAGAAAGATGTGACATTCTATTTAAAATACTAAATTGATCTTCAAATAATAATCGAGACGAAAGAAATAAAAATATGACTTCTATTCCACCAGAATCTATGTTTAAAGCAATAAAAATGTTTCTTCTGTTATTTTTATATAATCTGAATAGAATTAAGCACAAGTTTAACCAATATCTATCGTGAGACATTGTGTGTCTAAGGGGGTATTCTCGTCTAGAAAGCCAATTTTTTGTCTTTCTTTGGGAACGATGCGCATAAAAACTACACAGTTTTCACCGATGCCCATACGTATTTATTAACATAATAATTAATGGAGATATGGGTCATCTCGTAAAACATGTGCAAAAAAAATAGTTGCCTCGTGGTACATACAATTCCGGCTGCTCTGCTGCTTCAAAAAGAAAAAATCAAGATGATTCTTAATCAGTATGAGTGTGGCTATAACCGGTAGCAGATTTATGAAAAAAATTAAAAATTCACAAAAGGGACTTTGAATTTAAAATCATCTTTTCCGTGTTTTTTTTCACCTTTAAGCAGCCTTAAACTTGTGAAAAAAACTATTTCGCCTTGAATCTGCTACCGGCTAGAATTATATGTTTTCTGAAGGTGTATAAAAAAGATGGACCAGATTGGCCTATTAGAAGTTGAAATATCGTGTGTATCGTTATGAAAAACACCGTTCTGAGAAAAACCCATATCTTCATTAATTATTATTATATATGACTGAACTTTTTTTACATCTTAGTGAAATATTTGTTAATATGCGTGGATAATGCTTATCGGTAACAATTGTGTCGTTTTTTTGTGGGTCGTCCCTAAAGAGAATAGAGGATCTCGTTCCTTTAGACGCAAATACCCTTTTATTAGATTTCCATTTATAAGGATATTTATAGACTATTGTGTATCATAGACGCATATAGAATGTTGAAGATTTTAAAGAAAAATTAATTATAGCTTGTAGAACAATGGATGCAATCCGTTTGATGGTAGCCGCTTATAATAATTTAATATAAATAGCAGATTTCTCTGTTGCACAAGGAGGTTCGCTATTCGAACATTTACTTACATTAAGTATGTAATTATGGAATTACTGAAATGTGATTTTATTTAAAAAATCGAAGATGTCTTTGATGCTTTAATTAAAACAGTATTTTAGAAACTTTCATTATCCTGATTGGCTGTACTTTCAAAATAGATGAAGTTTTGCTGGCAAAGTTGTTCCTAAATTATTGCAAGTGTCTGAAATATCATGCAAATCGTTGCGATGTATATTCTCTATACTAATTATACTTATTCAATAAAAATGATATTTGAAAGTTTCATTAGGCATTGCTGAATTTTTGTAAACGTCTGTACGACATAATGTGTTTCCGCGATATCGATTCTAGTCTATGCAGCGATAGCTACATTGTGTTGCTGACAGTAGCAGAGATCCATCGATAAAGCAGGCGCGTTGACATTTTGAAGCTACTTTCCGCATTGAGTACTCCTCTGGAGACGGGGATGGCAGACAATCAGTTTGAGAGTTATTCTGCTACCAAAGGAGATTAAACGTCTTGAGGATGATAAATGGAGGAAATGCATTCACACGTAGTTTTGTGAAAACAGAATAGTTAGACAGTTCCGAGCAAAGATAAAATAATGCTGGTATGTAGTTTTTTATCTACCTATCGACTATTATTAAGAAAACTTATGATTATTTCATTTAAACGGTATTATACACTTAAATTATAAACGCAGGTTCAGTTATGACATATTTTTTATTGCTGTAGTTGAAAGCTTTTAAGTAGTAAATTACTCATTTTTATGGATTAAATTTGTGATTAGAATTAGCAATAAGTTTAAGTAGTTGAACAAAATGTTCTCTGAAAATGGGAAACAAATCAATCAAGTATTCATTGAGATATTGTGATCATTGATCATTGAAAACGCGAGTTTGAGAATATCCTGTTTAAATACATATGACAAACGTGTGTGTACGTACAATAGCAAATAAAAGGAAGCCATGTAGAAAAAATAATAGAATTCGAAATTCTGCTAAAAACAGTAACTATTAAATCTGGTAGGCGAAGAGTTATATTGCACTCAGGAACTGCTTCGTTCAAAGTTCCACAGTTTCTTCATTATATAGGTACCTACCAACACAATATTTTAAAAAGAAGTCCTCAAGATTTCATATTTAAAGAAAATTTAAAAGTTAAATATACATTCTTTTCAAAGTGCCCAGATACACATAGCCCCTTAAGGACTTTCCTTCGTTCATAAAATGTGTGGAGTACTCAAAATAAGTCACAATAATGAGCACTCAGGGAAAATGCATAAAACATTCTTTCTCAAGAATTACCCGCGTGGAGGGAAGCTGAACTCTCTGCACGTGGTATGGATGAAGAAATTGAGTTGGAGAAAGCCCTATATGCTTCGGTGCAAGGGACTGGTTACTGCTGCCATTTGTCTGTCAGATGGTCCTGGATCTCTCGACATCCTATCGCGTGCTCTTCCTACCCTGATCCTGAGTGTTCGAACAAACCTGGTTTGATCTCTATCAACTGTGATAGGTGAAGAGGGATCTGTTCGCCACAGGACGCATATGAATTGCTGGATATGTAAATTTCGCTGGATATCGATGGTGTTGAAAAGTTATTCGTCAAAGACGCCGAATATCTCCACTTTTCTCATCCGTTTACTTTTACGTCAAACAAATTACTGGGAAGCTTCGTAATAATACTTATAGCAGATTTTGATGAAATCTAATTGAACATGAAGAATACTTCCTTTTCTGGCAAGAAAATCCCCATTAAATATTTGTCAGATACATTAAGAGTTTTCAAAGTTTGAAGTATCTTAGGAACTTACTGACCACTTTAATACGTTTCTATTAATTCGCGGGTTTCGATTAAAGCTCTCCGGAAATAGGTCACGGGTTTAGCTTATAGGAATGTTATTGATCTTGAGCATTAAGCAAATGATCCGACGTCGCCGTCTCGCTAATTACGGATACTTGGAAATTTCGAAGACCGAACTAGGCACAAAGCAGTGACGATGATAGTTCCCTTTACTGAGAGGGCTGAGGGAGACATTACACTAAAGAGCCTTTGTTGGAGAACTGTCAGCTTGGTGGAATCTCAAAGGACCTTTATTGATAAATTTAATATCCCTATGAATTGAAAATAATGTACAGGGCGAAACACATAAAGCATGACAACTGAATATTGTCAAAAATATTGGTAAAAATGTTACTAGGCGAAGTTGAAATGTTTTAAAGGGACCAATCCTTACAGATCCATTTGATTGTTTGAACGTGGTGATGTCGAGAAAATATCAAGGTTATCGAGTTTTTTTTTTACCTATACAGATATGGCTAGATTAACAAACGAATTCAAAAAGACGAATTCATATCTCCTTTTCACTATTTAAATTCAATCGCATAGGTCTCACACACAAAAAGCAAACCCACTTGTCAACTTATTCCGTGAAAGCTTCATTACAAAATGTGTATTTTTGTTTTTGAAATTGTACAATATTTAAATTTTAAAACAATAAGAAATGAATGAATAACATGTGTGCTTTGCATGGATAAAAAAGGACATTTGTGTATGAATGTCCTTCTTTATAATATAAACTCTATCGTGGAAATGGACATATTATACATTTCAATATGTTCTGAATAGAAAAACTTCTATTGGGATCATGGGAAATGTAGAAAATACATATATACATAATATTTACATCTATATTTCCTTCGTCAAAAGGTTAAAAGAGAAAGATATTTCTGAGTTACGTATTATCGATTTATTCTAGGGAAATATCTCTACCGAAGTAGGTACCGTGCGTAAATCACCTGTATTATAAGAACAGCTGCTTTTGGCACATATATCTGACGATTGAAATGGCAAAATTGCGTTTTGAATTTAGGACTTAATATAGGTCTTTCTTCGTATGGTTCCTTTATACACATTCATAATTGAAGCATTCTCTACTATTCTGAAGAAAATCGATTTATACTGGTAGCAACAAAGTTTCTTTTTTAAAGTATTACAGTAATAGTGTATAATTCATGTTTATATTTGTCATAAAATTACTGCATTTTACAGTATTTGATCTGCAAATATACACGTGTAAATACTGTAACGTACTATAAAAAAACGCTTTTTTGTAACAACAATTCGAATAAGTTATATAGATGAAAACAAATTGTGGAAGATATCAAAACTAACTAGAGTTTAGTAATTCAGAAAAGTGATTAGAAAATGACAATTATTGATTTGTTGTGTTTCGTGTAAATATGAAATTCATGTGTTATTTTAAAAGATTGTTCGTGCAGCTGGCGATCGTGATAAAAGAAAAAACAAATATTTCAATTATTTTTCTTCCCTACGCGTTTGTTTGCATAACATACAGGATGTCCCGCAGTGAATATAGGAACAAACCGAAAATATGCAATAATTTTTTTTATAAGAGCCTTTGTATTCGAGAATATTAATTTTGAAAGTGAAACACTCGACAAGAAAACGGCGTTTGAGGAAAAGTTTACCGCAAAGATTCAGTTCAACTAATTCCTTGCAATTCCCAGTCAATTTGTTTTATTGTAACGTGATCGACTCATTAAAAACGAGAAAGAGTGTTAAAGGATCTATGTTCCAAAGAATGTTTCAAACAATGAACGACAAGAAATGGCACCTTGACGCTTTTTATTCTCCCAGTGAACATGTTAAAAAATAAAACAAATGGAACCTCTAATTTCGAGTCAAAATCAATTTTGTAGCACATTTTTTAATAGATCTCCGCCGATCTAGAATTGTAGAATCACCTGTGTGAACTATGACATATCATTTTTTTAATACCTTGTACCACTCGTCACGGGACACCCTGTAGGTATCGTGGGTACGAGACCGATATCAAACCTGACAGATCTGGCTTTTCCCAACGACTTCAATGCGCAGAATAAATATTTATTTCGGAATGGAAAGGTTTTTCGTTTGTGGCAAATAACAGCAACAAATAAATCCAAGCGTTATTCTGGCACCGCGTTGCATTGCATTCGACTGTTGCTAAATTATCTTGATATCACGGGCAAGCAAATGTTTCAATAAGAATTATTAACATTTATATGTAACCGAATATCTTATAATTCTTTTTGTTCAATATGTTGACATTCCTGTAACACTTTTAAGAGTACATATTTTTGAAGGCAGTATTATTTAGTATACTGCTCATTTTTCTTTGAAAGGAAACATTCAATAAAAAATTCTCTTTTTATTCTCGTTTTTTTATAGACTTATATTCTCATATATGCACTTCGCTCAATCTAGTGTTTTTCTAATGAATAATTTATTGAGTTATTTATTTAGTTAAACGATAGTCCTTTGAAAATACACTGAGCAATGAAGCACAGATTATAGAGGTACATACGTAAATAAAGTAGAAGCAAACAGCACTTAAAGCTACAAACACAAACCCAAAATAAAAAAATTGAGTTATATGTGAGATTGCTTCTAACATGTGCAGAAAAAGAGCACTGCTATCACGAGAGGATTAAAAGCTAATTGAATATTGAAACCAGTTATTTAAACAACTTTGAAAAATGGCAACGAGTTAGTAATAGTCGGAATAAATCAAAATTACTAAATATCTACCTGTATGTATTTTCTTTACGGTTCCAATATCTGTTGTAATTATTAATACTACTTACACTCCACTATTCTTAGACTCCAATTTCTACACATTTTATCAGTGATTTGATGATCAAAAAATGTCAATTATCCTTCCCTAAAAATTGCTTCGTCCATACGTTATAACACTTTAAACAGCGATCGATGTAACGTAAAGCCACATGAATGCTAGATTTTGGAAGGCTTTAGACTAGAGGATTACAAACAGACTCAACCAACTATGGGCATGTGTAATGCCTGGATATTGTTTATTTGTATGTCCCTTGTAGTTAGCTTGTCTCGAGGGAATGCAACATACGACGGCACTCGTTGATACTGCTACGTCACAATTTTAACAACGATCATTTAAAATCGTGTAAAAAAAATCAATATTCAGTGAAACTTCCAGTATCCGAATTAAAATAGCGAAATATAATTGTTCGAATAAAGGAATTTTCTGATAGTGGAATACTCTATTTCCTCTATATTCTAGTAAGAATAATGCAAGTAACAGTACAAAACTGAAGAGTAAGATAAATGTACTATCATTGATCTTCCAACGTTGTATATTTTTGTTATTTATTCGGCACTCTCGCGTGAGTTTTCAGAATCGATTTTCTCGAAAACGAAGTTGTATAAGAAAAAATGTTTGCCCATATTTTCCACTTATTTCGTTATGTAGAGACACTGCTTTTTGTATCGTACCACCAGTTCGGTGACATGCTGCATAAATCTCCATCGGTGAAGATTTTCTAAAAACTACACAGCAAATGTCACATTTTTTTTATTATTTCCGTTATTATTTGTATGTATTTACAAGAATATTTGCAAAGTTCACATTGACATTTAAATTCTAAGTAAAATTTATTGCACTTCTATGTGTTCTATGCGACGAGCGGATAAAAAATTTAAGAGAAATTATTTGTCGAGGAGAAATAATTCTCGTAAAAAGAATATTGTTTAAAATTCCGTTCTGATTGGCGACACGCATAAATTTTATTGTTAAACATTCAACGTCACAGAGAGGATGCTATAAAGTAAACAAGGGCGCGCTTCAAAGTAAATAAGCGAGCGTTAGAAGGTATACAAACAGTTGTGTCAGTGAAACAATGAAACACAGATGTTGGAATACGAGAAAAGATTTATGACAGTGTTTTTTGAGCATTTAAAGCAATGGGTGAAAGTAGATGAAAAAATAGTATTACATTTGTGTTTCTAAATTAATTACAGTAAAAACTTTCAGTTCCTCTGTCTTCCACTTATTTCATTAGCCAGCGGGGCAGAGACAGTTTCATTTAAGTTTGATTTTGACGATAACTCTGTGCACTGTGCACCTCTTGAAACTCTCCGCAACCTGTAATCTCTTTGTATAACTACATTTAAACGGCGTTTGAGATACTGCGAACTCCTGCACTGGAAAATATAATGCTGTAATAGGCAAGGGCAAAGTCCCATTGTCTACATATACAGAGAGGATCTAGGATTTGAATCCAATTACACTACTACAGACTCCTTAAAAATTTAAGAAAATTAATATGGAAGGAAGGTTAATAATTTAGCTAATTATTTAGAAAAGGGTTGCCTTCGCCAATTTCGACGACCTTGAAATATGTTGTCGGGAGCATGATTCTAAACAACTTTCTCCTATACATGTTACCGTCTCTCGATTTTAGTTTCCGAGATATGTATTCGCAAAAAACTGCGATAGGTAGTTGTTTTGTGTTAGATGATATAACGCCAACTTTTGCGAGATTTAAGATAAAAAATGTTTAAATCGCCCAAAAGTACCTACTGAACCATCTAACCCAAAGCAATTACCAATCACAGCTTTAGCAAATATCTCGAAAGCTAAACCCGAGCAATCGTAACATGTATAGGAAACAATTGCTCAGCACGTCAACTTCGATAAAATATTTCAAGAGGGAGTGTGAAAGGAGAATGTAAACCCTCAGGGGATACAATAAACCATATACATACATACATACTGTTAAGTTGAGAATTAATTAAATGTATATATAGCATTTTTTCCATAATAAAGAGAGAAATTGAGCGAATAAAAGAACATTTAGAAATTCTGAACATATTGTTCTCTAAAATTTGGTTGGCCAAAATTGGCTTAGCAACGTTCCCAACCATGAGTTGGAGAATTTTTTCATCGGTTAAATGGAACATTCTTCGGTTAAATGAAACGTTCGCAAGTGAAAGAACACTTCAATTTAAGCTTGATAATAACTATTTCCCCGTGTGGAATGCTGAAATTTCTCTACTTTAACGATTCTACATTACAGCTCTTTCAAGAGTGGAATGTAATTGAATTCTTTCGCAGATAAGGTTTTGGCACAGTTTTCTTACGATTTCATTATGGCAATAATAATCAAAATTCTTTCAAGCGTTTGCATAGTCGGCAGAATCCATTTCCAAACACAAATATTTGTTTAAATATATTCATGAGAATTTATGATTTCTGTGAACACATTCTGATATTAAAAAAGAATTGCAACGTAATCTAGAAAGAGAAATATAATATACTTTTTTTTCAATTATTGTCTGTAGATAATCTTTACATTTTGTGTTATTCTTTATTGGTCAATTGGATCGTTTGTGATCATTCAATGAAAACGAAAAAGTCAACATGAAATTATCTGATTTAATCGAATCAGTAAATTCAGATAACAAATAAATTTATTATAAATGTGTATGTTATATGTAAGATTGTTAGCATAACTTGGGAAGAATATGAATTGTAAAAAATATAAAGGTTATTTTCGTGTCCTACATCGAACGAAAAAATACAATAATAATTATTAAGCTGTGCCGTGTAAATCATTACATTTTTGGGAAAAAATGATCCTTTTGAAGACTAAATATTTTACGGTTTTTATTACAAAATCTTTTGTTTTTACATTTTTCACGAGTATGTCCTCTTGTTTCAGTTTTATAATAAAATCTTTGTAAAAG